>VDFB02281492.1:840728427-842113680 GCA_007258455.2 Sequoia sempervirens | reverse complement strand
TTCTTCTTCCTCTTCTACATTTGAACCTTCTTCCTCTCCTTCATCCTCACTTTCCTCCATCGGGTTTAACCCTCTTCTCAACTGCTCTTGTAACGCGTCAATCTGTCTCTGGAGGGCTCCCAGTGTATCTCTTCCACCAACATTTCTACCACCTCGACCAACTTTGGCACCACCATGCCTACGACGCATCACTCTTGGAG
This sequence comes from Sequoia sempervirens, assembly GCA_007258455.2. Classification (NCBI taxonomy): domain Eukaryota; kingdom Viridiplantae; phylum Streptophyta; class Pinopsida; order Cupressales; family Cupressaceae; genus Sequoia; species Sequoia sempervirens. The sequence continues at coordinate 842,113,480 of VDFB02281492.1, read as the reverse complement.
GCATCTTTCTTGACCTCGACCCACAACCATGATCCTTGTGAGAATTGCCTCACAGTCGGTGATCTCTCCACACACTCAAGAAAACCTGCTCTAATACCACTTGATGAGGGCACAACCTGAGACATAGAAAATAACCCACAAACAAGAGAATAATTTTATTATTCAGAAAATGGAGCTTCTTACATGCAGAGGATCTCGATCCCAAAGTTCTACAACACATGCAAGTTACATCAAGCTACAGAATAACCCTTTCGCAATATGCGAGCTTGTCCCCAAAATGTTACTCAAAAATTAGAAACCCACCCATAAATAGAGCTCCTCATTAGTTTGGAGCCAAAACAACATTCAAATTTGAGTTTAGGTGGTTTGGCGCCAAAAATTTACAACATGAAGTTCAAATTTCAAAAGAGCATTTGCAATTGTATCTTCTAGAAAGTGCACTAACTTCCCGGGGCCATAACTTTTGATCTGGGACTCCGATTCGCGAACCATTTGAACCGTTGGAAAGGTCTCGAAGTCAAGAACGCACTCAAAATATGCTACACCAATTTTGGCAAGTTTCAGGGCCATTTCGGGAACTTTAAGGGCCATTTCGGGAACTTTAAGTGCCTCAAATCTAACTCGGAAGATTTTTTAGGTGCAAATCTAGAAAACTAAAACTGCAATATCTTTCCACCCAAGAATAGAAAATAAAAACCGTAAATTGGAAATTTCATTATGACGAAAAGGGTATCCAAAAATGTAAAAATATCTAAAAACCAAGAAACTTAAAATTTAACTATTTTTGGGTGATGCAAGATTGCCCTTACACCACTGGATGCTCCTACATCAATTATTTAATTAATTAAGAGTGTAAGAAATTAATTTAAATGAATATTGATGATGATAATTAAATATTATCATTTTATTAATATTAAATTAGAAAATCTTGTGTGGATAATATCTTGAGTAAATAATTTATTTTTAATTAAAATTGTAGATAAGTGTGTGCTTTTAAAAGCATAAAAGAACCAATGAGGAAGGGGGATTTTTGAGGAAGAGCTTTATGGATTTTTATTTATTTTTATTATGAGGGAGTTTTTCACACATAGGGATTTTTTCTGTTGTTTTTGGTCTATAAAAAGAAAAAGAAAAAGAAATAGCTTTGTTTTGTGCTTCTGGACAAAAAAAGGAGAATTGTTTTAAAGAAAATGTAGATTCAAAAGGGAGCTGAAGATGGGAAATCGAGAAGAGGCTACAGAGGGGATTCTACATCGAATGGAGGACTCCAGGTTTTCTTCTTTTAAGTTATTTTTATTATATTGTTTCATCCATGGTTTGAAAATAAACTTCTCTACTTTTGAAAACAGGATCTGTGATTGAAAAGTTGTTTATATTAAACTCTTGAATTCTTCGGTAGGAAATTTATAGTAAAATCTTTTGAAGTTCTTCAATATAATTGTGAAATTTATGGTTTGGAATAAAAATCATTTTTTATTATGGATTGAATTTATTTGCCCAATTTATTTTGTATCTGGTAAGAAGATCCAATTGTTCATATTATTTATTTATTTAGTTTTGGTTATATATACATATAAATACCTATTATATATATATATTGATACAAACTAAATAAATAAATATATGTATTATATGCTCTATCTATTTTTTTTTTTTAAGAAAATCTAAACATTTTACAGACTCTGTGAATTTCATGGAATAAAATATGTTTGTGAATATTTATATATTCTGAAATTCGTATTTATACTTTTGAGTAAGATAGATATATATAAATATTTATGCTCGATTCGTAGTTTTGTTTTATGAAAGGTTTTTATAAAAAATAATAAATAATATTTTGTTTATTGGGGGGTGGAGTTCGGCCCAGGCTGTACCCCCATGGACCCCAGGGCTTGCTGTATGTAGCCATCACCGGCTACGCACAACAGTCGAGACTGCTGGGCACAGTCCAGTGGGGACTGCATACAGCGGTCCCCACACTGCCATATGATGGGTGCCATGCTTTTCAAAGCATGTGTAAATGCTTTCGTTTGATTGGTTTTAATTCAAAATTCATGTGGTATGATTTATATTATATATATATTAATGTTTATATTGTCATCAATGTTAATATATATGTTATATATTACTGTATATATTATAGTATGTTATTTTAATTATTATATATATTTTTTAAATAATATTTTCAAATATATGATTTAATACATATATATATGTGTGTGTGTGTTGATAAGTGATGAATGTTGTGAGTATAAAGTAATGGATGATTTTCATAGTTTGCAATGTTATAGTTAATTTGGAAAATTAGAAATAAAGTATGTGTTTCTTTTAGTAAATTGAATTCACTCATCTTATTGGTTCATTAATTTGGTGAATTTTATGGTGCAATATAATTGTTCATGGCATTGATTTATGTAGTTGTCTTCTCTCGAGCTTATTCATTTAATTCAATTGTGGATTTCTTTTATTTGGGTTTATGTCATGTGGGAAACCCTAGAATTATTTTACCTTTCGTAGGAGCCTAAGTTGTGGTTTAGGACTTCCAGAGGTGGGGTTACTGGTGTATAATTGTGGTCTCGTGTTATGATGTTTAGCCTATGTTTTGACCATGGTTGTGATTTATTTTTCACTTGGATTGTACCATTTTGTGGATGTGATTCATATGTTTGGCGAGATGGTTATGCCTCATGGAGAATCCATCTGATTGGTTCAGTAATTCTTGTTGATACAACCCTTTTTGTGTTGGTTATTTTGGGATTGAGTGTTTAGAGAGAGTGGCTCTAAGTGGGGGCTGGCACACAAAGGGGCTGTCAGGGTAACCCACATAGAGTTAGAGTAATCAGTGATAACCTAAGTAATATATCATGGGTGGGGTTTAAACATTAATAAGATAATTGTGATGCTTTGTCCGCCTGTTAGTGCTATCACAAACTAAAGGGGACCGAGAAGGCCATGGTTGGCAAGGTCATTGCCTTGTCTTCATGAAAGGTTAACGATTCTGCATGAGTAACCCTATGGAGCGGCACCTTGAGATAGGTTGTCAAGAGAACCATAGATGGAGGCGGCACCTTAAACTAGGTTGTCTAGATAATCCATGTAGAGATGGAGGTGGCACCTTGTGATAGGTTGTCTGGATAATCCATGTGAAACCATGCGATGACACTCTCTAACATTTCAGTCGTGTCATTTTATTGAAGTCCTATGGAAGTTGTCTTTGATATTATGTCTTGAGATTGATTGATGATGTGTGTCCGTGAGTTACTATTGTATCCTTTGTAAAGTGGTTTATTGTTATGTTTCGTAAGTGGTCTATTGTTATGTCTTTTGATGAATGGGTGTTGTTTAGTTTTTTGTGTGGTCTTTTGATGTTATGTTGTCTTCTCTAGAGTTAGTCTTGTGTTACTATTAGACATGCTTGGTTGGGGATCCTTCCTTGTTAACTCCCAGCACGGGGGTGGTTGGGTGGAATGTGCTTTGCACACCGTTGGTTTCCCTTTGGTTGCAGTTGTATCTTTTATTGTAGGGTTTTGACAGATGTTGATGATCCAATGTTCTCATGTACTAGGTGGATGTTATTCTTCAGATGTAATTTATTTGTTGATGTATCGGTTCCCACGTGTGTTGGGAGGATCTTGATGTAATTTTTTATATGTTCATTATGTTGTAATATCATATTGATATAATGTATATTCAGGCCTTGTAATCATTGAGAACTATCTTTTGTGGTTATTGATTATGTTGTGTTGTATCTATCGAAATGTATATATATTTATTATCTAATGATTAATTCATTTGTGTATTACATATATGGTTTAATTTGGATTGCTTTTATTAATGTGGTTATTTTTAATGGATGGTTTTAAATGGTGATGTGAGAATGAATGATTTTACATAATTGTTTAATTATTGTTTAATCTATTATCTTTGTTATGGGTTAGTTTAGTAATACCACCTCGTGTACCCCAAGGGATTTAGTTGTGCAACTTAGAACATTGTTATGTTGGAATGCTTAAGTACATTTAATGTGTTCTAAAAAAAAAAATTGTTGCATCTTTGTTAGTTCCTTTGGGGTTTGCGTGGCAGGGCGTTACAGATTGGAACACATGGGAGGTCATGATGGGTCACACTCAAACAAGGCACCATAGTTTGATGGCACAAATTATGCCTTCTAGAATATCATGATGAAGCATACCTAACTTCATTAGGGTTTGATGTTTGGAAATCTATTGTGGATGGTTATATTGCTTTTAAAAATCCTCCAATAGATCATGCTGATAAGAAAGCATGTGAGTATAATGCTAAATCTTAGAATGCTATTTTTAGTGGACTAAATTTTTTTGAATTTTTCAAAGTAATGTATTGCAAGTCTCCTAAGGAAATTTGGTAAAAACTTCATAACATCTATGAAGATGATGATACGGTCAAGCAAGCCAAGCTACAAACCCAGAAAAGCATGCTTTAAAATATGAAGATGAAAGAAGAGCATAATATTACTAATTACCTAATATGAGTGGATGAAATAGCTAGTGCTATTAGAGGACTAGGTGAAGAATTGAAAGAACTAGTAATTTTCTAGAAGGTACTCAGATCTCTCTCCAAGGTATAATACAATTTTTTTTACTATTGAAGAAGCTAGAGATTTGAATAAATTTTAAGTGGATGATCTGTTTGAATCTCTCACTACTTATGAAATGAGGAAAAAAAAAAATACAAATCAAAGAGATAAGCTACCTTCAAAGCATTGGAAAAAGGAGAAGGATGAGGAATCTAATCCTTGCAATGGTTCTAAAGATGAGGAAGCTAAGTTTGTGTGGAAGATGAAGAAATTATCTAACCAGTATAAAGGTAAGCTACCTTTCAAATGCTTCAATTGTGGTATAGTACATCATTGTTCCTCTAATTGTCCTTTTGGATAAAATAAAAGTAATGATCAATACGAAAGTAAAGGGAAGAAACCCCATAAGCATGAGAAGAACCTCTTTTTAGAAGAGGAAAATAACTCATATGACAAGAAAATAATGTGAATTTGAAGAAGAAAGAGATGAAATCATATTAATGACATTGGAAGTTCTAGAAGATGAAGACAACATGGAGGAGATGGTGAATATATACCTAATCCTGATGAAGAATAATGTGAATTAGATATAGAAGGAGAACTTATCTCTACATTAAGTAATTTGAAAGAAGAAAAGAAATAAAATTAGAGGCTAAAGGGGAAACTTCAAGAATTTGAAAAGATGATTATTGATATGAAAATCAAAATAGAAGAGACAAAGATGATAGAAGATATCTTGTGAGAATAACTCAGAGAAAAAGAGATGAATTATGAAAGGTTGGAGGTAGAAATTATATCTCTGAGAAAAGATTCTAAAAAATCTATTTCAATTGAATAAAAGCTTGAAGTATGAAAAGAGAACTAAAATTCTAGATGAGATTATAAGCTACCAAATGTCACCTTTCATCAAGACTGGTCTTGAGTTTGGTGAAGATCATAATACAATTACAAAGAAATCTAATGAGAATGCCTTCATTAGTTTAAAGGTTGACCAACATAAGAAGACTAAAGATAAGAAGAAGGAAAATGGCTCTGTCAAAGTCAACAATCAGAAGAGAAGATTCAAAGAAATCCTTCACAACCAGTTCAAACTACACTTTCTTTGGTTACTATTTTACTTGCAATCATTTTGGTCATAAGGAATAGATTGTAGGAGGTTTCCTATGAAAAGAAATAACTTTGTGATAAAAATTCCATTTTCTCCTTTAGTTGATTTCAATGTCATATGCTATGAATGCTAATTTTTGGAATAAGAAAAAGTTGTATAGAAGTGGTTTCCAAATTCCCCCTAGATAGGAAAAGAAAGAGAATGTGGATATCTCTGCTAGTCAGAAGATAAAACCTAAAAATGAATAGAAAATGAAAAATGAAAAATCAATGATTGCTCAAAATACCTTTCACTTAAGAAAATCCATGGGTTATTAAAAATGTGTGCTCTAGTCATATGACTAGAGAAAAAAGTAAGTTCATCGACTTGAAGCAGTGGAATGGTTGTTCAATTAAATTTTGTGATAATACTACTACAAGGTTTGTGGAAGAGGATATCTAAGCATTGATGGAAGATCTAGGACAAATGATTTTATTTATATTTAAGGACTAAAATATAATGATTTGAGTAAAAGTAAAATTTGTGACAAGGGTTACAATCTCACATTCCATGCTCAAGGATGTGAAATCAAGAAAAAGGGAAAAATTGTTGCAAAAGCAAGCAGGTTAGAAGAAATCTTTACAATCTCGATGATGTTAAATGAAGAAGATATCTTTTGGGAAAACCAAATGAATGTAAGATATGGCATAAAAGAATGGGGCGTATCAACTTTGAAAACCTTGCAAAAATTTGTTCCAAGCATGCTATGAGAGATATGCCAAAAATTACTAATCTTGCAAGCACCTTCTACCAAGAATGTCGAATAGGGAAACATACAAGAGTAAGATTCAAGAAAAAGGAGAACTCTAATACAAAGCCATTGGAGCTGATTTATACAGACCTATGTGGACCAATAAAAACATAATCACTACATGGAGAAAGGTATTTTGTGTTATTTATTGGTGATTTCACTAGAATGACTTTCATGTCTTTCTTAAGAGAAAATATTGAAGCCTTCAATAAATTTAATTTTTTTTAAGGCTATGGTTTAAAATGAAATGGGATCAAATATCAAATGTCTAAAGTCTAATAGAGGTGGTGAGTTTACTTCTAATGATTTTGAATACTTCTGTGAAGAACATGAAATCAAAAAACAATATTGTGATGCTAAAACTCTTCAACACAAAGGAGTAAATTAAAGAAAGAATAGAACAATTCAAGAGATGGTTAGGAAAATGATGAATAAAGCCAAATTATCTTATACTAGAGAGAATTAGTTCATATTACTATGCATATCCTTAAAATATGAATAATACGAGTTAATGGCTGCAAGAAACCATATGAGCTATGGTATGATAGACCTATATTTGTCAAAAACTTCAAAATATTTTGAAGTAGATGTTACATCAGAAGGGATGAAGAAAATTTGGGAAAAAGTGAGTCTAGATTTGATGAAAGTATCTTTCTTGGTTGCTCATCGATGAGAAAAGTATACAAATGTTACAAAAAAGACTACATAATTTTTTTGAAATTATAAATGTGAAAATTGATGAGGATCTACATCATTACCATTAGTTAAAGGGGATCAACATTTGAACAAATTATTCAATATATATGAAGAAGATGAAAATATAAAAGAATAGTCTAAATGTACAAAAGCTTTAGCTAGGTATGTTCAAAAAAATCACTTTGAAAATTAGATTCTTGGAGACAAGAATGATAGAATTAGGGTTAGGAGAAGATTAGCAAGAATGAATAAATGGGTATATCTTTGTTTGTTATCTAAGGTTCAACCTAAGAATTTTGTAGAAGCTAGCAAAGATGAGAATTGAATTACTACAATGAAAGAAGAATTAAATCAAATTGAAAAGAATGAGACTTGGGAACTTGTTCCAAGACCTAAGATCAAAAATATAATTTGTACCAAATGGGTATTTTAAATAAATTGAATGAAGATGGGAAATTAATGATAAATAAGGAAAGATTATATTACAAAATATATGCTCAGGTAGAAGGTATTGCTTTTGAGGAAAAAATTTCTCCTATGGCTAGATTATAAGAAATTAGGATGTTTTTGGCATACTAAATTTATAATAATTTCAAGGTATAGTAGATGGATGCCAAATCAACATTTATAAATGAAAATATTGAAGAGGAAGTGTATATTGAGCAACCTAAAGGGTTTTAGTTGTGTGAGAGTGAACATTATGCATGCATTTTGAAAAAGACATTGTATAGACTGAAATATGCCCCTTAGGCTTAGTATTCTAGATTGGACAAGTACTTACAACAACAAAGATTCAAAAGAGGGATTACAAATAGAAATATTTACATCAATAAATAAGGTGACTATCAATTGATAGTTGTTGTCTATGTTGATGAAATTATTTTTGGTGGTATCAATGAAAAGATCTACAAAGAGTTTGTAGAAGAGATGCAAAAGGAATTTTAGATGTCTATGCTTGGTGAATTATCATTTTTTCTTGGTTTGAAAATTGCTCAGTCAAATAAGGGTATCACCATATCACAAACCAAGTATATCAAGGATATGTTGAAGAAATTCAATATGTAAGATTGCAAGCCAATAGGAACACCAATGGTGATAGGATGCAATCTAAGCAAGGATTTCGAGTCACTTGAAGCAGATCGAACTTTATATAGGTCAATAATTGGAAGCTTGTTGTATTTGACTACATGTAGACTTGACATTATGGAAGTTGTGTGCATGGTAGCAAAATTTCTAGAAGAACCTAAGGAAACACATGTAAAGGCAATAAAGAGGATTTTTAGGTACTTAAAGAACAACATTAACTATGGTCTCTAGTATCTCAAAGGTGACAATTTCACTCTAGAAGCTAACATAGATGTTGATTGGGGAAGAAATATTGATGATAGAAAGAGTACTAGTGGTGGATCATTCTTTCTTGGTGATAAACTTGTGTCATGGCTAAGCAAGAAATAAGACTTGGTATCTTTGTCTACAACAAAAGAAGAATACATTGCTGAAGCATCATGTTTTACTCAAGTTATTTGGATGAAATAGACATTGAAGGATATAAAAGTTAGGTATAATGAACCTATTTGCATTCTCTTTGATTATACAAGTGTGATTAACATTTCAAAGAATCCAGTGATGCATTCTAGGAAAAAACGCATTTCAATCAAACATCATTCTTAAGAGAAAAGGTTACAGATCAAGAGGTTGAATTAGAATATGTGATTATTCAAGAGAAGATTACAAATATCTTTAGAAAACCTCTTCCCAAAGAGACATTTGAGTATCTCAAACAACAACTAGGAGTGACAACTCCTTCCTTTTAGTGAAAAATTAGATGAAGCATAGGTTTACGGGGAGTAATTTTTTACCTTAACCTAGAGTATTTACCTTAGGGGGAGTGTTGTAGAGAGTTTCTATTGCCATTACTACTAATCAAAGCGAGAGTATTGTGATTTTTCCCAATGACAAAGGGGGAGGTTGTTGAAAATTGTTGTCATTGATGTGAAAGCTCTGAATTATGGAATATTCTTGATTATTATAGTTTGTTCATGTTTTCTCATGGCTTGAGAGTGTTTTATGCATTGAATAAAGTCAGTTTGATCTTCTCTAGATTACATTTATGTTAGGGTTTCATACTCTGCTGGGGTTTTTGTACTAATACTCCAAAACCCTAAGTTTTTTGTCTGGAAATACCATTTATCTTCTAATTTTTTATTGAATTTCCCTAGGTTGTTTTTGTTTACTTAAGTTATAACTTAAGGCCCTGGGAATCATTGGTTTACTATCCCCATGCACCTCTTGTCTCAATTCAAAAATATTTTTCCTAAGTCTAAAGTCCTTACTTTAGCAATGATTTTTGATGATGTCAGTGAGATAGATGGTGCATTTTTTTCACCCATAATAGAAATGGTGGGCCCCATTTCTAGGCTTGTGGTTACATGAAATGACGAAAAGTGGAAATCTTCCACAATCATGGATAAAGAGAGAAGGAAGGAAGTATTGTAGAAGCATGGGTAGATGACATGTATAAAAGATGAGCCTAGAAGGAAAGTGTGTTGTGTGGCTATGACATGCGTTGTATGTCCACTTATCCATAAAGGTTATGGTAAGTCTTATTTCTAGTTGTGTAACGTTGCAGGAGTTTGACATGTGGAAACTCTCTGAATGCCTAGAAGAAAAAAGAAAACAAAAGAAAAATTTGTGGGGTATTGTGGGAGGTTGACATGTGGCAGTTTTTGACATGCTTACAAGTAAAAGGAAAAGGAAAGAAAAAGTTGTGTGGTGTTATTGGAGGTTGACATGTGGTAGTGTTCTATGTTCCCACAAGTGAAAATGAAAGAAATGAAAAATTCATGCAATGCAATAGAAGGTTGACACATGTCCAAGATGACTAGTCAACATTAGATCAGATAGCTACCACACATCTACGAAGAAGAGAGAAGATTGTGCAGAAGCTTGAAATGCTAACATGTGGTTGTGTTTCACTTGTCTACAAAAAGAAAGGGAAAGAGGAAAGAAAACACTATGGGGGCTCAAAATTTTGAGACATGGCCATGTTGACACATGGCCATGTTCTTCTTATCCATGAGAAGAAAAGGAAAGATGAGAGAAAGTACTATGAGGGAATGAAATATCGACATGTGTCCAAATATTTTCAATGGTAGTTTTAAGGAATTGTGGAAGATCAACATCTTTTCATGGTGATGTATGCTAAGAGACATTTCAAAATGGTATCTACATTCTCATTGGTCACAAAATATTCACTCAATTTAAATGTGCACCATCCATTTTTCCCATGAAGATTGAAGATCAATAAATCTTATTCAAAAGTGCCTACTGTCTAGCTCCTAGTTCTAAATTTGAATTACATAGGACAACATAGTAGTGATTGTTAATAATTTCTATAGGTCGACCTTCTTTACACCAAACATTCTAATTTTTAGTCTTGATTGACATTGCAATATATTCTATCAACCTAGATCGGTATTTAAGGAAATTGCTTTGAGTTGTGTGTGTAAGTAACAATACAGTGTCTAATTTTGTACATGGTTCTATGATCTATTTGAGGACTTCATGTTAAATCTTTTAGGGTAAATTTTGTTTATGTAATGTAGAGTAGTGTATTTATGTGAGGTTGAGAAATTGAAAAAGCATAATTGCAATATCTCTCTATAATCTCATGAAAGTAGTTTGTTTGTAAAATTCTCTATAATCATCTATGGAGAACTCTTTGGTTGGTACCATAGCTCATGTGAGGTTGGAACCTCTTATTCATTGATTTGGTGCTCTATTTGTGAGGTTGGTTCCTCTCAATAGGTTGGTTCTTATCAGTTTGTCTTGGGGATTAGTGTCTCTAGTAGGTTGGTGCCTGCAAATTTATTAAATCAATTATGTTGATCTTAGGACCAAATTTGACTTGAAAATGATTGAGGAAAGCATCAAGAAGATCATTAAATGAATGGATTGGATTATTAGGTAATAAAAAAACTATTCCAAGGCCATATCTTTCAATGGCCTAGGGAAAATTTTAGCTAGGAGCTTATCCTCAAAAATAAAGTCACTACACATGGCAATATATGTTGATATGTGATTGCTAGGGTCCCCTTACCATTATACTTGTCAAATTGGGGTATCTCTATGTCTTATGGAATTTTTGCTTTGAATATTTGAAGTGACAATGGGATCCTTTTGATATATTATGATGGTTGTCCATTTTGATTTTGGTTCATTGTTGAGATTTGTTGTTAAAGTGATGTCACATTTTGCAAGAGTTATTTTATGAAAAAATCATTGCTTGGCATGTTTTTGGAATGAGGTGCATATGGTGGAAGTGTGTATATATTAGGTGGGCTACTATGTTCCACATTTATGAGTTAAGATGGAACTTGATGTGTGACATGTGAAGATCTAAAACCATAAGGATTTCTAGTGGAAAGACCTATTATTAAAGTTATGTCAATTCTTACTTGTATTGTTGAAGCAATAGTTGGATTTGTGTATGAAGGAATAGAGGCTATGATTGTAGGGAGGGAGACTTGACTTCCTCCTTGACTTTGAGTCCATCCCAAAGCTTGAGTGCAACTAGTGATTGTAGGCACATTATCATCAACTATATGGTCTAAGCTATGTGATCATCATGTAAGGAACTGATATTGAAGTATTCAATACTGTCTTGAAGTAATGGTACATCAACATCTATAAAGTTAGGTGTTTGTAAGGTTTTCATTGGTATGGTAGCATCAAGAATAGAGTCAAAGATGGGTTGAGTATTGACAACACTTGTCATGAAAGAGTTAGAAGACTCATGATCCACAATGGTTGTAAAACCAATGCGGGATGCCATAAGTCTAGAACTTCATCTCACTAAAGTATTGGCAAAAGGACACTAGGTCATGAAACTCATGCAAGTTTCACAACACCAATTTTCTACCCAAGATGAACACTAAATTTCTAAATAAGTAGAAAAAATGCTCAAAAACCAACAACATATAATAGGAGTAAATAGGAAACAGAATAACAGATATTTTAGAGATTTTTTTTTTGCCAAGAAAAGCAAGACAGGGTCACCCAAGGGCATCTGTGTCCTAGTCAGGGGTTCTAAAAGTTGAAATTTTGATTGTGTATTACATTATTTAAGAATTTTGATTCTACTTGAAAATAATTGTAAAAATAAATCAAATTCCAAAATTTGTTTAATGTATCCCATTTGGATGCAAGATGAAAATATGCAATGATGTTGAAGATATTTAAACAAGTTTGAATGTCACTTTCAAATCTGTAATGTAATAATTGACTAATTCTAATATGCAAAAGACCTAAAAAATGATGATTTTTTGTGAATGTACCTTTTGAACACAAACAATGCACTTTCTTTCACCAAAATGCTTAAGATATGCAGTTATGAATTTGAAACTAAGAACTGCAAGTACAAACAAACTGAGCAAGTAGAAATGTCCACAAGTGTGAAAAATATTGTTGATGCACCTATACAAGGACAAGGTCACCCAAGGGAAAATGGTTCCTTGTTCAAGGTTTTGAAAATTGAAAAAATTAATGTCTATAGAAGTTGTTGTATAAGGTTTCTTTTCCTATTTGCAAACAGGTTAAATGACAATGACTATTTGCAAATGCAAATGTATGACAATTTTGGAACAAAATGACACTTTTTTAATATAATTTTGAAATGAAAATCTGATCTAAATGACTAAAAAACACATTAATGCAAGCTATGATGCAATATTTTTAGATTTTTATGACTTTTTTAAAATGAAAATATGAAACCCTAAATGAGAAATGCAAGACAAAATGATGTAAAACCTAGATCTAGGGTTTGAAAGACTGCCAAATCATAAAGCTATGATGTCAAATGTGAAGTTCACCAAAATGAAACATAGAAAAATGGAGGAGAGGTGATGATGAGTTCTAATGTAAAGAACCTAGGATCAATTCCACTTTTCCAAGGGTTTCATTGGGATGCAAATCAACAAGGTGCAAAGATTAACTTTCAACCTCAAAGGGGAGCCAACCAAACCTAGATATGATCCTTTTGAGTCTTAGAAATGATTTGAAGATTGAAACAGTAATTTACAAGTGGATCTAGGAAGTGTCAAATGATGTGTACCTATCACCAAAATTTGGATCTGGCATGTGTAGAGGGACTCACTCGCCCCTACATGAATGGGTCTTTGATTAGGATTCCTTAAACTAATTGTTTAGTCCTCTAGTGTTGTATTTCAGCTCTTGATTCCCGATTGTAGAAGTGTTGAATTATCATCGGTGAATTTTGTAATTGAGTTTCCATAGCTTGACAAATTTAGGGCTTTCAATGCAATAATGGAGAATTTTCTTCAATATTTCCTCAATCCTCTTCAAACCTATAACCTGCAAATTTAAAGAGGGAGAAAAATTTGGGCCATTTAGGGGCTTGCCTCAGTCAAACCATGTGTAATTGTTTCCATTTCCACAATTTCAATTTCAATTATGGGAATGATAATCGAAAGGAAGGAATGATGAAATCATAATGTGTTGTAACTCACCACCCTTCAATGGATACCTTGAAGGACTAAATTCATGCACATCACCTCGAGGGTTTGGATCTTTCTTGCTTGGTTTTCTTGAATGCTTGAATGCTTTGGAGACCTACAAAAGTGGTAGCCTTCACAAAACAATGATAGCATGAACACACATAAACTCACCTAGAATTGGACATGATGTTAGGATCTTGAATTTATGCAAAGAATCTTTCAAATGTTGCTCTTGACTTGCTCTTGACAATAGTTTTTACTCATGAATGTTTTTTCTAGTTGTTGATAGATTTCAATTGATAAAATAACTAGGTATTTATATGTAATTGTATTAATTTCCTAAAAAATAGATTCCAAAAGGTGACACTTGATATTTTAATTTTGGATATTAAAATGTTGCCAATAACATATTTGAATTTGGGTCTTGGCTAAGAAGGGGGACCTATTCGCCCATAGGCGAGTGGATCCTAGCCCAAATTTCCAAGACACACTTAGTCGAGAGAAAATAAATAATTGGATGCATTTATTCAATACTTGCAATCCTTTAGAAAATGATAAAAATTAGGCCTTAGAATACATAATTTGGAAAATTAGGAGCTTAATTAAGTCCAATAAATTGGGGGTACAAAAAAATAATGTGAAATTGTCAAGGGGGACAATTTTTGACATTGTAGTAGGTATATTATATACCCTCCATTAAGGAGTTTCATATTGTAATGATGTGATTTTTTACCCCTTGCAAATTTCCCATTTTCATATCCTTCACCTTAGAAAATGTAATTTTGATGATGCAATCTTGACATCCCCCACCTTTCCTTGTCTACCTAGCAACCTATTCTCATGTTGATGGAGAATTTTGTTAGGGATGCGCATGTGCCACACAAACATTTACATGCCACACTGCCATTTTAATAGGATTCCTGCCTTTGGAATCTGCAAAGGCATTACGTTTCTCTATTGGGCATGAACTGTAATGCCTCCTACTCCTTTAACTGACACAAAATGGCTCCTTTGCCTCCATTTTCATTTCAAATTTCCTATTCCTTCATTCCACTCAACTTCTTCACCATTCCTACACACTTTACTAAATTCTTGATGTTTTGTTGATAAACATACACACTTTAATTCCTTGTGTTTTTATCTATCTCAAAAGTCTTCTATTCATACGGATGCCAACACCCCACTGAGACACCAATGCACCGTCCTAGAGTTTGTGTCTTGTGTTGTCATCCTCAAACAGTGAGCTATTTGAGCTATAGATTAAACTCTAAGAATCAGTCCATTTCACTCCCTGAAACATTCAAGTTAGCAGAAGGATAGTAGTAACCAGATTGCTCCACCTTTTCAACCTTAACATCTTAACTTTTCTAAATCACTTAGCAAGCTTGAGGTAGATCAAGGCATCATGTTTCTTAGGATCCTCCCATGACCTGGGGTCTCAAAGCAGTCGATTCCCCTTCTCTACATTTTGGTAAACTCAATGTGGACATCGTAGCATATGTTTCTTCATGTTGAGATTCTCCCTCTCATGTCTTGTGTGGGTTATAGACTTGTGTATTGTGAAGCTTTATGGGCTTTATGATCCAATCTACAACCTTCAAGTAAATTTTTAGAAGATGCGTATGGAATCTAGAGATGGATTTCTTGAAGGTCACTATTGACCTCACTTCTCAAGAAATGGTTTTGAAGACAGAGATGAGATTCCTTAGGAAGGCCACTTGTGCGCCTACTCCCATTTCTCCTATAGCCCCACCTCTAAAGGAGGAGGATGATCTTTTCATTCCCATAGAGCATCTCCTTGCTTTAGATAGAAGGCTCTTAGATCTTACGAATTATTTGGGAAAAGAACAAATCATGGCTAGGGCTACTAGGCTTGACAATAAAATGAGATATATGTTAGACAAGGATCGTGTAGGCCTTGAATTCCACTAAGGCCTTACGGATATAGTGGAAGCATATGTCCCTTCATACATCTCTAGATTGGGTGTTACCCAAGGTTATCAGCTCAAGACCTTTGAAAGGAAAATAGTCATATTGATTCCCATGACATCGATATACATGGTAAAGTTAGGCCCTTCCGTCAATACCACCCCCATGCCTGAGGCACCTTTGACTATCAAAGTAAATAGAATCCTTCTAGATTTTAGCACTATCCATCCTAATTTTTGTGGTGGTAACTCTAGGGGCAATGCTAGCTCTAGTGGTGGAAGCCTTGGAAAAATGAGGGGTGGTGATTCTAGTGGCTCTAGTGGTGGTTCTAGCAGTGGTTCCACTGGTCCTATTTCATCGTCTAATCCTATTTTGAATGCTCTACTACAAAACATGGGAAAAATATAAAATTAGCTAGCGAACCTATCCCAGGCCACCTCCCAGCCAATTTTTTAGCCTTTCTTTCATCACAATCCTTAATCGATAGCAATTATAAACACTCATATCCCCCAGGGTATGGAGATTCAAAAAATTAAGAATTATGGTGGTAAGGGAGATCCATAAACATGTCTTAGCATTCAATGCCATGTGTATGGATTTTTGCCACCTTGATGCCTCAATGGCTAAGTTTTTCCCAAGATCTCTAAGAATACAACCCTAGAATTGTATTGTTCCTTTCCTAATAATTCTATTTTTTCATTTCATCATCTTATGAATTAGCTTCTCTAATAATTCTAGGTGAACATTAGGTCAAAGATGGCCCTTTTGGACCTCATTCAATGTAAGAAGGGAAAGCATGAGAAGATAACTAATTTCATTACTTGATATCAAGCACTATTTTTGTAGATATCTTATCCTTTTCTTGAATCAAATATTCAAAAGGTTTTCATTAACAACTTGCAGAGTTCTTGGCAAGAAAATTTGTCTTTGATGAAATACCCTTCTTTTGCACATCTTTGTGCCACATTGTGGGAGTACTAGTAGATGATCCCCTAGTTTGGGGTATCTTCCTCACACTCCCATCCCAAGGGTAGATCTATTGTGTCGATATCTAGTAAAGGTAAAATTGTTGCAAATGTAGTTGTTGCATCTAGCAACAAAGGCCTCAAATGCAACAAACAATTCATGAAGTTATCAAAATCATATTCCTCTATTTTGAAGAAAATTA
Organism: Sequoia sempervirens; assembly: GCA_007258455.2. Taxonomy (NCBI): domain Eukaryota; kingdom Viridiplantae; phylum Streptophyta; class Pinopsida; order Cupressales; family Cupressaceae; genus Sequoia; species Sequoia sempervirens. The sequence continues at coordinate 842,096,719 of VDFB02281492.1, read as the reverse complement.
TTGAAAGATAAAGTGATGACCTTGCCAGATCCTTGACCCCTTCCTAAACCTTACCCCAACTAGTACAAAGAGAACACATTCTGCTAGTACCATTGAATTCCTAGACATAATATCGAAATATACATACGCTTGCATCACGAGATATAGGATCTCGTCAATAGAAGTATTGTCTATAATGATGAGAAGAAGTAGAATGCAAACAAGTCTGTGTCAAAGGCTAATAGTGAGTTACAAATCTACACAAATCCCTTTCTATCTCACTTTGCAAACATAATTGTTGAACCTCCTATTTTTTCTTCCCCTGAGTTCTCGAAGTATGTAAACGTGGTTTCATTTACACCTATTTCTTTTGCTCAGCCTATGAATGAATCACCAGATATAACTTTCAAATCACAGGACATGCCTATGAACATAAAAAAACATCCTTCTCCTTTGTACATTCTTGCTTGCATCAATGGGAACATCAAGATTAGTGTTTTGGTTGATCCCACATGTAGTGTGAATGTTATCACAGAGGAGACTTGCTGATAAATTTCTTGCATAAGGATGGGTATGATTAATCAAAGAGAAAAATGTGTATGCATGCTGGACTCTCGATCCCTCCAATTGGTTACATATCTCTCTTAGTCTTGAAGACCTAGGACTGTAAATGCTCCTTGCTGGTGTTTTCTCTAGTAGAACCTTGAATTCCTCTAAAGGGTAGCCAACCCTCATGCTCAAAAACATTCAAAGTTAGTGGCCAACAAATGAATAAGGATTTTAAGGCCCTTATTACTACTCTTCAAGCTTTGTGAGCCCCAGGAGGGTAATCCTTATTTTGTTCAAGTAATGCTTGTCTAATTGAGAACACATCTATACACAAATCAATTCCTATTTAGTGCAAATAAACGTAATTCACTAAATATTTGGTAGACTTTGAGCAAGAAGTTATCTATTTGCTAGGAATTAGGTGACACTTCAAACGGATACAACATAATTGAAATATTTTTTAATGATTTTCAATCTCACCTTGAATCCCTAGCCAGGTGCATTAACAACTCATTTATCTTTAAAATAAACTAATGAATAGACCAGTGTTTCATCTATTGGGAAAATGGAGTCAAATTTGTAACAACCAGTAATATATTGGCCATTTTACTCAGAACTTGGTGGACTATTATCATAATACTTTGTAATATGACAACTCACAGTGTATAAAACTTAACTTCTTACCAAATCCTATACTCATCCTCACAAACCTATGAATCCATTCAAGCATCTAGTCAATTCTTTGAATTGAAACAAAAATGGAAACATACATCAATTAAGGAAACTGAAGATAAACAAAAAGACCATTAAAAATTTCATTTATAATTTGCAAGAGAATTACATAGGAGATTATACGTTTCATAACTAAGATTATCTTCCATATCTGTGGTTTCTGTAAAACTATTTTAAGATCATTACATACAAGACTCACACCCTAGACTTCCTATAGTTCTATTCATCAGTGTTTCTTTACAATATGCTTCTTTTTTGAGCCTTGCTATTCACCTAGACCATTATGAGACTCAAAATTTGAATCCCCTACAATGAGCCTTGAAATCCCTTTTGTAGAACAAGGGAGCAGCAAGCATCTGGCTCAATTACAGTTACAATACATTTCAAAATTAATTTCATTTGCATTTGAGATATTCCTCAACGGTTGTTTGTAATCATTTGCAATATAGGGGAAAACAAAAATTTACACTATTTTTTGAAGAAGAACCAATCGATACTACCAAAATCTCCATTAATTGTTGTTGAGCCTTCACATTCCATGTCCATAAACAAATTATTCATGACACCATCTAAAAAGTACCCTAGTTAGCACAAAGGACAAAAACCAACATATGAAGAAAGCCAGAAAAGTTACCATAGCAATATTATCACCAAACACAAAAAACCAAGACCCAGATACCATCCAACTCAATCAAAACCATAATACACATGCCCACTTCATGTCTTACCAGAGGCTAGACAATCTACCACTTCTTCTTCATTAGTGTCCTTGTTAGCAACAAAGTAAGTACACTCGCTTGGTGTCTTTACTAAAATTGGAGCAACCGCTATCACCTCATCATTTGAGTTTGGCACTTCAGTCATAGCCATAAGATACTGGTGGTAACCAAAATCAGTCTCAATCTCACTATTTGAAGGATCACTTGAGACTTCAATTGGATAATGGTGCTTTCCTAGATAAGCTCAATGGTACTTGTTCTTCGTTGTTGCTTCCCTCACAGTCTTCATAGGCTCCTTTTCTTTGAGCTCTGTATCTCCTCCTTTGACAACTCAGATCCTCAATTAATAATTACTCTTGACACTAACCTACACTGATTTCATGTTGCAGGAACCCTTCTTGTCCTTCACCTTTGGAGTTAGCATAACTCCAAGTATGCTTTGTTCATTTTTTGGAACATCATCATGTGACTCCTACAAGCCGAGTCTTCTAAACCTCTATACTGGGGAAGCACAAACAATGGACTTACTCATTTTCATTAAAGGAAAGTTGAGAGCAACAAAACTTCATAATTACAAACCAACCATTTACTAGTTTCTGGACAATTCTACAGAATAAGAGCTATCACCACTATCTTTGCAGACCTAGGAAATTTTAGCTTCTAATTGTAATGGTGAAAATAAAAGGCTATCAACTCTCATTTATCAAGCAATTTGATCATGTCGATCATCAATGCTTAGTGAAAATCACACGAGTGAGAAAACAATCAATCGCTAGATGTTGCATCATGAACGTTAATCTCCAAGGTGCATAAAAATTTGTGTATCATCTTTAATGATTACATGAGATTAATCATTCACACACATCAGGATCAAATTTGATTAATCCTACAAGCATCTTCCACCATTAATGCTCACTCACACAGAACAAAATGACTATCATGCTCACATCTTTGGTTTTAAATAACAGTCATTGATATCCTAGTGAAATGGTGTGTTGGATGACTCAGAATGAGTCAATCATGTTTGAAACTCCACTACAATTTCTCGCCAATTCCTATCCAATATCATTCAACCAGCTAGATGCCAACACATCCATCCGCGAGCTCCTCCATTCATCACCAAATGGAAGAAGAGCTCCACGTGTCACAAGCCCACTGACCTAATGACATTAAATAAAGCATTATTTTATTTATGTGGGGTTGGTAGGGAACGGCTAAGATTCAATCTCAGCATGACATCCTAGCTATTAACTTGAGGTTCCACAACATCGGGCTCAATAGTGGAGACTGAGCCCCACACCCACCAAGGGATAGGCATCCATCACCCGTTGACCCCATAGCTTTAAATAAAGCAATATTTTAATCATGTGGGGTTGGTGGTAAACAATCCAGATCAAATCTAATATCTGACAGTGGGTAATTTGCACACACACAAATGTTGGTTTTAAAGATGGGGTCATGACTAGGTCAATGAGACTTGACCCTTAGGATTGTAGACTTAATACTTAAGTCACTTTAACATAAATTTATCACCCGACCAAATATTTGGTGATCGACAACCTAGACCAAAGTGGCTAGTGTGAATAACAGTTTCAATGACCTAAGTTGTGACTTAAGTGACTGGTGACCAGGAGTAACAAGTCAATGCATAAATAGAATTCCCAGGGGTTTATAATGGTGCAAATTTCAAATGAGGGTTTTTTAGACCAAAACCCTAGCTCTACCCTTGGACACAGAGGTTCAAAATTATGACAAAGCAAGAACTTGCTTAAGATTTTGAAAAAAAATTAAAGGCTCTACTAGTGGCTCATACTCAAGGACGCATACCCCTAGTGGGTACAGTGAGAATTCAAATCTCAGGGTGAAGAAAACCAACATAGAGAGACCCAAAAAAAACCAAGGAGCTTGCTCAGACAAGGAAAGCAAACGCAACTAAAATCAAACACACCAAACCTATGTACAATAATTACAAAAATATACAATGTACATGGAAGATAACCTATTTCAAGGGAAATAGGACTTCAAGGACTTTCCATGTACTGGTAGTCTTGAATTTCACCTGTCAAAGATTGCAAGAAATATGAGTCCTCTCCATGTGTATCTGCAATCAAATATGGCCCAAGCCACAGAGGATCAAACTTTGTATGTTTCCCTTTGTCTTCCATCCTTGCATTCCACATTAAGACCATGCATCCAACTTCAAATTTCCTTTCAATGGCCTCCTTATCATACAGGTTTTTGACTTGAATTTGTAGCTTCTCATTTCTTTTATGAGCTTCTCTTCTAGTTTCATCAATCTCAATTAACTCTTCCATCCTATGTTGCATCTCATCACATATGTCAGTATCATACTCTTGAAAAAAATTATACATCTTTAACAAGTTTTATGAGGTATCCTTGCTTCTACTCCATAAACAAGGTTAAATGGTGACTACCTAATGACCTTCTTTACTATAGTCCTATCTGCCCACAATGCAAGCTGCAATTTTGAATCCCATGCTTTGTTAGTCCTCTCAATCATCCATTTGATGGTCTTTATCAAACTCTTGTTACTGGATTTTTCTTTTCCATTCCCTTGAGGGTGATAGGGAGATGAGTAGGAGATACATATACTGTGCTTATTGCAAAAATTAGTAAATTCCTTGGATCTAAAGCACATGGCATTGTCAAAAATGATTCTTTTTGGGACTCTGAATCTAATCAATATATTATTCATCAAGAAATAAATTACTAATTTTTGCTTGTTGCTTTCATTGTGGGAATTGCTTCTACCCACTTTGTAAAGTAATCTATTGTGACCAAGATCCAAGAGTGTCCCCCACTTGATTTCTTTGACATTTCGCCAATAAAATCAATGCCCCATTATTGAAAAGGAGCCTAAACTGAGATCGGCCAATGAGGTAGATTACCTGATAACTTTAATTTACCAGTGAACCTCTAGAAAGCATCGCATCTCTTAACAAACCTATGAGCATCTTTCAATATAGTTGGCCACCAAAATCCTGCTCTCAGTATCTTGTGAGCAAATTTTTTTCATTTAGTGACCTCCACATGTTCCTTTATGCATCTCAATTAAAAGTTCTTCTGCCTAATCTCCATCCACACATCTAAGTAATACACCTTTTTAGCTTCTCCACTAGATTTCACCATCAATAAGGATATATTTGATAGCCTATAGCTTGAGAGTTCTTCTTTCATTAGTGGGCATGCCTTTAGGGTATTGCATTGTCTGTAGGTATTCCACAATTCTTTTCTACCATCCACAAGTTTGCATATCACATATGGGTGCAACATTTTTATGTTCAACTTTATTTATTTGATTGGCTTCCAAGTTGGTCTCAACCATTAACTTAGCTACCTGACCTCTTACTAGCTTTGTAATCTAGATATCAATATTGAACTCTTGGATCCTATTGATCCACCTACATCTTCTCCCTGTGGTTTCCTATTGAGTAAAGATATATTTAACTGTTGCACTTGGAACATATGCTACAACAGTTGCTCCCATCAAATATGTCCTAAATTTTTTTACAGCTTTGACCAATGCATAGGCCTACTTCTCTGTGGCATCATACTTAAGCTTAGTAGCCTATAAATACTTGCTTAAGAAAGCAATAGGCTACTCAAATCCTTCATCGTTCTTCTGTAATAACACTCCTGCCATAGTATGGAAAGAAGAAAAATTTAATAGTTGAAATGGCTTTGAATAATCAGGGGATTTGAGCACAGACACCTCTTTAATGACATCCTTTATAGCTTGAAAAGTGTTGGTAGGATCTTGTGTCCATGCTACCTTTTCTCCTTTCTTCAGCATTGTAGAGATAGGCCTAACAATTTCAGCAAAATTTGTGACAAACCTTCTCACAAAATTAATTTTCCCAAAAAATGATTGAATCCCCTTTGCATTTCTAGGTTGTGGTATTTTATCTATAGTTTCTATATGTTCAAGATCAATCCTAACCCCTTCTTTAGACACAATGTGTCCCAACAGCTTTCCTTCCTTAACCCCAAAAGCATATTTCTTGGGATTCAAAGAAATCCCATATTCAAAAACTCTGAAAAATATTTTCTTCAATTAAAAACAATGATCTTCTTCCTTCTTGTTGTGTGTAGTCAAGTCATCCTGATATATAGCTAGGAATGGATCAATAAAATCTGTAAAGGCCACATCCATGGATCTTTGAAATGTTGCACCTGCATTAATCTGATTGAATGGCATTCTCGCATACACATAGGTTCCCCATTGTGTAGTGAATGTAGTCTTATATTATTCAGATTCTTTCACAATGACTTGGTTATAGCCTAAGAATCCATCCATCATCGATAGCAATTCACATCTTGACACCTCTTGTAACATTTACTCCATATTAGGCAAAGGATGATTGTTTTTCAAGGATGTTATATTTAGATTCCTAAAATCTACATAGAGCCTCAAGTCACCATTCTTTTTTCTAATTGGAGCGAAGTTTAAGACCCATGAAGAATGTATGATAGGCTTAATAATTCTCACATCCCTTAACTTTGTGAGTTCCTCTTGCATTTTGGGCTATAATGTGGGATTTATTTGCCTTTGCTGATACCTAAAAGGTTTTACATTAGGATTCAAAGGTATCTCATGCTGAAATAAATCTTCCCTATAAGCCTTTAGGTCATCATATGACCATGCAAACACATGTTTATACTTTCTTAATAGGGAAATCAACATGGTTCTAACATGAGTCTTCATTTTATTTCCTACGTATACCTTTTTGGAAGAATTCTCGGTTCCCAGATTGATTTCTTCCAAATATTCCTTGTGGGAAGATGTCTACTTAACATTTTTTTTATCAAGGCTATCAAAGACCATCTCCAATGCAACTAATCCTTTGGGAATCTTATTGGTTTTCAATTGGATTACTTCATTCCCAAACAGTGTTTCTTTACCATCTACTTCCACCACCAATGAACCAAAGTTAATTTATTGGCTTTCATATTGATCAATACAATGCAAAAACTTCAAAATATCATTGTCATCATCAAATACTTTCCAATTGCAAATATTGTCAAGCATTGTAGGCCGATTTTGTACCTCTATCTTTGAGATGCCATCAAAAGTGACATCATCTAATCTAACAACAATATTTGCTAACAAATCTACCCTAACATTCATTCCCCAGTCTATATTGAAAGCATCAAATGTTGGCAAGAGATACTACAAATTTTGTCATTGATGGCAACCCTAGTCATTGATTGGATCCGCACGTCATCATTTTCTCATACCGGCAGACAAATTGAAGACAGTCAAGGAAGAACAAAGCATCCGACAATTTTGTGTTCATCAATTCACATGCATATTTTTTGTTGTTATTTTGAGTTGTGGATATCATGGGAGGTTGATCAATGTATGTCTTGTGTTATCCAAAAATCTTATTGCCTCATATCAAGTTGTGTGCAAGTCTGGAGATCCGGTTGGATATCTTTTTGTTCATCAGTGTTTGGTGGCTGACCCAGTTGATATAACATGTCACAGACATTCAAGGAGTGTTTACTCAAATGTTTTTGTGTTTGAGAATTTTGATTTGGGTCTAAGCTAATTTTGGCTGACAGTTGTGGATGCGCATTGAATATTATTCATGATTTGAGTCATCGTTTGTAAATATTTTTAAGTTTTATTGAAGCTAAGTTATTGCAATTAAATTCTTAATCATGGATATATATAAATGATCAATTATATCATTTTGGTGTGTGAATAAGGTGTCTCAATGTGTGTTGAGAATATCAGAAGGGTGATTGAGTGATTATGCACAGTTTCACTTGTGCATTAAATATTTTGTAATGCAAGTTAGAGCAAAGTAGAGCAAAAGTGTAGAATCAGTCAAAAGGATAGAAGATCGACTACTGAGTCTAACTGAAATTGTAATCAAGCATTTGTTGATGCTACTCTCTCAATTCATTCTTTTGGATCTAATCCAAATCTTTGTAAGGCAGTGTGCCTTTCTATTTTGAGCAGTGAGCTCTAGGCAGTGCACCTAAATGCAAGTGCATTCCTACATTGTAATCTTATTTTTGAGTATACTCAGATCATATTGTGGATTGGCCATCCACTATGGTTTTTCCCCTAACAGGGTTTCCACATAAAAATCCTTGTGTTATGGTGTTGTGGTTATTTTCTTTTTCTTCATGCATATTTCTTTTGGTTGAATGTTTTAAGTGGGTTAAAGATCGGAATAATAAATTTATTTTTTGCAAAACACTGACTCACCCCCCCTCTCAGTGTTGCTTGTTTCCAACAATTGGTATCAAAGATAATTCCTTGAAAGAAGTCTAATAGCTTGGGGAGATCTTGGAATTTTTTTCAATGGATACAAGCAGTCTTCAACAACTTTTGGTGGCATTACATGATCTTGACCAGTCAAAATCTAAGAACCAAGAACTACAGGAAAGTCTTGAGAATGCAGAGAAATTCGTTCAGTCATTGAAATACCAAATCAGTGAATCAAGGGAGAGGAGAAAGTAATTATGTGATCAACTTGAGCAGAAGAATAGAAGCATGGAAGATAAACAGCTAAGTCATGCCTTGAAAGAGAAAATAGAAGAATGTGAAAAGCTTTCCAAAGAAAATGTTGCCCTGAAGCATGAGATGGAATCTATCATGATAAGAATGACAAAGGAGATTGAAGATAGAAGTAAGAATGAAGAAAAGATTTCTCAATCCTTGAAAGAAAAATCTAAAGAATGCAATTGATTGGACAATGAATTGGAATAATCTAAAAACAATGAGGAAGTGCTTGAAAAATAGCTTGATGATCTCAGAAATGAACTTACTACTGCAAATGAGTACAAGGAGAAATTAAAAGCTACCTCATCCAAGCTTGATGAACTGATTAAAGGTTAGAGGACTAATGGCGACAAGCGAGGTCTTGGATATGAAGAAGGAGAAAGTTCTAGATCTGAACTAGGGAGATTTAGACAAGGAAATCAGATGAATAAAGCTAGAAGGAATCTTGTAAGACAACCAAATGCTCAAAGATTCAATGGTTACTATTTTACTTGCAATAAATTTGGTCATATGGCTTCTCAATGTAGAAGCAGGATGAATCCAACTAGACCATCATTCTTAGGCTAGTGCTTTAATTGAAATAAGTTTGGTCATAAGTTAAATAAATGCAAAAAATGTGATGAAAAACTTTCATAGAGATTTCAGATGCCATGCATGCAATAGACTTGGGCATATTGCTAACCAATGCAGATCAAGGAAAAAATAGTGGAATAGTAGGTCTGGATAGAGAAATGTTGTTTTACAACTGCAACAAATTTGCTAGATTCTGTTGGAGCAGAAGAGGTTCGGTAAAACAAAACATGCAACAGGATGTTAATGGAAAAGGTAAAGTCACTACATATGTGATGAGGAGGAAAATGCAGAAGAAATGGGTGAAGAAGAATCCCTTTGTTGAAGGAAATGTGTCAGCACCAGAATCTGCTTCTAGTAATTCCTCTAGGAATTAGTTTTAGGCCTTTGGCCTAGGGGGAGCTGTTAAGAAAATCTCTTAACCCCCTATTGTTAATTGACATCGGAATGTGGATAAGTCGAGCAAGATCATAGATTCTTTTCAAATGTTGTTCAACCAATTGGAGAAATTATTATACAATATTGGAGATTCACAAAAGAATTATCTATCACAATGCATGGAAATAGGGTAACTAGATGAGTTAGGGTAAAAGCATTTATTGCAACAAAAAGGGTTAGGTGTATGAATGATAAAAGGTCATTTTTATCCTTCATTTTTCATTTTGCATTTTGGAAGTTTGGAGAGCTATGAGGAAAACTTTGTTGAATCGCGGTGAGATTCAAGTGTGAAGAAGATTCAATGATCAAACTTTGATCTAACGAAAAGGTATTTATTGGAAAAACCTATGAATTTGTGAATTTGTAAAAATGGCCACTCCAGTGGTAGTTGAAGTCAAGGATATACCCCACCCAAAGTTCAAGTGGCATCCTTTTAAGTCTATTGAGACTAAGCCCCTAGGTGCATTTTCATTTGTACCGTACGGTGTCTTGTATATTGATGACATTAGGGCTTACATTCATCCTACTATTGAAGAGTTGGAGTGTCTTGTATACTAATGAAATTAGGGCTTACATTCATGCTACTATTGAAGAGTTGGATGCTACTATTCATGCTACCGATGACATTTGTGAATTTGTAAAAATGGCCACTCCATTGGTAGTTGAAGTCAAGGATAGACCCCGCCCAAAGTTCAAGTGGTATCCTTTTAAGTCTATTGAGACTGATCCCCTAGGTGCGTTTTCATCTATACCGTACGGTGTCTTGTATACTGATGAAATTAGGGCTTACATTCATGCTACTACTGAAGAGTTGGGAGCTCACAAATGCTGAATTTTTATTCCAACCATATAATTGGAGAGGACTTCACTATTAAGCTAAAATACAAAACCATAGAAGAGAAGAAGTTCACACAGTTTGTGAAATTTGCATCGATGGTCATTGGCTACAAGGTCTACCATTCCAACCAGGATAATTCAGTATCTGGTACGACCATTTATGCATCCTATTAGATGGTAAAATAAAATGCAGATTATGACTTGTGTGAGCTGCTTAGAAGTCAGCTGATAGAGAATCTTGGTAAGATTAAGAAAGACAAGAACTCTTTTAAATTTGGTAATTTTTTGTTTTGTTTATTCTTTTATTTCATGAGTGAGATTTTGAGTGTTGGGAAAGTTCATTAGCAAATTAATTAGCCTATAGCTATTCAAATAAGAGACACATTGTATGGAATTGGTGATAGTCAGACCAGAAAAACTACCCTCTGGGGGTACTTCAAAAAAATTTAGAGTATGATGCATGCAAGAGAAAGAATTCCTACTTCAATTGTAGAGAAGTACAAAGATACAATATGTTTCATGGTAGATATTGATCAACGCCTAATGGAAGCCGATGATCCTAGAATGATATGGATTATGCCTATGGGATATGAAGTCGTGGAGAACATCTTAGAGATGTATGAAAAACATTTATTGAGAAAGCCTCTAGATCCAACAGAAGAGAGGTTTGGAACCTATGCTGAAAAGGATATGTAGGTGTATGAGTAGCTGAAGAAGCCTAAGCTTGTCAGAAGAGTAAGAAAAGAAGTGGAAGTCATTGCTGAAAGTTTGGGTATATTTGTAGAAGAATTGAAAGAAGCCAAAAGGATGAGAGCTAAAGTTGAAGCAAGAAAAGAGCCATCAAGAATAGAATTTGCTAGTCTGATAGGATCCTTTGCCCATACTAGATCAACAAGGAGTTCTCCATCCCTATCCACTCCTGCAACCAAGCCAGTTCTTGTGCAAACTCAAGACAAGGCTTCCAATAAGAGGAAGAAGAATAAGAGCACAAGAACCTATGAAGTCATCTCAGAAGATGAGGAGACTAAGTTAGATGAAGGTGTGAAAGAAATAAAGGCTACCGAAACTCAGGATACAAAGGTAACCAAGAGAAAATATTTCGATGAAAAAGAAAAGGAAAAGAAGAAGGAAAAAAATGACAAACAGGGTATGATAGTTGAAGAAGTTGAGAATGTTGTTGTCAAGGATGAGCCCCTCTACAAATGGTATGAAATTTTTGATGAATCAGGACAAAGAATTCTTGAGGAAGCAACAATAAAACATCTAAATATTTTCAATAAAGTTCTTGTTGAAATTATGTCTGGTTTATCTAAGAGTCTATATGAGGTTTTGGAGATGAGAAGAGTAAGTGTTTGGACAGAAGAAGAGCATATGAGAAAGATATTTTTTGCAAACTTATGTCCGGAAATGTCTATTGAGGAGATGAAGTCACTCCTGAATGAAGCCAAGAAGGAATTTAAAAGCAAAACAAGGGTGAACAAACTTATGATCAATGAAACTGATGTTGTTGCTAATGAAACCAAGAAAATCCTAGAAGCATTTATGTCAAAGAACAAGATCAATGTTGAAGAAGTGAATGTTGAAGATGTTGTATCCTATCTGGTATATGAGGAGGTGAATGTAGATACTAAGGATATTCAGATTCCTCCCGATGTGGCTAATACAGAAGTACCTATGGAGACTAAAGCTTCTAAGGTTGTATTAGCTGAAGGAAAGGAGATGCCAAATGAAGAAGTTGAAGCTCCTAAAGGCAATCAAGAATCAGTTATTGAAGAACCAAAAGTTGAAGAAGAAAAGGTTCAAGTTAAGGAAATTCTAGTAGAAGCAAGAGACACTGTCGAGGTAGTGAAGAAATTTCTAGTGGAACAACAAGAAGAATTTGATCCTAAATTGGTTGAACCCTGTCCTCAATTTAGAAAATGAAAGTTGCATCTTTTTCCCAAGAAAAATCCATAGAAGAATTGTTGTAGTCCCACATCGAGGATAATGAAATTTTGGGTCTTACATCTAGAGTTCTGGAGAAAATTATGTCAACTCATGTTAAAGATTCATCTAATTCCGCTTCTATTGAACTGAATAAGCTCATAAATTATGTAAGTACTCATTTTGAGTCTCTTGAAAAATCAGCCATGGTTAAAGTGTAGAAGGAGTTTAATGGAAAAATATTTAGTAGGTTGAAAGAAATGATTCCAAATGATAAAAATCAATTAGCCACCTGTATAAATAATATTGAAGGTTCTCTATCTGAAGGTGGAAAGGCCTATAATTCATGTTTAGTTTTGTCCAAATTTACTAAAGACAATGAGAAGAAGGTGAAGAATTTTGAAAAATAATTGGCTGCCATTTCTGATGCTTTAGATCCATTAGCTGGTGATGTTAGTAAGCAAGAAGATCAAGTAATATCTCTACTTGAAAAAATAAGGAGCTTGAAGCATGAAAATGACAGGATTGTAGGAAGAGCATGTAAGCTTAAAGGGCTAATTGGTCCAAAGATTGAAATAATGATGATTGTATTAAAGGAAGCCAAAGATGTTATGGCAGCTAGTGACCCAACGAATCTTAAGTTTGCAGAAACACAGTCTTATTTATTTTATGGTCACATAACAATTATGGAGAGTCTCAAATGGTTTGGGACACAAATTTAAGTGTGTGGAAGAGAGATTTTGTAGATGTTTTCAAATTTGTGTAAGTTACAAGATCACGCTTGTACAGTTTGAAATTTTGATTTTTTTAACAGTTTCCCCAATTTTTTCCATTGATGTCAAAGGGGGAGAGTTGTACAATGAAAAATGTATATTCATCTTAGGGGGAGTTGCATTCCTAAGCTGAGATTGAAGATTCTTTTTGAAGTTTTGAAGTGGCAGTGTAATTCATGTTGGTACTGATCCAACACTTAGTCATTTTTCACTAAGTGTTGCCATCAATGCCAAAGGGGGAGATTGTTGGCAAGAGACACTACAAAAATTTCTGGTGTTGTTATTGATGGAAACCCTAGTTGGTGATTGGATCCGCATGTCATCATTTGCTAATACCAGTAGATAGATTGAAGATAGTCAAGGAAGAACAGAGCATCCAGAAGTTTTGTGTTCATCGATTCACATGTAGATTGTTTGTTGTTATTTTGAGTTGTGTATCTCATGGGAGGTTGATCAATGTACGTCTTGTGTTATCCAAAAATCTCAGTGCCTCATATCAAGTTTGTGTGCAAGTCTGGAGATCTAGTTGGATATCTTTCTATTCATCAGTGTTTGGTGTCCAACCCAGTTGATATAACGTGTCATGGACATTCGAGCAGTGTTTACTCAAATGTTTTTGTGTTCAATCATTTTGATTTGGGTCTAAGCTAAGTTATGGTTGACCATTGTGGATGTGCATTGAATATTATTCATGATTTGAGCCGTCAATTGTAAATATTTTTACGTTTTATTGAAGCCGACTTGTTGTGATTAAATTCTTAGTCGCAGATATATATAAATGATCAATTATATCATTTTGGTGTGTGAATAAGGTGTGTCGATGTTTGTTGCAAATATTAGAAGGGTGATTGAGCGATTATTGATAGTTTCACTTATGCATTAAATATTTTGTAATGCAAGTCAGAGCAGAGCAAAGCAAAAGTGTAGAATCAATTAGAAGGACAAAAGATCGACTACTGAGCCTAACTGGAATTGTAATCAATCATTTGTATATGCTACTCTCTCAGTTTATTCTTTTGGATCTAATCCAAATCTTTGTAAGGCAATGTGCCTTTCTATTTTGAGCAATGAGCTCTAGGCAGTGTGCCTGAATGCAAGTGCATTTCCACATTGTAATCTGCTTTTTGAGTATACTCATATCATATTATGGATTGGCCATCCACCATGATTTTTCCCCTAACAGGGTTTCCACATAAAAATCCTTGTGTTATGGTGTTCTGGTTGTTTTCTTTTTGTTCATGCATATTTATTTTGGTTGAATGTTTTGAGTGGGTTAAAGATCAGAATAATAAATTTAATTTTTGTAGAACACTAATTCACCCCCCCTCTCAGTGTTGCTTGTTTCCAACATCAAAAACCTCAATGGTATCCCAAACCGCATTCCTATATTGCTTAAGCCTTTTATTTTTGGAAAAAAAAAAGATCTAACCTAGGAAAATAATAATTTAGAATCTCCCTACACTTTTAACATATTAATACCATGCTTTGAAGCTAATTTTAGACCAAGCAACAGAGCCTCATATTCAACTACATTATTTTTGCAAGCAAATTTCAACAAGAAAGAGTAATTGAATGTTTTACCTTGTGGGAAAATGAGGATAACTCCTGCACCCAAGCCTTCCTTGGAACAAGATCCATCAAAGTACATAGTCCAAAGAGAGTCTCCTTGTGGTGTATCTAGACCTCTCTATCAATTGGTGCAGGCTTAGCCTCTTCCTCTTGTTTCAATTCTTCAACCCAGAAAGTGTCTAGACCAGTATCCATAAATTTTATTATTACTGGTTCTTCTGGATGCTCTACATGCTCAATCATGCGATGGACTCTTGGTTCCCTGGCAATTTTGACATCCTTTTGGTCAATGCAAAAGGTAGCAAAAGATAAATCACACTGAATGCTTCCACCCATGGATGCACTCCACTATCTTGATAGCAGCATCCCATAATTTGGTGGGATATTCACCACTATAATACCCATGTACAATTCCTTCTTAAGGAATGCTGCAAGTTTGTATAGGACTCTATTAATCACTCCTATGATAGGTATTTCTCTTGATTCCATAGCGTAACACTTTCCATAAGCATTATCAATCTTCAAACCCATTTCCTTCATTATTTCTATTGGCGTCACATTATTTGAGGCCCTTGAATCAATCATGCAATTTCTTAACAACTTCCCATCAATGATCAAACTCAGGAAGAATGGATTAATATGACTTGGGCTTGTAGTGATTGTGGTCCCCAAATAGATCCCAAGATTCTTATCAACCACTCCTTCCACTTTATCACTCTTTTCTTGATTCTTGACCACTTTGGGTGGATCAACCACCAATTTTTCATTAGAAGCTAAGGCTACACTAATGATGAGGGAAACCATCTTATTTTTATGTTCATCAATCCTCATAATTTCCAAAAATGGGACTATAAACTTAACCTGAGACAACACTTAAAACATATCCACAAGAGTATATTTTGGTAATTCAAGGAAGACTACTGCCTTACCCATTATTTTGTTGATTTGTTTCTCACCCTTTTCCACAATATGCTCCTACTCTTTAGCCTTCACAGTTGGGGAAATGACTTGATCATCTACCTTGTCTTTACCCTTTTTAGCCCAAATTTTGGCACCTTTATCCTCTTTTGGTTTTGTCTCATTTTTCTTGCTTTTTTATTTAGTCCCCTTGTCATCTACTTTCTTCTCTTTAATGAACATGCTTCTAGGTTTACCTTGATCACCATTCACAACTGTATTTCTCAAATGATAATTACTCATTGCTCAATTAGCCAATGCAGTTGCCATACTTTCAATCTATTCATTTGAGGGTCTTTGTAGATAGACATTACCCGCTTCAAGATTATAGATATGACAGTCATCATCTCTCTCTTCATCAGAGAATATTGGTTGATGGTGTGCACTCACTTCTTGTCTTTGCATATCAACATCACCTCTACAAGGCTCATCATCAAAAGAATAATTATCACAAGCAAGATTAGATGCAGTCATTAGTGCATTTACTATCTCATCTTGATCTTGAGGAGGCTCAAAATCTCCTTGATCATCTTGGGACTCCTCCACAGACCTTGCCACTACACATTGCTTTTGTGAGTGAGGTAATTGGCATACCATGCACCATGGTAAATCTTCAATGACATTTGTAGAATTCTTATGTAATGGGTTAGGTGTACCTTGTGTCTGAACATTTCTCTAGTTGTTGTGCACTGTATTTTCATTGTTCTAATTGGTATGATAGGGGCAATCTTGTAACCTTGGTGGCCTTTCATTCCTTTGGAATTGAGGCTTTTCATTCTTTTCCACCTTCTTTAGCAGACTAATAACTTGATCCAATTTCTCCTCAGGAGTTGCAACTTTACCAACCTTTTCATTTTGAAATCTAGGATTCTTTAGGGCCTTAGGGTCATCTCTTCTACCCACTTTCCCTGATTCTCTCCTATTGCTTTCTATATAAATTGTCATTTTGTAGGCCTGTCTTAGATTCTATGGATTCTTATCCCTAAGTAAGTAACACATTTTTGAGTCATATGCATTATAGTATACCACTAGGCATGCATTTTCATTAGACCTTAATAACCAGGGACTCTATTCATAGCCTTTTGGAACCTTTCATTAAACTCAATTTCCATTTCATTTGTCCATTTGTGATATTATTAAAATCATTCAGCCTAAACCTAGGATCGGTTTGGTTTCCATATTGTTCTCTTAAGATTCTATAGAAAGCATCTTTTGAATCAATACTTGCATCACACAAGCTCGTGTACCAATCCCTAGCATCTTCAGTCAATGATTGCATAAAGTATTTCATGGAAACATCATCATCCCAGAACACAAAATCTCCCAAAAAACTTTGAAAGTATTTCAAATGATCTTCACCACTAAGAGCATATTACTAGTAAATTTGGGTACATATTTTCTTGCATTATCTAGGACAAGATTTGGGTACCTCAGGATGTTATCAAAACATAGTTGCCTATATCTATCAATGTGCAATAATCTTCTTCCAAAGGGTCCCTCCTCCTCATTTTGATTGTCATGATTCCTTCTCCTGTCATAATTTTTTTCAAGCCTTCTTGGTTGGGAATCATATTGGCCATACTATTGGGTTCTTTGAGCCCCATTCTCTGGCTGTAAAGATGAATTGGAAGGATTTTCACTGGATGAATGGTTTTCATTCACATGGGGACTTGAATATGGTGTACGGGCTTGAGGGATTTGAGTTTTAGGGACAGCAACCTTTATGGTAGACTTTAGGAAACCTAGTTTTTGTTTCATTTCAGTATCCACAACTAGTATTTCCATCTCTTGCACTTTCTTCTCCAACTCATTTTCTTTTATTAACTTATCAGACAATGAGATAGAATCATTTTTTGTTGTATCCTTCTTAACAGAACCTCCCTCATTTATCTTTATTCCCCCCATGCGCTTCTTTCCTTTATCAACATTTTGGGAAGCATCATTTGTATTATGAGGGGGAGGATTAATTGAAATGGAAGCCTCTACAGCAAGATTGGTCCATGAATTTACATAAGAATTATCAGTGGAGGGAACTACAAGATCCCTCATTACAATCTCTTCAATGATAGGACCAATTGCTTGGGCAGATTTAGTTGCTAACCTTTCCAGTTCCTCCATTTGCTCAATTTTTCTTTTTAGCGTATCTCCTTCAATCATGGTTTCCCTTATCCTCTTTTCTTTCTCTTCATCCCTTTTCTTTCTATTTTCATCACATCTTAAGGCTCTTTCTCTAAGCTATTGTGTATCATTAAAAACTTCTTCCTCTTCTAGTAAAGTGGTATCAGCATCAGATGTTACTACAATTTTAGCATGGCCAGGGGTATTTTCATGGGCATGTTCACAGGAATACTCATCAAAACTAGTTAGCAGATCTTGAGGAAGAGGAGTATTTATGATAGAAGTTGTGGCCAAACACCCTGCAGCCTTACCATGACTGGCACTTACATTATCTTGTTGGATCCTTTCCCTCTCTCTTCTCTGCCTAGTCGTTAAGGCTTGATCTGAACGCTTCTCACTCACAACATTTTTCATTATAACTTCCCCTCTTTCAAGAGAAGTATTATCACTAAAAATTAATAAGTTTATTTCACATTCAGAATTAGAACTAAAATGAAGTTCACATTCATGAGTAGGATGAGGGATAGACTTACTTGTTTCTGCATCCATTGCTTTCACCCATTTTCCATGAGTGTTCTTGGGAAACTCTCCTTCTAGTTTCTGCTCTGGATGTTTCTTCATGTGACCATGGGTTCCTCACATTTGTGCTTAAATATTCTTTGCCTTTATCAACCTTTCGAATTTTCTTCTATTGTTCTTCTTTACTTCTTTGATATCTTTAAATATTGGCACACACTAGTGCAAAGATTATAGAGTCACCACCTAAATTTCTTGGGAAAAATTTGTAGCAATTGTGTTACAATTTATGCAAATTTTACGAGATCCTTACAGACATAGACAAGCTTTGACAAATGTGGAGTGCTTTTAATTAAAATTTCAGCAATAAATTTATAGCACAAAATTTGGCGAGAAACTTTGAAACAAACCAAAGCAAGGGTGAGAAAAAACTTTAAATATACCAACTCTACAAATAAACATCTCTATAATTCATAATGATCATAGACAATGCTTTCTAGAGAATAGAATTTATCAATCATATCCCCAGCAAAGTCGCCAATTGTGTTGGTGATTTTTCTAGCAAAACCTTGAATTCCTCTAAAGGTTACCCAACCCTCATGCTCAAGAACATTCAAAGTTAGTGGCCAACAAATGAATAAGGATTTTAAGGCCCTTATTCTTGCTCTTCAGGCTCTATGAGACCCAAGAGGGAAATCCTTATTGTGTTCAAGTAATTCTTGTCTAATTCAAACACATCTATACATAGATCAATTCCTATTCAGAAACGTAATTTACTAAAGATTTGGCAGACCTTTGAGCAAATTATTATCTATTTGCTAGGAATTAGGTGATACTTCAAACACATACAACATAATTGAAATAATTTTTAATGATTTTCAATCTCACCCTAAATCCCTTGCTAGGTGCATTACCAGCTCATTTACCTTTAAAATAAACTAATGAATAGACCAATGTTTCATCTATTGCAAAAATGGAGTCAAATTTGTAACTATGCGAACCCCAGCCTTGGTACCTCCAAAATAAAAGAGAATAAACACCTCAAGTTAGATATTGCAAGCCAAAACAAGGATTCCCCATGAAATGCATTTACAAATTCAAAATAGGAAAGAAAACAATGAAGAACACAATATAAATGACAAACTAGATTGAATCCTAATTTAAATATGCAAACTCATGATCCCATGGGGGACTTGGTGCCAATTTGATGTGAAAATTGGCCCTTTCCCAATTCCTAAAATGCAAGCTTCGAATTTTGAAGAGATTGATCCACTTTGTTGGTGAAGAATGAAGACTCCAAGCCAAAAATCTGCAAACCCTAGCTATGACTCAAGGATAATGGATGAAATTCAAGAGATATTTGAGCATGGTAACTTTGCCTAGATTGTGGATGATGAAATGAGGATATGAGACTTTTATTTATATAATTCTAAGATGGATGAATGTCCAAATTTGAGCAATGTGGGACTAACATTCATCCAATGATATGATGCCACTTGTCAAGCTATGAATGGATGGAGGATGTGCAAGATTTGGGGTTTGTGCCAATAAATGCAAATATTTGAATTTCAAATTCATTGAAATGACATGCAAGAGGGAAGGGAAAATGCAATAAATGCCACTTGGCTCAAGGAAAATGACATGTAAGAGATTTTAAATGCCTTGTTGGATGTACATGACTTGAAATTTTTGAATTCAAATTGAGAGAATATTCCAAAAGATGCCTTGTGAGGAAAATAGGGATTTAATAAATGAATTAAACCTATTTTCATGTGAAACTTGCATTGTCTAGAAGATGTGACATGAGATGAGATTAAATTAATCAAGGGTTAATTAATTTAATGAGAGGGGTTAGATGATGTGACCTATTTGACTCAAATTTATGGATTTATTCAAATCAAATAAGAGAGGAATATGACAAGAGATTAATTAAATAAGGTTTTTGATTTATTTAATTAAAAGGGATGGTGTTAGATTAAATCAAATAAGGTTTTAATTTATTTAATTTAATGGATAGACTTTAGAGATTTAATCAAATAAATTGATTATTTAATTAAATAGGGATAATTAGATTAGATGGATTGGTTTAATTAACAAGAGAAAGTGACTTAATTAGACAAAATGATTTATTTAATTAAGAGACGAATATTGATGAATTTAATCAGATAAGGAAATTTGATTAAATGGTTAGACTGAGGGATGATTCAAGAAGAAATGAAGTTAGTAAGTCAGGATCAGATGCATAATGTCAATCAGTATATTTTACGTGTCTACATTTTTTCCCTCTTTGAAGCAATGCACTTGTTGCGTTGGTTCAAAGAATAAACGATCTCGATCAAAGCCAAAAAAAATTGATATTTAAAAACTTGCCCCACTGCTACATGGTGAGAGAAATGATGCCATTATAATACCCCCTCGAGAGATTAGACAAAAAAATTAATTTTTTGGGTGATCTCGCGAAAAAAGATGACAAAGTACCCGATAGGTCTGAAAGGGCTCTGAGAGGCTAAAAATGTGTCTAAATGCAATAAAACGATGAAAAACAAGCCTCAAACGAACAAAAAAAGGTTCGGGGGTCCAAAACCCTAGCAAGACAGCCATTTACAATTAAAATACCCTAATTTTTAGGCTTAAAAGGGGCCCGAGGGGTCACTTTCAAGTCATTTTCACACACCTCCGCTAGCAACCTTGAGATTTGAGCTCTGACCCTCCAGCGATATGGCGCAACGAAAGCTTCCCCTACACATCACTGATCGAGTTCAGACATACCAGTGGCCACTTGGTATCGAGGCACCGGTATGTGACCCTTACCCAAGCTTAGTTTTTTCATTTAATGTTGTAATTAATGCTTTAAAAGGGGAGCTCACCTCCAGTGGTGCTATATAGCACTGCTTGACATTCAAATTGCATCACTCGATGTTGTTTTGCACCACAACGATGCAGTTCAGAGTTTAGAAACTTTGATGTTGAGCTCAGGCTCGGCGGGCCGGTTTGACAAAGCTGCGTCGTGGCATCGCCCATTTGACACAAACTACGATGTTGGAGGAGTAAGTGCGCCGCAGCACCACCATTTTTCATTTTTTAGGGCTTGAGCATCAGAGTTTGAGTAAAATAAAATTGCGATGCCATCACAAACTGCACCGTTGGGGATGTTCTTGGAGTGTTTGACCAGGAATTTTTGAATTTTTTTAACACACTAACCTTCCTTGATGCAGGATGCGGCGAGGGAGCTCTACTCTCAGGAGCACTGATCACCAGATTTGGCTAGCGTCCTACAGGACTTGAGCAACTAGGACCAAGATCGACTGGGAGTTGTGGGATTATGGCACATTGCATATGCGGCGCCTGTGCGCACTCACCTAGGGATGTTGTCAGTGCTAGCCAAGAGGTGGCACAGCAAGACATCGTCATTTCATCTCCCCACTAGCGAGGCCACCGTCCCTCTAGAGGACGTTTGGCGCATTTTACGATTTCCTATTCATGGTCGATGAGTGATATTTGATATGGATGAGGGACACGAGTCTTGCGTCAGAGTCCTTTGCACGAGACATCATCTACTACGAGGGACAGATTGAGCTAGAGTGATATAGGATCATAGCACCTCCCTACCATTGGGCAGTTACAGCCATCATTTCGGGTCTCGTTGCCCCAGACAGATGAGGGAAATATTTCAATCTCAGCTGGGGGTATTGCTGGGAGAAGATGGTCCGAGACAGGCCGGTTCACTTTGCATGGGGTCATGTCCTTCTGGCTTCGCTTTATAGGGACCTACACGAGTATGTTTATATGGACGGCAGAGTGCTAGGGGTTGGGGTGACATTACTTCATGTCAGGGTGTGGGAACACATTTATGTGATATGTCCACATGTCGGTCCAGTTCCAATGGGGGCAGAGGATGCCCTTGTGGCACGATACAGAGGTGGTGTGTCCTTTACACACACTGGGGAGCACGAGATCCCCTACTGGAGGTGGGTCCTGGATGAGATGCTAGTTTTTACCTGGCGTCCATACCTTGGTCGGCCTCGATGGGCCGACCATGTCGATCAACTCTTTTATTGCTGCCAGGACTAATATATGCAGGGGTGGGAGCATATGATCATTGAGAGGTACCTTCCTAGGTGCATATAGCATTAGTTCAGAGAGTTGCAAGATCGACTTGATAACGACAACGTAGCCGTCTTTGCTCGTAGCATGACACAAGTGTCATGGGGACATGGTATTCCTATCTCAAAGGAAGTTAATAGCTTTTGGCATTTGGTAGCCCGACCGTGGGCTTTTGATCAAGGTTTAGCAGATTTGGACACCACTCAGGCCTACAGGGACTGGTTCCGACCTCCACTTTGGTTGACCATTCCAGACGAAGACCCAGATCCATGCAGAGTTAGAGGCAAAGGGAGAGAATGAGGGCGAGGACCGAGGGTTGATATTCGATAGGATCCAGCAGTTATGCCCCCAATCTCGCTAGGTCACAGAGATGTTCACATGCAAGATCAGCAACAGGAGCCACCACAAGACGAGGATCAACCTCGGGTGTAGCCACAGGGACAGGCAGACACTCGAGATGCGCTGATTGCACAGCTGCAGGCCTAGGTTCAGGCCATGACAGCCGAGAGAGATCAGGCAAGGGCTGAGAGAGAGCAGCTTAGAGCAGAGAGATCAGGCAATGCAGCAAAGCCAGGCTACAGAGCTACAGGTAGCTACAGAGCTAGGCTGCAGACAGCAGATCAAGAGTATGACAGCCTCCTCCTCCTAGGGTACAGTGCCAGTGTGATCTTACAAGGATGCCATCCGAGAGCTAGAGTACTACCGACAGGCTTATCATGATACCATACCCAGAGCATATTGGGTCCCAGAGTACTTAGAGCGGGCCAGCCAGAGACCACCAAAGGGTCACGGTGATAGGGGCGAGGGCAACATTCATAGGGATCGAGCTTGACCGAGATGATACACTTTTTGTGCCTTATGGGATCGTTTTTGATAGCCCGATGGGCATTTTTGTACTAATTGACACATATGTATAGTGGTCCGATTTATTCTTTGTACTATGACAGTGACATGATTGATGATATTTATGAGCCGATTTTGATGTGATGTACTATGTTCTCCTTTATACATGGATGGTTTATTTCTATATGCTTTACAGTGATGTCTTATGGATGCATTTATTTCTAATGATGTATGTGTTATGATTATGACTAACAGATCTATATTATCTTAACCTATGATATGATGTGCAATGATGTTACCTATATGATGATTTATTTTATGCCAATGCGATATGTGATATGGATTTTAATATGTAAAATGATATGATCTATGGTATATGCAATGATGTGTGGAATATGCTTATATATGAGATGATTTATGAATTGATGTAATATGAATGTGATGGTCATGAGATGATGCAAATGAAATGGTGTTAATGCATAATGAAATGGTTTTATGAGATACAATGATATGTTTATGTGTAAAGTGGTGAGATGATGTCATTAATGTTATGCAAGTATGTATGTTAATGAATTAAATGCTTATATAACTATTGTTTATGATTATGCAAAAATGATTATGGAATGCTTCTGTAGATGCTTATGTGATGATTTATATGAAAGATGGTAATATGAAATGATTATGAAATGCAAATGCAATGCTATGCGATGTAATGTAATGTGTGAAATGCAATGACATGGATGCACCTATTTATGAAGAATGTTTATGATAACCTATTTATATGCTGCAATGCGTATGTTTCCTATATGATATGTTTATGTGATATGCTAATGATTTGTGGATGCAAGATCGATGACGATGATGGTGATGATGATCAACTGTCATTGTACCTTGTTAGTGTAGTTAGTAAGAAAAGAAGAAGTTATTTCAACAAGACACAAGATGATGCAAATACAAATGATGATGATGATGATGATGATTATTACTTGTCGAGGAATTGGGATTTTCAAAGGGCCAAATTTTATTATGTTTGATAACACATGTGGTATGATGCATCAAGGTATGGAAAACCAAGATGGTGTTGTACCTAGTGTGATGGACTTTGACTTAACAAGCAGATAGGAGTATTCTTGTTCACACCTGACCTACGGAAACCTTGCTAGGATGCACTTTAGAAGTTGCATACACCTCAAACCAAAACACGGAAAGGTAAACCTATCCATGCAATAGTCAACAAGTTTCCCTAGACCTCTTCCATACATACCTAACAAAGCAAGTATTCGCCAAGGTTATATTACAAGAACGTCCAACAAGCACAGTGGACAAAAGATAATGATTGTTGCCCCATTCCTATTTCTCTAAATCCTCTGTTTTGGGATATCATCGAGATGTCCTTGGAATGAGAGAAAATAAGATAAGTCAAAAGATAAAGGCCAAGTAAACAAACAAACTGATGCTCTTCAATACTGCTAACGGAAATAGGATGTGTTTTCTAAGGATAAGAACCGAAACTTATTGCCAAAGGATAATGCCCATTGTAGGAAGGATTCGTCCTAGGACATGTTAGTGGATGGCAACACGTCATTTTGTTTATCTAAAGTGCTCTAAGGGATGATTGATATGGGATCAACTGGATGATTTGTTACCAATACAAAGAGATGACCAATTTGCTTATGCACTGTCTTAGACCTAAGACTTGACATTTGGAGTTCTAGTTTTTTAATCTGCTAGACTTGTTTCTAACTGTTTCACCAAAGGTTGATAATGACGATTAGTTTATTATGAGTGGTGTTATTGCGGGTGTAAGTGAGATGAGGTGGATGGATTTTTTCCAATATTTGGATGTTTTGCAATGTTTTGCAATGTTTTGAGGTTGTTTTTGGTATTTTTTCAAGGTTTTACAAATGTTTTGATTTTCAAATTTTCAAGTGTTTTTGGGATTTTCTGAGATTTTGACCAAGAGAATAACCTAAAGACCTATCCTAGGGGTCTTGGGAGCTCATCAACAGATTAGCCTTGCCTACGTTATACACGTAGAGACCATGTAGTTTGACTGGATGACTTGACCGATTTATAGATGATGATATACATGATGAGATGTCAGTTATTATGGCGGACTCCTATAGGACTGACCTAAATGTCTCAGGGGATGATCAAAGATCAACCTTGCCTACGTTCAAGCTCAGAGATGACATAGTTCAACAAGATAACCTTGTTTTTGACTTTTTGAATGACTTTTTGACCTGTTTTTGGATTTTTATATGTTTTGAATGTTTTTGGATTTTGTGCTTTTTCAATGTTTTTAGGTTTTCTGATTTGAGGATTTTAAAATCATACACGAATCCGATTCGATAAGAACATGCCCCTAGCGTGATGCAATAGACTACTCCAATAAAGGCGGGAAAAACTGACCTTGAGGATGGGCCGAGTAGTACTAGGAGGGATCGCAATATGAAAACAGGACCAAGCTATGGTGCAGATGTAAGTGGATGAGTGATGGATGGAGACCTGAATGTGATGGATGATGGAAGCAAAATGGAGGGATGATTTCGACCAAGCCATACAAATCCTGGTGAATGGAAAGTGCTTATTTACACAAGGTGCCTATTTTCCAAGTTTTCACTAAGGTACTTGTCCAAAGTGCCACCAAAGTGGTTTTCACTAGAGGACTATTTTTCTCTTTACTATTTATTTTGATCCTTTTTCTGATTTTTTTTTGGATTTTTTTATTTTTTTATTTTTTTGTTACTAAAACGCCTTTTTTCTAGGTTTTCACCGAAGTGACCATTTTTTCAGGACTTTTTCTGATTTTTTTGGATTCTTTGGTTCTATACCTTGAAAGATTTAGGCATAAAACTTTTTGAGATGGGAGCTATTCATGGGCTCTTGCAGAGGTTCCCCTTCGGGTGTTGATAACTGATATGCCCTTGACTTGTAACTTGCTATGATGAAAAATGGTCCCAACCAATTGGGTTCAAACTTGCCTTTGTTGCTTGGGTTTGGGATATTTTTTTATTTTCTTTTAAGAGCATTTCTCCGACTTGGAAAGCCCTGCTTTTGATTTTCTTATTGTAGCTCTGTTTGAGTCTATTCTAATAGACTTGCAAGTGATTTAAAGCATCTATCCATCTCTCATCTAGTAACTCCAACTCATTTAGTCTTGATACCTGGTACTCTTCATCCATGATGAGGTTTTGCAGTGATATCCTGAGGGATGGGAGCTCGATCTCAATGGGGAGTACGACTTCTGATCCGTAGACCAAGGAGAAGGGAGTGGCGCCAGTGGGTGTGCGGATGCTGGTTCGATAAGCCTAGAGGGTGAGATTAAGCTGCAAATGCCAGTCATGACATGCATCATTGACTGTTTTCTTGAGGATTTTGAGGATGGTTTTGTTCGTGGCTTTTTCTTGGCCATTGCCTTGGGGATAGTATGGGGTGGAGAAGCGATGTTGGATTTTGAATTTCTCACACAAGTCGCAAACCTCCTAGTTCTTGAATGGTGTCTCATTATCTGAGATAATGGCTTGTGGGACCCCGTAATGACAGATGAGATAGTTCAGGATGAATTTAGAAATCTTCTTCCTAGTTATATACGTCATGGGTATGGCTTCCACCCACTTTGTGAAGTACTCAGTTGCAGTTATGATGAATTTGTGGCCATTGGATGAGGTGGGTGTGATTTTTCCATTGAGATCGAGTCCCCACTATGAAAAGGGCCATGGTGTGATAATAGGATGAAGCACTTGAGCTGGTGCATGGATGAGGTCCCCATGCTTCTAACATTGTAGACATCTTTTAGCATGATCATGTGCTTCTCTTTCCATTGTGGGCCAATAATACCCCATCCTCAGCAGTTTCTTGGCTATGGTCATTCCAGTCAAGTGTGAACCATAGATACTGTTATGAACTTCAGTTAAAGTGGTTAATGCCTCCTCAACATTTAGGCAGTGTAGTAGGGTTCCTTCTGTGCTCCTATGGTATAAGGTATCACCTAGGATGACAAATCTGGATGCCTTTTTAACAAAGGTTCGTTTTAGGTTTGATGGTAGGTCAGCGGGTATGACTCCTATTCGAAGATATGTGTAGATGTCATGGTACCAAGGATCACCGAGACCAATGATTTCACACACAAATTCTTATTCTGGTACCTCGAATGTGGGAACAAGAAGCTACTCAATCCATAATTCATATTTTGGAACCTTGTGAGGGATGTTTAATAGGGATCCAAATGTTACCATGTCATCTGTTGCTCTATTGTTGGTTCTAGGAATCTGCTCAAATGTTATTTCAATGAAATATTCTTTGAGAGTCTCCACCAATTTCTTGTATGGAGTGAGCTTGTCATCCTTAGTATGATATTCATTATTGACTTGATTTATGATCAACTAAGAGTCTCCATAGACTTTGAGAGCTATGATGTTCCATTGCACTGCTATCCTGAGACCTATAGTCAAAGCCTCGTATTCTACAATGTTGTTAGTGCAAGGAAATGCTAGTTTGTATGACCTTAGTATGCATTCCCCCTGTGGGGTGATGAAGAAGAAACCAGCTCCTGATCCATGTTGCGTGTATGAGCCATCGAAGTATAGTTTCCAGTGGTCAGCTACGTTGAGGTTAAAAATAAATTCATCTGGAAACTCTGAGACAAGGGGATTCTCAGAATAAATAGGTGCTTCTGCTAGTTGATCTACAATAACCTAACCCTTAATAGCTTTCTACTCTACATACTCAATGTCATACTCTGACAGTATCATTACCCATTTTTCCATTCTTCCTATGAGCATTGCCTTTGATAAGAGATACTTGAGGGGGTCAATTTTGGCAATGAGCTTTATCTTGTGTGCCAACATGTAATTTCTAAATTTTTTTGATGCAAACACTACTGCGAGGCATGCTTTTTCAATGAATGAGTAGTTTAGTTCATGACCGACCATTGTCCTGCTGATATAGTAGATAGCCCTCTCTGTTATGTTTTCATCATTCTGAGCAAGGAGAGCTCCAAGGGCTGTTGTTGTTGCTAATACATATAAGATCAATGGCTTTCTTGGGATGGGTGGCATTAAAACTAGTGGTGTAAGTAGATATTCCTTGATTTTTTTGAATGCTTCTTCGCATTTTGTATCCCATTTGTATGCTACCCTCTTGTGGAGTAGGTGAGAATATGGATTCTGCTTATCTTCCAGTTGTGCTATGAATCATTGGATGGATTGGAGTCTTCCTTGGAGACCTCTCAATTGTTTTAATGTCTTTGGTGCTTCCATCTCGAGGATTGTTTTTAGCTTTGCCAGATCCACCTCGATACCCCTCATGGACACTATGTATCCTAGAAATTTACCTGATTGTACGCTAAATATGCACTTCTTGGGATTTAGTCTAACTTTGTATTCCTCCAGTATGTCAAAGATAGCACTTAGGGTTGCTATATGGTCTTATCTTTTTCTTGACTTAGCTAGAATGTTGTCGACATAGTCTTCAAATATTTTATGAATCATGTCATGGAATATCAATGTCATGGCCCTTTGATAGGTTGCTCCTACATTCTTTAGGCTGAATGGCATCATGTTCCAGCAGTAGGTCCCCCATGGACAAGTGAAAGCCGTCTTATGTTGATCTTCTTTTGCTATCATGATCTGGTTGTATCCTAAAAATCTGTCCATTAGTGATAGCATCTCATGTCCTACTGTCATGTCTACTATCATGTCGATGTTGGGAAGCAGGAAATCATCCTTTGGACATGATTTGTTCAAATCTCTAAAGTCCGTATAGATTCTAATGGCTCCGTCAGGTTTTGAAATGGGTACCAAATTTGACACCCATTCTGGATAATCAATTGGTCGAATGAATCCTGCATCTAACAACTTTTTGAGCTCCATTTTAACCAATAAGGCAATTTGAGGATGCATTTTTGGAAGCTTTTGTTTGACCTATTTTGCTTCTAGATACACTGCTAAATGATGAACCACAGTCTCTGGATCAAGCCCTAGCATGTTAGCATAACTCCATGCAAATTTTATTTGTCTTTACCTTAGGAATGCTGCTAGGAGTTCCTGCTCTTCTGATAATAGTGATTCTGCATAGAATGTGATATGCGGGGTCTCCTTTATTCCTAGGTTGACCGGATTGCATTTTTTGGCCAAGACTGTTGACTTTTCCTGATGAATATCTCTTAAAGGAAGATTTAATCCTTCATCCTCAGGCACCTCAGAGAGGTTTTCACCATTGGATACGTCCTTTCTTTTTACTATTTTCTTGTTAGAGAGTGCCACAGTGCGGTTTTCACTAAAGGACTTGGATATGATTCTTAGTTTCTCACTTTTGTGACTGAAGGATTCAATCATTTCCCCATAATAGGCATGTGCGTCCAACTCCATTATAAACCCTACCTTGTGATCTCCATCTGGAATGTTCTCCCGCAATCCCATGAATTTTGAGTGCCTCATCATTTTTGAATGTATCAAGAACCGGTGGTCCTCATTGGTCATAGTCAATTAGTTGGGGGTACACCAAATGGATCTCATGATTTGGATGGTATGTTTCAAAGGAGAGGGTGCTAATCATACACAGGGTGGTGTCTTCAAATAACTTAGGTAGATCGGTCATGGTATCTTCGTCATCGGTACTAATATAGGCCTCAGTTATAAAGTTATGTATGTCTCTACCTGTGGATATTGGTGAGAATACTTGTGCTAGTATTGGCTGAGGAGAAATATTAACCATTCTAAATGGAGGACTTCAGCCACATATGGTTATACTCAGAGGGGTACATCTGAGGCCAAGGTTCGTTATGGGTCACATCTCTGGCATGATAGATATTATGAGCCCATTGTCATTTTTTTCCAGTCTTCGATTTTTGTCGTAGCCCATTGCAAGCATCATTTGTAGGCCCTTGCTTGTCTCATCCATTGGTAATTTAGGTATCAATCTTTCATCTTGATACAACATGTGAGATGGATCTGCTTCAATAACCTCCTGGCCAAGGTCTCCCCAGCTTTTGAATTCGGGATAGTCTTCAAGATAGGTTTGTGATGTGGAAGTTTGATTTTCTTGTGGATGTCCCCATGATCTAGGAGATTGTGGTAACTCTCCTATCACAAAAGCATTGTTAGGGAGCTTGTAGCTTCCACAGCTATCCTCCTAGATGATGAGATTGATTTCAAAGATGGTGGGGATGGTGGGTGTCTCTGTCGCAGAAGTGGGCGCGAGAGTGGTGAGGTCGATGTATGGTGTGGATGGGCCCTCATCATTTTTTGGCACTTGGGGGATTTTGTAATACTTTGCTTCAATATTTTTGCAATATGAAAACAGTTCAGGATCTCCATGGACGGTAACCTCTTGTCCATTATGTGTAAATTTCACACATTGGTGGAAGGTTGATGCTACGGCTTTCATCTCATGGATCCATGGGCATCCCAGGAGGATATTATACGACAAGTCAAGATCCAAGACCTAACAAGTGGTTTGCATGAGAGTCGGCCCTACTTGAATAGGGAGTTTAATCGTGCCTTGAGACACTCTTTCTTGGTCATCATATGCTCTTATCGTGATGCCCTTTCCTTTGTCGATGGAATCTTCTAATATTTTCAACTACTTAATGAGGCTGAGAGAACAGATGTTCAAACCCGCACCTCCATTCACCAAGACCCTTTTGATTTTTCTCTTGTGTACAATGGCTTCCAAGTGAAGTGCATGATTGTTAGATGGTTGGGCGGGGAAATCTTGGTTGAAAAACATAAGGAGATTAGGCGTTATGATATTTCTGACCATAGCCTGGAATTGCTCCGCATCGAGATCTGCAAGGACAGTTGATGAGGCTAATGCTTCCTCGAGGATCTTTTTATGCGCCGATGAGATTTTTAACAGCTCCATGATGGAGATGTGTGCTAGTGTTCTCTTAATTTTATCTAATACATTGTAGCCATTAGGAACAGATCTAGATGCAGGGACTCTATTTGGTTGCGATGATCCTACGATGCTGACTCTGCCGCCTCTTGTGGTGACTCCACAATCTTTGGCATGGGTGCCCTTGATGGTGATGACCATGCAGTCTTCATTTAGGGAGGCAACGAATGTTTCATACACATGATTTACATTTCCCTTCCCTTTATCATTTCTATTCCCTTTGTTACCATGATTTGGCATCGAATTCATGTAGATTTTAAGATCCTGATTTCCTGTAGGTTGTTCCACATTTATGATTTTCTTATTGATGAGATCTTGGATGATGTTTTTGTGTCTCATGCAATTGTTTGTGGTGTGGCCTTTGATTTTATGAAATTCGCAAAGTTGATTCTCATTATACCAAGGAGGTTTGAAATCGGGTTCTTGGTAATTCTCAAATGTAAGAGGCTTGATGAGTTTTTTATCAATCAATTTTTTCATTATGTCCTCTAGTGGTTCCCCCAAAATGGTGTATTTTTTCTTGGGATAACTTTTGCATTGGGGTGGTCCTCTTTGGTCATTGAGATTATTGATGGTTGGATTATTGTTGATTGGTGGATTTGTGTGATGGTGGTTTTGGTGTTGAATTTGGATTTGTGGTGCGGGTGTATCTTGGCGAGGGGCACTAATGACCACCTTAGCATTGACGACACCATCATTAGTATCATTTTTGTTTTTTGCCCACGTGTGAGGTTTATCATTGTAATTGGATGATGGGCGGTTGTTTTGTTGTTCGTGGTATGATGTTGATTCTGCGGGTTGAGTCACAAGGGCTCTTTCGATGCTAAGCACCTTGGAGATCAATTGATCATATGTGGTGATGCCCTGAACCTTGAGATGAAATTCCAAGCAGCCTTCAAGGTTGGCTATGATGGTGCAAACTTGTTGTTCTTCTGGCATGGTCCACTTGCTCCAATTGGCCTTGGATCGCCATCATTGTAGGAATGAGGCAAATGATTCACCCTTTCCTTGTTTTAGAGCTGAGAGTTCTTCAAGACTAACATCCATTACAATGTTGCATGCATAATTTTTAATGAATGTGTCCCTAATTTCTTGGAATTTCCTAATTCCTGAAGGTAAGAGAGAGAACCATTCTATAGTGTGGCATTCCAAGCTCCTAGGAAATAGCCGCATCAGATAAGTATCATCATATGCGACCTCCATGCAATGAACCTGGAATTCCCTGATGTGATCTTCAGGGTTTCCCATCCCTCAATATTTATCAAATTTGGGGATTTTGAATCCCTTGGGGAAAGGTTTCATTACTAAGCTCCTATCAAATGGATAGGTACACAAGTTTCTTGGTTTTTTGGTTGTTCGTCCTGATTGAAGGTTGAGCACTTGTTGCGAGAGCAACCTGAGTTGTGTTGTCACATCATTTTGGGGATCAGGGGGTGGGATGAAAGTGTTTTGAGGTGTTTCAATCATGGGTTGGATGGGTGGGTTGGTCGGTGCATTGTTTGATGGTATCTGTATGTTTTGGCGAGCAAGGTAGGCTTCCACCTACTTTTATATGAACAACGTTGTTGTTGATCTTGTTGTTGTTGCGCCAATATTTGTGCTTATTGTTGTGCTTGTTGCTATTCCAACAACACTTGTTGTTTGGCTGCCAATTATGTTGCTTCCTGTTGTTCTTGGTATTGCTTTAATGCTTGTTGATATGCCTGCAATTGTCTTGCTTGTCTTTGTGCATTGAGTTGTGCTTGATATTGACCTTGTTATTCCTGATATTGAGCTTGCGCTTGAGCTTGTGCTTGTGTGGCTTGTGCTTGAGCTGCTTGTTGCTGTAATAGAAGTTGTGCTTGAGCAGCCCTTTGTGCTTGCAATGCTTGTGCGGCTTGTGCAGCTTGGGCGGCTTCTTGTTGTTGTTGTTGCAATAACGCTTGGGCTTGTGCAACTTGTGTTTGTAATGCGGCTTGTGCAGTTTGGGCGGCCTGTGCAACTTGAGCAGCTTGCTAAGCAACTATTTGTTCAGCTTTTTGTTTTTGAACTTGTTGGTATCCTCTTTGGAAAGCAGCTTGCAATACCACATCATATTGACTTGATGTGGTGGAATTTGGTGGTGGTGGAGGTGGTGGTGGATTTGGAATGGTGTTAGTGAAGGTGGTGTTGGTGTTTTCTGTGATGGATGGTGCTATTGATGTGATTGGTCCTTGAGAGACCATGCTTTGTGATGTTAGGGGGTGTTTGATGAGGTTGCAATTGCTTGTGCATTTGTCATTTGTTGTTGTGATATCAACGACAAATTTTGAGTGTTTGGTGTAATGCCTTGATTGATGGTTGGGATATAGGTTTGATTGATACTTGGTAGGGGAGGAAGCCCTAAACCAAGGAGTGGTGTAGATGATAATGGAAATGGTGGGAGAGGTGGAAATGTAAGGGGTGTGAGTTGTTGCAAAAATGTTGTGGTGTCGAATATGCCCCCTGGTCCAAACATATCTCCCTCTTCTTATGAATTTGTGAGAAGAGGTGTTTGTGGTGTTGCATGAAAAAATGATGATGATGGATCATGATGGAATCTGAGAGGAACATTCTTGTGCAATGGGTTTTGGGGTATGCTTTGTTCTAAGATGGTATTTGCATCCAAATTTTGATTATTAACAAGGGGGTATGTTTGAATTGCATTGAGAAATTCATTTCCCTTATTAACATTGGGTTGGGTTGGGGCAAACGATGTTGTGATTTGTGGAATTTTTTGCGTGATGTTTTGAGATGGGGGTGTGGATGAAATGGGAATGGTGGATGATATTGGCAGAAAAGATGCCTCTACTATGGTACTCACATCAAAATTCGAAGGTAACTTGGCCCCTTGTTTTGCTAGCTCAAGCATGTATAACGAAGGGTTGAGCCTCATCATGATGTTGATCATTCTATGGTTGTCTGGACTTTTGAGCATTTCAGTCATTTCCTCACGAGACATTCCAAAAGTAAGGTCCTCTTCTTGGTTTTCTTCTTGCGTATTTTGTGATGATGAGAGGGTCAATGGATTACTTGATTTGGCAGGATTCATTTATGTGTTTGTTTGGCTAAGATCGCTTGAAGTGGGTGTTTCTTTGTTGGCTTCCATACTCTTCTTGTATTGAGATCTAGTTAGAACCATTAAACAAGGATCAATTTTCAAGAATATGGGAGATGAATCTCTTGATTCTTTGGATTGATCTCTATTTTATGCCCCCAAAGTAGAAGGTTTTTAGGATGCCTTGAGGATCAAAGGTGATGATATGATGATGTTAGGGATGGATGATACTGATGTTTTTGGCTTTTGATAAATCTTGAATGAGATACTAGGTTTTTAGGACTTGCGGATTTTGATTTTGATTTTGGGATTTTGTCCTTGATTTTGATTTTAATTTTGATTTGGATTTTTGAACAAAAAGACCCTAAGATGTTGGATGATGATCTAAGGGATAGATTTGTTCAAAGGATGATGATTTGAATATGTGTGAGGAGAAGGATGCATCTACCCACACCTATTCAAACAAGATGATCATTTCACTAAGTATATGAAGAAGGATTCATCTACATATACTAAGCTAGACAAGATGATTTTGATAACTTTGACTAAGTATATGCAAAAGGATGCATCTACACATGCCTAGCCAAAGGTGTTTTTGATATTGTTTTCAAGGATTTAGTCTCAATGATTTTGATGATTTTGATTTTTCCACAAATCCTAGTATTAAGGATGATTTCAAGATTTTCCCAAAAGGTGATTGTGAGATGATGTTGTTTTGATGTTTTGGAGGATGGATGAAAAAGATTTTGATACGTTTTGATCCTAAGGTGAACCTAAAAGGTACACTTTGTTTTCCTAGACCTAGGTATTGAAGAGCATGCAAATGCTTCCTAAAGACCTTTGTAACCAAGAAATAATTTCATTTGAACATTCAATTTCGGATTTCCAACCAATGATTTTTGCTTTTGGGGTTGTGAGTTTTCAACACATATAAAAGTTCATTTTGCTTAGCTTTGCTTAATGCCTTTATTTTACCAAAAACACTTTCTTCAATTAGATTTTCAAACTAAGATGTCCAATGTCTTAATTTCTTCAAAACCCCACAAGATATGTTATGTGTAAATTCAATGAACTTAAGGCAATGGTTTTCCTATTGTTTACTTAAGGAGACAAATCGAGATATAATCCAATGTTTAGAAACCTCTAAGGATGTGAATCCCAAGGGAAAGCAATAACATATGGATTGATTCAATTGTATTTTTCTTCAAAAGGGTTTGAAATTTGGATGAGGTTCAAGTGTTTGTTTCCATGGTGTTTTCGATCAAGCAATGCATTTTGTAACCCAAGAATAAGTACAATCCTATGGATGTGTAAGACAATACTTGTTGAATTCCCACTTGGACAAGTCCAACTACGCTTATCTCTAGCAAATGGTTAGATGCTTGATCCCACTGGCTCCCCTCCACGTCTCATTAACGTCAATCAGGGCAGCCAAGCATCAACACCCATGAAACTCCCATGGCATGTTTTCCATTTCTACTAGAAGACCGTAAAAGTGTGGGTGGCTTTAGAACGACCGTTCTTGCACCAACAAATAGATTAAAGGATTTTGGAAAATTCTTGCACATGGGTTTTAGTAAGGACTTTTCATTCATGGAGATTGACCCATACGGCAAGAGTCCCCTTTCGGATCCATCTTGTCATAATCAACCACGTGATATTCGCGTTTCTTCCAATATCCACATTTATATCCTGGCTGGAAATACTCTTGGCTTTAGAGTGTTACCAGTTGATTTGTTCCCTTGGGTGAGTACTTTTTCCCCAAGGCAGGCCCTCTAGGATAAACAAAAGTGAATGAAGAACAATATTCGTAACTTGATCAATCCTTGTTGGCAACAAGGAGAGAGAATATACGCAACAAAGCCCCCACTCACACTCGCACAAGATGTTGTTCAATTTTAAACCCAAATCGAAGTGTGGAGGTGATTGCTTTGTCTCACCCTAAAGTCATGAAAAAGGCCTTTTGATTCTCAAGATCGCTATAAAGTGTGAGAGAAGCGCATACGTCCTTTTTCAATGGCTTTAGTTTAAGTAAGCCCTCTCAAAAAACAAAGCTACACTTGTTCTTTTTAAATCCATAAAGCAAAATGTGAGTTCATTTTAGAGCACCAAATCACAAGTGAAATACATCTTGTTCAATTGTTAATCCAAGAAACAAAATCTAGTAAGTTGTGATCCTAAGGTTCGTTTTAGCCCTTTTGCAAGAAATAAACAAAAAGATTCTTTTTAAACCCAAAGGAAGATTAGTGTCCTAAGAAAGAAGTGAT
Source organism: Sequoia sempervirens (assembly GCA_007258455.2). Classification (NCBI taxonomy): domain Eukaryota; kingdom Viridiplantae; phylum Streptophyta; class Pinopsida; order Cupressales; family Cupressaceae; genus Sequoia; species Sequoia sempervirens. The sequence goes on along the minus strand of VDFB02281492.1, from coordinate 842,060,333 downwards.
AATAGTTCCTTGAAGAAGTGTTAAACAAACACTAAAGTGTTTAAAAACACTTTGATTGCACAAAATATCATCATCATGCTCCTCCTTCCTTTTTCGATTTCTAACCTACAAGTGAGAAAAAAATCGGTCAGATTCTAGAAAATAGAGAAGTTAAAAACCAGAAAACAGATTATAAATTAATCATAAATCAAAAGCACTTGCTAAAAATAAAATTTTCCCTTTTTAATGTCCCCCTGCATCGCAACTCGTAATGGTGTCACAGTTTGGTTTCTGAGCGGTGCCCTCACAGCGCCGCTTACCAGTCAGCGGCACTCTGCGTCGGGACAGAGAGCTCAACTGCGTCGCAATTTTTGCCCAGCGTCGTGGTTTCCTTGCAGCGTCAGAGTTTAATATTTTTTGAAAATTTTGGGAGGTCGGCGAGTCCAGCAGTGGAGTTATAAATTCAAATGTTTTGGCAGGACAAGTCCAACGGCGCAGTTTGTCTTTTAAGCGGTGCCATATAGCGACCCTGAGCTCCCAGCGTTGGAATTTTCTGTGTGAAGAAAAAAATAGAAATTTTGTGAAAAGATAAGAATGATATCCATCCCTCCTTCTAGTGCCAAATGTGCAAACCCCAGCCTTGGTACCTCCAAAACAAAGAGAATAAACACCTCAAGTTAGATATTGCAAGCCAAAACAAGGATTCCCCATGAAATCCATTTACAAATTCAAAATAGGAAAGAAAACAATGAAGAACACAATATAAATGACAAACTAGATTGAATCCTAATTTAAATATGCAAACTCATGATCCCATGGGGGAATTGGTGCTAATTTGATGTGAAAATTGGCCCTTTCCCAATTCCTAAAATGCAAGCTTCAAATTTTGAAGAGATTGATCCACTTTGTTGGTGAAGAATGAAGACTCCAAGCCAAAAATTTGCAAACCCTAGCTATGACTCAAGGATAATGGATGAAATTCAAGAGATATTTGAGCATGGTAACTTTGCCTAGATTGTGGATGATGAAATGAGGATATGAGACTTTTATTTATATAATTCTAAGATGGATGAATGTCCAAATTTGAGCAATGTGGGACTAGCATTCATCCAATGATATGATGCCACTTGTCAAGCTATGAATGGATGGAGGATGTGCAAGATTTGGGGTTTGTGCCAATAAATGCAAATATTTGAATTTCAAATTTGTTGAAATGACATGCAAGAGGGAAGGGAAAATGCAATAAATGCCACTTGGCTCAAGGCAAAGGACATGTAAGAGATTTTAAATGCCTTGTTGGATGTACATGTTGACTTGGAATTTTTGAATTTAAATTGAGAGAATATTCCAAAAGATGCCTTGTGAGGAAAATAGGGATTTAATAAATGAATTAAACCTATTTTCATGTGCAACTTGCATTATCTAGAAGATGTGACATGAGATGAGATTAAATTAATCAAGGGTTAATTAATTTAATGAGAGAGGTTAGATGATGTGACCTATTTGACTCAAATTTATGGATTTATTTAAATCAAATAAGAGAGGAATATGATAAGAGATTAATTAAATATGGTTTTTGATTTATTTAATTAAAAGGGATGGTGTTAGATTAAATCAAATAAGGTTATAATTTATTTAATTTAATGGATAGACTTTAGAGATTTAATCAAATAAATTGATTATTTAATTAAATAGGGATAATTAGATCAGATGGATTGATTTAATTAACAATAGAAAGTAACTTAATTAGAAAAAATGATTTATTTAATTAAGAGACGAATATTGATGAATTTAATCAGATAAGGGAATATGATTAAATGGTTAGATCGAGGGATGATTCAGGAAGAAACAATGTTAGTAAGTTAGGATCAGATGCATAATGTCAATCAGTATATTTTACATGTCTATAGTAACAACCAGTAATATATTGGCCATTTTACTCAAAACTTGGTGGACTATTATCATAATACTTTGTAATATGATAACTCACAATTTCTAAAATGTAACTTCTTACCAATTGCTATACTCATCCTCGCAAACCTATGAATATATTCAAGTATTTACTAAATTCTTTGAATTGAAACAAAAATGGAAACATACATCAATTAAGGCAACTGAAGATTAAAAAAAAGATCATTAATAATTTCATTTATAATTTGCAAGAGAATTACATAGGAGAGTATATATTTTAGAACTAATATTATCTTCTATATTTGTGGCTTCTATAAAACTATTTTAAGATCATTACATACAAGACTCGTACCCTAGACTTCCTACAGTTCTATTCATCAGTGTTTCTTTACAATAAGCTTCTTTTTTTAGCTTCACTATTCACCTAGACCATTATGAGACTCAAAATTCAAACCCCATGTAATGAGCCTTCAAATCTAGGTTTTATAGAACAAGGGAGCAGCAAGCATCCTGATCAATTATAGTTACAATACATTTCAAAATTAATTTCATCTACATTTGAGTATTCCCCGATAGTTGTATGTAATCATTTGCAATACAGGGGAAAACAAAACTTTACACCATTTTTTGAAGAAGAACCAACCAATACTACCAAAAGCACCATTAATTATTGTCGAGCCTTCACATTCCACATCCATAAACAAATTCTTCATGACACTGGCCAAAAATCACCCCAGTTAGCACAAAGGACAAAAACCCACATATTGAGAAAGCCAGAAAGTTGCCATGGTATTATTATCACCAAACACAAAAAACTAGAACTGAGATACCATCCAACTCAATTAGAACCATAATAAACATGCCCACTTTCTGTCTTAGCAAAGGCTGGGCAAGCCACCACTTCTTCTTCATTAGTTTCCTTTCCAGTAGTAGAGTATGTATGCCCACTTGGTGTCTTTACTAAAATTGGGGAAACTGCTACCACCTCATCATTTGAGTTTGGCACTTCAGTCATAGCCATAAGATACTAGCGGTAACTAGAAGTGTTCTCAATATCACTATATGAAGGATCACTTGAGACTTCAATAGGACAATGATGCTTGCCCAGATAAGCTTAGTGGTACTTCTTCTTCCTTAATGCTTCCCTCACAGTCTTCACAGGCTCCTTTTATTTGATCTCAGTCTCTCCTCCTTTGACAGCTCAAATCCTCAACAAATAATTTCTCTTCACACTAACCTACACCGATTTCATGCTACAAGAACCCTTCTTTTCCTTCACCTTTGGAGTTAGCATAACTCTAGGTATGCTTTGTTTATTTTTTGGAATGTCATCATGTGACTCTTGCAAGCTAAGTCTTCTAGACCTCCATACTAGGGAAGCAGAAACAATGGAATTACTCATTTTAACTAAAGGCAAGCTAAGAACAACAAGGCTTTACAATTGCAAACTAACCATTTACTAGTTTCTGGAAAATTCTACAGAATAAGAGCTATCACCACTCTCTTCATAGACCTAGGAAATTTTAGCTTTTGATTGCAATGGTGAAAAGGTAGAGCTATCAACTCTCATTTATCAAGCAATTTGATCATGTCAATCATCAATGCTTAGTGAAAACCACACGAGTGAGAAAACAATCAATCGCTAGATATTTCATCATGACCGTTAATCTCCAAGGTGCATGAAAATATGTGTATCATCTTTAATGATTACAGGAAAGTAATCATTAAAGATGATACACATATACAGGAGAGTAATCATTCACATCCATCAAGATCAAATTTTATTAATCTTGCAAGCATCTTCTACCATTAATGCTCACTCACGTAGAACAAAAGGGCTATCATGCTCACATCTTTGGTTTCAAATAACAGTCATTGATATCTTGGTGAAATGGTGTGCTGAACGACTTAGAATGAGTCAATCATGTTTGAAACTCCATTGCAATTACTCACCAATTCCTAAACAATATCATTCGGCCAGCTAGACACCAACACATCCATCCACGGGCTACACCATTCATCACCAAGTAGAATAAGAGCTCCACGTGTCACATGCTCGCTAACCCCGTGGCTTTAAATAAAGGATTATTTTATTTGTGCGGGGTTGGTGGGGAATGGTTCAGATTCAATCTCACAGTCACATCTTGGTCGTTAATTTGAAGTTCCACAACATTGGGCTTGATAGTGGAGACTGAGCCCCACACCCACCAAGGGACACATGTCCATCACCTGCTGACCCTACAAGTTTAAATAAAACAATATTTTAATTGCACAGGGTTGGCGGTAAATGGTCCAGATTAAATTAGATGATCTGATGGTGGGTAATCTTCACACACACAAATATTTGTTTTAAAGATGGGGCCATGACTAGGTTGATGAGACTTGACCCTTAGGATTGCAACCTTAATACTTAAGTCACTTTAACATAAAATTTATTGCCTGACCTAAGAAATATGAATCAAGTGACCAAATATTTGGTGACCGACAACCTAGACCAAAGGGGTCAGTGTGAATAATGATTTCAATGACTTAAGTCATGACTTAAGTGACCAGCAACTAGGACTAACAAGCTAATGCAGAAATAGAATGCCTAGGGGTTTATGATGGTGCAAGTTTAAAATGAGGGTTTTTTAGAATAAAACCATAGCTCTACCTTGGACACAGAGGTTCAAAATTACCTGCTGAATATTTTTCAAAAAATTTAGAAGCTCTACCACTCCTTTTGATATCATCCCAAAGTCAAACTTGTTCAAACTGAATCTAGGCATCCCATGGTAGTTTCCATGAATGCGGTCACTTTAGTAATTCATAAATGTTTGAAGTTTTCTCATGAGGGCTTTGTGCACATTGTGCATGATACTAGATATAAACCTCTAGTGTTGTGTGGGGGATACTCATTAGATCACTTTTGGCCTTCCCCATTTAGTCGACTTCCTCCAATGATGGACTTGTTGTATCATACCTATGACAAATAAAAGAACGAGGGAATACAACCGAAGGTGACCTACCCTGTTTCCCCTTGTGACATTTCTATTGGAACACAACAAACTACTGAGAGGGGAGGTGAATTAGTAGATACTTAATTTTTTACTAGTATAAGGTACAAACACAACTCTTAATCTAGATGTGCATGTTAAAAACAAAATAGATATGATGAACACATGCACATAAAGGATCAACACATAACACAAGATATACGTGGAAAACCCAAGATGGGAAAAACCACAGTGAGAAAATGCTACTAGGAGCTATTGTCCTAATCCAACCTCACAATAAAATCCTCTGTTACAAATTTTAAGGGAACCAACCCTAAGGAGACACATATCCCCTGAACTAAGCACCAACTCAGTTATTTGATGGCACCAATGAATCAGATTTACATGTAAGAAGATTATGATTTATTCCTAAGGAACTCTATTCAATGTTATAGCTTACTTTGCAACTGCTCAACTATCTATTACCATTACAACAACTCTCTTTACTGCTCTACACCCCACTACACCAAATCTGCTCCTTTCTTCCCTTTTTAGTGCATTTTATGTCTGCCTTAATGCACTTTTGTACTCTTCAGTAGCTCTCATTTTTTATTCTTGTGTATATTCCAGTTGTCACATGAGCTCAGCATCTATCTTTTTCACTGCACTCACACACTTCTCATATGTTTTGAGTAGTGCTCATTAATGATGATTGCCTCAGGATCTCCCACTATAAAACCAATCCTCTATTAGGGTGAATATATTTTTCATTGTCACACAGCCCCACTGAGCCATACACATTAATTTTGGTGTAGATTATTTTCCTTCATTTTCATCCTACCAAACCCTAAGATCAGATATGCAGTTAATGCTTTCCTCTGGATCTTTGATCTAATCTTGATAGTGTCCTTATAGACATCTATACCACCACTCTATATATCAAATAATCTTACATTTTTCATTGAGGAAGGTAGGACAAAAAAATTATATCCCCAAGTCATTTTGCAAGAAAAGCAATGATTACACGTAGTTAGTCATTCGTGATTTCCTTGTTCAAATCTAGGCCATCGATCTTCCACTTTTGTGCCACAATACTGCATTCTTCATTCATTGACACAAATTTAAATCACAACCATCTAATAAGAGGTCATTTAAATCACCTCCATTGATCATTCCCCTTGCATCCATTCCCTTTATATAGCAATCACCACTGAATTAGGTACCAATCAATCTATGTTGTTCCTCGCTATCCCACTAGATCTGACAACCGGCCCACAATATCTTTGTGGGCTGGCAGGCTTGTGCCATATGTCATGATCCTCTTATTGCTTATCGCCCAACTCTTCCAACTATTTCACTTCACAACAGCAATGTGAAGTGATGATGCCACGTGTTGCAAGATCCACCAAGGTTCATTCAGCTATCAATGTGCATCGTTCGATCAACTTCGTGTGATCTACATCATTATTTGCTCCACTGTGAGGTATGAATAGGTCCCACCACATGTGCCACGAGCTAGCGGGCACCGTTAGATCTTCCACCTCGACTTGATCACAGCCATTGATCAACCTCATTATGCCAACTATCCAAGATGACATCATGTACCAATAACTTTGTCTACTACCACCGTAGGTCCCACTATCCACTGTGGATTACTTTCCACCAATCCTCGTGTCCCCATAGGACTTAGTCAGGATCCACCATAGGCTCAATGGGCTAGCGGGAGGACCATTAGATCTCATAGTCACAACCAACACTATTGATTCCACCAAAAGGAAATATTTGCACAAGATATGGAAATATTAATCTCCACAAATATCTACTCAATTGTTGATAATTATTGGATAAAGGGACCAATCACCCACATGATAGTAGGCTTAAGTTATCACTTAAGCTACCTACAACCATTAAACATAAATCACCATCAAATTAGAAATGTTTTTATGATGCCATGACTGTATATATGTAGGATTTAACCAGAAACCCCTAATTTAGGCCAAGAGCATAGGTAATCCTTTTCTGAGCATAGCCTTTAGCCTCTGGTCCTACAAAAAAAAATGATCTACTCTTAGAAAACCCATGTTGAATTTGAAATCAAATCTTTCTTTTGAGCACTGAAGGAATTCACTACAACATGTTAGAATTGCATTACTATAATGCAATACTTTGAACAACATTTGCAGCATTCACTCCATCTTCCATATCCACAATTCATCATCTTCCTCAAACATCAAGGACAACACTTTGACATCAATGCTAACTCTCCATCATGCAGGATCAATTCCATCTCACACTTGATCCCCTTTTGACATCAATGACAACAATCTTCCAACAATCTCCCCCTTTGTCATTGATGGAAAAACTAAATGCTCATACCAACTGATTGAAATGGTTTGAAATCAATTGAGATATGTAATTTTTGAGCTTTGCACCAATTGGACATACTGAGTAGTGCTCCCCCTTTGATATGCATCTCTACCATGCTCATCCTGCTCAAATGAGCATTTTTTCATGATATTTTGCCCTTTTGACATCAATGGAAAAGGGTAGACTCCCACTTTGATAGCAAATTCAAAGAGAAAATGGGAATCTCGGATAATACAACCATCAATTTGTTAGAAATTTTTAAAACCACTAATACCTAACTTGATTTGTCCTGTCTATTTCTAGGAATGATTAAAACATAGATGAAACTCCCCTGGACTCATTCCCCATCACTGGTGACTAGTGATATGATGTAGGAGAAATGACTCCCAATTTTTTCCTCAGATATTCAAATTGTTCCTTTGGAAGAGGCTTGGTGAAAATTTCAGCTACCTATTCCTTTATGGGAACATATTCCATGATGAATTCCTTATATGCAACCTTCTCTCTTATGAAGTGATACTTAATAGATATGTTCTTTTTTCTAGAGTGCATCACTTGATAAGATTTGATATGTTTATGGCACTTGAATTGTCACAAAGAATTGAGATATGTTCTTTGCACTCCACCTTAATGTCTTTAAGTGTTTTCTTCATCCAAAGGACTTGAGTACATGTTGTTGCCACATACTCTACTTCAGTAGTGGATAGAGTGACTGATTTTTGCTCCTTGTTCATCCAAGAAACTAATTTGTTTCCCAAGAAGAATGCTCCACCACCGGTTCTTTTCCTGTCATCTACACTTCCTACCCAATCAGCATCTGTATATGCAGTTAAAATGAAATTCTTGCTCTTGGGGTACCATAGCCCATAGTCAATAGTACTCTTGATGTATCTGAAGATTCTTTTCACTATATTAACATGTGACTCTCTAGGTGTAGCCTGAAATCTTGCCACTAAACATATTGCTTGCATAATATCTAGCCTTGATGTAGTTAAATACAACAAGCTTCCAATCATTGATCTATACACTATCTAATTTGCCTCAAGTGACTAATTTGATTTACTTAACTTGCAGCCAGTTACCATGGGTGTACTGACTAGTCTGCTATCTTCCATGCCAAATTTCTTGAGCATCTCCTTAGCATACTTGGTTTGAGATATGAATATCCCATTATCAATTTGTACAATTTGCAAGACAAGGAAAAATGACCTCTCCTAACATTGACATCTCAAATTTATATTACATGTGTGTAGCAAATATTTTACACATTTTTTCATTGCTACCACCAAAAATTATGTCATCCACATAATCAACAACAATGATCATGTGCTCACCTTCAGATTTGAAATATAAGTTATTGTCTACACATCCATTTTTGAACCCTTGTTGTTGCAAGTATTGGTCTAATCTTAAATACCATGCTCTAGGTGCTTGTTTTAGACCATATAGGGCATTTCTCAATCTTCAAACATATTCATCATCTTTTGATGGTTGAAAACCTTTTGGTTATTATATGTAGACTTCCTCTTCCAAGTTTCCATTCAAGAATGCAGATTTGAAATCCATTCGATACACTTTGAATCCTTTGTAGACTGAAAAGGAAACAAACATTTTGATTGATTCTAGTCTTACACCAGGTGCAAATGTCTCTTCAAAATCAATTCCTTCAACTTGTGCATATCTCTTGCACACTAGTCTTGCCTTGTTCTTTATTACATTTCCTTCTTCATTTAGCTTGTTCCTAAACACCCACTTAGTGCCAATCACATTTTTTCTTGGGGGTCTAGGAACTAATTCCCATGTTTTATTCTTTTCAATCTACTTTAACTCTTCTTCCATGGCTTCTATCCAGCTCCCATCCATGTTGGCTTCAAAGAAAATTTTTGACCTTCAATTTGAGATAGGATAGAAAAATTTACCTATTCTTTATTCTTTGCAAACCTCCTCCTGGTCTGAACACCTTCATTTTTGTCCCCAATTATCTACTCTATTGGATGATCCTTTTGAATATATTTTGCAGGGGCCTTCTCAACTTTGGTTTCATCAGATTCTTCTCCATTATTCGTCACATTGTCTTCACAATCTAAATCATTTTCTAAATTATCTTGCTCTAATTTGGTATGTTTTATACTCTCATCAATCTTAACATTGATGATTTCCATAGTCTTTTCTAGTCTTTTGTTGTAGCATTTATATGATTTACTTTGAGTGTAATATCCTAAAAATATTCCTTAATCACTTCTTGATTCAAACTTTCCTAGGTTTTCATCTTCTCTTTTGATGTAGCACTTACTGCTAAACACCTTAAAATACTTTACAGATGCATGTATGACATACCACAATTCATAGGGAGTAATGTACTATGTACTCTTATTTGAACTCAATTCAAAATATATACTACAGTATGAATTGCGTCTCTCCAAAATATATTAGTTAATATAGCCTCTTTTAGCATTGTTCTGGCCATATCCTGCACAACCTTGTTCTTCCTTTCCACCACACCATTTTGTTGTGGAGTTCTTGGCACTGAGTATTATCTCTTGATTCCATGTGCGTCACAATATTCAACAAATTCACTTGATGTGAATTCTCCTCCTCTATCTAACCTTAAGCATTTGATCCTTCTACATGTCTCCTTCTCAACCATCTTTCTAAATATCTTAAATCTCTCAAATGCTTGTGACTTGTCTCTTAGGAAAGTCACCCATGTCATTCTTGTGTATTCATCAACTAGCAGCATAAAATACCTTTCTTCTTTCAGTCCCCTTCTTCTTGTGGGTCCACACAGGTTAGTATGTACTAGCTACAAAGGCTTTGTGGTTAAATATTCTTTAGTTGGGAAGCTAGCCTTCATTTTATTTCCCTGTTGGCACTCTTTGCATATAATATTTATAGGTTTTGATATCTTAGGCATGTGTCTAACTAAAACTCTTGAACAAACTTTCACCAAATTGTCAAAGTTTATATGGCCTAATCTTCTATGCTATAACCAACTTTCATTAGCCTATCCTAGTAGACAACTTTGACCTTTTACTTCAGCAAGGTTGTAAAGATTGCAGTTAGTTCTTACTCCTTGTGCAAATATTTTTCCATTCTTTCTAATTTTTCAACCTTCTGAATCAAATGTGACTTTATACCCATTGTCACAAATTTGGCTCACACTTAACATATTATGTTTCAATCCTTCAACATACAAGACATCTTTTGTGGGATTTTTACCATCTAGACTTAAGATGCCCTTACCACATATTCAGATTGCAGTGTTGTCACCAAAACTCATAGATCATCCATTGCATTTCTTGAGTTTGTTGAACTTACTCTTATCTCCAATCATTTGTTTGGAGTAGCCAATATCTATCACCCATAGAGTTTGCTTTTTGGCATACAAGGTTTTCTATGCAATCATTGATTGTGTGGAACTTTCTCCCTTTTCTTTCCATACTTTCTTAGTTTTCTTTTCTATTTTTCCTACCACCTCCTCCTTGTTTTTAGATTCTTTGTATGACTTGGGAGGTAAAAATTTCTTTTTCTCCTTCATAACATTTGGTCTTGTAAACTTTGTTCTACAATTTTTATCTATATGACCAAAGTTATTACAGTTGTAACAAACTACATTCATATCAAGTAAAGGGGAAAATGAATTTCTACTTTCAAAGTTTGCAATCCTTTTAAGAATGATTCTACATTCTCTATCCCTATGACCAAATTTATTACATGAATAGCAGTATCCATAGAAATATGAAGAATACCTGGCCATAGCATTTTATGTAGGATGAGGGGGTCTTTTGTGCATCCACCTCCTTGTGTCTCTTACCCTAGTGAATCCATCAATATCAATCCTTTTGAAGTTGTTCTGATTCTTTTGGTGAGCAGGATCTAATTGGTTATCCTTCTTGTCTACAACAGGCTTCTTTTCTTTTTTAGTTTTCTCTACCTCTGCAGGTTTCTCGTTGCAGTCTTTTCCTTTGTAGTTGTTCTCCATGGCAAGTTTATACTTTTCTTCTGCTCTAAAACTTTCATATAATTTTGTAGAAGCATCAACAAAATAGCTTTGACCTTTCTCCAATCCTAAGCCATATTTTTCTTTGTTTGCGGGCTTCTAGGTGCTTAGTAACTCATCTAAAATGCTTAAGCCATTTCTTAGCTTGAGTCCTTTCTCTATTTTTTATTTTGCATTCTCTAGATATTTTCTTAGAGAAACAATCTCTTCCTCAAGCTCCATGCATCTATCAGCTTCAGCTTGGAGCTTTGATTGAATCACATCTTCTGCTCTTTTGGCTTCTTCGAGCTTCAACTTTAAATCTAGCACATTTTGGGTAGATTCTTCTAGTTCCTTGCTTGGTTTATCTTACTCTTTTTGTGCAAGTTTCTTCTACTACTTGTTCTGCCTTTTTAACTTCTCAATCTCATCTAGAGCACAGGTGAGTTCCCCCTCCAAATCAACCACTCCTTCTTCACCCTCTTCATAAAGATCTCCAACCTTTTCATTCTTTTTCTCCTCATATTCTTTTTCCATAAAGAGAAACTCATTGTCTCTTACAACAAAAGCACAATTTCATTCATCATCTAAGCTATTGTAGTCTTTTGATACATCACTATCTTCTCGGATGTATAGGATTTTCTTTTTCTTCTAAAAATTTCTTCTCTTAGGGTAGTAGGGTTTCTTCATTTTGTCATCTACCTCTTGTTTAAAGTTGCTCTTTTTATTGTAGGGACATTTATCAATGTTCAATGACCTACTTTACCACATTCAAAGCAATTAAAGGGAAACTTACCTTTGTATTTTTTGGATCCTCTTCTTAGTCTTCTGATGAATTTTACCTCCTCTTCATTAGTCTCATCATCATCGGATGGAATCAGTTCTGCCTTATTTTTCTTGGGAGAAATATCCTTCTCCTTGTTAACCTTCTTGAAAGCAACTTCTTTCTTGGAAGGTTCTTCATCTCTCGTCCTCATTTCATAAGTTGTGAATATACCATGTAACTCATTTAGAGTTAGTTTGTCAATTTCTCTCCCTTCCTCTATGATAGAGATCTTAGAGTCATACTTGTATTTCATTGATCTAAGAACTTTCAATACAACTACATCTTCTTTCAACTCTTCTCCATATCCTTTGATAGAGTTCACATTATCATTAACTGTCAAGAGATAATCTACAATTTTTTCTTCCTTTGAAATTCTTAGGCTTTCAAATCTAGCTTTCAGTATTTGTAGCTTTTCCAATTTTACCTTGTCATCCCCTTCATAATTTTTCTTCAATTTATTCCAAACATCTTGTGTATTATTACAATACATAACTTTGTTGTGCAGAAACCTAGATAGATTGTTCATGATAGTGAACCATGCTTTTTCATTGTTCTCAAAGTCATTTATAGTTGCAGCACCAGTAGGAGGTGTGGCAGATGGTGTGTACCTAGTTAGTACTGACATCCATACATCAAAACCTAAGGATCCCAAATATCCTTTCATTAATGAGCTCCAATAGGCATAATATGTTCCATTGAACATAGGTGGCTTGGTTGAGGAAGAACTTTCTTGATTGGCCATTTGTATTCACAAATTCAAGGATCTACCCGAGTTGGTTAAGTTACTCCTAGGGAACCCAGGGCTCTGATACCAATTGTTGGAACACAACAAACTACTAAGAGGGGGGGTGAATCAATATATACTTGAAATTTTGACTACTAGTATAAGATGCAAACACAACTCTTAATCTAGATGTGCAGGTTAAAAACAAAAAATATATGATGAAAACATGCACATAAAAGATCCACATAACACTAGATATACGTGGAAAACCCAAGATGGGAAAAACCATGGTGAGAAAATGCTACTAAGAGCTACTATCCTAATCCAGCCTCATAATAAAATTCTCTATTACAACTTTAAAGGGAACCAACCCTAAGGAGACGCCTATCCCCTGAATTGAGCACCAAATTAGTTATCTGATGGAACCAACCAATCAGATTTACAACATGTAAGAGGATTACAATTTTTCCTAAGGAACTCTATTCAATGTTATAGCTTACTCTACAACTGCTCAACTATCTATTGCCATTACAACAACTCTCTTTACAGCTTTGCACCCCACTACACCAACTCTACTCCTTTATTCCCTTTTTGTGCATTCTTTGTTTTCCTTAATGTAATTCTACACTCTTTAGTAGCTCTACTTTTCTATTCTTGTGTATATTCTAGTTGTCACATGAGCTCAGCATCTTCATTTTTCACTGCACTCACACACTTCTCATATGTTTTGAGTAGTGCTCATCAATGATGATTGCCTTGGGATCTCCCACTGTAAAACTAATCCTTTGTTAGGGTGAATATCTTCTTCATTGTCACACATCCACACTAAGCTACACATATTAATTTTGGTGCAAAGTATTTTCCTTCATTTCCATCCTACCAAACCCTAAGATCAGATATGCATTTAATGCTTTCCTCTAGATCTTTGATCTGATCTTGATTCTTGTCTCTATGGCCATCTATACTGCCATTCTATATATCAAATCATCTTACATTAGTTGTTGAGGAAGGTAGACCAATAAATTTCTATCCCGAAGTTGGTTTGCAGTTGAAACCCTATTTACACGCAGTTATTCATTCATGATTACCTCATTCAAATCTCGACCGTCGATCTTCAACTTTCACACCATGACCTGTGTTATTCATTCATTAACACAACTTTAAATCATGACCATCCGATAAGTGATCATTTAGATCTCATGCCCTTCGCATCCATTCCCTCAATATAGAAATCATCGTCTGATTAGCTACTTATCAATATGTGTCATCCCCCATTGTCCCATTAGAGCTGGAAATGGGCCCACAAGATCTTTGTGGGCTAGTGGGCTTGTGCCATATATCGCAATCCTCTTATTACTTATCGCCCAACTCTTCCAACTACTTTGCTTCACAACAGCAAGGTGAGGCGATGATGCCACGTGTTGCAGGATCCACCAAGGTTCAGTTAGCCATCAACATGCATAATTTGATCAACTTTGTTTGATCTACATCATTCCTCGCTCCCCCATGAGGTATGAACAGTTCCCACCATGGGCTAGCAGGCACCATCGAATCTTCCACTTCATCTTGATCACAACCATTGATCAACCTCATTCTGCCAATTGTCTAGGATGGCATCATGTACTAATAACTTCATATACTACCACCGTAGGTCCCACTATCCACTATGGATTACTTTCCACTAGTCCCTATGTCCCCACGGGATTTAGCCGAGACCCACCATAGGCTCAATGGGCTAGCAGGAGGACCATTATATCTCGCTTTCACAACCAACACCATTGATTCCACCAAAAGGAAATATTTGCTTGAGACTTAGGAAATATTAATCGACACAAATATCTGCTCTATCACTAGTAATTACTGCATGAAGGGACCAGTCACCTATGCAATATAATAGGCTTAATTTATCACTTAAGCTACTTGCAATCCTCAAACATAAGTCACCATCAAATTAGAAATGATGTTTGGATGCCATGACTGTATATACCGAGGGTTTAACCAGCAAACCCTAATTCAGGCCAAGAGAACAGGTAATCCTTTTCTGAGCATAGCCTTCAACCTCTAGTCCTATAGAACATTTTTCTTAGATGCTCTTAGAAAACACATGTCAAATCTGAAATCAAATGTTTCTTTTGAGCACTGAAGAAACTCACTGCTACAACATGATAGAATTGCATGACTATAATGCAATACTTTGAACAAAATTTGCAACATTCACTCCATCTTCTAGGTCCACAATTCATCATCTTCCTTAGACATCAATGACAACACTTTGACATCAATATTGAATCTCCATCATGTAGGATCAATTCCATCTCACACATCATCCCCTTTTGACATCATTTACAACAATATGCCAACAATTTCAATCAAAGTTTCTATGATTGCAAAACAACAAGTTTCCTCCTCTCAACATAATGGGAAGGGAAAGTGTACTCGCACCTAGGAGCCTTCCTCTTCTTCTATTTTTCCATCTACTTCTACCTCTCACCCTATTGTGGCGGTATTGGCCTCTACTCCCATGCCTCACTTGGGGATTCTAATGGTGCTCTCTTGGCGAAAAGCCAAGAATCAAGTATTTAAACTTCCCATCTTACCCACGGTGTTGAGGCCCATTATCTATGGTAAGGGGAAGGTTCCCCATGGGGTTTCCCCTATGTCGTGGCCTCTGCAACCTCCTACCGCTCTTTCCCCTCAGGCAATGAATGGGAAGAGGCTTTCCATTGAGGCAACTATGTCTGCTTCTCCACCCACCATCATTTTTGTTCTTGCACTTCTTGCTTCTACTCCCATCTAGGAGGCTACCCTTCCACCAACAATGGTTGTGGACATGCCTATAGCAGAATAGGAGCCTCTTGTTCCTTCTCAAGTAGCGAGTTCTAGTTCCTAGAGCTGATGAAACCAACTTGCGCATGAGTGTAAGTGCTAGAGGAAGGCTTTGGTTATTGAGAAAGTTGCCTCATAGAAGGTAGAAGAGGAGCTAGTAGCTCTTGTTTCAACATCCCTTGCTATGCCTCCCCATTTTGTTCCTTTCGCTTTAGTTCTCATCACCTCAATTTTTCTTCTGAATCCTCCCACGAATGCTAATGACCCTCACCCCAAAAGGATGTAGGTGTTCATCACTCCCTCAATGGACCCCCCTCTTCTAATGTCCCTTTTGGTCAACCCTCCATTTTCCCAACTCATGGACATGTTGAACACCATGGTGGTGTCCATACAGCCTTGTCCTCTTCCTACTTGCCATTCACTTCTTTTGTGGGGAATTTTCATCCTCCACTAAAGCGTAAGTTGGAGGATGACCTCACTTCCAATGGAGGTCAAAACAAGGGATCACCTTTGAGAGAGAGGGTTCTACTTTGGCTTGCATTGTCCTAGTGATGGAGGAAGCCCCAACATCTCTCGAGTTTGTCACCATCTCTTTTGACAAGATTGATGGTGGATCTTGGGCATCTCCTTTATCTCCCCCTTAGTTAACACACAACACTCTTGTTAAGTGCATGTTTAACTTGGTAGATGATGTATCATCTTTGTCAGTGATCTTTTCAAGATTGATGGTAGATATCAGGTGTCTCCTTTATCTCCCACTTAGATAACATAGTGGTTGTGGAGGACACACCTATGGTGGAACAGGAGCCTCTTGTTCCTTCTCAAGCAATGAGTTCTAGGTCTTGGAGATGATGAAATCAGCTTGTGCATGAGTGTAAGTGCCGAAGGAGGGCTCTGGCTACTAAGAAAGTTTCCTCATAAAAGGCATAAGAGGAGCTAGCAACTCTTGCTTTGACATCCCCTACTATGCCTCCCCATTATGTTCCTTTTTCTTTAGTTCTCATCACCTCAATTTTACTTTTAGCTCCTCCCACGAATGCTAATGACCCTCACCCCAAAAGGATGTAGGTGTTCATTGCTCCCTCAATGGATCCCCCTCTTCTAATGTTCATTTTGGTCAACCCTCCATTTTCCTAGCCGGTGGACATGTTGAACACCATGATAGTGTTCACTGTGGAATTGTCCTCTTCTTCCTCACTTTTTGCTTCTTTTGTGGGGATTTTGCATCCTCCACTAGAGCATAAGTTGGAGGACAACCTCACTTCCAATGGAGGTTAGAAAAAGGATCACCTTCGAGAGAGAGGGTTCTACTTTGGCTTGTGTTGTCTTGGTGATAGAGGAAGCCCCAATGTCTCTTGAGTTTGTCACTGTCTCTTGTGACAAGATTGATGGTGGATCTCGAGTGTCTCCTTTATCTCCCACTTAGTTAACACATGGCACTCCTGTTAAGTGCATGTTTAACTTAGTAGATGATACCCCAGCTTTGTTAGTGATCTTTCCAAGATAGATGACTTTTACCTCACATGAGTTGAATGGAGAAGACCTTAAGGGGCCTTCTTCCTTAGCTCTTGTCATAGGAGAGTTGGAGGGCACTCTCTTTGCTATCCCACCCTTGGAAGCTCATCTACCCTCCCCATATAATGATCTAGATTGGGAGAATGACAACCTCCTCATTGATGAGGACTAGGAGAGTGCCTGTTCTTTATCTATAGATTAGATTTGTGTGTGTGTTGTGTTTCCCCCATGTCTATTTTTATGTGTTCCTAGAGGACTCTTGTCACCCTCATAGGTGCTTGGATACAAGATTGAAATTATGTCATAAAATTCCTCTATATATGTTCCATGTTGACCAAATTTATTATTTTTATTTTGTTTTCACGTACTCTTCTTCAAATCTAGGAACTTCAAGGACTGATGATCATTCATTCATACATATATTACAGGTTACCTATAAGAATTGATCTGAACCTAAACTCTTGATCCCCATGTCTCTTAATTTCTTTTTCTTTGCTTATTTTTCTTTGTTTATCTTTCTCTCTTCTTTGCTTGCTTCTTGATGTTGTGGTTCCTATGTGTTGTCCCTCATGTGTGTGACAACATCTCCATGTCTACATATTGTCATGTATCATGGGGCATGACATCTCTGCATCTCCTCTCTCTCCTTAGGTTGTCACGTGCTCCTTCAGTTCACACGCACCATCCTAAGGGGGGCTCCTACTTCTCCAATTTTCAATAAGGCGCATTCGATGGCCAATGAATCCCTTACTAAATTTTTTTGCATTTTTCTAAAAATTGCATCCTTCAACAAGGATCCCCTTAGCAAGATCTTTTGAAATTGAATTATTAGCAAAAAGAGTCAGAAAACTCACCTTCAAGAAGGCAATTCTTTTTTTTGGATTCCTTGACAAATAAAGAATTTTTCAAAAGGATTTCTTGATGACAAGATCATTTGCAAAAATGTCATTACTTTTCAAATGGAGTCTATTTGTATGGGCCCCTTGCAATCTTGAAGGTTTCCCGAGGGACCCCTTTAAAAGCTTCTCCTTCAATTGTTTGTTCTGAGATATGACTATCTATCTATGTGACTTTTGCTTGCCTGGCATGTTTTGTTTGTGGATTAACATGTTTCTTTGCTAGACCGAGCACCTATGAAGCTAATTTTATAATTAATCTTGGAGGATCGAGTAGCTTTTCAAGCTTACCTTGTAGGACCAAGCACCTATGAGGGATAATAAGACTCTACAAAGCCTTTCATTTCTATCCCCCAAGATCAAGCACCTGTAGAACCTTTGTTCACCTTTTGTGGGATTGAGCACCCATCGAGCCAATTTTGTAGAACTAAGCACCTACTAAGCTTTTGTTCACCCTCCATAGGACTAAGTACCTATGGAGCCATCTCTCTATCTCCTACACATTTGAGCATGTCAGATTGCAGTCTACTTCCTCGACTGTTCAGGTATATGCTTTTCATCTTTTTCTCTACTTTACCTCGCATTCACTAATGTGTATGCTCGCTAAAGTGGGGGGGAAATGTAATGGTGTGAATTTTCACCCCTTGCAAATTCCCCTCATACCCTTCACCTTAAAAAATGTAATTTTGATGATGCATTATTGACATCTTCCACATTTCCTTGTTCACCTAGCAGCCTATTTACGTGTCGGTGGAGGAATTTTATCAAGGATGCATGCACATTGGGTGGATGTCCTAACAGAATTCTTGCCTTTGGAATCTACAAAGGCATTATATTTCTCCATTGGACACAAACTATAACACCTCCTTCTCCTTTGACTGACGTAAAACAACTCCTTTGCCTCCATTTTTCCTTTCAAATTTCCTATTCCTTCATTCCACTCAACTTATTCACCATTCCTACACACTTGACTGAATTCTTGATGTTTTTTTGATCAACTTACACACTTTCAAGCTTCACCACCACCTCCATTATAGTTGCAAGCTATTGATCTCTTTGCTTCTCCACTCTCTTCATTGCAATAACATTGTTGGAGAACTTGCAATCTCATGCCTTCCTCTACTTGCCTTGAGAGCACGTGGCTATGAAGGTGATGTCCACCATTTTAATTTACTCTTGCATCATCATACTTGCATATTAGCATATTGTGTTTTATGTATTGCTTGGCATCTTCCATTTCCAATATAATTTCATTATCATTTTCTACATTGTTGCTATCTAGCTGTCTGTGGAGGTGGAAACACCAAAGTGAGGGACTAACTGAGGTAGTCCTCTAAAAATAGCCCCAACATTTCCTTCAATCTTATTTGTGTAGGTATTCCTTGATTGGAGAGCTATTTTAAGAATCAAGTTGCATGAAGTTCAGTATTGCTTTCTCATCCTTCTTTTTCAATTCGAAGATAGAATAGTTAAAATATTATTTTTGGTGTACTTCATTTTCATACTTTCTTTACATTCTGCTATATAGCATAAAATCTATCAGTCAATCTATTAGTTTGATTCGTTATTTTTTTATCTATCTTAGAAGTACTTTGTCCGTATAGACATCAATGCCCCATTGAGATGCAAGCATCCCACATTGGAGTATGTGTTCTACACCACCATCCTCAAGCAATGAGTTGTCTAGCCCATAGATTAAACTCAAGGAATCAACTCGTTTGAATCACTGAAACATTCAAGTTAGAAGAAGAATAATAGTAACCAAATTGCTCATCTTTTTTGACCTTGACATCTTAACCTTTCTAAATCACTTAGCAAGCTTAAGGTAGATCAGGGCAACCTATTTCTTAGAACCCTCCCGTGAACTAGGTTCTCATAGTAGCTGGTCCCCCTCCTCTACACATATATAAAGCTATACAAATACAAAAGAGAATCCTAACATTCTAAATTATACATTTGATACCATATTATAATGATGAGAAATTAAAGGCAAGGAGAAAATAACTTTGACTTGCACATAATCCCAAGCTACTCCAAGAAGTTGCAAGTCCCTAGTAATGGTTTAGTGTCACCTAACCATGTGGTACCCATAAGACCACCCCGCTATCCTAGAAGATAGTTATTTATATGTTAGAATCAAGGAACACTAAGAGGGGGGTGAATTAGTGTTCTATAATTTTTAGCTTTATTAATCTGATCTTTAAAGCACTTATAATATTCAACCAAAAGAAGAATGCATGAACATAAAACAAACAACCACAACACCATAACACAAGGATTTTTTACGTGGAAACCCTATTAGGGGAAAAAAATAGTGGAGGTCAATCCACAATATGATTTCAATATACTCAAAAAGTGTTTACAAAAGGGAAATGCACATGCATTCAGGCACACTAGCTAGAGCTCACTACTCAAATACAAAAGAAGACTCACTATCTTACAAAAAGATTTGGATTACATCTAGGAGATTTGAATTGACAAAATAGCATATGTTAATGCCTGATTATAGTTCTGGTTAAGCACATTAATCACTTTCTTGACCTTCTGTCTAATTCTACTCTTCTGCTCTGTCTGCTTTAATTCGCATCAAAAATCCTTTTATGCACAAGTGAAACTGTGCATAATCACTCTACAATCTCTCTGACTTTCACACCACACATCAACAAACTTCATACATACATTAAAATGATATAAATGATCACTTATATATATCCGCAACTAAGGATTTAATCAACCACATGTTGGCTTCAATAAAACATAAAATATTTACAAACCATTTGCTCAATCCACAAATAATTTTCAATGTGCACCAACAAAAGTCGGCCACAACATAGTGAGGACCCAAATCATCATTCTCGAACACAAAACACTTCAAACAATTATTTCTCGAAGATCCACAACACACTACATTCACTTAGTCGGCCTTTTGCACTGATAAATAGAAAATTAATCAACCGGATCTTCTAAATTGCACAACAACCAATACAAGGTTCTATGGTTCAAGGAAAACATAGATCATACATCTAAAAACCTTCCCTAAGATCCACAACTCAAAATGATAACAAAAAGTTACATATGAATCGATGAACACAATTTTGTCGAATGCTCTATTCTAGCTTGACAATTAATCGCTTAGCTTCAATCTGACTTCTAGTATGAGAAAATGTTGATGTGGGGATTGAACCACTAACTAGGGTTGCCATCAATGACAACACCAGATGACATGTGCAGTGTCTCTTGCCAACAATTTGGACACAGAAAAGTCACACAAATCGAGGGGAGTGAGACCACACACATGCCAAAAAAATGAATAACCATCATAGTATACACATTCCCAAAGAAGAAACATTACCAAATATGTATGCATAATAGATAAACCAATCACATATTAGATACAAATCTAATAGTAGACTAGGTTGAAAGATTGTAGAGATAGGACAAGGAGTGTCAATACAGTGGTACAGTGACACGAATAAAAATGAGTGTATCTCCCACCTCACAAGAGGAGGAATAGTCCAATGGCATTCACCAACACCTCAGTGATTGTGAAATGCTTTATATGATCATTATTACATCATTAAAAGTGCATAATCGTGTTGTAGAACCTCTTATTAATCATTTTTTATCAACCCATGAGTTTAGTTATTACTTGCATTACAAACCCTCCACCTATTTATGTATAGTAGATCTTTGTATCCTAGTAAATTTTGAGGGCCACTCCTTTCTTATTCTACACCTTTCCTAAGTCTCATCACACTCAAATATCAATCTATTGTGACATGAAAAATAAAGAAAAATATAATAAAATATTATTATTGTTTGACAATATATTTAAAAGATGCAAAATTCTAAATCATTTTGGGGACCATTTCTCCCACAATATTATTCAATCAAATAAGAGAGTAAAATTATTTTTTTCTTTAAATTTTCACACACAAAGTCATAAAATTCATCTTTCCTCCACTAATGAACCTTGCTCCCGGGTGATCCCATAATAGTGGTTTACAATTTTTGGCCAAACTAGACATTGAAATTATTATTTTTAACTAAATCTTCACATTCAGGCACCTATAGTGGCTAAACTATGAGGAATTTGAAGATGGTGAAAACTAGAGTCTCATCAAATTTTGTCTATAGATTCTAAAAATATTTTTTTCAAAATTTTTGGAATCAAATTGCACTTCTTTTTCCATCTCCCACGAAAATTGATTTTTTTCAGAAAACAACATTTTTAAAAAGTGACGCACACCGTACAATGCATAACTTTTCTTCCATGAAGGATAAAATTCTAATTCTTTCAAATTTAGATTTGTAACTCTGATATCTAGTGCTTCCACTTGGTTAGATAGGTTTTTATTGAATATTTTTTCCTTAATCAAGTTTCAAAGTCAAACGAATTACAATTCAAACACAGCGCGACCGTATAACGTATAACTTTTTTTGTGTATGTCAAAAATTTATTTTATTTTTTCTGTTGGATCAAGGACTTCAATATCTAGTGCACTCATATTTTTTAATTTTTTTTTTTAATAATATTCTATTTTTCCACATGTGAAGAACAAAGAAATTCATTTTTGATGAAAAACCTATGTTAATAAAACTTAAAAAACAAATACATAACAAAACCAAAACATATTAAAATTATATTCATTGGATAGCTTTTTCTGAGGAATACCATAATCATTTGAAATAAATTTTAAATGAATTCATTTGATCCCCCAAAAGCTAAATCAAAATTGATTTTTTATCAGCATTTTGATAGGTGTAAAGGAGACGCATTTATAGGTATGGTTTAAAACTAGCGAGGTTCTATACCAAGGGGTTTGATCTAAGGCGATTTGATCAAACCCTCTTCAATTGGAATCCTTAAAATGGAACTTTTTAAGGCTTAAATCATTATATTTTCTAAAAATATGTGATTTCAGCTAAAATCCATTCCTCTCAGGAATTGTAAACCACTATTATGATAGCACCCTCCCACACTTGAATTTTCCAACTTTTTAATTATGAAAATTTTACAAAAATTAAATAATACCCTTTTGATCTACACATGCACAAAAACATGCTATTCCAATAAAAACTCAAAAACATGATTTCACAAAAAATTTGTCACGATAATAGATCAACTTTAGACATTTTGAAAATAAATTTAAATCTAATAATTCTCATTAATATAAATGCATAATGGTCTCCTATAATGGATCCATATACTACCAGCTAATGTGTGATAACAAGGAAGCAAAGAAATAAGACGTTTAAATAAATTAAGGAAGGGAAATTACCTTTCAACAATTTTAAAAAACAAAAAACAAAAAATTAGAGAAGATTTTTCACCAATTTTCTACACAAGCACACACAAATTTGTATTCAAGAAATCATATTCCCAAAGCATACCAATCCTTCTCCTTCCATCATTTGAAACCCCATGGAGCCAAATGAGTTTTTGGAGCAAATGTAAGAATAAAATGATTAAAACAAGTCAATTTTCCTTGTCCATTTCAAAAAAAACACCTTCTTCCTTCTCTAATATAAAATTATTAAAAAATAATAATAATATAATTTTATAACTATAGGCCTTTGAGCTAATGTGATTGTTTCCAATAATAGGCTATCACTAACATTATGAAATTAAAATGTTATTTAACACATTAAAACAATATTTAATGAATTATGATATTAAAATTAATATAATTTTTTTAAAGCAACTATTTATAATATTTGTTTAATAAACATTAAATATTTCTCAAACATAATCATTGAATCTTTTCTAAATAACTTCAAGCAATGTGGTAAAATAAAACACATAAAATAGTTGCTCATTTATGGTTTGTCAAAAATATACGCCATAATCTAGATGCCAATACAAAATCTTATTGAAAACATCAATGACAAAAGGTCATAATAACAAGCCCAAACAAAAGTAAACATATGAACAAGATGCAAATGTCAGCGGCACTATAGATTAATTGATGGGGAGATGAATGGATCATGAAACCTTTCTCTTTAGGAAAGTTACATTAAATAAACATGTCTAGGCTTGATTTGATTATTGAAAGACATGTTAGGGTTGAGGTCTGCAAGCAAGATGACTATTAGGTTAGACAAAGATACTATTCAAATTCTAAGTGACATTGACAAGGGATCTAGTGTACAAGGGACACAAGTTAAATCTAAAGGTGATAGTGATGGAGAATCAAGAATCCTGAATGTTGTCGAGTTTTTCATAATAAAAAAAGTCTACTTCTAGTGAGATGAGGTGTTGAGAGGTTTAAAAACAATTCAAAGCATGTTCAATATTAGTAATCACTAAAAGGAAATACAAAACGATATAGAAAAGTGCAAAGTATATACTTTTATATAATGAATAGGTATCTTTGTATTAAAAAACATATTACATCATGTTTAAAAAGATAAGTTGAATAACATTACGCTCAAAAGTCCAAAAAGAACAAAACCTTAAATCAAAAACATAAAAACATAAAAAACAAAAACAAACTACTAAATTAGAGTAAGATAATGGAAAGCATATAATTTTTATCTCTACATCAAACCCAAAAATGAAAACTTAAATACAAACAATTCTAGTGAGATGAGTTGTTGAGAGGTTTAAAAACAATTCAAAACATGTTCATTATTATTAATCACTAAAAAAATACAAATCAATATAGAAAAGTCCAAAATATAATTTGTTTCTAGTGAATAGGTATCTTTGTATAAAAAAAATATTTGAATAAAATCACACTCAAAGTCAAAACAAACCAAAACCTTTAATCGATAACATGAAAACATAAAAAATAAAAAGAAACTACCAAATTAAGACTAAAATAATCAAAAGTTCTTTTCTTTTTTCTTTTCTTTTTTTTGGTTTATTATTTTATATGGAGGATTTTTTTTTTATATGGAGGTCATCCACAAATTATTTGTACCTACCCAATAGGGAGCACGAGCCTTCTAGGGCTGAACCTCTTCGGCTAAGAGCCGAGGACTAAGGGGTATCCATTCCACCAAATTTGTCCGGGGCACAATCTCGGCCTCATCCCTTATGATGTCGGAGCCTTGCATTCAGCGAGACTTGATAATTGGTGGGCTCATTAAGAACCATTTAACTTCACCAACAGATCAAGGGCTCATTGACCAAAAGTATAATTTTTATCTCTACAACAAACCAGAAAATGAAAACTTAAATGCAAAGAGTTAGTTGCATGGTTGAGAAAATGCTATATCTAAACAAATTCCCTTGACAGGCAGGTGACATTCCAAAACAACATTTAAAAAAGACCCGAAATAGGAAAAGTATAAGCCATTAAAAAGAGATACCAAAAACAGCTTTCACCATTCCATCTCTCCTCCGTAAGTCCCCACAGTGAGATTTATACTTAAAGAAAAAACAAAGCATTTGATTATGCACAGATATTCCAGTATGTTCTCGACAGCGAATTTGATATTCTGTGCAAGGACATGTTCCACATGCCGTTTTCATGTGGTTGACATGCAAGGCAATGTTCCATCTTTCCCAAGTAGAAGACGGGTCAGCATGTTCATTAAAAACAAACCACATTTTGATATAATATGGAGAGCTGGGCCAGAGATCATAAAGCCATGACAACTTCTTTCTTTAATTGTAGAATTAATAATAACTCAAAACATCTAATTTGTAAGTTATTATTTCTGGATTCAACTGTGTGAGTGTATTTACATCAACATTTCGGATCACACTCTGTGATCTATTATCAAGACGTCCTAATGATGGATCACGGATCTGACGTCCTGATGATAGATCACGCATCCGACGTTCCTATGATAGATCACAGAATATAATCCAAAACGTTAATACAAATAAATTCACACAGTTGAATCCAGAAATAATAGCTTACATCAATATCGACTGGAAAAATCTAATGTCTTTAACCCAACTTGCAGTCACCCATATCCCCATGAAATCAGGAGAAAACAAACTACACGAAATCCCAAGAGAAAGAACACGGAATGTTACGGATTTACTATACGTTTCGGCGCTTTTCTCCACTCATTCCATGCCCACTTTAGCCAGCCTTGGTTTTTATTTCCTTTTTGAATTCCATTGCTAATCGAGTACCTGAGGAAGACTGAACCAGATGGCCCAAACTGTACTGTAACATTCTTCAAAGCTCTTTATAAAGAATATACACGTGAAGAGTGTCCGTGGAGGATCAAATGGACAGGCAATGAATTGTATTTGGAACCCAAATGGCAAAGAGATTCGGGAGCAGGGAAAACCCAATCTTTTAACCAATTACACGCTGGAAAATGTGGTCTCAGTACAGCCGTGCAGGGCTTTCACAGGGCGTTTCGATTAATGGAAGAAGGGGGGCCCAGGAGATAATTAGCCCGGCGGGGGCGCCCACCAGTTGCTTTTGTTTGTATCTTCTTTTATGAGGGGCCAAAATTTTGACACCCGTGGGGCCTTGTTTAATGAATCGAAACGTGATTTAGGTGAATACTAAAGGCTATACGTCAGTTTGTAAAGCAGGCTGTCCGGGTCCGTTGCTGGAAATTTCCATGAACTACACCCGTCACGTCGTTTCAGATTAAACGTGACCTTTGCTTATGGCATCTTGAATTGACAGGATGGGGTGTATTTGTCGTTGCATGAATTTATTAGGGCTTAAGATTAGGGAATATGTAGAAGGTCGATGATTTGTACACTTATACTAATTGTAGAGTAGGAAAGTGTAATTTTTGTTGGTTTGTTTTATGTTCATTTTATTCGTTTTGAGTTGTGTTAGTTTAATATTTAAGTTGGGTCATTTATGCACAAAAAGCTAACACAACTTAGGTAGAAATCACTTCTCTATTTATTTACTTTAGTTTATTTTTGTTCATACATTTCTCTATCTACATAAATTTTAGTCTCTATTCATCTATACATTTCTTTATTTCTGTATACTTTAGCCTCTATTCATCTATACACTTCTCATCTATGTGTATTTAGCCTTGACTCACCTACACACTTCTCTATTTATGTGTACTTTAGTCTCTACTCATCTATACACTTCTCTATCTATGTGTACTTTAGCCTCTACTCATTCTATACACTTCTTTGTCTATGTGTACTTTAACCTAGATATTGATCTATAAACTTCTCTATTTTCTCACTTTAGCCTCCATTACTGTGTACACTTATCTATTGGCTCACATCACCCTCTACTCATCCATAAACTTCACATTCCATTCAATTTCATGTTCTAGATGTGTAATTATGTCTTGTAGCATCTATTCATCTATACACTTCTCTATCTATGTGTAGAGTAGCCTCTACTCATCTTTACACTTCTCTATCTATGTGTACTTTAGCCTCTAATCATATTCACACTTCTCTATGTGTACTTTAGTCTTGACTCACCTACACACTTCTCTATATATGTGTACTTTAGCCTCTACTCATCTATACACTTCTCTATATCTATGTATACTTTATCATCTACTCATCTATTGTACTTTAGCCTCTACTCACTATATACACTTATATGTCAATGTGTACTTTAGTCTAGATATGTTAGGAAAAAGAAGGTGTCTCAACCTTTGATTTTTTCCATAGCATTGATTTTTTAATTGTTGCTAATTTTCTCACGTTGTCTAAATTGAGTTACAACTTGTAATTTCTTTTTCTGATGAGGAGTCAAGTTGGAAAGTTGATTTTACAGGAGGAGTTGTGCATGAAGGCATTTTCTATTTTTATGTTGATTTTTGACAGTTGATTTAGAAATGTCTAATTTGTGCATTGTAATCTCTATAAATATGAGATTTTTCTTGAAGAGTTGTGAGAGGAGAGATTGAATTCACAGGGGTTATGCTACCAGATTTTCTCTAGATGGAACAAGATGTAAATCTCCATGTAAAGGCTTAGAGCCTACAATTGTATAGTAACTATGTATTTTGTTGCTAAATAATGCAATGGATCTATGCTTTTGGAAGGTGGGGTTTTTCACCCGAAAGGGTTTTCCCCATGTAAATCTTTGTATTCATGTCTTATGTTCTTTCATATTTAATAATTTTGTTTCTTTCATGTTTAATGATTCTATATATTGAATTTGTTTAATGCATGTTGTTGAAACTGGTTGGTCTTGTAAGATCTAAAATTGCATGAACTTTCATCTAAAGATTAATGGTGGGAAATAAACTATGTTTGATTCCGCTTTATGGCATAGTAGTATGTGTTTTTTGAGGTTCTTTGAAGAAACATAGCTTACCAAAGGCACCTACTGATTTCATATGTTCATTATGGGATGAATCAATTTCCCTTCAATTGGTATCAGAGCTTTCTTCTAGAATTTACCTTTTGCTTCCATGTCCAAGTTTGTGAGTTGCATGTGTGTTGCATGTACTTGCATGGACTCGCATGGGGCTTGCATGTGCTTGCATGTTGATGTATGTAAGAATTCCTAGTGTTTTTGGTTTTGGGTATTCCTTCTGTGAAGATTTCTTAGCTTTGAAAGTTTGAGGAAATCCGAAGGAATCGGCTAAAGATTGATCCTTTGGTGAGTGGAAGTTCTTATTTTTTTATTTTAATTTCAAGAGACAACACACAGCTTGAAGGATGGTGAAGACGGAGAAAATGGAGTTGGTCATATTGAAATGATGTGGTCTAAAGCTCCTAGTTGACAATGGAATAATCTTGATGCATGGGGTGATATTTTTTTCTTTGTGGTTGTGTTGCAACAAATCTTTCATATTGGGTGTCTTTGTGAGAGGCTCCCTAGTGATATGGAAAAGCTTGGGTTGTTTTTCAGCTATGGAGTAATGTGCTTATGCTAGGTACCTTTTCCTGGTATTGGAAGGCATTGTTTTTTTTCTACCCTGATTGCATGTAGGCTATGGAGTTGATTATTGGATGACCTAGAAGCTTCTACAATAGCTTGTCTCCCTCGGATGCATGTGCATGTTGGTGGTTATGGAGTTGGCCTAAAATGGGCTTGGAGTTTCTGAACTACTTTTTCTTTTTATGGATGCTTTGCACTTGCATGGCTTGGATTCATGTTCTTTGGATCTGAGGGTTTTATAGATTTTTCTAAAAAAGTATATGGTTATGTTCATCTATGATAATACATTATTTTGGTTTAACTGTTATGGTGCTTTTTTAGACTTTTGAGTCTTCTAGATGTGAAGTGGGTGTAGATGTGCATGGGTATTTTTCAAACATAGTGGTTTTGCAAGTTTTATGCAATCAAGAAAAACTTGTGGTTTTGTGGAGCTGCGATTAAGCTATTTTCTAGACCCTGGCTTTTGGGGTGTTATTGGATGAGATAGTTGTAGTTTTGCATGGTGTGAGGAGGTGAGATGCTTTCTCTGCATGGGAGTGTTGGTATGTGATTAGTCACTCAACATTTTTGTGATGATTTTTGGTGGATTCCTTGACTATGATGCTCGTTGTGGACATGATTGGAAAATCGGATATGAGCTTGATCTGGTGCTTGAGTCATGTTGTCTACATGGTTGTTCTCTTTGAGATCTTAGTTTTGCAGTTTCCAGTACAATAGTGGGTTTGCATGTTGCATTTATTGGATCTACGGGTTGTGTAATGTTGTGGGTTATCTTTACCTACATGATTGCATAGATGACTCGAAATTGGACTATCTATATCCTCGAGGTTTGATTTTGTGTTGATGCAAACTTGTTAGTTGGCCTTGTATGTGGTCACTTGTGCATTGGTACGATTTCTTTGAGATGAGAGGATGGATGATACGAGAGTACCTGGATAGTTAGTGTTGGTGTCCTATAGCATGGTGTATTTCCTTGATTTGGAGATCTTGGACGTTTCACTTGGTGTGATCAATAATACACTTGTATATGTGTGGACCTAGATGATTTTCAAATTTGGGAGATGGTGTGTCATGTGCTTGGAAAGCTCGATACCACTGTTCAGTGGGGGTTTTAGCAGTGATTTTGTATTCATCACTATATGGTGAATGATCTTCTTTAGTGATGCAAGTGTTTCTGAGGGACTCTTAGATCATCTTGCTACAAAAAGGTTTCTTCACATTTGTGTGTGAACACTATTTGAGGATGTGTAGCATCTCGAAGCCATGGAGGACTCTTGTGTTCTTTGGGTTGAGGTGTTGGTGGTGCTTGATAGGTGATGTTGGTTTAGAGTATACTGCTATTATGTCATGATATAATCTTGATTTTAGATTGGAGTTTTGGCATGATGCATTGCTCTTGAGACCATGGTATGTTCACTTGGAGCATGGGATCTCCTTAGGGGGATGGTAAGATCATGATTTCATGATAAGTTCATGATTCAGATGATTGGAGCTTTGATAGTAGTCTGGTGATTCTCTTTGTTTTGGGTGCACTGGTCATATGCTTGAGAACTTCATGATAGTGCAGTGATGCATTTGGAGTTTAGCATAAGATGATTATTTGTTGGTCCTCATGGATACATGGAGAATGAGGTGAGGCTGTATTTCTCTTGAGATGAGAGAAGTGGTGTTGAGATGATTACTCTTGATGAGATCTCAATAGAAAGTTTGAGGAGCCTACACCTTGGTTGGACGTGAGCTCAACAAAGACCTATGAGGAATTTCTCTTGGAGGAGTCATGATGGCCTAGATATCTTGGACGAGCATTCTCATTCCTCACTCTTGGTCTACTTGGCATCTTATCGCTTGAGAGGTATTTCCCATTGTTTCTCTCAAGTGCTTTATGCTTTCTTTCATAAGCATAGATCTTGAGCTTCTATTAGATGGTTCTGGAGGATTCATTGTGAGAGATGGATAGCATGGTTATCTCCTTGGGTTTTCTTTTTCATTTATGATGATCATAGGGGATGGTAGTGGGTTGATTTATTGAGATGGGAAATGGATTAGTTTGATCTTCTTTGAGAAGCTTACATCTATGTGGATAAATGATGCATATGTTATGTTTGATCTCTTGAGGTTGAACAAGTTTGGATGTTTTTATGGCTTTTATATTGGGGTTGTGAAGGAGATCTTACTTGACACAGTTGGCATTTAGATGTGTATGTAGAAGGGCATGCTACATGTTTATGATTTGTAGATTTTTCTCTTTAGTCTAGTTCTTCTTCCTGTATGTTTAGATTCATATGACTTTAGATGTGAGATTTCTATGTGGATCTATGGTGATCACTAGTTTGTGGTCATGTGTTGTCACTTGGTTGATGACATGGAGGTTCTTCTATCTCTTTCTTTTGTCGGATATGGAGAACATGGGAGAGTTGTGGAAGATTGTTGAGAGAGATGTTTCTTGCAACAGTTGGTTGCAGTATTTGCAAATCTTTTTGGATGGTCCTTGGTACTACATGGTTACACTTTCTATGTGTTGTGATCGATAGACTCAGTATGTCTTTGATTGTTTCAGATTTAGCATTACCCATGCAGTGGGAGTTCCTGGATGTGTTTGGTCTTCTTTGACTGGTTGGCACATGGAGCTTATATTTGCAGTTGGTGGGTTGGCTATGTAGGTGGCATGAGTTTGTTGATGTGGATACCTTCTAGGTATGGGTGATTTGATGGATTAGCACTTGTTGTGTGTGCTATTTTCAGTCACGTGGGTTGGTCAGTTGGATGGTAGCAATCAGTTTCTTGGTTGTTCTAATTGATGTTCTATCTTATTTTCTAGAGGATGTCTTCACAGTTATTTTCAAGTTAGGGGATTTGAAGTTGATTTTGTTGATGCTTCTGTATAGCTTGTGAGCACAGTGGAGTGGTGGCAGTATTATGTAGCCTTTTCTATCTATTAGATATTATGCTTGTGTTCTTTGGACTGGTGCGTATACACCATGGATTGTTCCTTTCCTTAGAGGATGGCAGGAATTGTTTCCTGAGATGGTGGACATCTTAGATGTTGTTGTAGGTGTCTTGGTCAGAGTATGATAGTGTTGTTTGAGATTCTCGTGATTGCATGTATGGTTGTGATGATGTATTTTCATTAGTTAACTCTTAGCAATTAAGTCTTGTTACTTTGATGGGCTCTTCAAAGGTGTTCAACAAGTGGGAGAATGTTAGGAAAAAGAAGGTGTCTCAACCTTTGATTTTTCCCATAGCATTGATTTTTTAATTGTTGCTAATTTTCTCACATTGTCTTTTGAGTTACAACTTGCAATTTGTTTTTCTAATGAGGAGTCAAGTTGGAAAGTTGATTTTATAGGGGTTGTGCATGAAGGAATTTTCTATTTCCGTGTTGAATTTTGACATTTGATTTAGAAATGTCTAATTTGTGCATTGCAATCTCTATAAATATGAGATTTTGCTTGAGGCGTTGTGAGAGGAGAGATAGAATTCACAAGGGTTATGCTGTAAGATTTTCTCTAGATGGAACAAGATGTAAATCTCCATGTAAAGGCTTAGAGCCTACAATTATATTGTAATTGTGTATTTTGTTGCTGAATAATACATTGGATCTATGCTTTTGGAGGGTGGGTGTTTTTACCCGAAAGGGTTTTCCCCATGTAAATCTTTGTGTTCATGTCTTATGTTCTTTCATGTTTAATGATTCTATTTATTGAATCTATTTAATGCATGTTGTTGAAACTAGTTGATCTTGTAAGATCTAAAATTGCATGAACTTTCCTCTAAGGATTAATGGTGGGAAATAAACTATCTAATTCCACTTTATGGCATAGTAGTACGTGATTTTTGAGGTTCTCTGAAGAAACATAGCTTACCAAAGGCACCTACTGATTTCAGATGTTTGTTCTAGGATGCATCAATTTCCCTTCAAGATACTCATATATACACTTCTCTATTTGCTCACTTTAGCCTCCATTCATGTGTACACTTCTCTATTGGCTCACATCGCCCTCTACTCATCCATAAATTTCACATTTCATTCAATTTCTCATTCTAGATGTGCAATTATGCTTTGTAGCATCTATTCGTCTATACACTTCTTTATCATCTCACTTTGAACCCTATGCATTCATAAACTTCACATTTCATTCAATTTCACATTTTGTATGTGCAATTATGTCCCTTGGAAAAAATTATTAGCATGATCACATCCACCTAAATCTAAATTTATTAACTATCTATTATAATCCAACCTAATTCAAAATTTGATCATTTTCAATCAGCTTACACATCAAATTGTTCAAATTAAGGTATAAGTTGTCAAATTGAAAGACATGGTATATATTTCTAGTTTCATTGTGACCATCAATCATAACATGATATCATATATTATCTAAGAGAAAGGAGTAAAAGTATTTGACGAACATATGCCTACATCAACATTTAAGAATATATATTACATTGATCTTCATTCTAAGTATACTACATCATAATCCTTTCAATCATGTGAACAACAACATAGGTTTGATCAAGGTGTAAAGAATTATCAAACTATAACCCTCACATATTAGATTCGTAAAGGTGTTCCTCAACATGTTTTCCCCATTCAAATATTCAACAAAAGTGAATTGGATTATAGGTTTTGCAAGTGTGAAGGATGAGATCATGACTAAACGAAGAGATCATGACCAAAGGATGAGATCTTAACAATTGATCAAGGTCATAAGTGCAAATCTATCCAAGATCATAGAGTTGGAGAGTCCAAATTAATGAGTATTCTCATTACTTAAGACTTTTATTTCACCTAGAGTTTTCCCTAGTTTGATCCTTCTCTTTCATTCATTATTTTTTGATTGTCATATCCTTCACCATATATCCTTTTGAATCTTTACCTTGGGATTAAATCTTCATGCTTAAATGAAGGATCATAATATATTTTATGATTTATTGAATCTTATCATTTGAACCTTAATGATATCACATATTTTACCATATATGATAGTAGATGTTCCATGGGTGGCTTGATTGCATTCTTATCCACTTTCTTCTCTTTCATGCACCTTGTTAGCACCTTCCCTTTCATTTCAAAGGACTTTTCTTCAGTTGTCTACATGATTCATGATGATTATACCCCTTGTGTGACAAAATATGATGGCTTAGCCCTAACTTCTGGTGATACATCTAAGGATCTTACTTCATGTGATGTTGTGTTGCTCAATGATGATATAATTATACATCTAAAGATAGTCCTCCACTTACATCTATGGATCCTCCTTAGTGTGTACATATTGATTCATTATTAGTTAAGGAGCCTAGTGATGTGTTCTTGATTGATACACATATTTCACCTTCACTTCCATATGATGTGGATGTGCCTCATGATAATACCCATGGTGTTGTATATCCTAGTGATGAGCCTTATGGTAGTTATAGTTTTTGTTTTTACCACTAGTGATAGCACTTGATATATCTTGTTTATATTAACATTCACATGATTTATTGCTTCAATTAATAAAGATCACACTTTTCAAGTAATTCATGATTATTTATGTTGGGAAAGTTATCTTAATCTTGCACCCCAAAGTTTTATTTTTAATTATTTGTTTTATTTATTTATTATTTTTTCCTCACATAGGAAAAAGGGCATCCCACTTTGAAGTGGCACTTTTGTCTAGGTCTCATCTACTTTTTAATGTGTGTAAGAATTTGTAAGAGTATCTAATATCATTATGATATTGTATTGTGTGGGGGTTACTTGTGATGGATTATATGATGCATGCAAGGGCGTGATTATAGGTGATTACATTGTAGACTTGAATTTTGATCAAATCTATGAAACATGTTATGACTCATCATAAGGCATCTTTGAATGGGATAAGAAATCCAAAATAGAGCACCCAAGTTGGTGAGTATGTTATGATAGGTTATGATAGCATGAGGGAAACATCTACTATTAACATGTTGACTCATCATGGGAGTTGGGAATTGGAATTCCTCATGGGGATTTGGGAACCATCTTTGGGAGTAGTATTCTACAATTTTAATACTTTATCATTTGTGGTTTCTAGATTTATATCTTCTATGCGTTAGTACCTATGATGGAGATGTTATATGATGTTATTTTGTAGCGGGTTTTGATACTAAAATTTCTCCAAACTTTTGTTGGTTATTCTCCTATGAAGGCTTGATCCTATTGATGTATTGTAACTAGATTGGTAATTTGAATACAATAGTTAAAGATTTGGAGGTTGGTTAATGAGTATTATCATTGCTTAGACTTTTCTTTCACCTAGGGTTCACCCTATTTTGGTCCTTCTCTTACATTCATTATTTTTTGATTGTTACATCCTTCATCATAGATCCTTATGAGCCCTTATGACATTTTTTGGGATGGAATGATTCAATGGCACAATCTTTGAGCTATGGAATCTCAAGATGGGGGATCTATTGAAAAATATATAGGATTAGAAATCTCTAGAAGTAAGCCTACAAGTATGGACAAATACTAGGATGTGTAGATCAAATATTCAAAAGCCTCATTCAATTTTTTTTGATATATCCAATGCTATTGAATGTTGTTGAAGAACCTACTACTAAACCCCTATGGTAAAAGTTACGAAATTTATACCAAGATAAATTCCTAATGAACATGTTTTTCTATGGAATAATTTGTATGCTTTGAGAAATAGTAATGAGGACTTAGTTATTGATCACCTAAATGCATTTAACACCATAATAAGTTAATTACAATATGTTGATGTGAAGATGGAAGAAGATGATTAATGCATCATGGTCCCAATATGTTATTTTCCAAACTCATGGGACAATTTGTATACTTTGAGATGACTATTGGAAGTACTACTTGAAAGTATGAGGGTACCATATTCTCTTATCTTAGAGGAGATGAGGTGGAAAGCTTCCAATTATGTTAGGGACAACAATTATTCATGGATAGTCAAAGGAAAAATGTAATTTAAGAAGGACAAGAGTAGATATAAGTCTCCTACTAAATTCAAGGTAAAATGTTGAAATGGCCTAAAATTCTATGTTGTGAGAAAGAAAGAAGTGATGAATTACCATGCTTAGGAAGTTCCCTAAATTCAAGAGGGGGGTGATTAATTAACTTAGCCTCCAAGAAAAGTAACAAGATATTCTTAGGAGGATCAATATGACATGTACAAAATATTTATTCTTATTTGTCTTATAATATAGTAAGATACTTACTTAGAGAAGGTTCACATAGAGGACCATTCAAGGGGTAGAAGGAGATTTAATTCCAACCCATGAAAATATTTTGTATTTAATGTTAATGGCTAATAAATGTAAGTATGAAAGAGAAGCTTGGAGGCCAAGAGGCATTTTCTCTTGAATATGAGACAATTGATTATCTAGAAAGAGAAGTTGGAGTAGAGAATTAGGATGGAATCTCATGTGGATGAGCAAAGAAAAGAAGTGAGAAAAATAGTCCTTAATGCTTTCATAGGGACCTTATTTTTAATATGCTAATTATTTAAGAGTAGCTTTATATTCTATGTTATATTAGAAATGGAAAGTAAAATAATGCACAAGAGAAGAAAAAGATTATAAAATACTAGGAGAAAAAGTGTATATCTAATCTAAAGCATCATCTATCAAGATACTAGGAAAGCATTTAGCCAAGACAAGATAATCAAAATTAATAGTTAAGTATAGAGGGTATAGAATTTTATCACATGTTGAATATGATCTATTTGCCCATTATATTTATCTTGAAGCATATAGCACCCACTCAACTAGGGGAAGGGTATGTGATAGCCATGTGAAAAATAAGAGAAATAAAACATGGAGGTGTGGAATGATAATTAATAGGACTAATGAGGCTATCCAACTATGAATCTATAACCATAATTTCATAGCCATGTAAACCCTTCTATAAGGGATGTTTCTAAATTTTTACTTTATAGGAGCTACCCCCTTGACAATACTTGCCTATAAAAAAAAATAGGAGCTAGGAAATAAAAGATAAATAAAAATGTTATAGGAAAGAAATTAAAAAATGAAACATATGCACCTTAAATCTTGTAAATTTGACACTAGAAATGGATTGGGGAGGATGAAAGGTTTTTATCGTGAAATTTTGAGTTTTATCAAATAAATTATCAAATCTAGGTGTTGCAACTACATTAGGGGTATTGCAACAATGGTAGGGGGCACAAATGACCCTCGTAAGTGTAGTTGTTTAGGGCTTTATATATTTTGAAACTCACAATAGCTTATTTCCTCGGTTCTTTGATCTCTTATTCTTGTTTGTGAATTGATCACATATGGTCCATAAGGAAAGAATACCTACTTATTAAATATTAAGAAAAATGGGGAAATGGTGTTTTACAAAGGATCATGCCTTAGTCCCTTATTTTTGTATATTTCAACCTCCATAGGGAATTATATGGGTGTGTGCAGACATAGTAACATAATGTGAGTGATGTGTTTAGATATTTCTATTTATGAAAGGAATTCGGGTGAGCGGAAGCAAGTTCCTACACTAATCTAGGTAGGGGAGAGTTACCAATTTTTTTTTATTAACACCTTATACTACTACAAGTACCTATAGATGCACATTCAAAAACATAAAACAAATAAGAAAAAGCAAACCATAACACAATGTTTACACGGGAAAACCCTTTCAATAAAAAACACACACTCCAAATCACGCAACTCAAATGTATTATCAGAAACCAAGAACAATTACAATACAGTCTCAAAGAAATGCTTAAGAGTCTTCACACTACAACAAGAATCTGGATAAATTTTGGTAGCATAATGGCATGTAACAAAACTTCAACTAGACTATTAAAATGTACTAACACTACAAGTATTTATAATGCTACAACATGTAGCAAGGCACCTAAAACTTGCCAAAAGAAAAACCCTACCCAAGGTATGAACATGAGTCTATTATGACATGTCATACTTAAGACTCATTAATTAGGAAATCTTCCAAAATCAACACTTGCCTCCACCAAATTATCCACCACTTGACATGCAGGACACCACTATGCATGTAGCTACCACATGCAAACTTAGACACCCCCATAATTGTAGCCTAGCTATCATAGTGTGAATAGGAAACTATCATACATGATACTTACATCTATCATAGCCCGTCATAGCAGTTTGCATAGTTCACTCTTATGGTTGTCATAAATTGTCATAGCAAGTGTCATAGTCTATCATAGTGCATGCAATAACAAATTATGAAAAATGCCACCAACCTAGCCTAGAATCTAGGTCCTCCAAAGTGGATGCCTACTTCCACAATTGTAGCTTACAATAATTGCATGTCACTTTCCATGTAGGATGCAACATCACCGATGGGTTGCACAAAGAGACTACATATTTGGTAGGCATAAATAAATTTATAAAATAAATAAATGCATCAATTAACAATAATTAAATGATGGAAGTTCAAAGGTTGAGACACCCTAATCCCAACATTCTCCCACTTTTTGAAGTCCTACAAGAATCATATGAAATCAACAGCTCAAGGCCCCAAGGCCCATGGAATCAGAACACCATCTAACCTTCTTTGAGCTCATTGGTTTCGTCAGTGCATCTATAACATTCAACAAAGTGTCAACCTTCTCTAAATTCACCTTTCCATCTTCTACCATATCACGAACAAAATGAAATTGAACATCAATATGCTTTGTTCTAGCATGGAAGGTAGGATTCTCTACTAAGGAAATAACACTCTAACTGTCGCAATAGATAGTGATTTGTCCTACATCTAAACCAATATTTGAACATAATATCTTAATCCAAATGGCTTCCTTACAAGCATGAGTAGCTGCCATGTATTCTGATTTTGTTGTGGACAAAGTGACTACAACCTGTCGCTTACTCATCCAACTAATAGCACCAACAAACATCATGAACATGTAATCACTGGTGGATCTTTTGTTGTCAATGTTACCTACCCAATTTGAATCCACATATCCATGAATACTCACTAAATGTTGAGGTCTA
Source organism: Sequoia sempervirens (assembly GCA_007258455.2). Taxonomy (NCBI): domain Eukaryota; kingdom Viridiplantae; phylum Streptophyta; class Pinopsida; order Cupressales; family Cupressaceae; genus Sequoia; species Sequoia sempervirens. Next base: position 842,021,543 of record VDFB02281492.1, on the reverse strand, counting down.
GTATAATAACCATGAAAACATAGGGCATACTCGGAAGTACCTCATAAATATATGAACACTCTCTTAACTGCATCCCAGTACATACTCATCCAGGATTAGCCATAAACTGACTAAGGACTCCCACTAGTTGGGAAATGTTTGGCCTCATATAGACCAGAGCATACATTAAGCTATCAACAACACTTGCATAAGGTACCCAAGTCATGTCCTCCATCTCAATAGGATATTTTGGACAATCATTCACAAAAAGCTTTGTCCCCTAAAATATAGAAACAACTAATTATCTACAATCTACCATGTTGAATCTCTCCAACACTGAGTTCATATACATGCTCTGGCTTAACCAAAGCTTTCTATTAGCTCTGTCTCTTCTTATCTCCATCCCCAAAATATACCTCGCAGCACCTAGATCTTTCATCTCAAATTGTGTTGACAACCAAGACTTCAAATGTGAAATCATGCTTTTAACATTATCAATAAACAACATATCATCTACGTATAAAATAGTAATGTGAATGCGACCATTATCAGTTTTGAAATGCACACAATGGTCAGATTTAGATCTCAAAAATCCCAATGATGACACATAAGTATCAAAATTTTGGTACCACATTCTAGGAGATTGTTTCAAACCATATAGAGACTTTTTCAGTTTGTAATCTGGATTTTCTTTACCTTTGACAATGAAATTCTCTAGTTGTGACATGTAAATCTCTTCCTCCAAGTCACTATGAAGGAACATTTTCTTCACATCCATTTGTTCCACTTCAAGATCATTTTATGTTGCGAGTGATAACATCAATTTTATAGATGTCACCTTTGCTATAGGTGAGAATCTTTCACCATAATCTATTCCCTCCACCTGAGAATATCCCTTAGCAACAAACTGTGCCTTATGCTTCTCAACACTACCATCTGGACCACACATCTTCTTGAAAACCCATCTACAACCAATAGGTTTACGTCTAATAAGAAAAGGTGCCAAATCCCAAGTCTTGTTTTTTTCAATGCAGTCATCTCCTCATCCATGGCTTTCATATAGGAATCTACATCACTCATACCCATAACATCTCTAACAACCCTAGGCTCATCAGTGTTAGAAATCAAAGCAAAAATGCAACTAGAATCCAACAAGGACTAACCAAACCTTTATGGTTGCCACTTAACACATGTAGACCTCAATTCTTGAGGTTGAGGTTATTCTTCTTCTTTAGAACTTTTAGAGTTGCTTGATCTCTCCTCATCATCAGGTCCAATAGGAGTATGTATTCACCTTTCATCGAAGTAGGTGGAACCTGAACTACTTCCTTCTGTTTCTCTTCTTCCTTTCATTGTAGGTCAACTGTAGAAGGTTTCATCTCTTTGAAAATTACACTTCTATTGTAGAGAACCTTCTTTGTTTTAGGGTCCCACATCTTGTACCCCTTCACACTGACACCATAGCCGATGAAGATATATTTAACCGCCTTGTTCTCCAACTTAGACCTCTGCTCAATCGAAACATGAGCGTAAGCTTCACAACCAAAAAAATTGAGATGCCTCAATGAAGGATTTTTAATAGACCATGCCTCCATTGGTGTCTTTTCAACAAGCATCAATGTAGGAGATCTATTGATCAGATAATATGCAATGGCTACAGCTTCAGCCCAAAAATTCTTCTCAAGGCCAACACCACTCAACATACTCCTAGCCCTCTCCATCAACATCTTATTCATCCTCTCTGCAACTACATTTTGCTAAAGGTTGTATGTAGTTGTCTTATGTCTCTCAATCCCATGCTCTTTACAAAACATCAATTTTTTCCTAACAAAATTCACCACCATTTCCAGTTCTCAAACATTAATCTTTCTACTAGTCTTATTTTCAGCCAAGGCCTTAAACTCCTTAAACCGACTAAATACTTTGGTTTTACTTCAGAAGAAAATAAATGAATGTCCTACTATAATCATCATGAAAGAAACAAAATATCAGATTTTGATAATGAAGGAACATTCACAGGACCAAACACATATGTATGAACATAGTCCAAAACCCCAGAAGACTTGTGAGAACTAGAGTAAAAAGAAACACAGTGTTGTTTTCCATAAACACAATATTTGCAAAATTCAAACTCGAGATTACAATCATCAAGACCTTAAACAAGGCTCTTATTTTTTAGGGCTCTAAGAGCCTTCTCACCGATGTGACCAAGTCGTTTGTGCCATAACATTGTCTTCTTTGTAGGAAGCTTCATTTCTAATGAATGAGGACCCTTAGGTACCCAAAATGCACAACCATTAGATGTAGTTGCTATAGGCTCCTTCTCTGCATGATCTAATGGTAAGGATGAAGAATTTAAAGATTTTTTCTTTGTTGTATCAGAGGAACTATTACATTAAACTGTGCATGCATTCGATGTGTATAGAGTGCCAATCCAAACACCCTTAGCTAGTACCATAGCTCCCCTTGTCATCTTGCATCCTCCACTAGAGAAAACAACTTGCACTCCCAAATCATTTAGTTTACTCACAAAAAGAAGGTTTCGTGCCAAACCTGACATGTGCAAAACACCATCAATCCCCTTCACTCTTCCATCAAGGAATCTAATTTTGACTCTTCTATGGCCAACGATATTTAGGTGAGAGTCATCACCCAGATACACCTTTCCACCATCGTACTCTTCATACTTTGAGAATCATCCTCTCTATGAGGTCATGCATGGAAAGAGGCACCTGAGTCTATCAACCACACATCTTCTGATGCATGGGTTTCCAAGGTTGTGATAAAGGGATCTACATCATCCTGAGAGGATTTTTCAGAGTCAGAATCTGAGAAATGCTTCTTTCCTTTCTTCTTGTTCTCTTCCTTGCCCTCTTTTCTAAAATGACAAGATTTTTCGTACTTCCAACACTTTTCCTTGGACTTTCCAGGAGATTTTGACTTAGATTTCTTATCCTTCTTCTTGCCTTTCTCCTTCTATCTAACATGAACAAAAACGGCCTCCTTAGCAATCTCGAAAGACTTTCTTCGTATCTCTTCAAAAAATAGTGAAGACACCACCTCATCCATCTTGAAACTGGTGGTTGTTCTTCCACTAACCATTACCAAGTGGTACCACAAGTTTAGTAATGAGCACAATAGGAGCATGCAATGATCTTGATCATCAATCTTATCTCCAACAAAACCTAGTTGAGCTATTAGCATGTTGAATGCATTCAGGTGATCTGCCATAGATCCTCCATCTTCCATCTTTAGAGAATATAGTTTCTTTCTCAAAAACAACTTGTTTACTAGGGATTTAGCCTAATAAACGTCTCTAAGTTTCTTCCACAAAGAAGCAACAGTTTTCTCTTCATGGACATTCAGGAGGATGAAATTAGTCAAACATAGTCTGATCAAACCCTTGGATTTCCTATCCATAAGATCCCAATCTGTTTGGGTTGTTATGGTTGGTTTTGTGCTACATATATTCCATTTTTAACTTCTAGAGTTTGAAGTTTCCACCATTAAACTTTTCCATCTCGATTCTTTTGGATGTTCCTGCCATCTTTCACCTACAACAAGGTCACAAAATATCCCTCTACAAAACTCCCACTAAAGCAAAGATCAACTGAAAAAACCCTTCAAATCCAACAACATAATAAAACCTGGCCAGGCTCTAATACAAACTGAAAGGAAGTCGAGTGAGTAGAAGTTGCTTCCTACATTATTCTAAGTAGGGGAGAGTTATAAAAAAATTCTTATCAACACCTTATATTGTTGTAGGTCCCTACAGATGCACATTAAAAAACATAAAATAGATAAGACAAAGCAAACCATAACACAATGTTTACATGGGAAAACCCTTTCAAGAAAAAACCCACACTCCAAATCACATATCTCAAATGTATTATTAGCAACCAAGAACAGTTACAATACAGTCTCAAATCAATGCTCAAGAGTCTTCACACTACAATGAGAATCTGGATAAATTTTGGCAACATAATGACATGTAACCAAACTTCAACCTATAGCCATTAAAATGCACTAACATTGCAAGTATTTATAATGTTGCAACATGTAGCAAGGCACCCAAAAATTGTCAAAAGCAAAACCCACACCCAAGGTGTGAACATGAGTCTATTATGACATGTTGTCATAGTCAAGACTCATTAATCAGGCAATCTTCCAAAATCAGCACCTACCTCCACCAAATTAGCCACCACTTGACATGCAAGACACCACTACACATGCAACTGCCACATGAAAGCTAAGGCACCTCCATAATTGTACCCTGGATGTCATAGTATGAATAGGAAATTTCCATACATGACACTTACAACTGTCATATCCCATCATAGTAGTTTGCATATTTAACTCTTATGGCTGTCATAAATTGTCATAGTAAGTGTCATAGTGCATGGCATAGCAATTTATGACAAATGCCACCAATCTAGCCTAGAATCTAGGACCTCCAAAGTGGACACTTACTTCCACAATTATAGCTTACAACAATTACATGTCACTTTCCATGTAGGATGCCACATCACTGGTGGGTCCCACAAAGTGACTACATATTTGGTAGGCATAAATAACTTTATAAAATAAATAAATACATAAATTAACAATAATTAAATGACAGGACTCAAAGGTTGAGACACCCTAATCCCAAAAATTTATAATTAGAAACCCTAAGGAAAAAATCTAAACACAAATGGTGTATGCCATGATGGGATTCAAATAAGGAGATGAGGATCGCCAAAAATGGATGAAAGTAAGGGGAAAATGTTGCAAGATAACAAAGAAAGACTAGATAAAGGATTTTGAGAGATGATTTCAAGGGAAGAGAATGAGATGGGGATCTATAGATTCCAATGGAGAGTTGAGAGGTTGAAACTATCATGTACAATGAATGGGGTGGAAGAATATATAAGAATTATGGTTGAGATACTATAGTGGAGTCCCAAACTTGTATTATTCATATGTGTATCTTCTAACCATATACTCTCTAAATGGATTTTCTTCAATTCACTTATGTTGGGAGCTTTATTCTCATCCATCTTCTTCTAGCCTAACAAATAAAAGCCAAAAATATGCTTATACTAGGTTTTTAAGAAGATGACTATTGAAATGTAGTAGGATTAGGGCACACATGGATGAGTAAAGTTCCTTTTTAAAATTTAAGCATGAACACTAGAGTACACTCAACATGGGAAATTTGAATACTAGTTCCCAACCAATGCAATTTTCCATGAAGATTCAATAATCCAAACTATTAGGTTGAAATTGCTTGCATCATACTTTTGTGATTAGAGAAAAGGAAATAAATAGGTGAAATGGTCCCAAAACACAACTAGAGGAGTGAACACCAAAATGAGTGTAGAAATGATACAATGGAGAAAGACTATGTAGCTCCCCCATAAGACTTCACATCACTTCTTTGGTAGGTCTGCTCTACATTAGTTTTCACATGGAGCATTTGAGAAACATTCAAAGAATTCATCATCATTGTATCATTTCTCTTTTGTTTTGGGGGGGGGAAGCTACATAGTCTTTCTTCATTGTATCATTTATCTTTTGGAGAGGGGTTTTTTATTTCCCATAGGGTTTTTCTCCTTTAATCAACTTTATGAGAATTTGTACATGAGTACCTAACATGGCCTAGTAGTTGGGATTCATCATCATGCATACGTTACCCCGTAAGTTGCACTTAATGGGGGTGTTAGTGTAAATAACTAGTGTCATTATATAACTAGTTAGTTCTGACCACTTTCTAGTTTGACCTATTCACGTTAACAAAAATATGGTGCAAGTTGTGATCAACACTATTTACCTATCCTAAATGATGCAAAACAGAATGCAAAAGAAGGAAATAACACTTAAACACCTCAAGATTGGGCTACGTTAAACTCAGACAAAATAAAGATAAAGAAAAGCAGATTTATACCTTGTATGAGTTGCTCCTTGGTTGGCCCTTTGATTGTTGATAAGTGTGTGCTCGTTGATGGAAAATGTGGTGAAAATGCATGCAAAACAATCTAGGTGAGATGAGGAATGCAATGAGCTATGTGGGTAGTTGGATTGATGAATACAAATGCAAGTGATGAAAGCTTGAAAAAATGCAACAATGGAGGTTTTTTTAGTGCAAATGCAAGTGTGAGAGTATGAGAGATTCAAAGTTCAAATTGTGAATGTGATGAATGAATAAAATTGAGAGAAAATCTTCTATTTTAAGGGAAGACTCTCTAGAGAATTGGGCAGTCAAGATCTTGCCAACATGGGCAAGATGAAGGGTTGTGGTGAGTTGAGGACTCACAAGCCCTCACATTTTGCCATGTAGAGGATGAGATGTCACAAGGACAAGTGAGTTAGAAAAATGACATGTGAGGTGGAGGTACTTGCAAGTACCTTGGGATTGGGAGAAGATTTCCTTAAAAAAGAATTTCTTGTTCCCATATGGGAGGAAAGTGACATATGATAATTTTAGTATTCCTCAAAAATCTCCATGGGGAAGAGAGAAGTGGTTGGGGAAATAAATATGAATTGAAAGGGATAAGTGGTTGGGAGAATAAATGTGAATTTTAAATTCACATGAGAAGCACCTTGTGGATAAGAGAAGTTTCTTATGAAGGAAGCTGAAAAGTACCTTGTGGATAAGACAAGGTCCTTATAATGGAAGGTTCTTGACCCCATGTGAATGATGTGACAAGTGAGGAGTTCTAGAACTTCTAACAACTTGCATAGGGAAGAGGAGAGTCTTGGAGGGATAAATGTGAATTTTAAATTCACATGGGGAAGAGGGTCTAGGCTAAATGTGGAAATTGTGAAGGTTGACCAAAAAGGTATGCTAAATGTAGCAAAGGGATTAGATTAAGGTTGTGCAAATAGGTGATTAAGAAGATTAATGAGGGATTAGAGGCAAGTGGACAAATATGGAGGATGTGACATTAATCCTGATTAAAGGTGTGCACATCCTAATCATGGATTAATTAGACTAATCCATATTAGAAGGTTATGGAGGATGTGACAAGGAGAGAGAAAAGAGAGGAATTTAAAATTGATTTAAATTCCAAAAACGTTAAATAACCAAATTAAATAAGTTGATGAATTTATTTAATTTAGAGAAAGGATGAAAGGTAAAGTATTTAATTATAAAATTAGATACTTTAGGAACCTTAGGGAGAGGGGAAATATTAATTAAATGAGTTATTTAATTAATATTGATGAAATAGATGGATTAAGGAGACGAGTTTGACCATATGGGAATGGTCAAATTTGGATGTCTACACAAGTAAACACCTACATTTTTTGAGTAGTTTTGCTTAGAAATTTTTATCCCATTTTTATATTTTTGAAAGGAAGAGGAGTTATAATTGAGATAAAGAAGGGGAAGAGAGAGATATTTAAAATTTGAAGGCTAGGTGATTTTATTTTGTTGCAAAAAATTAGAAATGAAAGTGTTGAATGATAAGTTCACCAAATGAGAGAACGAAAAAGAAGTATACCTAGGTTTAGCACACAAGAAATGACCTTTCAAATTTTTGTATCTATTAATCAATAAAATAAGGATAATGAAAATATTAAATAAAAAAATCCCAATATGATTTATGCTAATAAATTTACAAGAACTTGGTTGGCCCCCTCGAGAGGAAGAATAAAACTAAACTTTGATGAGGCCTCTCAAGGTAATCCTAAGATCTCTAGAATTGGGTGTATCATCAAAAATGAATTGAGAATCCTCATTTGGGAATCATCAATGCGCAACCCTGAGAGCTCTAACAATGAAGCATAGTTTGAAGCACTAATTGAAGGAGTGAGGTTATGTATCTTGAAGAAAATTGACTTTGTTGATATTAAAGGGGACTCCTTACTTCACATAAATATTGTCAAATAGAAAAGGGTTCCAAACTAGAAATTACAAAAAACTTTGCATAAGATATGCACTTTTCTTAGCTCCCTTGATTTTTCCATAGGACATGTGTTTCGATAATCCAACATGGCAACAACCTTTCTTGCAAACTAGGGTTGTGATAAGATGTCCTCCATCAAAGTTTTCGATCAAATTGTTGACTAGGTTGGTTTAGACAAAATAATTAATCATGATCGTGCCTTTGTAGTGCCATAGCAACCTTCGGGATTTGGGGAAATCTTTAAATATATTTCCTCATCAAAATTTCTTTAGGATCCCAACTATGTTGTGCTTAAACCTAGAACTTTCTTAGTTTTCATGGCTTCCTGCAAAGGGAAAATATAGCTATCCTTGGAAGACATTCACCATGATTGTCTTCGTAAAGATGTCTTTGCTCAAATGGAATGCCTATTCAAAATCACTAGCTTGGAGTTGGAGGTGGAAATTATGGAGGTGATCAGGGTGTGATTGCTCTTAGATGGGTACAGATCCATGATTCTAACCCAATCAACAAATTCCTCACTACTTGTAGGGATATCATGGGCCAAAATATGTATGCAAGTTTTTTGGCACACATGTGGTTAAGGGTTTATCTATTTAGGTGGGCCTATAATGCAATACCTAGCTATGATCATAAGCACTCATGTAGAGAAATTGGTGGTTTTTGCAATAGACATACCATTTGAAATAATATAAAAAAAGGGTGTCTCAGTGCCTTATAAACTAGGTTAATCTTTGAAAAAATATGATAAACTTTAAACAATGATATAAGAGAATTTAGGTCTTCTCATCCCTAAAAAATTAGAGTGTGTTGAGGAATTGAAGAAGGGATTGTCCTTCATTTATAACCATACTTCCATATCCAAGTAAACCCTTCTATAAGGGATGTTTCTAAATTTGTACTTTGTCAGAGCTACCCCCTTGACAACACTTGCCTATAAAAAAAAAGGAGCTAGGAAATGAAAGTTATAAATAAAAATGCTATAAGAAAGAAATAAAAAAATGAAACATATGCACCTTAAATCTTATAATTTTGACACTATAAATGGATTGGGAGGATGAAAGGTTGTTATATTGAAATTTTGAGTAAAGCAAAGAAGTTATCAAATCTAGGCGTTGCAACTACATTAGGGGCATTGCGACAATGGTAGGGGGCACAAATGACCCTTCTAACTATAGGTGTTTAGAGCTTTATATATTTTGAAACTCACAATAGCTTCTTTCCTTGGTTATTTGATCTTATTCTTGTTTGTGAATTGATCACATATGGTCCATAAGGCAAGAATACCTACTTATTGAATATTAAGACAAATGGGAAAATGGTATTTTACAAAGGAGTATGCCTTAGTCCCTTATTTTGGTATGTTTCAACCTCCATAGGGAATTATATGGACATGTGCAGACCTAGTGACAAAATGCGAGTGATGTGTTTAGAGATTTCTATTTATAATTAGAAATCCTAAGGGAAAATCTGAACATAAGTGATGTATGCCATGATGAGATTCAAATAAGGAGACGAGGATCATCAAAAAGGGATGAAAGTAAGGGGAAATGATGGGGAAAAAGTTACAAGATAACAAAGAAAGACTAGATAAAGGATTTTGAGAGATGATTTTAAGGGAAGAGAATGAGATGGGGATCTATGGATTCCAATGGAGAGTTGAGAGGTTGAAACTATCATACAATGAATGGGGTGGAAAAACAGATAAGAATTATGGTCGAGATGCTATAGTGGAGTCCCAAACTTGTAGTATTCGTATGTGTATCTTGTAACCCTATACTCTATATATGGAAATTCTTCAATTTACCTATGTGTTGGGAGCTTTATTCTCATCCATCTTCTTCTAGCCTAACAAATAGAGGCCAAAAATATTCCTATACTAGTTTTTTCAAAAGATGACTATTGAAAATGTAATAGGATTAGGGCACAAATGGATGAGTAAATTTTCTTTTTAAAATTTAAGCATGAACACTAGTGTCCACTCAACATGGGTAATTTGAATACTAGTTCCTAACCAATGGAAGTTTCCATGAAGATTCAATAATCTAAACTATTAGGTTGAGATTGCTTGCATCATACTTTTGTGATTAGGGAAAAGGCAAGAAATAGGTGAAATGGTCCCAAAACTAGAGGAGTGGACACCAAAATAAGTCTAAGAACATAAATTGGAGAATACAAACTAGGAAATTTCTAACCTAACACCTACATCTCCTCCTTTCAATGGATACATTGGTGTTGGTTGCATCATGACCAACTACTCCCTCCACAAATATGTCACTCTTACATCATTCCCTTCTATTATATGATGGACTCAACTTCCTCATCCTCGTCTATGGGTACATGTATGCAAAATTGGGCCTTAGAGTCTCCTTACTCATGGTATAAAGTACACATGTTATCTCCATATGGTGTGTTATAGGGGTACTCATTAATCAAAATCCCAAACTATCACAACACCCTCTCATAGAAAAACTACTTTAACATCATGTTGTTTTGTCCCAAGTGTCATCAACTCATTTGTGTACATTGTAATTATAAATGATCCTATGACCATCTAAGTAAAAACTTGTGGCCTAGACTCCATATGATGTCCAATTCCACCAATCGAATGATGACCCCACTCAAATACTTTAGCTTGGAAGTCATGTTCACTCTCAAAGTATATGTGTGTTCCACCATTGTGAATGCAAAACATCCTCTAGTAGCTCAAGGGGGGTTGTAAATAGTCCTATCATGACAATATATTATAATGCACAACTCCAAAATATTATCCCTACCATAATGCTATGACCTTGCTCATAACAAACATATGCATATCATGATATAAGTGAATTAACACATACCTAACCCATCAAAATATTATTTAATCTTACATCATAAATCAAATCATATAAACCATGCAACATCCTAATGTCATACCACTATCATGATAATATATCTAATCTAACAATATGGATAATGTTCGAATAATTTATTTCTCGTTAACATTCTAACACCTATAACTATATTTGCAAGTTGTATTTAGTTCCCTAAAATAATAGTGTCTAATTAATCATTTTAGTTTGCACAAGCATGCCAAAGATACAACATATATAGTAAAATGAGTGGGAGTGACTTGAAGACTTAGAGAATTTAAAATAAATAAATAAATTATACTCCCATCTCACTTAAAATAATCTTTTAGCCCATTCTTGATTACCATGGGGTGGTCCTCTGCAATGGTCGTGAAACAATATTGTTCCCTTGTTGCTTTACTTGACTACATGATTTGATCTCCGACCTTAGACCTTTTGGATTGTCACATTTCTCTATTTTTGATGAAGGATTATTATGATACTCTACGCTTTTGAAGTTTAATATTTTTTCATCTATATTTTTTTCTTTAATTTAAAAAGTATATATTATTTATTTATTTTTAAATTATAATTATAAAACATTTAATATATATAGCAACAAATAAATATATTTTTCTTTTTAAACCTTAGTTTTAAAGAAGAGTCTAATTTAGTTTTTTTTGGAGAAGGTTTTTTATGAGAAATTTTAAGAGCTTTTATAAGTAGGGGGTCCCATGAATTTTATAAAAATGGGTGAAGTATAAAAAGTATAGCTAAATCTAAAAAATATTGGTAAGAACTTAAAAAATTATAAATGAATGACATGTGGTAGTGAAATTTTAGGATGATGTTGGAGAAAATTTTGAGCCCCACCTCAAAGACACTCACTTAAATCTAAAATCTAAAGAGTGGGGGCTCCTTTTTTGCACAAGATTCTAAAATATCTGTAGTATAATTTGTTTCTTCTCATGGGCCCCCCTAACTCACAAAAGAGTCCCTATCATAGTTCCATGAGACCCCTTCCTAAGAGTTTTTATTTATACAATTTAACTTTATGATTTTAATAGAATGGATTTTTATAGTCATACTAATTTAATTTATTTAATTATAGTAATTTAATTGAAGGAGATTATTGGCGTATGTTTACCTCACTTAATATATTATAATTTTGAGGATTAAGATGTTGATATCTATATAAAGATTAAAATATCCAAATTACTTTTGATGTGGAATGTTAACTTATTTTGGATAGAAACAAATTATATTTCGTGGATATGTAGACTTTTGTCCTAAATCATACATGACAAGTGAGCAAACTAGAAGCCGCAATTATTCCTTCGAGAAAATTGAAACTTAATGGATATCATAATCAATAAACATACCAATTGTGTTTACAGATTAAACTTAACCAATTAAATTATAACCTTTTATTTAAGCTACTCAAATTTCAAACAAAATAATAATAAAAAATTAAAAAAAGACTATGGGTGTCCCCAAAGCAAATGATTGTTTTTAGTCTTTGTTCTTCTACCCTTTAGTAAGGGAGGTGTCACTAGCTAGCATCCCGAGGACAATGTTGAATTGAAATGTAAAAGTAAAATTGAGCGTCAAAAAGAAGGATTACCTATGCCTTTTGTTTCTTCCTTGATTTACCACAACGGGAGCGCAGTAACTGTCATATGACAAATTTACCCTGACGGTTATACTGGACCGTCAAATTTAACCCCTAACGTCTTAACCTTGCGTGTCATACTAGCCTAAAAAGTACACGGTTCGGTATACGGTGATTCTATTGCCGTAGATTGCTTACGATTCAACAAAGTCGAGTTTCACGCTATGATTTTGACTCCCGGCTGGGGTTTTTACCGACTGGTGTGAAACTCGTGGACGTCCAGCGACCGGCCACGGTTGAAATGACCGGCAAATCTACAGTTATGATATACAGGGCGGAGAAAAACTTAACCAGATTTTTTTTTATTACGGATTTGGTTTCAGATAAAGTGTAAATACAGGAAGCATGTTTAGTGTGCAGTGTAAAGAATGGCAGAGTTAATTTAGTATACCTGACTTTGACTCTGCAAAGATCGAAAAAACAGAGGGCAGAGTACTTTTAACGGAAGTTTTATTAGGGTTTTAACTGAATTCGGGTGGTGTGAAATTGGGCATTGTAGGCTTGATTTTGTAGAGCGTTTGGTTCAAGGTCGCTATGAGCAGCCGTAATCGCTTATAATTAATGAAAAACGTGAATTACGTCATACCGTAAGGAGGAGATCGGTTTCTTAAACGCCGTTTGGTGTACAATAGGCCAGCTGGAAAATAATTCGAGCGCAGTCGTATTTGGGGTAGGATGGTTCTGAAGGGCAAAGAAGTATAGAGTGATTTCAATTTACTTACTAACGCGAGAACCCTGCCGTGTGATGCGTAATGATAAATAGGGGCTGTAGTAGTTGAGAGAGACCCAGACGAGGTTGCGGTCCTAATAAAGGCATAGGAGAAATACGGTGGTCGGGGGTTCGAGTCTTGGCACTCTCACTGCTTTGCCACACAGCTCACGCAGATAGACTACTTGTTTATTTACATACACTAGTTGTTGGACAAGCTTGAGGCAGCATAATGTCGAGAGATAATAAGGTCGGGCGGAAGCGGGTTGCAGCAGAGATTGTGGAGACTTCAGAAGAGGAAGAGAAAGTGGCTTCCGGCGGGTCGGGTGAGGAATCTGATGACAATGGGCGGGGCGGCGAGGCGGCTGAGAAGCGGAGGAAAATTGAAGGGCAGGCGGGTGGAAATAAGCACCCGTTATATCGTGGTGTGAGAATGCGGACGTGGGGGAAATGGGTGTCGGAGATTCGTGAGCCGAAGAAGAAGAACAGGATTTGGCTCGGGACTTTCCCGACGCCCGAAATGGCTGCTCGAGCTCACGATGTGGCGGCGCTCAGCATTAAGGGGAAGAACGCCTTCCTTAATTTCCCACACCTGGCGTCTTCTTTGCCGCGGCCGGCTACATTGTTGCCACGGGACATTCAGGCTGCCGCCACTGCCGCCGCTAACGATTTCTGTCTCGAGAATGCGGATACGGCGCTGCCAGAGGCCAAAGAAGAGACTGCTCAGTCTGCGGAATCTACAGAGTATTCTTGCAATTCGGTTTCTGGTTTCGACTGGATGGCTCGTTTTCTTGTGGAGAATGAGCCGTCGATCATAGACGACGACATTCTGTTCGACATGCCTAATTTCTTGGCTAACATGGCGGAAGGCCTGTTGGTGGCCCCTCCTTGGCTTCAATCAGACTATAATCTCTCTGAATCAATCTGCACTGAAACATCTCTATGGAGTTATACATAAATTCTTTGAAGGGAGTTTTTCCTTTTATTTCTTTTTGGTTCTTTTTTATTAGATATGGAGGACAATATGTATACACATATTATAGGAAGACGAGGAGGACCTCTGTGCAGCTTCTTCTGTGACTTCTTCGGTTCTTTTCTTTTCCTCACAGGCCACAAAATGAACTATGGCCCCACATATTTCAATTGCAATAACTGAGGATGTATAGTAGTTTTCTTCTTTAATGGAATCTGTGTAGTAGCTCCGAGCTTCTATTTGTGTGCAGGTTGAGTAGTATTATTACTGTTTATTACTATTAATATTAGATCTATTGATTAATTGTCTGGCAACCATGCTGGTGCCCTTCACAAATGGCGTGTTGGCTTGTTCAGCTTCATAATTCTAATCCTTTCTAACAAACAATCTTCCAAGACCAAATTGCTCAACTTGTTTTCTTTTACTCGATCTATACCAGCTTGGTTGGCGTTTGCATTGTCACTACAAGGTTTACTGGGCATTTAACACATGGATAAAACCCACGATACCCAATTTTTAAAGCATTCCGCACTGTCAGTAATCCGGCCACTTGAACAAAACGATCTGCAACTTGCGAGTAGCTCACTTGGACATTGGCATGTGTATCTCTAAAGCTATCTTACAAAAAGATCTCAAACTTATTTCTTATGACTGACAAGATTCCAAACATCTGCAATCGATGTGAAAGCCAGAAAAGAAATCTGCAAAGTACTCAAATCCGTAGTCTTCTGAACATCAACGCCATTTTTCTGTACCATAAAATTTTTCATGATATATGACAACCCACTAGAGGAAACTCGGCAGGCCATTTTTGGAGAACAGTTGAGAGTTTATTCTTAATTGTCTGTTAGTTTCCGTTTTGAGCTGGCGTAATGTAAACAAATGCCTCAACTTGTTTAAAGGCTCTTCTTGTTTTTATCATTCCACCTCAATGTTTGAGCTGCAACACCTACTGTGTACCATACAGTGTATGGTATCACTGACATGACATATTTCTATGGAGAATACCCAGACCATTTTTTTAAAGGGGAGGAACTCTTCCATGCCCATCATTTATTAATGATAAAAAATTAGAGTAGGTTTACAATAAAAAGTGGCTAGTAAGCATGGCCCATCAAACCACAAGCTTAAACAATGCTGAATTAAAGCTTATCATGTTTCCATTAGCAGCAGTCCTGTCCCTTCATACCCACATTTGTACCAACTCTATTTAATCTCAATGAGCAAACCAGGTTATGTTTAAGAATAATCCTTTTACACACTCTCTTCTCAGCTCTTCCTTCCATCCATAATCATAATATAGATCAATGAGTTTGATTCAAAAATTATTTAGGTGAATCGTGATAACATTGAGAATAGTGTTTTTTTTCCTGTCTTTCCCCAACTCCTCCTTTCATTTATAATCATTCTTCTGAAAAATTACACATAAAATATAAAACAATAAATTTGACTGAAAAATTACACAGTTGAATCCTCATAACATTGAGAATAGTGTTTTTATACTCTCCCCAACTACTCCTTTCATGTAAAACCATTCTTCTAAAAAATTACACAATTTGATAAATCCGGGCAAAAGACCTCCAGCTTATCAATCACTCATCTGATTACATATCCTTCCACCTCTCTCATCTTAAATCATCACCGACTTGTCAGGCCAAATAGAAGCTTCCACTGGTGCAAGCACTAAATACTAAGCTATAAAATAATGCCATATTAATGGCAATTACAGAGGTGATTTATTTCGTTTACATTGTTTTGTATACCCAACTACGGAACAACGGTACAATACGATGGGGATCTGTATGTCAGGAAAACAAATCGTAAGTATGGGGATCTCTCCGTATGGAGAATGCCCTAATTATACTAAATTGTTAACAACCGAAATGATCAATAGATTTAAAGGATGTACATTCCTTCCAACCGGCTCGGAATCTGGGCATTTCCGACCCCAGCACCGGGCATTTCAGGCAGCCGTAATAAATTTATTGCTCGTGCCAGGTGAGGGAACGGAGTTTCACGTTGAGGGAAGGGGGGGACAAGTGTGGGTCTCCCACATCATTTCAACTGACGTGAGAATATCTTGTCATGTCACTTCAGAAGTAGCACTGTTTCCCAAAGTTACACCCGTCATCTTAGCCCAGTTTTGAACTTAGCTACTTCGCTTTAACCTTATAGTAAGGTTTATAATGTCTCTAATCAAACAGGAGGCCCACTCACTATTCCCTTTCTAGCCCCTTGATAAGCTTTGTGTGTATAATTAAAAATCTTCTCTTGATCATCTGGAATATATAGGTAGTCTTGAATCAAATATTTTATTTGGGGTGCCTTGTTATAATCTATAAAGTTATGGCTTCTTGTCGTCTCACTAACGAAAAGTTTTCAATAGAAATGATGGCATGACAATGGAGGGCTTTTTCTCAAGCAATTCCTAACCACATACATATCTTCTTGCCTTATGGTGGTGGTTACTTGATTGCCACATCTTCCAAGCAATAAAGCGTAGACGAAGAGAGCTCAACTCAATTATTTGTTACAATCTCACATTCAAATATTGCATGTTTTTCAAATGCTCAAAACAATGGGTATTTATGTTGCTCTGGTTTTGAATGTATAAAGAGATTCTAGAATTAGATTGATACCTACCCAACAAAATCTGATCAAATAGTTCAATTATTAGATTTGTGTTTGGTACAAAGTTAAGTTGTGTAATTGGTTTTGAATAATGGAATAGTTAAATCTAAGCGGTTGATGATTATTTTAATATAAGTACACAAATAAATGTAGTAAAGATTTGAAATAATGTAAATGTATTAAAATATGCGTGTGTAAAAGATAAGGTGGGCATTAAGTATTGCAATGTCTTTCTCGTCGTGTCAAAAGATCAACATATTAATGCTCGATACAAATGTCAAATTTATACAAGATCCACAAGAGGTGGTTAAGCCATGTCACAAATCTAAAGGGTGACGTTGAACAACCAAGGGAACGAAGGCTCCAAGCTTCCAACAATCCCCCCTCAGCGCAACCATAGGATTTGAATCTGTGACCTCGCTTTGATACCATTTGTTGCAATGATTTTGATGTTGCGCCAAAAGATCGACCTATTAACCCCCGATACAAACGCCAGATTTATACAAGAAACACAGGAGCCGGTTAAGCCACGTCACGAATCCAAAGGGCAACGCTAAACAACCAAAAGGACAAAGGCGCCAACCTTCCAACATTAAGTACGTTACAATATATGTATATAGAAATAAATAAAAGCTAGAAAATACATTCAACTTTATATTAGATTACATCATGTATTTTTCTCTATATATATATATGAACATTCTTCAAAAAAACTCAAAATTAAATAAGATGGATATACAAATTTCATCATTGATTCTTAAACGTATTTATGTGAGATCAATACAAACTCCTTACAAACATATACATTAAAAATCAAAAACAAAAAAAAAATCTAAGAATCAATATTTATAAATCTATTTCATTTAGAAAACAAATCTATATTAAAAATCAATTATAACAAATTTAATTAGAAAGTTTGAACAGTTCTTTAATGGAATCAAAGAATTTCTCTAGGCGATAGAGTTTGAAATATGCATTATGTCAAAAATGATTATACGAGAAGGTTGGACACGTATAGGCTACCTAATTAGACGACTTAAGCATTTTTAAAAATCGCAGTGATAGTCGAGCCGCTAAGGAAAAATTTCGTATAAAAACAAGTACTATAGCAAAGCAATCCAAGCATAAAGTTCTCATTATCGCAAAAAAATTATGTTCAAAGACCATTTAAAACAAAATGTCAACTGCAAGATAAACGTGCCTTCGACCTTATGTTATAATAACGCACTGATGATTCTTATTTCCATTCTAAAAAAGTCCTAAGACTATTTTTAAAAATATATTTAAATGGGTAATATATTATAAAAGATATATTATATTAATTGCAAAAAATAGGTGGAATGGGATTAAGGTAAGATGAAGTTTTAGTTAAGTTTTGAGAGTTATAGAATTGACAAGAGGAGGTGGTAGGTTATGATTATAGATCTTAGTCATTAGGAATTAGCTTCTATATTAAATGGTGTAAGTTTTTCTTTTTCTTTAGGTTGTGCAACATCTCTCTTTGTAGAGATAGCCAAACTCAATCAAAAGACCTTGTCGACATCAAATCAACTTGTGGCACCCATGTCAAGTGGCTAAGAAGTGAAAGATGAAACATTTGTTTGCTTGGACCATCCATGTCCTTAGTGTTGAGGAGAGTCATGAAGGCCATGTGAATTTCTTCGGTATCCCTTGAGGAAGGAAAGGACCCCTACTATAAGGGGAAAGTGGCATGCGCACAATAATACGTGGCACATTAGCCTAATGCTCAATAAGAATTAAGGTGATCTTGTGAGCTTGAAACCTATTTTTTTAGATAAACATTAGATCGTATCTTTGATTTAGTATATAAGGGAAAATATAAGTCAACAAAAACTCTTGAAAATAGATCTAGGTTTCTATCTTTTCAAATTCTAAACAAAAAATCCACTCTAGAAGCATGCCAAATTTGGTTGAACTTAGCTAGCATTCATGTCCAATCACCTAGAAGAATCATGTGACAAGAAAAGAACACAAGTCTAAAAGGCTTGAAAAATTATGTGACAAGAAGCATGAACCCATGAGTAAAACAAGAAGAGGTGCTTAATTGTTTCTAGATTGCCACAAAAAGGACAATGAGGATAAGGAACACTTAGATGGATCAATTGAGAAAAAAAATGGGGATACCTTGGTAAAAGAATACACCAAGAAAAATAAGAAAGCTCAAGTTCCAAAATGGTTGACAAAATTATATGAAATTTGTATTGCAATATTGTGGTTGTGGACTTCATACCCCATTTGTTCTTGAGCTTTTAAATCATAGGAAGATGCAGAGAAATCCACAAATAACCTTTACATGGATTATAATTATAGAAAAGACTATCTAGATATCATTCCCAATCCTTCCACCAAGGTTCGGTACATCTAACCCCAATCTTGTGAAATATTTGTGGAGGAACCAATTCAAAAATAGCTTGAAAAGACTCAAAGTATTGGTTGAAAACCTTAAATTTAACTTGGCTACAAACCAAGATAACCAATTTCTAGTGATTCTAAAAAATGCAAGAAATGAATTAAATCCCTCTACGAAAAAATGAGAAAATGGATCCATGGGGCTTTGCCTAAAGGTCATCTTTGAAAAGTGATCACAAGAGACCACTAGAGAGAGTATTGGCTAATAGAAATTTTGGTTCTAAAGTATTCTCATTCTAGAGTAACTAGGGTTTGATAAAATCCTAAGCTTTCCAAATGCTTTTGGCAAGAAAAGTGTCCTAGATTTGCAAAGGCACCTTCCTAATGAGAATGGAGTGTAAGCTCAACCCTCACCAAGCCTATCTATCATAAGGAACCCCACAAGAGATAGAATGTCCTAAGAAGATTTTATAGGCCTCATTTCCTTCAAGAGATATGATGATCCATCTAGTACATAGGTCCAACCCTTAGTGATAGTTATTAATGAGACCAAGGCCTCTAGATTCATGGGGAAGAGAAAAAAATTCCCAAGTGACTCTTTGGAAGTATTTTTCCTCCTCGGAAGAAGCCCATAAGAAATCCCTTGATAATTTTTCAAGTTTTTGGTTGGAATCCTTATAAGGATCCAAGCAAGAAGAGTAATTTAAAAGTATGTGGAAGTAAGCACCTTAGAGAAAATGTGAAATTTTCTAGCAAGGGAAAGGGGTTTGGTAATCCAATAATTTAATTTCTTCTTTACACTAGAAATACAAAATTAACAAAGAGAAGAAGAAAAATCAAAAGGGATTCCAAGAAACCTAAATGTTCTCACCATGATCATTCCATTTCCAACCACAATCATTAAGCTAGGGAAGCTTATGTAAGAAATATTGACAAAGCATTGAGTTTTGGCAATAAACAAATAGCAAATGGCTTTGGAAATAGTTTTGTAAGAAGCATTATATAACATGATCAATCACCAATTGTGGATGTCTTCATGACTTCCAAACTTATATATGAATTTAATGTTTCCTTTTTTAATAATAAATTACTAAGAAAGCAAGAATCATATGCTTTCAAATAGACTTGGAAAAGGTCGAGACCAATAGTGGCTCACAGATTTATAGAATTCATAGTGAAATCCATCATAACATGGAGATTCTATTAGCCATATACTAAAGATGACCATAGTCTGGGTGAGAAGTTAGTCACAAATGACCTATTATGAAAAAAGGGACCACACTTGAATGCATTGTTAAATAGCATGGTCTTTCTCAAGAGAAGGATCTTAACCTTTTAACATCTTTTGATAATGGTAGACAAATGCCTAGAGAATGTTAGGAAGTTGAGTACAAAGTTGGTAGCTCTCTCTTATACTCTTAATTTTCTTAGAAACATCGGAAGCATGCAAGAATCAAAATATTCCTTGGAAACCATATACCCAATCTTAAGCAATGAAGATAAGCTTGAATTTGAGCCCCATGTGTTATGTGATTATTGATAACTTACTTTTGTTGCTAGAGCTTGGCCACTCCTATTTGCAAAGTATTGGGAAATGGTTACTCTTCTATCTCAATGGATGCATAACAAAGCTCCAAGGTGATTGTATCATATGAAA
Organism: Sequoia sempervirens; assembly: GCA_007258455.2. Taxonomy (NCBI): domain Eukaryota; kingdom Viridiplantae; phylum Streptophyta; class Pinopsida; order Cupressales; family Cupressaceae; genus Sequoia; species Sequoia sempervirens. Next base: position 842,000,829 of record VDFB02281492.1, on the reverse strand, counting down.
ATTAAAAATGAAAACCAACTAACCCCCATATATGCATAATGAAATCAGTCTTCCATTAAATCCAACCACCACCATGGCGAGGATATGGCTCAAGGTTATATGTTGTATGTGTACAATATTTTTATTAATCAATAATGACATGTTGGTAAAAATATATTTTTCTAGTTTAGGCATAATTACTTGCCATTCAAGACAAAACCTAATAATAAAATGGTTAAAAAGGATAATTTCTAGCAAATATTTGACCAACAACAAAAAATAATTAAAGAAAAGATAGGTTGAGCTAACAACATGACTCTACCAAGTTCTTGACAACCCATTCAATTCTAGAGTGAATTCCATGTAAATCGAGAAAAGTTAAAATGATGGAAACCAATAATGGGTAAATGGCATAATTTATTATGCATATAGTACCAAGCTTCTCACTCACTAGTTATTCAACACATAGGAATGTTGTTGCACTTATCAAATAATAGCTCAACCATGTTAATCAAATATACCTAAGAAGTGGTTGGCAAAGATTTAACAATCTAATTTCAAAGGTTTGATCTTTTAAAAATATCATTAGAAGCATAAATATTTGTTACCGCCCAAATATGTACTTGTTAATATTAAAGAGGACCCATACGATATTTCAACTAGGGTCTAAACCTAAATAAACTAATCTCTACTATTATTTAGCATAAATAAAAGTAGCAACACCACTAAAGATTGGCTCATTATTACTAGGAAAAATAGTTAGAATTTCATATGACATGACAAAAAACTAAACTCAAGAAGGGAATCAATAATGAGCCATGCCCACAAAGGTGTCCATTTGTGAAAGTATAAAAGAATTGAAATGTTGTTGGCTAATAACATCTTTAACCATGTGCATATGGATATGCTTGGGAATATATTCGAATTCAAATTGTTAGATTGATTCCATTAAGGAAGAAGATTTGTATAAACTTATAAATTTTGATTATATGGAGCAATCAAATAATTGAACCCATCATTAATACCATCAATATTTATAACACGGTTATCTATCAAATATTGTAATTTGTTCTCAAGAGCCATACAAATTTGTGTGTTATGATCATTAACCCTATGCTAGTCATAAAAATACTCATTATATCCCTTAGGGATTCCTCTAGAAAAATCCAATAACTTCATTGAAGGGAGAGTAATCAAATTAACATTCAATAATATTTGTATCACACTATCTAGAGGTTCACTCAATCTTGTGAACTTCTAGCTATTTCAGGCTTGAAAGAATTGACATTGGAAGCAGTAAGCACATGATTGGAAAAAAATAAGTTTCTTTCTTTTCATAATTGTTTTGGAAAATATTTAGATTTTAACACTTTGATGGGTAAGATGGCATGTGAAATTAATATGAGAAAAACTACATAGAAAAATAATAACTATTTTTTGCCAAAAAATCTTTTCATACCTCAAATAAAACATAATCCTTATATTTACTTCTAGAAACAAGAGATTTTTGAAACATAAATGAAAAATGTGTTTAAATTGTAATTGCAAATTAGTTCTAAATTATAAACTCTTAAGAAAAATGGATTTACAAAGAATACAAAAAATAGTAAAATCTAATTAATACTAGAAATGAAACAATGAATGCAAAGGAACCTAGCACCAAATTTTGTAGCTCTCTATCTTGGACACCAATGTGTCACACATACATCCTTGTGTTGCATTGTTGTCATCCACAGTCACTCTAAAACCTCCTAAAATGTCGGGTACGTTAACCAACCCAACATTTACATACACAAAGACAAAAAATTGTCGGGCCTATTTAGGGGTTTGCCTCAATCAAATCCTTGTTTTAGTCTTTTGACCTCCACGGACAACCAAGACAAAAGATGATTGATAAAATGAATACTTTAAAATCCTAGATACATTAAGGATTTAAAAGAAGATGATAAAATGAAATATTTAATAATGGCGTCAACCTTGACCTCTATGAGGAAAACCACCATTATGTGCAAGTAAAATAAATAACAAGAAATAGATTCTCTATTGTAATAAGAAGATCTTCTCACTTTGAAGACTAAATATTTGAATAAAATGAACTAAACAATAATTACCAATATTGAAGATCTTCTTCAATGGAGGTCAAGATATGGCTATTATTGCATTCCCTTTTGAAGAGTCTCATTAATGATGCAAGCCTATAATGTGCAATGGTAGAATAACAAGAAAGTGATTAAGAAAGAGAAAAAGAAAAAGAATTGTAGAGTTTTCCCAAGGGTTTTCAAAGATAGAGAGATTCAATTCCCCAAATAGTCAAAAAGTCCCAAAAAAATCCTTTCAAAATGAATGAAATCTAGGTTTTGTTTGCTTGGATGGTAGGGAAAGGTACATTAACTTCTCATCTAGGCATTACAAAATGTGTTGTAGGCAATGCCACATAGAAAGTATGTTTTTGATTCTAAAAAAATTATTGAGATGCCAATTTGTTGTGTTATCATCCAAGAGAATTCTTCTAAGATTTTACGCATATATTGCTCAAAATGTATTATGCTCTTCAAATATGAGCTAAATTTTATTATAAAAATATGAAAATCTATCATTAATGCATGGGCTAAGGCGATTTCAAAATGTAATGTGAAATGTTGGTATGTGGCGACTGATCATGCTATACTGTACACTCTTCATAGAACCCTAATTCTGGAAGCTTCTAAAAATCTTGTTATAATCAGTTGGGGTGGGAGTTGTAGTATGACATTATTCATGTGATTGTAATATGTTTTACATTGGATAATAAACTCATTGGATGGATTTTTGTGGATGTAGCCCAAATTGGGTGAACCACGTTAAATTCTCCGTGTTAATTTTTTCTGTGTGTTTTATTTCTCTATTTTATTGATTATATCTGCATTTAACTTGTTAGATATCTGCCTTCTAACCCTAACATGAAATTACATTAGTATGCAAATTTTGAAACTACAGTGATATGTATGGGATGATACATATTTCAAACCATTAGAAGCAAGTAATTTCATCTCTACATTATTTATATGAGAACATAAGTCCAAAAAGGAAACATAGTTATTAAAATATACATTGTTCTTGATTAGTGGCAATAATCCTTGAAGAAAAATGGTTTGCAGTTCATTATTAGGAATATGTTGTTTCATTTTGGAACACAATCTAATAGCATAGTAATTGATTCCCTCATTATATGCTTGGGAACAATCAAATATATAAGAAGCCATAATTTTCAAGCCCATTTTCACACAAAATAATTAATGAGGGATTTTGATTTAACTAAGAGAATAAGTGAATAGATCCATAAGACAAGGGAAATAATCATGTCACAAAACAAATTATTTTAAGATGCATGGAAAATATTGGCCAATAATTTATCTTCATAGACAAAGATTAGGCACACTAACTTGAATAGTTATGGTATGTATAAAGGTCCCTTTTTCCATTATACATCTCAAAAATGAGGGGCTAAAAAATGCATTGATAAAGAAAGTAACACTCTCAAAATTTAGTGGCACACTTCTTACCTCAACATAATCATCCTTATTTTATGCACTAAGCATGGTTTCATTTTTTTCTCTACTCTATCTAGAATTGTGTAAGTGCATCATTGATGGTGGTGGGGATAGTAGTAGTAGGAAAAAGAGAAACAATAGATGGGATAGAAAGAGGAAGGGTATAAGTTCTAGAAGGGAAAAAGGAATATGGAAGACTAGAAGGATGAGGAGAGGGAGGTATTGGGAATGTGGAAAATGGATATAAGATAAGTAGATAAATAGACAAACAAAAAATAAGAGGATGGGACATAAGAGACCTCAAAGGTGGAAGGGGTAGCAATTGCAGGAAAGGAGGTATCAAGTGGAGAAGATGCATTATGCAAAGAACTAGAACGAGTAATATTAGCACTAAAGCTTTGAAGGATTTCAAAACCAAATAATATATGTAAATAAATATATTATGAATGTTTTTTAGCTAACTCTATATAAGTAGCACTAGCAAGCTCTTGAAGAATGGCTAGTGTGATTGGAGAAAGCTCCTACTTATTCACCCATGTATTGTGATTAAAATAGATTCTTCATGATTAGTATTATCCATGAAACTAATAGGGATATCTAGATCAACTAAGTGAGAAGCCATAGGAGGGTTTAGGTGAGCACTACTTCTCAAAGCCAAAGTAGACTTTTGACTAGCTCTTGGTGTAAAAACCCTAGAAAGATAAAGAATGATAAACCAATGGTAGAAAAGGAATATGAATCTTAGTAGTATGATCAAGTTAGATTAGAAAAATTAGCATAGAAAATCAAAATAAAAACTCGATAGGGTTGTAAGAGTAGATAGCTTCACCAAAATAAAAAGGAAAATATAATCCCTTTAACACATAACTCTAGGATAAAATAATTAAATAATAAAAAGTAGATAATTACCCAAGGATTATTTAAACTAGCATAAAAAATTACCTAAAGTAAAGTGCTAAAATAAATGTAAAAATCAAATAGATAAATAAATAAAAGGTACTTAGCTAGAAATTTGAAGCACACATGTTGCGACATCTAGCTACAGATGATTCACTAGTTTACAAGAAAATTAGGACCAATAGTTGAATGATTTTGAACTTACAACTTCATTGTCTATTACTTTAATGACTATAAAACTAATATTTAAGAATTGTGAATCTGACCCAACTTTATAGATTTAAATTTTTGTTTGCAAACCTTGTAGTGTCATAAATTGTCACCCTTGACAATTTCATACTATGTTTTGCTCCCCCTAAGTGCATGAACCTGCTTGTACACCTAATTTCCTAAATTATGCATTATGTGGCCCATTTTAATATTTACCGACAAGTTGCATGTAAAAAAGCAAAGAAATCATTTTTAATATTCTACCCTTAACACCTTAAACCCCGCAAAATAGGGTTGAGACCTAGTTGCCTAGGGCGACTTAGTCCCCTATTTTTCCTCCAAAATTGAATATGCTAGAGTCAACATTTTATTATTTGAATTTCAAATGTCCAATGTCGGATGTCAGGTTTTAATTTTTGAGAAATTAGAATAACTATGTATAAATACCTAGTCATCGCATCATTTGAAAACTAAGTGGCAAGTTATGATCAAGCATTATCAAGTCAAGAGTAGATTTATTGCATCAATTCAATATTAAAGCATCATGTCAAATTGTATGTGATTTTGTTCATGTTTATGTTATCATATTGTTTGTGAGATCTAAACCTTGTAAGTCTTCAAGAAAATCAAGCAAACAACAATCAATCCTTGAGGAGATTTTGTATGACTTCAGTCCTTCAAGGAAGCCATTTTTGGGTGGTGAGTTATAGTCCATGTTGATTCATCATTCATTTTATCATTTAGCCCTATCCCTCAAAAGGATAGGCTCTCTATCATTGACATTACCATTGTGGAAGTGGAAACACTAACATGGGGTTTGACTGAGGCAAGCCTCTAAATGGCACAACCCTTCCTCTCTCTTTGAATATGCAAGTTTCAAATCTAAAGAAGATTGGGAGAAGTTTGAAGGCTAATTATTCATTGTTGCATTCAAACCCTAGACCTTAACAACATATGAAAACTCAATTATCTCAACACACGAAGAAGATTTGACAATGCAACACTTGGGGAAAGAAGGCTCTGATCTAGCTCCAAAGGACTATGAAAATAGATCTAAAATTGGTCAACAAGGACATAGTCGCCCTAGGCGACTTAGTCCTCCATTTTTTCCCCCAAATTCATACCATAGGTGCACACAAAACTTTTCTTAGTCTATTTTTGAAGTTCAAATTTGTCTCTGACTTTTTAGATCTATTGTTTTTGCAAATCAGAATAGTTATTTGTATCATTAGCCTAGTCAAATCATTGCATTCCATTCCAAGATCCATTTCAAATTTGGCCAAGGGTAGGTTGACTCACCTTTTATGTTGTAAGTCAGTCCTATATCTTATCCAAATCCATCAAACCCCCACTACCTCAAATTCTAAATGAAATGAGGAAAGGTGGCTAAACCCTAGGGTCAAATCCTAGAGTGTTCCACCCTTTTTCTTCATTTCCAAACCAATATGTGTTGAACTCTAATTCGTTATTGTTGGTTCAACCTAGAAGCATGCGATTATTTATGTTTGACTGGAAATGTTTAGGAATTTCCTTGAGTGGTTTGAGTTAGGAAGGGTGTACTTTCCTTGGTCAAACCCCTAGGATTTTGATTTAGCAACTTTGTGGAAAGAATAAAATTACTAGTTTTAAAGTTATATATAGAATGCTTTAAATGCTCATGCAAGAAAATGATGTTGTAATGAGTACTCTATGAATGCTAGAATGATAATGCTATAAAATTCTCTCATACTTTTTAGGTGCTTCTTCCCCTCATTTGAAAATAAACGAGGGTTATCCTTAAATACAACTCCAAAGGTGAGAAGAAAACATTTCATGTTTCAAGTTGGCACACAATGACTAGTTCAAAGTGTTAAGTTGAACTCAACTTTCAAAATTTAAATTTAAAGATACTTGACTCATTTCTATAAATTGTAAAATTGACCTATGATCTAATTGTGCAAATTACAAACCTAAACCTAAATGAGAAGAAAAAATTAAGAATCAAAACCATTTCTAAAATGAGATAAGATTGAATAAACTTCAGATTATACACCAACTCTAAATAAAATCACACCACTTATAATTTATCATTACATAAAAACAACTACATCAAAATAAATCCAAAATCTAAAAATACGAAATATATAATTTTCACCATTACAATGTCTCTTTCTATTGAAAGGACAGGGATATTCCAATATACTTCAGTCCCAATACCATTGAAAACTATTGAAAACTGTTGGAGTTCTAAAATAGAGAGTTTGAATAATTCCATTAAGCTTCACATAATACACCCACTCTAGATAAAATCACACCACTTATAATTTTATCATTACATAAAAACTACATCAAAATAAATCCAATGTCAAAAAATATGAAATATATAATTGTCATCGTTACAATGTCTCTTTCAATTGAAAGAACAAGAATATTCTAAAATACTTCAGTGCCAAGACCATTGACAACTATTGAAAACTGTGGGAGTTCTAAAATAAAGAGTTTGAAGAATTCCATTAAGCTTTAAATTGATATTTTAATAAAATAGACGATAAATAACATTTTTGAAATACCTTTCACATGAAAACGATTATAGTGGAGAAAGTTAGACATGGATGGGCTACCTAAATAGACGACTTGGAGATACATTTTTGACATAGCCAAACTTGGCTTAAATGCGCCTTAATTTCTTTCACAAGATAATAATGAATCTTATTTTTTCTTTAAAATATCATAAACTTGGTTGTTCCTTTTTACAATCTTAAAATAGTGGAGTCTAAACTTCCGAACGTCCGATTTCTAGGGAAATATATTGTTTAGAAATTTGAATATTCGGGAGGGGGCGAATAAGGCAGTTTGTGGCATGTGATGTTTAGATTCGCGCATGTATATTTATATATTATTATTACTAAATACAATGGCCAAAGTTTCTCACAAAATGTCGAGGATGATTTAAGGTTAGAAGACTGGTCGTACACTAAATATTGGATAATTTATGTGTATATATATAGTTTATATATGTAAGAGATAAACGTGCATATTTTGAATTTATATTTTGCTTTTTATAATTATTTTTGGTGGTGTTATAAAATATGGTATTGTAATGTTTAATTTGTTTTGTTTTGTGTATAAGTTGATTCTTATATTCTATTTATTGTTCTAAATTTTTGTATTCTTGTGATAGAATGAACTGGTTTGAACCTCTTATGATCCTACCTTAATTAGATTATGGGTGTAGAAGTGTTTCGAGGATTGATCCAAAGTGTGATTTTATCCAATTAATTCAAATGTCGTATTTTGCGCTTATAAGATCAATGTTTCCATAATTTGAACATTACTTTGTTAGCTTGAGTGCTAAAACACCTCAAGTTCTAGAATCTTATTTTCATAGATAGTTTTAGGTTGTTAGTTGATCATCAAAATATTGGATCATTAGATATTCTCATTGCATAAAATTAGACCACAAAAGCATTTTCCTCCCTATCTCGACAAATAAGTCATCACATCAATGCCATAGGCACTTGCATCATTTGCTTGGCATGTCTTCAACCATTATATGTCGGGAACAACATTTGACATATCAATAAGGAAGTTCAAAACATTCTCTTTGAACACAACATATCCCCAATGTTCTTTTTAGCAACTCCCTATTTTAGATATAAGCATAGTGAAGGTGAATGAGTACCAAAAGTCAAATCAATAGAGAATAGATCCACGTGGAGATAAAGTGTTCAAGGACTAAACTGTATACATGACCTCATCTAGAGTAGCGTAAAGTTATAGTGTTGGTTTGTTGCAATCTGAGTAATGTATATCTAATTACAAAATTTAGATCCCAGTAGTCAAGCATAATATATAACAAATTCTTTATCGTCAACTAACAACACTAGTCAACCATAGATCATCCCTTATTGTCTCTTGTAATGTCCCTCCACATTAAAACATCAAATCTAAAGTAATTTGATTATTCAATTACAAATGACATCAAAATCATCAAAACCATTTATGCAAACAATGAAATTGAAATCTGAATTGCTCCAAAGCACCACAAAATAAAATTTATTATTATTTCCAAAATTTGTCACAAAAATGCAAGTTTGTTATATATATTTTTCAAGTGCAACAACTTCTGCAAAAATATATAAGCTCCTACTACAAATCCACACTAAATAGATCAATTCCATTGAATGCAAGGCACCCAAAAAACCCAAAAAGGTAATGTAAACCCTCCAAACTGGCACCAACACTTGGGTAGAGGTGAAAACATGCAAACAACAACAAACCAACATCCACACACCACACAAACACTTTTGCAAACAAGAATGGAAACAAAAACACTATAAACTTATCATATCACACCTACAAACCACAATATAATGGCATAGCAAGATTTTCTAGGCTCCATTTCCTTCAAGAGCTCTCATACTTTTTGAAGCAAAAGTGCCATGGATTTGTTATGTTTGATTGGAAATTTTTAGGAGTGCCTTTAAGTAGTTTAAGTTAGGTAGAGTGTACTCTCCCTTGGTCAAACCCCTAAGATTTTAATTTGGTAAGTTTTTGGTGTAGATGTCTAAATTTGGACACTTAATTTATCCAAATTCAGCCTCTTTCATCTTATTTTTGTTAATTAAGTAATACTCCTATTATTTAATTAATATATTTAATTCTGCCAAACCCCTAAGGTATTTAATCAATAATACCTTATCTTTTTAATCCTCCTTCCATCAATTGAATTAAATAAATATCACATTTATTTAATTCCTCCTCATGTCACATCCTCCATCATTTTTATCTAATCTTAATCCTTATTCTAATCCCATCATTAAGGTGTGCACATGCCTAATCCTTGATTAGGATGTGTCACATCCTCCAACTTTTGGAAGTTGGCCTCTAATCTCTCTTAGCCACCTAACCATCCCTCTAACTTTCACTTAACTAGCCTAATCAACCTATCAAGGAATTTTAATTCTTTTATCCTTCCAAGGAATATTATTAAATTATTTTTCTTCCCCATGTGGATCTTTGACTTGTCACATCAAGTCACACATGTGAGACCAACCTCTAATCCTCATTAATTAATCTAATTAGGTACTTGCACAATCCTAATCACCCCCTTTAGTCAACTCTCCCCATCCCCCAAGGAATTTTTAATTCTTTTTTATTTATCCTAGGCCCCTCTCTTCCCCATGTGAATTTTTAATTACCTTTTAACTTCTTACTCAATCTTTTGAATTTAAAATTTTTCCCATCTCCTCATAAGGATACTTGAGGAATTTTAATTCCCCACTTGTCCTCCTCACCCACATGGGGACAAGGTAATTTCTTTATGAGGAGATCTTGTCCAATCCCAAGGTACTTTGTACCCTCTCCATGTCATGTCCTTCTCCTTCCACCTCATGTCCACTTCACCTTTAGGGCTACATCACATGCCACATGTCAAGATGTGAGGGCTTGTGAGTTCTCAACTCACCTTAGCCCTACATCTTGATATTTGGTGGATCAATCTTGACCGTCCATTTCCCCTAGGATTTCCCAAAAATCCTATAAATACCCCCTCTTTTCTCTCATTTTGGGCAGATCATTTGTGCTAGCCAAACTCTTGCAGTTTTGTTTCTCAACCTCTACTTAGCCATTTTCACATTTTCATCCACTTGCACTCATCTTCACATCCTCATCTAGCTTGTATCTTGCCATCCAAGGAGCATACACATCCAAGATCGAAGGGCCAACCAAAGGATCGACTCAACGCAAGGTATAAAGTTCCATTTTCTGGCTTTGTCTTGTTTTGTTTCCAACTTAGGCTAATCTTGAAGTGTAGGTTGTTTTAAGTTGTTTATTTGCACTCTTTAACTTGTTGCTTGATTTCTAACACTCTATTCGACCTATCACATTTGGAAAGAATAAAAATAGTTGTTAGTTATATAAATAATGCTTTAGATGCTCATGCAAGCAAATAATGTTGTAATAAGTACTCTATGCATGCTAGAATGATAATGCTATAAGATTCTCTCATCCTTTCTAGGTGTTTTATCCCCTCTTTTGCAAATAAGCTAGGGTTACTCTTAAATACAACTCCAATGGTGGTAAGTATGCATTTCACGTTTCAAGTTGGAACACAATGACTAGTTGAAATGGTTAAGTCAAACTCAACTTTTAAATTTTAAATTATAAAAATTTAGACTTATTTCTACAAATTACAAAATTGACCTATGACCTAATTGTACAAATTACAAACCTACACCTAAACAAGAATGAAAATTTAAGAATCAAAACCATTCATAATAATGAGTTCATTTGAAATTGGATAGAGTTCAAATTATACACCAACTCTAAATAAAAACCACATCACTTATACATTTATCATTATATAAAAACAACTACATTTAAATAAGTCTAAAACCAAGAAATAAAAAATATATAATTTTCACCATTACAATTATCTATTAAAAAGAATATTCCAATATACTTCAATACATTCCAATGTAGAGACTTTATTAAATTAGAGAGCAATTTAAGGAAAACGAGGGAGTTCTAGAATAGAGTGTTGAAGAATTCCATTAATATTTTAATAAAGTAGACGATAAATTACATTTTTGAAATGTCTTTACATGAAAACAATTATAGTGGAGGAAGTGAGACATAGACGGGCTACCTAAATAGACGACTTGGAGACAATTTTTTCAATACCCAAACTTGACTTAAATGCGCCTTAATTGCTTTCATTAGATAAAAATGAGGTCTTATTTTTATTTATTGATTTATTTTTAAATATCATAAACTTGGATGTTCCTTTTCACGATCTTAAAATAGTGGAGTCTAAAACTTCCAAATGACAGGAGGGGCATGTGATGTTTAGACATGATGTATAATTAAATATTATTACTAAATAGAATGTCGAGGATGATTAAGGTTAGAAGACTAGTCTTACACTCAATATTGGATAAATTATGTGGATATATATAATTTATATATGCAAGAGATAGAAGAGTATATTTTGACTTTATATTTTTTTTAATAATTATTTTTGGTGGTGTCATAAATATATTATTTTATTTTATTTTGTGTATAAATTGATTATATATTTATTGTTCTATTTTTTTATTCTTCTTATATAATGAATTAGTTTGAATCTCTTATGATCCCCCCTTCTTTAATTAGATTGTGGGTGTAAAATTGTCTCAACGATTGATCCATATTGTGATTTTGTCTAGTTAATCCAAATGTCATATTTCACACTCATAAGGAAAATGTTTTCATATTTTGAACATTACTTTGTTAGCTTGAGTGCTAAAACACCTCAATTTCTAGGATCTTGTTTTCATAGATAGTCCTAGGTCATTAGTTGATCATGAAATTATTGAAGAGTTGGATAATCTCATCACATATCATTAGATCACAAAAGCATTTCCTCTCTTATCTCGCCAAATAATACATCACATCAATGCCATGGGCACTTCTATCATTTGCTTGACACGTCATCAACCATTATATTTTGAGAACGATGTTTGACCTATCAACAAGGAAGTTCTTGTTGGCAACACAAGGGCATACAACTGAGAGGGGCGGGGGGGTGAATCAGTTGTCACATAAACTATACATATTAAACTTATTCTCAGATCTAATAAATAAACATGAAAGCATAAACCATCATCACATCAAAAACACACATAACACCAATATTTTTATGTGGAAATCCTATTAGGGGAAAAACCATGGTGGAGGTTAATCCACAAGATTATACCTTGTTAAAAGTATTACAAATGGGGAATGCACATTCATTCAGGCACACTGCCTAGAGCACACTACTCAAATACAAAAGGCTTACTACCCAAAGAAAGACTCGCTGTCTTATAGTCACATTCGGTTTACATCCGAAAGATTTTGAACTGAGAAAATAACATCTTCTAATGCCTGATTATAGTTTCGGTTAAGCACATAAACACTTTCATCTGCTCACTCTTCCTCACACTTTACTTTTTCCTTCGAAAGATTAGAACATTATTCCCACTTAGCACACAACATACATCACACACCATGCCATCAAATGGTATAAATAATCGATCATATATATTCACGACTAAAGACAACATCAACTACATGTCAGCCCAACAAAATATGAAATGTGTACAAACTGTTGGTCTAAATCAATAAATAATTTATCAATGCAGACCAAACAATGTCAGCCAAAACATAGTAAAGACCCAAAACAACATCCTCAAATATAAAACACCTTCAAAAATTATGCCTTGAAGATTCGCAACATGCTACAATCACCCTCTCAGCTATGATCATGAAAAACATGAACCCACAGAAGAAAATCACCAATTGCGAGCACAACAATCAATCCAGACCAACAACATAGATAGAGCATGATCTAAAAACATCCACAAGCATCATGAATCACCACAGAAGCATCCACAACAACTCAAATTACTAGAATCACATCATCTTCTTTCAGGAACACCAATTAAAGCAACAGAACAACTGTCATAACACAAATACTCATAACTCAATCAAATCTGCATGCGAACCTCTGAAACTTCATGTGGATAAACTAGATATACTTGTCAACAAACCTTTTAATCCACAACCTCTTATCATCAATATACTAAGCTAGCCACCATACTGAACTTCACTGCATCACTGACAACCTGCAACTTATTTTATTACAATTTTCTCAATATCCTCGACATATACAGCCTTAAAGAAATTAATGGAAATAGTGTTGACATCAATGACAACCACATATCAACAATATCCAACAGTTCCAAACATTTTATTTCAACATAACATATCCTTAATATTCTTTTTACCATCTCCCAATTTTAGATATAAGCATAGTGAAGGCAAATGAGTACCAAAGGTCAAATCAATAGAGAATAGATCCATGTGGGGATAAAGTGTCTGAGGAATAAATTGTACATACATGGCCTCACCTACAAGAGTGCAAAGTCATATTGTTGGTTTGTTGTAATATGAGTAATGTATATCCAATTATAAAATATAGACCCCATAGTCAAGTATAATATATAATAGAACCTTTATTGTCAACCAATGTAAGTCAACTAGAGCTTAGCCCTTCTTGTCCCTCTTGTTTATTATTATATTTATTAGTATTAACTCTTTAATTAATTTAGGTCTTAGTTAATTTATTGCTTGATTATTAGATTGTCCTTTTATGATCTCTTCAGGTCATTTCCCTTTGTCATATATATCTTCCACATTAACTACTTCTATTGCAATGCTAGAATCAAATATATACCCTCCACTAACCCCACAAACTTGTTCATTTCATTCCCTCTATAAGTTACATTTATGATGTAGAAACCCCCATCTATTGCACTTTCTAATTCATGTGCAATTTCATGCAATTTGTACTTCTATTTATTGGCTTGATATCAACACTTCCAATATTATGATATTCTTCTATGTACATGTTTTTTGCCAAGGTACATTACACAATTATGAAGGATTTTTATAGAATGGATTCACACACATTTGTGTAAGAATAGATTCTAACAAATCTATGCAAGCATGCACAAACTAACCAAATGTGCACAATCTTAAATCATAATGCACAACTTCAAGAGTTTTCACTACCTTCTACAACATTACCAACTCTTGTAACATCTCTATATTGTGTGTGATATTCACATGGGTAACACATGTATTTGTATCAATATGTTTAGTTTAGCTTCATACATTTCTAGTACCTAGCCACATCTACTCTATATGATCATGCTAGATAACTAGCACCATATGGGTCCAACACTTGGCATAACCTTGATGACATGGGAAACACAACATATGTGTATGATATTAGTTACCCTTACCTACATGAGAGAAGAGGGCCAGGACACATGAAGATAATACATGAGACAACCTTGATATAATTTGATAATGATAGTGATAGGATTGATTCAATAGAGACTTTGATAGCATGTAGGTATGATAATAGATTTTAGATTGGATTATGAAGGAAGAGAGTCTCTAGATATAGAGTCCTAAAGAGGAAAAATAAATGGTTAGAAATAATTGATGATGGAGGGCCGATATTGATTGAGGATTAGGGTTTGGTTCAAGGATGCAATCATATGACAAGTGTCACATGATAGATAAGATCTAGGTTTAGGATTGAGATAAGGACAAAAATGCTTATGGCAATGGATAGGATTAAAAGGTTAAATGAGATGAATGGATAAGATAAAAAGATGATTTGACTTTTGGGTAGGTGTATAGGTTCAATGAATCTAGGCAAGGAGTTAGTTAGGCACACGAAGGGGACATTTGTCACATGAGGAAAAATTTATATTATGATCCATGCGAACAAGATTAAAGGCTAGGATTAGATGGGCAAGGATAGAGGATAAAGGACAATTAATTAAATAAATAAAGTATTTATTTAATTAATGGGAACATGTGAAGGGATATTAATTAAATAAATGATAAGTATTTATTTAGTTAAGGGATTAGGATACAAATGAGAATAATTAAATAAATAATAGATATTTATTTAATTAATAGCTTAGAATAGGCTAAAATTAGGTGTGGCTAGGTAAGGTCATATTTTAGGTGTCTACATTTCGCCCCTCTTTGATATGACACCACAAAGTGGCGTTGTATCAAAAAAGTTTAAAAAATAGTGGATGAGAGAGGATAATGATCTAAGATGAGAGAGGATAAGGATCAAAGATTATGCCCCAATCAATGGGAGGATGAAAAAGGATAAAGAAGGAAATATTAATGATTAGGTGATGGGATTCCCCCTCGAGAGGACATGCGGGTTAAGAGAACATAGGTGGCTCTTGAAAGGGAAGGGAAGGATGAGGGATTAGGAAGATGACTTGGAGGATGAAGAGGATGATGGAGATGAAAAGGAAGGGGAATTTGATGATGATGGATGGATTATGCCACTATGTATTGAGAAATCCTAATGTTTGATATAGCAAAGGCAAGAATGCACCATGGTGTGAGGAACCAGTGGACAAGGTAACCTTTGCATGAACTTGACACTCAAGCAATGACAAACACAAAAAAAAAGACAATACCCAATTATATACTAGTTGTGACACACCAAGATATAGATAGATCAAGGTGTTCGTAAGTATGTGTAGTCATGGGTAAAAAGATAATGATCAAAAGATAAATAAAAACAAGATTCACTGCCAAATGTCATGTATTCAACATATATCTTGACAAAGATCAAATAATGATGATGATGATGATGATTGATTTTCTTGTGATTAGGCTTGGATAATCACCTAAGCAAGGCTTTGATAAGGATGGTGTTCTTGCGATTAGGCTTGGGTAGTCCCCTAAGCAAGTCTTTGATTTTCTTACTCAAGCTTGGAAAATCACTTGAGTAAGGCTTTGATAAGGATAATAGATTGAATGATCGATAGGAAAAGGATAGGATGATTGATTAGTGTTTGACGACTAGGCTTATGAATGGATTTTGATTAAGGATTGATGTCTTAGTTGTAGTGTTTGGATTGATTGAATGCCCTGTCTAAGACTCTTAAAACTTTGATTTTTGAATTTTAACTTTTTAGATGGGATGAAAGGATGATTATTTATTTATTATGTTTGAGATGGGATGGATATGATATGGGATAAGATGGGTTGATGTTTTATTTATTATGGATGAAGATGAGGGACTCCAAAGGCATGAGAGTTGAAGGCTAAAGTGAGAGGAAACTAAGGATATACAAGATCAATCCTTGACATAATGTAGATGTAACTTTTGCATCTAACACATGAGAAAGCATGGGGAAGGGTGGGTGATAGTGGATGGATAAGGGATGATGCTTTATCAAGGATCAAAGACTAGCCATGATAGGTTTATTATGGATGGGTGGACGGATACAGGCGATAGTTTATTATGATATGGATAGAAATGATGACAAATGGGGTGACATCCTAAGAGATGGTGGATAAGAGACTACTACACATGATCCATATTTATAGGTTTTCACCATGGTACTTATCCAAGGTGCCACCAAGGTGGTTTTCACCTTTGGATGGGTTATTTCTCTTTACTATTTTTTTTTTGTTGGGTTTTTTGATTTTTTTTTTGGATTTTTTTGATAAATGAGACTTGATGTTGTAATTACGGTGGACACCTTTTAGTAAATGGTTAACAAAGTTGGATAGATGGGTATAGATGGTATGAGATGAGTGGAGGATGAATTGTGCAATAGGTGGAAGAAGATAAAGTATGGTCCCTATTGTGCGCACTATGAGGGTCATCATGCTTCACACATAAAGGAGTTTGTGCAACCTTTGGATTAAAACACATGAATGGGTCACTATCAGAAAGTATATGAATGGGTCATCATCAGAGGTCCATTGAGATAAATCGCCAAGGGGGATGGAATGATAGGATGGATGTATGGATATGGGTGGATTTTGTAAAGTGTATGGATTATGTGGAGATGATGAGGATGAATACTTAGGATCAACAAGCTCATTTCTTGATATTTTTCTTTGATAGATGCCCCTAGTTATTGGATGAAGAAGCATGATAGGAGATCAATTTTTTATTTCTTTTATTATTTGAATTTTTCAATAGCTTTTTATTTTGATTTGGACTAAAGGACCTTTCTTTTATTTTATTATTTTTTATATTTGATTTTGGATCTCCACATGATAAAGGTTTTTTTATTTTTTTATTTTTGATTGATAGACTTGTTCTTTTTGGGTGATACTTGTTGATCCAAGTCTAAGAGAAGGATAGAAGTGTATGGGTTGGATGTGTTGGATAAATGGTAAAGATGTATGGATCATGGAGAAGGTTGGTGATGCATCTGATGGATTCTTCGTGACTATCCTTTTTGGCACTGTTAATGTCAAAGAAAGCTTGCACATCCTTAAAGAGTTGGAAGGAAGGTGTAGTAGAGGCAACATTAAGAGAAGCGTACCCTAACCCAAGATGGTCAATATGGAATGATGGTGGTTCATGAGATGGAGTAGAAGGGATAGGATCTTGGATGCCCTCGATAGGATCATGATCAAAGAGTGGATTACCATGGACATAAAAAGTTTGGGATGATACAAATGGCAAGGTGGGATCTATATGGAAGGCTTGTACCTCATATTCTCCAATACCTAGTTCTTTGATCTTATCCTTGATTTCTGAGGGAGTACAAGAGGCAGGGAGAAATGAAGGATCAATGCATGAAGATGAAGATGATGATGTAGTGTTGGTAGGGAAATATTGTGAAAGGCCATGACTACTTTATAATATTTTACAATATTAGAATGAATTTGGATCAACATGCATGGTCACTTCAGTTTCATTGTGGGAGAACTTTATGCATTGATGAAATATGGATGGAACAACTTGCATGGCATGGATTGATGGAAGGACAAGAAGAATGTAATAGGGGATATCAAGGTCTAATATTTGGAAAGTGGTTTCAATTGTTAGAGGTTTGACCTAAATGGGTAGCTTGACAGAGCCTTTAGATTCATGCTCAACTTTGTCATATGTTTTTATTGTAATTTTTGTTTAGGGATCGACAACATCATTGGGATATCCTAGTTGATTTATTGAATTAGGTTGCAAAGATTAATTCTTGATCCACCATCTATAAGGATGCATTTGATTGTGAATTTATGGATGTGTGCTTGAATATGGAGAGAATGATTATGCGAGGGATCAATGAAAGGAATTTTGATAGTGGAAAAGAGGAGGGATTGTCGAGATGATAAGTGTCCCATCATGAATTGAAATTGAAAAAGATCAATATCATTAAGGACATGATTTTCATTGAGGGCTTTCTCAAGGTGGTCCTTGTGGATAAGAGATGTTTTAAGTAGCTTAAGGATAAATATTGGTGTTGTTGTTTTTTTCAAGTGGCCAAGGATACTATATTGGTGTGTAGGTTAGGAGGAGGGTGTAACTCCTTGGATAGAAATTCAAACATGTCAGGTAGTGATGATATAATTAGGTGTTTTGATAGTTATGGTGGCTACTTGGGAGGGACTGTGTTCAATGTAGCTAATGACAGAGTCAGATGAGATTTTTTTATTGTATGTATAAGGCATTGTGTTTTATGATGTGGAAGTTCTACCATCATTACACTAAGGAAAAGGTTTCTTATATATACCCATGCTTTTAATAAGGGATGTATGGCCTTCGATAGATATATCTCCTCAATCAATAAGATCTTGGATGGAGTTCCTTAGTTTCATGTATGAGGAGGTTTAATGTTGAAAAAATCCATAGAAATAAAAAAATCACTTTCCTTATAGCAAGAGGGTTTAGGCACATCAAGACCAAGAGGTTTGATGGGTGGCAAGTGGATCATGTTGGCTCGGGTGATCTTTTGGAGGATGGTTTTGATTGGTTCACCCAAGGGGGTATATTCACATTTAGTATGTCATTTTGGTTGAACTTGATGCAGAGGGTCTGGGACTTTGAAAGAAACAAAAAGTTCTCAAGGTTTGCAAGACACAATCCCAACCACTCTTCCAAGCACTCTGATGGAGACAAACCTCAATAATGCACCGAATGACTTATTTTTCTTCCTTATGGACCCAAACCCTAGGAACACTCTTAAGAGACCCAAAAAAACTTTTTTTAAATGATTTCAAAGCCCAACTCTTTGACTTAGACACAAAACCAAATTTTCACCTTAACTAGGCTACTAGCCCAACTAGGCCTCTAGCGAAGGATTTTTGACTTTGCACTCAAACTTTCCAAAGGAACCTCCAAAATAATGATTGAACCAGATGTGGTTTGTGATGATACATAACATACTAGATTCTTGATGGCACTTGTTTTGGAGCACACCAATCAAAAATCTGCTGTTTCCTCCAATTTAGGCCTAATTAGCCCTCTTTTCCAAAGCAACCCCCCTTTAAACTCAACCCCTGACCATGAAACTTTCAACAGTCCCTTAAAATGACTCAAAACCAAGGATTTCAAGTTTTTAGGCCTCTATGATACCTCTAACACGCTCAAACACAAAACCCTCCTTAACTTGCCTCAAAACTAGTGCCTCTTGAAAACTAACCTTCCAATCACTTCCAGAACTTTCTCATTGACTTTACACCATTAGGACAACATATTTATTCTATCCCAACTCAAAAAAATTCCCTTCATTAAGGCAGATCTTTTGCTGCTATACCCTAGCCTCCAACTTCAAGCACTTTGCATTGTGAAATCTTGGTGTACACCTCAATATTCTTCTTCCCTGCACATTAGTTTGTTAAATATGTATGTTACATGTTAGGAATGATCCATTTCACAGGTCACAGCAGCATTCTACCTTGAAATGGATCAATCATCCATGAAAACCACCAAAACTAGTGAAAATTTTGTGTTCTTTTTTAGGACAGTCAGCAATATGTTACAAAAACTGATTCCTAACATCTATCAGATCATTCAAAAGATTAATTGAAAGTAAATATAGGCTCTTAAACCATCCAATTTATTATAAATTCAAAAGGAATCAATAGATCATCAAAAAGACTCAAGAAAATGCAAGAAAACTGTGTTTTTCGCTATTTCCAGAAAACAGTCCGTACAGTACTTGCTCCAAATGCCCAACCTCCGTACAAATGATCATTTTTGGGTTATAAACCCATTCTCCAACTGCCCAAACTGTTTTACATTGATTTTATTCCATTAAAGTGCTTAAACCTCCTAAAACCCATTTACCCGCCTAAAGAGGATTTCCAAATATTTGAATTTACAAACTTGGAATTATTAAATTCTACCATCTAAAACTATTGGATTTTCAATATCCAACCTTATTTGACCTCATTAAAGCATTATATCCCTATTTAAAGCCCTATAACATGATAGTTCCCTTTACATAGCATTTTGGTCCTATGGTCCTTTCAAGACCCTTAGGAATTTTGATATTCCCATTACATCTATTCATCCCAAATGCCATTATAGGCTCCAGGATACCATAATTGATGTTTTGATTTGATGGAAAGGTCCTTCTGACCCCTGCACACTTTTGACCTTTGAAGATCTCCTTGAAGGCCTTGAGTGCTCTTGCACCATTCTCCCCAAGAAAGAAAGATTTCTTGCCCCAAGAAGTGTCCCATGTGTTGCCACCAAAAGACCCCTTGCTCTCATATGTTTTCATCTTCCAATGAGTAGGTATGTAGTCTCCCAAAGTCACTATCTTCCTCTTCTGCCAATCTGCATTCTTGACAGGATCAAAACTTGGATGAGACTGCCCTCTTGGTTGTTTGATCTCAACCTGCCCTTGTACCTTGTTATCCTTAAATACAACTCCAAAGGTGAGAAGAAAACATTTCATGTTTCAAGTTGGCACACAATGACTAGTTCAAAGTGTTAAGTTGAACCCAACTTTCAAATTTTAAATTTAAAGATACTTGACTCATTTCTATAAATTGTAAAATTGACCTATGATCTAATTGTGCAAATTACAAACCTAAACCTAAATGAGAAGAAAAAATTAAGAATCAAAACCATTTCTAAAATGAGATAAGATTGAATAAAGTTCAGATTATACACCAACTCTAAATAAAATCACACCACTTATAATTTATCATTACATAAAAACAACTTCATCAAAATAAATCCAAAATCAAAAAATACGAAATATATCATTTTCACCATTACAATGTCTCTTTCTATTGAAAGGACAGGGATATTCCAATATACTTCAGTCCCAATACCATTGAAAACTATTGAAAACTGTTGGAGTTCTAAAATAGAGAGTTTGAATAATTCCATTAAGCTTCACATAATACACCCACTCTAGATAAAATCACACCACTTATAATTTTATCATTACATAAAAACTACATCAAAATAAATCCAAAGTCAAAAAATACGAAATATATAATTGTCATCATTACAATGTCTCTTTCAATTGAAAGAACAAGAATATTCTAAAATACTTCAGTGCCAAGTGCCAAGTGCCAAGACCATTGACAACTATTGAAAACTGTGGGAGTTCTAAAATAAAGAGTTTGAAGAATTCCATTAAGCTTTAAATTGATATTTTAATAAAATAGACGATAAATAACATTTTTGAAATACCTTTCACATGAAAACGATTATAGTGGAGAAAGTTAGACATGGATGGGCTACCTAAATAGACGACTTGGAGATACATTTTTGACATAGCCAAACTTTGCTTAAATGCGCCTTAATTTCTTTCACAAGATAATAATGAATCTTATTTTTTCTTTAAAATATCATAAACTTGGTTGTTCCTTTTTACAATCTTAAAATAGTGGAGTCTAAACTTCCGAACGTCCGATTTCTAGGGAAATATATTGTTTAGAAATTTGAATATTCGGGAGGGGGCGAATAAGGCAGTTTGTGGCATGTGATGTTTAGATTCGCGCATGTATATTTATATATTATTACTAATAAATAGAATGACCAAAGTTTCTCACAAAATGTCGAGGATGATTCAAGGTTAGAAGACTGGTCGTACACTAAATATTGGATAATTTATGTGTATATATATAGTTTATATATGTAAGAGATAAACGTGCATATTTTGAATTTATATTTTGCTTTTTATAATTATTTTTGGTGGTGTTATAAAATATGGTATTGTAATGTTTAATTTGTTTTGTTTTGTGTATAAGTTGATTCTTATATTCTATTTATTGTTCTAAATTTTTGTATTCTTGTGATAGAATGAACTGGTTTGAACCTCTTATGATCCTACCTTAATTAGATTATGGGTGTAGAAGTGTTTCGAGGATTGATCCAAAGTGTGATTTTATCCAATTAATTCAAATGTCGTATTTTGCGCTTATAAGATCAATGTTTTCAGAATTTGAACATTACTTTGTTAGCTTGAGTGCTAAAACACCTCAAGTTCTAGAATCTTATTTTCATAGATAGTTTTAGGTTGTTAGTTGATCATCAAAATATTGGATCATTAGATATTCTCATTGCATAAAATTAGACCACAAAAGCATTTTCCTCCCTATCTCGACAAATAAGTCATCACATCAATGCCATAGGCACTTGCATCATTTGCTTGGCATGTCTTCAACCATTATATGTTGGGAACAACATTTGACATATCAATAAGGAAGTTCAAAACATTCTCTTTGAACACAACATATCCCCAATGTTCTTTTTAGCAACTCCCTATTTTAGATATAAGCATAGTGAAGGTGAATGAGTACCAAAAGTCAAATCAATAGAGAATAGATCCACGTGGAGATAAAGTGTTCAAGGACTAAACTGTATACATGACCTCATCTAGAGTAGCGTAAAGTTATAGTGTTGGTTTGTTGCAATCTGAGTAATGTATATCTAATTACAAAATTTAGATCCCAGTAGTCAAGCATAATATATAACAAATTCTTTATCGTCAACTAACAACACTAGTCAACCATAGATCATCCCTTATTGTCTCTTGTAATGTCCCTCCACATTAAAACATCAAATCTAAAGTAATTTGATTATTCAATTACAAATGACATCAAAATCATCAAAACCATTTATGCAAACAATGAAATTGAAATCTGAATTGCTCCAAAGCACCACAAAATAAAATTTATTATTATTTCCAAAATTTGTCGCAAAAATGCAAGTTTGTTACATATATTTTTCAAGTGTAACAACTTTTGCAAAAATATCTAAGCTCCTAAGTTACGAATCCACACCAAACAGATCAATTCCGTTGAGTGCAGGGCACCCAAAAAGGTAATGTAAACCCTCCAAACTGGCACCAACACTTGGGTAGAGGTGAAAACATGCAAACAACAACAAACCAACATCCACACACCACACAAAAACTTTTGCAAACAAGAATGAAAACAACAACACTATAAACTTATCATATCACACCTACAAACCACAATATAATGGCATAGCAAGATTTTCTAGGCCCCATTTCCTTCAAGAGTTCTCATACATTTTGAAGCAAAAGTTCCATGGATTTGTTATGTTTGATTGGAAATTTTTAGGAGTGCCTTTAAGTAGTTTAAGTTAGGTAAAGTGTACTCTCCCTTGGTCAAACCCCTAAGATTTTAATTTGGTAAGTTTTTGGAAAGAATAAAAATAGTAGTTAGTTATATAAATAATGCTTTAGATGCTCATGCAAGCAAATAATGTTGTAATAAGTATTCTATGCATGCTAGAATGGTAATGTTATAAGATTCTCTCATCCTTTCTAGGTGTTTTATCCCCTCTTTTGCAAATAAGCTAGGGTTACTCTTAAATACAACTCCAATGGTGGTAAGTATGCATTTCACGTTTCAAGTTGGAACACAATGACTAGTTGAAATGGTTAAGTCAAACTCAACTTTTAAATTTTAAATTATAAAAATTTAGACTTATTTCTACAAATTACAAAATTGACCTATGACCTAATTGTACAAATTACAAACCTACACCTAAACAAGAATGAAAATTTAAGAATCAAAACCATTCATAATAATGAGTTCATTTGAAATTGGATAGAGTTCAAATTATACACCAACTCTAAATAAAAACCACATCACTTATACATTTGTCATTATATAAAAACAACTACATTTAAATAAGCCCACAACCAAAAAATACAAAATATATAATTTTCACCATTACAATTATCTATTAAAAAGAATATTCCAATATACTTCAATACATTCCAATGTAGAGACTTTATTAAATTAGAGAGCAATTTAAGGAAAACAAGGGAGTTCTAGAATAGAGTGTTGAAGAATTCCATTAATATTTTAATAAAGTAGACGATAAATTACATTTTTGAAATGTCTTTACATGAAAACAATTATAGTGGAGGAAGTGAGACATAGACAGGCTACCTAAATAGACGACTTGGAGACAATTTTTTCAATACCCAAACTTGACTTAAATGCGCCTTAATTGCTTTCATTAGATAATAATGAGGTCTTATTTTTATTTATTGATTTATTTTTAAATATCATAAACTTGGATGTTCCTTTTCACGATCTTAAAATAGTGGAGTCTAAACTTCCAAATGACAGGGGGGGGCATGTGATGTTTAGACATGATGTATAATTATATATTATTACTAAATAGAATGTCGAGGATGATTAAGGTTAGAAGACTAGTCTTACACTCAATATTGGATAAATTATGTGGATATATATAATTTATATATGCAAGAGATAGAAGAGTATATTTTGACTTTATATTTTTTTTAATAATTATTTTTGGTGGTGTCATAAATATATTATTTTATTTTATTTTGTGTATAAATTGATTATATATTTATTGTTCTATTTTTTTATTCTTCTTATATAATGAATTAGTTTGAATCTCTTATGATCCCCCCTTCTTTAATTAGATTGTGGGTGTAAAATTGTCTCAATGATTGATCCATATTGTGATTTTGTCTAGTTAATCCAAATGTCATATTTCACACTCATAAGGAAAATATTTTCATATTTTGAACATTACTTTGTTAGCTTGAGTGCTAAAACACCTCAATTTCTAGGATCTTGTTTTCATAGATAGTCCTAGGTCGTTAGTTGATCATGAAATTATTGAAGAGTTGGATAATCTCATCACATATCATTAGATCACAAAAGCATTTCCTCTCTTATCTCGCCAAATAATACATCACATCAATGCCATGGGCATTTATATCATTTTCTTGACATGTCATCAACCATTATATTTTGAGAATGATGTTTGGCCTATCAACAAGGAAGTTCTTGTTGGCAACACAAGGGAAGACAACTAAGAGGGGGGGGCGTGAATCAATTGTCACAAAAACTATACATATTAAACTTATTCTCAGATCTGATAAATAAACATGAAAGCATAAACGATCATCACATCAAAAACACGCATAACACCAAGATTTTTACTTGGAAACCCTATTAGGGGAAAAACCATGGTGGAGGTTAATCCACAAGATTATACCTTGTTAAAAGTATTACAAATGGGGAATGCACATTCATTCAGGCACACTGCCTAGAGCACATTGCTCAAATACAAAAGGCTTACTGCCTAAAGGAAGACTCACTGTCTTACAGTCACATTCGGTTTACATCCGAAAGATTTTGAATTGAGAAAATAACACCTTCTAATGCCTGATTATAGTTCCGGTTAAGCAAATAAACACTTTCATCTGCTCACTCTTCCTCACACTTTACTTTTTCCTTCGAAATATTAGAACATCATTCGCACTTAGCACACAACATACATCACACACCATGCCATCAAATGGTATAAACAATCGATCATGTATATTCACGACTAAAGATAACATCAACTACATGTCAGCCCAACAAAATATGAAACGTGTACAAACTGTCGGCCCAAATCAATAAACAATTTATCAATGTAGACCAAACAATGTCAGCCAAAACATAGTAAAGACCCAAAAAACAATCCTCAAATACAGAACACCTTCAAAAATTATGCCTCGAAGATCCGCAACATGCTACAATCACCCTCTCGGCCATGATCAGGAAAAACATGAACTCATAGAAGAAAATCACCAATTGTGAGCACAACGATCAATGCAGACCAACAACATAGATAGAGTACGATCTAGAAACATCCACAAGCATCATGAATCACCACAAAAGCATCCACAACAACTCAAATTACTAGAATCACATCATCGTCTTTTAGGAACACCAACTAAAGCAACATAACAACTGTCAGAACACAAATACTCATAACTCAATCAAATCTTCATGCGAACCTCTAAAACTTCATGTGGATAAACTAGATATACTTGTCAACAAACCCTTTAATCCGCAACCTCTTATCATCAATATACTAAGCTAGCCACCATATTGAACTTCACTGCATCACCGACAACCTGCAACTTATTTTATTACAATTTTCTCAATATCCTCGACATATACATCCTTAAAGACATTAATGGAAATAAGGTTGACATCAATGAAAACCACATATCAGCAATATCCAACAGTTCCAAACATTTTCTTTCAACATAACATATCTTTAATATTCTTTTTACCATCTCCCAATTTTAGATATAAGCATAGTGAAGGCAAATGAGTACCAAAGGTCAAAGCAATAGAGAATAGATCCATGTGGGGATAAAGTGTCTGAGGACTAAATTGTACATACATGGGCTCATCTGTAGGAGTGCAAAGTCATATTGTTGGTTTGTTGTAATATGAGTAATGTATATCCAATTATAAAATATAGACCCCATAGTCAAGTATAATATATAATAGAACCTTTATTGTCAACCAATGTAAGTCAACTAGAGCTTAGCCCTTCTTGTCCCTCTTGTTTATTAGTATTAACTCTTTAATTAATTTAGGTCTTAGTTAATTTATTGCTTGATTATTAGATCATACTTTTATGATCTCTTCAGGTCATTTCCCTTTGTCATATATATCTTCCACATTAACTACTTCTACTGCAATGCTAGAATCAAATATATCCCCTCCACTAACCCCACAAACTTGTTCATTTCATTCCCTCTATTAGTTACATTTATGATACATAGAAACCCCCATCTATTGCACTTTCTAATTCATGTGCAATTTCATGCAATTTGTACTTCTATTTATTGGCTTGATATCAACACTTCCAATATTATGATATTCTTTTATGTACATGTTTTTTGCCAAGGTACATTACACAATTATGAAGGATTTTTATAGAATGGATTCACACACATTTGTGTAAGAATAGATTCTAACAAATCTATGCAAGCATGCACAAGCTAACCAAATGTGCACAATCTTCAATCATAATGCACAACTTCACGAGTTTTCACTACCTTCTACAACATTACCAACTCTTGTAACATCTCTATATTGTGTGTGATATTCACATGGGTAACACATGTATTTGTACCAATATGTCTAGTTTAGCTTCATACATTTCTAGTACCTAGCCATGTCTACTCTATATGATCATGCTAGATAACTAGCACCATATGGATCCAACACTTGGCATAACCTTGATGACATGGGAAGCACAACATATGTGTATGATATTAGTTATCTTCTTACCTATAAGCTTCGCTAACAACCACTATATAAATATAACATCTAGATACATAGTTTAGGCAAAGGGTTCCTAGCTCACAATGTAAAATAAATTCTACTATAAGACTAAATCTACAACCTTATAGAATTGGTACCATCAACATTGGTTGTACCTGAAGAGGGTTGGAAAATATTGAAAGCAAACAAAGGAAGATAAAAGCAATACAAATAACAATACCTTCACCTAGAATCTTTGCTTCTCTCCTTGGTGAGCAGAAATGGAGTGCACCCTTATTCCATTTGATTTTCTCTTGATATGTGGATTGCCCAATGCTCTAGCACAGCCTTGATATAATTTGATAATGATAGTGATAGGCTTGATTCAATAGAGACTTTGATAGCATGTAGGTATGATAATAGATTTTAGATTGGATTATGAAGGAAGAGAGTCTCTAGATATAGAGTCCTAAAGAGGAAAAATAAATGGTTAGAAATAATTGATGATGGAGGGCCAATATTGATTGAGGATTAGGTTTTGGTTCAAGGATGCAATCATATGACAAGTGTCACATGATAGATAAGATCTAGGTTTAGGATTGAGATAAGGACAAAAATGCTTATGGCAATGGCTAGGATTAAAAGGTTAAATGAGATGAATGGATAAGATAAAAAGATGATTTGAATTTTGGGTAGGTGTATAGGTTCAATGAATCTAGGCAAGGAGTTAGTTAGGCACACGAAGGGGACATTTGTCACATGAGGAGAAATTTATATTATGATCCATGCGAACAAGGTGAAAGGCTAGGATTAGATGGGCAAGGATAGAGGATAAAGGACAATTAATTAAATAAATAAAGTATTTATTTAATTAATGGGATCATGTGAAGGGATATTAATTAAATAAATGATAAGTATTTATTTAATTAAGGGATTAGGATACAGATGGGAATAATTAAATAAATAATAGATATTTATTTAATTAATAGCTTAGAATAGGCTAAAATTAGGTGTGGCTAGGTAAGGTCATATTTTAGGTGTCTACATTTCACCCCTCTTTGATATGACACCACAAAGTGGTGTTGTATCAAATTTTTTTAAAAAATAGTGGATGAGAGAGGATAAGGATCTAAGATGAGAGAGGATAAGGATCAAAGATTATGCCCCAATCAATGGGAGGATGAAAAAGGATGAAGAAGGAAATATTAATGATTAGGTGATGGGATTCCCCATCGAGAGGACATGCGGGTTAAGAGAACATAGGTGGCTCTTGAAAGGGAAGGGAAGGATGAGGGATTAGGAAGATGACTTGGAGGATGAAGAGGATGAAGGAGATGAAAAGGAAGGGGAATTTGATGATGATGGATGGATTATGCCACTATGTATTGAGAAATCCTAATGTTTGATATAGCAAAGGAAAGAATGCACCATTGTGTGAGGAACTAGTGGACAAGATAACCTTTGCATGAACTTGACACTCAAGCAATGACAAACATAAAAAGCAAGACAATACCCAATTATATACTAGTTGTGACACACCAAGATATAGATAGATCAAGGTGTTCGTAAGTAGGTGTATTCATGGGTAAAAAGATAAATGATCAAAAGATAAATAAAAACAAGATTCACTGCCAAATGTCATGTAGTCAACATATATCTTGCCAAAGATCAAATAATGATGATGATGACTGATTTTCTTGTGATTAGGCTTGGATAATCACCTAAGCAAGACTTTGATAAGGATGATGTTCTTGCGATTAGGCTTGGATAGTCCCCTAAGCAAGTCTTTGATTTTCTTACTCAAGCTTGGATAATCACTTGAGTAAGGCTTTGATAAGGATAATGGATTGAATGATCGATAGGAAAATGATAGGATGATTGATTAGTGTTTGATGACTAGGCTTATGAATGGATTTTTATTAAGGATTGATGTCTTAGTTGTAGTGTTTGGATTGATTGAATGCCAAGTCTAAGACTCTCAAAACTTTGATTTTTGAATTTTAACTTTTTAGATGGGATGAAAGGATGATTATTTCTTTATTATGTTTGAGATGGGATGGATATGATATGGGATAAGATGGGTTGATGTTTGATTTATTATGGATGAAGATGAGGGACTCCAAAGACATGAGAGTTGAAGGATAAAGTGAGAGGAAACTAAGGATATACAAGATCAATCCTTGACAAAATGTAGATGTAACTTTTGCATCTAACACATTAGAAAGCATGGGGAAGGGTGGGTGATAGAGGATGGATAATGGATGATGCTTTATGAAGGATCAAATACTAGCCATGATAGGTTTATTATGGATGGGTGGATGGATACAGGCGATAGTTTATTATGATATGGATAGAAATGATGACAGATGGGGTGACATCCTAGGAGATGGTGGATAAGAGACTACTACACATGATGCATATTTATAGGTTTTCACCATGGTACTTAGCCAAGGTGCCATCGAGGTGGTTTTCACCTTTGGAAGGGTTATTTCTAATTACTATTTTTTTATTTTTTTTTGTCTCTTTTTTTGGGTTTTTTGACTTTTTTTTGAATTTTTTTGATAAATGAGACTTGATGTTGTAATTACGGTGGACACTCTTTAGTAGATGGATGAAAAAGTTGGATAGATGGGTATAGATGGTATGAGATGAGTGGAGGATGAATTGTGTAGTAGGTGGAAGAAGCTAAAGTATGGTCCCTATCATGCGCACTATTAGGGCCATCATGCCTCACACATAAAGGAGTTTGTGCAACCTTTGGATTAAAGCACATGAATGGGTCACTATCAGAAAGTACATGAATGGGTCACCATCAGAGGTCCATTGAGATAAATCACCAAGGGGGATGGAATGATAGGATGGATGTATGGATATGGGTGGATTTTGTAAAGTTTATGGATTGTGTTGAGATGATGAGGATGAATACTTAGGATCAACAAGCTCATTTCTTGATATTTTTCTTTGATAGATGCCCCTAGTTATTGGATGAAGAAGCATGATAGGAGATCGATTTTAATTTCTTTTATTATTTGAATTTTTCAATAGCTTTTTATTTTGATTTGGACTAAAGGACCTTTCTTTTATTTTATTATTTTTTATATTTGATTTTAGATCTCCACATGATAAAGGTTTTTTTATTTTTTATTTTTGATTGATAGACTTGTTATTTTTGGGTGATAATTGTTGATCCAAGTCTAAGAGAAGGATGGAAGTGGATGGGTTGGATGTGTTGGATAAATGGTAAAGATATATGGATCATGGAGAAAGTTGGTGATGCATCTGATGGATTCTTCATGACTATCCTTTTTGGAATTGTTAATGTCAAAGAAAGCTTGCACATCCTTAGAGAGTTGGAAGGAAGGCATAGTAGAGGCAACATTAAGAGAAGCGTACCCTAACCCAAGATGGTCAATATGGAATGATGGTGGTTCATGAGATGGAGTAGAAGGGATAGGATCTTGGATGCCCTCGATAGGATCATGATCAAAGAGTGGATTAGCATGGACATAAAAAAGTTTGGGATGATACAAATGGTGAGGTGGGATCTATATGGAAGGCTTGTAGCTCATATTCTCCAATACCTAGTTCTTTGATCTTATCCTTGATTTCTGAGGGAGTACAAGAGGAAGGGAGAAATGAAGGATCAATGCATGAAGATGAAGATGATGATGTAGTGTTGGTAGGGAAATATTGTGAAAGTCCATGACTACTTTATAATATTTTACAATATTAGAATGAATTTGGATCAACATGCATGGTCACTTCAGTTTCATTGTGGGAGAAATTTATGCATTGATGAAATATGTATGGAACAACTTGCATGGCATGGATTGATGGGAGGAAAAGAAGAATGTAATAGGGGATATCAAGGTCTATATTTGGAAAGTGGTTTCAACTGTTATAGGTTTGACCTAAATGGGTAGGTTGATAAAGCCTTTAGATTCATGCTCAACTTTGTCATATGTTTTTATTGTAATTTTTGTTTAGGGATCGACAACATCATTGGGATATCCTAGTTGATTTATTGAATTAGGTTGCAAAGATTAATTCTTGATCCACCATCTATAAGGATGAATTTGATTGTGATTTTATGGATGTGGGCTTGAATATGGAGCGAATGATTATGCGAGGGATCAATGAAAGGAATTTTGATAGTGGAAAAGGTGATGGATTGTCAAGATGATAAGTGTCTCATCATGAATTGAAATTGAAAAAGATCAATATCATTAAGGACACGAGTTTCATTGAGGGATTTCTCAAGGTGGTCCTTTAGGATAAGAGATGTTTTAAGTAGCTCAAGGATAAATATTGGTGTTGTTGTTTTTTTCAAGTGGTCGAGGATGCTATATTGGTGTGTAGGTTAGGAGGAGGGTGTAACTCCTTGGATAGAAATTCAAACATGTCAGGTAGTGATGATACAATTAGGTGTTTTGATAGTTATGGTGGCTACTTGGGAGGGACTATGTTCAATGTGGCTAATGACAGAGTCAGATGAGATTTTGTTATTGTATGTATAAGGCATTGTGTTTTATGATGTGGAAGTTTTACCATCATTACACTAAGGAAAAGGTTTTTTATATATACCCATGCTTTTAATAAGGGATGTATGGCCTTCGATAGATATATCTCCTCAATCAATAAGATCTTGGATGGAGTTCCTTAGTTTCATGTATGAGGAGGTTTAATGTCGACAAACCCTATAGAAATAAAAAATTCACTTTCCTTATAGCAAGAGGGTTTAGGCACATCAAGACCAAGAGGTTTGATGGGTGGCAAGTGGATCATGTTGGCTCGGGTGATCTTTTGGAGGATGGTTTTGATTGGTTCACCCAAGGGGGTATATTCACATTTAGTATGTCATTTAGGTTGACCTTTAGGGATAACCACATGTTGTTGAGGAGCTAGGTTTTTATGGGATGATGATGGTGGAGGTATTTGGATATTTTTAACATCTTTTAAATTAGTCACACCATCATTGACCATGTTTTTTTTTTATTCAAAAAAAGGGATTTATCACTAGATTGAGGATTGTTGTCTCTACCTTCTTTGTATATATTGACTATAGACCTTTAGCTATATGTGATTTTTCTATGGCTACTCATTTTTCTATGATCTCATTGAAGGAGTGAGCACATTGCATGTGAATATGGAAGCCCAATTCAGTGTTTAATTTTTCAAAAAAGATAGTGACACTTGCCATGTAAAGCGGCTAGCAAGATGTCTCCATTATATTGCAAGAATAAGGAAAAGGATTCACCATTCTTTTGTTTAGTGTTGAAAAAATCCATTGTGGTGATATAATTTCCTATGTTATAAGAAAAGTGAGTATCAAATTTAGTGGCTAGCTCAAAAAATGTTGTGATTGTCCCATGTAGGTGGTGAGTGAACCAATCAAGGGCTTGTCCACCCAAGATTCTAGGGAAGAGCCTCAAGAGGTAAGCGTCAAGATAGGAAACCTCTTGGCATGAAATATACAATTATTTTAAATATTCCCTAGGATCTCCTTTTCCCTTGTACTTATCCAATTTAGGCATTTCAAAGTTTTTGGGAAAAGGGATCATGGTGATGGACTTGTTGAAAGGACAAGGACATAGTTCTTGAAAAGTGTAATATTTCTTGTGATGTCCTATTTGAAGTCCCTTAAGGGTATCCTTTATTTGTTGCACATCTTGGGATAAAAGTACTTGTGAAGTTGAAGGGAGGCGATTGATAGTTGGATATGGGAGGTTGTGAAGGTGATATGTGTTGGTATTGATAAGAGGATGAAATGGGATTAGAAGATTGGAGGTGTTGATAAAAAGATGATATGGGGTTAGAAGAAATTGGATTTGAGGTTTGGAGATGATATGATGTGTTAGGAGGAATAGATATTGAGACATGAGAAGGGATGGAATGTTGAGGTTGTGGGATATGAGATGAAATGTTTTGGGTGTGAGAGGGGATTTTGATATATAAGTGGGATGTAGGATTGAGGTTTTGAGATCGAATGAGGATATTAGAAGAAGATGGGAAAGATGAAAGATCATGAGGATTAGAAGAATATGGATGATAGGTAGGATTATGATGAATAGAAAATGTGGGTGTAGAAAGAGGTTGTTGGATGATTTGAGATTTGTCAAAATCATGAGGTGATTTGTCACCTTTATTTGCTAACATAAGGATATATTGGTCAGGATGTTTCATGATATATGTATGCATCAAGTCCATGGCTCGAGTATCTTGGGAAAATTCCTCTAACGATGTTTGGGAGTCTTGGTCACTAGAATCATGATCATGGATAATGAAGGATGGAAATGGGTTCTCCATAGGGATTTGGTGGACTACCTCCTCAAATGGTGTATCATGAGATGATGAGGGAAAATATTGAGAGGCCATGGTTTGATTTCTTGTTTGGGAACTTGTGATAGGCATCCAAGAGAGAGACCTAGGAATGATGGGATGGAAAATGATGATGATTAGGGGTAAACCTCGGATTTGAGAGGATGAGAATGATGAAATGGATGGAAAGGGGATGATGATAACATAGATGCAAAGGGGATAATTATGAAATAGATAGAAATGGGATAAATTAAATAGATGAGACAAGACCAATAGTGTCTCAAGATAACTAGATCCTTGATTGAAAATGATGGGTTTTTTTTTATATTAGACTTTGATAATCATGTAGGTAAGCCTTGGATTTGCTTACTCAAGCTTTGATAATCACCTAAGCAAGGCTTGGATAAAAGATGATTTGCTTACCTAAGCTTGGAAAATCACTTAGGCAAGGCTTGGATATGCTTACTTAGGCTTGGATAATCACCCAAGCAAGCTTTGATGGGGATTTTTATATCAAGGATTAGGATCTAGATAGAATTTTAACAAGATTAATTTTGATGGGATGTGATATGAATTATGATTGGATGATGATATAGGTCAAAGATGATAAGGATTTGATATGATATGATATGATTGGATTGGATAGAAAGATAAATGATGAAAGTAATGATGATGATGATGATGATAAAGGTAGGTTGATGACTGATAGGACCAACGTCTAGGGATGATGATTAGGATGCCTATGTTATGATATTGAATAAAAATGACAGGATTAGGGAAAGATGATGGATTTTGGATGGATATGATGCAAGTGGTTGATGTTTCAAGTGAAATGACGGTTGTGGAAGGGTATCTTAGGTCTTCTCTAGGGCTACAAAGGTCAAGATTACAAACTAAGGTCTCAAGATGGTCAAATGATGGTGAAGTGATAGAGGTACAACTTTAGGTGACAAAGGTGCCACTTTAGGCTATAGAGGCATAAATTTAGGTTGTATAGGTGCAAATTCAGGCTATAGAGGTGCAACTTTGGGTTGCAAAGGCCCAACTTCAGGTGACAAAGGCGTAGCTTCATAGAGAACTATGTAGAGGCACCTTAGGATGATGTAGAAGTATAGGGGGGTGATGTAGAAGATCAATTTGACAGTTTGAGATGGATTTTGATGATTTTTGGTAAGAGACAATCAAATAGGAAGACACAAGACTTTAATATCAAGGTGATAAGGATAAGTTCAAAAATGCATTCTAAGTGGCTTCACTAGTTTTACACATGAAAACACACCAATAATGATAGAACAAGCTATATTTAATCAAGTAGGTGTGTTAAATTAGTGTAGTCCCACTTTCTAAAGGTGTAATACCTTAAAATGAATGGGTAACTAGGTTATAAAAAGTTCATATACCATCTTCACACCCCTCACCTTAGAAGGACAAGGCCCTACCAAGGAGTATGTGTCACTTCAACAAGAGAGTACATGGTGAGTAACTTTGGGCATGATACTATATCCAAAACCACACTAAGAAATGACCTATGGTATTAAAGGCTTCTAAAATAAGGTTCTTAGTGGATCTATGAATGGTGAGCCCATTTGATAGTTCTTGAGATTAGGATGGTCTCTCCTTATCTCATCACCAAACAAGTCTCAAAAAATTGAGGTTCGCATGGCTTGGCTTGAGTGATATTGGCTACAATTTGAGGTATAACTTTCAATCTCCCCCCTTCATATACCCTACCAGAAAATATGGTTGAGTTCATCCTTGAGGTGATAAAATCCCTAAGAAGGCCTCCTAATAGGAAAGAGTATACTAGGTGCTTTTGGTCACCCAAGATCAGATGAAGCATAAGGGGACAACATATGCACAAGCTAGTAAGCCTTGGGATAAAAAATAGAACATAAAAGAAATGAAGATGTGTGAGATTTCTAATCTCCAAGATCACACAAAGTGCAAAGGAGAGAGCATACATCTACACACACTTCCAAACATGGTATACAATGTTTATTAACCCACTAGGCTACTTTAGTTTCCTAGATTAGTGGAAAAATAAAGCCTTGTACCAATGAATCTACATCAAACCATTAGTAGTCTCAATTATTATGATCTTTGGCAAGCCTTGGATAGCTACACCACTTGTTAGTTTCTCAAAAACTAAGGTTAGATGTGACAAATGAGTGAAAAACCTTAGAAATTGCAACTTGAAATAAAAGTGCAACTTTACTTGGTGAATGTGCCACCTTAGGGAACAAAATCATAGATTTATGAAGTAGAAGCACTACTTTATGCTACAAAGGAACAAATCTATGAAACAAAGGTGCCACTCTGTGTAACAAAAGTGTAGTTTCATAAATAGAGCCTAAAAATAGCCTTTGGGAGCAAAAAAGATATTTTTTATCAACCTAGTTGGAGAACCTACAAGATGAAGCTATAGGATACATGAAAACATAAAGCTCTAGCCAAAATATGTTAGGTTATATTCTAAAAATATATCAAAATGAGGAAAAACCCTAGATATCTTAGAAATCTTGCAAGGAACCCTAGTTTTACAAAACCCTATAAACCCTAACTTTTACAAGAAAATGATGAACCAACCTAAAATATAGGGTGTTAGAATTAAATAATCTAGGAATAAAATGTTATTCAAATCCTAGGTTTAGCTAAAAAATGCTCTTATGCAATCTTCAAAACAAAAGCTTAGTTCTCGGTGACATAGGCGTCACTTCATGAAAGAAAGGTGTCAATTTATGCAACAAAGGCATAAATTTGTGGGACAAAGGAACCTTTATGTGAAATAGAGGTGCCACTTCATAGTTTGGGTCTGAAAATGACATCTGCATCACAAAATCCTCATAAAAACTTGATAAAAATGATAAAACAAGGATGAGGGTCCCACTAGGTGTGCCAAAATGAAGAGGGTTGGAAAATATTGAAGGAAACAAAGGATGATAAAAGACATATAAAGCACAATACCTTCACCTAGAATCTTTTCTTCTCTCCTTGATGAGCTGAAATGGAGTGTACCCTTATTCCATTTTATTTTCTCTTGATGTTGATATGTGGTTTGCTTAATGCTCTAGCATAACCTTGATATAATTTGATAATGATAATGATAGGGTTGATTCAATAGAGATTTTGATATAATGTAGGCATGATTTTAGATTCTAGATTGGATTATGAAGGAAGAGAGCCTCTAGATATAGAGTCTTGAAGAGGTAAAGTCAATGGCTAGAAATGATTGATGATGGAGGGCTAAGATTGATTGAGGATTAGGGTTTGGTTCAAGGATGCAATCATATGACAAGTGTCACATGATAGATAAGATCTAGGTTTAGGACTTATATAAGGATAAAAATCCTTAAGGAAATGGATAGGATTAAGAGGTTAAATGAGATGAATGGATAAGATAAACAAATAGTTTGACTTTTGGGTAGGTGGCTACCTATTCAATGAATCTAGGTAAGGAGTTAGTTAGGCATGTGAAGGGGACATTTTTCACATGAGGAAAAATTTAGATTATGATCCATATGAACAAGATGAAAGGCTAGGATTAGATGGACAAGGATAGAGGATAAAGGAAAATTAATTAATTAAATAAAGTATTTATTTAATTAATGGGATCATGTGAAGGGATATTAATTAAATAAATGATAAATAGTTTATTTAATTAATGAATTAGGATAATGATGAGAATAATTAAATAAATAATATTTATTTAATTAATTAATGGCTTAGAATAGGCTAAAATTAGGTGTGGTTGGGTAAGGCCATATTTTAGGTGTCTACAATACCTTTACAAGAGGTTCCTTGAAAAATAGGTGGATGTTTTCCCTTCTTGATAATGTGAACCTATTTTCTCACCACAACCTGTGTAGTAATGTGTGCGTTTATGAAGGAACCAACTAAAAAATGGCCTAAAAATAATCAATTTTTTTAATTGAAAATCCTAACTTTGGATTGGCTTCAAGTCAAGAGAACCAATTTTTGGTGGTTCTAAAAGGTTAAAAATGAATTAAATCCCTCTATGAAACAATTAAGAATAAGGATCCATGGGGTTTTGGCTAAAGGTCAATCCTAGCAAGTGATCATAGGAGACTAATTAAGAGAATGTTGGTTGATAGAAACATTAGTTGTAATGTCATTTCCATTAGATTAATGAGGGTTTGATAGATGTAGACACCTAAAATTTGACCTTACCCAACCACACCTAAATTTAGCCTATTCTAAGTCATTAATAAAATAGATAATATTTATTTGCTTAATTTACCCATCACCTTTATCCCACCTTGTCCTTTCCAATTAATTAAATAAATATTTAATATCTATTTAATTAGTTTATCCTTCACCTTTATCCACCACTTTAATTAAATAAATATTTTTTATTTATTTAATTAATTTATCCTTCCACATCACCCTTCTCCAATAATTAATTAAATAATATATTTTATTTAATTAAATATTGAGTCACATGTCTAACTAACTCGTCTAGATTCATTGAACCTAGACACTTCCCAAAAGTCAAACTAGCTTTCCATCTCATCCATTCATTTCACATTACACCTCTTAATCCTAGCCATTCCCGTAATGATATGCTCTAGTGCACTTCCTAAACCTAATAGGAAAGAAATCAAGGTAATTTCAAGAGCATAATAAGTAGTATTTCTACATCACTTATGAGCTATGATCATGTTTGCAACATATCATCAAATCCATGTCTATGAATAGTAAGAAATAAATCAAGGAAATTCTAAGAGCATAATAAGTAGCATTTCTACATCACTTATGAGCTAAGATCATGTTTGCAACATATCGTATCCATGTCTATGAATAGTAAGGTACTTCATGTTTTATGTTTATCATTGTTATAAGCACCAATATTTTTGTTGGATCTTCAAGCAACTATCAAACTCTCCTTGTGTGAGATGAGATAATTGACCTCAGTCCAAAAAGGAATGCACAACTAAGTGCTAAGTACAACATATTGATTTATCATTCATTTTTATCCATTTTACTCTACCTGACCTAGGGTAATACTCTTTATCAAACATCATGATATCTATTTGTGGAGGTGGAAACACCAAAATGGGGTTTGACTAAGTCAAGCCCCTATATGACACAACCCTTCCTCTCTTGCCTTTCTTGTAGGTTACAAATATAAATTGGATTGAAGGAGATTGAAGAACTAAAGACATAAAACCCTAGATCAAGCATGCAAACACCTTTCATCATGTTGAGTAGGAAAAGTGATCCTATATCCAATTAGGATAACTAGGATTATCTCCTTTTCACTTGACTCAACATTTAAATATAAACCAATGGGGATTTTATTATTAGCTTGTTGCCACAAGGGAGAGCCAACTTCCTAGGGCTTATGTTATATTGAGTTGTG
The DNA here is from genome assembly GCA_007258455.2 of Sequoia sempervirens. Lineage (NCBI taxonomy): Eukaryota > Viridiplantae > Streptophyta > Pinopsida > Cupressales > Cupressaceae > Sequoia > Sequoia sempervirens. Next base: position 841,961,625 of record VDFB02281492.1, on the reverse strand, counting down.
AGGATGACAAATTTGATGTGTGATTTGACAAGCCTATTTGACATATAACCCTAGTTCTAAAAATATAACTGATCACACATAAAGAAATAAAAAGTAGCAGAACTAACTTGGATATGAGCAATGACAATAATGAGGAACTTGCACTACAAATTTGTAGCTAAAATGGATATTCTAGGGAATGGTGCACCCTAGACTGGGCTCCTCTTTTTTCGGATCTAAAATTTCTAAGAGGTAAATCACAATTTGCACTTTGTCTTTTTTTGAAACTCCCAAATCTAACCTGAACACATGAAAAGGGGATGAAAGGTTGTGTTGTATAGGGGCTTTCCTAAGTCAAACCCCGTTTTGGTATTTCTACCTCCATGTATAGTGATTGATGATGATCAAGAGGGCAATACCCTAGGCTGGGTAGACGCGAAAACAACAATAATTGACTCAAATTGGTAAATGACAAATGATAATGTTACCTTGATGTGAAAAAACTTGAAGAAGAGATGCCACACTACAAGTTGATTGATGGATGTATTGATTGCTTGATAGACCTACAAAAGGTTAGCTCATAAAACATAATGGATTGCTACAACTAGCATGTAGAGGATAACTCAATACATCTTCATGATTTGTCATGATTGATCATAATAGCTTCTTGCACATAATTGCTTCACTCTCCTTGATGTCTTTCAAGCTTGATCTTGATTGATGAAAGTGTTGTAATTATGTAGAAAATTCTTCCCTTTAATGCTCTTGACTGATTTTAGGATCTTCAATTTACTCAATAGATTTTCCTAAGTGTTCTAGGATTTCAAATGATAAAAGAGACTAGTATTTATATGCAATTATTCTAATTTCCCAAAAATAAAATACCAATGGCCAAAAAATAAAATTGGAAATTCAAATAATAATATATCAACATCGACATATTCAAATTGGAGCAAAAAGGGTGGTTTAGGGTGTGGTGCGCCGTAGACCAAACTCATTTTTTCAAGGTCCAAAGTGTCAGGGGAAAACACTAAATGCTTACTTTCATTTCCCATTGTTTGATTTTTTTGAGGATATTCATAAAATGAAAAATTAAATGCATAATTAGGTCCAAGCACATAGGGGGAGTAAAACCTACTATGAAATTATCAAGGGTGACAATTTTCGATGCTACACATTAAATTAGGGAAATATTGATTATTCAGTGATTGACAGACTTTGGAAGTTGACACTGATAGGTAAGAACCTATAGACTATGATGCTCATATGAAAAATATCACTTCTAAAAAGAATCATTTTCAGACAAGGGCACCCTCACCCTTGTCCAGTCATTTTTGCTCAAAATTTGAACGTCAGGATCCTTATCTCCTACACTCTGCTTTCGTACTGTTTGTTTGAGTATTTTAGTTATATGTTTTATGTATCTATGATAGTTTGCTACCCTTTCATAGTTTCACCTAATTTGCATCATAAATCACACACATCACATCATTTAATCCAGCATTTCACAACAAAAAGGGGACCAAACCCCTGACCAACTAGTTAAGATATTCCTTGAGGACAATAGCCTAATATTTATCTTGGTCATTTTTGTGTCCCCCAGATGTCAAAGGTGGAAAGTGTGATTTAGGTTAGCTATTAGCCTTAGATACCATTTCCCACCTCACAGTTTTATCACTTCTACATATTTGGAGAGTACACAATATGACTAATAAATTAAGCTATAATATACACAACTCATAGTTTGATATATTTTGCATGAGTATTTCATAGAAATATTTATAGCTTATATTAATATTTAGAGATCTAAATATTACATGAAATTTGATAGAAAACATAAACTATGACCTAAAAATCACATATATTTCTACATAAATGTAATATAAATAGGACTAGAAATCTAGGATAGAACAAAATTATCACAAGGTCACATCAACTATTTCTAGAATCTTGCACAATACACAACTCTTGTGAAGGTAAAATTATGAATTTTATTGATTCAAAAGGTACAAAAAAGAGTACAAGTTTGAGAATGATATATTTTTGTCAGAAAAAATGAGTTTCAAAAGTTTGATAATTCATCCCCTATATTAGTTACATTGAAGATTTTTAAATACATTGTCTTTTCATCCTTGACTAGGAATACCTCTTGCAAATCTAACAATACAGAGGGAATATAGGCCAATAGTCATGTAATAAATGAGGATGCTTGCCTTGAAACCAATTGAGTTAGCTTGCTTGAGCACTTGGGAGGTAAAATTAGTTATTTAACTACTCGAAATGCTCTAGATGGGAATTAGGGAAGAGAACCTTGACCTTTTCAACCTTTTTCAACTTTTTGTGTTCCTATATTTTATCCTTAAACTCTTAGATGCTTAAAAAATGATAAATTTTTTGTTATAGGTGTCTCAACTATTCAAACTACCCTTTATCATCTGCAACTACCCTTCAATGCTTTAAAACTACCTCTCAATGCTTATTGATTTAAATCTCTTAATGATTTTAAATAAGATCAAGATTCTCAACTACCTCTCAATGATTTTTTGTTATAGGTGTCTCAACTATTCAAACTACCCTTTATCATCTGCAACTACCCTTCAATGCTTTAAAACTACCTCTCAATGCTTACTGATTTAAATCTCTTAATGATTTTAAATAAGATTTAAATCCCTTTGTGGCATGGGATCAAGATTCTTCATTCAAGGCATCTCAAACTCCTTAATGACTCCTAACCAACCAGCTTGTTCTACAATCATGCTCAACTCTTTGTTATCTCTACTTTTATGGTTTCATCAATGGATCATTCAACTATTATTGAAATCTTTCTTCTCTATACCATGTATTCATGATGCATTGTCAAAAGGAAGTGATCATGATTTCTAGGATGGCTATACTTCCATGATAATAGGTTGTACCTTATTCATTGCATACAAACCCTCTATCATATGGTAACTTGCAATTTCCCTCAACATATCTTATAAATTGTTAACAAGTTATGAATACCAGTTACACTCTTAGATTTTTCATTCGTGAATTATCTTCTCACTATGGGTAGTACATAGATTGTAATCCTTGTATATCATTCCAAAGTCATCTCTTCACTGTCATGAATTCCCACTCATAGGTTCCTCATCATACACTGCTTTGACATCTCTTGTGAATTTTGTGCTCCTCGAATATAAAATTTCATTGGAGATTTCCCTCTTATTCATTGTCATAGGGTCACTTGATAATTATTTACTTGTGACAACTATCTTTGTGATGTCATTAAATATTGAACTATTACCAATGATAGCTAGTAATTTTCAACACTGTTATGAATTTAGGGCTTTGTTTGGTTCTAATATTTGATCTCATCATTGTCCATTCTAGGCTCTAAGGATTTGGTAGGTATTGGTATAATTCAAAGGGTTGTGATCCTATTGTTATAAGCACTATCATAATTTAACATAGTGTCATAACCCAATTTTATTACATATTAATTATAATATGGTAAATTAAATTATTAAAGAAATTCAATATATTAAATGGAAATTTTGAAATTTTTGAAATAGATTGAAAGAAGTTAACTAATGTTGACTATGTGATCTTTTTGAATTATCTTATATGTTATCAAGAATTAAACATTACTGATGAATTTTGCAAGTGCAAGTGTGTGCAGTTGCAGGGTGACAGGTTGAAGGACAAGAACACAGTTGAAGTAGGATTGTTTAGCCGAATCGAATGGTAAGCTAGATGGAATATAGGTGCACACACCACGAAATGGAATGTTAACTACATTTAAATTCATATAGGAAATTATAATGAGCTGACTGAAAATAATGGACTTGAGAAGCAAAAACACATATAATTGTTATTTGATTCTCTATCTTAAATTTGTGCGAGTTTGAATTTGAAAGAAAATGAAATGTGGTTTACCAAATGAATGAATGTATGCAATTCAAAAAAGAAAATGAAATAAGATACAATTTCATTACAATATCATTGATACTTGAAAATGAAAAAAAAGTTTGAATTATATTTCTATTATTTACCAACATATAAATATACATATATATAGAGAGAGACACACACATTATACATATATATGTATATGTATATAAATATATCAAAATGTGTACGTAAATGTAAGTGTATAACAAATATGCAATTATACACACACATATGTGTGTGTGTGTGTGATTTTGGTATATACACTACACACATATATATTTATATGAAAATATCTTATTGAAGTTGAAATCGATATGTTGGAACTGTAAAAATCTGATGATTTTACATATTGTTCACATTCATATTTTTCCAAATAAGTCCCACCACAAGTACATTTTGCTTGCATTTTTCCCATGTAGCCCCACAAAATCCATCGAGTCATGCATTTTCCATATTGCAAGTACTATCGACGTAGGTTCATGGCTGTCTCCCTGACCCATGTTTTTGTGCTAACATTTGTATGCTTCAGGTCTATCAGCAAGACTTCTTTGATGTCTTAGTGATCACAGGTCATGTGTATTCACCTTTCGGCGGGACTCTTTCATTGTTTCGGCTACCAAGGAGGAACCTATTGGCTAGAGTTTGGTCATCGGGGTAGTGTCTTGTCGAATTTGAAATGTCTCCCCGACTAATGCATGTGGAGGTTCATCGACAAGAGTAAAGCAGTAGCAGAATAGGATCTCAGCGAAGCGGTTATGTCTTGCCGACATGGGCTCTTCATCAACGGGTTCTCGGGGAGAGTCTTACCGAATGTTCAACACATAGAAGGATTTCTTCGGCCAAACATGTTCTCGATATAAAGTCTTGGCGAGTGACCTTCAGTCTCGCTGACATCACATATGGGGTTTCACTTTGGCCAAACATAAAGGTCTTCGGTGAGTGGTCACAATGAAGTGTATATGTCTCACCGACGGAGCATAAAAGGTTTCTCTCAAATGGCTTTCGGTGAGAGGTTAGTTGTGTCTCGCCGACTGACAATGTAAAGGGATGCAATATTGGTGAGTTGAGGTTTTTGGCATGTGGTCTCGGTGAGTGACCTTCGGTCTTGCCGATGGAAAACAAAAGGGTCTTTGTCGGCATGAGAATTGACTTGTCTCAGTGTGACTCAAAGCATTCTATGAGAGGTCTCCCAGACATTGATATGTGTCACCGATAATGTGTATGGGGATTATGTCGGTGTGAGAATTGCTTTCTCTTGGTGATCTATGGTGAGCTCGGGCTGTTTCGTTAAGACAAAGGTTTGACCAATATGATATCTCCCCGATAGCAATAAGTTACGGCAACAAGTTTGATCATGAAGGCTATCGGTAACACTTGGGGTGTTCTGTGAGATGTCTCTCCGATATCACAAGGCTACAACAAAATACAAAGGGACAAAAGGATACTCCTTGACTTTAGCATAACGAGTAGAATGTTACAATGAAACATGAAGGATGAGGGGCGACTGTCGGCGAGACTCCAGTGTCGATGAGACGACATAACATTGTAGTGATGAACAGAAGGGCGACTGATAGCGTTATAATTTCCTTCAGCATACTTACTGTGTTGTCTTAGTGACTGTTTCAGTGATGATTAATTGGCCTGATTGCAACTGTTTGCCAACATTGGAATATGAAATGATGTGCCTGTTCAGATGCTGGTGTATAAATGTTCATTCCCGATTGTGAATAAGGGGATTTTTTCAGATTTTTGGAGTAGATAAGGTAGAGAATATACAGCTGGATATATTTTTTCCAATAAATAGAGACTATGATGTATGATTTTGAAATGGAGATTTTAATGAGAATCAGTTGATGTTGCAGCTCGTTTCTAGTGTTAATTGTCTATTAGATTTATTAAAAGTATTACTAAGCTATCTCCAAGTTGATTCTTTCTGGTTGTTTAAATTGATATAACAAGTTTATTTTTAGTTTATCAATACACATTTTTTGTATCTGTGTGATTAATTGATTGGTTCTTTCAAGGAGAGATTAAATCCTCTTAGTTGGTCGCAGTAATCAGGGAGATTCATTTGGATTATTAAAGTAGAGCTCAGTAGTCATAATCCTGCATGTTTATACAAGTTATAAACAGAACATATGCCGACAATTTGAGTTTCTACCATAATAAGTTGTCCACTTCTTTTTCATTTGACTCCACATACCAAATAAGGCACCGGTCTCTGCATTTTCATCATTTAGATTCATTCATTTCCTTTACATCTGCTAATTGAGCATTTTAGGATTTAGATTTAGAAGATTTCTATTGCTATTTGTATCATATTTGATTTCATTTGTTCACTCCCATTTGCCATTGTGGAAAAATCACTGCAAGAGAGAAGATCATAAGTCAAGTCTGCTCAATTCATAAAGGTACACCCACCTAGGTCTAGCACCTGAAGAGTAGAAGGCTCAATTCATTTGACCTTGTCTGTTACCCTAAAACGTCGTGAAATCTTGGCAACCTTTCGTGGTTCAAACCTGTGTTTTTGAGAGCTAACAAATTGGCAACTCTACTGGGGATTAACTTTAGAATTTGCACCTTATCATAGAGTCAGAAACAAAATAACAGACTCTGCTGGGAATCATAAAAAAACAAATATTTTCTCACTTTTAAGAAAGTGAGTGGCTACTCTGATAAAGCATTGCAATATGAATGGAAGAAGATCTCAATACAGGGGAGGTCATTCTGGAGCTCTTGTTGGCAGTAGTAAGTGGACACACAAAAATGATAAGGCTAACAAGGGTAAAGGGGTAAGTGATGACATGTGCATGATGAACAAAAACAAATCATCAATACCTCATGGTGAAACATATAATTGTTTTGATACATGGACAGATAATTCAAGTGCATAACCTTGTACCCCAGAAGATCAAAAGAATCCTTTTTACAATCCTCAGAAATAGGCTGAGTTTAGAGCCAAACTCAAGGCTGAACGAATTAGAATTCAGCATGAATATGATCAGAAAATGGAAGGTAATCAAAATGGACCCACAGATCGTGAAAATCCTCAAGAAGATTATGAATTTTTAACTTATGAAGAAGTTAAAGCAAGGTTTGAATCTCAGAAAAAGGAGAGGGAAGAGTAGGAAAAGGCTCAGATGATACAAGCAATGAGAGAATTCAAATTGTAGAAAGCTCAGAACATTACTCACACAGTTGGTTGCCCCTCAAATTATGTACCACCTCATAAACAAGGTAGTTATGGTGTAGGGCCTTCTGAGCCTCCAAGGATACCTCATCATCAAGTTGGGAATCAATATAGACAGCCAAATAACCCACCTCATATTCCCACACAACATACAAATATACATCCACCTCCTGGTCAACATTATGTGCCACATCACAACACATAATACAATAAACCGATGTACCAATACCAATACCCACCTACCCCTCCCCCTCATCAGTATACCACTATGATCAGACAATTTGATTTGGTAGGATTTGAATTGTACCCTTTCCCAATGGATGGCAGTTGGAGAGGTCTGGTGCCTAAGTTTACAGGAAGTAGTGAAATTTCTGCTGAAGACCATTTAAGGAGTTTCAATGCTTTCATTCAGGATTTAGATGTACCTTATGAAGATTTACATATGAGGCTATTCATGATGTCCCTTATTGAAGAAGCTAGGGATTGGTTCAATAGCTTAGCAACAACCTCTATTGATTCTCTCCAAATATTTCAGGACTGATTCCTCAAGCAATATGGGAATAAAAGTGCACCTGATGCTACTCTTCATGAATTGATGCGAATTCAGAAAAATTAGAATGATTCAATTTATGATTTCAACACGAAGATTCAATAAACTATAGAATAAAATACCTCCTGGATCAAAATTGCCAAACTCTATGGCATTGAGTGTTTACTTAAATGCCTTCGATCCTAAAATAGAGTATGAATTGAGAAATAGGTTCCCAAGAGACTTGGCTGAAGCTCAGAAGACAACATTAACAATTGAAAACAATAGGAGGGCTGCTGGGATAATTGATAAAAGAGAAAATCATAGGGCTCCCCAACAAACCAATAATCATCAATACAAACAGGAGAATACATACAAGAATGAAAGGCCTAGGCTGCATGACATGCCTTATAACACAAATTGGAAGGATGGAAAACCTATAACATATAGGCCTAGAAAAAAAGAAACTCTTGATCCATTGAGAAAGAAGGGATCCTATATGGTAAATAACAATTATTTCTGTGAAGTCTGTGATAAGCCACATTCCCCAGATTATTGTGTTGTAGCGCAAGAAGAAGGAATGTTGATGGGAGACAATGGATAAGATCATAAAGTATACTTGACTTCAAACACTTTTCACCATGTGGAGGAAGGGTACTCATCTTCAGAGGATGAAGGTTATGAGTATGATGTTTCAAATCAGAAATACAATGTCCACATGGCTGAGTAGCAGATCTTTTTTGACTTTGAGGATTATTATACAGAGCAATATTCTGATGAGATGCCTACTCAGGGCAGCATAAGGAAACTCACTGAAGAGGAGATGGAGAGATTAACTGTTGCTATAGTTGAAGAAGCAAGGAGCAAGTACTGTTTGATAAACATGATAGTAAATGAGAAGGAAGGTGTCCCTAGGGGAATATTTATGAAGGATCAAAAAATGACACAAGGAGCTTCGAAGAAAACTGAAAATAAACAATATGCTGAAAGTAAATAGAAGCATGTCCACAAGGAGGAAGTGAAGGAATTACACAAAGAAATGCAAAAGCCTGATCAGCCAGGAAAAAGAGAAAAGGAAGAAAATAGAGGAGAAGCGCCAGAGCAAAATAAAATGGTTAAAATGGAGAGTTCTTCTTTTGACTTCACTCAGGCTTTATCTTAGGTAAAGATGTCTATTCCACTACTTGAGATGATGAAGATTAAGGAATACAGAGACAGTGATGTCCAATTGATAACAAACGAAAAGCATGTGAATTCTGAAAACAAGGTGGCTACTAAATCAAGTAGTAAGCAAGAGGAAGTAAATATCTTAGAAATATGCTTGAGTAATGTATTGACAAGTTCCCTATAGGTCGATCCTTTGTTCACTACCTTACTCATAAATAACAAATTGTTAAGGAATTGCATGATAGATTCTGGTGCTGCTATGAATATTATGCCAGTAGGAGTGATGAAACAACTAGGCATGAGGGTGGATACATATGAAAGTAAGTGCTATGTGATGGATAACTGACCTGTTCCTGTGTTGAGTATAATGAAAGATGTTGAAGTCAAGCTATCTGCTTATACTCAAGTGGCCTATAATATTGATATAACAGTAATAGACACCCCTCCTCAGTTTGGTATGCTTTTATCAAGACAGTGGACGACAGCTATTGGTGGGAATGTTCAGTTTGATCTATCTTATGCAACAATTCTGGTAAATGGCCAAGAGGTGAAGTTGTATAGGGAGCCAAGGATGAATCAGCTTGTTGATTATGTACCACAAAATCAGATCAATTGTTTTTGTGATGTTGATCTTGGGAGTTTTAATATAGAACCAGCCCAGCCAGAGTTGATCAATAGTGATCCAATTGAGAAGCATGCTGCACAAAACTACAATGGTGTGTGGAAGATGTACTTTGATGGAGCTTGCAGTCAAGAAGGTAATGGAGCAGGGATAGTATTTGTTTCACCTGGGGGTGTTACATTTAAGTATTCATTTTTGTTAGCATTTGAATGTACAAACAATGTTGCAGAGTATGAAGCTTTGTTAACAAGTTTCAATATAGCTGTGAAACACAAAATCAAGTTGCTGACTGTTCTAGGGGATTCAGAGTTGGTTGTTTCACAAATTAAGTCAAAATATGCAGCAAAGCACAAAAGACTGAAGTAATATAGAAATTTTTTATGGGATACAATTGAGTTGTTTGATGCCTCTCAATTGAGTGGATAGATAGATCAAAGAACATAATGGTTGATTTTCTAGCAAATTTAGCACTAAAAAGAGATGATATTACATTGGCTGGGGTATCAAAAATTGAATTCAAGACAAGGCCTATTGTTCCTAATAATGTATATAGTTGGAAAGTCTTTAATGATGATACTGATCTTTTGAAATTCCTCCATTGTATAGATCAGTATGAAGCCCAAGAAATTGACTTCAACGCCTTGGTTGAAGAAGTGGATGGGAAGCAACGGTATTTGGGAAAGAAATCTTGCAGCTCAAAACAAATAAGCTTCCTAAAAGATTAGTGGCATTGGAGATGGTGTACGATGGAAATGATCGATCCCTCATAAAGCAAGCACCAGTAAATAGGGGGGATATTGAAGAGATTAACCTGGGGACTGAGATGACACCAAGAAAGGTATACATAGGGAGGAAGATAAGCCCTACAATTAGAAGAATGCTGATAGAATTGTTGAGAAAATACAAACATGTGTTTTCTTGGTCTTATGAAGATCTAAAAGCATACAGGGAAGATTTATTTCAGCATGAAATACCATTGAAATTGGATGCTAAGCCATTCAGACAAAAGCAAAGACCCATAAATCCAACTTTGGAGCCTAAAATGCAAGAAGAATTGGCAAAAATCAGGGATGGGGGAATCATTAAACCAATTAGAAATTCAATGTGGTTCTCAAACTTGGTCCCTGTGAGAAAGAAAAATGGAGATATCAGGCTGTGTGTAGATTTCAGAAATCTAAACATAGCATCCCTCAAAGATAATTACCCTCTACCCAATATGGAGGCTATATTGCATAAGGTGACAGGGTACGAACTGTTGTCTATGATGGATGGGTTTTCAAGGTATAACCAGGTTATGGTCAAAGAATCTGAGCAATATAAGACAACATTTACAACTCTTTGGGGAACGTATGTATACATAAGAATGGCATTTGGTCTTACTAATGCAGGGGCAACCTTCTAAAGAGCTATGGATGTGGCATTTGCAGATTTGATCAATGTTATCATGGCGGTGTATCAGGATGACCTCACTGCTTACTCAAAGAAGGTTGAAGATCATGTTAATCATCTGGAAAAGGTATTTATAAAATCCCTTGAATATGGTATTAGCTTGAATCCTAAGAAGTGCCATTTTGCAATTACAGAGGGTAAGCTCTTGGGACACATTGTTTCAAAAGAAGGGATTAGGATAGATCTTGAGAGGGTTGAGGCCATTGATAAAATTCCTATCCCTAAAACTGTCAAAGCTATACAATCATTCTTTGGATAGATCAACTTTGTTAGGAGATTTGTTTCTAATTTTGCTGAGATCATTAAACCCATATCAAAAATGTTGAAGAAAGGACAAAAGGTAGAGTGGACTGCAGAGGCCTTGGAAGCTTTTGTATCCATCAAACAGGCCATCAAGGAAGCTCCTGTCCTTATGTCTCTGGATTTTACAAAGCCTTTCTAGATATTTTCATTCGCCTCAATGCACACTATTGCTGCTGTTATGTTACAAAAGAATGAGAATGGTTATGAACAGCCTGTGTCTTTGTTCAGTAAGTCATTATAGGGGTCTAAATTAAAGTATGATATAATGGAAAAATAGGAATTTGCACTGGTGAAAGCTATAAAAGCTTTCAGGCCATATCTTGTTGGAGCAAAGGTGATGGCTTACGTCCCTCATGTAGCTATCAAAGATATCCTGACACAATCTGAAGTAATAGGAAAAATATGCAAATGGATTAACAAGATTCAGGAGTTTGACATGGAGATACAGATTACCAAACTTGTGAGAGGTCAAGGCTTGGCTAGGTTGATGGCAGAATCGAATATTGAGGCAAATCAAATCTGCAATATTGAAGAAGGAACTGCAATTGCAAGTATTGAGCACACTCCTTGGTATACTGATATCATGCATTACCTTAAGTACATGAAGTGTCCAGAGGAATTGAGTGACAGCCAGAAAAGAACTTTGAAGTTGTAGGCATCTAAATATGTTTTCATGGATGGAGATATGTTTTGGAAGAGTAGGGATGGTATACTATTGTTATGTCTTGATGAATCTTAGGCCAAACATGTCCTAAGTGAAATGCATGAAGGGGTTTGTGGAGGACATTACTCAACCAAGACAATTGCGCATAAAATTCTTAGGGCAGGTTATTTTTGGCCGAAGGTTTTTAATGACTCTTTTACATATGTAAGAAAATGTGAAGCCTGCCAAAAATTCTCTAGAAAACTGAAGTATCAGGGAGCTCTGCCACTTCGACCCTTGTAGGATGATGCCCCTTTTCATCAATGGGGAATTGATTTCATTGGAGAGATACAAGAAAAATCAAGTGGTGGACATAGGTGGATATTGGTGGCCACTGATTATTTTACCAAATGGGTAGAGGCGATCCCAACTAAACAGACTACAAGTAAGGTGGTGACACAGTTCCTAATGGATAATATCATTACCAAATTTGGTACACCACTGAGGTTGATCACTGACAATGGGATGTGTTTTAGATCAGATGAATTCAAAAATTTATGTAGCACATATGGTATTGCCATTTCTTATGCAGCCCCTTACCATCCACAGGCTAATGGTCAAGCTGAGTCTAGCAATAAAAGTCTCTTGAAGATTATAAGAAGAATGTTAGGTCAGAATAAGAAGGCTTGGGATTCAAAATTAAGACTGGCTGTGTGGGCTGATAGAATCACTATGAAGAAGGCAATTGGGAAGTCCCCATTCGAATTAGTGTATGAAACACAGGCCAGGATGCCTTTGCAGAATTTGTTACCAGTCTACAGGTTTTTCCTTTAGGAAGATTTGGATGTTCCTCAACCTATGGAGGAAAGAATGGAGCAACTAGTTGAACTTGATGAAATAAGGAGAGTTGCCCAAAATCAAAATATCAAGTTACAGACACAGATGGAATATTTATTTGACAAAAAAGCAAAGAATAGGAAATTTGAAGAAAGTGATTTGGTGCTGATGTGGAACTCAAGGTGCCAGGAGAAGGGAAAACATGGGAAATTCAAAGCTTTGTGGCTAGGACCTTTTGTTGTTGTTGGAAAGAAAGGAGAAGATTCATACTATTTGTAGAATATGGCTGGTGAAGATCAGGAGTTTCCTGTACATGGGCAATTTCTAAATTTTTTTTTCTCTTGAGTAACATAGAGGATTAAGGGTTGCCAATGCATGGAAAACTCTTGATGATCCTCTTTAAAATTATTTTCCATGCACAATAGTTTAGGAAATAAAAGGAATAGGACTTGCCAGTACATGGACAATCCTGATTTTCCTTCTTTCAAAATAATTTTCCGTGTACAGTAGTTTAGGGTTTTCTCCACCTCCATTTTGCATTCACTTTCCATTAATTTCCATTTCCATTCATTCCATTTATGCTCACTGCTCATTATTTTGTGTCTGGTCTGCTCACCCAAAGTTTTGGATCCTTGCAATGATCTTATTATCATTCATCCCTAGACAGAGCCACTGTTGGAACTATAAAAATCTAATGATTTTACATATTGTTCACATTCATATTTTTCCAAATAAGTCCCACCACGAGTACATTTTTCTTGCATTTTTCCCATGTAGCCCTACAAAATCCATCGGGTCATGCATTTTCCATATTGCAAGTCCTATCCGCGTAGGTTCATGGCTGTCTCCTTGACCCATGTTGTTTTTGTGCTAACATTTGTATGCTTCAGGTCTGTCGACAAGACTTCTTTGATGTCTCGGTGATTACAGGTCATGTGCATTCACCTTTCAGCGGGACTCTTTCATAATTTCGGCGACCAAGGAGGAACCTATCAGCGGGAGTTTGGTTTTCGGGGTAGTGTGATGTCGAATTTGAAATGTCTCCCTGACTAATGCATGTGGAGGTTCATCGGCAAGAGTAAAGCAGTATTAGAATAGGATCTCAGTGAAGTGGTTATGTCTTGCCGACATGGGCTCTTCATCAATGGGTTCTCAGGAAGAGTCTTACCAAACAACACATAGAAGGATTTCTTCGGCCAAACATGTTGTTCTCGATATAAAGTCTCGGTGAGCGACCTTCGGTCTCGCCGACATCACATATGGGGTTTTGCTTCAGCCAAACATAAAGGTCTTTGGTGAGTGGTCACAGTGAAGTGTATATGTCTCACCGATAGAGCATAAAAGGTTTCTTTCAAATGGCTTTCGGTGAGAGGTTAGTTGTGTCTCGTCGACTGACAACGTAAAGGGATGTGATATCGGTATGAGTTGAGGTTTTTGGCATGTGGTCTCGGCGAGTGACCTTCGGTCTCACTGATGGAAAACAAAAGGGTCTTTGTCAGCATGAGAATTGACTTGTCTCCGGGACTCAGTTTGGATGAAGACTTTTGGTATGACTCAAAGAATTCTACGAGAGGTCTCCCTGACATTGATATGTCTAGCCAATAATGTGCATGGGGATTATGTCAATGTGAGAATTGCTTTCTGTTGGCGATCTATGGTGAGCTCGAGCTGTTTCGTTGAGACAAAGGTTTGACCGATTTAACATCTCCCCAATAGCAATAAGTTACGGCAACAAGTTTGATCATGAAGGCTATCGGTAACACTTGGGGTGTTCTGTGAGATGTCTCTCTAATATCACAAGGATACAGTGAAATACAAAGGGACAAAAGGATACTCCTTGACTTCGGCATAACGAGCAGAATGTTACAGCGAAACATGAAGGATGAGGGGTGACTGTCGGTGAGACTCCAGTGTCGATGAGATGGCATAACTTTGTAGCGAGGAATAGAAGGGAGACTAATAGCGTTATAATTGCCTTTGGCATACTTACTGTGTTATCTCAGCGACTATTTCAGTGATGATTAATTGGCCCGATTGCAACTATTTGCTAACATTGGAATATGAAACGATGTGCCTATTCAGATGCTGGTGTATAAATGTTCATTCCCGATTGTGAATAAGGGGATTTTTTTAGTTTTTTGGAGTAGATAAGGTAGAGAATATACAGTTGGATAGATTTTTTCCAATAAACAAAGACTATGATGTATGATTTCGAAATGGACATTTTAATGAGAATCAGTTGATGTTGCAGCTCATTTCTGGTGTTAATTGTCTATTAGATTTATTAAAAGTATTACTAAGCTGTCTCCAAGCTAATTCTTTCTGGTTGTTTAAATTGATATAACAAGTTTATTTTCAGTTTATCAATACACATTTGTTGTATCTGTGTGATTAATTGATTGGTTCTTTCAAGGAGAGATTAAATCCTCTTAGTTGGTCGCAATAATCAGGGAGATTCATCCGAATTATTAAAGTAGAGCTTAGTAGTCATAATCCTGCATGTTTATACAAGTTATAAACATAACATATGCCGACAATTTGAGTTTCTACTAGAATAAGTTGTCCACTTCTTTTTCATTTGACTTTGCATACCCAATAAGGAACTGGTCTTTGCATTTTCATCATTTAGATTCATTCATTTCCTTTATATCTGCTAATTGAGCATTTTAGGATTTAGATTTAGAATATTGCTATTGCTATTTGTATCAAATTTGATTTCATTTGTTCACTCCATTTTCCATTGTGGACAAATCAGTGCAAGAGAGAAGATCATAAGTCAAGTCTACTCAATTCATAAAGGTACACCCACCTAGGTCTAGTAGCACTTGAAGAGTAGAAGGTTCAATTCATTTGACCTTGTCTATTACCCTAAAATGTCATGAAATCTTGGCAACCTTTCATGGTTCAAACTTGCATTTTTGAGAGCTAACATGATAATTGAATAGTATCGAATTTAATTAAAAATCCGATGGGAAATATGGGAAGATTCCCCACGTCGTGGCCTAGAATACACATTATGGCTGATTAATTTGAATCAGATAGTGGGCGGTAATGGCAATAATGCCATAATGGAAATGACCCAACATCATGCAAAAATGCTTCTATCTTGCCGGGAATAACATAGGAAAAAGCACAATTATTAGAATCGACTGGCTTGAAGGAAAAAAGAAGGGGAAAAGTGCTCGTGGAAGTGAAAAAATCAGTGGAAAGCTTCACAAAGAGCTTAATATCAAGGTAAATTGATCCCTTTTGGAAATAAGCTCGATTTTATTATCATTTCGGTCAAATTGTAGTAATATTATTCTCATTGTATCGAAAAACTCAATAGCACAATAAAATGTAATTCTCTATCTGTGTTGTTACAACACTAAGTTGAATGTTTGTGTAGTGTTGACCACCTTTTGGGTTGCATGGACGAACGACTTGCCCTGCATGGATAATATCTAAGTTTAGCGCCTTATCGGCTAGCTAGCAGATCTAGGCAGAGGCTTAGAGCCATTATTGAATCAATTGTCACTTGATCTTGCATGATGGTGCTAGCCATACTATGGCCATTGAAATTCCATTCTGATTGACTATGTATTTTAGCATATTAAAACTTGTAGAGGATCAACTACTGATCCTATGGGAGGAGTCTAATACCCAATGTTTCATTTCTAATGTATTGATACTGATTATCAGTTGGTTCGATAATGGTAAAGGGATAAAAAAATTGCTATAGGAATATGTCATATGTATGTAAATATATATATATATATATACATACATATTTATTTATTTATACATATATATAAATATATATTTATATTTAGTGAGCTTGAAATCGATAACTATCATCATCGAATAGATGAAATTTAAATCGATATCATGAGAAAATCACATGAAGGACGTGGTCTTCCATGGACAATATGGAAAAATTTGAATTTAGAATGGGGCAGCAATACCATTAATGCCCATTATCATTTTGAAACAACCCCTTAGTGGAGGCGTAGTAAAATGTAGAAAGATGCTAATTTGAAAAGGATATTGATTGGGAACCAATAGAAAACTAGTGTGGAACAAAACTTTTTGGGAAAAATCTGAAGAAGAATTCCTAAGTACAGAGGTAATTGGTGATTTTTCCTATAACAATGTTGCTTTTCATTGGTTTTACAGTTTCATCTTTATTTTCATGCATCGATTGAATCATTGCATTATCGATTCTATTGATTGAATATTGTTAGTTCATCGAACTCTTATGCAACTATACAAGTTAGTTTTGTAATATCTATGGCTCTGTTGTTTCTTGCTCTACACTCGAATTCACTAGGGCTTGTAAAGCCTACGACTTGGAAGAGCTAACTTTATATATTACCTTGTAAGGCTTGATACTGCTGACCCTGTGTTTGGTTGCATGTATGTTTTTAATTGTTAAGCCCATCATAGGCTATCAGGGAAATCCGATAGCACTGTGAATGGAGCAATGTAAATTATGTATTTTCGCCACCCTTTACAGGGGTAGGCCATAGCCAGATCGTTGAAAGATTTTTATGTAAATATGCGTTACTTGCTTATTATTGTTTCTCTGAAGGACACCCATTCAAGCCGATGCCATCACCCTCTTGGTCTAACATCAAAGGGTAACCTTTATGCCTTTGTTTGATTCATCATTGGGGGCAACAGTGGGCTCATATCACCCAATTTTGTATATGGGATTTGATACTTCTTGCAGATTTAAGATACCATGTGTATGTTTCCAAGTCCATTCATGATAAAGGCCGAACAATGGAATTCATTCCTTAAATTTATTTGCATGTATAATATAGTGATCGATCGCTCCATAGGAAAGAAAACCATGTCATCCATGGAAGTGATTACACCCAAAGCCAAGGGTGGGTGCTATGGTTTCACCCTCGACCACCCTATTTTTTTAAAGAACCAGTCAACGATTGTGGGTCATTTTAGAATAACAAATGTATAATATATGTAAACCATGAACGAGGGTTTCAAACTGAATATGGTATAAGACCGATCTCATGGATTTGATCATTTTATCATTGTTGATTAATAGTTAGTATGTCATCTAGTACTTTTAAATTCATTCCAAAATTTGATATTAGCTTCATTTTAGTATTCTTACATGAAATTTTATATGCAAATGATAGAATAATTAAGCCTAGGAAATGAGGCAAAGGAACTTGAAGTTGCGACCATAAACTATTGTAAACGACATTGTTTTTTCATAAGCTATAACTGTTTAGCTAGAAACAACATTGTATTGAAGTAAAAAGTGAATGTTTTGTTGTAAACGACATTGTTTTGTCATAAACTATAACTATTTAGCTTGAAACAATATTGTATTAAAGTAAATAGTGAATGTTCTGTTGTAAACGACATTGTTTTGTCATAAGCTGTAACTATTTTGCTAGAAACAACATTGTATTGATGTAAATAGTGAATGTTCTATTGTAAATGACATTGTTTTGTCATAAACTATAATTGTTTAGCTAGAAACAATATTGTATTAATGTAAATGGTGAATGTTTTGTCATAAACGACATTGTTCTGTCAAAAATGACATTGTTCTGTCAAAAACTGTGACTGTTTAGCCTGAAACATTATTGTTTTATTGATAACAATAAATTTTCTGTTGGAAACGACATTGATTTGTTGTAAAATTGTATGTGTAGTTGAAAATAGTCTGGTTCTAAAATTGTTTAGTTGAAACAATGTTGAATAGTTGTAAACTGTGAACGTTCTACATGAAACAACTTGTTCTGTAACTATTTAGTTGGAAACAGTATTGTTTTGTTAAAAACAACAAATGTTGACATGTAAACAACAATTTTAGAATATCACAACTTGTGTGAACATAAAATAAGCAACAATATGTGAGGAACTATTAATATAGACTTATTCTAAATTCTTTATTTTGAAAAAAGAAAAGTCAAATGGAATATTATTAAATGATTGCAATCTAATTTAATGGTTTATTTTAGAATGTATGAACAAACCAATAACTTAAGTAGGCACATATATGTGTATGCACATAGAATTCATCTATGTACATACACATACTTGTGACATACATTCTTTTGTTTTCTTTACTTAATTAATTTTTGAATGGATAATGCTTTATGTTGAAAGTAAACATGGGTCATGTGAATGATATGGCTGAATATTGTATTGTATAGTTCTATTTGAATCATGCATTTGATTTTTTTTAGTGAGGAAATTAGTAATCTGATTCTACTTTTCGTAGACACATGTGTGAAGAATATTCTTTTACTTGAATAGAACAATGATACCTAAGTAGACTAGAGCACCTCAGGGTAGATGCTGGTAGAGGGTAGATAGCTGTTATGAAATGTTGTTCATAGAAAGTTACCTTCTAGGATGGGTGCCGAAATGGAGTTCAAAGAGTATAGGTTTGCTTTACAAAACTTATTAGTTTTTGTTGTTGTTGCAACACAGTTTTTATTCTTGGCCAAGAAATATAGTTCATTTTGTATGTATGAACTCTGTGATAAAACTCTTTTCCATTCTTAGCATAGATCTTGCATTTTCTTTTCTAACTTGCAGATAGAAATCACATGTTGTGGTATGGGCACGCACTAGATTCCACCTTGCAGATTGTTCTCTTGCTAAAATTTCCATGCAGGGTTGGGTATTCTTCAAGTTGGAAGAATTCTAGGGAAGACTAAGCTTCATGGTTGGCCTGTAAAGTGCTTCAACCATGTTCTTGTCCACCAATGGAGGTGAGTGCCAAGTGGAACCATAGATGTACACAAGACTATTTAGTCTAAGTTGTAACTTTGATGTAATACTTGATGTACCTTGATGTAAAGTTGTACAATGTAATGACTTTGTGGCCTTATGATTCAAGTCAAACTTGATATTGTAATTTGACTTTTGAATTGAATATACAAATCTTGTCTCATTTTAATTAGACATGTGTTGCTATGATTGACTATAGCTACTTAGTTATGTCTTTTTAATTTGAATATATTCATGTGTCATTTACAAGAATATTAATTAAGTAATCATTTAGGATGGGTTATTAAATTTGGTATCAAAGCTTAGGTTTCAACTCTAGGCCTTTTGAGTCTACCATAGTTTTGACTAGGGATAGTTGACCCTTGACCAAAATTTAGTTGTCTGGAGAATTGAACGAACCTTGAATGAATGTAGGTATGGGAAGGTCAAAGGCAGGATGAAGGAAAGGGAAAACTATTAGAACCTCATGTAAGAATGATGTAAAGGAAGAAAAAGCTAAGACAAAGGTTCAACCTAAAATTCCCGATGACGAAACTCTAGATTAGGACTTTACACGACATAAGCTAGAGAGAGGCTTGAAGATTAAGGAGACGCAAACACCTAAGATCAAAAATATTTTCGCAATATGGTACTGGCATCTAGGGTGTGGACCCAATGCACCCTTATTGACTAAAGAGGAAAAGGAGAGCCTACGTGCTCAACCATCCTCTTTTGTAAAGTTTGATGTAAATTCAGATGAGGACCCAGAGGAATTTCCTCTTTCTGATGATGGGAAAATGGAATAATGTAACAAGAAGCCTTCATGTCTATTGACTCACTTTTAATATAAATAAAATCAAATAACATTTTTGGTGTGTTCAAACAAAGGACTCCAAAATATGTTTATTATGCATCAACATGTGTATGTCTTTTATGAATGAGGGATGTATGCATGTGTAAATTATGTGATGTAGAATAATAATTTTTATTAGTAGAACCCAGTGTTGAGATGCAATAAATGTGAATGTGTTGTAGGTTAAGTGTGAGTCAACATGGTGACTACCAAGCAAGAGGTGGGTGGTAGTGGTTCCAATAACGGACCTAACAAGAGGTTGGAACAAATTCTAGAGCTTCTGAATTAGCAAGGGTCTCGCATGGATCACATAGAACAAGAAGTCTGAGTGGCATGCAAGGACTGAGACTGCAAGAATGCAGAAGTCAATCAAGGAGATGGTGGTATAGGGGTAGGTCCATGAGGATGAATCAAGGATGAGCTTGGAAAGGATCTTAAAAGAGTAGTACCACCAAAGTTTGATGGTAAGGCTATTGGAACAGGAGCAGAGGCTTGGATTATAGAGATGGAAAAAAACTTTGGGCTTCATAACCTTTCTAATCAGACTAAGGTGGCATGGGCTACATATCAACTTTCTAGTGAAGTAGCGACTTGGTGGGATGATGAGAAGTTAGAATGAAATATTCAACCTGCTGAGATCACTTGTGAACTCTTCCTCCAATCTTTCAGGAAGAGATGGTTACCACAACTTTTCTTTGAAAAGAAAGTGATGGAATTTCAGAATTGAACCTAGGGAAACATGACTGTGATCCACTATTGGGAAAAGTTCACCAACCTATTGAAATATGTGTCTCAGTATTAGGGAGATGAACGGTTTTATATTTGGATATTCATAATGGGACTAAGACCCCACATAGGATCTGAAGTGGATATGCATTATCCTCTTACCATGAATGAAGTCTTCCAAAAAGCCACCAAAAAGGAACAAAAACTGCAATAGTTATCCAATCTCTGTAATGACTCAAATCCTGTCGCAGTACAAGAAAAAAAATTCATAAAGGAGACAAGAGCCATCAGATCCATAATCTCCAGAGGGGAAGTGAGTCACAGGAGAAGGGTGAAAATGGGAATGGTGGAAAGAACATGAAGGCAAACAAAAATAAGGGTAAAGACAACCATAAGCAGAAGGGCTTCAGAGAGGACAAGCTATGAGGTTGGAAAGGACCTTGTGATGGATGCTATACTTGTGGAGGTGATCATTATGCCTCGAATTTTAGTCAACAGTAAAAGTTATGGGAGGAAGGAAGCTATCAACAGACTCAACATGACCAAATCCACATTGTAGTGGATAAAAAATAGGTAGAGTATCAGGCTTCACCAATTTAGCTGATGGGTAAGCTCTATGGCCAATCTATCTCTATTTTGATTGATATTAGAGCTACTAAATTTTTTATAGACCCTAGAATAATATCCAAGATACCTATTAGACCTAGATACATGGAAAAATCATGGATAGTTCAGTATGGTAATTGGGCAGAGAAGAGGGTAGATACCTATCTCTTGTGCTGTGAGTTAGAGCTTCCAACCTTTCAAACTCAGGTCAACTTGTATGTGGCACCTTTAGGCTCATATGATGTAATTTTGGGAATAAATTGGTTAACTGAGCATAAGGCTATAGTGAACTGTGAGGATAAGGTAGTCAATTGTCTGGATGATTATGGAAACCCAATCAAGATTTGTGGAATGCAAAGACCCTTGAGGCTTAGACAAATTTCTACAATATAGCTCAAGAAGGCTCATCGAAAGGGATGCACAATTTATGTTGTGCATGCCAGTAACCCTAACAACAAGGAGCCCTATTTAGATGACTACCGTATTCTTAAGGAGTTCTAAGATCTATTCCCTAATGAGCTTATGGAGTTGCCTCCGAAGTGAGAATTCAACTTTTTTATTGACGTTGTCCCAGGAGTTGAGCCTCAATCCAAGGCACCCTATCAAATGACCACCACCAAAATTTAAGATTTGAAGGTCCAGTTAATGGAATTGTTGGGTAAAGGGCTTATAAGACCTAGTTTGTCTCCTTGGGGAGAACCAATTATCTTTGTGAGAAAGAAGGATGGGACCTTGCATCTGTGCATAAACTATTGGATGTTGAACAAGGCAACCATTAAGAACTGATATCCACTCCTGAGGATTTATGAGTTGTTTGACCAGATGAAGGGAGCAATGGTGTTCTCCATAATTTATCTCAAATTAGGGTACCATCAGCTGAGAATTAAGGAAGAAGATATTTCAAAGACTGCATTTAGAACTCGATATGGACATTATGAGTTCATAGTGGTACCTTTTGGGTTGACTAATTCACCATCTTTTATGGACCTCATGAATAGTGTATTCAGAGATTGCTTGGAATATTTTGTTTTGATCTTCATTGGCAAAATATTAGTTTACTCTAACTCCGTTGAAGAGCATGATAGGAACTTGAGGATAGTCCTACAACAACTGAGAGAAAGGAATTTTTTTGGGAAGCTATCCAAGTTTTCATTATATCAAGACTGGGTGCACTATCTAGGCCATATCATTTCAGCTGAAGGAGTCTCTATAGACCTCAAGAAGATCAAGGTGATCATGGAATGGTCGGTGCCTCAGAATGTGTCAGAATTTTGTAGCTTCATGGGCCTCATGAGATACTATAGGAAGTTTGTGCAATGGTTTTCCCAGATTGTATCTCCTATCACCTCACTCTAAAGAAAGGGAACACGATTTGAATGGACCGAGAAATGTGAGCAGACATTCCAACTACAGGAGGAGAGGCTCATCACAACACCAATGCTGACCATCCCTGGTCCTAATGGGAGATTCATAGTAATCACAGATGCTTCAAGAGATGGATTAGGAGTATTATTAATACAAGACAAACATGTGGTAGCGTATGAATCAAGGAAGCTTAAGCAACACGAGGTGAACTATGCATCACATGATTTATAACTAGCTGTAATAGTTCATGCCTTACATATGTGGAGGAATTATCTTTTGGGGAAGCCTTTTGAACTCAAGACAAACTACTTGGGATTGAGATACATATTTACTCAACCAAACCTTAATGCACAACAAAGCAGGTGGTTAGAATTCCTTAGTGAGTATGACTTTATAATTGAGTATATAAAAGGAAAAGAGAATAGAGTGGTTGATGCTCATAGTAGATGAAGACATCTGACAACCATGATCTTGCCAAGGTCTAACTTGAGACAACAAGTGATTCAGTATCTATCATGGGATGTGCACTATGAGAGAGTGAAGAGCGCTCTAGTAGTAAATCATTTAGATCATTAGTTTGATGGGTATGAGATCAAACCGGATGATATTTTGAGATACCAGAGAAGAATGTATATTCTAGACTCTGGAGAGTTGAGGAAGCTAGTTTTAGAGGAGGTTCATAATGTGCCTTATTCAAGACACCCTGAAGTATCCAAAATGATCGCAGAGTTGGAGGCTCTATATTTTTGGCCTAAACTCAAGAAGGATGTAGTGGAGTACGTAGCCAAATGCTTAGAGTGCCAATGAGTCAAGGTTGAGCATGGACATCTAGCTAGGTTACTATATCCTCATGACATGCTTGACTATAAATGGTAGGTGATCAGTATGGATTTCATATAGGGGTTTCTATTGAGAAAGAACAAGCATGATGTTATCTTGGTCATAATTGATAAGTTGACGAAGGTTGCACACTTCATTTCTAGAAACCTTAAGGATGGATCGTTGAACCTAGCCAAAAAATTTGTCCAGGAGATCT
The DNA here is from genome assembly GCA_007258455.2 of Sequoia sempervirens. Classification (NCBI taxonomy): domain Eukaryota; kingdom Viridiplantae; phylum Streptophyta; class Pinopsida; order Cupressales; family Cupressaceae; genus Sequoia; species Sequoia sempervirens. The sequence continues at coordinate 841,937,652 of VDFB02281492.1, read as the reverse complement.
TCCACTTGCATGGAGTGCCAGAGACTATCATTTTTGATAGGGACACTCAGATGACCTCAAGATTTTGGATGACCCTGAATGCTGCATTGGGGACCAAACTAAATTTCATCTCATCTTATCATCCTCAAACTGACGAGTAGACAAAGAAGGTGAATTAGGTAGACAAAGATCTCTTTTGAATGTATTGTATGGACCAACAATATAAGTGGGAAGAATATTTTCCTTTGGTAGAGTTTGCTTACAACAACTCTTATCACACATCCCTAGGCATGACACTGTTTGAAGCTCTTTATGAATGAAAGTGTCACACCCCCATTAGTTGGGATAAATTGGAGGACATGATCATAGTAGGACCTGAAATGCTTAAGGAAATGGAAGAAAAAATGAGGGTCATTAAGAGAAAACTGAAGGAGGCGGCGGACCGACAAAAGAGTTATGCCAACAAGAACAAAACTCTTAGGTAGTTCGCAATTGGGGATAAAGTTTTCTTAAGAGTTAAACCTCATAAAAGTCCTATTACTTTTGGAAAGTATTCCAAGTTGGCCCTAAGATATGTGGTACCATTTAAAGTCTTGGAAGTGATTAACCCAATTTCTTATAGACTAGCTCTACCACTTGCTTTGGTTTGACTACATAATGTGTTTCATGTTTCTTTGCTTAAGCCATATCAACTTGATGTAGCTCATGTGGTTGATTGGAAATCCTTGCAGGTACAGGATCTAGGAGTGGTGCTAGTGAAGCCCACTAGAATCCTGGATAGACGCAACATTAAGTTGCGGAGCAAAGATATTTCTTAGTTTAAGGTCCAATGGGACTAGTCCTCAGAAGATAGTGCTACTTGGGAGGATGTGGAAGAAATAGAATGATCCTTTCCACATTTTATTTCTTGAGGAAGCGACTTTAGTAATTTTTCTTAAAATTTTTTGGATTGAGATACTACGATGTTATATGCCTTAATTTTGGATGCGATGTTGAAATAGACATATATGCCTTAATTTTGAATGTGATGTTGAAACAAACATATAATTTTTGGTTTTTGAATGTGATGTTGAAATAGACATAAATGCTTAAGTTTTGATTAAATAGACATCGGGATGATGTCTCTTCCAAGAGGGGAAGGATGTCATAACCCAATTTTATTACATATTAATTATAATATGGTAAATTGAATTATTAAATAAATTCAATATATTAAATGAAAATTTTAAAATTTTCAAAATAGATTGAAAGAAGTTGACTGATGTTGACTATGTGATCTTTTTGAATTATCTTATATGTTATCAAGAATTGAACATTACTGATGAATTTTGCAAGTGCAAGTGTGTGCAGTTGTAGGGTGTCAGGTTGAAGGATGAGAAAATGATTGAATTAGGATTGGTTAGCTAGATCGAATGGTAAGCTAGATGGAATCTGGGTGCACACACCACAAAATGGCATGCTAATTGCATTTAAATTCATATAGGAAATTATAATGAGATGACTAAAAAGAATTGACTTGAGAAGCAAAAACACATATAATTGTTATTTGATTGTCTATCCTAAATCTGCGTGAGTTCGAATTTGAAAGAAAATGAAATGTGGTTTACTAAATGAATGAATGCATGTAATTTGGAAAATAAAATGAAATAAGATACAATTTCATTACAATATCATTGATACTTAAAAAATGAAATAAAAGTTTGTTATATTTATGTTATTTACTAGCAAACATATAAATATACATACATATATATAGAGAGAGAGAGACACACACACATTATATATATATATATATTTATATAAATATATCAAAATGTGTATGTAAATGTAAGTGCATAACAAATATGTAATTATACACATAAATATATATGTGTGTGTGTGTGTGGTATATATATATCTATGCATATATATATTTATATGAAAATAAGAAGTTGAAGTTGAAATCAATAATTGAACATTATCGAATTTAGATAAAAATCTGATGGGAAATATGGGAAGATTCCCCACGTCGTGGCCTAGAAAACACATTATGGACGATTAATTTGAATCAAATAGTGGGTGGTAATGGCAATAATTCCATAATGGAAATGACTCGACATCATACAAAAATGTTTCTATCTTGGAGGGAATAACACAGGAAAAAGCACAACGATTAGAATCAACTAGCTCGAAGGAAAAAAGCAAGGAAAAAGAGCTCGTGGAAGTGGAAAAATCAGTGGAAACCTTTGCAAAAATCTCAATATCAAGGTAAATCAATCCCTTTTGGAAATAAGCTTTATTTTATTATCATTTCTATCAAATGCTAGTATTATTCTTTTCATACTGTCGAAAAACTCAATAGAACAGTAAAATGAAATTATTTGTCTGTGTTGTTACAGCCTTGAGTCGAATGTTTGTGTAGTGTCGACCGCCTTTTGGGTTGCGTGGCCAAACAGTCTGCCTTGCATGGATAATATCTAAGTTTAGTGCCTTATCAACTAGCTAGCAGAGCTAGGCCGAGGCTTGGAGCCATTATTGAATCAACTATCACTTGATCTTGCATGATGGTGCTAGCCATACTATGGCTATTAGAATTCCATTCGGATTGATTGTGTATTTTAGCATATTCAAATTTGTAGAGGATCAACTATCGATCCTATTGGAGGGGTATAATACCCAATGTTTCATTTCCAATGTATCGATACTCATTATCGGTTGGGTCGATAATGGTAAAGGGCTAAAACAATTGCTATAGGAATATGCCATATGTCTATATATATATATATAGTGAAATTCAAACCAATAACTATCATCATTGAATAGATGAAATTTAAATTGACATCATGAGAAAATCCCATGATGGACATGGTCTGCCATGGAAGTATGGAAAAATTCAAATTTAGAATGGGGTGACAATACCATTAAAGCCCATTATCATTTTGAAATAGCCCCTTAGTGGAGGTGTAGTAAAATGTAGAAAGATGCTAATTTGAAAGGGATATCAATTGGAAACTGACAAAAAATTGGTGTGGAACAAAGCTTTTTGGGAAAAATTCGAAGAAGAATTCCTCAGTACAGAGGTAATTGGTGATCTTTTTTTTAACAATGTTGCTTTTCATTGAATTTATAGTTTCATCTTTATTTTCATGAATCAACCGAATCATTGCATTATCAATTCTATTGATTGAATATTGTTAGTTCATCGAACTCTTATGCAACTATACGAGTTAGTTTTGTAGTATCTTTGGCTCTATTGTTTCTTGCTCTACACTAAGATTCGCCATGGCTTGTAAATCCTACGACTTGGAAGAGATGACTTTATATATTACCTTGTAAGGCTCGATACTGCCGACCTTGTGTTTGGCTGCATGTATGTTTCTAATTGCTAATCCCATCACAGGCTATTAGGGAAACTCGATAGCACTTTGAATGGAGCGATGTAAATTATGTATTGTCACCACCCTTTATGGAGTAGGCCATAGCCATCATTGAAAGATTTTTATGTAAATATTTTTTACTTGCTTATTATTGTTTCTATGAAGGACACCCATTCGGGCCGATGCCATCACCCGCTCAATCTAGCATGAAAGGGTAACCTTTATGTCTTTGTTTTTCTTCATCGTCGAGGGCAACGATGGGCTCATATCACCCAGTTTTGTATATGGGATTTGATACTTCTTGCAGATTTAAAATACCCTGTGTATGTTGCCAAGTCCATTTAGGATAAAGGCCAAACGGTGAAATTCGTTCCTTGAATTTATTTGCATGTATAATACAGTGATCCATCGCTCCATAGGAATGACAACCGTGCCATCCATCAAAGCGATTACACCCAAAGCAGAGGGTGGGTGCTATGGTTTCACCCTCGACCACCCTATATTTTTTAAAGACCCAGTCAATGATTGTGGGTCATTTTAGAATGATAGATGTATAATATATGTAAACCATGAATGAGGGTTTCAAACCGAATATGGTATAAGATTGATCTCATGGATTCGCTCATTTTATCATTGTTGATTAATGGTTAGTATGTCATCCAATACTTTTAAATTCATTCCAAAAGTTGATATTAGCTTCATTTTAGTATTCTTACATGAAATTTTATATGTAAATGTTAGAATAATTAAGCCTAGAAAATGAGGCAATGGAACTTGAAGCTGCGACCATAAACTATTGTAAACAACATTTTTTTTGTCATAAACAATAACTGTTTAGCTGGAAACAACATTGTATTGAAGTAAACAGTGAATGTTCTATTGTAAACAATATTGGTTTGTCATAAATTGTAATTGTTTAGCCTAAAACAACATTGTATTGAAGTAAATAGTGAATGTTCTGTTTTAAACGATATTGTTTTGTCATAAACTGTAACTGTTTAGCTAGAAACAATACTGTATTGATGTAAACATTGAATGTTCTATTGTAAATGACATTGTTTCGTCATAAATTGTAATTGTTTAGTTGGAAACAATATTATAGTAATCTAAATGGTGAATGTTTTGTCATAAATGACATTGTTTTGTCAAAAGCTATGAATGTTTAGCCTAAAACGACAATGTATTATTGATAATAGTAAATGTTCTATTGGAAACGACATTGATTTGTTGTAAAAGTGTATGTGTAGCTAAAAACAATCTAGTTCTGAAACTGTTTAGTTGAAACAATGTTGAATACTTGTAAACCGTGAACGTTCTACATGAAACAACTTGTTTTATAACTGTTTAGTTGGAAACAATATTGTTTTGTTAAAAAAATAAATGTTGACATGTAAACAACAATTTTAGAATATCACAACTTGTGTGAACATAAAAGAAGCAATAGTATGTGAGGAACTGTTAATACAAAATTATTTTGAATTCTTTATTTTGACAAAAGAAAAGTCAAATAGAATATTATTAAATTATTGTAATATGATTTAATGGTTTATTTCAGAATGTATGCAGAAACCAATAACTTAAGTAGGCACATACCACACATACTTGTGACATACATTCTTTTTTTCTTTTACTTAATTCATTTTTGAATGGATAATGTTCTATGTTGAAAGTAAACATGGGTCATATGAATGATATGATTGAATATTGTATCGTATAGTTCTATTTGAATCATGCATTTGATTTCTATTTAGTGAGGAAATTAGTAATTTGATTCTCCTTTTTGTAGACACATGTGTGAAGAATATTCTTTTACTTGAATATAACAATGATACCTAAGTAGACTATAGCACCTCGAGGTAGATGCTGCTAGAGGGTAGATAGCTGTTATGAAATGTTGTTTGTAGAATGTTACCTTCCAGGACGGGTGAAAAAATGGAGTTCAGAGAGTAAAGGTTTGCTTTACCAGAACTTATTATTTGTTGGTGTTGCAACATAGTTTTTATGCTTGGCCAAGCAATATAGTTCATTTTGTCTGTATGAACTTTGTGATAACACTCTTTGCCATTCCTAGCATAGATCTTGCATTTTCTTTTCTAACTTGTAGATAGAAATTGCATGTTGATGTACGGGAATGCACCAAATTCCACCTTACAGACTGTTCTCTTGCTAAATTTTTTCATGCAGGGTCAGGTATTCTTCAAGTTGGAAGAATTCTGTGGAAGCGTAAGCTTCATGGTTGGGAGGTAAAGTGCTTACACCATGTTCTCGTTCACTAGTGGAGGTGAGTGTCAAGAGGAACCATATATGTACACAAGACTATTTAGTCTAAGTTGTAACTTTGATGTAATACTTGATGTACTTTGATGTAGAGTTGTACAATGTAATGACTTTGTGGCCTTATGAGCCAAGTTAAACTTGATATTGTAATTTTATTTTTGAATCGAATATACGAATGTTGACTCATTTTAATTAGACATGTGTTGCTATGATTGAATATAGTTACTTAGTTATGTCTTTTTAATTTGAATATATTCATGTGTTATTTGAAATAATATTAATTAAGTAATAATTTAGGATGGGTTATTACACATAGGGTGCTACCATTAACACTACCTTATCTAAACTATCATTCACTTATTCACTATCATACATGCTCACAATATTTTGATTTGACATTCTATTTTCCTATGATTGTAGGCTACCAAGTTGATAATTGGTCTCCTATCTCTTTGACAACCTTATTCATGACTTTCTCTTGACTATCATACAATATTTTTCTCATTGTGAAAGATCCTATTATGAATATGTTACAAGGATTTTTTTAAATTCGTTACCATGTATGTAATTGGTATTTCAAGCTCAATGGGATTCTCATAACGCTTGCAATGGTATTTGTACATGTATTTTGTATTTGACAACAACAAATCTCTACTTTGTAAGACTTATTAAATACAAATTACTACCTTCTAAACTTGTTGCAAGTATGAGTAGTTGGTGTTTTCATTGATGTCAACAAATCTATGTTGTTACAGTGATGAGTTTGTGGTGATGCTTTGATTAGTTGCATTATGTTGTCATTAGTAAGTGTTACTAGTGTTAACCTTTAGTGCTACTTTGATAAGCTTCCTTTTGTGGATGTTGTTTGGTTGAGTTGTTGTGTTGTAGTTGGTTTGGTGATGATGAGGAAGTGTTGAAGATAAAGAGAATATGTCTTTGGTTCTTGGTTTCCAAGTGCTTTTGAGAAAAAAGTGAATAAAAGAATAAACGGTGTGGTTGGGAGGTGTTCTGGCATAAAAAGTGATTTTTTGTTTTTGCTCCCCATTTCTTATGTCTTGAATATTTTCTTGTGTGGTTTGGATATGTTGATCATAGGTGTTCAATGGTGTTATATCCAGATTTTCTTGTTCTAGATTGTTGTGCAGTGAAAGTTGTTTTCACCAGTGTGTGAACTATGTATTGCAATGTTGTCTAGGAGAAATGGTTTTGCTTTGAATTTCTCTACAGTTTGGTTTTTGGTATTGCGGTTCTAGAAGTGTGTCTTTATTGATCATATCTATCTATAGTTGAAGTGGTTTGAAGTTTGGAGCTCTATAGGTTAGTTTCTTGAGTTACAATATGTAAAAGGTGAATTGGGTGTACATGATGTGTTTGTTCTTCAGGAGAAAGTTGCAAAGGAATTTGTTAGATTTTAGGGTTTTTGTGGAATATTCTAGATTGTGTTCAAGTGAATTTTGTTGTCCACGAGTTGTCTCAAGATTAAAGGAATTGTGTACTTAATTATTTAATGGTGTTTACATGGGTTTGACCGACCTTGGGTTTTGATGTTGTTTATGAATTTGGTTCACTGTTTATGGATGCATGGCATGGCATGTATGAGTGGATTTAGGTCTGAGTTAAGGTTTTATGTGGTTCACCTTCATTCCTTTCCACTACGAGAATAATTTGGTGCCAAACTTTAGCTTTAATGAGTTAGACTACTGGAAGCAGTGATCAAAAGTTGTCTACAATCTTCAAAAAGGTCGTGAATGTGTTGGTGATGTTGTGGTGGACTTTTCTATTGCATTGAAATGGATTTCTCATTGTAACAATCTTCTTTCTTCTTCTCTATAATCTGGAAGTGAGTCATTGGTAGTGAGCCCTTCTTTTGGGCAGTGAGCCCTTCTGTAGTGAGCCTATTGTATTGGGTGTTGCAATTACTTTATATTGTGAGATAATCCTCATCATGGTTTTTCCCTTCTTGGGTTTTCCACGTAAAATTTGGTGTTCTATTGTGCATGATGTTGATGTGTTTTAGTTTCAGTTATTTTATTTCATGCTAAATCATTCTAACAAATTAAAGGCTAATAAAGTTGATGTGGATTTGAATGTTAATGAATGTTTTTTTTTTTAATGTACATTTGATTCACCCCCTCCTATCAGTTTTCATGTGCATTCAATAAAACTATCTCTCATGCATTGTATACTAAGAGCTCCCTGTCTTGTGTGTCTTCAAAGTCATCTTACTTAGTTCATTGTGAGGTATATTTTTAATTTTCATTTCCATATCCCAATGGATTCATGATCTAGACAAGACCTACATTTGTGATGATCTAAATACACCTTAAGGACCATCCTTCAAGTTTTTACTATTTATTGTATTGAGGATTATGTCATGGACTATCATCTTTTCTATTTGACTATCTTCTAAGTTTAATATTTAAATGACTAGACTGTGTATATAACTATCCTCTTGTCTTTCAAGTTTCTTGTTTATGTGATTTGAAGACCACCATGGATTTTACTTGCATTTTTTCCTCTTCACATGAAATTTAAGGTTTGGAGAAACCTTTTCATATTCTGACTTGCCATTTCCAACTGCCATGTGAGCACTGCCACACTTTATAGGGCTTCACACCATTCTCATGACCTACACTTTCAAGTTTCTAGTCACTTTTCACTAGAAGTTTGTATTCATTTGATAAAATTACTATTGATGTTGATTACCATTTATGTTTTATAGGTGTTGTGGTTATTTTTTCCTTTAACCATGTCTCTCCATGAATACTATCCCTTCCTTTAAACTGTGTCTCTTCATGAAGAATTTCCTTCCCTTAGGTCTACCTTCTTTGTAATTATTTTTCTCTTAATGAATTGATAGTTGAGTGTCCTTTAAAGGGATATCATTGTACCTTTTTATTAAGTTCGTATGACTCTTGTATTTATGCTTATGTTTAGAAAAATCTCTCATCTGCTATCATGTTGTTATGTCTCCTTTAAGACTGTCTCCATGAGGACATTATCTATTGATTTTCATATGGAAAATATGCCTGTACACTACCTTTTTGAAATATTGGCATTATTATTGAGAATTATCATGATCACCCACTCTTTCCATTGTAGCACACCTTCGTACATTGTGCATGAGCCTAGTTGATGTAGGAGCATCCAGGGCACACAAAAAATCTTGCATTAATCTAAGTTATTTATTTTCCAATAAGGGTTGAATCAATTTGAATTCACTAAGTACGGTGGTCTATAAGCATTCAAGTCTTAGAAGCAAGTGGCATAATGAAGAAACAAATTTTGGTGTTCAACATTTGTTAACATTCTCATCGGTGTGACATAGAGACTTCGATAGGACCTTATCCCATGTCCCATTTACATACTCACCATGGGTAAATAGTAATTAAATGGTCATGAAGATGTCACGTCAGAAGGAGGATATCATATCAGTGGGACGAGATTCATTGTCCCCTCAACAACTCAACGAACAAAAAGGCATACCAATGAATGACATCGAGGTGACTTCGGGTTATCGGTGGGAGTCATTTGGGAGTCCCTTCGATGGGGCGATGTGGTGTATCAGGGTGATGATGATACTTCAGGAAAAAATGAATGCACGTCCCTTCAATAGGCTGATGGAGTGATGACGAAAAAGAACCAACATTTTATGAAGCATGGTTCGATGAGACTTGGTTGTATCAGGGAGAAAGGATTTGAAGTCCCCTCGACACGGCAATGGCAGGAAGGATGAATAGAGGAATGAGTTGGTCAAAGGCGTTGGATGGATGAGTACGACAATGAAACTTGGTATGATAATACTCATTGATTCCACATTTTTGTTATGGATCAACGTAACCATTGGCCAAATGAAATTAAACTTGAAGTCGATGGTTAATGATACTAATAATGAGATAACTGCCTGGGAGATCTCGATGACTCATTGGATGATGAGGCAAAAACATGGAGAGAAAGAATGTCAAGTAGTGAGGCCGACCTGAAGGAGGGAGATCAATACAAAAGAGTTAACCAGAGACAGGGAAAAGTGGAGAAGTGGACTGTGAGATTGTGAAGCAAAGATTGAATGTTAGATCTGCACATTTGATTGATTGTATTTGATGTTTTTTAATCAAGCAACCCATATAATTCTATAACTTTTTTTCCATTTCAATATTAATAAAATATTGCTGTTCTCTTTGCATTTTTGTTTTACAAACCTGTGTAATTCTAGTGAGTTCTAGTCTGTAAGGGGACTACCCTTCATCAAGTGGTATCAGAGTAGGTCGTCTTGAGTATGTGAACATAACGCTAAATGTGAGGTAGTTTGCAGCAGTACCTGTGAGTGTGGGTTGAGATAAAGATGCCTCTTAGAGTTTCCCAGCATGGTAGAGGGTGAGGTAGAGGTGGTGGAGGAAGAGATCCACCTAGAGATGAAATCAGAGCCCTCAGAAGGAAATTACAAATCTTGCAGGAAGAGGTTCATAGGAGGGAAGTGCATTGAGAAAGAGATGATAGTGAAGATGAAACTAAAGAGGAAATGTAAGAAGAAGAACAAGATCAAAAGGATCTTGGAGAAACGAGATTGTTAAGAGCATTATCCAGTCTTGGAAAGAAACCTAAAATGGGGGTTTCAACTTTCAGTAGAATTCTAAATCCTGAGGAGTTGATCGATTGGATCAACGATATGGAGGAATTTTTTGAGTTCGAGGAGATTGAAGATCCTCACCCAATAAGGTATGCAAAGACAAAGTTAAAAGGTCATGCAAGTATATGGTGGAAAAAGATCTATCTTGAGAGAGGAAGATAGGGGAAGGATAAAATTTCTAGATGGGACAAAATGATGACAAAACAAAAGAAGCAGTTTATTCGAGTTGATTATGAGTTGGAGTTTCTCAAGAAGATTCAAAGCTTGAGACAAGGAACAAGGACAATGAAATAATATACAAAGGAATTTCATAAGGTCCTGATTCAAAAATGAAATTCAGAGGAAAATAATGAGAAAGTTGCTCACTATATTAATGGGTTGAAGCCTAGTATACAAGAAGAATTGGCGCTAGTAAGAATGACTACCATTGAGGACACTTATCAATTTTCTTTAAAAGTTGAAGAACGATTGAACAAAAGATTTGAAAGAAAACAAGGAGGTGGAGGTTGTGGTCGAAGGGTTGGAAAATGACCATATGAAGGTTGAAGTGTTGATCAAAGGAAGGGCGAAGGATCCAGTACCAATCAAGACCAGAAAAGAGATGACTCATACCAACCTCGTGATCTCAATAGTGTAGACTAAAGAGGAAGAGGAAGATCTGGGTGAGGTTGAGGAAGAGGAGGTTTCAGAGGAACCTTTTTTTTATACGAAGAAGGAAATAGAGCCTTTGAGTGTCCTCAACATCAAGGAAAGACAAACATAATACCTGAAGGAAATGCTCATTTTTCCCATGTAGATGAAGACGTGTAGTCCTCACATTTTGAAGATGATGAAAGGGGTGAGTCCCTTATTGTCAAAAGAGCCTTGGTAAATAAGGAGAAGGAACTAGACCAAAGAAAAAACCTGTTTCACACTTGATGTAAGTGTGAAGGTAAGGTATGTAATATTATCATTGATGGAGGTAGCACTGATAATCTTGTTTAAGAGGAAATGGTCACTAAGTTAGAATTGGAAAGAAGGCATCCAAGTCCATAGCGGATTTTGCATGTTTGTAGAAGGACCAAAGGGCTTTGGTCAATGACAAATGTTTGATAAACTTTAAGAATGGTGAATATATCAATGAGGTTTTGTGTGATATCATACCTATGGATTCTTGTCACATGTTGTTAGGCCAACCATGGTAGTTTGATTAGTGAGCAGTGCATGATGGACATGCTAACACTTATTCATTGAAAAAATATGGTGTTCGACATAAGCTGAAGCCCCTGAAGGATGCAAAAGAAAAGGTATGCAGAAATGCATGAATTTTTTTGGTTGATGGAAGAAAATTCCTAGAAGGTATGAGACATGAGCATATGCATTTTGCATTAATTCCTAGAGCTGAAAAGGAAGATAATAGTGAGGTACCTATAGAAGTTTCAGATTTGTTGAAAGAGTTTTAGGGGATTGTTTCTGATAACGTACCTAAATGTTTGCCTCCAGTAAGGAAAATTAGTCACCAAATGGATTTGATTCCTCGATCCAATTTTCCAAATAAGGAAATCCCATCGAATGACTCCAATAGAAAATGAAGAATTGAATAGACAAGTGCAAGAACTATTGCAAAAAGGATTGATCAGGGAGAGTTTGAGTATGTGTGTAGTACTTGTAGTATTAGCACCAAAGAAGGATGAATAATGGCGAATGTGTACCAATTCTAGAGCCATCAACAAGATTACTATCAAGTAAAGGTTTCCCTTGCCAAGGATAGATGCCATCATGGATTGTTTGAGTGGAGTTGAGTACTTCACGAAGATAGATCTGAAGAGTGGTTACCACCAGATCTAAATTAGAGGAGGTGATGAATGGAATACAACCTTCAAAACCAAAGAATTTTTTTACAAGTGGTTAGTCATGCCTTTTGGGCTAACCAATTCACCCAACGCATTCATGCGGCTCATGAACAAGGTATTGAAAGAATTTCTAAGTTTGTTATTGTTTACATGGATGGCATTTTGATTTTTAGTAAGACATTGGAGGAGCAATTGATGCATATTGGAAATATTTTTGAGAAGTTGAGGGAAGAAAAGTTGTTAATCAACTTGAAGAAGTGTAGTTTTGTGAAATGCGAGTTGGTATACCTAGGATTTGTGATCTCAACAAAGGGTCTTAAGATGGATCAAGAGAAGGTAAGAGCTATTGTTGAATTGCCTACACCAAGGAGTGCTATAGGGGTAAGATCTTTTCATGGTTTAGAAAGTTTTTATAGGAAGTTTATCAAAGGTTTTAGTAGTATTTGTGCACCCTTGATGAAAACAATGAGAGGGGATAGAAAAGAGTTCAAGTGGAGTATAGGAGCAACAAAGAGTTTTGATTTGTTGAAGAAAAAAGTTACAGAGCAAGCTATTTTGGCACTTTCAGATTTCAATAATGTATTTCAGTAGACTGTGATGCTAGTGGTAGCACCATTGGAGTTGTTTTGAGTTAAAAAGGTAAACCTGTTGCCTAATTTAGTGAAAAGTTGAATGGTGCAAAGAAAAGGTTTTTTGTTTATGATCAGGAGTTCTACGCTATAGTTCAGGCTTTGAAGAAATGGAGGCATTGTTTGTTGCCAAAGGAGTTTGTTTTATTTACTGATCATTAGGCTTTGCAATATTTAAATAGTCAAGGAAAGTTGAATCAAAGCATTTGAAATGGGTTGAATTTCTACAAAGTTACACATTTATTTTGAAGCATAGGAGTGGAAGATGAAACAGAGTTGCAGACACCTTGGGCAAGAGGCAAAATTTGTTAACAAAAATGCAAATCGAAGTTATTGGGTTCAATGAACTCGAGATTTTGTATATGGAGGATCCTAACTTTGCAAAGGGTTGGAAATCTTGCATGGAGCCTATCACTCTGGATAGGACAAGATGGTTGGATTTTATAATCCAAGATGATATGTTATTTCGAAGGAATCAATTGTTCATTCCAAGGAGTTCCATGAGGGAGAACTTGATCAAGGATAAACATAGTGGTGACTTAGTTGGATATTTTGGTCAGGACAAGATAATTGCTATTGTTTGTGAACATTACTATTGGCTGCAATTGCAGCGGGATGTGAAGAAATTTGTGCAAAATTGCACAGTAAGTCAAATGGAAAAAGGAATGAAATAGAATACTAGACTATATCAACCATTACTTGTACCAAAGAAGCCATGGGAGGACATCAGCATGGATTTTGTTCTTGGTTTTCCAAGGACACAATGAGGTCATGACTCCATATTTGTAGTGGTAGAAATTTTTTCAAAGATGGCACACTTCATTCTGTGTCATAAGACTAGTGACACTATTCATATTGCAGAGCTATTTTTTTAGAGAGGTGGTACGACTACATGGTCTACCCAAGAGCATAGTTCCAAATTGAGATACCAAGTTCATTGTGTATTTCTGGAGGACATTGTTGAAGAAATTGAAGACTGATTTGAAGTTTAGTTCTAACCATCATCCACAGACAAATGGACAAACGAAGGTGGTGAATAGGAGTTTGGGTAACTTGTTGAGATGCTTAGTAAACTGTGACAAGCCCAAGGTATGGGATTTGATTCTACCATAGGTGGAATTTGCTTACAACAATTCAGTCAATAGGAGCACTAGTAAATCACCATTCTAGATTGTGCATGGGAGGGCACCTGGAACTGCTTCAAAATTGAGAAAGATGGATATGGGAGAGAAGTGTAGTGTTGAAGTTGAGGATTTTGCTGAACATCTGAAGAATGTGCATGATGAAGTTAAGAAACATATCAATAAGATGAATTCATAGTATAAGGCTCAGGAAGATTAAAAAAAGAAGGTATAAGGAGTTCCAAGTAGGCGATGAAGTCATGGTTCATTTGTAGAAGGAGAGGTGTCCAGTTAGCACATACAACAAGTTAACGATGAAGAAGTTTAGACCATGCAAGATCCTGAAGAAGCATGATTCAAGAAAAGTTATTAGATTTCCACAATCCATAAGAGTTATGAATAGCTGTTTCTGGATTTGATTGTGTAAGCTTTTTTGAATCAACATTTCAAATCACACTCTGTGATCCATCATCAGGATAGAGAGCTCAAGGATATGAAATCTGTATGAGGTGGATTTGTCAAGTGAGATTCATGTTTCGCCTGTGTTTAAAATTTTTGATTTGACAAAGTATCATGAAGGAGATAAGGAGCTTGAGTTGACAAAGGCACAATGGACGATTCCAACACCTACTTTAGGAAAGGAAGAAATTGAAGAAATTTTGAATAGTCGTGTGGGAAGAAGCACAAGGAACAAGTAGTATACGGAGTATTTGGTAAAATGGAGAGGAAGGCCTATTGAGGATTCAACATGGTTTTCTGGGTTGGAGGTTAGCCGTTTTGGTTTTCCTCTAACTCCCGAGAAGTGACAGGGTCACTTTTCAAAGTACCTCAAGTGTCTGATGCAGGAGCATCTAGGGCATACAAACAATCTTGAATCAATATGAGTTATTTCTTTTCTAATAAGGGCTAAATCAATTTGAATTTGCTAAGTATGGTGGTCCATAAGCATTCGGGTCTTAGGAGCAAGTGGCATAATGAAGAAACAAATTTCAGCGTTCGGTGTTGGTTAACATTCTCATCGGTGTGACATAGAGACTTCGACGAGACCTTATCCCATGTCCCATCAACATACTGACGGTGGGGTAGCAGTAGTTAGATGGTCACAAAGAAGTCACATTGGAAGGAGGTTATCGTATCGGTGGGATGAAATTCAACGTCCCCTTGATAGCCCAACGAACCGTAAGGCATACCAATGAATGACATCGAGGTGACTTTGGTTTATCAGTGAGAGTCATTTGGGAGTCCCTCTAATGGGGTGATGTGATGTATCAAGGTGACAACTATACTTTGGGTATAAATGAATACACATCCCTTCGATAGGCCAATGGAGTGATGATGACAAAGAACCGACATTTGATAAACCATACTTTGGTGAGACTTGGTTGTATTGGGGAGAAAGGATTTGAAGTCCCCTCGACATGGTGATGGCAGGAAGGATGAACAAAGATATGAGTTGGTCAAAGGCGATGGATGGATGAGTATGGTAATGACACTTGGCACAATAATACTCATTGATTCCACATCGTTGTTGTGGATTAACGTAACCATTGGCCAAATGAAATTAAACCTGAAGTTGATGGTTGATTATATTAATAACAAGGTAACTTCTTGGGAGATCTCGATGACTCATTGGATGAAAAGGCGGTACTATGACAACACGGAGAGAAAGAATGTCAAGCAGTGAGGCTGACCTAAAGGAGGGAGATCAATACAAAAGAGTTAACCAGAGATAGGGAACAGGGGGGAAGCGGACTGTGAGATAGTAAAGTAGAGATTGAATGCCCAATCTGGACATTTGATCAATTGTATTTGATGTTTTGTAATCAAGCAGCCCATGTAATTCTATAACTTGTTTTCCATTTCAGTATTAATAAAATATCATTGTTCTCTTTGCATTTTTGTTGTGCAAACCTATGTAGTTCTGGTGAGTTCTAGTCTGTAAGGGAGTACCCTTCATCACTAATCATATTTTTCCTGCCTCTAGTATGTTTCCTTCTTTAATAATAACCATCACTATGGACTGTCCTATTATGGACTACCATAGGATATACAATTATCTTTTAACCTTTGTTCTTTATTGGAATGTATAAATCACATTGACTACCCATAATAGGTCTTCTAGGTTCATGTATGTATGACCATGGTGAATTGTCATCTTAGGTCCATAGGCCTCGTTCTTCAACATTATGCCATGAGTGCTTGAGATTCTTCCAAGGTGTCTAGATTGTCATAAAGAAAATAGGCCATACAAAGTAATGATACCCTTAGGAGATTGTCATTCATTATGTTTGAAGCACCATTTCCATATCACTTTTATCTCTATTGACACTTAAAGTTCATTGTCATACCTTAGAAACTTGGTCATGCATTTGATAAATAGTGATAACCATGAAGACATAACTATTACTATGGAATTTCCTTTTTCATAAGAAATGAAACAATGATCAAATCCTACTTACTTCCCTTCATTGCATGGAGTATTCACTTAATTATTTTCTAGATTGTATTCATGGTGTTAGGAAAATGGTGTCTCAACCTTGTAATTGCACAAGGTTACTATTTATAGTAAGTTTATATTTAAGCATGGATTGATGCAAAATTTTCCCCAAAGATTTGGATTGGCTAAATAAACATGCTCATAAAGTTTTATCACAAGATCATGTCTAGATTTGAAGATATTAAAGTTTTCATTTCTCAAAGTTTCAAAGTCCATTTTGAAGCCCTTAAAGGTGTTTTTTGGGCTTGAAAATGTTCATAACCAACATAACAGGCTCTAGCTTTTTCCAATGAGGTTGATCTTTGGCTTTTTGACGGTTCAATCGATTTGTCAATCAAACACTCAAATCAAAAGTTATGACTTCTGAAAGTTGGGTCTCTTGAAATAGAAGATGTAAAAACATGTTGGACACATAAATGAGCTATAAAGGGGGGATTACATGTGCTGATGTGTCTTGATAACAAAACCAAAATATTAACCATTCATTTATACATGCATTGGACAATGTTTACAACCTTTATAGTTTGTCCTATGACCTACATACTATCTCCCACCCAAAACATGTGTATAGAGTTTGGGACCCTCATTGCTATCTATGTACAATTAGAATTAAGTCAATTGCAATATGAGTCTAAAAAACTGACATTCAATTGAAAAATTAATAAAACTTACATGCTTTCATTCATTCTCTATATTACTACAATTATAATGTTTTTATTAGTACTTTAACAAAGAACAAAGAATGAGTCAAATTTATAAGTACTTTCACAGAAGACAAGAAATGAGTCAAATTTGCATGTGCAAGTTTTGATGACTTATCTTACATTAATAAAGTGTTCACATGCTCTAATTAACTAGACTGAAACTATACACACTCAATTCACTAATAAAAGATTGTAAACAACTACACTATAAGCTTAATTAACAATTGCAATAACATAATACATATATATGCATGCAGTGCCAACATTAAACACCAAAATAACAGCCAAAATGAACATAAAACTAATAGTAAAAGAACAAGTAGTGATTGTATGATTTTGTTTTATAGCTATTATTAGATTCCCCATCAACCTTAACTTTAAGATGCGTCCTTCCTGCTTGGGGTCACAGTTCACAGCTCCCAAAATGTTTGGTTTTTTCTTTGAGCTGTGCACAAGAATTCCGTGTGAAAGCAAGTGCTTTGATTGAAGAAACTTCCTGTGTTACATTGTTTACTCATGGGTATCCGTACCCATTTTTACTGAATCAAAGTATCCCCACATTGGAAGAGGACGAAAACTTTCTCTGAATGGAAAACGAGAAAAAACAGAGCTTTCTGAACATGATAAATGCCACTTTCTTCAATCTAGAAATGCTATTAGTCTCTTACCATTTTGTGAGAATAATAAATTATAAAAAATTTCCCTTAAAATTCTCTGTATTCAATTTTTATTGGCACTGTACGAGTGGATCACAGCTACTCTTACACGTTCTGGACATGGCCATACATTTTTATTTAGTTCAGAAAATGAACCGTTACCTACTTCTGAGGTGTGGTAAATTTTATGTTCAGGTTTGAATATGATGGATTTTGAAGTTATGTAGTTTGATTGGTGAGAATGATGGTATGTTTTCCAATTGGAATCAGATTCAATTAGAATCAGATTTTTAGATTGTAATGGGTGTAGTTCATGTGATTGGTGACGCTAGTGTGACACGCCCTCCAGTACCACAGGGACAGGAGGAGACTAGACCTCATGACCTCTTGCATGCAATAGGATGCTTTAGCCAATCGAGCTAGGCCCCTCGCCCCTAAGGGTTACAGTTAATTGGTGACGATAATATTATATATCTTGATTCCATTATCTATTGAGGTTCAAATCACTAAAAGACGTGATGGCTAAGTTTGATCCCTTGGTGACTTTTGATTCCCTCTGATTTAATGGTTTTGTAAGGGTTGTAGTGATTTGATTCCATTATATTTCTTGATTCCATTAGCTATTGAGGTTCAAATCACTAGAACGCGATGGCTAAGTTTGATCCCTTGGTGACTTTTGATCCCCCCGATTTAATTGTTTCCTTGGTAAAACAAGCAAATAATGAAATCTAAATCAAGAATAGTAAACTCTCACAATTTTGTCCTTCAATCATAATTCACAATTTTGTCATTCGATCTTGATTTGAAATATTTATAACGTTCAAATTTTAACTAAATAAAAGAATATGAATGTTTTTTGGAATTATATGTTGTGAAAAATATTTAATTTATTATTATTATTTAATTAAATATAGTTTTTTTTGGTGATGCCACAATAGTCTTGCAATTTGATTGGGGAGAATGATGGTATATTATTCAATTATAATCAAACTTTTAGATTGTAAGGGTTGTAGTTAGTCGGTGACAATAATGGTATATTTCTTGACTCCATCATTTGTTGAAGTTCAAATCACCAGAAGACATGATGGCTGAGTTTGATCCCTTGGTAATTTTTGATCCCATCTAATTTTATTGTTATTTGGTGGAACAAGGAATAAAATCTAAATCAAGAATCATAAACTCTCCCAATTTTGTCCTTCAATCATAATTTACAATTTTTTCATTCAATCTTGATTTGAAATATTTATAACTTTCAAAGTTTAACTAAACATAATAATTTGAATGTTTTTTGGAATTATTTGTTGTGAAAAAATATTTTATTTATTTTATTTAATTAAATATAATTTTTTGTTGGTTGTCACAATAGTCTTGTAGTTTGAGTGGTGAGAATGATGCTATGTTTTTTTTTTAATTATAATCAAACTTTTACATTGTAAGGATTGTAGTTAGTTGATGGCGATGATGGTATATTTCTTGATTTCATCATCTATTGAAGTTCAAATCACTAGATGTGATGGCTAAGTTTGATCCCTTGGTGCTTTTTGGTTCCATTTGATTTAATTGTTATCTGGTGGAACAAGGAATGGAGTCTAAATCAAGAATAATAAACTATCCCAATTTTTTCCTTCAATCATAATTCACAATTTTGTCATTCAATCTTGATTTGAAATATTTATAACGTTCAAAGTTTAACTAAATAAAATAATTCCAAAAAAATAACTAAATAAAATAATTTGAATATTTTAGGAATTATTTGTTGTGAAAAGATATTCAATTTAATATTATTATTTAATTAAATATTACAAAATTTTGGTGATGCCACAATAATTTGTCCCACCTTTTGACAACAGACACTCAAATCAACATTTCTAATCAATCTTTCACTTTCTTTATTCTATCTATCTATCTATATATAATTTGAAAAAATAATTTGTTTAATTTAAAAAATATTTGTTAAAAACTATTTTTTATATTTTATAGTATTTTTAACAAGTAATATTATGTCATGATGTTTTTTTAAAAGATAAGATAAATTCACAATTTCTTAAATATAGATCATTACCACTAATATCTAGGGCATGCATATATGTTTTGTAATTTTTGTTGCATATTTTATTTATTATTAGTTTTTAAATGTAGATCAGTTATAATTTACAACAATATTATCAATATTGTATAACCTTTTCTTATATATTCAAAATATTTTTTTGTTAAAATAATGTCATTAATATGGTGGCTGCACATTTTTAATTTTTCTAACTTAAAAAAATTATATGTGAATCCAATAGAGATCTCCCTCAAGGGAGCAACACTAGACGTTTCTTGGAGTAATGTGTACCATCAAACACATATACCTTTAGTTGGTTTCATGGTCTGGGTATAGCTAGATTTCCCTAATTGACAAACAATATCCTTTCCAATGGGTTTCCCCAAAGGCATTTTAGAAGGAAGACTGTCATAGAACTACACCTTCTTAGTTGGCATGCAACCTTATGGATGAATTCACATTCGCCCTATGACTATTGAGATTCCCAAGGAGTCAAACCCCAACCCTTCTACAAAAGGGCACAATCCAATCTATTCTCTTGAATCAAGGCCCAATACACCTCAATAGTGGGGTATTGAACAAGCCAAGGTAATTATCTATCCTGCTTTCCCTTATTTGAATCCCAAACCAACCTTCACCCTCCTCCAAAAAGGAAAGAAGGAATGGAAGGAATTATTTTTGTTATGCACACGCACTGAGGGGATTGTATCTTAAAAATATATTATAATTATTTCTCCTTTTTATTTTGTACCCCTAGTGTGCATTCTTTCCTATACTAATGAAAAGTAGGAAGTATTTATTTTATGAATAGATACTTGGGAGATTGCATCATAATAGCATTATAATTAGATACCCTACTCCATGTTACCTCCAATACTCTCCTCCATTAATAATATTTGTTTGGGGTGGGCAAGCCATGCCCTCTCCTTATTGGCCTGCCCAAAGAGATTGATAGTTTTGGCTCCTACTTCCTCAACCCATTTCAAGAGGGACTCTTCCAAAAGGGGCTATCAAAAAATCCCCCTTCAAAAAATGAGTGAAACACGCAAACAACTGTAGATATCGAAAATATACAGATTGATATCGACACTCAATCTTGATCTACTAACATCGCTTCATCCTGAGTTATCCCTCTATCTAACCATTTAATCAAATAGCCTTATTTGATTAAAGTCATCATAATTCTCCTTTTAATTAAATAAATCCCTCGATTTAATTAAATCATCATCTATGTGTAATTAGCTAGGTCATTTCATCTTCCTATCTTTGATTTAATTAAATAATTCATATTATTTTATTAAATCTCTAAAGTTCATCTAATTAAATTAAATAAATCAAGCATTTATCTAATTTAATCTAACATCACCCCTTTTGGTTAAATAAATCAAAATATTTATTTAACTAATTAATCATTTTCATCTCTTTTTGATTTATTTCAATCCTAAAATCTAAATCAAATAGTCAAATCAGCTAAATCTCCCCTTAAATTAATCAAATCCTGATTAATGAATCCTAATCACTCAAATCCTCTAGATTTTGCAACTTGCACATGAAAATCAATTTAATTGTTTTATAAATCACCTATTTTCATTCAAAAAAGGCATCAAAAAGGGAATATTCCTCAAATTTGAAATCTCCCCCCAAAAGGACTTGTCCATCCAACAAAGCATTTAAGGCTCTTACATTGTCTCTTACATGTCTCCCACTTGGCATTTAACTCATCTTTCATCCCCCCTAAACATGTCATCTCATCAAATTCAAATTTCAAACTTGCACATGGATCAAAATGTGCTCATCCTCCATCCATTCACAAGTTGACAAGTGGCATCATATTATTGGTTGAATCTTTGTCCCACATTGATCAAGTTTGGACATCTCTCCAACTTATCAATCTATAAATGAAGAGCTCCTCTGCTCATTTCATCATCCACAATTTGAGTAAAGTTACCATGCTCAAATCATTAGCAATCCTCATCAATTTCATCCAAGCATAGTTAGGTTTTATGCAGATTTTCATCTTGGAGCATACATCAAGCATCAACAAAGTGGATCATTCTTCATCACATATCAATCTTGCATCATTGGAGTTGGGAAAGGGCCAATTTTCACATCAAATTGGCACCAATTCCCTCAAGAGATTAGGAGTTTGCTTGCTTTAGAATAGATTTTGATATGCTTTTAAGTTTTATTGTGTTCTTCATTTCATTTTCTATCTCTTTTGCTATTCAAATGAATTTCTTGAGGAATCCTTATTCTTGCTTGCATTTAACCTTTTAATGTGTTTGTTCATGTTGTTTTGCAGGTATTTAGATTGGGGTTCACAACAACATTAGGTGGTGTATACAAGAAAATTTGCACCCCTGTCGCAAATTCCCCTTTAACATCCTCCACCTTAGAAAAATAAAATCCAACCAAGTAATTATATGTCCTCATTCCATACCCCATCCACTTTGTGCTTGTTTTTAGTGTCGATTAGGGAATATTTGTTGGGGACGCATGCATGGCACACAAACATTTGCACAACGCGTTGTCGTCCTAACAAGATTCTTGCCTTTGGAATTTGTAGAAGTGTTACATTCTCCATTGGTGATGAAATGTAACACCCTTGCACATTCCTACAAACCTTTGAACAACTCTTTCCCTCTTTTTTCATCTTCAAATGGCTATCTTTGATCCACATTCCATCCTCTTAGCAATTCTTCATCTTCTAGACAATTATTGAGCTTCTACACACCACTTTTGATCTTCATACATTTGAGCAACTTGTTGCACCACTAGCTTCACCTTTCCAACACCACAAAATCCCATGTATTCTACCACATAAGTTGCAGCTTGGTGCCTAATGAGGCTACTTTCAGCATTGTTTTGGCTACGTCAGCTCTACCATTTCTATGAGCTTGTATTCCTCTCTCATTGGCCTTGAGTGTCTTTGGTCGAGGGTGGTAATGCTTTTGTTTACTTTGTTGCTGGATTTGTGTAGCTTTGTGTCTCTTGTATTCGATTCCATTTCCATTCTAGCACTATTTTCTTTAGCATATTTCTATCTCTATCAATCTAGGTGTCCGTGGAGGTGGAATCACCAAAGCAAGGGTTTTACTATGACAAACCCCTATACAACCCCAATATGTTTCCTCTCTCGGGTGTGTGTAGGTATGTGCTCATGTGGAGCTTGCTAGAAAATTTGACTCCTTGTGAGTTAATCTTTATCACCTTAATCCTTGTTATCTTCTTTATCATCTTTCTAGTTATTTTAGTTATTCTGTTAGTTATTACTTTAGTTAGCATGTTAAACCTTATTTGCTAAGTTGTTAGTAGATTCCTGGTATTCTTATTGTACTTTTGCAATTTTTGGTTTTATGGATGCCAACGCCCCAGTGAGATGCCAGCGTGTTGTGCTATTGTCCCTAACCTGCGTTGTTGTCCTTTAACAAAGAGTTGTCTAAGGTATAGTTTATATTCCAAAAGTCTGCTCGTTTAGCCCCATCAAAACTCTTGGGTTAGTAGAACGACAAAAACACTTAAGAGTGCTCTTCATTGTCTATCCTTGAACTAAAACATCTACATGGTTGAGGTAGATCAGGAAAGCCATCCGCTCTTAGCTCTTTGTGACTTGGAGCCTTGGTGTGGTTGGTCTCCCTCCTCTACATCTTGGTGAGCCCGACGTGAACCATTTTTGGTTCCATTTAGTAGTGTTGAAAGACCCTTTCCTCGTATCCTAAGAGTGTTGTGTGTTTTCGTGTTGTGAAGCGCCTAGCTGTGCAACCCAACCTATGACCCCTAGTGGCATAGCTAGAAGGTTCCATAAGCATCGTGAAACAAAACCTTATGTGGGTCATTGTCTAGTTGTGAAATCCTTGGGGGCTCTGTAAAAGTTTTGTTAGTGTGTGAAGAAATGGCCTCCCTTTTACATCTACCCATCCCATTGGTGCAACCTGCAAGTGGATCTCCTGACATAACCTTCACCTCGCAGGACTTGCCGATGAATTACAACAAAGAACCATATCCCTTATACATCGCCACACAAATCAATGGAAACACTATAATAGGTGTTCTTATTGACCCTATGTGTCAGGTGAATATCATCATTGAGGATATTATGCTGATTATTTTCTTACACAAAGATGGGTATGACGAATCTAGGAGCACTATTCCTACACACGATGGGATTTTCATACCTCCCATCAGTTGCATCACCTTGTCAGTCTTAGTTGGACCTAGATCCATAAATGCACTTTTTGACATTATCCTAGGGTCTGAGCTCTTTAGAGTGAAACTGGGTACCCCTGGTTGGTTGCTATGAATGTAGTTCCCTCGGTAGTTCATAAGTGTCTAAAGTTTTTCCATGAGGGTATGGTGTACGTAGTCCATGACATCAACTATAAGCCACCGATTGTACATGGGGGCTACTCACTAGATCACTTTTGGCCTACGCTCGTTGGTCCACTTTCAACTAGGACGAATCTCTTGTACTAAACTTATGTGAAGTACAAGAGTGGGGGCATAACACCTAAAGTGAGATACCCTCCTTCTCCCTATGCCATCTCGCATAGAGCTTGCCTAAAGGTAGATAGCGAGACCACCTTGGCTCGAAGAAGGGAGCAAGAGAAGTGTGCTCAAGGTTCTTCTTCCTCCTCTTCCGTTGTTCCACTTGTCGCTTCCTCTCACCCTAATGTGATGCCATCATCCTCTACTCCTAAGTGTTTTCTAGAGAATTCGATGGTTCCCACTTAGCGAAAGCTGAAGCGTCTAGCATTCGAACTTCCCATCTTACCCACGATGCCTTAGCCCATTTGGTATGGTAAGGGGAAGGGTCCCTCTGGGGATTCCTCTATGTTTCAGCCTTTGTGGCCTCCTACTACTCCTACCTCTAAGGTATTGAATGGGAAGAGGCCTGCCAATGCGGCGTTAGAGTTAACTCCCCCCGTTGTTGTTTCATCATCCTCCTGACCATGTCCATCATGGAGCTCAACAGTGTCACCCTTTTCAAATTCTGCTTCTACTTTAGATTGGGACTCTAGATTTCCCATCAAATCATAGGTAAAATTGGTGCCATCAGCCTCTAGTTCCAACACTTTATGCTTCACCCAAAGCTTGGAATATTTCTTTACTGGCTCCATCACTTGGTCTAGATCTGTCACTTCTTCTTCTGATCAGTTTATTGGACGTAGAGGCTTGTTCTTATAAGGCTCAAAATCATGATATTGAATTAGGTCTGCATCATCATCTTGGACTTGATCTGGAACATCTATAACCTTGTAAAGCCTTATCAAGTTGAGGGGAAGCCTAGAGAATCTCCTTCTGATGACTTCAAATTCATCTCGACAATTGGCCCAATAATCTTCAATGTGATCCTTATGCTTGAATACTCTGTTTGCTTGTTTCTGAGCCTTGCCATAGGGATCAAAGTTATTCCTATTGTTGTGAGAATATAATTCAAACTATGCCATCTCCTTCTTAGAATATTGGGCACTTTGAATGGAGTGGCATGCTTCTAGAGTTCCAATTCTCAATGGGAATTCTGCTCCCAACCCCTTCTTATGCAGATCCTTTTGTAAAATTGTCTCAAAGGCTACCATTTTCCTTGTCACCTCCAATAGTATAAGTTTATTAGTTGGGTATTTGGGAAATATGAGAGGGACAATAGGAGTCCCTTATATCCGGATGTATGTGAATCTTTGAAATTGAATGAACCACTACCCATATTGTTTGGTCAAGTCCATTGGATCAAATGAAACTCTAACATGGAGAGAATCTTGTAGCAACCTGGGAATGTACATGAAGAATGCATCATTTTCTCTCCTGTAGTTGGTTGTTTTATATTGAAATTGTGGGTAGATGTCCCATATCCTATTGTTTACCATGGTTCCTTTTACAAGTGAGACCCTTGTAGCTAGTTTTACTTGCCAACATATATACAAGGTATGAGGTCATGGTGAACCTATTGGTCTCATGCACACTCCTTAACTGTGCATTCAAGTTATTGCTTATGATTCTAGCCCAGTGATAATGTTTTTCACCCATGATTTGTGTGATGGGATAAAACATCCAAGTGTGGAAAACATGAGCCTCCTCTACCCCCATTACTCTACCCAAGAGAGTTATGACATCATGGTATTCCAACTTGAAATCACTTCTATGCAGTTGCTTGGGTAGCTTGGAATAATGAGGTTTGGGCTTCAGTATCCAGGAACTATTCATCATATCCAAGGCTCTGTTGGAATCCTCATCATAGATCTTTATAACTTCTCCAATGTTTATCTCCTCGATTAGCTTATGATGTGAGGCAATGTTAAATACTCCTACAATGGACTCTTTTGTGAGATTGGCCAAGACTCTACCTTGTGGCCCAACTATGATTCTCTTATCTAAGTTATAATGCCTTGCACATTCTAGAACCAACTCAGGGCACAATTGTGTGGGTGGGAACATTGCTGCTTGAGCTAGACCAATGTGGATGAGAATTTGGGCTAGTTGAGTGGGTGCATTACCAAACATCCTTTGTTGGAAGTCATCATAGTCAGCATGCCCCATGTTTGTGTTTGCAATCTTGGCCCAAGTAGAATAAATTCCAGATTTCGACCATATACCCTTGAAGTCATACTTCATTATTTTAACTCTCTTTCTCACTTCCTCTTACACTACAACAACTTTGGATTTGGAGGTTTTAGCAGGGCTCAGCTTTGCCTGCATCTTGAAATGGGGCATGGAGAGAAGGAACCCGATGAGTGCTTGAAGAATACCACAACGACCAGTCAGGAACACAATCCTTACTTCTTGATCTTTTCAAATCACAAAATGAAGCAAGCTCTCAAGTTTCAAATACTCACAATGCAAAATGACCCCAAAAAACAACATGAGTTAAAAATATACCCTTCCATCTTTCATTTAAAATCCACTAGCCACACACAATAAATGCTTTGAAAGGACGTTTAACAAGACTCGAGGATACAAGGACACTCCGGACTAGGAAAATATGAGGTAGCTCAAAATTTTTGGCTAGATTAAGGTTTAGGTAATCTGAGCTACCTTGGATTTATCGAGCCTGTCCCATACTTAGCCAATTTTACCCCTAAGTTGAAATTTTGGATTGAGGTCAATTTTCCAAGATCTTAGCATGCTATCATGATGTTGTAATAAGACACCCTAAGTGTAGATTAGACCATGAATTCTTGGGTGAAACAAAATCAAGACCGAGAGACCTATCCCTTAAGGGAAAAGGTCAGGACCCTAGAGCAAAAAAGCAAACAAAACCAACCAAAAGAGGGTCCCTGCTTAGTGGGCGTGTGCGCAAAAATTGCACAACAAATGGTGACTCTGCTGGGGAAATGCTCTAAAGCATTTCGATGAAAAACTAAAATCAAGCACCTAGAACTCTGATTTTAGTTCCCACATCAAGTCAAACATAAATAAAGTTTCAAAGCCAACGGATAAGTAGTCCTTTTTGTGCTAGAATCCCAATGTGTGCAAATGCATTCATTTCCCTCTATCAACTACTGAAAGGAACCAAGGTCAGTCAGGTGAAGCTATGTAAAGGTTCTAACTCCAAAAGCAACCTGGATAGAGCCTTTCTACCAGTCAGGCATCCATAGCCCCGACGAGGTTATCGTTGTGATTCTCTCGAACATAGCTCTACTGCCAGCCAGGTGTCCATAGCCCAAGTAGAGATATTCAAATACTCCTGATAGGTTGAATTCTTCTTTTGATTTTCAATATTTTCCTTTTCTCTTCCTTTTCTGATATTCTTTTCTTTTTATTTTCATGTCAACTTGTGAACAATGAAGTTCACACTCAGGGATGAGAACCATAGTGGCGCTGAAGCAAAAGTAGGATTTTTCACTTGACCAGAATTATTAAGGAACCTTCAACAACCTCAGGATTCTTAAGATGTGTGTATAAGTATAAGACCCAAGCACATTCTGGAACTAACTTAATCCATAGACTCATCCACTTTAAGCATTTAGCACATATGACACCAAATAAAGGACTTCCACCAACTTATCCTAGAAGGATGATTAGAGTTTGTAAAGGAAATACTTAGAGCAGTCCCGATAATGATTGATTGTTGTGTAGGTACAACACTCCCATAAGAGAACAGGGTAACCCAAAACCGGAAAGGAAAAACAAAACCAAACCAAAACATAAACTAAAGAAAACTTACACTAACTAGAACAAAAAAAAAACCAAAGCAACGACAAACCAACCAAAGTAGAAAATAAAGAAAAAGAAAAAGAAAACCCAAAAGAAACCAAAACCTAAACTAACTATTTACAAAGGAGAGCTGAAAACAGCTCAAGCCATGAAGTAATGCTTCAAATACTGCCCATTTATAGGAAATGGGACATCCTCTCTAGTGAGGGTCTTAAAATGGAAAGCATTATCTCCCAATATCTCTGAGATCTGGAAGGGGCCAAGCCAAAGCTTGTCAAATTTTCCATGTTCTCCCCTTTTATCATGTGCTTTGTCCCAATATAAGACTAGATCAAAGATTCTGAATTCTTTTACCTTGGCCTTTCGATCAAAGCATCTCTTAACAATTCCATGGTGTTTAGCAAAGTTCTCTAATGCTTCATCTCTCTTCTCTTCAAGTTGTTGAAGCTCAACCAAACGAGCCTCATGTCTATCCCCTTCATCATAATAATCATTAATGAATTGCAAGGTGGAGATTTTCAGTTGGATTGGAAATTGGCTCAAGACCATACACAAGGTGATAAGGAGAGGTTCCTAGAGAGGCTTTGTGTCTAGTACGATCTGCCCAAAGCGCAAATCTAAGCTGGGTGTGCCAATCTTTTGGATTTCTCTCTAAGAGTTTGCAGATGATTAATGTCAAAAGGTTCTTGTTTGTTGACTCAACCAAAACCATTTCCTTGTGGGTAATAGTTAGAAGCAAACTTAATAATGATACCATGATCAAAATACCATCCAGAAAACTTTAATGAAGCAAATGCAGGACCATTATCATAGACTAAAACATTTGGACAACCAAAGCAATTGATAGTACCCGATTCCAGAAAATTGATCACTACTTCAGAAGTACACTATTTGCAAGCAAGAACTTCCATCCATCTAGTAAAATAATCAATTATGGTAGGAATGTACCTATGGCCTATAGAGGAATGTGGGTTCATTGGACCAATGAAATCCAATCCCCATTGTGCAAATGGTTTTACCTCAATCACTAGCGGAAGTGGAAGTGCTAAATGTTTCTCCTTGCTGCAGTTGACATACATGGCAGGTTTTGACGTAATTGTGTGCATCCTTGAATAAGGTGGGCCAATAATATCTTTCCCTTAAGATTTGATTTACAGTAGTTGGTCCAAAACCATGTCCTATACCATACTTATCATGAAATTCTATCATCACTTGGGCAACCTCTTCTTTTCCAAGATAGCGAAGGTAAATTCCTTCATGGTTCTTCTTATATGGGATAACCCCTTTCAACATATAGCTATCACTCTTTAAACGTAGGACTCTCCACTATATTGTGTTGAGATGGTCAAGACACTTTTGATTCAATAGATAATAGACAATTTCATCATACCATCTATCCAGAGAGACATCTTGGAGGTGGTACTGTTGGGATGTGATATCAGGACCAATTTCAGCCATAGTCTTAGTCAATCCTTTCCCTCTCACAAGTTTCATGGGCTGTATTTCGATGTCATACTCCTGTAGAATTGTAACCCATTTTTCCCTTCGTTCCCCCAATTCACTCTACATCAGCAGAAGCTTGATTGCAGGGTCTAGCACTATTGTGAAGACTTTGTTTCTCAAGATGTAGTGTCAAAATTTCTTCACACCTCTAACCAAAGCTTAAGCTTTTTTTTCCAAAATAGGGTACTTCAATTCTACATCTTTCAATGGAGCACTCATGAATTCTATAGGGTGCTCACTTCCTTGGTCATATTTCTAAGTTAACATACCAGCACAAGAATGATCAGATGCAAATGAATATATGTAAAAGGGCTCAGAATAATTTGGACTCACCAACACCGGGGCATCAGCTATTGGACATCAACTATTTCCCTCTTGATTTTTGAAAAAAGCCTCCTTTTCTTTAGTATTCCATTCAAATTTTGCATCCTGTTTCAACATAGCATTCAAAGGTTTAACTATCTTTGCAAATCCAGTAATAAACTTCCTGATGAAATTGATTTTCCTAAAGAAAAATTTCATCTTCTTTTTACTGGCTAGAGGTTGGATTTTTAGTATAGCTTCTATTCATTCTAGATCAATAGATATGCCCTCTTCTGAGATAACATGGCCTAGCAACTTTCCCTCAGTCACTCTGAAGACACACTTCTTAGGATTGAGCGAGATACCAAATTCCCGACACCTCTAAAATACTTTGCATAAATCTGAAATATGATCACCTCTTTTCTTTGAGAAAATAGTCAGATCAACCCTATAGATGATGATACACTTACCAATGATGTCCTTGAAGGCTATGTCCATGGCCCTTTAGCCCTTTGAAAGGTAGCCCTTGCACTGATTAATCCAAAAGGAATTCTTCTATAAGAAAAGATACCCCATTTCATGGTGAAGGAAGTCTTGTGTCTATCCTCATATTGTAGCATGAATTGGTTATACCCTGAGTATCCATCTAGGAAGGACATCATTTGGGATCCATTAATATTTTTCAGCACTTCATCTAACGATGGGATAGGGTACTTGTCTTTTTTTGAGGCACGATTAAGATTTTTGAAGTCAACACAAAGCCTGATTTCTCCATTTTTCTTCCTCACTGGAACCAGGTTAGCAACCCAAGTAGAGTGTTTGACTGGGAATATGATGCGGGCAGAAAATAATTTCTATACTTCTTTTTGGATAATTGGTTCCAACAAGGCATTAATTGGTCTTTGTCTGTTCCTAAGTGGTTTGGCACTTGGTTTGAGAGGAATAGTATGCGTAATGATCGAAGTATCACACGTGTTGGACTCAAGGAACACTGAGAGGGGGGGTGAATCAATGTTCAACAATGTTTACATTTCATTTCAGACCTTAACCCATTTACAACATTTCAACAGAAGTAAAGATGCAAGCACATGAAGGAAACAATCAAAACACCATAACACCAAGATTTTTACGTGGAAACCCTGTTAGGGGAAAAACCACAGTGGAGATTAATCCACAATTTATACTTTGTTAAAAGTATGAAGAAAAGGGAATGCACATGCATTTAGGCACACTACCTAGAGCTCACTGCTCAAAATTAGGAAGGCTCACTACCTTACAAAATGTTTGGGTTACAAAAAAAGGTTGAACTAAGAAAGTAGTATCTACAAATGCTTGGTATTAGTTCCGGTGAAGCTCATAGATCAGATTCTAGACTTGTTGTCTGATTTTGCACTTCGCTTTGCTCTGCCTTAGTTCACTTCACAAAAATCCTCTTCTACACAAGCAAAATTTGCTCAACTAATTTTCTGATATTCGCACACACATCTGATCTACTCTTCACACATATTCACACATCAAAATGAATTACCTGAACTCACATATATATCTGCTATCAAGGATTTCAATCGCTTCAAGTCAGCTTCAGAGAAATATGAAAATTTCTCCAATGGTCGGCTCAAATAAAAAATTATATTTAATGCACACCCATCAAAGTCAGCTAATGTTATGTTGGGACCCAAAAAAAAATGTCCAACACAAGAAACAATTAAATATTTACTCCTTATACATCCGCGACATACTACATTCACCAAGTCGGCCACCATGAGCAAATAAACATAAAAATCATCCTGCCGGATTTCCTAACTCATACACCGATTAATGCGACAACACAAAACTTAACAATAAGATAAAATAGATGCTCAACAACCTTCCCCAAGATCCACAACCTTAAATGATAATCTGGTGAAGCATACGGATCGACATACTAACAAGATACCCTGTTCTTCATTCTCACTTCCTGTAAAACTATGTTCTTCACTCTGCTTGCCGGTAGGAACACATTCTAATCTGCGAACCAGAATAATGACTTAGGTTGCCATCAATGACAATACTAGAAGCCATATGCCAACAATCTCCCCCTTTGGCATTGATGGCAACACTTAGTGAAAAATGACTAAGTGTCAGAACCGATATGATTATGCTGCAAAAATTTCAAAACACAACTTCTTTTCAAAACACATCTCCCCTTAGAATGATAAAGCATGTTTCACTACTCTCTCTCCCCCTTTGAAATCAATGACAAACATACTTTTCACTACACTCTCTTGCCCTTTCAAAAATTTGATCAAAATTTGAAGAAATACAACTGCTACTCGAGTCAGAAAATTATCTTATACTTATCTTTCATTTCTGGAAGAAATATCCTCCAAGCTTCTACTGCAATCCCAATTATTATGATCATGTTGTTGTTCTCTAATGTCCAATTGATAATTTGGATGAGGGATTCCAGAATTGTGATTGCCTCTTCAAATTTCTCTCCTTTCCTCAGAACCCCAATCAACTGCTCCAATCTGCATTTGGTTAAATCCTTAACTTTCAAAAAGGCATCCACAAGGTTGTTTTTGTTGAACAAAATTTTTGTATGCTTAGACTAGAACACTTGAATCCCTTTCTTGACTGCACCATCCTGATCTTGAAATATGTTATAATCCTTACCTATTTTTTTCAGCTCAAATTCAATCTTCTCTAGGTTATCTTTGTATTTCCCAACTGTATGAGGCCAACGAAGACAATAGTAGTAGATGTTATTGGCTGTATTTATGCATTGCCTCAACACATTCATTTTTCCTTTTTAGTTTGGTGAGAGATAGCCTGAATTGCTCCTTTAGATGTAGAATTATTTCTCCCTCTTTCTTGTCCCGAGACACAGAGACTATGGCATCCTTAATGCACTAAATCATCTCTTCAAGAAACACATTCTGCAAACTCTCCAAACCAATGTTATTGTGCAAAAAATAAGTACTTAGTGTGCTCTCGATCAGGTCCTGCTCATAAGAGGGTCTATCAGACCATATGTCTACAATTCTCTACATCCCATCTTTCTCCTAAAAAAGCTGCAATATCTTTGCTTTGGATAAAACACCTTCTTCTTCACTTCCTTCTACCATAACTACATCCGGTTCAACCGATTCCAGTTCTTTTCTTGGAGTGTACTCATCATATTCTTCATCTGGTATGTCCACAATTACTAAATCTTTACCTTTTCCTTCAATTTTTGGAGACTTGTGTGCCAGAGGAGTGTAATCAACAATCTCTTGTGCTTTTTTCTTCTTCCTCTCCATCTCACCGTAAGAAGATCCAACTTCAAGTTTTCTTACTAGAATGGCAATGCTAATTGCTCCAAACTTCCCTAGCAATTCTTTAAAGAAATTTGCATACTCTTGCTCACAATTTTCCAAAGTATTAGAGTGTTCAAAAATTTGTTTACAAACTATTTCATTTTCTTTCTAGACAACATTATCGGTTTGCAGAAAGAAAATCAGAAAATACATCACAAGACATATGACCAAGGTACCAAACCTAAAGGGGTAATCTACCTCCTTTGTTAGTTGCACATTTTCCATCAATTGATCTTTTAGCAATCCACATAGATCAAAATCATGATCCTCCAATATCATTTTATGAGAGATATAAACTGTTCCTATCGAGGTTGCACATTCCCTATTTCTGAAAAATATTTTGTATGAAATTCCATGCGCAATGTACCTTATTATAGGATCTTTGATCGTTGAAATTATCAAAGCCCTTTTATCTCCTGTTACTTTGGTTAAGGTTTCAACCTCCTTGTTCTGAATCAACTTCTTTTTTAGAATATCCCCAACATTGAATAATCTAGTTAAATTCTTGATTACCTCTTTCAAAATGTGATAGAGTTTATCTAGAGTTAAAATGCCATCATTCAATTTGTTCAAGATAAACCTAACGACTTCCACGTTATTAAAGTATGAAAATTCACGCCAAATGTCCAAAATTCTGTGTTTCACACCTTCAAGCCATTTCAATTCATGGGCCGACAACATATTTCTCACATCCCTAATCTTTTTACTACTGTATTAATCTAAATTCACAATTCCTTTGATTTGCTTCATTTTTCCTTTTGTACCGAACAAGTTTTCTATCGAACACCAAATTTAGTGAGAATTTTACAAGCAACTTAAATACCTGATGAATTCGCTGCCAAAATTTCTTTACTCCTTCAAAATTCTGTTGCAGAGGCTCTGCTTCTGTTCCTCTTTAATACTTAGTGACAAATGATGGTTCCAAATATGTTTTTATAACTCGCACACCCAACCTCTTTATCGCATTAAATTTTTTTCCCTAGGTGTTATGGATACTCTGATTTCTCAGACAAGAAAAAGAAAAATCCATCTGCGTACCTTCTACTTCTCAAATTTCTACATAAATGAGCACCTATAAAATTTGTAAACTATTTATCACAACTACTAACAATTTCTTGCATTTTAGTGCTAGCTACCGATAGGGGGACCAAGGATTTTCTTGAAAAACTCCCCCTAGGCCAATGGCCTGAGATCAATTTCTGGAGGAATTACTGGACTTGCTTCTAGTGTGGGCTTATTTCCTTTATCAGATTCACCCTTCCTTACCCATGTTTTCTTCATCTGATCTCTTATCTCTTCCACAGTCATTTTCCCTTTTCCTTTATCATCTGTCTGTGAAATTATGCCTTTGTATACCAGACCTCTTCTATCCATGTTTTTGTTCCTATAGAATCTTGCAATGGGGCCAAATCTATTGTAATTGTAACACACAAAATTTCTTTGTCTAGACCATTCATTCCATTTATTTCCTCTTAATCTGCATTTATTAGCAATATGCCCAAATATTCCACAGGTGTAGCATTTAACATTGCTTACACTAACATACATACTTCTGCATTCAATTGACTTATGACCAAACTTGTTGCAACTAAAACATTGATTGGGAAATGATGGACTGCTTGAATTTATTTTACTTCTACAATGAGAAGCCATATGACTGAATTTATTACAAGAAAAGCAGTTACCATTAATCTTTTGAGCATTGGGCTGTCTTACCGAATACTTTCTTCCTTTGTTCATCTGATTTATTTTTCTAGAATCCTCATGTTCAGATCTAGATATTTCTCCCTTCTCATATCCAAGACCTCGCTTGTCATTTTCATCCTTCTGTCCTTTAGTCAAATCATCAAGCTTAGCAGAACTGATCTTAAACTTATTATTGTATTCATTTGTAGTAGTGAGTTCATTTCTAAGAATAACTATCTGTCTTTCAAGATCTTGTTCATTATTTCTATATTGTTGTAGTTCAATCTCTAGCTAAATGAATCCACTATTAATTTTGCTGCATTCATCAGATCTTTCTTTTAAGGACTGGGCTAGATTCTCCTCATTCTTACTTATTTCTTCAATCTCCTTAGTTTTCCTCATTACCATAGATTCCATCTTAAGCTTTAGAGCAACATTGTCTCTAACAAGATTTTCACATTCTTCAGTTATTTCTTTTAAGGTTTGACTCAGGTGAACATCTTCTAGGATTTTATTTTCTTTCTGCTTCAGCTGATCACATAGCTCCTTCCTCTTTTATCTTGACTCATTGATTTTATCCTTCAATGATTGAATGAATTTTTCAGCATCCTCAAGATTTTCTTTTAATTCCATGACTTCTGCTTTAGACTAATCAAGATCATCAATTCCACCAAAAGTTGTTGTTGAAGACTACCAGATTCCATTGCATTCCAATATCCATCTCAAGCTTTAAAAATTCTTCATAGGAACCTAATCTGATACCAATTGTTGGACTTAAGGAATACTGAGAGGGGGGGTGAATTAGTGTTCAATAATATTTAAATTTCATTTCAAATCTTAACCCATTTACAACATTTCAACAAAAGTAAAGATGCAAGCACATGAAGGAAACAATCAAAACACCATAACACTAAGATTTTTACATGGAAACCCTATTAGGGGAATAGCCACGGTGGAGATTAATCCACAATTTATACTCTATTAAAAGTATGAAGAAAAGGGAATGCACATGCATTCAGGCACACTACCTAGATCTCACTGCTCAAAATTAGGAAGGCTCACTACCTTACAAAATGTTTGAGTTACAACAAAAGGTTGAACTGAGAAAGTAACATTTGCAAATTCCTGGTATCAATTTCGATGAAGCTCATAGATCAGATTCTGGACCTTCTGTCTAATTTTGGACTTCGCTCTACTCTGCCTTAGTTCGCTTCACAAAAATCCTCTTCTGCACAAGCAAACTTCGTTCAACTGATTTTTTGATATTTACACACACATTTTCTCTACTCTTCACACCTATTCACACATCAAAATTAATTACCCAAACTCACATATATACCCGCTATCAAGGATTTCAATCACTTCAAGTCGACTTCGATGAAATATGAAAAATTCTCCAATGGTCGGCTCAAATCACAAATTATATTTAATGCACACATATCAAAGTTGGCTAATGTTATGCTGGAACCCAAAAAAAAATTTCCAACACAAGAAACAATTAAATAATTACTTCTTATACATCCACGACATACTACATTCACCAAGTTGACCACCATGAGCAAATAAATAGAAAAATCATCCTGTCGGATCTCCTAACTCATACACCGATTAATGTGACAACACAAAACTTAACAATAAGATAAAATAGATGCTCAACAACCTTCCCCAAGATCCACAACATAAAATGATAATCCAGTGAAGCATATAGATCGACATAATAACCAGATACCCTATTCTTCATTCTCACTTCCAGTAAAACATTGTTCTTCACTCTGCCTGCCGGTAGGAACAAATTTTGATCTGCGGACCAGAATAATGACTTAGGTTGCCATCAATGACAACACTAGAAGCCATATGCCAACACACATCTTCAGATCTTTATAACTACAAGATATGAAATCTTGGTATGCATGAAGTGCATCTATTATTCCCCTCCTTTCTTCAAGAGTACACACCTTCCTAATGAAAATGCTCTTAACATCATTGAGAGTTCCCATGTTATATGTGTCACATTGGCTGCTAATAGAATCCTTTTTGTTCTACTGGTCTTGATCCTGTATTCTCTCCAGATTAAAGATTCTTTCCAACTGTACTATCCCTCTAGGAATTGTGTTGGTTTTTAGGTTGATAACTCCTTTCAAGTCCATTTCAGCCTCTTGAGGCTCTACCTCATCAACTATTTGAGAAGTTAATACATCAAAGCTTGTAATGAAATCCAAAATGTGTTTCTCATCCTCGAACACTTGAAAATTGGTTACATTATTAGGAACTAAGGTGCTAGAGTGAGCTCCATAGTGAACTTTTTTAGTCCTAAGAGGGACAAAGGCTGCAATGTGCTTGATGCTTGCGCTAGAGCATCTGCAGTTTGATTCTTACTTTAGGGTATCAGTTGAATGTTAAAAGCATCAAACCCCTCAATTAAATCCCACACTCTATGTCTATAATTGGTCATCCTTCTATCACGACATGAGTACTTTTTGACTTGCCTAACTACCAACTCAGAATCTCCAAAGACTTGTAAAACTTTAACTTTCTTTCTCAATGCCATCAATAGTCCATGAATTAAGGTTTTGTATTCCATTAAATTACTAGTGCAATGGAACTAGATTCTATGAGCAGCGAATTTTTTTTACCTCTAGGAATGATTAGTTCAAACCCAACTCCAACTCCTTGTTTGGACTTGGATCCATCAAATCTGAGTGTCCAACAACTAGTAGCTCTTGACCTGTTTGATTTTTCCTCATTGGTTTTGATACTACTCAGAGGCTCTTCCTGAGACAAAGGCCTTTTTCCTTTGGGATCATCTTGAATACTTTGCACACTTATCCTGACAGCTGGAGGTGGATTGATGCAATTCTTTATTTTCTCCATTGTTTTTTTGCATAGGCAACATTCTAACTCCAAGTGAGAGGCATTGTGGACTCTGCACCAATTCAGAAGAATCAATTCTTCAAAGTTCATATCTCTACCCAGCCGGATTTGATCTTCTATGTATTTTTGAATAAACTCTTGGAAGTTATCCAATAGGCTGAGTTGACTATCTTCTTGATCATCCCATTCTTCTATTGATTCTACTAACACTCCAGCAGTGCTGGATTCTTGAGTAAGATCCTTGGATACATCTTGCAGCATAAACATTTCATCCATATTTGGTTCCTAGGGAGAGGCTGCCAGTACATAATTCCCTAGGCTAGCTTTGAATAACAATACTTCATTTGAGGTATTTTGGTATTCAATAATCACATACTTCATCCTTGGTTCCCTCTCAATTCTAATCTGGTTTGGAACTCCTTTCCAAGGAAGCCACATGTGAGAATGTTCAGTGGACACATACCCATTTAATGCCTTAGTGAAATCCTTGGCTAATATCAGACCATACACATCAGGGATGTCTGTCACTTGAAAGTTGATGATGTTGGATCATAGGGTCTAATGCAACTTGCATGGGAATCATATTCAGTTCTCCTAATACATTCACCTCTGTCTTATCCAACTGCGTGACCTTTCATTGAGAAGCTGCAGGAGTAATACCTTAGGCTTGAAAAATAGTGAAGGGAATGACATTTTTGGAGGCTCCTGAATCTAAGAGGCAATTATGCAAGTTTTTTCCAAAGATGCAAATAGAAATCAGAAAAGGAGGGGTTTCAGTCTTTCCTTGAAATAGACTCACTTGAGTATCAACTTGTGCAACTTGATTCCTATCCTTTTCTTTCCCTTTATCCTTAGACTACCCTTGACCTTGGTCTTTTGATGTTTGTGAGCTATAAATTTTCCCAGCTAGTTCACTAGCTGTCCTATCTTGAGAGACTACATTAGCCTTGAAAGCTCCTAGGACTACATTTCTAATAGCAAGAACCCTTAACAATTCAAAAGAAGAAAGACTTACCTCTGATTTCTTTAGTTCCTTAGCTACATACTCACCCAATTGTTTTGTACTTATATCAACATGGGTGTCCTTGGAATGGTCCACCAAATTTTCCTTTCCTGCATCAATGTTCTTCCCTTTTGAGAGATCAACTTGTCCTCCTTTTGAAAGATATTGTGTTGGAACACGAGGATAAGATGGATTATTAATAGCATGCGGATCAAGCGGTGTATAAAAGTAATTTTGAGGAATTGAAGTAGTGAGTGGGCCTCTAGCTTGCCTATTCCTCAAATCATATTTTCTCGTAGGTTGCTGGAACATCTAAACTTCTTCAACACTTGTTTCTTCCTCATCCAAAGGACCATTATCATTCTTAGTACCTTCATGGAACAACTATGAAATTTTATCTTCATTGCATACTTGTTTTGTTTTGTCATCTTGTTCACTTGCCTCTTGTTCTAGTCCATTTTCTTCACTTCGTAGGAAAGGAGCATGGTTCAAAACCAATACTGAAGAATCATAAGGACCAGATGGTACCAATTCCTCATTATTGGAGTTATTTTCTGCTTTTTGAATTTCATACTGGAAGATAGATGCAATAGTTTGAAATTTAGGACAATCTAACTCATAGTGCTAATTTGTCTTATGGAGTTTGCACCATCCAAATAAGGCTTCCTCAACTAAGTACATGCACTTGAAGGTTTATCTTGATTGGCAGGTTGATCCAATGGAGTAGGGACACCTCCATTATTTTTCCTAGTATTCCATGTTTTGTTTTGTCTAGGAGGCTACCTTCTATCAAATCCTTGTCCAGATGACTATCATCTATCAAAGTTCTATCCACCCTTGTGTAGAATCCCTATTTTCCCTATTATAATTGGATTGTATATTTCTCTGAGCAACTTGAAGTTGATTATTTTGATTCCTCAAATAAGTGACTTCAATGGCCAGCTTCTTGACTTGTTCTGTCAAATCATCTAGCCTCTCTTTGCCAAAATTACTATAGGATGTAGAACCTACATTATTTTTAGAATATCTTGGAGGTGCCTCTGAGCTCAAGGACTAGTTCAACACTTCATAATTTTGCAAGTAGGTTGGAAAACTTGCTTGCTGTTGTGGATTGATGGGCTGATTGATGTTCTGAGGATAACTAGGCATTGGTGGGGTCTAATTCAATGGAGGACCTAGATGTGGGACCAAGGGAAATTGTGGCACAAGATTCATAATTGGTGTATGATTGGTCAAATCCTAATTAAGTGCTTGAATTTTCCCTAGGGGAGTAGCAAGCCTTAAAGATGGAAAGGGTCTAGACAAATACTGCCTCAAATCTATACTAACCTTAACTGCTTTAGTGTAAGCATTAAGCAAAGTGTTAGGAGGTTTTGGTCTCCATTTAAGGAATATGGCTATAAGGCTATCAAGTGCTTCATAATAAACTTCCAAGGAAATAACATTGTCCACAACATAGGGTTCCTACAATCTAGTGTATTCACGGTGGAATCTATTGTTAAATGACCCTATAGGCTCATTGACCTCCCTCTTAACCTTGATAAACTGAAAATATAACTAATTATCATTAATGGGGTTTTTAAACTTTTGTAAAAAGGCATTTTCAAGTTTAGTCCAATTGTGTATGTATCCAACAGGTAGATGATTGTACCAGTAAAATGAATCTTCTTGTAGGGAATATGGGAAAATCTTACATGCAACATCTTCATGATTAATTCCCCTATCCCTAAGGTAGGTTTGGAAAATCCTAATGTGCTCCTCAACTGTCCTATTAGGGTCATTTCCATGGAACTTGGAGCAGAAGTGCTCATGATTCTTTGGCATGACATTGTAGTTGTTAAAGGACAAGGGTGGTGTGTTATTTTCCAAGAAATCCATTGGTGGTGGTGGAGGTGGTAGTGGTTGACTAATAGCTAGCTAGGGTCGCTAAATGTGATTGATTTTAGAATCAGAGGAAGATGGGATGGATGAAGGTGAAGATGGTGGAGAGTATGGAAAAGGTGGTTGAGCTGATGATGATTCTCCCCTTCTTTTAGTCCTTCTTGACCTGGTGGGGGCTTGTAACTCCTAGAAATCTTCCTCCCTTAGTGTAGATCTAGTTCTTCTTCGAAACCTCTGAGGAGAAATTGTAGATAGAAAATACTCCAGCTTGCTTATTCAGGCCCTCCTTCTAGCGCCAATCTGTTGATGGTGTTTTCTATGCAACAACAACTCAAACAGAATACAAGTATCCTATCTCTCTTGAAAGGTAAATCTCTATAAGAAAGCCTCAAGAGATAACCCCAAGGTCTCTAATGTTAGGTCTTGACAATGCAAAAACAACTCAGTGATAATGTGAAAATGCTGGTAATCAAAAGGGACATTACAAAACAAATGTTGGACACTTCAAACTCATCAGATCTTGCAATATATCAATGCTTCTGTAATCCTAAAACTAACCTAGATTTAAAAGAAATAGCAAAAGATAAAGGGTTCAAAGAGAAATTTCTAAGCTAAAACCTAAGACCAATTGTGTAAATAGTCAAACATTAAAGGTGGACCAATCCTTCCAAAACTAGTTCTTGCTAAACCCTGATTTAACCTGCAATCTCATAGAAATAGTGCAATCTTCTAAGGTAATCAATATTTTTAGATCATGGAGCATTCACATAAATCAACCTTATTTTATAATTGAAATGAACAAATACCCACAAATGAACTTAGCACACAATATTTAGGCCTAGGCTAACTTTACATAGCAACTTACAATCAACAAGCTACTAAAAGTATGGACCAAGGATTGCTCAAACACTTCAAATATTGGATCACTAATACAATTGCATCACATATAAATCTAAAATCTAACTTGCAACCATAACTTCAAAGAAGTTTCTTAAAGATCTTGAAATCAAGAAACATGAAAAAGTGATTAACATAGGAAAGAACACCAAAGAGCAACGTCTTTACTTGTATTGAATCACCTAGATTTGCAACACCTCATGTATTCACAATGTTTCAACACTTTCTCTAAAAAAAATACTAACTCTTCTTTCAGTTCTAACTTATCTCAACTATGTCTAACTCTTACAAATGAAGCTGAGGCCTCAATTTATAGAGAAATTACTTTAGGTCAGCCCATAATTAGGGTTACAAAATTAGGTCAGCCTAGAGAGTTTTTCTTTTTATAAAATAAAACTAGATTTCATATTTAAAAATAAAGTAGAGGTCGGCCTAGATCCTTCTCAAAATATTCCCTTTCCTAGCAAAAAATTCAAGGTTGTCCCCCCTTTGGCTGGAAAGTCACATGACTGGCACTTTTTCCTAGGTGACTCCAAGCTGGTTGTTTTCTTCTTCTTTATTGGCCTCCAATCTGCTGGATAATTCTTTGAATTTTTCTAATATCTCCTTCATATCAGCTGGCTCTAGAGTTGGAATAAATTTTATCCTTAATTTATGAGTTTTCAACTCATCAACATATTTGGGCATCATTTTATCCCTTTCGATTTGTAGCTGATGATACTTATCCAACTTAGAAATTTAGATGGATGCATCCTCTAAATGGTCCTTGGAAATGGGTGCACTATCAGATGGAGCATAAATTTCATGCCACCATGCCTGTAGTCTACTGATGTTCATATTTTTCTGTCCAAATTTCCTTCTCCCAGTCATGATTTCAAGAAAGGTGATACAACTATCATATATTTCTTTCATCTTTCCTTGCAACTTTGTTATCTTCTTCAGGGCCTTGGAGAGGAGTTCCTTCCTATAATTCCACACTTCTAGCCATTCCATTACTTTACCAATATAATCAGAAGTGGAGATATTCATTTTAGCTAATTCTTCCTTGGGCACCTACAAAATTTTCTTCACCTCCTCAACAATTGATTCATCAACCTTATTGAAATCAATAGAAAATTGGGAGGTGCCTTCTAGAAATTCAAAAGCTTTATCATGGATGTTGAATATTTTCTAAATTGATTCATCACCTCTCTTGCTGACATCATGAAACCATTCCTGGGTGATATGAATTGAATATTTCAACTTTTCAATCTCTGAAACAACCTCCTTTGGCAGTAATCCTTCTAGAATTGGGCCCTAATTGCTGGCTTTTTGCAGAGGCTTCATTAAGTGTTGAACATACCTATACACATCACCGAGTCGCTTTTGCAACTTCTCCTTTTCCTTAGTTTTTTTATCAAGTCTTCTTAAAATGGCTTGAGATGATTCTTGGAACTCTTCTTTCTCTTGCTTCTTAGTGGTTGGACCTAAATTAATGGTTTGCACCTTGTAGTCTATGTGTTTGACTTCATCCTTGTACTTGTTATCTGCAAGAACAAACACATGAACAACTCTATATTTAAATTCATCTCTTGAGAATTTTGAAATTGTCTTGGCTCTTTTCCTTTGTTACATTGTCCCCATTGCTCTAACAATTTGTCCCAGCTAGGAGTTTCCTCTTGAAGAATAATTGGCTTCTTATTAAGCCTCTTTTCCAGCCAATCTGGGACAGCAGAATGCTCTGTGGAAGGAACCTCCTATTCAGTTTTATCCCCGGTTGGGCTATCAACAAATTCTTCCAAGTTCTTCTCTATTTCTTGCTATCCTCTTGTTCATTAACCATTTCTTTCTCTAGAGACTTAGAAGGAATTTCTTGAGTTACCTCTTATTCAATATTCTTGCTTTAGGCTCCAGAGGTTGATTGCCCAATCTCCTCCATAAACTTCTACCATTCTCCACTTCTAGGAGTAGATATTTCTTCATCTTCTGTCTCATGTGGCTTAGGATTATTTGATATGTTTCCTTCCTCATTGACTGCTTCCTCTGAATTTTTTGTATTATGAAGAGGAGGAGGAGGAGAATTATTTCCTGCAATTTCTCTTTTGGAATTATCATTTGTAGGTTCCTATTCAATCTTCACCTCCTTTTCTGCAATCTTTACTTCTGCTAAAGGGGATGTCTTGTGTTTAGGAGAATTTCTCCTAACATATACTTGTGGTTTCTCCCTTGAGCTCTTTATGTCTACAACCTTAGCTGGAGAGGGAGCACCAGTAGTAGTATTGTTCTTTCTAGCCTTAGCGACCTTTTGCTCTTTTGTAACGAATTTTCTCTTCTTGGTTGGCTGTGAAGCTTCTCCTTCTTCAATTGTAGTACCAGTCTCAGGAGATTTCTTTGTTTTGGGAGATTTCTTCTTAGTAAGCTTGGTCTGGGTTTGACTCTTTTTCTCTTCAGAGTGAGAGGTGTTTCTTCCTCCTGACCATCTCCATCATGGGGCTCAGTGGTGTCACCCTTTTCAACTTCTGCTTCTTCATATTTGGACTCTAGATCTCCCATCAAATCATAGGTAAACCTGGTGCCATTAGCCTCCAGTTCCATCACTTTATGCTTCACCCAAAGCTTGGAATATTTCTTTACTAGCTCCATCACTTGGTCTAGATTTGTCACTTCTTCTTTGGACCCGTTTATTGGAGGTAGAGGCTTTTTCTTATAAGGCTCAAAATCATGATATTGAATTAGGTCTGCATCATCATCTTGGACTTGATCTGGCACCTCTATAACCTTGTAAAGCCTTATCAAGTTGAGGGGCAGCCTAGAGAATCTCCTCCCGATGACTTCAAATTCATCTTGGCAATTGGCTCAATGTGATCCTTGTGGCTAAATTCTTTGTTTGCTTGTTTCTGAGCCTTGCCATAGGTATCAAAGTTATTCCTATTGGTGTGAGAATATAATTCAAACTATGTTATCTCCTTCTCAGAATATTGGGCACTTTGAATGGAGGGGCATGCTTCTAGAGTTCCAATTCTCAATGTTAATTCTACTCCCAACCCCTTCTTAAGCATATCCTTTTGTAAAATTGTCTCAAAGGCTACCATTTGCTTTGTCACCTCCAATAGCATAAGTTTATTAGTTGGGAATTTGGGAAATATGAGAGGGACAACAAGAGACCCTTGTATTCGGATGTATGTGAATCTTTGAAATTGAATAAGCCACTGCCCATATTGTTTGATCAAGTCCATTGCATCAGATGAAACTCTAACATGGAGAGCATCTTGTAGCAACCTTGGAATGTACATGAAGAATGCATCGTTTGCTCTCTTGTAGTTGGTTGTTTTATATTGCAATTGTGGGTATATGTCCCATATCCTATCCTTTCCCATAGTTCCTTTGCAACTCAGACCCTTGTACCTAGTTTTACTTGCCAACATATATACAAGGTATGAGGTCATGGTGAACCTGTTGGTCTCCTGCACACTCCTCAGTTGTGCATCCAAGTTATTGCTTATGGTTTTGGCCTAGTGATAATGTTTTCCACCCATGATTTGTGTGATAGGATAGAAAATCCAAGTATGGAAAACATGAGCCTCCTCTACCCCCATTATTCTA
Source organism: Sequoia sempervirens (assembly GCA_007258455.2). Taxonomy (NCBI): domain Eukaryota; kingdom Viridiplantae; phylum Streptophyta; class Pinopsida; order Cupressales; family Cupressaceae; genus Sequoia; species Sequoia sempervirens. Next base: position 841,892,715 of record VDFB02281492.1, on the reverse strand, counting down.
CCTAGGAGAGTTATGACATCATGGTATTCCAACTTGAAATCGCTTGGAATAATGAGGTTTGTGCTTCAGTATCTGGGAACTATTCATCATATCCAAGGCTCTGTTGGGATCCTCACCATAGAAATTTATAGCTTCTCCAATTTTTATCTCCTTGATTAGCTTACGATGTGAGGCAATGTTAAATACTCTTGTAATGGACTCTTCTGTGAGATTGGCTAGGACTCTACCTTGTGGCCCAACTATGATTCTCTTGTTCGAGTCATAATTCCTTGCACATTCTAGAACTGACTCAGGGCACAATTATGTGGGTGGGAACCCTACCGCTTGAGCTAGACCAGTGTGGGTGAGAATTTGGGTTAGTTGAGTGGGTGCATTCCAGACATGCTTTGTTGGAAGTCATCATAGTCAACATGCCCCATGTTTGTGTCTGCAATCTTGGCCCAAGTAGAAGAAATTTTGGATTACGAATATATACCCTTGAAGTCATACTTCATTCTTTTAGCTCTCTTTCTCACTTCCTCTTGCACTGCAATAACTTTAGATTTGGAGGTTTTATCAGGGCTCATCTCTTCCTACATCTTGAAATGGGGCACAAAGAGAAGGAACCCGATGAGTGCATGAAGAATCCCACAATGACCAGTTGGGAACACAATCCTTTCTTCTTGATCTTGGAAAATTGTACAACGGAGCAAGCTCTCAAGTTTCAAATACTCACAATGCAAAATAACCACAAAAAGCATCATGAGTTACCAATATACCCTTCCATCTTGCATTTAAAATCCACTAGCCATGCACAATAAATGATTATAAGGGATGTTTAACAAGACTCAGGGATACGAGAACACTTCGGACTCAGAAAATCTAAGGTAGCTTAGAATTTCTGGCCGGATTAAGGTTCGAGTAATCCGAGATACCTCGGATTTACCGAGCCTATCCCATACTTAGCCAATTTTACCCCTAAATTAAAAATTTTCATTGAGGTTGACTTTCCAAGAGTTTAGCATGCTATCATGATGTTGCAATAAGTACCTTGAGTGCAGATTAGACCATGAATTCCTGGGTAAAACAAAATCAAGACTGAGAGACCTATCCCTTAAGGGAAAAGGTTAGGACCCTAGAGAAAACAGGAAAACAAAACCAACCAAAAGAGGGTCCCTGCTCAGTGGGGCGTGTGTGCAAAAATTAAACAAGTCACCTTCTTCTTTCTTCCAACAATCTCCCCCTTTTTCATTGATGGAAACATGTGCCAAAAATGAGACTTGCTTCAAAATAAAATATTGTGCTCAACTCCTCCTAACATATGTACAAAATAAAAACACAAAAAAATATTCTTTATACATACTCTTCTCCTCTTCTCCCCCTTTGACATCAAGGACAAAGGACTTGGAAAAGATTAAAAAAACTTCATATTAGGAATTGGGGGCACCCTGTAACTCCTTGAGAATCGCTTCCCAAGATGGATTTCCGTCATCCCAGACTCCTTTTTCCTTGGAAAGAGTTTTATGCTGAGATTCTAATTCCCCTAGACATTCTTCTCCTAGAGTTTTATGTTTGATATAGAGACATCTATGGACATAACCAAGTCTCCAAGCTGGGCGTAATGTCTCATAACATCTTCCTTCTACCTCTGTAGGATGAAAAATTTTCTTTGAAGATATGTAATGGAAACCCACTTAACATAGTTTCTATCATCTGCAATCTTATAATCTCTGGAGGCATTTGCAAGTTGAGACTCAATCAAGTGCATTAAATCCTTGATACCTCGAGTGGCTTCCAGCCACTTCATGTAGTAAACAAATAGCATTTGGGCTTCATCACATTCTCTTACCTCTTTCAAAGTTCCCAAAGCCTTATCACGTTCAATTGTACACTTGTCTTGTAGAAACAACAGTCTTTTCTCTAGTAGATTCAAGTCCACTTCTTTTGCAGTCTTAACCTTGAGGTTAGATGTGTACTCTTTGACTGAATCAACTATGAGATTTAAATTTTCAATATGAGCTAAAGAGTTATCTATTGTAACAACGAGGGTTGTCTCCTGTAAAGCTTTGATAGATTGATTTATCAATTTATTTCCCTTTTGATATGACTCCACAACTTCTTTTGTGATAGAGCTAAGAAAGGTATCACTTAGTTTTATTCTGTCATTGGGTGTAATCTTTGTCAATTCCACATAACCTGGGTGTGATGGTAGCTTAACTAGATGAGGTGGAAGCATATTTTTCCTTAAGAGAAGACCTTAAGGGTACTTATCAATGATTCTCCAAATGGATTTGATAGTTCAAAGCCTTTAGAAACTTCTCCTTTTCTCTTCTCAGCTGGAATGGATTTCTTGTCTTCCTCTTTCTTCTTTTCTTCTTCCTTTTCTTCTTATTTTTTCGTTTCTTTTTCTTCTTCTTCTCCAGATGACTTTCCAAAGGACTTGTCTCTATTTTCTTTCTCCCTTCTATCCTCGTCATCCTTGTCAATATTCTTCTTTTTGTCCTTACTCCACTTTAATCTTTGTTTTTCTCTTCCCTATTTCTGGTAGATTCTTGGTGTTCTTCTCTCTTATCACTAGAATGATCTTTATGTTGGATAGGACAACTAAGAGGGGGGGTGAATCAGTTGTCACAGATTATAACCTTAAATTCAATTATCGAAACTAACACATAAACTGATTAAGTGATTAACCATCAAATGAAAATGCACAAACACAATAACACCAAATTAACATGGAAACACCAATGAGGGAAAAACCATGGTGAGGATTAACTCACACTATAGAGAATATCAAAATCGATTACAAAAAGGCTCATTGCCTAAGATAAGGGTCACTGTCTAAAATAAGGACTCACTACCACATAGATACATAGAAGACAAAGAAGACTTGTTACAAAGATACAACAATCCTAATGCAACAAAGATTCGACCACAATTACTGATCAACTTGTATGAATGATAATGTTCGCATTTTTCTCACTGCATCCAAAAACTCAATGTTAAGCTTCACACTAAACAACCACACACCTAACTCACACACTTTAAGAATAGCATCAAATTCATGTATGCTCTTTCACTTATCTTCCTTATTTTCTTATGTACAATTTTCATCGCCAGCACATTCTATATTTATACTATCTGCAACCTTGAAAAGATACAAAGTTGGCCATCCAACTTCAAATTCAAATTAGGTCGGCACCGAACATTCTAGGATGGAATTAGAATGAGAGTAACCCAGACACACACTTCACTGGGACCCATAATAGATCCAACACAGTTCATCAACTTTGAAAATAGTGCTTGACACACAATCAACCAAACCAGTGTAAAACACATAGATCAATTAAGCTCGATGCTTCCAAATGTTGAACCATCTTCAATAGAACTAGGGAAACACAATTCTAGAACCACAAGCCATAAGACTTCAACAAAGAGAAATCCAGACCAACAACAATTCTCTTGGACCTCAATTAGAACATAGAGAAACATAGTTCACAAGCACCAAAACAACATCCTCAATAACTAAATACTTGCAACCTTCTTTTAATACAATTTTCTCAATATCTTCAACATATACAATCAATAGCAACTAGTAGATAACTAGCTGACCAGTTGACATCAATGACAACATTTCATTCCTCTTTCCATTCTTACAACAATCTCCCCCTTTGTCATTTATGGCAACACATGATGTGAAAAATAATCAAAGACACCATACCAGTTCTGAAAATACTTCTCAATATTATTCTCATTACCCACTTTCTCTTATTAACTTCCTTTTCCTTTTCACATGCTTTCTCTCTCCCCCTTTGACATCAATGGGAAAGACAAAATATATGTCCATTGAAACTTCCTTTGACATGAAAACTCATAATGACAACACTTAAAAAATCTTCCTGCTCCCCCTGAGGGGTAGCTACCAAAAACATCAGTCCAAAAAGATAGAATCATAAATCCACCGAACTGATGCATCTCGAAATGCGTCTTAGTTTGTAAAAGGAGGGGCAATAACCCCTAGCTTATCCTAAAGATACTTAAAATTATCTTTAGGAAGAGCCTTTGTAGTATATCCACAATTTGATCCTTTATCAAAACATACTCAAGATTGACTTCATTCTCCATGACCTCTCTTAAGAAATGATACGTGATAGATATATTCTTTGTTCTCGAGTGCATCATCGGATTCTTTTAAATGTTAATTGCACTTGTGTTATCACAGGAGATAGAAATAGGATCATCATGTAGTACTGTGATATCTTTCAATGTTTGTTTCATACATAAAACTTATGTACAACAGGACGCAACAACAATATACTCAGCTTCAATAGTAGACAAGGAGATTGAATCTTGCTTCTTACTCAACCATGCCACCAATCTACATCCAAGAAAGAATGCACCACCACTTGTACTCTTTCTTTCATCTATACTTCTAGCCCAATCTGCATTTGTATAAGCACTGAGTGTAAAATCAATATCTTTAGGATACCATAATCCATAATCTAGAGTGCCTTTCAAATATTTGAATATTCTTTTAATTTTAGTAACATGCATTTCCTTTGGATTTTCTTGAAATCTAGCTACGAGACAAACCACATGCATAATATTTGATCTAGTAGTATTCAAATATAGTATTCCATCAATCATAGATCTATACTTTCTCTAATTAGTCATAGGTGAATCATCATCTTTACGCAACTTACAACCAATCACCATAGGAGTACTTACCGGTTTGGAACCATCCATCCCAAATTTTCTCAACATCTCTCTCACATACTTAGATTGTGAAATAAAAATTCCTTTCTCTGTTTGATTAATTTGTAGCCCAAGAAAGAAATTCATCTCGCCAAACATAGACATTTCAAATTCTTTCTGAAAATATCTTGCAGATCTGTTCATTTCCTCCAAAGATAATGTCATCAACATATACAACTACAATCAAGATTTTGTCATTTTCAGTCTTGAAATATAAATTATTTTTTGTCGTACCTTTGTTAAATCCTTGCTGATTCAAATACTTCTCTAGCCTTTCATACCAAGCTCAAGGAGCTTGCTTCAGTCCATAAAAATCTTTCTTCAATCTGCACACCATATCTAATTGATCTGTTAACTGAAATCCTTCTGGTTGTTCCATGTAGACCTCTTTATCTAGTTTTCCATTAAAAAATGTTGACTTGACATCCATCTGATAGACTTTGAAATATTTATAAGAAGCTAATGCCAAGAATATCCTTATAGCTTCCATTCTTACTAACGGGGCAAAAGTTTCCTAAAAATTTATACCTTCCACTTGTGAGTAGCCTTTACACACAAGCCTTGCTTTGCTTCTGACAACCTTCCTGTTCTCATTTAGCTTATTTCTAAATACCAATTTTGATGCAATGATATTTTTTCTGCCAGTCTTGGGACCAATTCCCAAGTTTGATTTTTTTCAATCTATAAAAGTTCTTTCATTGCTTCCTTCCAATGTTCATCCTTACAGGCTTCACTTACTGACTTCGGCTCAATTTTAGAAAATAAGCACAAGTTTACTTTAGCAACAACTTTGCTTCTAGTTAACACACCTTTTATGTTGTCTCCAATAATCTAACTTTCTGACTGATTCCTCAGTGTTGGCAACACAAGGGCAGACAACTAAGAGGGGGTGGGTGAATCAATTTTCATAGAAAAAATATATATATTAAACTTATTCTTAGATTTGATAAATAAACATGAAAGCATAAACCATCACCACATCAAAAACACACATAACACCAAGATTTTTATGTGGAAACCTTGTTAGGGGAAAAACCACAGTAGAGGTTAGTCCACAAGATTATCCCCTATTAAAAGTATTAAAAATGGGGAATGCTCATGCATTCAGGCACACTGCCTAGAGCTCATTGCTCAAATACAAAAGGATTACTGCCCAAAGGAAGACTCACTATTTATAGTAACATTCGGATTGCATCCGAAAGATTTTGAACTAAGAAAATAGAATCTTCTAATGCCTAATTGTAGTTCTAGTTAAGCACATAAACACTTTCATCTGCTCACTCTTCTTCACATTTTACTTCTACCTTCGAAAGATTAGAACACTATTCGCACACAACATATATCGTACACCATACCATCAAATGGTATAAACAATCGATCATATATATCCGCAACTATGGATATCATCAAGTACATGTCGGCCCAAAAAAATATGAAACATGTACAAAATGTCAGCCCAGTCCATAAACAATTATCAATGCAAACTAAACAATGTCACCCAAAACATAGTAAGGACCCAAAACAAAATCCACAAATACAAAAAAACTTAAAAAATTATGCCTTGAAGATCCACAACACGCTACAATCACCCTGCCAGCCATGATCATGAAAAAAATGAACTCACAGAAGAAAATAACCAATCATGAGCACAATGATCAATGTGAACCAACAACACAGATAGAGCATGATCTAGAAACATCCACGAGCATCATGAATCACCACAGAAGCATCCACAACAACTCAAATTACTAGAATCTCATTATCTTCTTTTAGGAACACCAACTAAAGCAATAGAACAACTGTCAGAACACAGATACTCATAACTCAATCAAATCTTCATTCAAACCTCTGAAACTTTATGTGGATAGACTAGATATACTTGTCAACAAAACCTTTAATCTGCATCCTCTTATCATCAATATACTGAGCTAGCCACCATATTGAACTTCACTACATCACGACAACCTGCAACTTATTTTATTACAATTTTCTCAATATCCTTGACATATACAATCTTAAAGACATTAATGCCAATAGTGTTGACATCAATGGAAACCACATATAAGCAATATCCAATAATCTCCCCCTTTGGCATTGATGGCAACACATGATGTGAAAAACACCATCAACGATACTTTCTCTTAGCACTTTCTCCCCTTTAGATTTTGAATCTTGTCTCCTTAACTCTTTCACAATTTTTCACAACTCTTCTCCCCCTTTCAATTCAATGAAAAATGTACACATTATCTTTCTCCACACAAGCTCTGATTCACATTTATGAACATCTGACTACTCCCTCTGAGTAGCAGCCACCACAACATCAATCTGGATCACAAGATATGACTATGAAATGCACGGACTGATGCAAGTCAATGCATCTTATTCTGATTAGGAGGGGTAATCACCCCTAGCTTCCGTATGAGATACTCAAAATTATCCTTAGGCAAGGGCTTGGTAAAGATATCTTCAATCTATTCCTTAGTGGGCACATACTCCAATATGACTTCCTTCTAACTCACCTCTCTCAAAAAGTGAAACTTGATAGATATATGATTGGCTTTTGAATGCAACACTAGATTCTTAGAAATGTTAATTGCACTTGAATTATCATAGAATATAGAAATAGGTTCATCATAGACAAGTTTGATGTCTTTCAACATCTGCTTCATCCACAATACTTGAGTACAATTGTTAGCAACAAAAATGTATTCTACCTCAACAATAGATAAAGAAATGGCATTCTGCTTCTTACTTAACCATGAAATCAACTTCTTTCCCAAGAAAAATGCACCACCACTAGTACTCTTTGTATCATTCACATCTCCTGCCTAATCAACATGAGTAAAAGAACTGAAAGTAAGGTCATCCTCTTTAGGATACAATAGGCCAAAATCAACTGTCCCCTTCAAGTACCTGAAAATCCTCTTCACAACTGGCACATGAGATTCCTTAGGATCAGCTTGAAATCTTGCAACAATGCATACGACATTCATGATATCAGGTCAAGTTTGAGTCAAATAGAGCAATCCACCAATCATGGATCTGTATCTATTTCGATTTGTTTTAGGATAATCATCATCTTGTGTCAACTTACATCCAGTCACCATAGGTGTACCAACTGGCTTTGAATCTTCCATACCAAACTTCTTTAGCAATTCTTTCACATAGGACTGAGATATAAAGATCCCTCTATCTAGATGAGTAATTTGTAATCCCAAAAATAATTTCATTTCTCCAATCATAGACATCTCAACTCACTTTGCATCTCATGAGAAAACTTCATGGACAAACTATCATCTCCTCCAAAAATGATATCATCAAAAAAGACTTCAACAATCAAATCTTTATCATGATCAATCTTGAAATACAAATTAATATCAACAATACCTTTATTAAATCCAAGCTTCAACAAATACTTGTCCAGTCTGGCATACCATGCTCATGGGGTTGTTTAAGTCCATACAATGCTTTCTTCAACTGGAAAACCATATCTCCCTTATCGGTCAATTGAAATCCATCAAGTTGCTCAATATACACTTCTTCTTCCAATTCACCATTTAGAAATGCTAACTTGACATCCATCTGATAAACCTTGAAGTTTTTGTAAGTAACATAAGCAAGAAATAGTCTCACAGCTTCAATCCTAGCAAGTGGAGCAAAAGTTTCTTCAAAGTCAATTCCTTCCATCTGAGAATATCCTTTACACACAAGTCTTGCTTCATTTCTAACAACTTCACCTTGTTCATTCAGTTTGTTCTGAAAGACCCATTTAGTTCCAATTACATTTTTGTCTTTATGTCTAGGAAAGTAATCCATGTATCATTCTTCTCAATTTGCAACAGTTCTTCTTTCATTGCTTCCACCCAATGTTCATCTTTGCATGCTTCATTGACACTATTAGGCTCAGTCTTTGAGATCAAACAATATTCTTCTAGAATTCTTCTCCTAGTTTGAACACCTTTGTTCTTATCACCAATAATGTGATCTTCTAAATGATTCAGTCTTACATACTTTGCATTCTTAGGGTATTCTTGAACTTCAGGCTCTTGTGATCTCACTTTTGCACTTTCACTATTTTATTCCTCTTGATTTTTGAGATTCACCAGAATATGATTTGAACTTGATTTAGATTCTAGATTTTCTTTCCATTATTTGAACTATCATTCTAATCATCTGAATCATATCTATAGGTTCTAGATGGTCTAACTATGTCTTAATCAACCTTGACATTAGCACTTTCAAATACTTTCCTCAATCTCTTATTGTAGCACCAGTAGGCTTTGCTTTTAGTATCTAACATTTACTCCCAAAGATTTTGAAGTATCTAACAGTAGGCTTATGACCAAACCATAGCTCATAATGAGTCTTACTGGTATCACCTTTGACATGTACCCAGTAGAGAGTGTAAACGATAGTACTCATAACTTCTCTCCAGTAGATATGCGAAACATTTACTTCTAGCATCATTGTCATAGTAACTTCTTGAATTGTCCTATTCTTCCTTTCCACAACTCCATTTTGCTGAGGGGTCCACGAGACAAATAATTGTCTCCTTATCCCATGCTCTTCACAAAAAGAATTAAACTCACCGGAAGTGAATTCACTACCTCTATCTGATCTCAAACATTTAATCTTCAGACCTCTCTCTGTCTCAACCATAGCCTTAAATATCTTGAATTTCTCCAGAGCTTCAGATTTTTCCCTTAAGAAAGTAACCCACATCAATCTAGAATAATCATCAATAAGTAACATGAAATCCTATCTCCTTGTAAACTTCTGACTCTAGAAGGACCACACAAGTCAGTATGCAAAAGCTCCAACACTTCATTTGAACAATGTTATTTTCTCTAGAATGAAACTCTAGTTTGCTTCCCTAACTGACATTCCTTGCATACAACATTAGTAGGTTTTATCAACTTAGGAAGATCTCTCACTGCCTGAGTAGAAATTAGCTTGACAATATTGAGAAAGTTTACATGACACAATCTCTTATGCCACAACCAACTTTCATCAACCTGAGCAATCAAACAACTTTTACCAGTAGTATTTAGGTGAAAGATATTACCTTTTATTTTTGTACCAAATGCAATCACATTTCTAAAACTCCCCAATATTCAACACTTTCCATTCTTGAATTGAAGATTGTATCCCTTGTCAACCATCTGTCCAACACTTAAGAGATTATGCTTCAAACATTCCACATATAGAACATCATCAGTATTATGCTTACCATCAAGAGAAATGGATCCTCTACAATGGATTACACTAGCTTTGTCATCACCAAAACTTACAACACCACCATCATACTTTCCCAAGCTCACAAATTTACTTTTATCACCTATCATGTGATGGTAGCATCCATTTTCAATCACCCATTCATCTTTTTCTTCAACTCTACCAGCTAGAGCTTTCTCCATGTTTATGCAACTAGTAGATTTAGTAGGTACTGGATCATTTTCCTTAATAGCAATAAATACCCATTTATCCTCACTTAAATTCCCTTTATCAGATTCATCATTTGTCACACCTTCATCAGCAACATAATAACACTTTCTTTGGAATCTAGGCTTGTCAGGTCTTGGCTTAGGAACTCTTTCCAGACACCTTCATGCAAAGTGACCTATCTTATTACAAGAAAAACATTTAAGAGGAAATTTCCCTTTATACTTACCTTCTCCTATGGCTTCCCTCTTGACAATAAGTGCTTCAAGCTCGTCTAGTTTTCCCTCTTCTTCAATCTCTCTCATTTCCTACTCATACTTGGATATTTTTCTAGAAAAAATTTCTCATAGATCATATCTTTGCTTATCTTTTCTGGAGATAGTAGCTTTGAATGCAGATTTTGTCTTAGGAAGAGATTCACCAAACTCACTTAACTCAAAAGCAGTAAGCTTACCAATGAACATGTCTCTATTTACATTTGTCAAAGTTCGGATCTCCTTAATAGCAGTAGCTTTGTGTTTGTATGCAACAGGCAAGGATCTGAGCACTTTAGCAACAATATCTGATTCTTCCAATGTTCCACTAGCACATCTAATACTACACACAACTTCATTCACTCTCTGCATAAAAGAAGTGATGTTCTCATCTTCACCCATTCTCAACATTTCATATTTCCCTTTCAGGCTTTGTAGCTTAGCAATCTTCAAATGGGTATCACCTTCATACAAAGTTTCCAACTTTTTCTAGATCTCATAAGAAGTATTTAGATCCATTACATTTGTCATCTCAAAATTAGTCAAAGCACTCAACAATGCTTCCTTAGCCCTGATATTGTACTCGCTTCCTTAATCTCACCTGCAGTAAAAGGACCATTTTGTAGGATGATATACCATTTTGTTGTAATTGTCCAGTAAGGTTCACCAATGCATCTTAGATGACACTCCATTTGAGTCTTCCATAAAGAATAATTAGTTCCATCAAATCTCGGACTACCCTTCTTATATGTCACCATCTTGGATCACCTCAAGCAGTCAAGCTTCTCTGGAGGAACCTGCTCTGATACCAATTGTTGGCAACACAAGGGAAAACAACTGAGAGGGGGGGTGAATCAATTGTCACATAAATTATATATATTAAACTTATTCTTAGATTTTATAAATAAACATGAAAGCATAAACCATCACCACATCAAAAACACACATAACACCAAGATTTTTACATGGAAACCCTATTAGGGGAAAAACCACGGTGGAGGTTAGTCCACAAGATTATACCCTGTTAAAAGTATTACAAGTGGGGAATAGACATGAATTTAGGAACACTTCCTAGAGATTACTACTCAAATACAAAAGTCTTACTACCCAAAGGAAGACTCACTGTCTTACATTAACATTCGGATTACATCCAAAAGATTTTGAATTGAGAAAATAGCATCTTCTAATGCCTGATTACAGTTTCGGTTAAGCACATAAACACTTTCATTTGCTCACTTCTCTTGACACTTTACTTCTTCCTTTGAAATAGTAGAACATTATTCACACATAGCATACATCACACATGATACCATCAAATGGTATAAACAATAAATCATATATATCCACAACTAAGGATAACATCAACTACATGTCGACCCAACAAAATATGAAATGTGTACAAACTGTTGGCCCAATCCATAAACAATTATCAATGCAAACCAAACAATGTCACCCAAAACATAGTAAGGACCCAAAACAAAATCCACAAATACAAAAAAACCTCAAAAATTATGCCTTGAGGATCTGCAACACGCTACAATCACCCTGTCTACCATTATCATGAAAAACATGAACTCACAGAAGAAAATTACCAATCATGAGCACAATGATCAATGCGGACCAACAACACAAATAGAGCATGATCTAGAAATATCCACAAGTATCATGAATCACCAAAGAAGCATCCACAACAACTCAAATTATTAGAATCGCATTATCTTCTTTTAAGAACACCAACTAAAGCAACATAATAACTGTCAGAACACCGATACTCATAACTCAATCAAATCTTCATGTGAACCTCTAAAAGTTCATGTGGATAGACTAGATATATTTTTCAACAAACCCTTTAATCTACAACCTCTTATCATCAATATACTGAGCTAGCCACCATACTGAACTTCACTGCATCAGGACAACCTACAACTTATTTTGTTACAATTTTATCAATATCCTCGACATATACAACCTTAAAGACATTAATGCCAATAGTGTTGATATCAATGACAACCACATATCAGAAATATCCAACATTCAACACATATTTTAGTGTTCTAGGGGACATCATTAGAGCATCTTCTTCTCTTTCATTCTATTCATTATGCTCTTTTTGTTCATCTCTATCCTGTTCTTCCATAATTTCTTCTATTCTTGCATAGTCATGTTCATCAGACACATATCCATCAATATCAATAGAGTTCTTCACTGTTTCATCAACCTTCACATTCGATCTTTCTAAAGTCTTCCTCAATCTTTTGTTGAAACATCTGTATGCCTTGATTTTAGTAAAGTGTGTAAGAAATATTCCTTCATCACTTCTTGCATCAAACTTTCCCAATGTTTCCTCATCTCTTATGATATAGAATTTTCGTCCAAACACCTTGAAGTATTTAACTGTAGGAATTATTGCATGCCATAGCTCATAGGGATTCTTTGTATTTTTTTCTCTTCCATGAACTCGATTGAATACATATACAACAGTGTGAATAGATTCTTTCCAGTAAACTTTCAATAATCCGGCTTCAGTGATCATTAACCTAGCAGCTTCTTGAACTGTCTTGTGTTTCCTTTCAACAACTCCATTTCGATGAGGGCTTCTTAGAGTAGATAAATATCTCTTTATTCCATGCACTTCAAAAAACATATTGAACTCATGGGAGGTGAATTCACCACCTTTTTTAGATCTCAATAATTTTATCTTCAAATTCACATCATTTTCAACCATATCCTTGAATGCCTTGAATCTATCTAATGCTTCTGATTTTTATCTTAAAAATATAACCCATGTATATCTATAATAATCATCAATTAAAAGCATAAAGTACTTTCACCAAGTAGACTTCACACTCTCATGCAACCACAAATATTTGTATGAACCAAATCTAGTAATCTAGTAGTAGATTATTCTCTTGATCTATAATGATTTTTTGTCTGCTTCTCGAACTGTCAATTTTTGCAGATAACATCTATAGGCTTTGCAATTCTCGGTAGATCTCTCATGGCCTAAATAGTACTAATCCTTTCCAAGTTATCAAAATTCATGTGACACATTCTCCCATGCCATAACCATATACCATTTATCTGAGTCATAAAACATCGTCCATCAACACCTTTAAGCTGATAAATATTCCTTTCAGATTTCTTTCCTATAGCAATTAATATTTTGGATCCTTTCTGGATCTCACACTTCTCATCCTTAAACACAAGATCATATCCCTTTCTGCACATTTGACCAATGCTCAACATATTATGCCTTAAACCTTTAACATAGTAGACATTGTCAGTATGATACTTTCCATCAAAACTTATTGAACCTATGCCACATATTTTAGCACAAGTATCATCTCCAAACAAAACCCGACCTCCATCGTATTTTTAAAGTTTCAGAAACTTAATCTTGTCACCAGTCATGTGATGTGAGAAACCATTATCAACTACATAAAAATTCTTTTTGTATTTAGCATGTAGGGTAGAGATAACTGTACCTTCATTTTTCTCCTTCTCCTTCTCCTTCTTCTTCTCTGGAGGACTTTCCTTTGACTATTTTTCTGAATTAGTAGAAGTAGGTTCATCTTTAATCTCCAAGAACAAGCATTCATTTCCATTTGGATCTTCATCTGAAATACTATCATTCTCATTAACATAGTAAGCTTTGTTAATATTCTTTCCTTTCTTTTCTTTCTCATAGCTTTGTTTATTCTTTTTAGCTCTTTCCGGACACTTTGCAACTAAGTGACTAATTTCTCAATAACTAAAACACTTAAAGAGCAATTTACCTTCATACTTACCAGAGCCTTTTCTCATTCTTCTTACAAATTTATCCTCGATTTAATCAAAGTTCTCTTCGTCTGGATCTTCAATTTTTGTAGCTTTAAAAGTAGTCTCTATTTTGCCTCCACTTCTTAGATTTGGCTTCCTCATCTCATAAGATATCAAAAATCCTAGCAACAAATCCTTAGTACAAGTCTTATAATCTATAGTCTGCTCAATAGCACCCACCTTTTCACTAGAAGCATTAGGAAGAGTTCTAAGAATCTTCTTTACAATTTTGGTTTCATCTATAGTAGCGCCAAGAGATCGCATTCCAACCACTACCTCATCCAATCTCTATACATAGGCTTTAACATTCTCATCTTCAAACATATGTATAAGATCAAACCGTGTTTCCAAATTCTGTAATTTTGCCTCTTTTACTCTTTCATCACCATCATGCACTCTTTGTAAAGCATCCCAAACTTCCTTAGTTGTTTTCAAGTTTTGAACCTTAATCAACTCAAAATGTACCAAAATATTCTTCAAGATGAACTTTTCTTTGTTATTCGCTTCATGTGCTCTAATTTCTTTAGGTGTCCTCAAACCATTAGCAGGAGTGTAGGGATTCTTATAAGCTTTCTCCACATCATATCCGCAATACTCTAAATATTCTTCCATCAACACTTTCCAGATACCATAATTAGTTCCATCAAACCTCGAATAATCAAAGACCATTTTTCTATCCATCCCAGACCTTCCTCAAGTAGTTAAGCTCTTCACCAAGGAACCAAGATATGATACCAATTGTTGGATAGGACAACTAAGAGGGGGGGTTGAACCAGTTGTCACAGATCATAACCTTAAGTTCAATTACCAGAACTAACACATAAATTGATTAAGTGATTAACCATCAAATGCAAATACACAAACACAATAACACCAGATTTACATGGAAAACCCAATGAGGGAAAAACCACAGTGAGGATTAACTCACACTATAGAGATTATCAAAACCAATTAAAAAAAGGCTCACTGCCTAAAATAAGGACTCACTATCCATAGGGCTACAACCCAGAGGGCTTACTACCACACAGATACAAAGAAGACAAAGAAGATATTTTACAGAGAGACAACAATCTCAATACAATGAAGATTCCACCACAATTACTGATTAACTTGCATGAATTATAGAGTTTGCCTTCTGCTCTTTGCATCCCAAAACTCGGCATTCAGCTTCACACTGAATAACCACACACGTATCTCACACACTTTAAGAATAGCATCAAATTCACATTTTCTCTTTCACTTATCTTCCTTCTTTTCTTATGTACAGTTTTCATTGCTAGCACATTCTATATTTATACATCTCCAACCTTGAAAAGATAGAAATTCGACCATCCAACTTCAAATTCAAATTAGGTCGGCGCCAAAAATCCTAGGGTGGAATTAAAATGAGGGCAACCCAAACACACGGTTCACCGAGACCCATAATAGATCCAAAAAAAGGTGAAAGGATTTCGAAAGCCATTCCAAGTCTAAACTATGAACAACAACAATAATAACCATTGCTATAGTAGACAGACTCCCACAAAAATGAGTTTTGCTTAACCAAGAGAAACCTACAGTGTTAGAAAACTAGCACAATCTTCTAAGGCTCTTTGTAGATTTACAGACTATCTCATTCTTCTATTTAGCATGAAAACATAGTTGAACTTAGGTGCAACAATTGAATAAGCTCATACTAGCTTTACAAAGTGATCTATCATCAATAAACCACAACAAGCATGAGCTAGAAGTGCATCAAATACTGTAATAAAAAACCACCATTAAAGCCATTCACTAACAAGCTAAAATGAAATAAACATGGAGGCTGAATAATGCATGCATAATGAGTAAGCTCAAAGAAAAAACCTAACGTCAATGCTTCCTTCTATTTCTTCAGAATGCCTTTTACAACAACTCATCTCCCTTTGCAAATAAGGAGCAGGCCCCTACTTATAGTTTTACAAAAGAAAAATAAATGGCCAATATTGATTTGCAATGAATGACCCAGATTCATTTTCCACTTAGGGTTTACATCAAGTCCAAGATGAGTACAATACTTATAATTTAAAATGGGTTATTTTGTCTATTTCTCTATTGTTTCTTGTAGTTTATTTTGTCCTATAGCTAGAAACTGTTAAAATCTTCCTTTGTTGATATACTTCCAACATTTCTTCATTCAATCGGGTGAATCATTTTGCAGATTTGCATCCATGAGAAGAAAAAATATTCCCCTCAACTCTAGTGGATGGCTCTTAACCCTCATCATCATTCGAAAAAAATAAAATAGTTCCCTCTATTGTCCTACGTGACAAAACCTCTCTAATTTTTGCATTGCTCGGTACATATTTTTTTAGTGAGCTTTCTTTGGTGAATTATCAATTTAGAGTAAAAATCCTCCTCATGCATGCACAGACAAGCACATCTCCCTCTTGATGCATGGTTCCATATGTGGTCCCCTCCTTTTGAAAACTCCTTGCAATATCACACCCACATTGTGCCAGAATCAGATCCCTTAGTTTCCTTTTAAGTATTCTCCAATCCTAAAAGCATGAAACCTTGGGCATATTCCATCTCAGCAAAACCTTCCCTCGGTACGCCTCCTAATTAATTAGGCATCCTACTTTAATTGTCAAAAAATCCCCCTTGCGCCCACCACTTTATGAGCCCTGCACAATAACAAATTGATAAATTAAATTAGGCCCATAGAATATTATCCAAATCACAAAAACTTGAATAATATAACATTACTCCTCATCGCCTCGACATAAAACCTTTGAAATTTTCCATATGGCACTTCAACCAAGGTGATATTATCATTTATAGAGCTTTAAAAATTTCATGGGATTACTCCCGTTAAATCTAATGTAAAATATTATGGTGTCTTGATAAAACTCTTATGTGATCTTGTGCCTAGAGGGATGATTGCATCGTTTATGCATTATTAAAATACTCCCTTATAAATTTAAGCTTTCCATGCAATTGGACAAACTCCTCCACATGAGATTTCCCTCGAAGAACTTTATGTTTGGATTTAAATATACATATATCTCACCATCAAAGTATCCTCATATTTCTAAATCTCCAATTTAAAATTATGAGAGCACAAGTGACATTAGAGAAGCACTGGGAATTTGTCAAAAACAGAAAAAGTGGGGGACATCCTGAAATGCAAATGTGAATCACACGTAGGCCGACATAGCAACAAGCAGTATCCACACCTTGAACATATGTAAAACACCAATGCGGAAATAACCATGTGGGAGGTCAAGAAGAGAGTGTCATAATGAATGACTTTGCAAGCAATGGACCCTGGAACTTATATTTCCACATCCCTCATAAAGAATTGGATCCATCCTTCACAACAATGCAATTTTCCAACATAAGACGTGTGAGAGGAGTAAAATAATAATTACGTAATGAGTTTGATTAGACAACACCGTGGGAGCCCATGCCCATGAGTGACTCATTTTTGTCATCGAAGGGGATCTCAAACCACCATCCACCCTGAGTTGGTGAGGCATTCCCTATGCAGACTATCATTATGAATCACTCCAGCTAGTAAGTGATACAAAAGCTCTATGAAAAGAGATGAATGTCACTCACAACCACCTGCTAGTTTGACACCATGAACACGGAACCTTGAAACCTTCAAACGATTACACAATCTACATGTTATTCATAGGATACCCACCTGCTGCTTGTGATCATAGAATCTTAGAAATACATCAAACATGTCTTCATCCTTCAAGGGCCACAAATTTACTTCATACCTGAAATACCAATGCATCGTCATAGTTTTAGATGAATCATCTTCATCGGCCCCTACTACAGAAAAAGAGTAGACGGTAGGGATAAAGAAGTACCTTGCAATGATAATCGATAAACTCACTTTTATCTCAATCGACGTGCCACAATCTTAGAATATGTGTCATTTGATCTTCAAGAGTCATCACACCCATTGGTTGGTAAGATTAGTGAACGTCCATCAATTGCAACTAACTTCCATACTTAAGCATCTTCATTTTATGTATTGCAATGTTGCCTCGTTCTTTCGCCAAGGTTAATGATTCACAAGACAAACTCAGAAAAAACCATAGGAATTTTTACAATGTTCATGCATCCTCTAACTGTTGAACATTCAGATTATACTACTAGTTCCCATGGTGCAAGGAAAATGTTCAAGTAGGCTATGTGTGGAAGCTGGTTAGGCTGATGCCATAGCAAACGACATTGTAGGAGCGAAGGCCTGCATACAATTTTTCATCGATGTATGAGAGGGCGACCTCTGTAATGAAATGGCCCGCAATACCTTCCATTTTGCAATTAGTTACTGCTCCAGAGATGAATTTTCCCTCATCCTAGCATCCTGTTGATTCCAACTAAAACCATTCGGGAGGGTTATGGTCATGAATTGAGCCTTATACACCTATCAACAATACCTTATCGCTGAGACAATTCTCATGGTGCATTTTGATATCTTGTGCCTTTATCATCTCGATCATCCCACTCTACCTTATGAAGCCAAGGAAGATACAAAGAATATCTTGTAGAAACCACACACATCTATGTTGTTTGTAGGAAAAGTACATGGGAATGCCCGTTGCATGGACCATGTAAGTTAGTGCCAAAAGAATAGCATTGTGTGAGAGGATTCTTGTATGACGAACTCCACACCACATACTTCTGCGAGTTGCAAAAGCATGGCTTCAACAACTACCAAAACCTTCAAACTACTTGTTGTGGCTCTACCAAAAAGTTAATTAATGCATCAATGGCTCCTATTTTCCTACTCTAATGGTCCAAAGTTGTCCAATGCTCAGGATGAAATCCAATTCTAAGCCCTTGCAAGTGCTTGCATTATTGAATAATCCAAATTTGCATTCGGCATGATTTGGGAATCGGTTCATTTTGCACCACCCTTTTCGAGGAAACAATCTTATGATAGCTTTCAACAACATTGTTCCCCATCGCTGTGATCTTAAACTGAGACTTTTTATGTTGTCTGAGGTAAAAATTCCAAATGCTTGACATAGATATTCCAATTTCCCATTGAGCCAACCATTGTACCGATGTACCGATCTGAAAAACTCATCATAAGCTTGCTCAATGATTTTAAACTTCCGCCACTAAAACACTTGCAAACATCACGTTGACCGGTCCATTTAAGACTCTAACGATTACAAACTTGAAGGATCATTACCAATAGTTGAAATGCGAGAGTGAACAGGCTCGATCCTATCTTGCGGGGATGCGGTGTGGGAATGTTGTGTGAGTATGTCGTGAAGGAACACCATTCACATAGGGCAAGATAAAAAATGATTCCCACAATGAAAATTACCACAAGCATAGAAAGCAAAGACAGGAAAGTGAGAAGAGATGCCTACCAAAACTTATTTGATTGATGCAATCCTAACCCTTTGATTATTAAATACACACATACAATCACAAAAAGCACCAAACATGTCAATTTTCAAAGGCATGGAAAACCAACTATGGAAGCCAAAAGGTAAAATTTTGTACAAAGTAGTGAGGTGTGGAAGTAGGGTGCGAGAAGTTCATTGCAAAAGGAAGGTAGAAAATTTTCATAAGCAACATTGAAGGCAACACAGAAACTCACAAATTAACTTCTACAAGTAGAAACCCAGGACAACGAGAAGGAACATGGCTTCCACATGGCAGAAATCCACAGTGACTTTTCCACAAAATATTTTAAGACTTCCTGAAACTTTGGCCAATGGCTTTGGCATGAGGGAGTTTGCAATTTTAAGGTATGTGATCATCTTAGCCTCAAAATAGGGGCCCAAATACCAAGGAAAAAGAGAAGAAAGAAACAGGGGTCCCTGCCTTCAATGGGGCATGTGTGCAAAACATGCACAACAAATGGCGACTCGGTTGGGGAAATGCTCCAAATCATTTCGATGACAAATAAAAATCATGAACCTAGAATCTTTGGTTCTAACCTTCACGCTAGGACAAACAAACCGAACACTCAACCAAAGGATAAAAACCATTAGTCAATCAATCTTTGTGTATGTCGAAAGTTCAAGTGTGTGCAAATGCATTAATTTCCCTCCTTAGTTACTACAAGAACCTAGGCTCCATGACGTTAAGCTACATGATTGATTCTAACTCCAAAAGCATCTTGGACATTGCCTTGTTGCCAATCAGGAATCCATAGCCCCGATGAGGTTGTCATTGTGATTCTCTCAAACATTACTCTACTGCCAGTTGGATGTCCATAGCCTCGGTAGAATTATTCAGATCCTCCTTAAAGTTTAATTTCCTTTTGATTTTCATTGTTTTCTTTTCTTTTTCTTTTGTTCATTTCAATCTACAAGCAGTGAAGCTCATACTTAGGGCTGAGAATCATAGTGGCACTGAAGTAGAATTTTAGATTTTTCACTTAACTCAAGTTCACAAAGGAGCATACAGTGACCGCAAGATTCTTAAAATGTGTATGAAAGGTCTAGATTTTAGGATATGTTAGAATCAGATAGGACCAATGGATTATCTGCTCTGAGTCAAACATCTAGGTCACTTAACACTAATAGAAGATCTTCACCATCCACTCTAAATACATGATTGAAGTTTCTTGAAGAAATACTTAAAACTACCCAAGGTAATGAAATAGTTGTTATGCCTGCAAACATGCTAAATAGGAAATAGAGGGACCCCGAGCAAAGAAGCAAAGCAGAAGAAAACCAAAAATGGAATCAAACTAACTTAAGGCGACCAAACCTAAACTAGCCAAAGCAGGAACGGAAAAGAAAACCAAAGGGAAACTATCCTAAAGAAATCTAATCTATAGTAAACCGACAAATCTAATGAAAGCAGGAAAGCGAGCTATGTACAAAGAAACCTACACCTATTCAAAATAGGCTATATACAAAGAGATTTAAAATTCATTCTTAGAGAAATCAAATTGACACACACCCCCATAGAATTTTATAATACATGCATAATCAAAAGGGTGATTGTTATAGTTCTAAGCGATGCGAATTCATCTTTATATTCAAAAAGATAAAACTTGACATGACAACATTCAAATTCAATAACAAAATAAATAAAAAACCAAGAGTTGAGGTGATTCATGAAGCTCGTGGTCAATCCATGGGTATGTGCAGGATCATGATGGGCCAAAAAATGGTGATATGATGGGTATGTGTAGGGTATGTAGCTGATGACTTTTTTCTTACCCAAAATTGATGAAACGAAAAAAGGTTTTTAAAGGAGATTCTCAGCTTTCCACAAATATAAATTATCCTTTACTTTGAATTTAATAAATTATTATTATTCATTTTCTATTTCAATTATGACTAAAGTCCTAATTGATAGGCTGATTAAAAAATATCTATAGCTTTCAAATGGTATCACATTTTTTGAATCCAAAACATGGGTCACATTCTATGCTTCACATACTATAGGATTAAAAAAGAAAAATTTTAATTTCATGAATTTTTGACCAAGTTAAGGTGGTTAGACATACAAGGTTTTATATTTTTAAAAAAATTTAATAAAAATTCATAATTAATTATTTACTTGGAAAAAAATTACAAAAAAATATGCATCACATTGGGACATGAGTCCTCTACTTATATCTAAAATCTTATAAAAAAATATTTCATTTTATTGTGGTTAGGGTGGTCAGACATACATCTACTTCTTATTTTTTCCCTAAAATTTAAGTACTACCACATTGGAATTTCAAATTTTCACCAAATAGATATTTAAAAAAAAAAAAAAAGCCCAATAGTTTAGAAACTACATTCAATTTTCTAAAGATTCTCTTCTTACATATTTTTGAAATAATATAGATAACTTATTCAAATTTATACGTCAAGTTGCCTAACTCTGATTTTTCTAAATTTTTTGACACTTAAGGGCATGTTTTTTCCATGATGATCCTGCACATACTCCCATAAAGAAGTCTTCCTTCCCTCATTCGTATAATCAAAATGACAAGTATGAACATTCATAGGAGTAGGGAAAGATAAAACTTGGATATCGTCATGCGAGGGAAGCAACAGTTGACAGTTCAGAGCATATGTGGTGTCATTCGACCAAGCATCGTCAATTTTACCAGAACACAATTGATGGTGCATCATTCCCCTCGCATTGCAGGTATGCAAGCTATAATCAATTTTATTAGGCAGTAGACACTATAAAGAATCAAATTTTTTGAATTCAAGGAACATTCTACCTGATTCCATTGTTGCATAAGGCTGAGAAAACAAATTAGCCAAAGCCTCTTCAAGACTATCTTCATGTTTGGGAAACTCTATCGACTCCCCCTCAAGACGATACACATTTTCATGCTAGTCATTTGCAATTCTCTTGTCCACTTGATTGTTGTCCTCAAAAGGAAACACACTGTCCCATTTAATTTCCCTCATGTTGACTTCAATTTGATGGTGCTTCATGTCATAAGAACATGATATGGATGAATCTCTTATGCTAAAATCATTGACATGAGAAAGGAGATCAAGGATAGACACATTGGAAAAACTCCCAGTGGTAGCTTGTAGTTGGCTTGGTATGTCCCTCTTAATGGCAGCCTCAAAGACCTATTTTCTCTAGACTTCTTTCTCTTGTAACTTATATGCGAATAGCTGAAGTGGTTCATCAACCAAGTCAATGGTATCTTCAAGTTGTTGCTCATCAAAATACTCATCCATTTCCATGTGTTCATCACTGTTATAGGCCAAGGAATCCTCTTCTTCATTTGGGAACTTGAATGCTTCATCATCTAGAGCTTCATGTAATATGTCATTGTCCCTACCAACCTCTGAAACATACCCTTGTTCAATGTCATTGTACCTCTGTAGCATAGCTCCAAGTGGGAAGAAATCAGTGAATGATTCTACTATTTCAAGAGGATTGAAAGTCGATATGTGATTTTCCCTTGAGGATTCCTCATGAAGTTGATTATTAGGAACATGTAAATCATCATGAGAAAGAGAGGGCTCTTGATGTTCAATGGGCGACTCAATCACTCGATCTACTTTGTCATCTTTTGGATTGCACTATGCTTCCTCCATTGTTGTCTTAAATTCCCCTTGTGAGTTGCATTGAGCCAAGCCATCACCTAATCCAAGTTCCTTTATTTCTGATGTACTTTCTAAAGTAACTATAGGAGGTCTTGTATTAGGCTGCTCTAGTTGTTTTTTAATTTTCCTGATGCCTATTTGGCACAACTCACACATGAGCTTTGAATGTGCTGAATGATGGAGCCTACACCAAATCGGTAGCAAAAACTCCTCCAAACCTATCAAATGTTGTAATTCTGACGAATCGCTCATGAGCCTTGGAATGAGCTCATCTTGTCTTTCCAACACTAGATCTTCATCAACACTTGGGGAGGAAGTTTGATTGTTAACTACCTCAATTTGCGGTTTATCCCACTTAGCTATGTCTTCCATTTCCAGCGCTGGATTACCTTCATCCATGGATACAATGCCTTCAAAGCCCATCTTGCATGAACACTCATCACTATTCTCTACTGCCCCAAGGATTTCAGCCTCTTCATTCTAATTTTTAGCATTTGTGTTGGTTGTTCTAGTAGGTATTGTTGTAGATGCATCTGGTTCAATATCCTTTGCATTTTCCCTTTCAATGGTCAATTGTGCTCCTACTTCAATAGATGATTCCTCCTTATTGTTGGTTGGTTGTTCAATCTAGTCTGAATAGTTCTCAACTTGACCAATGATGTTTGCACATGAAGCACAAGTGAATTATGAATGAGGTGCATTATGCACCCTGCACCATCCAGACAACATTACTTCCTCTAAGTTTAATCCATTCTTTTTTCTCTATTGTTATTTGATCAGCTCCTTGAAGGCCTTGGTTGTAGCATCAACAAGTTCTTCTTTTGAATTCATAAGAGCTAGTGGTTGATATATGTCCCACAAGAAGATTTCTCCCTACAAAGCCATGTCAATTCTTCCTAAAAATGTTAGACATTCCAATTCATTGTGCCTACAAGTGTTGTGAATTCTGTATTTGTGTGACAATGCAAAGTGATGCAATGGTTTTCCAATCTTCTACTCAAATCTTCTTGAAGTTGAGTAATATTGATTTGAAATTGTTGCTCCATTTTAGCTTAGGTTTTAGTTTGTCTTCAAATTTTTTGATCTTTTAAACTTCCTGTATATGATTAGATCTATGGTATCTCAGAATTTACTTGAAGGTTAATTCATCTTCCAGCTTTGTGCGGCCCTCCTTTTAGCGCTAGTTTTTTTGATGGGTGTTTTTGCACTTCTCAACATAGACAACACACCAATGTGATGTATCTCTTGAAAGGTGAAAATATACAACTAAGTTTTAGAAAATCAACCCAAGGTCTCTTAGATTTTAGGTCATGACAGTGCAAGACCAACTTAGTTGGTGATGTGTGATTTCTTGGTAATCACAAGGGGCCTTTATGGTTCACAAAGAATGGAAGTTATAGGTCTCTCATGTGAGATCCAAAGTTTTGGAAATGATGAACAATGATTGTAAATTCAGAACAACAAGCTGAAACTCACTTCAATCATCAGATTTAATAGTATGGTGATGCTTGCAAGCCTAAAATAATTTATATTTAAAATAAATATCAAAAGGTCAAAGGGTTTAGAAAGCCATTGCAAGTCTAAACCATGAACATCAACAATAATAACTAGTGCTACAGTAGATGGATTCCCATAAAACTGAGTTTTTCTTAACCAAGAGAAACCTACGGTGCCACAAAACTAGTGCAATTTTCTAAGGATCTTTGTAGATTTTCAAACTGTTTCATTCATCTATTTAGCATGAAAAAATAGTTGAACTTAGGTGCAACAAGTGAATAAGCTCAAACTAGCTTTACAAAGTGATATATCATCAATAAACCACAAAAAGTATGAGCTGGAAGTGTATCTATGGGAAAATTTCAGGTTAGTTAGATTGTTAGCATATAAAATCATATAAACCCAAAGATCTTATCAAGAAAAATGAAAAATAAAAATAAGAACAATTATACCTGTCGTTCGTAGGAGTTTCCATGATTCACCTTTATAGTTCCTTCTAACTTGCTGATGGTTGCCCTCAGATTCAATGTGCGAGCAATCTGAAAATAAAAACTAAGTCCTACACAAGCTTTGAAGGATTTAAATAAAACTATGCCTATGCCTATGACAATATGACTCTAAAATAACAAAATTCCTATCTCCAATCTAAAAATGAGAGAAAAATAACATTTTATAGAAAATGCAATTTTGAAAGGACAGACGAGATTGACTTCCGATAGAAACCTAAAATCAAAGGACAAGATTTAATCTGATAATCCCTATTAAGGGTTAGGGAAAAGTCATTAAATGAGTGGTCGAGATGTTCTTGGAGAGCAGCAGGGTGTACCTACAAGAACAACTGAGTATGCTCGGTCTTCCAGAGAGACAGCTTGGGGGCTAGTGATTCCCATAGCCTTTGATGAGCAATAGATTGATGGGTTAGTAGCCCGGCAGTGGGGTTGGAGAGGTGGGGAGGCAGATCTAGGGACCATAGTCGATTATGACTAATGGTGGCGGGCACATAGACCAGTGCCACTCATAGATCTATATGGGCCAACACCTATGGATAGGCGGTCAGGTATACTTCGTGTGCCGAGAGTCAGGAGAGGGGGAAGAGACGGCGATATGGGCAGAGGCTGGGGGAGGGATGGAGGTAGGAATGGAGGCCGGGGTGGAGGGAAAGATGGTGGTAGGGACAAAGGTCAGGGTGGAGATGATGGAGATGATGGGGATGATGAAGGAGAGATGGCTAGAGGCAGGGTATGAGGGTGAGACTGCGTGTGGCTAGAGTGGCACTAGATGCCATCCCAGAGGTGGCTAAGGAGGGGGGGAGAGCAGAGGATGAGCAGTTGAGGCAGGAGTAGGAGGAGGAGAGATAGGAGGACCCTATGGCGGAGGAGGAGGCCAGAAAAGAGGGGCCTATGGTGGAGGAGGAGGCCAGACAGGAGGAGGATGTGGATGTGGATGTGGATGAGGGAGTCAGTGGAGAGGATGTTGCAGAGGATGATGATGACAATGATGACGCCATGGACGAGGTCGAGAGACTTCTGAGATGGAGGATGGTGGAGGGAGAGGAGGAGATACCGTCTTCCTCGACATTGCCCCAGGATGCCTCGACAGACTAGAGGGTGGAAAATCTTCAGAGGAGGCTAGATGATAGTGTGGCGGAGGTCAAGGCACTACGGGTAGAGCTATAGGTGGCGCGAGTAGAGCGGGACCAAGTAGTGATCCACCAGCAGGATTCAACACAGTGGTGCGTGGACTTTGCAACATTATGCTCAGGACCTTTTGGGGACATTTCCCGTGAGCTTTCCAGGGTGAGCACTTGGTTGGGGCAGTACAGGACTCTATATGAGCAGACAGTGCCTCCTGAGCGACAAGATCGTAAACTATCACATTCACAGATGAGGACAGGCAGCGGTCATAGATCAGGGAGTGGGAGTGGTAGCAGGAGCCATACCGGTGTAGGAGGATCCACCTCCTCAAGGCACACATCAGGGCACAAGTCCCACCACTCACACAGGCATGCCTCGAGTCATGATTTGAGCCACAGTCATGGGTCCACCAGTTCAGGGTAGAGATCAGTATAGAGGCAGCCACCAGTGACAGATCCTTCGGCCTCTCAGAGTCAGGCTGTAGTGTCATCACAGGTGTCTATTACAGTGGAGATGATGCCATTAGTGTCAGTTCCATTGGTTGCACAGACAGAGGTTGTTACAGGTCCACCCATTATCTCAGCGCCAGTCACAGATCCTCAGCCGCCACACTTTGTGCCATGAGGGGATGATGAGAGCCTTTCCTACGGGCATGTTTGTTGTATTTGCTTCTATGTTATGACACATTATGTATAGACCACTAAGCCTGTGAGCTCTATTTTTGGGATATCTCTTCACTCTATCCTGTGACATTGTAGATTTTGGATGATTTTATATGATGATGTAGTTTTGATGCGGCCTACATGTGTGTTATGTGATGCTATTTGATTTATGCATTATGATATATGTAATGTGATGTTTTATGTATGATGTTGATTTAAGATGTATGATGGTACTATTTATATGTCGTGTCATGTATTTCCTATGATGCTTTCTTATGATATGATACCATGATGATGGAATGCTTTTGTATATGTTATGTCAATTTTGTGATTATGATGATAATGATATGCATAATGTATTTGTTTGAATGGATGCCATGTTTTATGATTATGTTAATGCACTATGCAATGAAATGTATATGATTTAATGCTATGGATGATGTATGTATGTACCTAATGCAATGTTTATATGATCATGTATACACTTATGTTTTTGTATGTCAAAGGATATCATCGTGAGATGGATGAGAGAAGATGACCAGACTGAAGGAGATGCATGTTAGTTCCTAGACCAAATCCTTCAAAACTTTAGCATAGGACTTTAATATTTATTGCTCTTAATCGTCATTGGGTAGATTGTTGTAATGGCCAACAAATGCCATGATATGACATAGATCAAGGTGTACAAGGTCGTACCATCACATGAGACTAACAATCATAGACAAGGACGATCATGACTCATACTAAGAGTGTAATTTCCCTAGTCTTTTTGTCATAACCAACCACAGGTAGAAAAAAGAAAAGGACAATTCATGAAACGTCGTTGCTTCTCTAAATCCTATCATTGGGATCTCGCTGAAAAACTAGTAACATGATAAAAAGCCAAAAGACAAGTGCCAAGTGTTTTCCAAGTGTGTCTGGATACCCATTGTTCTAATGTCAAGATGTTAGGTTTGATGATGATGAGATGCCGGGGTGTCAAATTTTTGATGATGCCAAGATGACGAATGTCAAAGATTGCCAAATTCAGGAAGGACACATCCTGAATAATGTTGATGTCGAGAGGATTGATACCTAAATGTCAAAAGGGATCCCTCAAAATGCTAGTGATAGTGATGATGACGATGCCTAGGAAGGACACATCCTAAGCCATAAATGACATAGTTTGTTCTTCAGAAGGACACATCTGAAGAATACTGATGTCGAGAGGAGTGATCCTTAGATGTTAAGAGAATTCCTCAAGAATGTTGGTTCACAATGACGATGCCTAGGAAGGACACATCCTAAGGCATGAATGACAGAGGCTATTATTCAAAAGGACACATCTAAAAGATAACCAAGAGTTGATAGGTTGACCAGTTATGATAATGTAAATTGTTTTGACCAAGTTTGACTTGTGTTGACCATATGTCAATTTTTTTTACATGTTGATGTGATTGTCATGTTTGAATAAATGATTTCCATTCTTTTTTTTTGGAGTTTGTCTATTTTGGAATGATTCACTTTGACTTGAAGATATTTTGACGTGTGTGCTAATGTAATGCCATGAACCCTAATGGACTGACCTAGTGCGGCCTCGTGGGCTCATCGTCAAATTGACTTGCATACCTCATACACTTAGAGACCTCGTAGTTCGACACGACCAATGAATTTGTCTTGATGACCAAATATTGTGCCATGATTTTATTTTGACAAACCTAAAAGGACTGACCTAATGTCTCATGGACTCAAAAATGAGTCTTGCCTACGTAGCAAATGCATAGAGACAATGTAGTTCAGACAAATGACAAAGACTGATTGATTGACATGACAGACTTGACAAGAGATGACTCCGTATTTGCATTGTCTAGAATATGTGACCTTTTTGGGGTTTCTTCAGGACATTTTTCAATTTTTAGGTCTTTCTTCAAGACTTTTTGCAATATTTTTGGTATTTTTTCAGGACATTTTTCAATGTTTTTTGTCTTTTTTTTAGGACTTTTTATGATGTTTTTGTCTTTTTTCAGGACTTTTTGCAATGTTTTTGTCTTTTTCAGGACTTTTTGCAATGTTTTTGTCTTTTTCAGGACTTTTTGCAATTTTCACTCCATGTACGATATCCACTGCAGTCACATGATCAAAATTTTCCCCTAGTTAGGTCCAAGACTTAGCCAATTTTAAAGGACGTGAAAGGGATGAGCCTATGGTACCAGATGGATAGTAAAGAGAACTTTATGTCAACCGTTTATCGACCATGAGAGGAAGGGCATGATGTCATGGTGAGTGTCGTGATAGTGACGGGAAATGTGTTCCATCCTAGGCCTAGGCAGATAAAGTAACAGTAGATGGTCGAGCAATGATTGACTATGCATGGTGACTGTTTGCCAAGTTTTCACCATGGTACTTATCAAAAGCGCCTGTTTGCCAGGTTTTCACTGTTGGACGAATTATTTTTCTTTACTATTTTTGTCATTTTTCTGATTTTTTTGGTGCTGCCAAGACACCTATTTACCAAGTTTTCATCAGGGCAACAATTTTTGACCATTTTTCATTTTTTTTATTTTTGTATTTTAAGGTTTTCAGCTCGATCTTCTGATGCTATGCGTAGAAATTTTGAAGATGTAGACTATTGATAGGATTTTTCAGTTGTTCGCCATCTGGAGTAGCTAGTTGATACGCTCCATAACCAAAATAAGATACGATGACGTAAGGACCCAACCAGTTTGGTTCAAACTTTCCCAACTTTTCTTTGTCAGCCTAGTTCTTAGGGTTCTTCATGAGGACTAAATCGCCAATGTCAAACTTCTTGACCATGAATTTCTTATTGTAACTATGACAAAGATGGTTCTGATACACTTTTAGATGGTTCAGAGAATTTTTCTTTCTTTCCTCTAACATCTCCAGCTCGTGCAGGCGCAACTGTCTATACTCCTCATCATCAGTTAAACCCTTCAAGGAGATTCATAGGGAAGGAATTTCAACCTCAATGGGCAAGATGGCCTTAGCTCTAAAGACCAGGGCAAAAGGAGTGGCTCTTGTGGGTGTGTGAATGCTGGTGCGGTAAGCCCACAAAGCAGGGTTGAGTGAAACATGCCAGTCACAACCAACGCCATTGTCAATCTTTTTAAGGATTTTAACAATGGTTTTATTTGACATCTCAACTTGACTGTTTCCTTGCAGGTAATACGGAGAGGAAAAATGATGTTGGATGTGAAATTTCTCACATAACTCACAAACATCTTGGTTTTTAAATGGATGTTCGTTGTAAGTGATGATGGATTGCAGAAGGCCATACCGAAAAATGTAGTTAAGAATGAATTTGGATATTTGTTTGCCAGTTATGTATGTCATAGGGATGGCTTCGATCCACTTCAAAAAATACTCAGTGGCGGTGATGATGAATTTGTGGCCATTTGATGAGGTAGGATGGATTTTACCCATGAGGTCGAGTCCCCATTGAGCAAAGGGCCAAGGAGAAGTGATCAACCGAAGTTCCTGCGCTAGAGCATGGATCAAATCACTATGACTCTGGCTGCGTGACAAGTCATGACATACTCTAGTGCATCTTTTTGAATGGTCGGCCAGTAGTACCCAAGTCTCGTTATCTTGTTGGCCAGAGTAGGACCACTCAAATGAGACCCGCATATAATCTCATGTACTTCGCATAAGGTTGTACATGCTTTGTTAGTGTCGAGACATCTAAGGAGGGTGTCGTCAAAGCTACGGCGATAAAGGGTGTCACTGACGATGGCATATCTTGTGGATTTTCAGATAAAAGACTTCCTTTGGTTATTGGACAAATTATGTGGAAGGGTTTGAGATTTTAGATATTCATAAATATCTTGGAACCAGGGAGAGTGAGGACCAACAAGTTCACAGACCATCTCTGACTCCGAAATGTCATAAGCAGGGACCAACAATTGTTCTATTAGGAATTCCAGCTGAGGCATGGTACTTGGAATTTCGAGGAGAGAGCCTATTGTAGCCATGGAATCTACCGCTTTGTTTTGTGACCTCGAAACTTGTTCAAAAGTTACCATATGAAAGTACGTTTGGAAACTGTCAACCATTCTTTTGTAGGGCATCAACTTCTTATCTTTTGTGTCGTAGTCATCATTAACTTGGTTGATGACTAATTGAGAATCCCTGTAGACATGTAATGCTCTAATTTTCCATTTTATTGCCATTCTAAGTCCTGTAACTAGTGCCTCATATTCCACCACATTATTCGTGCATGGGAAAGCTATGCGGAAAGACTTAGGAATGGAGTGTCGTTGAGGGGTGATGAACAAGATTCCTATCCCTAAGCCATGATTTGTATGTGATCTGTCAAAGTAGAGTCTCCACGGTGACTTAGGTTCCATATGGAATAGCGACTCATTTGAAAAATCTGCCACTAACGGATGATCACTTTGTAAAGGTGCATCCACCAGTTGGTCTGCTATGACTTGTCCTTTTATTACGTTTCTTTCTACATATTGAATATCATATTCACTCAGAATCATGACCCATTTTTCCAGACATTCTATTAATTCCTCTTGACTCAAATATTTGAGGGGGTCGATCTTTGCTACTAGTTGTGTCTGATGGCTTAACATATAATGTCTTAGCTTCTGAGCTACAAATACCATGGCTAGAAAATCCTGTTCAATTGATGTGTAGTTCAGTTCATACCAAACCAATGTCTAAATGATGTAATATATAGCTCTTTCTTTTTCTTCATGGTCGTTTTGCATGAGTAATTCCCCCAGTGCTGAATTAGTGGTAGAGATGTATAGGATCAATGGTTTTCCATGGATGGGTGGCATGAGGACTGGCGGTGATAGTAAGTAGTCTTTTATGTGTTCAAAGGCTTCTAGGCATTTATCTGTCCATACAAAGGGGATACCCTTGCACAACAGATATTGGAATGGCTGACACTTGTCAACCAATTCTACTATGAAGCACCAGATAGATTGTACTCTTCCCTGTAGGGTTCTAAGCTCACTGATTCCTCAGTGCAGAGACATGTCTATGATGGCTTTGACTTTTGCTGGATCAACTTCAATTCCTCTTCGATAAACTATGTATGCCAAGAGTTTAGCTGATGTTACACTGAAGACACATTTCTTAGGATTTAGTCGAACTTTGTATTCTTCTAGTCTCTTGAAAATTGTGTCTAACACTTTCAGATGATCCTTTCTTGTTACTAATTTAGCCAAGAGGTCATCTACATAATCTTCCATTATTTTATCCATCATTTCATGAAAGATTGTGGTCATAGCCCTCTAATATGTGGCGCCTGCATTTTTAAGACCAAATGGCATGACATTCCAATAGTATGTACCCCTAGGGTAGGTGAATGTTGTTTTGTGTTGGTCTTTTGGGGCAACACGAATCTGATTATAGCTGGAGAAACCGTCCATGAGGGACAACATCTCATATCCTACTGTGAGGTGAATTATGATATCAATATTCGACAAAGGAAAGTCATCTTTTGGGCATGCCTTGTTTAAGTCTCTAAAATATGTGCAAACGTGGATCATCCCATTTGTCTTTGTTACTGGCACCAGGTTAGATATCCAGTTAGCATAATCAATAGACCGTATGAACCCAGCGTCTAGAAGTTTCTTCAACTCAGCCTTGACCAATAGAGCGACCTGAGGATGCATTTTGCGTAACTTTTGTTTAACTGGTTTGGAATTAGGTAGTAGTGGCAGATGGTGCAGAACCAGTTCTAGTTCTAATCTCGGCATGTCAGCATAGGACCATGTGAAGTTGACTTTACGCTCTACAAAGAATTTGTGAAATTTTGGTCTCTCTTCTTCAGTCAATGATGCAGCGAAGATGACCATTTTGGGATCTTCTACAGTTGATATGTTGTCTTCTATGGTGTCTTCTATAAGCATAGTTTATTTCTCTTGTGTTACGAGAATAAAGTCCAGTCCTCCATCTTTGGGCGCCTGGGAGAGGTTTTCACCCGCAAATACATCCTTTATTTTTACTTTTTTGTCGTCAGAAGGTGCCTTTCGATTTTCACATAAAGACGTTTCATTTTATTTTATTTTATTTTTTAATTTTGCGACTGGAGGATAGAGCAGTCTCACCGAAGTAGGCTGCACAATCTAGGTCAATGGCGAATTGTGCCTTGTGATCACCACTGGGTATGCCCTCACGTAACCCCATAAACTCTGCAATTGCCTCATCATTCTAAAAGGTGTCTAGGACTGATGGGCCTTGTTGGTCCCAATTGACTAATTGGGGATAAAATAGAGAAATTCCATCGTCAGTGTTGGTGAATTGAGGGGAGGATGCAGAAAGCATGCAGACAGATTCAGTGATATTGTAGATAAAATTATCGTCATCCAATTCCACATTGGACTCTATCCAATATTCCCCTTCACTTGTCTCATATTCATTGTCAAACTAAGGGGTGAAGGACTCAGAGTCATGATTGTCAGTTTCATTTGGTAATTCAGATGGGTTAGATTGATGGGATTCAGATGGTGGGGTTTGTATGTCATGGGGAATGGCGATAGGATTGTGACTGTTTGGTGCCTAATCAATTTTAAATGTTTTCCAAAATCTTTGTTTAGAGGTTAGTTCCCCATCTTCAAGGAACAAATCATCAAGGAAACAGTCACTTAAGGATCGTTCAGAGCCAAATTTCCACTCTTGGGAGTCAGTTTTAGTGAAGGTTTCCTTAGTGGTCTCGACACTTTCCAAAGAATGCACTCGCTCACTCGAAATTCCATTGGTATGTTGATCGTCATTCTCGGGCGATCCATACCCTAATCCAAGATACTTTGGTATTTTGAAAGATTCTATTGGCTCTCTTCGTCTAGTTTTATTTCTGCCTAGGCCACTGGTGCCATCATATCCCTTAGCCTTCATTATGTCATATCCCTTGCCATATTTCTTAATTGGTAATGGGGATAGGTCTGCCATTTCCTTATAGATCCATCTTGTAATATCAACAAGGTCCTCGTTACTCGTGTCTCCCCATTTTATGAAAACCATTTTTGGTGGAACTTTGAAAATTTCTTTGGGTTCCATTCTAAAACATGGTCGACCATAGACCTTTGGAGACTTGGGTATTGTTGTGATGCTATATGTCATATGTAGTTTGAATTCTCCACAGCCGAGGTTCTAGATCTTGGCAATGGTCTTAGCCTTAGGGTTTGTGGAAGATGGTGGTGTGGCAGAAGACATGGACGGAGTGGACATGGAAGATGATGCGAGTGTGGATGGGTCAATGTATTTAGAAGAAGAGGAGCCAGGTGCTTCTCGGTTAATAGGCACTCAGTTTATAGAAATACCCCTTAGGTTGGTACAATATTGAAAAGGGTCAGGGTCGCCATATATAGTAATTTATGTGTCATCAATGGGAATTTTAAGCATTGGTGATATGTTGATGGAATGACTTTTAAAGCATAAATCCATGGGTGACTAAGCAAGATGTTGTAAGGTAATTCTAGATCCAGGACCTGGCAAGTTGTATCCACAATGACTGGTCCCACTCTAATAGGAAGAGAAATAACACCTCGTGAAGAGCATTCTTCGTCATCATATGTTTTTATCACTATACTCTTTGTAGGGTCCACACATGCATCATAAAATCATAGAGCCTTAACCAATTTTAGGGAGCATATGTTCAATCCTACTCTGCCATCTACTAAAACTCTTCTAACCTTGTGCTTATGGACAAAAGTTTCAATGTGTAATGCATCATTATGGTTAGTCTTAGGTGACGAGTAGTCTTGATGAAAAAAGGTGATGTGGTGAGGCGTAGTGAGGTATCCCACCATGGTCTCAAACTGATTGACATCAATATCCTTAGGGATTGACGACTCTTGCAAGGTTTTATCCAATATAGCCTTATGTGTGGGAGAGATGCGAAGCAGCTTGAGTATAGGAATTTGCACGAGAGTTTTTCCAAGCTAGTCGATAAGGTTAAACTAACTCTTGGGTTGCCATTGCTTTGTGGTCGAGGTGGGTTGTGATTGTCTAGGAGATGGACCAGGTATGGTGATCTTAGGTTTCCTAGCAGGAGGCGGGCCAGCTATGGTGGTCTTGCCACTTTGAGTAGTAGCATTGCATTGGGGTGCTCTCTTGACTGTGATGGTATTGACACATTCATTATCAGTTCGGATATTGTTTATAGTGGTTCCACCAGAATAGTCATACTTGGCTTAGGTGAAGTTAGCTTGATTATTGTTTATCTTTGGACCTGACGTGGAAGCATTATTAGAACCATGGTCTTGCAGTGGGTTCTTATGAATGGTATATCCTGAATTAGAGGAAAATTGTGGTCCACCTACCTCAATGATACGATTCTTGATAAGGTCTTGTATGAAGTTTTTCAGTTGTTGACAGGTAGAAGATTTATGTCCTTTTGCCCAATGATAATCAAAAAATGCATTATCATCCCACCATGCTGGTTTGAATTGTCCTGGGTCATATGGTTTTGGTTCTTGAAGTGTGATGACACCATTCTGGAGGCATTTCTTGAGGACTTCCTCGATGAGCTCACCCAAGGGAGTGTATGTGCGACCCCTGGGGAATTGTCTCATCTGAAGATATGGTCCTTGATTATTTTGGCCGCTTTGGTTGTTTGAAGGGACATTGGTGGGGGGTTTCAATATTATTGTTGGTTTGTTTTGCGATTGAACCCCTTTTAGAGCCAGGATAGGACCCATAGAGTTTGCAGCCTTGGTGTCCACAACACCGTCGTTGGTAACATGTTTATTTTTGATTCAGTACTTATTTTTGTCAGTGGGAGGATTTGCATTTATGTTTTGAGGACCGTATCTCAGTTCTCCCTTTGCAATAATGGCTTTCTTAATCTAGACACCTTTTTTGACTAGGTCTGTGAAGATTGTGCAACAATGCACTTGCAATGCATATTTTAAGGGTCCTAGAAGTGTTTGAACGAACATGTCCACCTTTTCCTTTTCAGGTATGTCGATGTGACACTGACTAGCTGGACTTCTCCATTTTTCAGAGAATGGGATGAATGTTTCACTAGCATCCTCTTGCGTGAGATTGCATAAGCTAATAATAGAAGTATCCATGTCAATGTTGTACGTGTAATTTTTTATAAATTTGTGTTTAAGCTCATCCCATGTTTGGATATCGTTTTGAGTGGAAACCCATTCATGGGCAGGACCTGCAAGACTTTTAGAAAAAAGTCTCATCAAGTACGTTTTTTCACAAGCGACATCCATACAATTGGTTGCAAATTCTCAGACATGTTCGATGGGGTTTTTCTTTCCTCTGTATTTGATAAAATTAGGTGACATATCCCAGAGGAAATGATGGCATGTATAAGTTAATGTCAAAGGGATATACATATAGGTCATATGACAGTTTTGATTTCTTGCCAGATATTTGTATGTTTCTATGGTCTTTTCTAGACCCATCAGTTTTTCTTGTAAGGTATCGATTATAGAGTCATTTGTGGTCCCATACATAGGATTGATTGGTACGCCATAGGTCCCCATTTTTTGTGAGTGGATGTTGGTATGTTGTTGAGGTATATGTTGTGGCATGTATGATGTGTTCGGATTTGCGTGTTGTTGGTATTGAAGGTTTGGATTGGGGGAATGTTGGTGAGTATGAATATGGGATGAGTATGTTGGGATGTGTCCCCCAACCATTTGGGTCGATATTTGGGGAATATGGTGACCATGAACATTTTGATTTGTGAATGATGCCATACGTTGTGTTTTTTGACTACCTTGCCCAAATTATTGGGTTTGTACAAGGGGAATGTTCGCATTTTGTCCTTGGGAGGTGATGGCATTTGACTGTGTTGATGTGTTAACATTTTTTTGTTTTCCTTGAATAAAGATACATCATTTGCCTCCACCCAAAGGATTTTCTGACATACCAATGAGAGGATATGACAAAGATGTACTCATGCTACTAGATGTAGTTGTAAAGGGAGGATTTGTATGGCCTGATGATGCCCCCATGGCATTTACTATAGTGGTAAAGAGAGGATTGGAATAACTTGCCCACACTGCCGAGGACCCAAAGGTGGTTCTGACTGATTGTGACGATGTTGTGGATATTGTGGGCAATGTGGCGGATTGTGTTCCTCCAATGGATGTATTTTTTATTGAATTGGAGTTGTTTGGAATGTTGGAGGTAGCACTCACAGTTGTTGTAGCATCAAAAAAGGTATTGCTTGTGGTGCTTAGAGGTTGACCACTATTTGGCATTTTAAGCGTATTATTGACATTATTAGCAAGAGATGTCGATCTCAATGTATCAATGTCAAATCCTTGAGGTAATTTGGCTCCTTGACTTAAAAGTATTTCCAAATATCTATCTCTGTCATATAAGACCATTTGTTCTACAAAGTAGGCTCCTTCTGGATCTTGTGCGGCTACCTCTAGGTTTTCCTCAAGTATTTGTCCACATTCATCCTTACGTAAGAATGGTTCAAAAGGGTTGTTTGATGAGGATGTTATGGTCATAAGAGGTTGAGTATTTGTGTTTCTGAATGGGTCGTCAAATGTCCAATTTGGGTGATACGTGTGATTGTTGACATTGGAAGTGGAGTCTTGTCCAAAGTTTTCCATTTGTTGTTTCTATTTTTGGAGTCTAGTTTCCACCATAAAATGAGATTGCTCAAATGAAAATGACGAGGATGAAAACTAAATGCGAGGGTGATGCTAGCCTATTTTTTTTATTTTTTATTTTGGATTTTCGATAAAGGATAACAATGCAAGACTATGTTTTCTAAAGAAAATGTCAACGAGGATGACTAGGTCATGATGACGTTTTTCTAAGGAAATGATTGATGTAAGATGACGAGGTTGTCAAAGCCAAAATTTTGAATGAAGACTAAGATGATAATGTTGACTAAGGACTTAATATGATAAATGCAAGGACTAGGTTCAAAATGATGACTAGGATGAATAATATTTTTGGATTTTTGGGAATAAAATATGCAAGGTATAAACTAGAATGCAATTTGGAGAAAAGGATACCTAAACACTTCTAAGCTCAATCTTTGTTTTTGATTTCGGTTATTAAAGGACTTGTTGAAAATGACAAAATCAGAAGGTCAAAATGACTAGTGAGTTTTCCTAACTAGACTGTTGAGTTGGAAAATCTCACAAAAAGGACAATGACTGAAAAAGGGAATGATGATTAAGTCCAAGATAACCTTGTTTTGAAAGCAATGACATTGCAAGTTGTGCTAAGGTTAACCTAATCCAAAGTAGGCAAGGATTGAAACCTAGGATCAAGCTAATCCTAATGTATGCATCTAAAATTTGAAGGATGAAGCCTATGGTTACAAATGCAAACGAATGGTTGAAAATTTTAAGCAATTTCAAAGTTGGTTTATGACAGAATCCCTTTGGAAATAGTGTTTGAAAAAAGATTGACAGAGTTTAGACTTAGTTTGGACTTTGTATAAAGATTTTTCTTCTGTCAAGCAAATGCATCGTTTGAGACCTCAACTGTGTCATAGTATCTCGAATGCAGTTTTGTTTGCATGAATGCGGCTCTAGGACTGACAAATGCGACAAGACTTAGCAAATGCGGTTCTGTGAGGTTTAGATGTATCGCGACACAAAAAGATGCAGTGTTTGGGTGATTAAATGTGGTTTAGCAGTGCGATTGTGTCTCAGTATTTTTCAAATGCATTTCAGAAAAGCGAATGTGTTTCAATAGTTGCGACATAGTTTGTTAAAATTGAGTTTTTTTATGTATTGAGAGAAAATTTAATCTGTCTAATGTTGAATGTTTTGTCCAGTAGTGTAAATGTGGCAAATAATGTTTGAAGAATCCAGCAAGCACTTAACAAGCATAATGTTTTGAGTGTAAGCAAGCGCACATAAGACAAGTACAATACTAATAGGCCAATAGGCCAAGGGTTTGTATACTTGATATACCAATATACCCCGGATTGGTGCTAAACACCTTTCCTTCTCGAGAGTGGATAGCTTAGAATTTTGGTGGCACTGGCTCCCCTCCACGATGCATTAACATCATTCAGGTACACCAACTTCGGATTCTTGGGTAGTGACTTCCCAAGAATTGCTATCTCTACTCAATGGGATATGTAGTGAGTGTCTTCAGGCATGATACTATACCCTGCACTATATCAAGCAACGGCCAAAAAAATGGTTGGTCTCTAAAACAATAGGTGTTTAGTAAGGGAATTTTGTTCATAGGGCATGATCCATGCAGAGAGAGTCCCCTTTCAGATCCATCTTGT
The DNA here is from genome assembly GCA_007258455.2 of Sequoia sempervirens. Lineage (NCBI taxonomy): Eukaryota > Viridiplantae > Streptophyta > Pinopsida > Cupressales > Cupressaceae > Sequoia > Sequoia sempervirens. The sequence goes on along the minus strand of VDFB02281492.1, from coordinate 841,853,454 downwards.
CAGAACCATATGCGTGATTCTTGGGCTTTCCCCAAGAATCCACTTTTATATAACGGTTGGAAGTCCCTCGGGTTCAAGGTGCTACCGGTCTGAGTCATCCTGGGTTGAGTACTTTTTCCCACCAGAACAGGTGCAAATTCTAGAGTTAGTAACCATTTCTCTTACACCCAGGATTGCCCGAAAGCTCAAGGGGAGAGGATACTTTGATTACTAAATTGTGAGGGTTTATAATAGATAAAATCGGTCTGGTTTTCTGATCACCAGGTTTTCACAAGGTGAGAGCATAATCACCTACCATTTGCAAACACAATTAAATAAAGTAGAAAAACATGTTTGTTTTAAGTGCACTAAAAGGAAATGTGTTTTAATCTAAAAAAAATGTAAGCACAATGTTTGGAAGTGAGTCTTTGACACTCGAACCTGCAAAAAATAGAAGTTAGCAGTTTTATCCACAGTCTTGGATGCACAAAACGTAACCGCCACACGCTGCAAACAAAGATTAGTAACACACAAAAACCTATGCTAGGCATAATGCAGAAAAGAAAACCAAAATGCTTGGAAAAACCAGAAAGTAAACAAAAAAGAGTAGGAAAAAAGAAAAACCCGAATGCCAAAAAGGAGAAAATGTTACCAAGAAAATGTGTCACAACAGAGCAAATGCATTGCTCTGTGTTGCAAATGCGGCTCGGTAGTTCAGATGCGGCTTTCCAGACTTCGATTGTGGCACATCAGAGTGATTGCAGTGTTTTAGCCTGCGAATGTGTCGTGACGCATTAGATGCGTAACGATAAAAGATAAATGCGACGTTTTGTACCTGTACCTACAAAAAAAAACACAAAAAAATTGAAACCGTATGAAAACTACAGAAAAAATAAATGCGTCAGGTTCACGTCAGGTTCACCAAATGTATCTATGGGTAAATTTCAAGTTAGTTAGATTATTAGCATATAGAATCATATAAACCCAAAGATCCTATCAAGAATAATGAAAACTAAAAATAAGAACAAATACACCTGTCATTCGTAGGAGTTTCCATGATTCACCTTGATAGTACCTTCTAACTTGCTGATGGTGGCCCTCAAATTCAATGTGTGAGCAATCTGAAAATAAGGACTAAGTCCTACACAAGCTTTGAAGGATTTAAATAAAACTATGCCTATGCCTATGTCAATATGACTCTAAAATGCCAAATAACTCTAAGCATTAATGCGTGAAAATAACAAAATTCTTGTCTCCAATCTAAAAATGAGAGAAAAATAACATTTTATAGAAAATGCAATTTTGAAAGGACGGATGAGATCGACTTCCGATAGAAACCTAAAATCAAAGGACAAGATTTAATCTGATAATCCCTAATCAGGGTTAGGGCAAAGTCATTAAATGAGAAGTCGAGATGTTCTTTGAGAAAATTGAATCGGCAGTGGAGAATAAGTGAGATAATTAATTAGAAAAATAAAGATTTTTCAAAAATCAAGAAGATAAAGACTGCCTGATTTGTGAGATTCAAAAAATCAGGAAGATAAGAGTTGAACTGAAGATCAAATTTGCTAAATCAAGAATCTGCTCAATTACTTGATTTTATTACCATTTTGAATTAAATTAATTCAAAATATGGATTTTGTGAGATAATAAATAATCGATTTTCAAATTATTTACTAAAATGAACTGTTAGTTAAGAATGTGATATCATTTTAAATAAATGAAATTATTTAAAATGAGGGAAATGTTAATTTTGGCAATTAAATAATTAAAGATAATTATTTAATTTAGAAGATATGACTAATAATTAAATAAATTAATAAATTCATTTAATTATGAGGATTAGTGACATATTAAATAAATAAATGAAATTCATTTATTTAATAATCAGGAAGAAATAAATGAAGAAAGGTAATTAAATAGATTAAGAAATTTATTTAATTAGGGGAAGACTTAGGCAATTAATGACGTATTTAATAAATAAATAAAATTTATTTATTTAATAATCATGAAGAATAAAAGAACATGAATTAATTAAATAATTATGAATTATTTAATCAATAGTCGAATGTGGACCAAGGACATAATTAAATGTCATAATTATGCTAGGAAGAAAGTGGTAAAAATAGAGCTTTTAGGCCTAGGTCATTTTTATGTGTCTACAGGAAGTGCATCAAATACTGTAAGAAATAGCCACCATTAAATCCATTCACTAACAAGCTAAAATGAAATACACATGGATGTTGAATCATGCATGCATAATGAGAAAGCTGAAAGAAAACTCCTAAATTCAATGCTTCCTTATATTGCTTAAAAATGCCTTTTACAACTCATCTCTCTTTGCAAATGAGGAGCAGGCCCCTATTTATAGTTTTCCAAAAGCAAAATGAATGGCCAGGATTGATTTACAATGAATGACCTAGATTCATTTTCAACTTAGGGTTTACATCAAGTCTAAGATGAGTACAATATTTACAATTGAAAATAGACTATTTTGTCTCTTTCTCTATTTTGTCTTGTAGTCTATTTCGTGTTGTAGCTAGAAACTGTTAAAATATGCCTTTGTTGATATACTTCCAGCATCTCTTAATTCAATTGGGTGAATATTTTTGTAGATTTGCGTCCATAAGAAGCAAAAATCTTCCCCTTGGCTCCAGTGGACACTCTTAACCCTCATCATCATTTGGCGAAAATAAAACAGTTCCCGTTATCATCCTGCTTGACAACACCTCTCCAACTACTGCATTGCTCAGTACAGAGTTTTTTAGTGAACTTCTTTTGGCGAATGATCAATTTAGAGTGAAAATTCTCCTCATGCATTGCATAGACAAGCATATATCTATCTTGAGGCATGGTTCCATGTGCGGGCCCCTCCTTTTGAAAACTCGTTGCAATATCACCCCCACATTGTGCCATAATCAAAGCCCTTAGTTTCCTTTTAAGTATTCTCTAATCTTGCAAGCACGAAACCTTAGGCATATTCCATCTCAGCAAAATCTTCCCTCGGCATGCCTCCTAATTAATTAGGCATCCTCCTTTAATTATGGAAAAACCCCCTTGCACCCGCCACTTTATGAGCCGTGCACAATAACAAATTTATAAATTAAATTAGGCCCATAAAATATATCCAAATCACAAAAACTTGAATAATATAATGTTACTCCTCATGGCCTCAACATAAAACCTTTGAAATTTTCCATATGGCCTTTCAACCAACGTGATATTATCATTTATAGAGCTTTAAACATTTCATGTGATTACTCTCGTTAAATTTAAAGTAAAATATTAAGGTGCCTTTATAAAATTCTTATGTGATCTTGTGCCTGGAGGGATGATTGCATTACTTATCCATTATTAAAATACTCCACTATGAATTTAAGCTTTCCATTCAATTGGAAAAACTCCTCCACATGAGATTTCCCTCAAAGAACTTTATCTTTGGATTTAAATATACATACATCTCATCATCAAAGTATCCTCATCTTTCGAAATCTCCACTTTAAATTTATGAGAGCACAAGTGACATTAGAGAAGCATTGGGAATTCGTGGGAAGGAGAAAAATTGGGAGACATCCAAAAATGAGGAGATGAATCACACGTAGGCTGACATAGCAACAAGCGGTATCTGTACCTTGAACATCCGTAAAACACCAACATGGGAATAACCATGCAAGAGGCCAAGAAGAGAGTGTCGTAATGAATGGATTTGCAAGCAACTACCCCCACCACTTATATTTTTTCATCCCTCAAAAAGCATTGGATCCATCCTCCATAATAGTGCAATTTTCCAACATAAGACATGTGAGAGGATTAACAGAATAATTACATGATGAGTTTGCTTAGCTTCACCTTTCAAAACCAATGCCCTGCCAAAACTTAAAGCACACTTCGGCGATGCGAGAATGCATTTAGATGGCGTCGCAGGAGCCCATGCACGCGAGTGACTCGTTTCTGACATTGGAGGGGATCTCAAACCACCATCCACCCTGACTTGGTGAGGTATTCCCTATGTAGACTATCATTATGAATTGGTCTAGCTGGGAAATGATACAAAAGCTCTGCAAAATGAGATGAATGCCACTCACAACCACCTGCTAGTTTGACACCATGAATGGGAAACCCAAAAACCTTCAATTGATTACACGATCTACACATTCTTCATAGGATACCACCCACTGCTTGTGATTAGAGACTCTTAGCAATATGTCGAACATGTCTTCATCCTTCAAGGGCCACGACTTTAATTCAAACTCGTAATCCCAATGCATTTTCATAGGTTTAGAAGAATCATCCTCATCGTCCCTTTCTACAGAAAAAGAGTAGACGACAAGGATAAAGAAGTACCTCGCAATGATAATCAATAAAACTCACTTTTTATCTCAATCGACATGCCACAATCTCAACATATGTGTCATTGGATCTTCGAGACTCATCGTGCCCACTGGATGGTAAGATTAGTGAAATTGCATCAATCGCAACTTACTTCCATGCTTAAGCATCTTTGTTTTATGTATTGCAATGCTACCTCATTCTTTCACCATGGTTCATGATTCACAAGATAGACTCAGGGAAAACCGTGGGAATTTCTACAATGTATGTGCATCCTCTAACTTTTGAACATCTAGATTATACTACTAGTGCCCATGTTGCGCGAACAACGTGTGGGTAGGCTGTGTGCAGAAGCCTATTAGGATAATGTTATAGAAAACAATATTGTAGGAGCGAAGGCCCGCACAAATTTTTTTTCCAACGCATGAGACAAGTCTTCCCTCATCCTAGCATCTTGGTGCATTTTGATATATTTTTCCTTTATCATCTCGATCATCCCACTACACCTTATGAATCTAGGGAAGATACAGAGAATATCTTGCGGAAACCATGCACATCCAAGCTGTTTGCGGGAAAAGTACACAAGAACTCCCCTTGTGGGGGCCATATAAATTGGTGCCAAAAGAATGACATTGTGTGAGAGGAGTCCCGTATGAGAACCTTTACACCACATACTTCTGTGAAATGCGAAAGCATGGTTCTAGTAGTTGCTAGAACCTTCAAATTGCTTGTCATGGCTCTACCAAAAAGTTAATTAATGAATCAATGGCTTGTATTTTCCTAGGTTGATGGTTCAAACTTCTCCAATGCTCAGGATGAAATCTAATTCTAAGGCCTTGCGGGTGCTTGCATTATCAAATAATCAGAAACTACATTCGGCATGATTTAGGAATCAGTTCACTTTGCATTGCCCTTTTTGAGGAAAGAAGCTTATGATAGCTTGCAACAACATCGTTCTCCCTCATCGTGATCTTAAACTGAGGATTTCTATGTTTTCTATTCCAAATGCTTCAAGTAGATATTCCAATCACCCATCGAGCCAACCATTTTTACCGATTTAAAAACTCATCATAAGCTTGCTCAACAATTTTACACTTTTGCCACTAAAACACATGCAGATAACATGTTGAACAATCCATTTAAGACCAATGATTGCAAACTTGAAGGATCATTACCAAAAATTGAAATGCGGGAGTGAACAGGCTTGGTGTCGTCTTACGGGGATGCAGTGTGGGAATGTTGTGTGGGTATGTCATGAAGGAACACCATTCTCATAGGGCAAAATAAATGACAATTAGCACAACAAAAATTCCCGCAAGCATAGAAAGAAAAGATGGGAAAGCGAGATGAAATGCCTACCAAAACTTACTTGAGTCATGCAAGCCTAACCCTTCGATTATTAAATACACCCATACAATCATAGAAAGGATCAAACATGTCAATTTCCAAAGGTGCAAAAAAACAACTACGAAAGTTGGAAGGTAAGATTTCGTGCAAAGCAGTGAGTTTTGGAAGCAAGTTGCAAAAAGTCTATTGTAGAAGGACTGAAGGAAAACACTGTAAGCAATGGTGAGGTTGACATAGAAACACAAAAATGGACTTCTGCAAGTGAAACCTACAACGATGAGAAGGAATGTGGCTTCCACATGACAGAAACCCACAGTGACTTTTCTGCAAAAAATTTAAGACTTCTTGAAACTTTGACAGATGGCTTTGGCATGAGGGATTTTGTAATTTTAAGGTACGTGATCATCTTAGCCTCAAAATAGGGGCCCAAGAACCAAGGCAAAAGAAAACCAACAGGAGCAAATAAAAAGCAAAGAAAGAAAAGGGGGGTCCCTACCTTCGTCAGGGCATGTATGCAAAACATGCACAACATATCCTCTTCTTCCTCTGACTCCTCATCTGAAGAGATATCAACTCTGGTTTTGGCTTCTTCGCTGGAGGTACTACCCCTTTTGTTTCTTTTCAACTAACGCTACTCTTTTAAGCCAAGTTCTATTTCTTCCTCAACATCACTCAAACTTATTTTCCTGTCATCCTTTTGTTTCACTCTTCTTCTTTCTGAAGCAACAAATGATGGAGTAGGAGGTATGTCCTTTTTCTTAGATTCCCTGGTACTGCAATCGGTAGGGGTAGTAATATCAATAGATGCAGGGAAACTTTTTTCCTTCTTCATCCCTTTCACAATATTAGCAACACTAGAGGTGGCAGTACTATAGATAGGTGTTGGTGTAGCACCAGAAGATAGTCTTCTTGATTTTCTAGGTATGGAGGGTTGTTCAGCAGATTTGTCCTTTCTTTCATCAAGAGCCTCCTTCAACTATTCTATATCATCCTTAGAAAATTTTTGACCTTGGAAGAAAGCTTCAACTTTCTTCTTTTAGATGTAGTGGCCTCTAAATGTACTTCAATAGATTTCTCCTCATAAGTTCCATGCCTAGGTAGAGAGGGGTTCTTAAGACTGTCTAATAGAATCTCAATGTACCTCTCTGCCATTTGTTCATCAACTTCATATCCCAATGGCTCAATCCATTGAGTTCTAGGTTCTATAGCTTGAAAGATGCATTCATTTGTAGATACAAGAAAGGTTATCTTTTTTCCATACTTCTTCACCAAACTCCTTGGAATCCAGTCGCTTTCATGCACTTCATTCTAAAATATTGCAAAGAAATCAATTAGGGCATTGTTTTGTGCCCTAAAATCTCCTAGAATGTACATATGATAAAAATATGATCAGCAACCAGCCTGGTGTTATCCCATATTACGCCTTTTCTTCTTGGTAACTCCTTCAAAAAATAGAATAACAAACAAACAACTAGAGTTCCAAATTTAAAGAAACGCTTATTTTCCTTATTCATACTCAAGTTCTCCATAAGTTACAACTAAGAAACTCACAAAGATCAAAATATTTTTCTTTCTCCACCATTTCATACGTAGTGTGAATTGTCATAGCAGAAACTGAATTTACCCTGTTGGTGAAATAAATTTTCTACCCAATCATGATGTCAACATACTTGATGGAAGGGTTTACAATAGAGTTTGTAGTTAAAGCTCTTCCATCAAATTTAGCACCAGTCAGCCTTGTGACTTCATCATTTTTCACCATCTTTAGAACTAGAATGGTACCAGTATCACAGAGATGATTTATACCTCAAATTACCTCCATATTGATAACCCCTAGTTCATTTGTCCACACAAATTTTCTATGAACCCTATGGAGATCCATTCTAACAAACTTCACCTCATTCTCACTGGAAAATTTTGGAAACCAATTCCAAACATTTAGCTTAATTCGAACTAGGTTTTCATATTCTGGCTTAAGTAGTAGATCATCTCTCGTGAAGTCATTGTCCCACAAATCCTTCAGCTGTTGGTGATTGAATTCTTCTAACTTCCCATGAGTGTATGTTCTTATATCTTCAGTGGGTAGCACATGGCTTGGAATATGCAAGAACGCACCCACAAGATCATTTTCATACACTTTCCACAAAAATCTTCTAAATCTAGGTTGGGGTCTCTCAAAGATTTCCACAATAGTAGGAGTAGCCATTCTCCTCAAATAGCTTGAATATGCTTTAACAAAAAATTCCTTAAACTTAAAAATCCATAGAATTCAGATAATAGATAATACCTTTTCTGCTTGACGAGAACTAGGGTTTTGATTTAGGATGCTCTGAATCGCCTTTAACTCACTTCAGCTTTCACTGCTTCTTCCCAATTTCACAAATTTTCCTTACTTTAACTTAGCTTCTTGCTTTATTACTTGTGAATTTTCCCTAATTCACATTTATTTCCTTTCAAATACTTCATGAAACACACTATAAACCAAAGAGGTTTCCGCAATTCTCTAGATCTTCCTATTTTCTGTCGGAGAATTCTCCAATACCTTCATAATGATGACTCACACCACATATCCTTATGCCATTGCTTGACACCACATATATCAGGGGCTTTTTAGATTTTTCAGTAACTGCTCCCCTTGAAACCATTATTGCGCCAAGTTTCAGAAAAGGTATCTACATTGGATGCAGATAAAAATGTATTTGACTCAATGTTTTTCTCAAGTTCTTCTTTCTTCCTCCAAATCTTAGCCATTTCTTTTCTTAGTTCGGTAGGATCCACTTTTTTCATAGACTTTTTCTTTTGTTCTGGATTAGGTTTCTTCCCAATTTTGCTCCTACAAAATTTTGAGATATGTCCTAGTTTGTTGCAAGTGTAGCACTCAACATATCTTTGATCAAATTGATTTGCATTCATCCTGTATCTACACTGATTAGCCTTATGTATAAAGATATTACATGTGTAATAGTAGCCTTAAAAATATTGAATCTTTCTACTAGCATTAAACCTATTCAACATTATCTAGCTTCTACACTTGGTAGCTTTGTGTCCAAACTTATTGCAAGCATAGCATCGTCTAGTAAAAAATCCAACATTCTGACTCATTCTATTTTGGTTCATCCTACTTCTACATTTTGTTGCTCTATGACCAAATTTATTGAATGAGAAACAAAAGCCATTAAAAGATGGGTACCTTTAAGCATTAGGTTGTTGGATGGGAATCCTTCTTGTATTTTTCCTTTGGTTCTTGATTTGATGAATATTGCCTTGAAACTTCATTTGATCATCTACTTTGCTAGAAATAGGTTTTTCCTTTAAAAAATTTTCTTCTTCAAGTCCTAGACCACCTTTATCCTTAGGAGGTTTTTGAGATACAATCAACTCATCAAGCTTTGTAGAGCTTGTTTTTAATTTTTCTTCATGAGCTTTCACTTTTTCCAGATCAGATCTTAGGGTTACCACTTCTTGTTCAAGCTTTGTACATTCATCAATTTTATTCTGAATCGGCATTTTGACACTCCTCAATTCACTTCTTTTCTTCTACTTGCACCTTCATTCTAGTAATGTCTTCATTGGCATTTTTCAACTGATCATTGACTTCTTTATGGCTTCCCTTGAACTTTTTGATCTGCTTTCTTAACTTTTTGATGCATTCATTTGCTTCCATTAAGTTTCCTTTCAAATTTTCCTTCTTATCTTCACTTTTGTCTGATTCTTCAAGGGTAGCATTGATTTCCTCAGATACAGAGTTTTCTTCTAGAGGAACAAGATAGCTTTTGTTAGCCATGTATTCAAATTTTGGGATCTTCCTTAATCTATAAGACTTCTTTAGAGGAACCACGCTCTAATACCAATTGTTGAATACAACGAATACTGAGAGGGGAGGGTGAATTAGTATTTTACTAAAATAATTAATTACTAACCATCCAATTATCAATCCACATCTAGCTGCAAGAGTGAACCGAAACATAAAAGAGATCATAACATTGACACCAAGATTTTTATGTGGAAAACCCAAAAGGGAAAAACCACAGTAAGGATTAGCTCAAAATATATTATAGCCAGTTATAAGATATTATAGGGCTCACTGCCAGGACACACTGTCCTTGAAAGGCTCACAACCTGAATACAAAAGATGGCTTATTCCCAAGATACAAAAAGGTATGGCTCACTGCCAATTGATGAATTGAGTAAATAAACCTTCAATGTGCAAAGACCAGTTCTGATTAGGCTCTAGAATATCAAAAATTCTACTCTGGTTGTTGGCATACAAAACTGTTAAAACCTTTGCACTATCACACTTGTTGCATTATTGTATACCACTCTATTCTTTCATCTATATCTGTAACCTCTATAATTTATTCACATTAATTACTTACATATGCATAGCTTCATCTTTATACATCAATTAGGTCAGCCTAATTGAATGCATAACTCAAAAATATTTGTCGGCTTAAATCAAAAGTCCTTTTGGCGCATTCAACAAATCATAAAAAACATTAATTAGGTCAACGCGGGCCTAATGAAGAACACTTTAAACATTTATAAGATAAACAATTCATAACCTTGTCATCCAAAAGAATGTTGATCTTCTATCACTTGAATAACTCAATCGGATCACACAAACTTGCTGAAAACTTGTTTATAGCTATACCTGACACTCTTGAGCAACATATCAAAAACTCATAGAATTTCCTATTACTGAGAGGATTTTTGAATCGAGATTTCAGATCAGTGTAGACACATATTTTACTCAGTCAGTTACCAAATAGTGTTAGCATCAATGACAACAAAACCAAAGGTCACCTTCTTCATTCTTCAAATAGAGCTGGCAGTTCCTGCTTTGGCACCTTCTACTGGGTTCTCCTCTCCCATCCCCTCTGCTTCAATTCCTTTAGCTTTGCTCCTACTTTCAGGTCCTGTCATGTGCGTATGTGATCCTCACCTGAAGAGGGTGCAGGTGTTTATTGCTCCTTTGGTTGAGCCACCCCTTTTAATGTCCCTCTTGGAAATCCCATCATTTTCAAAGCCTATGAACATGCCAAATACTTCGGTGGTGTCCACCACAGTTTTCTCCTCTTCCTTTGTGCCTTCTGCTTCATATGTAGGGAACTCACATCTTTTGACAAATTGAAAGATTAAGGACAACCCTGCTAGCAATGGGGGTCAAAAGAGGGTTTCACCTTCTTCAAAGGGTGGTTCTGCATTAGCTTGTGTCGTCCTTATGATAGAAGAAGTCCCGATGTCCCTAAAGTTTGTCACTATTCCCAAGTCTCTCGGTGAGCCTAGCAATGAATCTCGGGTGCCACCTCCCTCACTTGTCGAGTTAACACATGGCACTCTAGTGAAGTGCATGTTTAATTCTGTGGACAATTTCTTAGCCCTACGAGTGATTTTCACGAAGTTGTTTACTTTCACCCCACAAGAACTAAGCAAAGAAGACCTCAAGGGGCATTCTTGGCCCTTGTTACGGGATTATTTGAGGCTTCCCACCTTGATATTTCACCCTTACAGGCTCATCCACCTTCCCCTTATGATGATCTAGATTGGGAGAATGACGACCCCTTGGTTGATGAGGACTAGTGGGGAACCTCTTCTTTATATGTAGAGTAGATTGTGTGTGTGTTTGTGTTCCCTCGTACTTGTGTTATGTGTACCTGAATGAACCTTGTCACCCTTGTAGGTGCTTGGATACAATTTTTTTTATGTCATAAAAATTGCTCTATTTGTTACATCACTCTTCCTCTGTTGTGTATTGATTTTTGACAATTGGGGATGACGGAAAGTGTTGGGGGCATTTAGGCTTCCCTTCCATGTTGACCCAGATTTTTATTTTTTATTTTTTCTTGTGCCTTTCTTCATATGGTCTAATATAGTAGGGGGTTGATGACAGTTCATTTATATATTATTGTATCTATTTATCTATATTTATGAGCAGCTCTGACCCTAAAATATGAAATCACCCCTATCCCTTGTTTGTAATGTTATTGTCTCTTGCATTTTTTCTCTCTTATCTTTCATGTTTGTTTCGTGATGTTTTGGTACTCATGTGTTGTCTCTCATGTGTGTGAAAACATTACCATGGTTACATCTCGCTATGTTTTGTGGGCCACAACATCACTTTTTCATTCTTTCTTTTCTCTCCTTAGGATGTCATACGCCTTTGTGTTCAAAACAAACCATACTAAGGGGGGGCTATCATGTTGCTTCAATTTTCAAAAAACACATTCGATGGCCAACAAATCTTTTCTTGAGAATCCTTCCAAAATATTTCTTCAAAAAATGCATTCCTCACCAAGGACCCCTAGTGGAATATTTTTCCTTCATCATGGGTTCACAAAGAAAGAATTTGAAACACCTTCCTTCGAGGAGGGAGCACCTTCTCCTACAAGAAAAATTCTGACCTTCCCCTTGTGAGGGGACCTTCTTCCTTTTAAATTCCTTGATGAATTGGACATCTTTGAAAAGGATTCCTTGAATTTGAATTGAGTTTTGAAAAACATTCTTGTACTTTCAAGCAATGTGTCCCTTGATTGGACCTCCTTTTCTTTTGAACCCCTTTAAAATCTCTTCAATTTTTTATTGTCTGCATGATTGTTTGTCTACTTGCTTGCATGCATGGATTCTTTGTGTTCTCTAACATATTTTGTCTATGGATTAACATTTTTCTTTGCAAGTGCTCCTGTGAAGTTGCTTTCCAATCCGATTCTGTGGAGTACCTCAAATTGTTCTTCCTTCAGGAGAGAGTACCTAAGAGAACCTTCTTTTTTGGTCCAAGGACCTGTGAAGTGCTTGCATCCTGTAGGATTTGTCCATCGTTAGTTTGTGGGACTTCGGTGTACTTTGTTTGAACCTCCCCAAGAGAGAGTACCTATGGAGTTATTTTCCTACCCTACGCTTTTGAGTTCACTAGATTGTGGTTTGCTTCCTCAATAGTTCAAGTATATGAACTTCTAAACTTTTTTGATCTACTTTACCAAACACTCATTGACACTCATGCTCACTAAAGTGGGGGAAAATGTATAGAAGCGAATTTACACCCCTCTCACAACTTCCCCTTCTATATCCTCTACCTTAGAAAAATTAAATCGTACCAAGTAACTCCACGTCCTCATTCCATACCCCATCCACTTGGTGCTTGTTTTTAGTGTCGGTGGGGGAATATCTATCAGGGACGTGTGCGTGGTAGATGTATGTGTGATGCATTGCCATCCTAACATGATTCCTACCTTTGGAATCTCTAGAGGTGTTACATTCTCCATTGGTGATTAAATGTAACACCCCTATGCCTTCCTACCAACCTTTGAATGGATCTTTCCCTCCTTTTTCATCTTCAAATGGCTATCTTTGATCATCATTCCATCCTCTTATCAATTCTTCATCTTCTAGACAGTTCTTGAGCTTCTACACATCACTTTTGATCTTCATACATTTGAGCTACTTGTTGCACCACTAGCTTCATGTTTCCAACACCACAACATCTCATGTATTCTACCACAAAATTTGCAGTTTGGTGCTTAGTGAGGTTGCTTTTGGTGTTGTTGTAGTTGTGTTAACTCTACCATTGTTGTGAGCTTGCATTCCTCTCTCATTAGCCTTGAGTTCCTTTGGTCGAGGGTGGTAACACTTTTGTTTACTTTATTGTTGGATTTGTGTAGCTTTGTGTGTCTTGTACTATTTGGCTCCATTCCCATTCTAGCACTATTTTCTATAGCATATTTCTATCTCTCGATCTATCTAGTTGTCCATGGAGGTGGAAACAACAAAGTGGGGGTTTGACTACAAAAAACCCCTATACAACCCCAACATTTTTACTCTCTCGACTGTGTGTAGGTATGTGCTCATTTTGGAGCTTGCTGGTGAACTAGACTCCTCATGAGTCAATCTTCATCACCTTCATCCTTGTCATCTTCTACATAATATTTTTAGCTATTTTAGTTATTTTGTTGGTTATTACTTTAGTTTGCACATTAAACCTTATTTGCTAAGCTATCAGTAGATTCCTGGTATTCTTATTGTACTTTTTAAATTTCTAGTTGTACGGATGCCAACACCCTAGTGAGATGCCAATGTGTCATGTTGTCATCCCTAACCTACACTACTATCCTCTAATAAATAGTTGTCTAAGGTATAGTTCAGATTCTAGAAGCCTTCTTGTTTAGCCCCATCAAAACTCTTAGGTTAGTAGAATGGCAGAAGCGCTTGAGAGTTCTCTTCATTCTCTATCCTTGAACTAAAACATTTATAGGACTGAGGTAGGTCAGAGCAGCCCTCCACTCTTGGCTCTTTGTGACCCCAAGCCTTGGTGTGGTTGGTCCCCCTTCTCTACAAGTGGTAGCCAAAATTATTTGGGGATGTCTTCACAACAACCACCCCAAGTTGGATATGAGAGCCCCATGTCATCATCTTCATGGGTTATTCCTATTGATGAAGATATTAATTGAGACCCAACAATAGAGGAACTACAATAATTTGAACAAGATCTTAAAGAAATGAGAGTTATGGAACTTATTTTTGCTACAAATCCTAATCATTATCTTCAAATTTTATTTCAAAAAGGTACCAAGCTATCTCCTAATTTTGGAGCCCAAAATCTATCATAATTTTTTTTTAGATACAATTATGGCCACTTTTCCTCATATCCCATCATCCCAAGCTAACATATCGAAGGTTCACTGGTGCTCCTATCAAGAGACACATGATCAATTGTCATCTAATTTATCCCATACTATTGCACATTCTATGCAAAATGTCACTAATCCTAACATACAAAGCATGTTTCTTCCACCAAACCCATCCCAAGTAAGTTCTTCATATGTAACATTGTTTCATCAATCCTTATCCACCCAATAGAAAACACATGCCTAAATTCCTATAAATTTATGTCCTATACCACATTATTTCACCTATCAACAATTCCAAACACTCCTAATGTTATCCCAAGGAAAAAATACGCCTAATCAAAACTACATCATATCTAGTCATATCATTATCTCCATTACTAAAACCAATCCTCCAATTTATCCTCCTATCTCATACATTTCCCAAGCACCTACATGCAATACACTTGCAAGCATATTATTCCCTAAAATGCTTCATCTTTTTCCACATACACATCTCCAAATGTATCTACCTTGACACCCATAAATGATTTGGCTCACAAATTCAATATTTATAATAAAAGATATAAAATATGGAAATGGATGACACTAAAAAGAGCTATACATTGAAATACATATGTCCTTATCCTTTTGATAGATTGATACCCATCATCCCCTTTCCTACTAATTTTGAAATGCTTAAATTTGAAAAATACAAAGGAAAAGGTGATCTACATGAACATATAACATAATTTTACCTTTCTTGCCTTGAAGTTGCTTACAATGATACTCATTTAATGTGCCTCTTTCCTCAAAGTCTAGGAATTCAATCCAATGAATGGTTCTCCCACCTACCCCATGGGATCAAGTCTTTTCATGAGTGAGCACAAAATTTTATTGCTCATTTCTCATATAATACGGAGCATGAAATATCTATGACTAGTTTATGTAATACAAGAAAAAATAGAGAATATTTTATTTTCTTTATAAAATAATGGAGAAATATGGCAAGAAAATTCACATGGCCTATTCTTGAAAATACAACTTATCTACATATTCACCCAAAATATAAATCATGAGATGGCCTTACACGTACAAGTCCAATGAGATAATATATTTTATGAGATTATAGAAAAGGGTTAACCATTATGTAAGGAAAGCAGAGGTGCAGAAACACTTTCCTAATGACAAATCTAAGAAGAGAATGTAGAATTAAGGTTAAAATTTCAAAATTATAGTTCATTAAAGATGCACATTACGAGGAAACATATAGACAATTTCACACAACACGGAATAGATAGCAGTATTTAACGTGGGAAAACCCTTTCGAGAAAAACCCACCACACTAAGGAAAAACACTTTGTATTATAGTGAACAAAAATGTCCACATAAAAAGTTACAATTTCTCCCTCTTAGATGTCAAATCAAACACTGAATACATGTAGCATTACAACTCTTGATCAACCTCATTCCCTCTCAACAAACTCAACTCAAAAAATTCTCGATCACTATTACAATGTATTACACATACAACAATTTCCTTCTAAGAGAATTACTCAATCAATCTGCATCACCAAACACATGTTGGAAAGAATCCAATTTAGTTCCCATTCATTAAAGCATCCAAACTATCGCTTAGGAGTTTCCATATTGGGTTGTCACTAGAACAACATCCATCCTTCCGTCGATCTATTCGAGTCCCTTTGATGACCACTTTTTCACCTTGTTAATAGTCAATCAGTCAACAATGGTCATTATCCAATTATCGCTTTCCAGCTAAGTAGTAGTCAGGTCCCACAATGTCATTTACACATTTGATATTCATCGTCGTATCGGGGAGACTCCAAAATGTCTCCCACTAATAGTAGCAAGTCATGTTGACAATACTGCAAGTGGTTCCCACTGCCTCTAGCTCAACACCATGTCACCGCCAATCAACTGCCTATCAGTATTGGTCCATCGGGGAAACTCAAGTCAGATTCCTATCGATGGAACATAGTCCAGTCGATGACACTTCCCTTTACATCGTAAGCTTGTGTCCTACTGATAGTAAGGTGTTACACTAATAGAACAAGTCACCAAGTCGGGAGTGACCCAAACTTCAAAACCTACAATTAGAGGTTAGGAATTTTCCAAAAATTGCGACATGGAGATAACGTGCTCGGTGAAAGCATGAAGACTCATCGGCCCTTGTTGGGACAGAGAGCCGCCAATAGAGCATTGTTAGGTTGATGAAGAAATAAAATAAAAACCCAAGAATGGATATTAAGCCAGTAAGCTTGAGACACCATTTCCAACATGCTCCCACTTGATGAAGAACTTACTGGCTTCTTGAAAGTTGAGATTACTAAAAGTGATAAACCCCAAAGCCCATTGAACTGGCACACCACCTAAACTTGTCTCTACTTACTAGTTTCATTAATGCATCTACAATGTTTTCTAGAGTATCCGCCTTCTCAAGACTAACCTTTCCATCCTCCACCATATCCCATACAAAATGATACTACACATCAATATGTTTCATCCTAGCATGGAAAGTTGGATTTTTTTCCAAACAAATAGCACTCTGAATGTCATAGAAAATGGTAATTTTCCTTTCATTGAACCCAATATCAGAACACAAATGTCTAAACCAAATAGCTTCTTTACAAGTGTGTTATGTTTCCATATATTCTACATCCATAGTAGATAAAGCGACTACATCCTGCTGCTTGCTCATCTAGCTAACTGCACCACCATTCAACATGAAGATGTATCCACTAGTAGATCTTCTGCTATCAATGTCCCCTGCCTAATCAAAATCCACATAACCTCAAATGTTGATGGACCTTTGTGATCCAAACGAGTTACCATGATAGCACAAAGTATACTGAGAGGTACCTTTCAGATACCTAAAAACTCTTTTCACAACATCCCAATGCGGTCTTCCTAGATTTTCCATAAACTGGCTAAGTACTCCCACTACTTGGGCAATGTCTGGTCTAGTATAGACCATTGCATACATAAAACTACCAATTGCATTTGCATAAGGAACTTTGGTCATATCCTCCATCTCAATAGGAGATTTTGGACAATCCTCAATAGATAGCTTCATTCCCTGCAACACTGGAACAACTAGCTGCTTGCAATCAGTCATACAAAATCTCTCTAGGATAGTATTTATATACTTACTCTGGCTGAGACAAATATTTCTACTAGTTCTATCCTATTTTATTTCCATCTCTATAATATACCTTGTTGCACCAAGATCTTTCATTTCGAACTCTGCAGACAATTGATATTTCAGATCAGAAATCATAGTCTTACTATTTCCTATGAACAACATATCATCAAAATATAGGGAAATAATAAGAACTCGATCATTTTTAGTTTTGAAGTACACACAATGATCAAATTTTGATCTTACGAATCCTAATGACAAAACAAAAGTGTCAAACTTTTGGTACCACATTCTAGGTGATTGTTTTAAACCATACAGAGATTTCTTTAACTTGCAAACCAGATTTTCTTTGCCTTTTTCCACAAAGTGCTCAGGCTGGGACATATAAATTTATTCTTCAAGATCTCCATGAAGAAATGTTGTCTTCACATCCATCTATTCAATCTCTAATTCATACGTTGTTGCAAGTGACAAAATAAATCTGATAGATGTCAACTTAGCTACATGAGAAAATATTTCCCTATAATCAATTCCCTCTACCTAGGAATAGCCTTTCACAACCAACCTAGCTTTATAATTTTCAACACTATCATCCAGACTGATTTTCTTCTTAAATACCCATTTACAGCCAATAGACTTTCTACCTTCAAGCAAGGGAACCAAATCCCAAATTGCATTCTTTTTAATGATGCCATTTCCTCTTTCATGGCTTCCAACCAAGAATTTGAATAAGAAATTTCTATTGCCTCTTTCACATTCCTAGGCTCATCAGTGATGTAATTAAAGCATAGGCATAATTTACATCCAACATGGAAAAACCATACCTTTCATGTTGTTGCCTTTCACGTGTAGACCTCCTCAAAAGCTGAGGCTGAGGTTGTGGTTCTTGTTCTTTAGAACTCTCAAAGCTGCTAGAACTCTCCTTAGTTTTAGGTACACTTCGTATTTCCTCTTTATTTGGAGTTTGAGGAATTTCAACTACATTTTCTTTGTTTTCTTCTTTCACCTTTAACTACAGATCCACTGAAGAAGGTTTTAGCTAACAAAATATTACACTTTTGTTGTATACAACCTTTTCAGTCACCGGATTCCAAAGCTTGTATCCTTTCACACTAATTTCATAGCCAATGAAGATACATTTTACAGCTTTATTTTCCAATTTAGATATTTTTTCATTTGGCACATGAACATATGCTTTGCAGCTAAAGAATCTTAAATGTCTTAAAGAGGGCTTCTTACCCGACCAAGCTTCCATAGGCATTTTATCAACAAGTGTCGAAGAGGGAGATTGATTTGTTAAATAACATGTTGTAGCCACAACCTCAGCCTATAACTTCTGCTCCAGACCAACATTTCTCAACATGCTTCTTGTCTTTTCCATCATCATCTTGTTCAACCTTTTAGCAACTCCATTTTGTTGTGGAGTGTAAGGTGTCATTTTATGCCTTTTTATTCCATGGTATTTATAGTACCTTTCAAAATCTGCAGAACAAAACTCACTATCATTATCTATCCTCAGGCATTTAATTTTTCTACCATTATGATTTTCTACCAAGTTTTTAAACTCTTTAAACCAACTAAACACTTTGGATTTTTTTTTTTTAAGTACATAAATGCCCTTCTTGAATAATCATCAATAAAAGAAACATAATATCTTGATTTTGATAACAAAGGAACATTTACTGGACCAAAAACATTAGAGTGAATATAATCCATAACACCATAAGATTTATGAGGACTAGAATAAAATGAAACATGATGTTGTTTTCCATATATACAATGTTCACAAAAATTGAACTCAAGGTTACAATCATCAAGCCCTTCAACCAGGTTTTTGTTTTTCAAAGCTTCTAAGCCTTTGTCACCAATGTGGTCGAGCCTTTGATGTCAGAACATGGTCTTTTCTACAGGAAGTTTTACGTCCAAAGAATTTCCCCTAGAGGAACTTCAATCTCCTTTTCTACTCGAGTAGCCTTGCTTGACTTTTTAGAGACGCTATTGCATTGAACTACATGTGTGTCCAGCTTGTACAGAGTACCAATTCGAGCACCCCTAGCCAGCACCATCGAGCCTCTTGTCATTTTTGCATTCACCATTCGAAAAAGAAACTTGTACACTAGCATCATTCAACTTGCTTACAGATAGTAAATTTTGAGCCAAACCTGGTATATGCATTACACCATCAATCCCTTTAATCCTTTCGTCAAGAAATTGAATTTTGACTCTTCCATGACCAACAATTTCCAGAGATGAGTCACTTTCTAGATACACCTTGCCACTAGCATACTTTTCATATTTATTAAACTAATCTTTTTGAGATGTCATGTGAAAAGATGCACCTAAGTCAATCAGCTAGACATCATCTGATTCTTGAGTCACCAAGGTTGCAATGAAGGCATCTGCGTCGCTCTGAGAAGAATTATTATCTAAAGAATTGTTTTCTTCTTCTTCTTTTTCTCCTCTCTACAATCCTTATGGATATGACCAGGTTACCCACAATTCCATCATTTCACCTTGGACTTCTTGCTAGGAGAATTTGATCTCCCTTTAGATTTTGATTTAGACTTCTTGTCCTTCTTCTTGCCTTTCTCCTTCAATCTACCTCAAACAATAAGAGCCTCCTTTACCATCTCAGAAGATTTCCTTCACATCTCTTCTAACAACAATGACACAAACACATCTTCCATCTTGAAAGTGGTTTGTGTGCTACCAATCGCCATCACTAAATGATCCCAAGAGTCAGGCAAAGAACACAACAAGAGCATACAATGATCCTCATCATCTATCTTTACAACTATAGATGTTAACTAAGCAATGAGCATATTGAACGTATTCAAATGATCATCCATAGATGCCCTTTCCTCCATCTTCAAACAGTACAACTTCTTCCTTAAGAACAACTTATTCACTAAGGACTTGCCCTGATAAATGTCTCCAAGCTTCTTCCACAAAGAAGATGCAGACTTCTCTTCATGGACATTCAAGAGAACAAAGTGTGCTAAATAGAGTCTTATCAACCCTTTTTCTTTCTTGTTTGTGAGGTCCCAATCTTCTTGCTTCATGCTTGTAGGTTTCGTTCTAGACAAAGTAATCTAGAGATCTCTATTGACCAATAAATCTTCCATTTTGAGTTTCCACAACTCAAAATTTCCACCATTGAACTTCTCAATTTCAATCTTCCCTTATGTGCTTGCCATTTTAACCTACAAATGAGATTACTAGACTACTCTATAAGATTCCCACTTTAGAATTGGCACCAAAAACCTATCCAACCCACAAGGATAGCACAACTGGCCAGGCTCTAATACCACTTGTAAGGAAAGCAGAGGTGTAGAAACACTTTCCTAATGACAATTCTAAGAAGATAATGCAGAATTAAGGTTCAAATTTCAAAATTATAGTTCATTAAAGATGCACATTACCTAGAAACAGGTAGAAAATTTCACACAACACATAATGGACAACAGTATTTAACATGGGAAAACCCTTTCGAGAAAAAACCCACCACACCAAGGAAAAACACTATGTATTATAGTGAACAAAAAGGTGCACATACAGAGTTACAATTTCTCCCTCTTAGATGTCAATTCAGACACTCAATATAGGTAGCATTACAACTCTTGATCAACCTCGTTCCCTCTCAATAGACTCAACTCAAAAAACTCTTGATCACTATTATAATGTATTACACATACAAAAATTCCCTTATGAGAGAATTACTCAATCAATCTGCATCACCAAACCCATGCCGGAAAGAATCCAATTCGGTTCCCAATCATTATAGCATACAAACCGTCGCTTAGCAGTTTCCATATCAGGCTGTCATTGGAACAACATCCATCCTTCTGCCGATTTGTTCGATTCCCATCGATGACCACTTTTTTTCCTTGTTAATCGTCAACCAGTCAACAATGGTCACTAGCCAATTATCGCTTTCCAACTGAGCAGTAGTTGGGTCCCACAATGTCATTTACACATTTGATATTCATCACCATATTGGGGAGACTCCAAAATGTCTCCCACCAATAGTAGAAAGTCATGCTGACAATACTCCAAGTGGTCCCCGTTACCTCCAGCTTGACACCACATCACCGCCAGTCAACTGCCTTTAGGTATCAGGCCATCGGGGAAACTCAAGTCAGAGTCCTACTGATCAAACATAGTCTCATCGATGACACTTCCCTTTACATTGTAAGCTTGGGTCCTACTGACAATAAGGTGTTACACCTATAGAACAAGTCACTAAGTTGGGAGTGGCCCAAACTTCAGAACCTACAATCGGAGGTTAGGAATTTTCCAAAACCTGCAACATGGCGATAACGTGCTCAGTAAAAACATGACAACTCATCATACCATCATTGGGACAGAGAAAAAGGTCACACCGATAGAGCACTGTTAGGCCAATGAAGAAAGTAAATACAAAGCTGAGAAGGGATATTTAGCCAGTAAGTTTGAGACACCATTTCCAACACATTAAACAGGCTCTTATTGCTAAGTATCTTTTGAAAATCTATAAGGATGAAAAATATAGTGGCTCTCAATCTAATGATAAACCCCATCCTTGGGGAAAAAAAAAAAAAACATTGTCAATGATGTAGTAGATGCAAAATCTATCCAAAACATCCAATAACCATATAACATAAAATTATTAGAAAACACAAAAAATTACTCAAGGTTTCACTATCCCTAGGAGACCACCTAGGAAAAAAAATGCTCCAAGAGGAATTGATATACTCCATTAGGGGAGCCTATTGAATCCACTTTGCAAAAAGTGATTCAATATAAGTTTATTACATTACCTTAATTGAGAAAATTTTAACCTCAAGTCAAACCCCCATGGTACAAAGATACTAAATTTTTTTAATGCCATAGGGTTAAAGGTCATAAAACTTCTAATTATATAAAATTAAAAAATCTTATTCAGGATCATATAGATCTGGATGATGTTAATATAGAATGTCGTCCCTCTTCATTCAATAGCGATCTCAAGATATATACATAGATCTAATCTTTAACTATAGTAAGAGGAATCCCCTTAACAAGGTTAGAAACTCTAAAGAGGCCAATCACGCCTCTTTTCTATATGAATATATTGTATCTCATGTAAGAGAAACCAATAATATTGTTGTCACCATAACCATCAAAGGAAAAAATATTGAGTGTCACTACACATAGGGGTAAACTATCACTCCAATGGACCCAAAAAACATATCACCCTTCATCTAACTATAGCCTCTTATATCATATACTAAAAATGCCTACATATATATCCATTTTAGAACTCCTAAGAATATCCCTTGCTCATAGAGAGATCCTAAAAAAATCACTCCAAGAATATTTTGTACCCAACAACATTAATACAAAGCAATTCCAAGTCATGGTAGCAGAAAGAAAATTTCCTCATCATTTGTTCTTCATTGAAAAGGACCTTCCCTCTACCAATCCATATCATAATAAGGCCCTATACCTAGAATTTTTCATCCACAAACATAAAATCAATAGATTCATGATAGATGGTGGGGTAGGATTGAACATTTGTACCTTAAAATTAGTAAAATAGTTGGGATACTTTGATTGTGTCAATGACTCAAAAAATGTGTCACTATAAAATCCTATTATGATGTTGAGTGTGATTTTGAAACAATTAAATTCTCAATTCAAGTTGTTCCCACTGTAGTAGACATTATTTTTCAAGTATTGTACCTTGATCTCCCATATAAAATCCTTCTTGGTTTCCCATGTAGACATGATATGCAAGCCATACCATCCACATATCACTAATGCCTAAAATTCCCCTATAATGGTACCAAAATCACTCTTTTTGTGGATCGAAACCCTTCTCAATATTGCAAAAACATGGAAGATACCATAAACCCAATAAATTTCCCAATAATCGTGAAGTTCCACCCCCTTCATCTTTATTGAATCATCCACTTTATCCTCATAATCCACTTCACATAAAACTATCCTTGAGGTTAAGGTCTAATTCAAAGACAGTAGATGTGGATAATATAACATGAAACAATATTTTTATGTGGTCAAGTTCTAGTTTTACCCAAATCATATAGAAAACCTCAACCTAAACAAGATCTAGCAACAAATGTTATAAAATATAAGGCCACAAAATTTTAGCGTTGAGGTGAATTGGATAAAGAAACCATAGAAGATATCTCTACATGGCATTATAAATATGAACAAGAACACCTAATTATAGTACCACTTGATAAATATCCTAAGGGTATTTGTATGATCAAGAACATGGGTTATAAAGGACAAGGTGTCCTAGGAATTCAAGAACAAGGAATGTTAGAGTGAATATTTGTAACAAAGAAACATAATTATGAAGGACTCAACTATGGGTCTCCATAAAATGTGTCTTCAAAACCTAAATTCACTCTCACCAAAGTAGCTATGGATTTTTCAATTGTTGAAACTCCTAAACATGATACCTTTGACCAATCCTTCATGAATAATTTCAAACTATTCCAAGAACATTCAACTTGTATGTTATTTTCCATATCATTTACTTCCCCATCACAATCTAAAGACCTTCTACTCATTTATCCTCAAATTTTAGGTTGGGATCAATAAGGAATGATAGTTCCATATATATTCCAAAATTATGAAGCCATTACAAAAGTTATGGGACTAAGATAAATCACTCCATTGTGAGATCATAAATCTAGTTTTGTTATAGACTTTGATGATAGAGAATACTTTGGAGAAAAATCCAAATCCTTCACTCATAAAAATATGAAATTAAACATAGTAAGAAGATCTCATAAGAAAAAAATAATCTCATTATATGAAGTGCCTAAAGAAGCATGATTTTATCTTCCCACCATTTCTAAACATCAAGAGAAACCCTCCATATTGGTGGAAGAATCACAAGAAATAAACATTGGAACACAACAAGATCCTAAAATAAAATTATTTGCAACATCCTTATCACCACAAGAGAAACAAAAAAATAGAATATTATTTAAAAATAGATGTGTGAACTTTTCTTGGTCATATCCGTATATGTCAAGGCTAGATCCTTCACTAGATCCTTCACTAGTAGTTCACCATCTAGCAGATTTTTCAAATGAAAACCGGTAAAATAAAAAAATTGCAAGATACATCCCCAAATAGAACTATTAGTCAAAGTTGAACTTCAAAAGTTACTAGATATAGGATTCATTAGACCTAATGACTATCCAAAATGGGTATCTAATCTTATCCCATTTGCTTAACCCACTAGGGGTATCCACATATGTACCAATTCTTGAGATTTGAACAAATTTTTTCCTAAGGATAATTTTCCACTACCCAACATAGACATGATTGTAGAGTTAACAATTGGACATGAAATTCTCTCCTTAATGGATTAGTTTTTAGGCTATAATCCAATACATATCGCCCGTGAAGGTCAACATAAAATAGCTTTCGCATGTCCTTGGGAGCCTATTGTTGGAATGTAATTCCCTTTGCTCTAAAGAATGTTAGAGCTACATATCAAAGAGAAATGACAACAATATTTCATGAACTTTTTCATACCATCATGGAGGATTATTTAGATGACCTACTAGGTAAATATATCAAAAGATAAGGTCACCTAGTGTTGCTTGAACAAGTTTTTGATAGATTGGAAGAGTATCAAGTGAGGTTGAATCCAAAAAAGTGTGTCTTTGGTGTAACTTCTAATAAATTACTTGGATACATTGTTTCTGTTAGAGGCATTGAAATGGACCTCACTAAGGTGAAATTAATGGTTCAAATTCCTCCACCAAATAACTTGAAATAATTGTGTAGTCTCCAAGGTAAGATTCAATAAATTAGGAATTTCATAGCTTAGTTAGCATACAAGTATCATCCTTTTACACATCCCCTACACAAAAATTTCACCTTCAAATGGGATGAGAAATTTCAACAAGCTTTCCAACAATTCAAAGATTATCTAGCCTCACCTCCAATATTGGTTACACCTCTTCAAGAAAAACCTTTGATGTTATACATCTTTTCTACCAGTATTGCATTAGGTTCACTTCTTGCATAGCATAATGATACAGGAAAAGAAAGAGTTATCTACTATATCAACCATGCATTGGTAGGATATGAGCTAATTATACTCCAATAGAATGAGTATGTTTAGATATCTTTTTTGTATTGAAAACTAACAACACTATATGTTTAATAATCAAACAAATACCATCTCAAAGTTTGATCCCTTAAAATATCTCTTGTCTAAGGTTGCACTCACTGGGCATATAAAAAAATGTGTCATGATACTAAGTGATTTTGACATTGAATATGTGTAATCGTAAGGCTATCAAATGATTGGTCATTGTTGATCAATTAACAAATGTGCTCCTAAGTGTAGATCACCCTCTCATTTCAAAATTTATAGAATAAATAGTCTTTATCCTCACTTCACCATATTTTTGAAATGTATACTTTGATGGCTCATATACCCAACATGGTTTGTAAGTCAAAATTATTTATATCACCCCACAATGATATTGATAGGACTCTTTGAAAATTTTTATGGATTTTAATCTAGGTTCCCTTTTTCTAAGATTTTGGGCGAGTTGTGTGGGTTAGGGTTTGCTGAAACAGTGTTTAGGAATTATCTCTACTTGAAAAAAACAACAGGAAAACTTAACTCCTTGGTCACTTTGGTAAATTTGTCTATTTTTTGCGTTGACTGGTTAAGCTAGTTCCTAGTCAGTCTAGTTATAACCTATGTCCTTTTCATGTTTTGATCGGCCGCTCTTACATAGTATTATCATATTTTGAGGGCATTGACTAGTGTATCATCTTTTTGGGCTAGAATCAAGGGGTTGACACCAGTAAAAGATACAAAAGGCTGATTTTTCGGTAAAGCCATGTGGAATTTAAATTCCTATTTGTATGGACAATAGGTGTTCTAGCTTGAAATAATCTACCCACATGTGGCATAGGTTGAGCTCTAGGAGATGGACCTAAGCCTCTCTTTCTTCTTATAGGTGATAAAGATTGACTATTTCTTCTTATAGAAGTGGAAAATGAGAGATGAGTATACTGGAAATTACCTCTAGAAGTTTCTCTTGTTTGAATTTTGGGCATGAATGTGCAAGTTTGATCTTGAACCAGGAGTTCTAGATAGCAACAGAGTCACCAATTTGAAGGAAGAGTTCTTCCTTGATTGCAAAGTTTCCAAATACTTTGTTTGAGAGCCTCTTCAAGGCTAGAATGTTGAGAGCAGCACCACTCTCTCAACAAAATGAAATGAAATTTCTTTGAGTCCCACCAGGTGGCCAGAAACTATTGTCACATAAAATTGCACCCTACTGAACAAGAGTTCAGTTTTCTAATGACATAATGGAAATAACCTCAAGGTGTGGGACCTTGTACAAATGAGGTTGAATCTCTAGAGAAGGCCAACTTCCTCTTCTAATCTATGTGCAATTTTTTTGGTCTAACCTAACACATGAAAACCCTATGACTACTTTACTCTAACAGCTCACAAAGGAAAATAGATAGAAAGATAACATAAAATAGAAATAGAGGTGCTACACCAAGATAGAAATTTGTTTCTTCATACTTCACAACAACATAATACATCAATGAAACAACTAAAGCATATACTCAAACATGAAGGTAAATGAATTTTATTGAAACATTCAAGGGATAATAGTAATAATAGCTGAATTTTATTAGCATAAATCTTAGAAGCAATCTTTACAATGGTAGAATGAAAAAAATACAATGTCTACAATAGAAAAATCCTAGAGGAGCTAGTGGAAGAACCCATAAAAATAATAGAAGTATTTCTTTTATAGATCAAGAATAACTTAGATGATCTCAAACCAAACCCTAACTCGGATAGGGTTACAAGATCTAATCAAGGAAACTTGAGATTTTTCTATAAAATCTATGGCCAAAACAAGCATGGTCTCCATACCTCTATAGAGAAGGTTATCCAAAAGTACCTCCAAAATCTCCATGAAATCAATAATCTGGGTAAGAGATTCATCAAAAAGGATAGACAACAATAATGAATGAGCATGGGCACCATGAAATCCACTTGCAACTAGTTGGTTTGTGTATTAAAACATATTCATGTAGCCCAAGAATCATATATGGTAGTTGGGGAGTGGTTCGCGCATTAATGGCATCATCGTACAAAAATACACCAATCCGTGGAATGTTGAGGCATCGGGCCCGAAAATAACCTTTGGCATGGATATGAATTAAATGGTTCAGATCCTCAAAAATGTGTCTCTGTTGGGCGTCAGGTCATCAGGTGATGGATGCTAGATCATCAGGTAGAGTACGTCAGGAGTTAGATTGTCGGCATCCCGCATCAAACTGTCAAGCGATGGACTACGAACCATCGGTGAACCGCATAGAACATCAACGCACTACATCGAATAGTCAGGTGTTCAGATTCATACCATTAGATGATGAACTTCATACCATCGGGCGATGAATCTCAAACCGTCGGGGTACCACATGTTGAAAAAAGGCAGAGAAGAAAGCTGAAACTGTGACCATCGAAAGGTCAACCTTTATTGAGCATTGAGGATCGAGAAGATGGTATACCTCTTACCAAGGAAAAGGTAAGAGGTAAGGGAGAAACCTGGCTCCCAAAGCCCAAAACTTAACAATTAGCTGAATTTGGGTTTGAGACATTGGTGAGAAGAAAAGATGGAAGGAGAAGGTTGAAGATCCAATGCTTGAAAGTGAGGACTTAGGAAAATGAAAGGATGGCATTAGACCTTAGGAAGAAGGGAGAAAAAAGGACTATCAGGAGACGAGCTTCAAACCATTGAGAGATGGCATCAAACTATCAAGCAACAGACCACAGACCATTGGGAGATGGACCACATACCATTGGGCGATGGACCACAGACCATTGGGTGATGAACCACAAACCATCAGTGACGGACCACGAACCATCGAGTGACAAAACATAGACCATCAAGCGATGGTTGATGAATGAACATAATATCTTAAAGGGTAAGGCTAATGGCCAACACCTAAAACATTATTGGAAGAATGTAGAAGGAGGTGAAGGAGATGGAAGGTCGGGAGCGATGGAGAAAGCATGCAAGTAGGTAGGAAAGTGAAAACCCAAAAGCCCAAAAACTAGGACTTAGCCAAATTTAGGAATCTCCTTAAGGAAAATTCATGCAAGATGACCCATGTAGGATCTCTCCAGGGAAAAGTCTAGTGGCGGATCTTTGCCAATTGGTGAATCTTCGCCAATTGGAAAATTCTAGGAATTGGCCAAGTCGAAATTGGCGAATTTCTTGCACCCAACAAGGTGTCCAAATCGCTCAAATTTTACGAACTATAGGTCCAATGCATGTCCATTCGCCAATGATTTTTTTATGAGGCATATTTAAGCAAAAAATTCACCATTGTCAAACTACGTGTTTCAATTGGACTGACTAATATCTTTGCCTGGAATCCAAAAAGAATTTAATAAAACACCTACATATTCGCCAATACTATTAAAACAACATTGTATCAGGACCCATTTCGCCAATTAAAATTTAAAAATAGTTTCTTGTGAAGACCCATTTCACCAATCAAAATTTATAAATAGTTGCTCATGAGGACCTATTTCACTAATAACATTAAAAAATAATTACATTTGAGGACACATTTTGCCTTGAAAATTACAACGTATCATTGTATAAGCATGTGGGATTCACCAAATTTTTAATATACCATTTAAAAATCCTACGGAATTCACCAAATATGGAATCATGGATCGATATAAATACAATTGAAAGTGTCATTTATTCTTACACATTTTTTTCGGTTCTGAGGTTCTACTTCTTGATTCAAAAGTCAGTGAAAGTCAAAAATGTAGACTTAAAAGGTGAGTGATCATTTCTTCATAGTGCTATTAGTTATAATAATAAGTTTTCTTTATCTCTTTTCCATTCTTGCTTCAATAAAGTGAACCTTAGAGCCAAACTTTGAAGTTTTGAAGTTTTTGAAACCTCCTGAGTAGAAAGATGACCAGGAAAGACTTGCAACTCAACAAAGTGAACCATCAACCAAGTCAAGGAATTAGGAAGTTATGAAAATTTAGAACTTCGCGACAAGGTTATAAAACTCTGAGGACTAGCGACTAAGGTTAGGAAAAGCTAAAAAAATTATATTGTATTCCATGGTATTGAATTTGATATGTGATTCTGCATCATTTTTAAAGAACACTTATCACACTACTTATAAATTCCTATTGCATTGCCATTCACACAATCTTTGATAAATAACTGAAAGGAATATTATTAATCCATTCCTTGAACAAAAGCTAACAGTTCAACATCCATAACTTATAAGTTATAAGATAACATAAGCTAATAATTCAACATAAATAACTTATAAAGGAATCCACCCAACTTCAACAATAAAAGTTTAAACTACCAAATCACCTAAATTATACTGAGAAATCCTTATGCATCCATCACCATAAAAAAAAATTTCACAGATAAACATTCCACAACAATGAAACTATCCAAAAATCTATCATTCCAATAATAGACAATCCACTAGCAAATATAGAGTTTTTTTTGTCTTGATAACGATTTCTTGAAGACAACTGTTTTAGAAATTAAAATAAAAAGTCTTTGAAGTATCAAGAGAGCCAAATTAAAGAAAATAACATAAAAAATAAAAACTAAACAGCAGTCCCACTCCCAGCACCAACTCCTTCGCTTTCAATTATTTTCGCCTCCTTCAGTAACGCCTCTTGTGCCTTTACTCTTTGCCTGTATTCTCAATACTTGGTGACAACTATAGTGATGTTTTTGCTTCCTGGAGTTGTAGTAATTTGTAACATGGTTCTCCATGTGACCAAAGCATTTTCAAACTCAACCAACATCTGAGATCTTCTCTCTTCTCCACATTTATAAGTCTTTGGGTGGATCTCCATTCCACTGAGTTTCGAGGACTCCCATGTCATTGTAGCAAGATCAACTATTTTTTTTTTGAATATCTCTCTAAACTTCAGAGAGATATCTCTTATATCTAAAATGTTTTCATCAAACTCATCAATAATTTCCACTCCCAGAATACGACAATCTTCATTAACTTCCACCAACATTTCATAATATTGATCAAGTGTATTTTTAATTTCCTTCACCAGATTATCATAGATATTTATTTTCTATTCGAATGAAATGGACTAGGAAGGGTCTAGCTCCTTAGGATTATTCACAATTTTCTCACCAATTAAAATCTTCAGATCCATAGAGTTTAATTCTTTCATTTCTTGAGAGAGCACATAGAGACTAGTTTGATCTTTTTTGAGTTGTTGAAGTTCTGTTACTAACTCCTCCCTCTTGTTAACAACTTGAGTGTAAAAGAGCACAAATTTGTTCAAAAAGAAGATAGCCTCTTGAGATATTTTATCGATCCCCTCACAAGCAGCTCTGGAATAGCTCAAATTCTTTTTAATTTGCTCTATGGTGAGCACATTGATGCCCTCTACCTAAGAACTTGAGGCTTCATCAGATGTAGGAGTGGCCATGGAAGAAATAAAGTTACTCAATGTGAGGACTTGAGATTCCAGTTTTATATTTTCTTTCCTCTATTCTTTCACTCTTTTAATCAAGGTATTGATTGAATAATTGGCATGGTACACATCACCTTCCAGTGTTGGAGGCCCCATATCAACATTTGTGACTTTGTAGTCTGCCTCTGTTATTTCATCTTCATTTAAATCCTTCACAGGCTCAACAATTTCTAACATTTGATTTCCAGAAGTAGCATCAGTCACCATCCTTGAAATCCTCCTGGCTTTCTTAGGTTTTGAAGAGCTTTGAAGTAACTTGGAAACTGTATCCACTCCAACTGTCATTGTATGAATATGCTTTCTCTTCTTCTCCACTACTTTTTTCAGCATCTTGGGGAGGCTACTACCAGACTAGAATCTTCATTTCCACTAATAGTTTCTTTAGGAGTGTTAGGAGTGATAGGTGGATTATCAACCAGAGGTGGAGAAGAGGTAAATTCAGACAAAGGAGGAAAGATATTATCTTTAGCGATCTGTTTAAAGATAGCTTCAAAATCTGCAGCCATAATTTTTTCTCGATTGGTCTTCTTCTTAGGGGTAGGAGAAAGCACACTATCTTGTTCATAGATTCTCTTCAACTTGACTGTTTCTTCTGGCCTATCACCATCACCTCCTGACTAAGAATTTGCACTAGAGGACCTCATAGAGGGTTTCCCCAATGATACACTTGCATCAGATGCTTGTGTAGACCCCTCTTCATTCTTTTATGATGACTTAGGCTCCTGAACAGGACCGAAAACTTGCCACCATTTCCCATCCAACCAATCCTAGGTTCTTTTAAGTACTGGGACAACACACACCCTCATATCTGAAATTTCACTTTGGCTCCAATCAACCCTAGGGTGGGATTTATCAGGAAAATTTTCATATGCAGGATCTATGATTGTTGAATCCTTAGCTACATTTTCAGGA
Organism: Sequoia sempervirens; assembly: GCA_007258455.2. Taxonomy (NCBI): domain Eukaryota; kingdom Viridiplantae; phylum Streptophyta; class Pinopsida; order Cupressales; family Cupressaceae; genus Sequoia; species Sequoia sempervirens. The sequence continues at coordinate 841,821,575 of VDFB02281492.1, read as the reverse complement.
ATGTGAAATGAAAGACTGAAAGTATGTATTTGTTTTAGCGTTAGCCTCATATAATCTCTTCTGAAAACTTCCTTCTCATTGACACAATCTTCCCAAAAATCTTCGATAGATGGGTGATGCCGATATAAGCTCCCTCCCTAGAGATTATGCTTCACAAAACGCTTACTATCAAAATTATCTCTCATAGATAGATTCTAGAGGTTATATTCCTTGAGAATTCCTTCAACTCCCCTAGCCATCTGGTTTGTTTTGCACACAAAATAAGGGGTCTCCAATGGGAAGACATACCCTCATTTCCCCATGTTCATATACTTAATATTCACAATGGCCATTTTTTGACAAACTTCCAAAAATATCAATAAATCTTCAAGACACCAAGGTAATTTAAATGGGGATTTCTCAAAATGCCCTATTCTCAGATAGGAAAAATTATCAAATTGGATATTAAAACTCCCAAATTTTGATACAAGAGAAATCGATTCAAGGGAAAGGCGCATTTCTAGATTTCCATCTAGCTTCCTCATGACCTCCATTAAAAATGCATCATTAACACGACAAAAATCACCCATTCCAAATTGTTTAGTGAACTAAGGAAAGCATTTATTCACAAGCATATCAGAAGTTGGGGTTCCTTATGACTCCAACCCAGGCCAAAAAGACCTTTGACTACCTACAATGTACGCCAGGCAAGAACACATACAAAAAGTAGCAGTCTTATGGAAATTAATTAATTGCTCATTCAAATGGAAGAAAATAACTTAAGCCCAGTCAATGAAAATGTTCTCATCACAGACTATCAAGATAAACTAGCACATCCAATCCTCAAATAACTAAACTTGTGTATTCCAACAATGTTGTGCAATAAAGCAATAGCATCTACAATTTCTCCCTTAAAATGCAATCTTTTGAGTTTAATCATCAATTGTGACTTACCTTTCTTTTCAGACTTCAACCAGGTTTTGGCCATGGAGTTCTTACACTAGTCCTTATTCGCTTTGAAAAATTCACCTGCCACTATGACAAACATGTCTTCTACAGGTTCCCTTTCTGGAATCCCCAACACGCGGGAAACAACTTCAGGAGAAATTTATGCAATTACAGTGCCATCTACGGCTTTAATTTCCCATGTCTGCAAAATGTGCCTTCTCGCACATGCACTTATCAGGTCCACACTCAACACAGCTTCTGCAAACCCTCCAGCCTGAGCTAGCCCACTTTCTAAGAGTTTTATATCTATCTCAGACTTGTCGTCCCTCTCTAGGCACGCCCAAAATTTGTCTAACTTAAAAGGTCTGAGTGTCATATTCCTTACGCCGACCCAACATTCACTCTGCATGAGCACAAATTCATGGAGAATGAATGTTTGCACATGAGATTCTAAGAAGTACTAGCCTTGGCAAAGAACAAGAATGCAGCCGAAAAGTATGAGTAAAAAGAATGTTTGCACTTGAGAAGTACTGGCCTTGGCAAAGAACGAGAATGCTAGCTAAATGTTTGAGTAAAAATTTGCCACCCACTTATGCCGTTATTTTTGATGGGATGTGCTTTAAATGCGACATTCAATTTTATTCCTCAAAAAGATAGCCTTTAAACCTACATGCTTTTGGAAATTCCTAAAAAGAAAACTCAAGTTTATTTCGTACATAGCATTCAATGAGATGTCAGACGACAGTTCCTTTGAAAGGAAAGATAAGTCCATCATGTTGCGTGGTCGCTAAAACTTGGAACCTCAAAACCAAAGTCCAAAGTTTCAATTTTTTTGAAACCTCTGACCCATCGACTAAATCCACACACCGTAACTCAAAGGTTACGTATGCATGAACTTAACTTACTCAACAAAGTGAACCAAGTCGGGGAATCGGGTAGTTATGAAAATTTAGAACTCCACAACAATGCGACATGTCACATGGTTATAAAACTCAGAGGCCTAGAAACTAAGCTTTCTTTGCTCCCTTATTTTGAGTCTACAACCATACATCAAATGTTCGTTGAACAGTTGAGTAATTTATGATATAAATAATAAACATGTGTTTTAAAGTTTTTTTATTTTTAACCATTAATTCCCTCAGATTGACATCAATGCCTTTATAAAATGAATTACAATGTCACATAATAGCACAACCATTAATAGCACTAAGCACAATAACACTTAACATTGCAATTGCAAAGGACTTAATAAAAGGAATTACAATGTCACATTAATAGCACAACCATTAATAGCACAGTAACACTTAACATTGCAAAGGACTTAATAAAAGTAATTACAATGTCAAATTAATAACACAACCATTAATTTTATTACAACTGAATTACAATGTCACATTATTACATAGTACAAATACAAATGTAAGCACAATCCCCAAGCTTCTGCTGGATCGCTGGTGAAAACGTAAATGTAATACATGTGTGTATAAAAATAAATGGGACTTGGGTTAACCATGCGCTATGAAAATAAATGCCTGGGACTTCTGAGATCAACCATGGTGCCTGAAAATAAATGCATGGGGAAAGGCGAGCTAATAAAATTGGGGAAATGGGAGTTGTGAAGATACAAAATGTACTTCTCCCCTTTGAAAAATAGAGTCATGCAAAAGATGAGGGATTGTAAAACTGCTCTGATCTTCTACTTGTAGCTTTCATGCACTAGGAGAGCACTTATCTCCATCAGAGCTCCTCATCCTGGCTCAAAACCTATCTGAGAAGTCAGGTGAACCAAATCAACTTCTTTCTGTATATGCATAAAATTGGTCATGTCTAATCCTGGCATTTAATTAAATATTTTATTATTTAATTAGTCCTCTAAAGTCCTCTACATATGATTAAATTTAATTAATTTAATTATATTGTTCATTCACTTTATTCTTCCACCGTAATTAAATAAATTCACTTTATTTAATTATTTCATATGCCTACTTGATTAATTAAATAAATACTCTTTATTTATTTTAATTAATTATCACCTTTTTGAATTTAATTAAGTCTTTTGATTTAATTAAATTTAAATATTTCCTTTCTCCTATTCAAATCTTTCTTCTAATTAATTAAATATTTTATTTAATTAATTTCATCCACATGTCATTTCTTAAACAATTTAATTAAATATCTTTATTTAATTAAATATCTTTCATATCTTTTCAAATCATAATTAAATATTTCATTTAATTATGAAATCTTCCATTATTCTCCAAATCTTAATTAAATATTATATTTAATTAAAAAAATCTTCCATGTCACCAATAAATGAATAATGAATTTAGTAAATTCATTATTTATCTTCAAAATCTTTCCAAAATCTTACAAAAGGATGATTTTTACAATTCATCTTTATCATCTCATCTTATCTTTTTCACGAAAAAGGAAACAAATCTTGTTTTCTAGTTTTCTTCTCTTTTTCTCTCCAGCCTTATCCATCTTCAACCATTCAATCTACCAGGAATTTTCATAGCTGTTGATCACATCAACCAATCGGAATCTTTTGAAAACTCTATAAATAACCCTACGAATCCAAGCATTGGTTACAACACACATGTACATTAGAGCTTACTTGCATTCTAGCATTCTAGCATTTTCATAATCTTCAATTCTAGCAATCATGTTTAGTTTAAGCATAATCATATCTTAGCATAGCATTGCATGCATTCATCTTTAATCTCATTCTCTAGGAAGACCGTTTATTGAGCCTAGCACACAATCTGAGAGCAAGCAGAAATTGACAAAAACACTGGAGATAGAGGACGATAGGATGACATCAACGACAAAATATAGAGTTTTCATTCCTTTGTATTTTATATTTTGTTTTTGATATAATGTCTTATCGGTGTGTTTGATTTGTTTTAATTTACTTTCGTTATTTATTACAAACTCTAAAAATTGATCACACATTTCTAGCGTCCACCATGGGGCCTTGCCCCATTTTTAACATCTACTTGTAGGTTTTCTGACGGGTTTTTACCTTCTGGAATTTGGCTTTCTGACGAATTTTTTTATTTTAGCGCATTCGTGGATTTCTGTAGCACATCCAGAACTTTTAATAGTGCTTTTTACAGGTCTTTCGGCCCATACAAGAACTGTTTTAGCGCATATAAGGAATAGAACGATGCATGTGGGGAACAAAATGGTGCATACGGCGAGCTCATTTCATCTAAAATTGTGAAAATTTTGTATTCTTAGATTAGCACATTTAGGATTTCTGTTAGCACATTTAAGGATTTATGTAGCACTTTTACTGTCTGTTTTAGCGCATTTGCTCTTTGTTTTAGCGCATATGAAGGATATTTTAGCGCTTACAGGTTGTAACTAAACAAATTTCTGAGTCTGACACCTTCTATAGACAGAGCTTTTTCTGGTTAAAAAGAAGCAACCCTAGGATAGTCACATTTGGTTAAAAAGAAACAACCCTAGGGTAGACATGGACTAAAATGAAGCAATCTAGGATAGTCACCACACAATGATTTTTGTAGTTAAAATTAATCCCATGCTTGTTGTGAAGCAACATCTTCACATAGATTAAATCATTGTCATTTGGGCTCTAAAAAGAACTTTGGTTTCTTTGTCTGTGGCAATAGGTCTATGCTCTCCCCTTAACTGGGTGATCAGAATACTAGACTTTCCTTTTCAATTCCATGCAATTTTAATGCTTTATTACATCCTTTAGAGGGCCTTCTCTTGTGGGAAAAAGTACTCACCCAAGAGGAACAACCCAAGTGGGTTCAAGCCAAAGCCAGGCTATTCCACCCCACTATAAAATTTAAAGTAAATCTGGGGAAACCCACTTTTTCTGGTAGTGTGCAAGATAACCATCCCTAAAGCCTTTGTTCTAAAGGTTGGGAGGTCTCCTAAGGGATTTTATTATTGCCGCACCGAACGAAAACCCTTACTAAGAACCTAGTGTAATAGCCAGTCAAAGTTAGTTTCCAAACATCCTAATAATCACAGTGCAAGGGGAGGGAAGAATATGCCCCCAAGACACTCACCATATAACTACCAAGGACCATTTGCTCAGGGGATCCAGTATCCACTTCCATCATCTAAGTACGCACCTGGAAAAGAAAAAAACATGGGCACCCCTTCAGGGGTGACACAGTTGTGTGAGTCGATGCAGTTCTAAGATGTGGGCTACTAATTATTAGGATGACCTACTTGAGTACTAAGAGTGATTTTGCCCGATTTTTATGTTATGTACAAAACCTGTGAAAACACTTTTTGAAAAATATTTTTGAACATACACTTGATGCTTAGCATAAGGCTTAAAAATAATTGTTTTCAGAGTGTTTGTTGTCTTTTCTTTCACATTAACTCAGATAAAAGATCATCCAAGATGAACATGCAAAAATTCAGCTGAAATTGTTCAAAGACTGTTCGAAAAACTACTTTGGAAAACCGTTTTAGTGCATATAGGGTATATCTTAGCGCATATAAGGTCTATTCTAGTGCATTCATTGGCTAGTTCAGCGCATTTAGAGACTGTTCTCGTGCATTGAGTGAATATTCTGCAAATAGTTTTTTTCACTGTCAAAGCATTTTTTTGTAGCACATATAGGACACAGAGTAGCGCATCTAAGGTTTTTTGTAGCACATTTGATTGTTTCTCTGGTGCATATTCATGTTTCTACAGCGCATACAGGGTATAGAGTAGTGCATTTGTGACTTTTCCAGAATTGTTATTTTTGACAAATCTGAGTTTGTAACATCCTTGGTCCAGTAGCATTTTGACATTTCTCTCATGCTTAGAGAGTGGAAATCAACCAAATTTGTTAGGAAGTCAATTTCCAATAGGATCAAGAAACCCAAGAAACATATAGATTACAAGAAAACTTTACAACATAGGAAGTTTTTGTACAACAGTCGAAACATCTTGCTCCATTACCATAAGTTTCTTCATAAGTACCAAGATTTTGCTAGGGTATTTACCGACAAATACGTTGTAGAGCCTTTATATTCATGAGCCTATTTCCAAAGAAGACCTATATCTCAACGACACAATCACAATCAGCCTCTTGAGTTTGATTATCTACCACAACCTTCCATTGAGTATCCAACACATCCCAGTCAAATCCTTCAGTGAATTTAATTAGGCTATAATTCTTCAAAAACAAGGATCAAATCTTAAAAGTGCACCTTTCAAACAAATTTTTTATTATTGATTCAACTCCCCCAATAGGATTCTGATATCCTTTATCAATGGAAGCCACAATCAAGAATTAGGAACATTTTTTGATCATATCATAAGATTTTCATCTTATCAGATCAAAACATCATCATTTGTGCACTTATTAGATTGTGATCTAAGTCTAGAAGAACGTTTCAAAATCATATGCCTATTTTTACAAGATCTCAATACAATAAGCTGAAAGAAGATATTCAACAAGAAGATCATACCCAAAGAACTCAAGAAGAAGGTGAGAATAGTAATCCCCTTATAGTGTGAGTCAAAATCCTCTCTTTAATGACAACATGGGTGAAAGAGAAAAGAATTTGTTCCCTTCCAACATTGACATGAGCAGAACTCCTGTAGATAGTGATGATGAACAAGATCTTAGAGCACAACAAAGAGAAATATTTCCTATATTTGGCTAACAAAGGAGCTAAATTGCCTCATGATTTTGATAATGAGAACTTAAAAAAAAGTCTTGATGACACACCCTTGTCTGATATTAGTGCATTGTCTCAACAGGTTAAGGCACTTCAAGGACAAATTAAATACCTACAAGGGGGAACCACAACAAAGACATATGCTCTTGATGACATTTTTCCTTATCCTTTTGATCGACGTGTCAACATGATTCCATTTCCCAAACATTGTGAAATCCTAAAGTTTGATCGTTATAATGGGAAATCAGATCCAATCAATCATATCAAAGACTTCTAAAATATGACTTTAGAGTTTTCTCATGAAGACACGTACTTGATGTGTTTGTTTCCTAGGAGTCTTGGAGGCCAATCTATGGAATGGCTATCAAAAATCACACCGGCTGTCAAGAAATTTGAGGAATTGATTAACGAGTTCATATCACAATATTCCTACAACATACAATATCAAATAACCATGATTGATCTCTGCAAGGCTAAACAAAAACCTGGTGAACCATTCATTACATTTCTTCAAATATGGAGAAGATTGTTCGCTAGATATCCACACCATGTTCTTGAAAAGGAAAAGATCACTACTTTCATAAACAGCTTAGATCAAGAGATGAGCTATCATCTTAATCTTCATTGTCCTCCCTCTTTTCAGAAATTGATTGAAAATTCCATCACCATTGAGAGTGCCTTGGTCCAAAAAGGGATAATAAAACTTGATAAGGACAATCCTAGCTCGTCAAATCACCACAATGACAAATCTAAGTTTTGGACTTGCAACAAAAATGTGGTGAATGATGGTGTTGTAGATGCAAATCATGTCTTGACTAAGCCATTTGTTCTTAGTGCTCCAAGTGCTCCTCGCAACAATAACTATAACGATGTCAACTCGGTCACAAATCAGGGAAACAATCCTTCTCCTTCGAGGAATAACGTGAATCAAACTTTTACTCCCAATCAAGGGAATACCAACAACCAAAGTTACTAGGAAAACAACAACAACAATGCCTTAGGAAATACCTCAGACATGAATCCACAATGATTGTCATTCTTCTCTAACAGAAGAACTTTTACTCCATTGGGTCAATCCTTAGAATCTGCATTCAAAGAATTGATAGCTAAAAATGCTCTTACTTTTCTGCCTCAACACAATTTTGAACCCAGTGTGAAACCTCCATCATGGAATGATGCATACTATTGTGATTATCATCGGTCCAAGGGCCATCGCACAAATAATTGTCAAGCCTTGAAAAATAAAGTCCAAGACTTAATTGAAAATGGCATCATCACAATAGAAGGACACCAACAATCAAACGAAGACCATCAAGCATTTCGCAACCCTTTGCCCAACTATCAAAAGGGTGAGTCTTCTAGAAAAAGTGTGAATGCTATCAACGACAATATAATCAATCATATCTACACTGACGATGAACGGGTCAATGTTATAAAAGTTAAGGAAAAGATGGAATATAGAGAAGTCAACGCAACAACAAGAGCACAAGCTAAAGTTGTCTTAAAGGGTACTTCTTCAAAATATGTTGTACCCCTACCTCAACATCAATATGACTTAGTCAATCAACTCGGAAAAACTCCTGCTCAGATTTCTATCCTAGAACTCCTAAAGCTTTCCCCAAAACCTAAGGAAATTATAGAAAAGGCCCTCGTTGAAACAACTGTATCCACCGATCTGGATGTGGACTGATTTCAAGCCATGGTGGGATACTTTTCCTCACCCACATGCCTCTCATTCTTCAAAAAATACAACGTTTCCATGACACATCCCCATAATTCATCGCTATACTTAGAAGTCATGATCCACAAGTTTCGTGTCAGGCATGTACTAATAGATGGAGGTGTTGGTTTGAACATATGTACTATGAAGTTATTTTGGGCTTTAGGATTTTCTGAGGACTCCATTGATCCCAGAAGAAAGATTACTATTAAAGCCTACGATGATGAGGAGAGAGCATCCAAGGGTTTAATCATGCTACCAGTCAGAGTGGGACCTATTATCAAAAATACTTTTTTTCAAGTGTTAGATCATGATCTTGCATACAACATCTTGTTGGGTTGTCCTTGGATCCACGAAATGCAAGTTGTCCCATCCACATATCATCAATGTCTTAAGTTTCCTTATGATGGACAGGAGATCACAATACTAGCTGACAATTCAAACAGTCAGACTTGTTCCAACATCAAAGCTGGTCAAGACACTTTGGTTCCCAACAATCGAGAAGCTCCTGTTAGTACTTCTCTCAAAGTTGGTACGCAAATCAGTCAGTTAACCAAAAGCTTTGACAAGCAACTATGGTTCAAGGACAATGGAGTAGGGGAGTACTCTCTCTATCTTGCTAATCTACCTATATTGCCTCGATCACATGGACAACCCTCTATCACATACCAACATATATTTGTAGCATCCACATCAACGCAACCACTAATAGAGCCAAATACAAAGTTTAATGGACGATTTATCAAAGAAAAACTCCCCATGGAAGATTTTGAGGATAGAGAAGTTTTAAGTTGGCTCTATAAAGATGAAGATGAAACAGTTCTTAATATCAAACTACCAACTAATCAATATGGTAAAGGATATTCAATCATGCAAAAGATGGGCTACGATGGTAATGGTCCTATTGGAAAGAGAAAAGGAGTAGTTGAGCCAATTCACCTTCCAGGACTTGCTGCAAAAGATAAAATAGGACTAGGCTATGATACTAAGTCAAAAGAAAGACCATATAAGCAGTTGCATGATATTGTCCTCACATTGCAAGAAGGGTCTGATACAAGGGAAGCCTATTTGACAGTAATTCAGAATTTCCTGGATAATAACTCTGACATAGATTTCGGTGAATATGAATGGGACACCATCTATAATGATGAGTTCTGGAGGGACAAAAAGATTGATGTGGTACATAGGTACACCCCAACTCTAATTGAAGGTGAAGGGTGAGGGTCCCAACCACAAGGATTTGAACTACAAGGTGACTATGATTCTAGTGATACCTGTTGATGGTGTTTTCTGCACAGCAACAACTTAGACAGAATACAATATTCTATCTCTCTTGAAAGGTTATTTCCAATAATAATTTACTGAAAATCACCCCAAGGTCTCTCGGGTGTCAGTTCATGACGATGCATAAACAACTCATATAATATGTGAAATGCTGGTAATCACAATCGGACCTTACTACAAGCAAACTGTATCTTTCCAATTTATCAAATTATGTGATATGATGATCTCAAATCCTAAATCTAACCAGATGATAAAGAAATAGAAAAATATAAGGGTGCAAGAATATGATAAGATCTAAACTATTCCTAGAATGAACAATGCAAATGACAGATATCTGGAATGGACCAATCTCAAATAACCAATCATTGATCAACCCACAATGCAATATCACAAGAACGGTGCAATCTTCTAAGGTGTATAGATTTTTGAATCATAGACATTCATCCACAATTGAACTTAAACACATATGAATATATGGTCCAGGTTGACTTCACCATCCTACTACAATCAGATAGTTACCAGGAGTATAGACCAGAGATTGCTACAAACATTCCAAATATGAAATCATAAACATCATTCACCAAACTAATGTAATTCCAAGACACTAAATTCTAAATATTTAAGCAATGTGAAAGATAAAACAACAAGAACCATGCAAGATAAGCTAACACAAGAGATTTCACCAGGAATACCACAATGTCTTCAATTGTATTAGACCACCAAAATGTTGCAACAATTCCACTATTTGTTTGTAATACTTGCTTCAAGAAATTGACAAAATGCTCTAACTCATTTTTTCTAACTTAACTCTATTATCTCTCCTCTCTAATTTCTAATGTCTAATGCCTTTATAATGAGGCAGGAATGCCTTTATAGCAAATACTCAAGATATGTCAGCCCAGCCAAACATTTACAAAATAAAACAGCTAAAATAAGTCGGCCTTAGGAATTTCAAAATAAGGTACACATTAAATGCCGATACATCATCAAGGTCAGCCTAGACACGGGCCCCAATGTAGCCCGGATGAATACATACCCCATAATAATAGGGAAGCACAAATCTCAAGACAAGCATTAGCTACCGCCTCCCTTATCCTTATTCTGGGTGAATGATCCTTGAACCCTCAAAAATACTTTATCCAGCTCGGCAACAGGTGGCAAAGGCAAGATCCTAAGCCGACATTCTATGGAGCCAATCTCCTCCTTTGACTGCTTGACAGTCTTATTCCAATCATCTTTTTGGGCTTGATACTTATCCATTACCGCCAGATAAGTTGCTACATCATCCAGCTGGTGTCCTATTATAACATTCTCAGAATCTGGAGCATAAACATCATGCCACCATTCCTTTAGTTGTTCTAGACTTAGGTACTTAGGGGCAATCTTTCTCTTGCCAGTCATGACCTCAAAAAATGCAATGCACCCCTCATATACCCTAGTTAAGTCACCATCTCTCAGCTTCTTCTGCTTCTGAATCTTCCTCATGGCCTTCTGCCGAATCTGCAGAGCCTCAAACCATCCCCAAGGTTCACTAAGTCTAGAGGAAAGAAGAATCCCATCTGCAACCAATTGATCTTTACCATATTCCATGATGATTTTGGATTTCTGTAGTAGAAGGTCGATGTCCTCCTTATTCTGGGATAGCACATATTCTAGCAATTCCTTAGCTCTGACTGCATCCTTTCCAACTGAAAGGATCTCCTTGATGGCATTATCTCCTTTTACTTGCACATCCCTCAGCCAATCTATTGCAGTTTGAGCGGAAGCCTTCATCCTTTCAATTTCAGAGATGGTTTCCTTGGGTAAGAAACCAGGAGTGGTAGAGGAAGATGGGTGAAGAGATTGCAGAGGCTTCATCACCTCTTCCAAGCATTTCTTAAGTCTCTCATTTTCCTTTCTTAGCTCATGCTTGGTCTGAGTCTCCTTCCTTAATCTGTCAACTATCATAGCACTAGACCCTTCATACTCCTCAATGTCCTATTCCATAGATGATGGCCCAAGGTTAAAAGTCTGCACATTGTAATCTGTACCAGTGACTTCTTCTCTAGTCTTGTCTGCAACAGGGGTGGCAATGTGGATCACTTTGTTGTTTACTTCATCCCTTTCTATTCTTGAAACTACCTTAGCTGCCTTCTTCTTCTTACCTTTGCCGATTTTAGATAGCATCTCATCCCAATCCAAAGGAGTGTCTTCAACAACAACTTGTTTCTTCCTCGTGATTTCCTTTTCAAGCCAATCTGGGACAACAGGTTCTACCCGGATTTCCTCTATTTTTGATTCTTCTTGTTGTTCTGTTGTTTTCTCCTCTTCCTTTTCAAGGAACTGCTCACCTTGATCACCTTCTTCAACCTCCACCTCTTGCACCGGCAATGGGGTTCTGACAGGAATACTTTCTTTTTCAGGTGATCCATTACCCTTGCTACTTGCCAGAGAATCTTCACATTGTACTAGAGGAGAAGGATACTTTCCCACCTCTTCTACTTCGAGCTCAGCTGCCGCACCAAAGAGTGCTCCTTCCTTGAAAGGTTTTGCCTCTCCACTGGTCTCATGTTCCTCAAAAATTTCTTGCTCAGGCATGCTTGGTGGAGGAGAAGCAGCCTTAGATGGCTCCACAGCTGGTAACTTTGGAGAAGAGTCCATCTTTTGCAAAATCTCCCTAGGAGAAGGAGTCCTGGATCTCCTCATATAAACTTTGGTCTTCTCTCCTGAACTCTCCACATCAACAATCAGAGGCTCATCTTTTGAGGTATCTTGACTTTTCTTCTTTGAACCCCTAGCTGTCCTCATCCTCTTTGGTGGTGGAGGAACATCCTCTTCTTCTGGCTTTTCTAACTCTTCCTCATCAGAGGACCTGCCTATCTTCAAAGCCCGACTTCTTTTCTTTCCTTTTGGCTTTCTTTTTGGTTCCGGCTCACTTTCTTTAGGGCCTCTGATCTTTATTTTGAAAGGTGAGCTCTTTTGAGTTTTCCCTTTGGGGTTGTCTTCCCCGGATTCCTCTGAAGTAGACATAGGATTAAGGTTTCCCATCAAATTAAAGGTACAGGGTACCTTCTCACTCTCCAGCTCCCAAACCTTATGTTTTAGCCATGAAGTGGTAAATTTCATGACAGGGGCCATTAGGTCTTCCAACTCTGTGAGCTCATCCTCATTCCAGTTTATTTCCCTGATTGACCTATCCTTAACAGATTCATAGGCATGATCTTGTACCAGGTTTCCATCATCCTCCAGTTGGTCAGGGATCAACTTGACATTGTATTGTCTAATTACATCAACAAGAAGCCTAGAGTACCTTTTCTTTCTTGCTTCAAAATCATCTTTGATGTTGGCCCAATAGTCCTCTAGGTCATCTTTATGACGGTACTCCTTGGTGGCCTTCTTTTGTGCTTCCCCAGTGATATCAAAGTTTGTTCTTTTGGAATGGAAGGAGAAACCATGAGCTGCCAACTCATCACCTGCTGCGTGTGCTGATTGAACGGAAGGGCACACTTCTGCTACGCTAATTCCAAGAGGGAAATCCCCACCAAAGCTTGTTTTATGCTTCTCCTTTTTGGCAATTACAACAAATTCACATATTTGTCTCACCAATTCCAATAAAACAATATGATCCGTAGTGTACCTAGGCAACCTGTATGGAGCAGCCGAGCATCCATCAATTCTAATGTAAGAAAAGGTAGGAAACTGAATGAACCAGGCTCCATATCTCTTTATCAGTTCCTTCGCTCCATCCAACAATCTCACATGCTCGGCATTTTGAAGCATCCTAGTGATGTGCATTGTGAATGCATCATTGGCTCTTCTATAATCCTTGTGTCCTAGGTGCAATTCCAGGTAAATCTCATAGAGTATGTCCTGTCCAAATGTCCCTTGTGGATTCAAACCCCTGTATGGGTAGAATCTGGCTAGCACATACATCACATAAGAGGACATGGTGAACCTCTTGGTCTCTAGGACATCCCTTAGCTGTTTATCAATTATAGTGCTAATAAGCCCAGCCCAATGGTAGTTGGTTCCTTGTTCAATCTTGCTAATTACATGGACCATCCAACTCTCCAGTACTCCGACACTCTTCAATCCTGCTACCCTACTCAAGAATGTGATTGCATCATAAATATCTGATCTGAATCTAACCCTGTGCAATTGCTTGGGCAATTTGGAGTAATGTGACTTTGGCTTTTCCAACTAGGAATTGATCATTTGTTGAGATTTGGTTGGCTCATTCTCATAATATGTCCTGGCCATGTCCATGTTCAGAGTGCACACAGAAGGAAAATCAGGCATGTCTAAGGCTTGGGCAATAGAAACAGGATTGAAATTCGCCAAGACCCTTCCCTCTGTGCTAACCACCCTTTGTGTGTCAAAGTCATACTGTCGGGCACATTCCAGGATTAACTCATAGCACTGGATTGCAGGAGGAAAGCCTGCCACATGAACTAACCCAGACTTCATCATTCCCTGTCTCAGGACCAACAAATCCTTCTGAGCCATTCTCTCTTTAAACTCTTCATATCTCCAGGCTCCAACATTGGTGTCAGACACTTCAGACCACACAGAAGATATCTTGCTATCGGGGAGCTGGCTTTTGGTGTCTAATCTTAACCTCTCTACCTCTGAAATAGAGGATCCTTCCGTGTCACCTTTGGATTTTCCTGCAGCGGCCTTGCTTGATTGAGTCTGCATTCACGAAAGAATGTCATGAGTATCCAATTATCATATGTATTCCAATCCAAAGGTTAGCACAAAATCATAAAATCCATCGAAATCCATCACAAATCACCAATCCTTGAAAATCCGAAAAAACAAAGCAATCCAAGAAAATGAGGTAAGCCGGGAAAATCCAGTCGGGGCAAAATTTCAGAGAAATCCGACCCAGACGGATTCTTGCTGCCAAAACATCATTAGTCAAATAAATCGCTAGTACCGACAAAAGATCATAAGATTATCATGAAATTCGTTCATTAGCAACAAGAAATAAGCATTAAGCACTTACTCTGTTAATCCTATCTTCGGGAAATCGAAAGAGATGAAACCAGATAGGAAAACCGGAAAAGTCCGGATGGGATGGATTGTCGCGGATAGTTTGAGGTTCCGAAATTCATCATACTCCACGGAATTAGCCGAAACCGGGAAAATCCGGGTGCGCAGAAATTCTGCAGACACCACGGGAACCCGACGAAAGACAACACGTGAACCAGTGATTGAATGTTCATGCAAAACCTTACTAATTGGGATTCGAATGATTTCAAAATCAACGTCAACCAATCAAGATTCAAAATGCACATGAATTTAAGTTCTCAAGGCTCTCAAATGATGAGTTCTCATGGCAAAACAACGATGCCCTAATTTTGACTAATAAACCTCCCGCCATGAAAACTAGGGTTAAGCTCGGGGTTTGAAATGCCATCTACGAAAATCAATCTAAAGCACTCTGAGGCTTCCCAAGGGAGGGGCTGTTTTAACATTGACGGAGGATATGTAAATCGCCACAATTTCATCGACCCTAACAAGATTTGGGCAAAGTATCAAAAATCCTAACCTCACAGGATACAACAAATGACGCACTTAGGACAAAAATTTGACCCATAACACCATCCGAATGAATGCCCCCATCATCTAATGAATCAATACAAGCACACATGGCACGAGTGATGAGGTTTTCACGAAGAGATGGGTCAAACCCCAATTCGATAAGAAGAAAATTGTGACTAAACATGGGCCGACCCGAAATGACCATCAATCAACTCAGAAAATTCAATCATTGCGTAAACAAATGGAAGGGCCATCAACAACTTACCATGGATTAACCTAGACAAAACTCGAGCTCGAAGAAGCGACCACAAAGAAAACATGCCCTAGCAATGAAAACCTTAATCAGCGCTCCAAACAATCCACACGCAAGCGGCTCAAAATCAATGATCAAAGCTCGAGCAAGGAATGCACTCATACGCCAAATTAGCAAACAAGTGAATAATGAAATCGAAATGAGCTTAAAAGGTTTTAAATCCACCCATTTACGCGTTTGAGCAAAGGTACTTCGGGCATTAATGAGTGACAAGACGTGTCTGAAAAATCTGGAAACTCGAGCCCAGGATGGAATTTCAGAAAATCCCAAGATACGCGGAAAATCTGGATGAACACGAATTCCGCGAATATGGCAGAAACCAGGATTTTAACGAAGTTTGGTATTTTGGTGCAATCTGGAAAAATCCACCAGAACTGGAAAATCCCGAAGTCAAGCAAAAACCCAAATTCAGAAAACTCAGGAATGAATAGTCAACGAACCAGAGCCCGAGAAAATCCGTCGGAGCTGGAAAATCCCAGATTCAGGTCATAACCCAGATTTTCACTGAAAGCCAATTTTAATGCATTCAAGCCTCAAGGCAAGACCAAAACTAGTAAGACCAATATCTCAAGACCTTAAAAGGACAAATCCAATAAAACCAAAGGTCAAAAGATATCACGAAAAGAGTGTCCCTACTCCAAGTGGGGTGTGTGTGCAAAACTGCACAACAATACCAAGTCAGATTTAATCGAACAAGATTATCGTGATAACAATACCATCATTGATTTGCCTCATACCTCGAATCCTACAAACAATTTCGTTATGACCATAACCATAGCTGATTTCATGCAACCCAATGACCTGCTACCACTGATCCATCCCGATCACATTGACTGGGATTCATTCGGACCTATCGATCTACCTATGTTCCCAAGCGACGAATCTATCATGAATTTCCTTTCCATAGATGATACAAATGATTGTTCCACTAGCGATTTTTGACATAGAGTCTTTAATCAGGAGAGTGTCAATTCTGCTAGCTGCAAAAATAAAAGTCAAAAAGAAAGATCTAATGGTGAAAACCAGAATCTAGCAGTGATAGATCAAACAAAAGATAAAATAAAGAGCGTATCAGATGGTGAAAACCTTTTTAAGGCACCTGATGATGGGATATTTGACACTCTCCCGAAGCATTATCATGAGCAATCGCCTATCTTGATTGAGCCTACAAAAGTAATTAATCTTGAAACTACAGAAAAACCAAGGATCCTATAATTAGTTGTCTCAATGACAGATAAAGAAGTACCTAAGTTCATGGAATTTCTCAGAACAAATCAAGTCAACTTTTCCTGGTCTTATGCAGGCATGCCAGGTCTTGATCCTGATCTTATAATGCATCACTTGTCCATCAAACTAGGAGTTAAACCTATGAAACAAAAACTTAGAAAGATGCATCCTCATGTTGCACTATTGGTTAAAGAAGAACTCTAAAAACTCATTGATGTGGGATTTATAAGATCGATCAACTATGCAGAATGGATCTCCAACATCGTTCCTATGTCCAAGCCTGACAAAAGTGTCAGAGTATGCACAAATTTTAGAGATCTTAATAAGGCATGTCCTAAAGATGACTTCCCGCTTCCAAGTATTGATACTATAGTTGATCTAACAGCTGGCCATGTCATGTATTCACTAATGGATGGTTTTTTTGGTTACAACCAAATCAAGATTGCACTTGAAGACCAGGACAAAATAGCATTTACATGTCCATGGGGGACTTACTGTTGGAATGTCATGCCTTTCAGTCTAAAGAACACCGAGGCTACTTACCAAAGAGCTATGACTACAATTTTTCATGACATGATGCACACATTCATGGAAGATTATGTAGATGACATATTGCCAAATCATACACAAGAGAAAGAAATCTCGAAGTGTTATCCAAAATCTTTGTAAGGTTGGAAAAGTTCAAAGTTCGCCTTAACCCCAAGAAATGTGTTTTTGGGGTCACATCTGGAAAACTCTTGGGATACATAGTATCAACAAAAGGAATTGAAGTAGGTCCTGCCAAGGTGCAAGTGATCATGGAAATTCCTCCACCAAGGAATATCAGTCAGTTAAGGTCATTACAGGGATGACTTCAATCTGTACGAAGGTTCATTGCATAGTTGGCAGATGAAAGCCTACCTTTCACACATCTATTGCATAAGAATGTTCCTTTCAAATGGGATGATAAGTGTGAAATGGCCTTTCAACAGATCAAGCAGTACTTAATAAACCCACCAGTTCTAGTACCACCAAATCCAAAAAAACCTCTAATCTTATATATTGCCACAACAGAGACATCTTTGGGGGAATTATTAGCACAAGAGGACTCTACAGGAAAAGGAACGTGCAATTTATTACATCAGTTGAATGCTAACAAGTCATGAAATCAACTACACTTTCATTGAGAAGGCTTGCTTCACAGTAGTCTTTGCATCACAGAAGTTTAGACACTACATGTTAACTCACACAATCAATCTTGTTGCAAAGATTGATCCACTCAAGTATCTGCTAAGCAAGGCTACATTGACAGGAAGGTTAGCAAAATGGGTTATGATCTTGAGCGAGTTTGACATCCATTATGTTGATCGCAAAGCAATCAAAGGACAAGTTATCACTGATCAACTGGCTAAAGCACCATTATAAGCACAACATCCCATGCACATTGACTTTCCAGATGTTGATGTCTTCACTATAGAATCAAAGCAACCTTGGTCTTTATAATTTAATGGTTCTTTCACTCAACACGGATTGGGGGCAGGCATACTCTTTTCACCCCTCGAGGAAATACCATTCCTCGGTCATATCGGATAATGTTTCCATGCACTAATAACATAGCCGAATATGAAGCTTTAATCACTGGACTCAAGATAGCATTGGAATTGAGGATCACAGAACTACAAGTTTATGGTGACTCACAATTAGTCATTAATCAGATCAATGATGATTATCAGACCAAAGATGAAAAATCGTTACCATATAAGAAAATGGTTGATGATTTCAAGAAGTACTTCGTGGATATCAAGTTCATATAGATTCCTAGACTTGATAACAAAGTTGTTGACGCCATGGCCACGATCGCATCATTATTGCAATTCCCAGAAAATTAGGTTAGTTATGAATTTCTGGTGGAACAATCATTTACACCTACCTATGACACACCTGAAAGCCAAATCATTTGCCACTTAGTAGGATCTGATTCACCTTGGTATGGAAAGATTTATGCCTACCTAAAAGATGGCATCTTACCATCTGACTTATCCCATAACCAAAAGCGCAACTTTATTCAACAATCCTCTCACTATACTCTTATCGCTGACACTCTCTATCGCCGTAGTCTTGGTGGTACTTTACTTTGATGTCTTGAATGTGATGAATCTGACAAGGCTTTACAAGAAGTTCATGGTGGCATTTGTGGTACTCATTCAAGTGGACTGACCTTATCCAAGAAATTGATTAGGATGGGTTACTACTGGCCGACTATGGAAAGGGAATCATTCACCTTCAGGAAAAAGTGCTCTAAATGTTAGATTCATGGGAATCTCATCCATGCTCTTGCACAAGAACTTCAACCGTTCATGCCAACTTGGCCATTCTCTCAATGGGGGTTAGATCTAGTTGGCAAGATTAATCTCTCATCATCAAATGGGAACAAGTTTATCATCACAGTGACAAAGTACTTTACCAAGTGGATTGAGGCACTACCTCTGACTAAGGTTATCGGAAAAAAAATCTCGTCGTTCATACTCAACTATCTCATTTGTTGGTATGGCATTCCCAACTCCATTATCATAGATAATGGATGACCATTCAAGAATCAGGATGTTGATGAACTTTGTGAGAGATTCCATATCTAGCACAGATATTCAACACTTTATAATCCACAAGGGAATGGCCAAGTAGAGGCCTCGAACAAAACAATACTAAAAATCTTGAAAAAGACTGCGAATGATGTAGGGAAAGATTGGCATGTTCAACTTAATCCCGCATTATGGGCCTACAGAATTAGTATCTGAATGAAAACAAGAGCAACACCGTTTGCTCTTGTCTATGGAGCAGAAGCCATTTTTCCACTAGAGGTTGAGATTCCATCACTAAGAGTATCCTTAAAGGGTCTCACAACAAAAGATGAATACAGAGTTTCCCGACTACAAGAATTAAAACTCCTTGATGAGAAGAGACAACGAGGAGCTAATCATTTGAAATCATATCAACAAATGATTTCTCGCAGCTATAATCACATAGTCAAGCCATGTACCTTTCAGGTTGGTGATCTTGTTCTAAAGGAAAAGCCCCAGAATTAGCAAGACAGAGAGAAGAAAGGTAAGTTTGAACCAAATTGGCTGGGTTCGTACGTGGTCATAGCAGTATACAGTTCAAGAGCATACAAGCTATCAATGCTAGAAGGGGACCTGTTTGACAAACCTATCAACAACATGCACCTGAAGAATTATTATGTATGAAACAATTATCATCATCCATAAATGTCCTGAAAAAAAATCATAAAAACAACAGAAAAATGTCCTAAAAAAAATTCATAAAAAAAATAAAAAAATGTCCTAAAAAAATCACAAAATAGTAGAAAAAGTCGTGAAGAAACACCAAAACAGTAGAAAAAAGTCCTGAAGAAACACAAAAAATCAAAAAAAGTCTTGAAAAAATAAAAAATAAAAAAAATCGTCATAGGGTGAAAACTTGACAACAGATAGTATATTGACAAGAAAAATACAAAAAAAAAAATCAAAAAGAAATTAGAAAAATGCAATAAAAACAAATAGTGAAAATCTGGCAAACAAACGCTATTTGTAGCTCTCCATCTATTAGTTCATGTTCTGCACTTAGCTTCTTAGCCTTCATTTCATGCATCTTTCCATCATCTTAGGGTTGTACCAGCATCATACTGCCACCATTTTCCTAGAGCAATAACATCTTACCATGGCTTGATCATTGTATATATTCATTTCAGCAAGTTGTGTCAATATTGGGGGGCAAACGATTGGTATACTAGGGGCAATCAACTTTCAGGTTCTACCGAAACAACTAGACAATGACATAGAATCCAATCATGCAAACAAATAATCAAATCCTATGAACAGCTATCCAATCATTGATCCATATCACAACCATTATTAGCAAATACCATATCATGACTCATATTTAGATGATCTAAGATCTGAATAATGTTTGGAATAGCAATATTATATTTTTAAAAATGGTTGTTTGATTTTTCGATATCATCTCTCTAGAGCACACTCAATAATGTACTGAACTAGAGTGGTAAGGAAAGAGGATGATTTTTCTTTGTCTGTTGTCTTGAGGTTAACTATCAATTTGGTGCAAATATGTCGCAAGACATGATTTCCAAAGCGTATCATTGATGACAGTTCCACATTTGCATCAGAAAGTGGTTAATCTTTGTCTATTTATGCAAGAAATGCTTAGGTCATCTCGGTTCAATTATACCTCGATGCTTGTGTTCACTTGCTATATCAAAAATCATGAAAGTTGTACTCAGGTCATCATTGGCGCTAATTTCCCCTCTAATGCTTGTACATACTTCCAACATTTTAAAATGCTCTATGATGATTCAAGAAAGCTAACAGAAGGCTCAACAAACAATTGGTTTCATTTAGTTGTATTTCATTTATATCATTGTACATATCTGCATACTAGATTTGCATCAGAGTTTTAAAAAGGCTGAACAAAAACATCAACGATTGTCATGTCTCTTTGGACTATTTGTGGAGGACATTCGGACATTTGTTTCATTATCATCTTTCATCTTCATCCTCATTCCATTAATCATTATCATTTCATCTAGGTCCTGTACATATCATATAGTTTATCATTTATCATTCATTTTCATATCATTTAGATACTTTATCATTTAGTTATCCATCATTATGCATTATCATTTCATTTATCATTTTTCATATCATATAATTTCATTGCATGACATTGATCATTCTCATTTTATATCATCTTCATATCATTCATTTGCATATCATTTAGATCCTTTATCATTTCATATCATTTATCCATTAGGTATTTTTTCATATTATCTATCGCTTCATATCATTAATATCTTTACTTTATCATTTCATAATCTATTTTCACTTATCATTTCATT
This sequence comes from Sequoia sempervirens, assembly GCA_007258455.2. Lineage (NCBI taxonomy): Eukaryota > Viridiplantae > Streptophyta > Pinopsida > Cupressales > Cupressaceae > Sequoia > Sequoia sempervirens. The sequence continues at coordinate 841,800,026 of VDFB02281492.1, read as the reverse complement.
ACATTTTCATTGTCATTTCATTTAGCATTATCATTTCATTTGTTTCATCTCATTTCATTACATACCATTTATCATCTTATCATACATTTCATTATTATTAATCATTTCACTTCATATCATTTATCATTCATCACATTACATTCATATCATATCTTTACCCATCTATCATTTTCATATTATTTATATATCATGCCATTTTTCACATAAGATTTGACCCATCTCACATATCATTTCAGATCTTTTCCTAATTCATATACGTACTACACATTCATGATGCATTTCATAAACACAACATCCATTTTCCATCACATCATCATTATTTATTGCATTTGAAAAATCCAAAAACAAAAATTTCATACATACATTACATTTCCACATCATTTTCAAAACATACATTTTTATAACATTTCATATCATATATCATATCATTTCAACACATTGCATTTTTATCATCATCATCCACTTGCATGACATCATTAGTACACATCATAAATCATTTTTCATCATCATCATATAAACATCATATCCAATCATCCTGCCTATCATGTTGGTCATCAAATCATTAAAATGCATATCAAAATCCATATGACATCATGCATAAATACATGCATATCACATCATCATCTCATAAATGCATATCACGTCATCAAAAATCATCATCACTGCATATCATCGCTCATCAAAAATAATACAAATGTCCAATGTCCAATGAAGCTAAAAAGTCCAAAGAGAGATACAGGAGATCTGACCAAAATAACGTACACGCTCCAAAAATAATATACATCGCGATGTGTGAATGAATCAATAATGAGTCTCATAACTCTAACTGCTAGTGCCCCCTGATGGAGCTGGCCTCTGTGGTGGAAGTCCACCACCTCCTGCACCTCCTGCCCCAGGATTTATGCGTCATCTCGACACACCTCGACTATGTAAAGTTCAATCAAAATCTCTCTATCTATTAAATGACTCATATCATGCGATTTATCTATCATTGCCTCATATCATGTAATCATGCCCTCTATCTTTTAGAATCTCAAATCAATCTATCAATCCTCATTTACTATTTGTTTTTATTTTTTAATGAAAGAAAATTTATCAAACATCAAATCAAATCTTTACTATCTATCTTCATCAAGATGGATTTATCAGACATCAAATCAAATCTTTACTATCTATCTTCATCAAGATGGATTTATCAAACATCAAATCAAATCTTTACTATCTATCTTCATCAAGATGGATTTATCAGACATCAAATCAAATCTTTACTATCTATCTTCATCAAGATGGATTTATCAGACATCAAATGAAATCTTTACTATTTATCTTCATCACGATGAATTTATCAACAATCAAATCATCTTCCTATTTGTACTTCAATCACGAATGCAAATATGTTTTCGATCACATCATCTACTATTTGTTTTCTATCGCAGAAAGAAAATTTATTAGAAGTCCTATCAATCATCTACTATTTGCTTTCTATCACAGAAAGAAAATTTATCAGAAGACATATCAATCATCTACTCTTTGTTTTCTAAAGCAAAGTTATCAAGCAAAATGCAATCAATCATTCTACTCTTTGGAAACAAAGTTATCATCTATCTACTCTTTGTTTTCTATTCTCGGAAGCAAAGTTATCAATTCATCATTTATCAGATTTTCTATCATTTATATCCATATCAACTTGATGATAAGACAATTTATCTATCTATTGAGCAAAGAAGGGCCATCATCATCATTTCATCATTTCCACCGTTAGCCATTGGGGCATCTTTTAATCAAATTATCTAGGAGCTTTAAAATCACCCATCCCTCCTTAATCATCCTGTAATTTCAACAAATAACATTTTTCTAATAATGCTGATTTTACCCTCTTTGGAGGGAAGTACCAATAATACCAACCGCATATTAGATTCCTAAAACCCAAGTCATATTAGACATTGCATTTTAACAATCACTCTGCATATCGGGCTTTGAAAAAATTTTAGACTACAGGGCAAAATCAAATTCACGTAACAAAATTCCCCAGTGTGCTAGACATTTCTTTGAAGCAAACTTTTCACACATCACTCTAAAGAGTGTGTGTGTGAAAAATTTTATATGCATAAAAATTAATTAAGTGTTCATCCCTCGCATTTGACTAAATATTTGGTCATTTAATTAATCCCCTCTTAAAAATCCCTTCTCACATGATGCATTGTTCTCTTAATTTCAATTTAATTATATTGTTCATTCACTTTATTCTTTCACCGTAATTAAATAAATTCACTTTATTTAATTATTTCATATGCCTACTTGATTAATTAAATAAATACTCTTTATTTATTTTAATTAATTATTAACTTTTTGAATTTAATTAAGTTTTTTGATTTAATTAAATTTAAATATTCTCTCTTCCTATTCTGGAATTTCTTTTCTTACTCACTTAAATATTTTATTTCCAATTACCTCCCCATCCCACATGTCATTTCTAAACAATTTCAATTAAATATCTTTCTATATCTAAATCATAATTAAATATTTCTATTTTAATTATGAAATCCTCCATTATTCTCCAAATCTTAATTAAATATTCTATTTAATTAAGAAAATCTTCCATGTCACCAATAAATGAATAATGAATTTAGTAAATTCATTATTTATCTTCAAAATCTTTCCAAAATCTTACAAAATGATGATTTTTACAATTCATCTCTATCATCTCATCTTATCTCTTTCACGAAAAAGGAAACAAATCTTGCTTTCTGGTTTTCTTCTATTTTTCTCTCTAGCCTTATCCATCTTCGACTGTTCAATCTGCCACGAATTTTCACAACCGTTGATCACATCAGCCAATCAGAATCTTTTGAAAACTCTATAAATACCCCTGCGAATCCAAGCATTGGTTACAACACACACGTACATTAGAGCTTACTTGCATTCTAGCATTCTAGCATTGTCATTATCAGTTTTAGCATTCATAGCATTTTCATAATCTTCAATTCTAACAATCATGTTTAGTTTAAGCATAATCATATCTTAGCATAGCATTGCATGCATTCATCTTTAATCCCGTTCTCTAGGAAGACCGTTTGTTGAGCCTAGCACACAATCTGAGAGCAAGCTGGAATCGACAAAAACACTAGAGATAGAGGACGATAGGAAAACATCAACGACATAATATCGAGTTTGCATTCCTTTGTATTTGATTTTCTGTTTTTGATATAATGTCTTATCGGTGTGTTTGATTTGTTTTAATTTACATTCATTATTTATTGCAAACTCTAAAAATTGATCACACACTTTCCAATTCCACCCATTTTGAACTTGAAATAAATTGGTCTTTTACTCTATAACTACATAACTGCAAGCAAGAGAATTTAGATTATCCCCAATAATGCCACATCAGCTTCTTCCTGAATCTTATTCCTTATTAACCCTAAAAAATGAAAAAATTTATGAGAATTTGAACATTGCACTTAAATTCTCAATAGTAAAGCCTTTAGCCTTCAACGAATGATTTCAATTTTTAGTTGTGCTCACTATCCTTATTTATGGGAAACAATGTTGCCAATAGTGCCACTACTAGCCTAGTCCTTGTGTACACCTCACACGTGTCACGTGTGAGGTTAGGTATAATCATGATTCATGAATCATAATCGTGATTTGCGCAAACCAAAAAACATACTTAAATTTTAATTGATTTGTGTAACTTAAGCCTTACATTTATTTAAATGTTTAATTTGATTGACGTCTGGACTCTAAAAGGCTGAAAATTGTCAAAATCGCCAATGCCCCTCAAAGTTCAAATGATATGAAATCATTACAAATCTTGTTTCACTAGCCATTTAGTCCTGCATTGGCAGAAAATTCTAAACCGTTGATTATTGTAAATCTAACAGTTAAAGGGTGATTCTAGAGGTTTAAGTTCGCAAGACTAGCGCTCTGTGCATTTCATTCCGGAATGCATCTACAACAATAGATCAAATGTTCATCGAATGGTTGAGTAATTTATGAATTATGATATAAATAATAAACATGTGTTTTAAAGTTGTTTTAAAATTTAATGCGCTAGGATTGACATCAAGGCCAAGGGGTCGGTAACTTAATGTTGCAAATGACTTAATAAAATGAATAATGATACCGGGAACCGGGGGAGAAGGTCAATGAAAAATTAGAAATCAATAACATTTTAATTTTTGGTAAACCCTAACAAGAGTGACAACTTTTAGTGTTTATAATTTTTTTTGTTAATTTGATGGCAACTTTCTTTTTTCATTTGCATTCCTTTATGTTTTACTTTAAATTCTACATGCAGTTATTTCATAAATAGATAATACTTAATTTCTCAAAGGAAAACCCAATTTTAAATGTATTCATGTATTACTCAAACTAAAAATAATCCCCCTTTGATGGAAACTTCTCCTTTTTCATTTGCATTGCTTTTATGTTTTACTTAAATTCATGATGCAATTATTTCATAAATAGATAATACTTAATTTCTGAAAGGAAAAAAAACTAATTTGAATAGATTCATAGACACTGAACTCAAAAAATAACTCTTTACTGTAAATTTATAACCATTTATTTTATTACAATTGAATTACAATGTCACATTATTACTATCACTATTACTAACCCTATTTAATAATTTATGGGCCACTAGTGTTGCTACCAGCCTGATTCACACAAACCAAAAAACCAACTTAGTCGATTCGTGTATCTTAAGCCTTTCATGTACAATTAAAAATTAAAATGTTTAATTTGATTGACGTCTGGCAGCCTGGCTACATGCAAATTGTACCTTAATCTGACAAGTTGTCAAAATCACTAGACTGTAGTCAACACTACCAATGCCACTCAAACGATATGAAATCATTACAAATCTTGTTTCATTAAAGCTATGAGTTGTCCAATCAATCGCTTCAGATGTTCAAAAGATTGAGAATTTCAATTAAATGAAATGTAATACATTGAGGCATTGAAAAGAGAGAAATGAGCCTTGATCTCGCCATGTGTCCACATCTAACGATTCTAGTGTTATTCCAGAAGTTTCAATTTGCAAGTCTACTACTTCAGAGATTTACTTCCGGAATGCAACTACAGTCGTCCATCAAAAATTCAGCGAATGTTCATGGTTATGTTGATTTACCTTTACATCCTTTGTGTAAAACATTCTTAAGTTTTTAAGCCTTGGTCCTACGTTCTTCGTAGGAAAACCCTCTTTTAAAACAAACTTTTTGTACGTGCATATTTCTGCCACTTAAGTTCTTCTATCACTCACCGCCAAAATCCAACCCATCAGGTTCATTACCACAATGATGAGCCTTGATCTCCCCACATGTTTGCATCTAACAGTTCTAGTGTAATTTTAGAGTTTTCAATTTGCAAATAGATACTGCTTGATAGATATACTTTCGGAATGCAACTATAGCCATCCATAAAAAATTCATCAAAAAATAGTTGTCCATAATGTCGCGTGGTCGTTGAAACTTGCAACCTTAGAACCAAAGTCTAAAGTTTGGAAGTTTTCAAAACTTCCGACCCACCGAATACATAGATGACCAAGAAAGACTTGCAACTAAGGTTAGGAAAGCACCAAAACCTAGACTTGGGTGAATTAAGATAGGAAAGGTGGCAAGGACGGTGCATTTATGAAGTGAAGATCATGGGAAAATTTTAGCAAGTGGACATGACTGGAGGATCGATGGGTAATTAAGATCGGTACATGTGGAGTTTCGAAAATTATTACCTCTCGACTGATTAGCAAAGTTAGATTGACAATTCATCAAATGGTCGTAGTTAGATTGATTTGCACTGAAACTTCACCACTGCATTTTTTTTATTGATTGGTGATAATAGTTTATTTTATTAAATATAAAGCAACAGTTACATATACTTCAGATTTATCTTCATCCATCAACTACCAAAAAAGTTGATTAACTAGCACAGTTTCCATTTCCAACATATCAAATTATCCCTAAAAATATACTTCAGATTTACCTTCATCCATCAACTACCAAAAAAGCTAATTAACTAGCACAGTTTCCATTTCCAACATATCAAATTATCCCTAATCATACCCACCTGAAATCTACCCTTCCAACCATTGTTCATGCCCCAAGGTGTTTTACAATTACAATGCAAATCCAGGCATAACCCCAAAAAGCAAAGTCACATACAAGATTTAGTACAGTAATCTAAAAAAAATTTAAAACTTGTACTACTCAGACACCTTCGATGAATTACCTTCCATCTCCACGGCTCTATCTCCACTAATCTTCATCTCTTTCCTTCTTCTGGACGTATCCTTCTTTTCACGATTCTTACTCTCTGTGATACCTTTGAGACCCCCTTAGACCTCCTCTTTGATGTCCATTGTCTAACACAATTTTGAGTACTTAAGCACTGACCTTCGCCACGTATTTTGGTGCAATCCTTCTAGCCACCGATAAAGAGATGATTTAAATTGCGGAAGCTTCCTCCCTCCGCCTCCCACCTCATCCATGCCTCTAACTCCCTTTTAACAAGCCCCACTCCTAGTATCACCCATTCCAGAATGCCTTCCATATCCTCTAAAAAGTCTTTTTGAACCAGAGTTTTTATGACTTTCCTCACTACATCCACCGGCTCTCCTAAGTCCAGACCCCAAGCCATGAGCAAAAAATAAATATCCTTATTGGTCCTGTATCTGTGCTTTAATTTTTCAAAGCCATTACCCAAAATAAAATGAACTGCTTGCACCACCTGCACATCCTTGAAGAGAAATAAACCTCACAGCCACTTCACAAATGCTTTGCCAATGAAAGGGTCCAGCTTCCTCCGCAATGTCAAGGTGAAACTGGCCTCCATTATTTCTCTAGTTCACTAGCTTCCGGACAACCACCCACCACCAACCGACTACATGAGATGTGTGTCTTTAATACATCTCAATTTTCCATCCATCTCCATTAATAATTGATTAATCTTTTGAACGACTTTATTGATCGACGACTTCAATCATCTTTCTTGAAAATAGGTTTACCCCGCCAATGAATTTTGGTATTTTTAGTTTGAAAAAGTTTTAATCGCCAACAAAATTATTTTTTCTGGTTTGAAAACAATTTTAATTCGCCAATCGGAATATTTTATTGGTTTGAAAATAGATTTTAATCGCCAATGGAAAAATTTTAGTGGTTTTAAAAAATTTGAGTTTCGCCAGGATTTTCTACATACTTCTAGCGATTAGAAAAGATTCGCCAATGTACTTTTTTTTTCATGAAAAACGAAAAAATTTGCCACTAAAATTAATATTTTTATCGGGAAGTATACAATAATTTGCCAGGATTTTACACCTTCACCAAGGGGGGGGTTTCTTAAAGTTTTCCCTGGATCTCTCAGATCAGTTATCAATGATGGGTCATCTAAGGGTGGCATGAAATGTCAACAGTATGGAAGAATCCCTATTGTCAAGTACTTCAGAGTGTTTGGAAGCAAGTGCTATATTAGAAGAGATGAAGAAAACTTAGGAATGTTTGACGTAAGATCTAATGTAGGTGTCTTCATTGGATATTCTACAAGAAACAAAGCTTACCAATGCTATAACAAGAGACTAAAGAAGATTGTTAAGAGTGCAAGTGTCAAAGTAAATGAAGACTTATAGAAGAATTTTGTGGTGATAGATGGATATGAATTAGATGAGTCCTCTTGCAGAGAAAATGATAGAGATGAAGGTAAGGAGAAAGAAGTTCATATTGAAGAGGAAGAAGCTTTGGAAATGATCCCTAAGATTCCTGAGTATGTGCAAAAGAATCATTCTGAATATCAAATCATTGGTGATAAAAGAAAAGGTGTGTGGACAAGGAGAAAAGTTGTTATGGCTAAAGAACAAGTAAATATATGTTTACTCTCTAAAGTTGAACCTAAAATAATGATTGAAGCATGTAAGGATGATTATTGGATCAAGGCTATGGAAGAACTAATGTAGCTTAAGAAGAATCAAACTTGGAAACTTATCCCAAGACCAGAAGATGAGAATGTGATTGGAACTAAGTGGGTATTCTGAAACAAATTGAATGAGAATGGAGAAGTGGTAAGAAACAAAGCAAGACTTGTGTGTAAGGGCTACTCACAAGTAGAAGGGATAGATTTTGAGGAGACATTTGCTCCAATGGCAAGAATGGAAGCTTATTGTGGATGCTTCTTTGAGGCTAACAACAAAGATTCTGGGGTTTTATCAAACGTGGATGTGAAGTCCGGCTTTGAATGTAGAGTGTAGCTTACAAGACAACAACAACCGAAAAGGACAATTGGGTGTAGAAATTCTGCACTTCTTGAAATAGTAAGTACTCACACTTAATTTGGACCTATTTTAACAATTCGGTAATAAATACCCTTAATTAATCACATCGCCCCCAAAGACCCTTTATTTTGGATCTCGAGGCTTTTTCGACTAAAACCTGATAAAATCATCAGTGCTAAACCTTAAAATTTCTTAACCCAATTCTTAAAACGGTAATTCATATTTTCACCCAATGCATGAGTCCCCCTTAGGTCGATTCCATATGCCGCTGCGCGATAGTCCCATTTGGGTTTTTTTTTAGGGTTTGAGCAGGAAATTCAACTTTTTAATTCAAATTTTTGGTTTCTGTCAACTTTTGAGATCTAAATAATGGAAAATTAGGTGTAATGCCTATATAAGCAAGCTTCTAAGTTAGTATTTCATCTTAGGAAGCATTTTAGAAGAGCAATTTCAAGATCCAAGCATTCAAAAACCTTCAAGTATTCTTTCACAAGAGCATTCAAGTTTCAAGAGCAAGTAAAAGTTGAAGTCTCTAAGCAACATTAAAAGTGTTTTTGCAAGTCTTCAAGCCTCACTTTCATTCAAGATCTGCATTGTCAGGGCTGGTCATGGCTGCCATGGTGAATCATGATGGGATTTGCAGTTGGGGAGATGCCCTAGCCATCGCTGCTTCCAATGACTTGTTTCCTGTTTATTCCATCCTCCATTATCACTTACTTTCACCCTAAGGGAAGGTACATATGCAACCATCATGACTTTTTATTGTAGGGGAAAGATTCTGACATCTCTTAAAAGTGAGTCAATAAGCATTCAAGCTCATTCATGCATCTCATTCTACACATTAGAATAGTTGCATTACATTTTCAGATTTCCTAATCTTAGACACATTTAAGGTTATGGTTTATGTTCACATTTTCATTCAACATTCATTGTTTCTATCAAGGTTTAATTACCAAACTAGGGGTTTGATCGAGGCAAACCCCCCATAAGCAAATCAAGTCTATATTCTATTTTGTAGGTATTTTACAAGTTTGGATTCAAAAATCAATTTGGAAGAGAAGAGCAGAGGTTGAAGCACATATATGAACTTTGAATTCCCAGAAAAGTGGAATGGGACTGATACACCAAAAGTGGCATATGAGTCTCACTACAAGCAAAATTTCTAGATTTTTGCAGATCCAGAATCTACACTGCCAAAAACCTGTTCCAGACCAAAAACCCTAGTTTGGGACTGATATGCCTAGAGTGGTGTTTGAGTCCCAGTATGTCCTAATTTTAATAGTTTCAATGTCTCAGAGCTCATTCCAGTCTTCTTCAAGTTTCCAGGTGCACACCTCTGATCTTTCAGTTCACTATTTTTTGGGGTCATTTAATGAAGTATTGCATCATATTAGGGTTAAGCATTAGATCCTACATTTCATTAGTCCTTCCAAGCCCTAGCTTGGTGGTGAACCCCTCTTTAGTTTATAATCAAACCCTAGGACAACCCTATTGCAAGATCTCTTTCTCCTATGTACACCTTAGGTTGAGATATCTAGGGTTTTCCTTGAATGAGAGAGTGTGAAGATTGTTATTCTATCTCCCAAGCATAGAAGCAACAAAATTCAACCTTTCATCAGTTATCAGACAAACTTGATATGATCTGTAGATTGAAGAAGTCACTTTATGGAATGAAGCAAGCTCCTAGAGCTTGGTATGCAAGGTCAGATAGGTACTTGATGTAGCAAGAATTCAATAAAGGTACCACAGATAGTAATCTTTATTTCAAAGTTGAAAAAGATCAAATCTTGATTGTGGTTGTGTTTTTTGATGATATATTTTTGGAGGAAATGAAGCTATGTGCAAGAAATTTGTAGAAGAGATGCAGAAAGAGTTTGAGATGTCTATGTTTGGGGAGATGAATGTCTTCCTTGGACTTCAAATTAATCAGACAAAGAAAGGTATATTCATTTCGCAATCAAACTATGTCAACAAAATGTTGAAGAAGTTTGGAATGGAGGATTCTAAACCAATATGTACTCCTATGGTTATTGGTTGCAATCTAAGTAAGAATGATGAATCTCCTAAGGCTAATTAGAGAAAATATAGATCAATTATTAGAGGACTGCTATACCTAACTGTTACTTGATTGGATATCATTCATGCAGTTTGTCTTATGGATAGATTTCAAGAAGATCCTAGAGAGTCACATGTTGCAGCAGTGAAGAGGATATTTAGATACTTAAGGGTACTCCAGAAAAAGGCTTGTGGTATCCAAAGGATATTGATTTCTCTCTGAGTGTTTATACAAATGTTGATTGGGCAAGTTGTGTGGATGACATTAAAAGTACAAGTTGTTGGTATAATTAATTATTTAATTACACTTTACATAAGTTTACTTAGGCATTATTTAATTCCTAGGTTATAGGTTGTTATCCTTATCTTGCTGAGCTATCTTTTTGCTCAAGATAAGATTAGGGTTATGCACACTTGTTTTTATAAAGAAAATTATCTCTTGTAATTAATTTTACTTCAACTATATCAATTTGCACATCTTCATGCAATCTCTCTGCTTTTTTGTTTTTCTCTTTGTGGAAGGTTATTTTTTGGTTTGCATTTCAGATCTTGGTTTCTAACACAAGTGGTGGTGCATTATTTTTTGGATGCAGATTGGTGTCTTAGCTAAGAAAGAAGAAAGATTCAGTATATTTATCTACTGCAAAGGCAAAATATCTTGCAGCAACATCTTATTTTACACAGGTGTTGTGGATGAGGAAAACCTTGAAGGATATTAGAGTTGTATATGATGAACCAATTTCTATCTTTTGAGACAATACAAGTGAACTATTAACATTTCAAAGAATCTGGTGATGCACTTAAGGAAAAAATATATCTCAATTGGGTATCACTTTTTGAGAGAAAAGGTTGCAGAGAATGAGGTGAAGCTTGAGTATGTACCTACAAAGGATCAAGTTGTTGATATATTCACTAAGGCTCTTCCTAAGGATACTTTTGAGTATCTCCAGGAGAAGTTAGGGTTTATTACCCCTGCTTCGAACTAGATGCATAAGGATAGGCATTAATCTAGTGGATTTCAAGATTCATTCTCTGTTCTGGAATGATGTTGGAGGTTACCTCTTAAGGGGAGTAAGTAGTGCTTTCTTTTTTGTTATAGTCGGGGAGAGTAAGTGTTGGTGCAGGTTGGTGTTGTCCTTTTTTAGATGTGTCAAAAGATATGTGCAGTGTGTTGTGTGCTCCTAAGGGGGGGTATGTAGAGTAGTAAAAAGAAAAGGTAGTTGCAAAGTAGTTGTTGTCCCTTATAGGTACTACCTTTGAGGGAGATTGAGAGAGAAAGTGTGTATGTTTGATGTCAAAGGGGGAAAGAGATAAGGAATGTGAAAAAGGATAAGTTAAGAAAGGGGGGGAGAGGAAGTAATTTGAAAAGGATTAGAGTTGTAAGTTGGTATGGAGTAGTATGTTGGTGATCCGAGTTATATTTTTTGTTGATGGTTTTTCACATCATATGTTGTCATCAATGACAAAGGGGGAGATTCTTGCAAGTATGTGTAGTTGGTATTGTCATTGATGTCAATAGGCTTATGTTTGTGTTGTCATTAATGTATATGAGAAGTTTGTTTGTGGTGATGTTTTGATTAGTTTCATTATATTGTCATTAGTAAGTTCTTCTAATGTCAACCTCTAGTGTTGCTTTGATAAGCTTCTATCTATGGATGTATAGTTGTGTGACAATATTGTAGTTGGTTTAGTGGTGAAGAGGAAGTATTGAAGATGATATGAGTATGTCTTTGATGCTTGGTTTCCAAGTGCTTTTGAGAAAATTTGAATAAAAGAGGAAAGAGTGTGTTGCAGAGGTGTTCTGGCATACAAAGTGGTGTTCTAGTTTTTGCTCCACATTTCTTTTGTGTTAAATATCCACTTGTGTGGTTTGTATATGTTGATCATAGGTGTTCATAGGTGTTATATCTATAATTTCTTGGTCTAGATCATTGTGTAAAAGAAGTTGCATTCACTAGTATGTGAACTGTGTTGTAGTTTTATCTAAGAGAAATGATTTTGCTCTGCATTTCTTTACAGTTTGGTTTCTAGTCTTGCAGTTTTGTAAGTGTGCTAAAAAGATTCATATCTACCTTTAGTTGAAGTTGTTCATGGTTTGGTGCTTCACAAGGTGGTTTCTTGAGTTACAGTGTATAGAAGGTTGTCTGAGTGTACTAGGTGTGTATATTCTTTAGATGAAAGTTGTTGTGAAGGAATTTGTTGGATGTCAGGGTGCCTATGGAATATTCCAAATTGTGTTCAAATGTGGTGTGTGGTACTTGCAAGTTATATTTTGATTTGAGGAAGCATGTACTTAAATGTTAATGGTGTTTACACAGGTTCGACCGACCTTGGGTGTTTACTGTAGAAGTTGAGAAAGCCAACTTCACAAACCCTGAAGATCACTTGCATGCAAATAACCTGTCACAGAAATGAAGAGATGGAGAAAAAAAGGCAATGGTGCTTTGCAAGCTTCAAGAGAGATTGCATTGACTAAATTGAAATAATTACAAAGATCAATCCTTAAAAGGAGATCATGCAAAACCTAAAAGTAACCCTAATAAGTAGACATTTAATAATTAATATAATTATTAAATGTCACAATATGCAAACTAAAGTGAAATCTTAAGAGAGGAATAAAGGTAACTTAATTAACATAATTAAGTTAAAACCTTTACTCTAACACCCCCCCTTAAGATGAGAAAAAGTGTAGCTACAAACATGTTCAAGAAAGCAAAGGTAACTACAATGCATAAAAGCAAACAAGGGTCCTAACAACTAGGCCTTATCAAGTACCCGAATACAACCAAATCTCTGTAAAGTGGAGAAATAGAGAAAACCTCATGGGAAAAACTCTACTCCAAAAAGAGATGCACAAGACATGAAGAACATCACTAAAGCAAAATAAGTTGCAAACAACTATCAAAAGATGACTGCTATGGTGTTGAAGAACCTCCTTTGAAGATAGGATGATCAGGATCAAGAAGACAACAATCTACATGAGTGCCCCAAATGACAATACTCGAATCAAATGGCAAACAAAGGAAAACACCTAGAACAAAGATACAGATGGCACAAGTACCAATAGTCTGAAAAACACTGATCAACTGAGAATGGAAGATTCCTTCCAAGGCGAAACCAGGGAAGCATTAGCACGAATAGTATAATACCCCCCCATAATGTTGACTAGGATAACCTAACAGATCCACTAAAATATTGTGTAACACCCTATAGTGCATGGAGGAGGAGAAACAACATCTAAAAGTGCACAAGAAAGCACCTCAAGAATCGAAAAATTGGCGTGCAAAACAAAAGCACTGGCTACGCACAGGCTAGGAATCATATGATTCAACGCTTTGTCGGAGGACACTCACCGCATAAAAGTGTGGATGGAAAAACAAAGTGCCATTGGCTATCAACCCCCATAAGCATCCTTTATAATCACAGCGAAGTATAAAAATATGGCACAATCCGCTATAAAAGTAAAACCCCCAAAATACATTTCGCGGACAATAGTGCGGCAACTTTATCCCGCCGTTTTATTATTGTGAAAATAAATTGCTTTACAAAAAGATGCGCGCTCCAAACGCCCAATATTAGGACAAAACCTGAACATACGAAGAAATCGGTACTAAAACCACATCCCATGCAAACGAGAAATTCCCAAGAGCTAATATGTCCAGGTAATTCACCATAGTGTGAAAACATAGAAAACTGAATAAAATATACCTAGAGTAAAATCTGAAAAAATTGCATGGATGGAACTAAAGAGCTCTGAAATGCTGCCCAACGCCGGCTAAGATCGCGAAAAACGCAGAACCGTCAAAGTTACGAAGCTCTGGATCGAAAACAACTCCTCGGACTCAACAGTTGTAGAATGTTCAACAAAAATGAAGCGAGTAGACCCACACCATCGAAATTTTACTCTGACCGCCTGGACTCATATCTTTGTTTTCCAAAATGATATCAGATGCCCAAGTAATGGCCTCCTCGAAGAAAACAGCTCCTCGAAGGGGAAAACCGGTCGTGGATTAAATTTTTTGATTTGGTCATACCCGGGTCAAGTTCGTGAGCGGTAAAACACGGGTCTAAATCTTGATTGTACCAAAATACTCCGCCGATTTAAAATCAACCTGGCTTATTAAAGAAAAAAATGTTTTTTATATAAAAAACAACAAAAAAAAATTAATAAAAAAAACTAGGGCAAAGGCCCACATGGGGGCCGCAACCTGCCAAGGTGGCAAGGTGGTACCCCATGCAGTATCGATTGCAGCGAGGGGCAGGGCCCAAGGGGCCACCGCCTACCATAATGACAGGCGGCAGTACCCTTGGGTACCCTCCCAAGTTCTATAAAAAACTTTTTTTAAAATTAAAACTTCATGTGCCCAAGAAAAAAGGCTTTTAAAATTTTTGATTTTTTTTTTAAATATCTCATGAAGGCCAAAAAATATTATTTTTTTTACAAAATTTTTAAAATACCTTGATCCGCGTGTTGGGGAGGCCGTACAACTTCCCTAGCAATTTTTTTTTGCCTCTTAGATCAACTTTGTCCAAAATGGACAAATGAATAGTCAATTTTGGGGTTTTGGACCGTTGCAAACACAATGGCGAGGTCCGTTTGGGCTCAAAATGCTCTGATCAAATAGGTATGTCCTGTATCAAAAGAGACAAACCCCAAACCCTTGAAGCTCCAAAAATTCTTCAAAACACGAACAAGAAGCAGCAGGTCTAGAGCTCTGATACCATGTAGAAGTTGAGAAAACCAACTTCATAGACCCCGAAGATCACCTGCATGCAAATAACCTGTCACAAAAAGGAAGAGATGGAGACAAAAAAGCAAGGGTAACTTAATTAACATAATTAAGTTAAAACCTTTACTCTAACATTTACACTAATTGTGGATTTTCTTTGGTGATTTTGGAAGCGTAGTGTGGTGTATATTTATGATTTGGGTTTGAGTTAAAGTGTGTGGGTGGTCCGCTTTCATTCCTTTCCATCACAAGATTGCTTAGTGCCAACCTAATTTGAATTTGTATGGTTGAGGTGGTGTTGATGGAGAATTAAGTGTATAGTGTGTGATATGAATTGTAGAGTTGTGAAGTGCGAATTTGTGAAGTGTAGTGTGAGCTTTAATGAGTTAGACCATTGGAAGTAGTGAGTAGAAGGTGCCTACAATCTTCATAGAAGTTGTGAACATGTGTTGGTGATGTTGTGGTGGAATTTTCTATTGCAATGTGATGCAGGAGCATCCAGTGGTGTAAGGGCAATCCTGCATCACCCAAAAAAATAAAGATTTTAATTTCCTGTTGGTTGTTTCTTAGATATTTTTGCATTTCTGGATACCCCTTTAGCTATTAAAATATTCGAAGCCAAATTTGAGGCCCTTAGAGGCTCTGGATGGGCTTGAAAATTTGAAAAAACCCACATCATCTTTTCAAGAGCTTTCCGAAAAGGTATTATCATTGAAAATCTGACGGTCGAATTAAAAGTTATGGCTTCCGAAAGTTGGTGCATTTTTAGAAATGTACTAATTTTCGAATATGAATTTAAATTTGAATTTCAAATTGTAATTTGAGCGTCAAATCGCCAAAACTCAAATTTGAATGTTGTTTTGGCTCCAAATTGGAAAGGAGCTCTATTTATGGGCAGGATTTCTGATTTTTGGTAGCTTTTTGGGGGAAAGAGTTCGCATGCTACGAAAGGGGAAAATACTATAATTTATGTAATTTTTTGTAGCTTGCATGTATGGCAGAGCTTGAGGATTTGTGATCCTCTGCATGTAAGAAGTTCCATTATAAATAATAATAAATTTCTCTAGTTGTTGCATCATTTTCTATGTCTCGGGTTTGCTCCCTTGTCGGGGGATATCAGAGTGGGTTTTCTTGAGTGTGTGGATAGATCGCCAATCATGAGGTAGTTTGCACCAAGACCATGGTTGTGGGTTCAATATTTTCAAGATTCCTCCAAGAGTGATGCCTGGTAGGTGTGGTGGTGCCAGAGGTGGCAGAGGTGGAAGAAATGTTGGTGGAAGAGATCCATTGGCGGCCAAGGGTTTCAAAGCCCTCCAGAGACAAATTGATGCATTGCAAGAACAAATGAGAAGAGGGTTAAACCCGGGAAGGAGAGGACAAAGTGAGGATGAAGAAGAGGTGGAAGATTTAGACATAGAAGAGGAAGAAGAAGTGATTGATCAAGATCAGATGCGGCTGATAAGGGCCATTTCGAAGATTGAAAAAAGACCTAGAATAGAAGTTCCCAGTTATTCCAGAAATCTGAACCTGGAAGAGTTGATTCACTGGATCAATGAGCTAGAAGAGTATTTTGAGTATGAAGAAGTAGAGGACCCAGATCAGGTTAATTTTGCAAAAATGAAGCTGAAGGGCCATGCCAATATTTGGTAGAAAGAGGTCCAACTAGAGAGAAATTGAAGAGAAAAAGGAAAGATCAGCAGTTGGGATTGCATGGTGGAGAAACTGAATAAGTCGTTCATACCAGTGGACTACGAGTTAGATCTACTGAAGAAATTGCAAGGGTTGAAGCAAGGAAGTAGATCTGTGAAAGAATACACAGAATATTTTCACAAGATGATCATCAGAATGGGCCATGCAGAGGCCAACAAGGAGAAGGTAGCCCGTTATATTAATGGGTTATGACCAAGCATTCAAGAGGAGCTAAGCCTGGTCAGAATGACCACCATTGAGGATCCGTACCAGTTTTCTCTAAAAGTTGAGGAGAAGTTGAACAAAAGATTTGACAGCAAGCAAAAAGGACGAGGAGGTCAAAGCGGAAGGGGTAGTGGAAGATCTTTTGGGAACCGAAATGAAGATGAAAGGAAAAATGAAGATGTGGGTACCAGTCGAGGTCAGAAGAATGATAACTTCTACCGCCCTCATGATCAAAACAGTGGTGATCAAAGAGGTAGAGGACAAAGAAGATCTAGGCCAGGACCCAGAAGAGGTGGTTTCAGAGGAACTTGTTTCAATTGTGGTGAAGAAGGGCATCGAGCCACAACACCAAGGAAGGAGAGACAGAAGGCTGAAAAGTTGTGGAAGAGTTGCACATGTAGATGAGGAGGTTCAATCTGAGCATTCAGATGATGCAAAAAGGGGAGAAGCCCTAGTGGTTAGAAGAGCCCTGGTGACTGAAGAGAAGGAACCATAATAGAGGAAGAATTTGTTTCGCACAAGGTGCAAGTGTGAAGACAAATGTTGTTATGTCATTATTGACAATGGGAGCACCAATAATTTGGTGTCAGAAGAGATGGTTGTGAAGTTGAAGTTGAAAAGGGAAAGGCATCCACATCCATATCGGATTGCCTGGTTGCAGAAAGACCACAAAGTTTTGGTCAATGAGCAGTGCCTGGTGAAGTTCAAGATCAGAAGCTATCATGATGAGGTACTATGTGATATCATTCCCATGGATGCATGTCACATGTTGTTGGGGAGGTTGTGGTAGTTCGATAGGCGAGTTGTACATGATGGCCATGCAAATACTTATTCCCTGATGAAGGATGGAGGCTGCCATAAGTTGAAACCCCTAAAGAAGGATGAAGAAAATGTATGCAATAGTGCTAGAATTTGTTTTGTCGATGGAAGGAAATTTTTAGAAGGCATGAAGCATGAGCGTATGTGTTATGCATTGATACCTAGAATGGATAAGGAAGATAGTGAGAAGGTGCCAGTAGAATTTTCTGGACTATTGGGTGAGTTTCAAGAGATTGTTTCTGATAATGTACCTAAGGGTTTACCACTAGTGAGGAAGATCAGTCATCAGATTGACTTGATCCTTGGAGCCAGTTTTCCAAATAAGGCAGCTCACAGAATGACTCCTGCAGAAAATGAGGAGTTGAACAGACAAGTTCAAGAATTGTTGAGAAAGGGCTTGATTTGTGAGAGTCTGAGTCCATGTGCAATACCTGCAGTACTAGCACCGAAGAAGGATGGGGAGTGGAGAATGTGCACAGAATCCCAAGCCATAAACAAGATAACAATCAAATACATATTTCCCTTGCCAAGGATGGATGACTTGATGGACTGTTTGAGTGGAGCGTAGTACTTCACAAAGATTGACCTGAAGAGCGGATATCACTAGATCCGGATTCGGGAGGGAGATGAATGGAATACCGCCTTCAAGACCAAAGAGGGCATGTACGAATGGTTAGTCATGCCCTTTGGGCTAACCAATGCACCAAGCACATTCATGCGGCTCATGAACGAGTTACTGAAAAGAGTTTTTAGGGAGTTTTGTTATTGTGTACTTAGATGATATTTTGATATTCAGTATGTCCCTGGGTGAGCATTTGATGCATATTCGTAGTTTTTGAAAAGTTGAGAGAAGAGAAATTGTTGATTAATCTGAAGAAGTGTAGTTTTGTGAAGAAGGAATTAGTGTACTTGGGGTTTGTTGTCTCGGCGGAAGGTCTCAAGATGGACCCAAAGAAGGTGAAGGCTATTCTAGAATGACCTACCCTAAGAACTGCTACTGAGGTGAGATCTTCCATGGTTTCGCTAGTTTTTATAGAAAGTTCATTAGAAACTTCAATAGTATTTGTGCACCCCTGACTGAAACAATGAGAGGGGATAGAAAAGAGTTCAAGTGGAGCACTAGAGTAGTGAAGAGTTTTGATCTATTGAAGCAGAAGGTGACAAAGCAACTAGTTTTAGCCCTCCCAGATTTCAATAAGGTGTTTTAGGTGGATTGTGATGCCAGTGGTTGTGTCATTGGAGTAGTGATGAGCCAAGAAGGTAAGCCCATTGCCTATTTCAGTGCAAAGTTAAATGATGCAAAGAGAAATTACTCTGTATATGATCAAGAATTTTATGCAATAGTTCAAGCATTAAATAAATGGAGACATTATTTGTTACCAAAGGAATTTATTTTGTTTACTGATCACCAAGCATTACAATATCTAAATAGTCA
The DNA here is from genome assembly GCA_007258455.2 of Sequoia sempervirens. Taxonomy (NCBI): domain Eukaryota; kingdom Viridiplantae; phylum Streptophyta; class Pinopsida; order Cupressales; family Cupressaceae; genus Sequoia; species Sequoia sempervirens. The sequence continues at coordinate 841,780,810 of VDFB02281492.1, read as the reverse complement.
AGGAAAAATTAAATCAGAGGCATATGAAATGGGTAGAATTTTTGTAGAGTTATACCTTTGTTTTAAAACATAGGAGTGGGAGGTCGAATAGGGTTGCAGATGCCTTAAGTAGGAGGCAAACATTGTTGAATGAGATGCAGATTGAAGTGGTTGGGTTCAATGAACTCAAGACATTGTACCCTGAGGATCCTGATTTTGCAGAGGCTTGGAAAGCTTGCAAGGAGCTTGTTACAGTTGACAGGACAAGGTGGTTAGATTTCATAATCTAGGATGGCATGTTGTTTAAAGGAAGCCAATTGTGTATTTCGAGGAGTTCCATGAGGGAGAACCTGATAAAGGAGAAGCACAGTGGAGGAATGGTAGGACATTTTGGTTGGGATAAGACTATTGCCATTATTAGTGAGCATTATTATTGGCCTCAATTGTCACAAGATGTGAAGAAGTTTGTGCAAAGTTGCAGGGTGTGCCAGATGGCTAAGGGAGTGAGCCAGAATACAGGGTTGTATCACCCCCTACCTGTACTAGAGAGGCCTTGGGAAGATATAAGTATGGACTGTGTTCTTGGTTTGCCAAGGACGCAGATAGGGAACGATTCAGTGTTTGTGGTAGTAGATAGATTTTCAAAGATGGTGCATTTTATTCCTTGTCGAAAGACCCATGATGTAGTCCACATCGCTGACTTGTTCTTCAGAGAGGTGGTGAGGCTACATGGTCTACCAAAGAGTATAGTTTCAGATCGTGATACCAAGTTTGTGGGATACTTTTGGAGGACCTTGTGGAAAAAGTTGAAGACAAAGTTGAAGTTCAGTTCTGCACACCATCCACAAACTGATGGGAAGACTGAGGTTGTGAACAAAAGTCTGGGTAACCTACTGAGATGTTTGGTAGGGGATAAACCCAAGGGATAGGACTTGATTTTACCCCAAGCAAAATTTTCTTACAACAATTCTGTCAATAGAAGCGCGTGAAGATCACCATTCCAAATTGTGTATGGAGGTAGTCCCAGAACTACTCCAAAATTGAGGAAGATGGACCAAGAGAAGAAGACTAGTGCTAAAGTCGAATACTTTGTAGAGCACATCAAGAATGTACATGAAGAGGTAAGAGAACATATTAATAAGATGAATATGCAGTATAATGCTAAGGCAGATCAGAAGAGGAGGAATAAGGAGTTTCAGGTAGGTGATGAAGTGATGGTCCACTTAAGGAAGGAAAGGTTTCCAGTGGGAACCTGTAACAAATTGAAGATGAAGAAGTTCGGTCCCTGTAAAATTTTGAAGAAGCATGATTCAGGGAATGCATATGAGGTAGAGTTGTCGGATGGAGTAACATTTCCCATGTGTTCAACATTGCAAATTTGACAGAGTATCATGAAGGTGGCATAGAGAATGGTCTAGCAATAGAACAGTGTAACATTCCTGCACCTACTTCAGAGGAGGAGATTGAAGTAATCCGGGATAATCGTGTGGGAAGGAGTACCAGAAACAGGCAGTATGAAGAATATCTGATGAAATGGAGAGGAAGGCCTATGGAAGATTCATCCTGGCTACCCAAAACAGAGGTTGACCACTTGGGTTTTCCTCAACCATCTGCGATGTGACGGGGTCACTTCTCAAATTACTCTGGGTGTCTGATGTAGGAGCATCCAGTGGTGTAAGGGAAATCCTGCATCACCTAAAAAAAGAAATATTTTAATTTCCTATTGGTTGTTTCTTAGATGTTTTTGCATTTCTGGATACCCCTTTAGCTATTAAAATATTTGAAGCCAAATTTGAGTCCCTTAGAGGCTCTGGATGGGCTTGAAAATTTGCGAAAACCCACATCATATTTTCAAGAGCTTTCTGAAAAGGTATTATCATTGAAAATTCGATGGTCGGATTAAAAGTTATGGCTTTTAGAAGTTGATGCATTTTTAGAAATGTACTAATTTTTGAATGTGAATTTAAATTTGAATTTCAAATTGTAATTTGAGTGTCAAATCGCCAAAACTCAAATTTGAATGTTTTTTTGGCTCCAAATTGGAAAGGAGCTCTATTTATGGGCGAGATTTCTGATTTTTGGTAACTTTTGGGGGGAAAGAGTTCGCATGTTGCGAAAGGGGAAAATACTATAATTTCTGTAATTTTTTGTAGCTTGCATGTATGGCAGAGCTTGAGGATTTGTGATCCTCTACATGTAAGAAGTTCCATTATAAATAATAATAAATTTCTCTAGTTGTTACATCATTTTCTGTGTCTCGGGTTTGCTCCCTCGTCACAATGAGATGAATTTCTCACTATAACATCCTTCTTCCTTCTTTTTTGTAATCTAGCAATGAGCCATTGGTAGTGAGCCCTTCTTTCTGTTGGGTAGTGAGCTTATTGTATTCAATGTTGCAATTACTTTATATTGTGAGCTAATCCTTACTGTGGTTTTTCCCTTCTTAGGTTTTCCATGTAAATCTGATGTTCTATTGTGCATGGTGTTGATGTGCTTTAGTTTATGTCATTTGCTTTCATGCTAAATCAGTTTAACAGATTAAGGGTTAATTAAGTTGATGTGGATCTAAATGTTTATGAGTTTTTTGATGTTTTAATGTACAACTAATTCACCCCCCTCTTAGTTGTCTTGTGCATTGAAAACAGTTGAATCTAGAAGTTGTATTATCAATACTATACAAACTATGGAAGATTCATACCAACAAAACATTGTATCTTATGAACTATTCATTATAAAAATCACTAACTCATCCATTCAATGCAAAATACCACCTAAACATATTTTTTTGTTTACATTAACTTGCCACCCTTTTACAAAATCCTTGAGAAGCATTGTATCTTGATAAGATAGCTTCTAGATTCAACTATGTATATTTTTCATTCAACATTTTGAATCACTATCCTCTTTCTGATGATGGATCACTAAGTATGATTTGAAATGAGATGAAAAACATATACAAAATTTTGAATCCATAAGCTATCTTAGCAATGTCATATGAACTCTAGAAAACTCATGCCAACTAAGCAAATCATTTTGACCTATTCATTGTAGAATACCCTAACTTATTCATTTACCACAAAAATACCACCTAAAAATGTATATTTTATTTACATTAACTTGCTACCCTATTTACAAAATCCTCAACAAGCATTATCTTTTGATAAGATACCTTCTAGATTCGACTGTGTATGCTTTTCATTTGAAATTTTGAATCACTCTCCTCTTTGTGATGATAGATCACTAAGTGTGATAAAAAATACAGTTGAATCTAGAAGTTGTTTTATCAATACTTGATGCAAGAGCATCCAGAGTGTAAGAGCAATCTTGCATCACCCAAAAAAAATGTTGTATCTTTTTTAATAAGGGCTAAATTTGGCAGGGTTAGTATTTTTAGTAAGTTGGTATTTATGCACGTTTGGACTTAAAATCTTACACAAACCTCCATAATGGTGAAATAAAGCCAATGGTGAAAGAATCACTTCAATATCATTTGTCATTTGTAGGATGTTAATATTTTTAATTTTTAAAATCTTGCTAAAAATATTCAAAGTCAAATTTGAAGCACTTAGGGGCTTCAAATGGGCTCAAAATTTGGTCAAAAACCAAAATGTACCTTTTGGTACGATTTTGCAGCCAAGCGTCTTCTTGAGAGTTTTTCAACGATATATTATAAGGTCAAAGCAAAAGTTATGATCTTGAGAAGTTGTACTATTGAAATTAATAAAATTTTAAGTATCTTCTTGAGGGGAGTTACACTTTCTAGAATATGTTGGCGTAGTTACACATTCTAGATAAATGAGGCAAATGGGGGTTACAGAGCAGGGGGAGTAGAGTAGATTGTGGCTCCAATTTACGAATTGGTGTAATAAAAAAGCCCATGTAATGGTAGTTTGTAATTTTTTGAATGTTGTAATTTCATTTTTATTGAGATAATAGAACGTTGGTGTTTCCTTCTTGCATTTTGACTGTTCATATCCCTATATTTGTTGTGGGTTTGGGTTTGTAAGGGGAGTACCCTTCATCAATACTAAATGAACAATGGAAGATTCATACTAATGAAATATTCTATCTTATGAACTATTCAGTATAGAAATCCCTAATTCATTCATTCAATACAAAATACAACCTAAAAATATATTTTTAATAGACATTAACTTGCTACCCTTTTTACAAAATCCTCAACAAGCATTGTATCTTGATAAGATAGCTTCTAGATTCAACTATGTATATTTTTCATTCAACATTTTGAATCACTATCCTCTTTCTGATGATGGATCACTAAGTATGATCTAAAATGTTCGATGAAAAACATATACAATTGAATCCATAAGCTATCTTATCAATACCATGTGAACTCTAGAAAACTCATGTCAAATGAGCATTGTATCTTTTGATCTATTGATTATAGAATACCCATAACTCATTCATTTACTACAAAAATACCACCTAAAAATATACATTTTGTTTACATTAACTTGCTACTTTATTTGCAAAATCCTCAACAAGCATTGTATCTTGATAAGAAAACTTCAAGATTCAACTGTGTATGTTTGTCATTCGACATTTTGAATCACTCTCCTCTTTTTGAAGATGGATCACGGTGAGTGTGATCCAAAATGCTAAATGAAAAACACAGAGTTGAATCCAAAAACTTTTTGATTATGGATCATTGTGACAGTGATTCGATAAGTTAAATGAAAAACATGTACAATTGAATCTAGAAACTTTATTATGATAGATCACTGTAAGTGTGGTGATTTGAAATGTCAAATGAAAAACATACACAATTGAATCCACAAACTGTCTTATAAATACATAGTTGAATCTAGAAACTTTTTTATGATAGATCACTGTAAGTATGGTGATTCAAAATGTTAAATGAAAAACATTCACAATTGAATCCACAAACTATCTTATCAATACTATATGAACTTTGGAAAACTCATACCAACTAAACATTATATCTTATGACATATTCATTATAAAATTCAACAAAACTTGAAAAACACCACCTGAAAATAGGTATAAAGTTTGCTTACATCAACATTTCGAAATATACTCGGGAATCAATCATCAAAATCCAAAGAAAAACAGCATTTGAATCATCATGATGTTGCACCATGCAGCCACTGATGCCTTTATCAATTAATTTACGCATGACGTGATGATGACGAACACCCGAACTGTTCATAAACCACTGTAACTTCCTATATACCAAAGCTTCCACTGTAAACTTGATCTCAATGAGTGACCAACAAACTCCGCATTAAATTCAACCGCAGAAATAATTCATGAGCAAAGAATGGGGCAACATGAAAATTAGATAAGTGGGGCCACGTAAGGTGCGGCGGAGGCAGAGGACAAGTGTCCCCACGTGATCCCGAGATCGATTCGCGGCCCCGCCAGAACATTCAACTAATACAGACAAATATCTTACCTTCTGGAAGAGACGCGGCATTGTTGTGACATCTCCTTCAGATTTCATGCCACGAAGGCACCCCTAATAAAAGAATCATGGGAAAAGAATATAAAAGTGGAGAAAGAAGATCCAAACAAACAGTACATATGGTTAACAATAACAGAAAATCAGACTACAATTAGATTGGTTGCTTGCTATTTCGCCCCAAAAGGCTCCAAATCATATAAGAAAAGGAGCCTAGATCGTGAGGACCCCTTTGCATCTCTAAAAAAGGACATTTCGGTGTTTAGCACATCGGGGGAAGTCATATTAATAGGTGATTTTAATGCTAGGACAGCTAGCAACCAAGCTCTTAACTTGAAAAGCCAAGATAAAGAGAAAGATGATCCGCTATGGCTGGAAGAAGAGAACCATCAATTATGGGAACGAACCTCTCAAGATAATAAATGTAACGTTACTCATTATGGGGCAGAACTGTTAGGAATATGCAGTCTATTCAACTTGGTAATATGTAACGGTATGAGATCATGGCCGGGATCGGGCAACATCACTTGCAAGACCTATAATGGTCAAAGTGTGGTGGATTATGTCATTTTATCTCGTAATTATACAGCAAGAATAATGGAGCTTGTGATTGGTAAATGTCCAATGGAGTTGAAATCGGATCATAATCCAATATATGTAAAACTTGACATTCGCATAATCAAGCAGCAAGGGGAACAAGTTCTTAACAGCAAGAACAAAGCACCCACACCGGGTAAAATTCTCATGAATCAAGAAAATCAGAAAATCTTCAAGACTGCCCTCAAAAATTTCTTTCAGAAATTGGAAAAAAAATCAGCTTACATAAAGATGCACTCAATAAACAAGAATACTTTGATTCCTCTAGTGCACAAAGCTTTGGGTGAGTGCAAGAGGTCTAGACCCAAGAGAGGCAGTACAAATACTTTTCCGGCAAACCCGTGGTTCGATGAGGAGTGCAAGTTAACAAAAAGGAAGCTTCGTGAGGGGGGAATGACAATAGAAAACAAGAAAGAGTATGAAATGATGATACGAAGTAAAAAGGAAAAGTATGTAAAAGATAGAAGATTGGAGCTGATTACCCTTGGAAAGAACAACCCCAAAAAATTTTGGAAGGAGCTACAACAGAAAAGAAAACAAATGGAAAATAATATTACAAGCTCTCAATGGCTAGACTATGCAAAACTTCTTTATGAGCGTGAGCAGGATAAACATAGACCCCCAATAATCAAGGCAGCCACCGAACTTTTCACCGTAGAGGATATCAGTCAAGGCATAAGAAGGTTGGCAGGAGGGAAAGCACAAGATATTGATGGGCTGCAAGCAGAACATTTAAAGTGGGGTGTTGAGGTCCTTGCACCTTGTATTAAGAGCATTTTCAACAGGGTCAATCAAGAAGGCTTCCCAGAAGGATGGACCACTAGTGTTGTTATCCCCTTGCACAAAAATGGTGACATAAATAACCCATCAAACTACCGAACTATTATGGTTAACCCTCTTATGGGGAAACTTTTTGGAAGCATGATTGAACGCAGGATTAGCAGCTGGGCTGAAAAAGAGGGGAAAAGAGCAAAAGGTCAAGCTGGTTTTAGGCCCAAGCACTCCACTATTGATCATGGGGTTACCCTTAGATTTTTGATTGAAAAAATTTGGGACATTCAAGGAGACGAAGCCTATTGCTGCTTTGTTGATTTTAAAAAAGCCTTTGACACGGTCCCTCGGAACAAGCTATGGAAGAGAATGGAGGATTTGGGAGTTCCGCATGAGCTTAGGGCGGCTGCTCATAGGCTCTACGAGCAGGTCAAAGCTAAAATCAGAACCAATGATGGTATGTCAGAATGCTTTGGCAGTGACATTGGTGTCAAACAAGGCTGCCCGCTCTCCCCAACGCTATTTGGGCTTTACATTGATAAGCTAGAAGAATGGATTGACAAGGTTGGTGGGGAAGGCATCCTTTTGGCCAACTTTGTAATAAAATTACTGTTATATGCCGATGACCTCATATTAATTGCTAAAACTGCACATGATTTGAGAAAACATTTGAAGGCCCTTGAAACGTTTTGTCAAGAGGTCGGGATGCAAGTGAACACTTCAAAAACCAAAATAATGATCTTCTCACTGCGAAGAAAAAAACAGCAGATTGAATTTATCTTTGAAGGCAAGCCACTAGAAATAGTGGACGAGTATAAGTACCTTGGGCTTGATTTTCACAACAAGCTTAGTTGGGAAACATGTAGAGCAAAAAGAATTCAAGGAGGCTGGAAAGCGTTGTACTCTTTGCAAAATAGATGTAGAAATGCCGAATTATGGGATTGGAAAACTAAAAGAACGCTTTTTGGTCTTCTTGTTACTCCGGTAATTCTCTATGGGTGTGAAATCTGGGGCAGCAGCATGTCAGATCAGAAATGGAGACAAGTGGAAAGGATACAAAAACATCTAATTATATGCAGCCTCAAGCTTAAGACTGCAGTGCCTTATGAAATTTTATTGGCTGAGACCGGTACTTTTCCTCTGGAGGCCTCAGCGATGACCCGGTTATTAAGCTACTTAAAGAAGGTCCAGAATATGGAGGATCATAGATGGCCTAAGCTAATTATGAAAGAGGAGCTAACTAGAAGAAAGAACACATGGATGAAACTTAATATCAAGTGGATGAAGAAATTGGATATTGTGATGCATGAGTGTCCAAACACAAATGGAGAAATAAAAAATTACGTGAGAGAAAAATTTAAATATGGTATATGGACGAAAAAAACAGGGCGTAAAAATGATTATTATATCAAAGAATTCAATCCCACAAGGGACCATGAAGAAAAGGCTTATATAGGAGCGAATATCAAATGGAAAGCAAAAATGTTGATAGCCCAATTGCGGACTAGTTCACACCATCTTAGGTGTGAAACGGGTAGGTGGGAGGTTCCTAAAGAAGAGTGGGAAAATAGAATATGCCGCTTTTGTAACGAAGGTATGGTGGAGACAGAATGGCACTTTATCATAGAATGCTCAGCTTATAAAGACATCCGGGCCAGCTATGGGGATGCGGTGCAGGTTGACAATTTAAATACCTTGTTTGAAGATTCAAGACTCGACAAAATTGCAAACTTCATCATCAAAATTCACTCTCGAAGGGCTGATCTCGAACGACACCTCCATTGTGTCTAGGGCTGTGCTGTGTGTTGTTCCGGTGCTGATCTTGGGTCCCATAGGCTTCTTTGGCCTCGTGGACGTCATTAAAATATTTCATTTCATTCTTCATTCATTCAAAGTTCCCTCGATGTGATTCTCCAAGTGATTTTTGTCTATCAGCGGTCTCAAATTTGGTAGAAGGCATGCACTGCCATGCCGCTTTATCCACTCACCCGTTGGAGTCTGCCACGCCTTTTTAACTGCGAGTCGTAATGCGGTGCGGGTGGTGGAGAATGTCATGCGGCAGGTGAAGGAGTTAACTTGCCGAGGTAAATGAAGTATTAATTGCTACCTTTAAACTCCACCTAAACCCGTGCGATACCTTCATTGGAACTTTGGCATGGATATTTCCTTCCCTGTGCTTTCTCATGGGATTTTTAGATTTAGGGAAATCAGAGAAGAGTTGTTATAAAATAAATATAAATATTATATATCTTATTTGATAATATATAATATTAATAAAAATATAAAATATAAAATATAAATATCAATATAAAAAAATAAAAAATAAAGAAATTAAAATTTTAAAAATTATTTATAATATATAAATAATATAAAATGTTATATAAATATATATTATAACGAACTAGGTATAATTGTACACGAATATTTTTTTATAACTTGCGTTCAAGGAATGCGGGTGGGCAAAAAAAAAAAGGTGAAAAAGAAGGTGAAGTAAAAAAGTGAAAAACCGTAAAAAATATTTGTACTGTGTTCTAAAATAAAAAAAATAAAAAAATGTCACGCTGTCAGTTACGACCGTATTTACTGTTCTGCGTGGATTACTATGTTTGCAGGTACGGCACTATGGGAGGGGTAATCCGTAGCATGGATGGAGGCATGGCATAGCATCCATGCCCAGGTGCATTCCTGGGGCTGGATAGCCAGTGCCCACACTCCTAAGCTTTGACCACTTAGGTGGCGGCAACGTCTATCCAGCCCCAGGAATGCACCCGGGGCATGGATGCTTGCGTATGATGCCCATGGATGTTGCCTGTCTTGTTTCTCTCGCCCGCGTATTTTCCCGTACAAAATTTTCTGTAAACTTGTCCGTATTCTGGGCTGCAGTGATGCCTGAGTTTTTAAATATCAAATCAATGTAGTATACTAAATAAGAGTTATTTTAAAAGATAAAGATTGTATTTTAATTTTGTTTTTTTCTTAAATATTATATTTATTTTAACTTACTAAATCAAGCTATTTTGAAAGATAAAATACAAGTTTGGAAAGATAAAATCAAGTTTGCAGATGATAAAATTAAAGTTATTTTTTAAAAGATAAAATCAATGAATTATTAAATCAAAGTTATTTTAAAAGATAAAATTGTATTTTAATTTTGTTTTTTATTAAATATATTATATTTATTTTAGTTTTCATGTAAAATGTATAAAAAAAAATTAGTATAAAAATATTTATATTTTCAAAAAAAATCTTTCTATTAAATTAATTTAAAATTTAAATAATAAGAGTTTGATATCTTTAATATAAATTAATACTATAAATTTTAATAAAAATATTTTTTTATTTATAATTTTAAAATCTATTATGATTATGATGTTCAAATTTTTTAACAAAATTTTAAATATTTAATATATAAAATTTTAAACTTTTTTAATATAAAATGAATATAGATTCTTTTAAATAAATCTTTAAATTTTAAACCTTTTTAATATAAAATGAATATAATTTTTTGAATATCATGTTTGGTTAATTTTTTTGAATAAAATTTTAAATCTTATGTATAAGATTTTAGGTAAATGTTTTGATTTTTAACTTCAAAATATGAAATTAAAAAATATATATTTTTATTATAAATTATTAATCTTTTAATAAAGAAGTTAATATGTTATATCATATTTCTTTTTAATATAAATTATTTGAATAAAATGTTTTGCTTAATTTCTTTTAGAATAAAATTAAAATTAAAATATACACTAAAATATTATACATTAAAGATTTAAAACTTATTATTCATTTTATATTAAATGTTTTAATTTTTAACTTTTCTTAATATAAATTATTTGAATGAATGTTTTTCTTTTTAAATATTAATAGTTGAATACATTTCAAATATTTCAAATAAAAATATCTAAAGAGATCAAAATTAAAATATTTAAAATATCAAAAGACTAACATACTCTTAAATACATCCATCTAAAGATATATCAATATTAAATTATTATATTTATCCAAGTGTTTACATTATTAGTACTATTGCATTTAGTTAATTAGTTATGACATTCTTAAATACACTCTTTCTTGATTTATTATCTTTCAAATTAAAAATTTAGAATTTTTTTTTTCAAAACTTATAATATCAAATTATATTAAATAAATCAATATCTCAATATTTAAATTAAGAAAAGTGTTGTGTGCATATTTGATTCAATCAATCTAATAAATAACATAAAGAAAAGTTTTTCACTAATATCATTAAAATTAAATATTAGTTTCCCAAAAATATTAACATAATTAAATATATTGACCAAAATCTACTTATCCAAAATACAAAGAATACAATTTGAGAAACACAAATCATTGATTATTTAATTTTATATATACTTTGAAAATATATATATATATATATATATATATATATATATATAAAATATTACGAAATATATTAAACTATCAAAAATATGAAAAAAAAAAAAAAAAACTGGCATTCTATTTAAAAAATTTGTAGGTAAATGCTTTGATTTTTAAAACATTTACCTATAAATTCTAAATCAAAACATTTACCTACAAATTCTTTGAATTAAATATTTAAAATTTTGTTTCAAAAAATTGAACATTATAGTCATAATAGATTTTAAAATTATAAATAAAAACTTTTTTAATCAAAATTTCTAATATTAATTTATATTAAAGATATCAAATTCTTAATATTTAAATTTTAAATTAATTTAATAGAAACTTTTTTTGAAAATGTAACTATTTTTATAGTAAATATTTTTTATGCATTTTACAAAAGTTTAAATTTTTATTAAGTTTTATTAATATTTTAAGTATTTGTATATTTTTAAAATTACAATTAAATATTAAAGTTTTACATGAAAAATAAAATAAATATAATATTTAATAAAAAAACAAAATTAAAATGCAATCTTTATCTTTTAAAATAACTTTTATTTAGTATACCTACAGTGATTTGATATTAAAAAACTCAGGCATCACTGCAGCGCAGAATACGGACAAGTTTACAGAAAGTTTTGTACGGGATTCTGACGGCAGAAATGTCGAGAAACGGCTGAGGCATCCATGCCATGCATCATGTGGGGTGCATTTTCGGGGTTGGATAGCCAGCGCCCATTTTCACGAGTTGAAAGATTCATTCCTATACTATAGGGGCTCCTATTTTTCTGGAAGAGATTCCAATTAATCCCGTAGCACAATTTTTTTTTTTCCATAGGACCTCCTGCTCCACCAAAATAGAAGCCCAAGCTCCCCATGGGACCATGCAGTAATAAAATGGTCGGCTTTAAATAAAAAATTTAATACAAAGTTTATATAAATAAAAAGGCCGATGGACAAATCCAAAAACCTGCAATAATAATGGAGTCGTACCCGTCTTGCAATTTGAGAAGATGTGACCGGGCTTGAAAATTGTAGATAGCCAATGATTTGACAGTGGAGTGAATGCAGCCTGATGTGCCCGCACTATGTACCTTGACCGGCAATGAAGGAAAAAGCTTTGTACCACCGATTTGGAAAGGACACCAACAAAGGATAGCCGGTTGGTACCGGCAATATGACCGAATAAATACCGATGTACCTTGTTGATGACGCCGAAGGTCCAATGTGAGCCGATAATGAAGGACGAGATCAGTATGCTGACGGCAGAATGGGCCGACCAAACAATCCGACGGATGTAGGTCGATTCAGATCGGACGATAGCTGAAGATGACGTGGTCCCGACGGTGATTTGACCGATGCACAGAATGATGTAATAGATAGGCCGATATTCAATGATTTGATGCGTTTGACTGCCGACTAGATCATCCTCCAATCCGGCAAACAGGGGTTAAATTTGATGGTTGTATGACCGTATTTAGAGATTTTTGCCGTAAAATACAATCAAAATTTCAAGAAGATTGTATCAGATGAAAGGAGAGATTTTGGATAGACTGTCAAAATTTATATATAATTATAATGATATGTAGATTTGATTTATATATAATTTTATTTACACTAAGGTATATCATAATATTTTAAGGGCACCTATGACTAGATAATGTCATTAAAAAATTTGTTGACAGACAAGGTCGACCGTCAAATTTAAGCCCTGGCGGCAAAGGCTATCCAGCGCCCAAAATAGCATGGGGGCGGATTCCATGCCTCTGCATATCTGAAGCCATGTGTAACTAACCGTGTACTGCAGGTATTTCTCTAAGTTTTTTGTTTTATGTGCCCATTTACTTCTTTTAAATGATTTTATATTTATTTTTAAGTTGTATAATTTTTATTTTTCTTTTAGATTTGGTTTTTTTCTTGTAAGTATAATATAATGTAATAAACATATATAACAATTTTTATATAGATATAATTATATTAATATATATTGTAAAATTATATATTTAAAATATATTTTATATATTGTAATAAATGTGATATATAATAGTTCTAAAGTAAAATGTAAAATAACTCTTAAGTAAGTAAAATAACTTAAGAGTGACAAAATAACCTAATTATAATATTAATTGAATTTTATTTTAAATTTTTTTCATTTTATTTTATTTTTAAAGAGAATACTTGTTAACCTACTAAAAATATATGTAATCACCATGTTTTAAAATAGGAAAAATTAACATTAATTATTTTTGAATAATAAGTTGGTAACTATATTGACCTAATTATATGTTTTGTGTTTATATGAATCATTAAATATACTAAAAAATATGTATTCAAAAATATGTTTAATAAATTTATAAATTTTATTTCATTAATCTAATTAATCAAAGTGTTAAAAGTTCATAATGTTTTATTTTTAACATTGAATTCAACTGTAAAAGTGTTTTTGATTTAACTATGTGTGTTTTTACAACATGTTTTAGTCACACTAATATAATGTATTAGTATATCATGTTATAAATGGAAACATATTAGTTTAATTAAAATATATCAATAAATTATAAAGGGTTGTGTAACATTTTTTTTCAATTAAATTTAAACCTACACTTTCTTTTTTCATTTCTCTATATATTATTAGTCTATTTTTTCCATCTAATTTCTTTTGTGATTTAATCCTATTTACTGCTCCTTTTAACTCCTATGCTCTCCTACCCTTGGTTTTTTTATTCACGACGCATTGTGTAAGACTTTAAATTATTTAGGGTTACAGTTAGGGTTGGGGTTAGGGTTAGGATTAAGATTAAAGTTAGAGTTAGAAATAGAATTAGGATTATGATTGGGGTTATCATTACAATTAGAGTTAGTGTTAGGGTTGGAGTTAGAATCAAGATTAGCATTATGGTTAGGGTTAGACGTAGAATTAGAATTAGGGTTGGGTTTAATGTTAGTATTAGGATTACTACTAGGATAAGGATGCAGATTAGTGTTAGTGTTACAGTTAGGTTATAGATAGGGTTATGTTAGATCTAGGGTTCATTTAAGGTTAAGGTTATAGATAGGGTTCTGATAGATCTAAGGTTCATTTAGAATTACTATTATGATTAAAATCTAACCCTAACTTGATTAAAAATTTATCTTAATCCTAACCATGTAGTTGAATCTAAAAGAAAAAAATATATATTAGACTATTTTTGAAATTAAAAGTGGCAAATCAAGGGTGTCGTCCCTGTAGAATAAAGCCCAAAGGACCAACAACCAGAAAAAAAAAAAAACAAGGGTGCAAGCCCTTAGAACAAGGCCCTACAGGCCATTAACAACATACAAACACCACAAAACAACAAGGGTGTCATCCCCATTGAACAAGGCCTGACAGGCCATTAACAGTAGAACCACAACAGGAGCCAAAGACCCAGAGCAGGCCAAGCCAAAAATGATTTACAACCTATTCCTGGCAAGAGAACAGGAGCCACCAAACACAAAGAACAAACATATCAGACCACCCTGCAACCACAGGACAATAACAGACCTTCCACCCAAAAGGCCATAAACCCTCTGCAATAGTAGACCTACAACAAATCTTCCAATCAAAAGAACCAAAGACCATCTGCAGCAACAAACCTGCAACAGACCTTCCATTTAACAAAACCCAACCAGAGCCAACCTTATTCTTACACACAAAGGGGTAAGAATCACTCCTTGCAGCAGAGAAACTGAACCAGGAAGCTAACTCAAACACTGCCTCTAAAGGAGAGAGCTCCCCTCTAATGGAGAGGATCATATATAAACTTTTCCCACGGGACCTAGAGATCTCCAACAGCCCAATACTCCACCTCCATAGGAGTAGATCCCACCTCAAAAGGGATGACAGCAGAGAAAACTAGGAAAGGACGCTTCCAAACAAAACCATAGCCCTCAACCTCACCTCTATAGAAGAAGAATCCACCTCAATAGGACTCAGCTATGGAAACAAGGAGGAATCCACCACACCCATAGGAAAAGAACACATACCACCCTTCGGAAAACCTAGCAAGCATCGCCACAAAACAAATCCAGGGATAATCCCCTTATTGCAGTCAACCAGAACCATCCCAGGTAGAAACAGACCAATAGAGATTCTGATAAGAATGGGGACTTCCAACACCACCCTCCACAGAACCACGAGACCCCAACACATAGAGGGCATGTCATCAATATGGGCCGATAAATGTAGAAGATCCCAAACAATACCACCAAGGAAAGCCAAAGAAGGAGTTGAGTCCAGACGATGGCAAAGCCGCCATCTCAAAGCCAAAGCAACGAACAACAAAGGGTGTGGGGAAGGAAGCAGAACTTTCACCCCAGCCACCACACCCAAAATCTCCACCAGGCACCAATGTAAGGAAAGACCCCTGAGATGCACCTTCAAACACCAGTGTAGAATAGCAATAGGCAAACAAAAGGCTAGAGCCAGCCAAGCAATAGAGAGAACCTCTATAACACCAACATAAGGAGGCCAACAAGATCCTCCCCCACTAATGAGCAGCATAACAAGTTGACCAAAATCAACCTCCATCCACCAGAGAAGAGTAGTAGTCGGCAAGCAGAAGGTAGGAGCCATCCCGACAACCACAGCTGCAAAGCCCTCACCAAAAATATGAAACAAAGGCCAAAAAGACTGTCTAAACTGGGCCACGTTGAGCCCCACCACAAACTGAACTAGAGAAATAAACTTGGCATCCAACAGACACCAGAGCAAACCCACACCTTGGCCCAGATCCACGCACAAAGTGGACACACTCCACACATCTTGACCCAAGTCCATGCACAAAATGGGACCATGAAGCACAACAACATCTCCAAGAGGAAACACCACACAAACTAGATCTGCCACATCCATCAGAGAGTAGAGGAAATGCTCCCGCACATACCACCCATACACACAAAAAATAGGGGAAACATGGAATAGAGGTCTCCCTAAGCGTACAGAGAACAAATCATCCACCCAATGCACCTTCAGCCGAGAACAATAGCCATCATGTGTCTCAATCTCGTCATCCTCACCAGATTCAGAGCCTTCGCCATCATCATTGCCAGGAGAATTCAAATTTATTCTCCTGCTCCTTCTCCCGCTCGACTGTTGCAGAGCCATCATCTCAATTTTTATATATGTTAGATTGTTAAAATAAAATAAAAATTATATTTAAACATCTAAAATAAAAATTATAGATTGATATAATAATACTATAAATTATATAATATATTATATATAAATATAATTATATTAATATATAATTTTTATTTTAGATGTTTAAATATATTTATTACAAATCTAACATATAATTTCTATTAAGTATAATATATTTTTTCTTTAAGTATATATATTAATATATTAATATATTATATTATATTATGATATCATATTATTATATTATAATATCATAATATTATATATAATATATTGTAATAAATGTGATATATAAATATATTAGAGAAAAAAAAAACATAAATTTATAAATTTATAAATTTATAAATTTATTTATAAATATATTATATTATTATATTATAATATCATAATATTATATATAATATATTATAATAAATCTAATATATAAATATATTAGAGAAAGAATAAAAACATAAATTTATAAATATATTTTAAATATATAATTTTACAATATATATTAATATAACTATTTTATATAAAAAATTATTATATATGTTTATTACATTATATTATACTTACAAGAAAAAAACCAAATCTAAAATAAAAATAAAAATTATACAAACTTAAAAATAAATATAAAATCATTAAAAAGGAGTAGCTAGGGCACGTACAACAAAAAAATCTCAGAAATACTCCAGCACAGGGTTAGTTGCGCACGACTGTCACGGTATGCAGGGCAGTGGTATCCAGCCCTAGGAATGCACGACAATGTCTATAGGGGTGACAATTTGCATCGCATGGCATCGATGGCTATCCGTTGCCATCCATCCTGACATACCTGTTGTGCCTCTGATGGACGGGCAATGTCTATAGGGGTGACAATTTGCACCACATGGCATCGATACCCATCCGCTGTCATCCCTCCTGACATACCCACTGTCGTATCTACCTTACCTACTGTGCTAGTGACGTATCTATCCGTCCTTGTCAGTCCTGTTCCATACGCCCTAGACTTCTGTGTAGGAAAATTCTCCCTAGACTTCCGTGCAGTTTCATTTTTTTATTTATTTGCAATTGTATCTTCCATTTTTTTTATTTGCTGGATTTATATTTATTAAGCACAAATATTATATTTGATCGAATTATATTTTATTTTATATTATTTGAATTTTTTTATCTGAGAATTATATTTGGATAAGCGGCTATAAGACTAGCAATCACACCTTGGTGTGCAATGGGCACACCGAAGTGTTGTGGAAGGTCAATTAGGATAAATTTTGATTATTTTTTTTATAATTTATGTATATGAGGTCAATTGGTAAAGAGAGATAGAGGCATAGATAGAGGGAGAAAGATGGAAAGATAATGAGTTAGAGATAGAGAGAGATATGGAAGAAGAAATATAGAGATAGAGAGGCAAAGAGATATTGATATAAAGGGAAAAAGAGAGAAAGAGAGAGATGGATGGATAGAGAGGAGACACCTACACTCTAAAATTTATTGCATGATGGATGCTTGCACTATATTTCATCACATCAATATAATGCTTATGTTCATGGTCATATTCATGTTTGGTCATTATTACACGATTATGGTTATGGCCATGGTGATGTTCATGATCATGATCATGGTTGTGGTTATGGTTATGATTGTGATCATAACCATGATTATGAAGATGATTTGTGAAATATTATGCTATTATGTTTTCATTTGTTTTTCATACTTGAATGTATTGGTTTGCATATTTATAATATTATTATTATAAATGTAATAAAATTAAAGTTAGCTTCAAAAGTATATTATATTATAGCTATATAATACTATAGTATATTTATATTATAATGTATAATTTTAAGATTATATCTAGTTATTAATTTATTACTAATAATAACTATATATTGTTTTATATTATTTTATTATTAATATATTTAATCTATGTATAATCTTATAGTTGTATAATATTATTGTACATATATAATATGTTTGTAAATTTTATGATTATGTTCCATTATAATATCAAATTTAAAAATAGCTCCAAACGAATTATTCTATTACAAGTTTTGATTGTCTTGCATAGTCACTGTGAACCTTTGATCCTAAAAACAACTAGATGTTGTTCAAAGAATTTTACATGTTTAACGTTTTGAAAAAATAGATCATTAAAATAAATATAATATAAATTAATTAATATAATATACATAAAAAATAATGATAAATATAATTATATTATATACAATTTACTGTGTATCCATATATAATTATTAATGAACATTATACGATGATTACTTTTAACACCAATGAAAAGAAAATATGTACATTGTGAATACAAAAGATTTAAAAACTATAAAAAAAAATCATTCATAATTTCGGAAAAACATTTACCACTCATAAGCACTATAAAAAAGAATGTCAGCTGAAGAAAAAAATAAATTTATCATGCGATGAAGATGCTCAATGTAATTTTCATCTGTATTTATTTTGTTTTCTCAGTTTTTGCTTTACCACTCGTGAAAGTTAGTTTTGATAGAGTTATTGATGACAAATAATGCCACCATTGTGCCCTATGTGGCTTGCTATTGGGAACGACAACACCTCCCAATACTAACGTTAAAATGAATAACTTTCACTTATGTATTTAAAACTAGTAAAGTGGGTCCCACTCCTACTGAGAAAAGCTGGCCTTCACTCCTCATACGTTCAAAGATAGGTAAAGGATAAACACAATACATGTGCGTAAGCAGGACACCCTAGAACTACGTGTGGAGGAATTTATGGCGGGAATCAAATGGAAAGTCTTTTATTCTTATTTTCACCGTAGAAGTTGATCGACGGCTATAGACGGTTCAACCATATTGCATCCCTTCTCGAGCAGTGTCCACCATGGATGGACAAAGTCAGGTGGCTATTTTCAAATAGGAGACGCCTTCGGCGTAAATATAATATTATATGATTTTATAATATAATATAAATATAATAATATAATATTTATTATTGATAATTAATTTAGGATTAAAAATATAGGTTTCTACAAGAATTTATTTATGAAATATAATATAATTTAATGTATATAAGAAATATAGGGTAAATATAAAATATATTTTATTATATTATATATGATAATTAAAAATTTATATTATATTACATATTTTGAATAAAAATAATATTTTGTAATAATTTCACCCTAGGTATCTAAAGTATGGGTTGCTGGGCTATGGGGACACTGACTGACGCATAAAATTTTTTTGAAATAATTAATTAATTTATGATGAGAAAAATTTGTTTCAAAATAATTTATTTATGATATATAGTTAAATAATAATTAATATTTTTTATTAACAATTTTAAAATTAATAATAAATAAAATAATTTATTAAAAATAATCAAAAATATCTATACAATATATATTAAACTTAATTGTCTATTTTAAAGAAACCATTAAAATCTTTTATTCAGTATACAAAATAATAAAGATACACTAAAAATATTGTTTTAAAAAAATGATAAAATATTTTTTAATTCAAAAGTATATTCAGAATATAAATAAAATTTAAAAAATCATAACTTTACATCATGTGAAAAATTATTATACAATTGGTAAAATTATTTATGATGAGAAATATATGTTTCAAAAGAATTTATTTATGATATATAGTTAAATAATAATTAATAATTTTTATTAACAATTTAAAAACTAATAATAAATAAAATATTTAATTAAAAATAATCAAAAATATCTATACAATATATATTAAACTAATAAAAAATATCTATACAATATATATTAAACTTAATTATCTATTTTAAAGAAACCATTAAAATATTTTATTTAGTATACAAAATAATAAAGATACACTAAAAATATTGTTTTAAAAAAATGATAAAATATTTTTTAATTCAAAAGTATATATAGAATATAAATAAAATTTAAAAAATCATGATTTTACATCATGTGACAAATTATTATACAATTGGTAAAATAAATTTTTTGGAAGGTTATTTAGAAAAATGTTCATTATATTTTTTGGTACAGAGTACATGAGGTAAATTGGCAGGTCATTTAGTAATGATGTTGTGTGTGCAACAAAGGTTTCAATAGAGAAGTGATAGCTTCAAATTAATTATGTATTTGCTTACACTAACTTTAAGAGGATGGAATCCATATATTACATTTAGATTTATACGTTAAAATGTTAGATTTTTCATGAATTAGTACCATTGTCAAGCTCTTAATTTCAATTGTTAGGCTATTAAGTAAATGATGTTGTACACTCAATATACCAGGAATATCCTCTAAATTGATGTCATATTCCTTTGCCATATGACAAACTACAGGAGTAGAAAATACCTTTTCCCTATTTTCCATGCTATTCGAAGACTCTCTAGATTGCAAACCAAATTCCTAGGACTCTGTGGAAGACCCCTGTATTTGTCCCCAACTTACTAAAGTCTCATGATTTTCATCTACAATTAAATCCACCAAAGTTTCTTCAACCTGATAAATAAAGTATGTATATTATAAAAAAATTCTATATGGAACAATCCATTCTAAATTTTACAAGGTCCATAAAATAAAAAGGAATGAGCAAATAATAAAAACTATAATTAACAAAGTCACACATTAGAGAAGATCTTAAGATTCTTACATTGACAAGAAAATTTACAAGGTCCATAAAATAAAAAGGAATGAGCATGATGGAGACCATTTACATTACCATGACTGTTAAAGAAGACATTCATATTTACCTGGTAGTAAGTGATGTATATTTCTGCATATAAACATCTATACATTCCAAAGTTTATTTATGAATATGCAATAAAAGTAATGCTTTTGCACTTCAAATCTTTTATTATAGGAAGAATTTATTAATTTAAAAACAAATTTTTAGATATTCAAAATTTCAAACAAGTCTAGTGCTTGAATACATTAGACAATTTTGCTCACGAAATGCCAATTTGAGAACATCAATCCCTATAGGAAGCAAGTCATGTTTTCACAAGGATTTCTCTTGAATAATTTTAAGCATAGTTATTTGATATATACCAAAGGGAATATGACCATAAGATCCCCCAACATAAGATCCACCTTTAACTCTTTTAATTCTTTATGATGGATTTACTACCAATACTTTTAGAAAAAATATTTCATATTATAACAAGGGGATACATACCTGACACACAAAGTAGGATTTGTGCCCCTTGAAGATATCATGGTTTAACCACCTAACCTTACATACCAAGAAAAATATTTAAAATGACTATAAAGAAACAAGACCCCTTGTGTCAATCCACAACCTTACCAACAAGGTCACAATATAGAGACAAATTAGCAAAAGTTCCAAGAAAGGGTATTTCGAGACATGATGAATATGTTTGCAAAAGCTCTCAGCCCAACAAAAAAGCATGTCCATCATCATCCATGTTCAACAAGAGAAATAGTTGAATTCCAAAATCACTACCCCTTTAATGAATCATTAAATGGAGAGCTATTACATTCATATATGTCCCAACTTCAGAGATTTTTTTAAACATTACCTCATCTCACAATCCATCATAAATAATACTTAGTGAAGTCCACCTTCTAAAGTATATCCATAGTCCGATTGTCCATTCATGAGATAATGGTGAGGATAAACACTGCTACCATATACTTACTTACCACATAACACACTTACACTTCAAAGAAAATCATTTAATGCACATAAATCAATAAACCAAACATACATTTGATACAAATGCCTCATGCCAAGCTCTGATCCAAGTGTCAATTCTAGGACCTCCTCGTAAACCAACCACCTTGTTGGAGTTGCAATTAGTTTTAGATGATTTCAAATTATGAAAACATAAAATATGTTCAAAGGCTTGGAATTTTCTCGAAGTCATTTCTCTTTGCTATGGGATGTCAATTTTTTAATAATACAAAATGCAAAAATAAATTAAAAATCTAGTAACAAAAATCTTTTTAATGACTATCTATAGCCCATGACAATCATTTTATAAAATTTTAATGATTGTTACCATCCCATGACATTCATTTTAAAAAAAATTAATGATATTCATGGGCTATCTGACATCTGTTGTACATCTAAAAAATTTAGATCAACATATAGCCCTATGACATGAAGAGATGAGTGTTGAGAAACTTGATCAATAGGTGTCTTAAGAGGGAGGTGTAGACAACTAAAAATGGTTTGGAGAATCTAATTAATTAAATATGACTTATTTGATTAATTAATCTTAAATTCATTTACTTAGTAAATAAATAGAAATATTTATTTATATTAAGTTCATTATTAATTCTTCTATTTTATCATATTATTTCCCTCTTAATTAAATAAAAAAAATTAAATACTTTGTTTTATTTAATTATTATCATTATTATTTCTTTTATACTTTATCTATTAATTCTATCTTAAATTAAATACACAGCTTCAATAATTTGTGTTATTTAATTACCTCATCACATTTCTTCTTAATTAAATAAAGATATCCTAGAATTTTTAATTTAATTATCATATTCCTTTTATTTTAATTTAATAAACAACTTCTATAGTTTGTTTTATTAAATTATTTATTCCTCTTTTACTGAATTTAAATAAACCAAAAATATTTAAATAAATGCATAAATCATATCCCTTTACCGTCGAGGCCTAGATGGTACTCTTTTGTGTTGTTTAGAACATAACAAATCTGCTTCTGCTTTATATGAGGTCCATGAAGGAATTTGTGGCACACATTCAATCAGATTATCTTTAGCTAAGAAACTCCTTCGTTTGGGATATTACTGGCCACACATGGAGCAAGAATCTTACCAGTTCATTAAGAGATGTCAAAAATGTCAGATTCATGGCAATCTTATACATGCACCAGCATAGGAGCTCCATCCATTCGCATCTATATGGCCGTTTTGTCAATGGGGAATGGACTTGGTAGGGAAAATTAACCCATCTTCATCTAATGGACATAAGTTCATTATCACAGCAAAAAAATATTTTACAAAATGGGTAGAGGAAGTTCCCTTAACCACAATCATTGGGAAGCAGATATCATCCTTCATACTTAATTATCTCATTTGTAGATATGGGATACCCCAGTCGATCATCACAGATAATGGCAGGCCTTTCAAGAACCAAGATGTCCAAGAGCTGTGTGAAAAGTTCCACATCCAACATCACTTTTCAACCCCTTATTACCCTCAAGGTAATGGACAGGCAGAAGATTCAAACAAAACAATCCTAAAGATTCTCAAGAAGACTATAAATGAGGTAGGGCGTGATTGGCATGTTCAGCTTAACCCTGCTCTTTGGGCTTACAGGACTAGCATCAGAACACCAACAGGAGCTACACCATATGCTCTTGTCTATGGATCAGAGGCAATATTACCTATCGAGGTAGAAATTCCATCCCTTCGAGTTTCACTAAAGGGACTCATTTCAGATGAGGATTATAGGATCTCTAGACTTCAAGAATTAGAGCTACTTGATGAACGTCGACAACAAGCTGTCAATCATTTGATAGCCTATCAACAAAGAATGTCTAGGAACTATAATCACGGGGTTAAGCCTGGAGTCTTCCAGATTGGAGACTTGGTCCTACGGGAAGACCCTAGAAATCAAGCAGACAGAGAAAAAAAGGGAAAATTTGAACCTAATTGGATAGGGCCTTATGTCATTATATCAGTCTATGGATTAGGAGCATACCAGCTGTCTACACCAGAAGGAGATATGTTGGTGGAGCCCATGAACAACATCCATCTTAGGTGATTCTATACTTGAGGATACCTAGTGCAGGGTTGGTAAGGTTTTCTTGATGAAAACCTGACAAATAGGCGTCATGATGATAGAAAAAGTTAAAAAAAAAAACAAAATAAAAATAAGAATACAAAAAAAAAGGACACAATAAAAACAAGTGGTGAAAACCTGGTAAACAGGCACTACTTGTGATTTTCACCAACTCTTCTATCTATTGGGTATAGTTTTGTTACGATTGTTTCCTTTCATATCATTTCCATCTATCATTTGAGAAAATTATTATCACTATCCATATCATGGAAAGGATATCATGTCTTACCCTAGCTTGGGGGCAACATCCTAGAGTTATTTGGTACAATGGAATTTGAGCTTAAATGGAAAAACAATCAAACATGCAAATACCGAGTGGCAATACTTGAAAAACAACCAAAAACATCAGAAAATTTGTCAAAATCCAAAAACATCCAGAAATTTGTCAAAATCCAAAAACATCAAAATTTTTGTCAAAATCCAAAAACATCAGAAAATTTGTCAAAATCCAAAAACATCAGAAAATCCATGAAAATCAAAACAAAAACATTCAAAAATTGAAAAACACAAAAATAGAGTCTGTGTCAGTCGAACTACGTGGTCTCTGCATGTATAACGTAGGAAAGACTAATCTTTGATCAGTCCCCGAGGCCCCTAGGACAGGTCTTTAGGTTACGTTCTTTGGTCAAACGTCTGAGAGCATCATGCAAACATCAGCACACACATTTCAACATTGATGATCTAATCTGAATAATGATTTGAAAATACATTAAGTAGAATTTGAATTGTTGTACTTTTTTTTGCTTATCATTTCTTTGGAGCTACTCGATGATGAATTAAACTAGAGAAGCAAGGAAGGAGAATGATACTTTTTCTTTGTTTGCTGTTTGTGAGTTAGTCATTATTATTCTGTGAATTTTTACGGGAAGTGCTCTACCAAGTATCATGGATGACATTCCGATTCACTTAAGAAAATGATTAATTCTTGTCTGTTTACACAAGAAATGCTCAGGTCATCTCGGTTTAATTGTACCTTGATGCTTGTGTTCGCTTGCAATATCAAAAAATCATGAAAGAAATACTCAAGTCATCATGGACTTATATTGTATCATTGATGCTTGTATTCGCTTTCAACATTTTTAAAGCTCAGTGATGATACAAAGCAAAATAAAAAGATTGTTGAAATGACACTTAGGTTTGCATTGATAAAATAGGTTTGCATGGTAAAAATAGATTGCATTCATAATAATACATCTGCAGAGTATTGGTTACATAGGTTACAAAGATTCATTTGCAAATAATGTTATATTTTCTTATTAAAGATTGAGTATGCTTGACACATACAATTTTCATAATGGCATACATATAAAATCATTTCTTCATCTCATCATAATTTCACAATAAACATCTCATTTCATGATATCATATACATGTTATATTTCATCATTCATATATTTATCCTATTTACATCTCATCACATTGTTATTATCATGTAGTTACAAAATCATCATACATTGCATACATATAGAAGGCATTTTATAATCTCATCATATATTTCACATATACATTACATTTCATTACTACATCTCATCATACATTATAGTATTCTTATCATATTTCACATTCAACATACATTGCATACATCCATTAAATTTCATAAGCATTATATATTAAACTTCCTTCATTCACTAGATTGTATATTTTTCATCCCAAATAAAACACACATACATCTCATTTCATATTATATTATTTTTTATGTATCATACATTGCATTTCATTAGATCATACATGCATCATTCATTTACATCTCATTTGCCATATCATACATTGCATTTCATTAGATCATACATGCATCATTCATTTACATCTCATTTGTCATATCATACATTGCATTTCATTAGATCATACATACATCATTCATTTACATCTCATTTGACATATCATACATTGGATTTAATTAGAAAATGCATACATCATCAATATCATATCACATCATCATCAATGCATCTATCCCATCTAATATAATAAATTATCATAAAACATAAAAATTAAAATGCATCCATCACATAAATCATGTAGAACACATCATAGATCAATCAAACCCGCTACACATATATATTTCATCAAGTGTCAAGTATACAATGAAGTCTAAAAAGGATGAAGATAACATCATATCAAAAAATGGTTGTATACATCTCACGAAATACATCAGAAGGTACACACAATGATCTCAAGTAGTGCTCGCACCAGAAGGAGCAGGTCTCGCACCAGTATCACCACCACCACCGGCTACCCCAGGATCTCTCGGATCTCTTAGGAGAGGCTGTGTCACACCTCTGCTCACTGTCCTCGAATGAGTCCTCTCTGAGCGGGACTGGGCATAACTGACTCTCTACTCTGGGGGGCAAATATCATGGTATCGGCTCCCGTAGAACTCAATCTCTGCACCTGCCCGCATAGCCTCTCACATGTAATCTACCACAGAGCTCCCATCAGCCACTCTCTGCAATCTCTCTGTAGTAGCCTATGTTGTCTCTGCTACCTATTTGGTAGTATCTTGCTCTGCAGTCAAGGCTATAATTTGTGCTTGTGCAGTGGTCAACTATGCTCCTACACCTGCTAGCTGAGCCTGTGCTCGCTCTGCTGCCTGTCTGGCCTCATCTCTCTCACCAATCAGAGAGGTAATCTGCGTCTGTGCAGTAGCCAGCTATGCCTGCATCTGGGCCTGAGTCTGTGCTAATAATCCTTGCACCTGTGCTAGCTGTCCTATAAAGTCATAACCTCAACACGCAAACCAACAACCTCTGATCCCTCTGCTGGAGAGGGAGCAACTGCCTGCCTCTTACGAGGCACACTCGTCGAAGGCTCTGAGGTACCTGCTACACTCAGTCTCCCCTCATCTCCACCATCATCTCCACTATTATCATCACTATCATCATCACTGTCATCACTATCACTCTCATCACTACCCTCCACATCCACATCAACATCTACATCCTCCTCTCTCCTCCGTCTGTGACCACCGTGACTACCCCCTACAGCTGCTGGTGCTGGCTCATCTAGAATGGTGATACGAGGAGGTGGGTGTAGAGCTAAAAATTTTCTATAGTCGGGAGTAATGGGTGCCTCTACAATATCTCGCCGCATATCCCATGCCGATGGCTAAAGAGCACGATAACCCTCAATAAGTGCCTCATAAGGTAAGCATGGACCCCAATCACTGACATCTATCTGTCGTTGTCCATAATGAGCTACTCCTTGTGGCATACACCATACAATCCCATTCTGCCTGTAGACACGGCGAATTAGGAATCACTCCAAAATTTTGGAGCTCTTCTCGATCAAATACATCGAGTCAGCCAAATATCCCAAATTGACATCATCCTCATCCCAGTCATCACAATCTAAATATGGACATCAGGTCACTATCTCCACATCATCAAGAACCCATCTCCAATAATCTAGCTTACCCATCATATGCTGGGTAGGCCTACCTCTGTAACAAAACGCATAGGGTCTCGTCGCTAGTCTCGATAACACTGGCTCAGGACGCATGACAACAATATGCTCCCATGCCCATACCTGAAGAAGTGTACCTTATGCTGATAAACTGTTACCTCCTAGGTACACGATCCAGTGTAAATCATGATATAACTGAGCAAGCATACACATGCCCCAAGCATATCTCGTCCTGTGTACCACCATACCTTCTAGTACCCGACCCCATCCAAGAGATAGACCCTTTGACCTCTTATCAGGACAAAGGAATCCACCAATAAAGCCTGCCAAAACTGAAGGAAGTGGAGCATATGAATTATACATCTCTACCCAGGGGATCCAAACTCCCGCAATATGAGGATCCTGAAAAACTCTCCAAATGGAATCTATCCCACCCTGCTCCTCTGATTCATGCACAACAATCTCACCAACAAAAGGAATGCGAAGGATATGCCATACATCCTCTGGCGTCATGGTCATCTCGCCAGTAGGTTTAAATGGAAGGTGTTGTGGTCACTATGCCACCGCTCTGCTAAAGCTGTAAGTAGACCCCTATTAAGTCTAATATGGGGCATATCCAATAATGATGCTAAACCGCAATTAGTAATATGCTACCTCTCCTCCGGTGACAGTCGTGGTATCATATCAAAAGGCCAGGGGAACTATTCTTGCACCTAGACAACATCTAAATTCTCTTGTTATCATAGAAACATTTTACAGATCAATACGTTATCATCAGAATATTGACCATCATTTATTTTATCCAAACTAATGATCAAATTTTATGGGTAAAACAATCTTTTAACCCTCACCTATCATGAGGTCATCAATTTCTAAAAATGTGCTTATCTATCATACGATCAATTTATCAAAAATGAACCCTCATCTATCAATCAGGTTCATTCCATCAAATTTTTTAATTATTCCTCGCTTATCATGAGGGTAATTATTATCAATCAATCAATGGATCTCGCTTATCATGAGATCATTTACCATCTATTTTGTCATCTCAATGCACTACAGTTTTTGGCTGATGCGCTGTAAGATTTGGTCGGGGTGCTACAACTACTGGGGCACTATGCTATCCTATCGGTGTGCTAAAACAGACTTCCGACATGCTCATTTGGTGAGGCGCTATAATAGGCCTCCGACGCGCTAACCTATCTACTCAATGCACTATTCTTTTCGACGCGCTACACTATCCTACGGGGGCGCTACAAAACTTGTTTGGCGCGCTAAAATAGATGATCGACGCGCTATTCTGCGCCAAGTTGGGCGCTAAAAGTCTAAAAACACAAAAAAATGAAATAAAAATCACATGCGTGAATTACGAGGAGTTTCAGGGTATGTACCAGAGGTCCATAATCGGCAGGACACTGGTGATGTCGCACACGCTCGAGTCGGTGAGTGTAGTAGGGGATCAACATCCTGTTGCTCCTAGCACTCTAAGGGTCTCTATCACAATTTTACTAAGTAAAATGCACAAATGACTTTTGATATTGACCTTTTGAGCTTTTATAGGTTCTTTTTGTGGGATTTTTGTGGGATTTATTTACTTTTCTTTCTGAGGAAGTAATTCTTATCTATCGCAGGGGCAGCTTTGGACAATTTTGTCAGGAGATAAATTGTTTCTTCATCAAATCATTATCAAATCATCAAATCATCATAAAAATTTAGAAAAATCATAAAAAAATTCAAAGTTCATCAATTTATCTCCCGTGGGGGCATATATCGCTATCATTTCAAAATTCAACATATGGGGCAAATCAGGGGCATATTTTTAACTTTTCGTCAATACTGGCAGATGAGGAAAAATCATTCTTTGAGGCAATGCGTAAACACATCACTTCAAAGAGGGGAAAAATGTAGACACCTAAAAATGGTCTGGAGAATCTAATTAATTAAATACGACTTATTTGATTAATTAATCTTAAATTCATCTACTTAGTAAATAAATAGAAATATTTATTTATATTAAGTTCATTATTAATTCTTCTATTTTATCATATTATTTCTGTCTTAATTAAATAAACAAAATTAAATACTTTGTTTTATTTAATTATTATCATTATTATTTCTTTTATACTTTATCTATTAATTCTATCTTAAATTAAATACACAACTTCAATAATTTGTGTTATTTAATTACCTCATCACATTTCTTCTTAATTAAATAAAGATAGCCTAGAATCTTTAATTTAATTATCATATTCCTTTTATTTTAATTTAATAAACAACTTCTATAGTTTGTTTTATTAAATTATTTATTCCTCTTTTACTGAATTTAAATAAACCAAAAATATTTAAATAAATGCATAAATCATATCCCTCTATTCACTCACCAATAAAATTAGATTTTTCAAATCTAATTAATTCAACTATCATTCACAGGAAGAGCCTCGAGGACAAACCTGCAGGAAATCCTCTCAATCTTCTGCCTCAAATTTTTCCTCTCATCTTGCCTGGTGTTTTCATGGGGAGGAACAATCCTCCATGATCAGCTCCACCTTCTCATCTCATACCATTCAATTCTCCAGATTGAATCTCAACCTCTGTTGTGTTACCCCTTCACAAATGTGTGTCGTGAAATCTATAAATATAGGTTTTTTGGCTACAGGAAAAGGATCCTAATTTGTGTAATCTTACTTTGTAGATATTCTAGGTGATCAAGCATTCAAGCAATCCAGTTTTAGGATCAATCCATCAAACATTCATCCAACATTCATCAAGCATTTATCATTTAAAGTCATGGCTGCCATTACAGTAGATTTGCATTATTAATCATATAGAAATAGAATTAGCTCAATTCTCATTCTCTAAGTGTCATTTTAGCAATCAATTAGCTTCTAAAATCTGAGAGCAAGTTGATTAAATAAATCTTTAGAGTTAGAGAGCAATAGGACATATTTCTGAAGGTTCCTACATTTAAATTAGTTTAAATTCTCTTGAATCTTTGATATAATGTCTTATTTAGAAGTGTAGATGCATACTTAATTTGTTTATCTCATTCTTTACACTTTCAGGAGGTATATTTCAATTTGCATAAATTATCTCCTCATCACTAAATTTCTTTTGCCAGTTTAAAGCTTATGTGTATGATGTTATATGGTATGAGAGCTATGCTCAATTTTTGGAGATTCAGGGCTATGTCATTTTCAAGGCTAGACAAAAAAGGATTTCACTCAAAAATAGTAAATATCCATCATTTCATTCCCAAACACCACCAAACACTTTTAACAAGGAAAGAGCACTTGAGACCTCATAAAAAAACACCCCCAAAGCTTTGGAAAGATGTTGCAACGGTCTTGGGCTCATTGTAATAAACTCCTCTTGAATATGGAAAATCCTCTTGTAATAAGCATTAAGTAAAAGTATTGAATCTGGAAATACCCTGCTACCTTCATTCACCAAGCCAATTTCTCTGAAGTTAGACTGGAAGAAAGCCTTGTAATAAGTGGTAATCATAGGGTGGACTCACGAAGCTAGGCTGGAAGGAACTAGGATCACAAAATGGAGTTCCTCGAAGTGGGAAGTTAGTGCACAATTTGTTGCAGGTTTGAACATCAGTTTGAACTCCTATCTTTAGCTTAAGATTTGGCTTTACAATGTGCAATGAACCTTAGCATAGGTTACTTATTAATAAAAAAAGGAAAAGGGCAAGGAAGAGAGAAGGTTCCTAGACCTGAAATTTAGCAATGAATAGTGATCATGGAGGATTTTACTATGGACAACCTTCCTAAAACAAAATTTCACTTAACCAAATTACTACACACTCTCATGAAATTTGTGCAAGCCTCAAAGGACTATAGATATTCAATTATTCATTCACCATAAGCATGAACAAACAATAGAAATTTAGAGCAGTCGTTAGTCTAAGTCTAGGCTAACTTTACACAATTGTATGTCATCAACAAACAACCAAAAGTATGGATCAAGAAGGCATCTAACAACCATCTCTTCTCCATGCTTGGTACATTTTGAAGTGGCTTCCACCATTTGTTTCGATTGAGTGAATGCCCTAGCAACAAAATTCATGAAGAGCGAAGATATGTCGTCTGTTGCACTCTCCTCCATCTTCTTATGGAAATATTCTTTAACTTTTTCCACATCTAGTTCCTTGAAAGGAATATTTTTATCAGTCATTAATTGGATATAACCTTTGTTGTCTTCCTGATGTTCTTTAGCCCACTCGAGGTTGAGCTCGGCTTCATGCAACACCTTTTCCAATACCTTGTTTCGATGATGATGAGGTATGTTACAAGAGTGTATAATGAACTTGCTTATATAAACCGAAACCCCAATAAAAAATTCATCTAATCTACCTTTAAAAAAGACAAACCCAAAACTAAATAGTTGAAAATATACACAAGTCAATAGATAAATATATTAATAAAGAAGAGTAACTCAACAAACCTTCCACCAACATCCTCAAATAGGAGTTATTCTTCAATTAGGTATATTTTCTCTTTGTCATTATTGGCTATCGTATTCCATTCTTAATGTTTCTACTTATCCCCATCTAAGCTATGTCACAATCTCTACCTTATACCTTCTTGAATTAAAAAAATGGAGAATAATATATAAAAGTGGTGGAGAGGGGGGCCTTGAAAGGGCATTCAACGCTTGCTTATGATTAAGAATAATCAAGTGATAAGGTTTTGGTTGAAAAGAATGATATTATTTTATTATCTTGACAAATGAAGTTGATAAGAGTTTACCAAACATGCTTTTTATATAACAAAAAGTAGTCCCTTGCTTGGTTTTGGGTCAAATCTATTCTTCTTTTTTAGTGCATTCTATTTTAGCATGCTTGTGTAGATGGCTTTCACTAAATTTCATTCATGTTTAGATTCTCATTATTGTGTGGGTCTGCAAACTTTAAAAAATTTAGGTATTATCATTACTCATACGTTCATTCTAATTTCTTCTTTTCATTCTTTTGTGCAGGTATGTATTATGATGTTTTGAATTTTTTAGTTTTTAAGCTTTTTTTTTTTTAAGTTTTAATTTTAAGATTTTGATTTTTAATGACTATCTATAGCCCATGACAATTATTTTATAAAATTTTAATGACTGTTACCATCCCATGACAGTCCATGGGCTATCTGGCATCTATCTGGTACAACTCTTCCTTTTGGTGCAGCACTTCGGAAAAAATAAAATATTTAATTAGTTGCCTTTTGGAAAATTAAATATTTTAATCTTTAATCCTCGTCTTTGTGAAAATTAATTCAATAATAGTCTTCTTTCATTGGAAAAATTCACTTCACTTTTTACTTGTATGTATCTTCAGTATAGGTAAAAATAATTATCCCTTTTATAACCCTCTGGTAAAAATTGATTCATTTGCCTTTTCACATAAAAATATTTTTGGGTAAAATAATTACCTAATTCCATAAAATTATCTTACCTCCCAACACAAGCACTTTAAATCTTGGGAAAAAAATCATTACTTTTCAATATTATTGCACATTTTGATAAAATAAATAAATAAAATAAAATAATTTAAAAGATTAAAATTATGTATTATGTATAATAAATAAAATGATTAAGATATTTGTACAATCTATATTAATTATTCTTTATTTCTTATTTACAAAATAAAATCTAAAACATTATTAAAAAATAATTATTTAAAAAAACAACTATTAAATAAAAAAATAACACTAAGTAATCTTCAATTATTGATCAATGAAATTAAATATAAAAAAAATTACATATTAAAAATAAAATTTATACAAACATTACATGTTAAGAATGAAATTTAAAGATAAAAAAAACGTAAAATGGGCGAAAGTATGGCTATAAAAAAATCAATAAATATAGCCATTGTGCATCATACTTTTGGGTTGACCCAAAGAGATAAAATTGATGGGTTTTAAACTTAGATTCATACTATAAAACTATAATTATATTAACAAATAATTAACATACAAAAGCTACATTATGCCAAGAACATTTATTTAAATCTAGATTGAAAAATATATAAAGGTGAAAATTTGATAATTAGAATAATTTAAAGTATTTATTGATTTTTATTTTACAGTTCATGAATATCAATGTTTTCTCTCATAACATTCTATTCATCATCAACCCTTTGAAATTACACAATTCAATTAAAAACTAATTTATAAATTGTAAAATAAAAATTGATATTGCATCCAAAAATATCTAATTTTAGTTATAATTTATAGTAACTTAAAAATAAAGAATTTATAAAAATATTATTAAATTTATGAATTTTTTTTTTTAAATTAATAAAAATTCATATAAATAAAAAACCAATAAATATTTTGTAATTAAAATATATTAAAATCAATTTTTAAAATAAAAAAAACTACATATATTTAATTTTAGTTATAATTTATATTAATAAAAAAATTATAAAAAATTATTAAATTTTTAAGAAAAAATATTTAAAAATAATAAAATTCATATAAATAAAAAATCAATAAATATTTAATAATAAAAATATATTAAAATCATTTTTAAAAAATAAAAATAAACTACATATATTTAATTTATATTAACTAAAAACAAAAAAGTTATAAAAATATTACTCCAAATGGCAGGCGGAAGGGGATGAATTAAACTAAAATTCAAACTCAATAAAATTCATCTGCCGTAAGTTTCCTACTGTACGGACAAACACAGGTCTGAGATATGAAAATTTGTAAGCAACAGACTTGGATGCTAATAACAAAACTATTAGCGGCAAGTCTGTCAGGTATGGTAGGGCATCAGATGCCCATAGACCCATCAGTGCAAATTGTGGCCTCCATAGCCAGTGTCGGAATGCCCCGGGGCATGGATACCATTTAAACGTACTAACAGCCTCCATTTTTAATTCTCGAGTAGAGCAGATTCGTACAGCCTTTTGATTCTCGAACAGAGCACATTCATACATCCAGCAAATAACTATATTTGTATAAATATATATTTTTTTTTATTGAACAAAGCAGAAAGAATTACAAGGAGAAAGCTACCAGCAGTAGCAGAAACCAAAAAGATCAGATATACATAATCCGAGTGACAATATCAGAGGCTGAACAAGGCAACAACCATAAGAAACAGCCACAAAAAGGCAAATTACAAAATCTATATAATGTTTTTACAATGCTCCATCTTCTTGCCCAGTTGAAACTTCGCAATCTGCAAAATAACTTGTTGTAGCCTTTGTTTAACCTGCTCATTCTTCTTACCTATAACCCGAATCTGTGAAAAAAGAACAAGCACCTGTAGATATATGTCAGAGTAAAGCCGTAAGGTCCCAACAGTCTGATAAGAGTTACTAGAAAACATTGCAGCACACCTAATCTTCCATATATTTTTCAAAACAACATGTCAAATAGAATCAGCAATAACATCTTTTTGCATGCCAAAGCCGAAGATAGCCTCTTTCCAAGACAAATCATGCTTAAAAACAGTAGACAAATCTCTAAAAATTGAAAACCAAATCCTTTTAACATAAATGCAATCCCAAAAAATGTGCTTCAAACTTTCCACACCCTTGCAAAAAGGACAGCTTGCTGATTGAACCATAATGTACTTCAATCTATCCCCCACAGGTAGTTTGCAGTGCAATATTTTCCAGACCAACACCTGTGCATCAAAATCAGCTTTAGACCGCCATATCTGAGCACTTAATTTATACCAAAATTTGAAACTAAATCTGCATTTCCACTTCTAGTTCAAACAAGTAGCAATATTGCAGCTAGGCAAAAGCTTCAAATATATGTGTTTCAAAGGAAAATTATTGAAATGACGATAAGATAACCATTTCCAATCTCGAAAAAAGTAATAATCCCTTGAAGTACAGAACTTCATAGTCAAATCCACTGGCACAAGAGATTTAATAAAAATGATGAACTGTTCATATCCAGAACTCAGCCCATACTGTTCCTTAATTTTAACCCAAGGAGCCCAGTCAAAAAGGTCAAAATCCCAAAG
Organism: Sequoia sempervirens; assembly: GCA_007258455.2. NCBI lineage: Eukaryota > Viridiplantae > Streptophyta > Pinopsida > Cupressales > Cupressaceae > Sequoia > Sequoia sempervirens. The sequence continues at coordinate 841,745,265 of VDFB02281492.1, read as the reverse complement.
ATCTTTAAACTGTCTAACTCCCTTTTTAAATAAAAAGTAAGCGTGTCTTGGAAAGCATAAATCCAAAGGTTGATCATGATACATGATTAATTTGTTCCACCAAATGGACATCGAAACAAAGCTGAACCCGGTTTGCAAAGGTGAACCATTCCAATGTAAAAACTTGCTAACTTTTTGCCATGCTTTCCAAACTGATTGAAGGGGAAAAGAAGCTCTGAGTTTAAAAGAAGAAGGCAGAAGCAATTTATCAAGCCAACGAACACCTTGCCACTTCTTCTTAATAGAAGCATCCATGATACGTTGACGAACTAAAACCTTCCATGGTTCATCTCCACTAGCAGCTCTTATAATCCATTTGGCTGCAAGGCAGATCCCTTGGGTTTGGGGATTAATAAGTCCAAGGCCACCTTTATGTTTTGGTTGAATACAGTGAGACCATGAAGAAGCTATAAAACCACCATTACCATCCCATTTGGACCACAAGAATCTTCTAACCATTTTGTTGAGTTCCTCGTAGCCTTGCCTGGAAGGCATCCAACAAGAAGAAAAGTACACATGGGAAGCAATGAAAATTTTATTTTCCACTTGAATCCTACCAGCCAAGGACAAAAATTTATTGCCAAAAGTGAACAGCTTATGCTTAAGTCTATTTAAAAACCAGGTCCACATTTTAGAAAGAGAAACTCCCAAACCAAAGGGAATACCCAAATATCTAGTTATCTCACCATGTTTGATTTGACGCCATTCTTTTGGTATCCATTGAGAATTAGAATAGGGCTGAGTCATTAAAAATTCAGTTTTATTGTGAGCAATAACCGAGCCAGAAACCTCACAGTACAGCTGAATCATTTCCAAAGCATTGTTCACCTCTTCTTCAGAATTATGCAGGAATAACATACTATCATCTGCAAAATGGGAATTAATGACCACCTTATCTTGAGGGATAGAAATCCCTTTGATGAGCTTCATTTGATGAGCCTTATGCAGAAAATAGCCTAAGGCATCAGCTGTAAGAACATACAGAAAGGGAGAAAGGGGACATCCCTGCCTTATGGAACGCTGTAAAATAAAGGGGTCTGACATATTCTTATTGATAATCAAATGAGCATTAGCATCTTGGAACAACATTTGAACATGCTTAAGAATTTTAGGACCAAACCCCAACCATTGAAGCATTTTAAGGATAAAGCTCCAACGAATTCTATCATAAGCTTTATCAAAATCCAACTTGACTATCAAAGCATTATGTCCTGATTGTTGTGCCCATTCCGCAGTCTCCCAAGCCAGCATAAGATTATCAAGAATATATCTCCCTTTTAAAAACCCTGTTTGTTCAGCCCTCACAATCATTTGCACAATGGGTTTAATTCTGATAGCTAAAGCCTTTGCAATAATTTTATATGAAGTGTTTAGAAGTGTGATAGGATGCCAACCAGCAATACTATCCTCATTCTTACCCTTAGGAATAAGTTTAATGATACCTTTGTTAATAGTAGGACCTAAGGACCCATTGTTAAAGGCTTCCAAATATAACATATAAAAATCATCCTTAATATGCTCCCACATGGTTTGGTAAAATTCAGCAGGAAGACCATCAAAGCCATGACTTTTATATGGTTTCATGGAAAATAGAGCATGTTCAATTTCTTCCAAGGAGAGTACTCGATCTAAATATTTTCTATAACCAGGGTCAATCATATTTGGAATAAATTCTTGCACACTGTCCTCCAAAGTAAGTTGAATATCAGTCCATTTAGTGTCTTCTCTAAACAGCCTTTCATAAAAATTATGAAACAAATTAATGATTTCAGCCTGGGAAGTATGATATCCATTTTCATCTTTAATAGCTTCAATTTTCTCATTTTTTATGTTTATAGTTAAGATAATTGAAGAAATACTTAGACCCCTTGTTCCCTTCCTTGATCCATTGCATTTTGGCTCCGATTTTAGCACCCTGACCTCTATAATGGTCTAGTTTTCGCAGCTGAGTTTCTGTAACAGCAATATGTTTCTGAAGTAATTCATCATGTGGATGAAGATTAAGTTTAGTTCTAGCCAGCTCTAACTGTCCTTGGAGAGATTTCTCACAGCGTTTACGTTTCCAAGCCATTCTTCTGCCGAATGAACGAAGAAACTCAACATATTGCTCTATAGTAGAAATCCACCAACTCACCCATGAATCTCCTTCATGAGGTTTGGGAATAGAGTTCCAAATCCCAACTAAGGCTGAAACACACTCTTTATTTTTAAGATGAGAAATATTCAGCTTGAAGGGGAGTTGAGAAGACTTAGAATCAGTACTCTCCAAAGATGAAATAGAACAAATAATTGGAAAATGATCAAATAAGGTTGTAGAATAGTCCACCAGCACCAAAAAATCTTGTGACAACTTCTCCAACCGTAAATTATGAGATAAGTAAAAGCGGTCCAATATGCTCAGCTTCCTCTCATTACCTAGTCTGCAATTAGACCAGGCGAACCAATTCTTGGCATGACAAGAGAATTTACTATGGATAGGATCAACTACTCCAAGCACATTTCTACAAAAAATCCATTTTTCAAATTCTTCTTGACTGAGTTTGAAATGACTGGGCCAACTACAATCTTCATGGTGCTCTACCATGTTAAAATCTCCTCCCACCACCCAATCAGCAATAGGAAGGTTTTTGGACATCCAATACCATAGCACAACTCTTTCTCTTGGATTATTAGGAGCATAAATTGAACAGAACCCAAAGGGTTTCCCATTGATAAGGGTAAGGGCCCAAGCACAATAATGGGAAGGGTCCTCGCCCTTATCAATGACATACTTAGAAATTGAAGGGGATAAACCAAGAACAGCCCCACCCCTGCCTTCATTATGCAAGGTATGAACAAAAAAAGCATCCTTCCACAAATTGAAAAGAGACATATCTAAACGTTCTTTGCCAATCTTAACTTCCTGTAACAAAAGCACATCTGGTTTCCATTTCTCAAGAGTGTCCTTGACTTTAAATTTGCGGTGAGGGTGAGACAGCCCTCTCACATTCCAAGATAAAATTCTAAACCTCATGGAGAAACGTCAAGAGATTCGTTCTCCTCTTGTGGCAAAACTCCAAAGCGATTAGAGATAGGGAATTCTTGACCATTAATCGATTTCTCAGCTGAACAACCAGGAGGAGATCTAGACCATTTTCTAGAATTAGGAGAAGGAGACAAAGATCTTCTAGGCGATTTCGACAACCTGGTGGAAGTTAGAGTAGCAGAATCAGCACAAGGGGAGTAAGAGTTTGAGGGAGGAGAAGGAGGTTCCCTTCGTTTACGAACAGTTTTCCAATCATCACACATCACAACCTCCTTATAAGAAGCATTGGCTGTCTTAGGAGGCTCAGAAGGAGAGTGCGGGTTAGAAGAGGGAAAACTATTGTCCTTTTGAAGAGACAAAGACGGAGAAGTATTAATGACTGTCTTGGGCTGCGAGGCAGAACTAGAAACAACCTTGGCTGGAGGGGCTTGTGAAGGAGAGAAGGAAGACCTATTTTTCCTAATGGGGCAATCTCTGATCAAATGACCCTCTTGGCGACAGAAAAAATAGGCATTGGGCTTATTGAGATAAACTATTGGCTGATCAATTTCAAAACCAGGACCATATAGTTTAATATAATCTGGCAAAGGTTTGTTCAAGTCTACTTCTACACAGACTCTTGGATGAACTCTTAAACTAGCAAACTTATCAGAACTTTGTTTGCACCAAATCACTTTACCCAGTTGTGACACAATATCCTTAAGATATGGACTGAAAACTAAATTGAAAAAGGGTAACTCCAACCACATTGGGTAACGGGAGCGAGAAGGGCCTTCAGGGTGAAAGTCAAATGACCAAGCTCGAAGGTAACATATCTGCCCACAAATAATCCATGTCCCATATTGCAATACTGCCTGGGCATGCTCTGCTGATTTAAACATATAGGAAACATATCCTTTACCTAACCCTTACTGTTTCAATCACCCATCCCCTATTTTCCCATTTATTCTGGCCCATTTATAAAGTGATTCGGAGGAATTCCCCTCAAAAAAAAATACAATAAGTTTTACGTTGGTGTTCAAATCTACAACTTCATCGGGGAGTTCTAGGGTTTTACCTTCCTCCTTGTTGAAATCTTAGACAATTTGATAGCCCTTAGTCTTCAAATCATCCGTCTCATTTGTAGGTGCACCCGATCAAAGCCATATTATCATCCAAATCATCATAACTCATAGAAGAATGGAGCTATTAATTTTAGTGGCCTGATTTCATAAAACTCTTCCTCATCCTTATTCCATCTAGCGAGGAGGCATGAATCGATAAATATTCATGCATCGTGACGGGTTCTAAATTCCATTTGTCCCACAAGGGTTTGAAGTTTCAGAAAAGTTTCAGTCAAAACCTACTGGTCTCGTCCAAAATAACATAATCATTTGTAAATATTTGCTGCTTTAAGTTATGAATAGTGTTATGTTTTGGAAATATTATTATTTAGAAGTTATTTAAATTTGATTTTTATAATATATATATTTTTTATTGTTTTATTTATATATAAAATAAAAGAATATTTTTATGTTTAATAATTTTGAAAATGATTTAAATTATTTGAATTGTATTTAGATTTAATTTTTTAATTATTTTTTATATTTAATATTATTTTTATAATTTTTATTTGAATGTGTATTTGTATTTATAGTTTATAATAATATTTTAAAAATATTAATAATATCTTTAAATTATTTGTATGTTTATTACAAATTTATAATATGGACAAGATAATTTACAATCAAATAATAATAAAAATCATGAAATTTGATTGCATGGGCAAGAATATCACAAAAAAAGATCCGATTGTATTCTTTCATCATAATAATAATTATTTTAATATATATATTTTTTATATTTTGTAATAATTATTATTTTTTATAGTTAACTTTGATTTTGGAATTTTGTAATAATTATTATTTTGATATATATTTTAAATTTTGTAATAATGAGTTCACATATCATAAAATTCTAAATTTGTAATTTATCTTAAGTGAAAAAACTAATATTTATTAGAGATAAATTACAAAGATTTGAAAATATTTATTAGAAATAAATCAAAATATCAAAAAAGATCAAATAAAAAAATCAAAGATAAAAAAAATAAAAAATAAATAAATAAAGCAATGATAAAAAATGAAACTAAAAGATCAAATAAAAAAATCAATGATAAAAGATAAATTAAAAGATGAAATAAACAAATCAAAGATAAATAAATAAAAAAATCAAAGATAAAAAATAAATTAAAAAATGAAATAAACAAACTAAAGACAAATAAATAAATTAAAGGATCATAACAAATAAATTAAAGAGATTTGATTGAAAAAATCAAAGATAAATCACAAACACCAAGTTATCCTTCTAATACCACTAAGCACTTGAGAAGATTGAAATAAATATCAATTCAAGGATGACCACAATTCCATTCACATGAATTTAAATAGTATTAACCAAGATCACTCAAATATCTAGCCAAGGATTTAAGATTGCTTAAGGAAGATACATTTCCAATGGAGAACCCTTCCTTATCCAAATATTTAGATATTATTGACAAATTATAAATAGAAAAGAGGATATTATAGTAAGAAGTGGTTATTTAGATATTATTAACTCATTATAAATAGAAAAGAGGATCATTTATTAAGAAGTGGTTGAAAGTGTCATAATAGTTACCTCTATAACTCACTTAATTTTCAATGCTTATAATTTTTGAAGAACAAAACCAAATAAGTCATAAGTTGCAGTAAGTAAATCAAATGAAAATGTGTATTGTAAATGAATTAAAATATTAAATAAATAAATCATTTAGATAAAAGATAAATCAAATATATGAACAAACTAAAAGATCAAATATGTAAATAAAAATAAATAAAAAATTAAAAGATCAAATAATTAAATAAAAATATCTATATTATAAAAATCAAATTTAAATAAATTCTAAATAATAATCTTGGTCTCCAAAACATAATACTATTCCTAAGTTCAAAAACCCTTGGCAAATATTTATACAAATATAGTTATTTGCTAGCTGTATGAATGTGCTCTTGCTCGAGAATCAAAAGGTTGTACGAATCTGCCTGCTCAAGAATAAAAAACAGAGGCTGTTAGTACATTTAAATGGTATGCTATGCCATGTAGCATGGAGTAGCACATCCATGCCCCGGTGCATTCCTGGGGCTAGATAGCCGCTGCCGCGGTTAAAAGGAAAAACCTGCAAAAGGTACCCGATGACCAGGTACTCATTGATGTAGACAATGTACGCACATTGTAGTTAATCTGCAGGAATTAAAAATGCTGATCCACAATAATATGTGCCCCAAACAAGACAAAAATTATACACAATATTTTCCCAAAATACATAATAAATTTTCCCCAAATTTTAATATAGAATATCGCAGAAAATATTTTTGAAAAATATTATTTTGTGAAAATTAAAAAATGGCACGACTTGGGAGTGTTCCAACAAAATTTTTTTTGCCTCAAGAACAACTTTACCCAAAATGGACAAATTTATAGTCAAAATCCATCTGCGAAACCTTCTGATCTCAACTATGAGGTCCTTGAAACCCCAATTTGCACCTAGCAAATATGTTCAAGCCAAAATAATACCCTCAGATCTGGGAAGGAATCTGCAACACTTGAAGAGCTTTGATACCACGTGGGAGAAAATGGTGACTCCCCAACACCCCCAGGAATAGTTGTGACCAAAACCACTTCCACAAGAGAGAGTGACAATAAAGCTTGCTTCACAATGCAAGATTAATTAATGGTTGAATATGATGATTGATTGATGCAAATGTACATGAGATGCCTTGCTTATAAAGGAAAGGTTAAGATGTATTAATGAACATGATGTTGACAAATGTCATAATCCTATGGCATGAGACAACCAACAACCTAATCACCTAGGAAATGATGCATTACTAGCTAGATAAGATAAGTTCTAGAAAAGCCAACTAAGACATCTAGAAAGAATATTTTTCCTAAGTAAACTTAATCATGTGAATATTTCCCCTAATTACCTAGTGAATGAATTATCTAGGTACAAGACATTTATTCACACCAACACAAATTAGGAAATGTGTGATGTAATTAGGACTAAATGGAATGATATGAATGCAACTAAACTATGAAATTGAGCAATTATGAATGCAAAACCTAAGAATAATGTAGTGTTTGAAAACACTATGTAATGCAACAATGAACTAGAAATGAATGAATGCTTAACAAAACTGAACCAAACTCAAAATGTGCACCTAGAATGTGGATGAAGACTAGAAATGGATTCTACAATGCTGATAGTCCTGATTTTTAGGCCTGGTGGGACTCATTCACCACTCTGGGAAAATTAGTCCCAGTTTTGCAAAACTGAGCCGGAACCTATTTCTGACAAAAGGGTATCTAAAAATGTAAAAAACTCAAAAATGACCTAGAAGTGGGACTCATTCACCATTGATGGTGAATGAGTCCAATTTTGAATTTATAAATATTCAAGAGTGGGATCCAAAGCTTCCAATCTACACTTTGACTTCCTACAAGTGTCCACTTTCGAAACATTGATTTATGGGTCTGAAAATGAGCTTTTGTTGATATTTTGACTTGGATGATGAAGAGAAGACTTGAGAAACTTGAAAACTTGATCTTCAATGATTTCAACACTTCCAAGAGTCCTAAATATGCAAACACACAAGAAAGGAAGAAGAAATGTTGAATGTTAGGGCATGGGGGTTTGCTAAGTCAAACCCCTTTTAGGTAATTAAACCAAAATAGAGAAAGAATGGAATGAAACATGCAATAATGGAGTTGATTACTTTCCCTGATGTTTGATCTTGAGAATCTGCTACGAAACATGAAGAATCTACCCTTGAATGTCTAAAAAATTGATGTCTTAATGCCTTGAAATTATAAAACCCTAAGTTGCTTGAATTGAATGAGAAGATTGGTGGATGAATAATGAAGAATGAATGTGATTTAGGGTAAAAAGACTTATATTTATAGGGAATTCACCTATTTCACTTGTTAATACCTCATCACAGGCCGACATGAAGTAATAATAAACTTAAATTTCACCTTTTTTCCCACTCAAAGGTCAAAATTGGACCAAATGGGACTGATTTTCCACACATGGAGAATGGGTCCCACCTAGATGGGACTGATTCACCATGCATGGTGAATGTGTCCCACAAGGGGCCAATTTGACAGCTAGAAAGCTAGGAGATAAGGAAATAAGGTTTAAATTGCAATCTTGTCGAGTATTTGATCAATTTAAGCCTTAGGATGCACAATGTGGGTTAATAGGGGCCTATTAATGATTATGTGAATGTAAAATAGGGATTAGGACATAGAATTCAATGTGAAAGTGTGATTAAATACACTTTACAACACTAAAATGAGGTCAACATAGCCTAGGAAGGCACAAGAACCAATGTGAATGTGCAAGACACATTACAACACTAGTTTATCATTAAGTTTAAGTTATAAACTTTCTAGATTGATGTAATAATGTTATTAAATATGTTTTATAATGTTGAATTAGGGAGAAATGGGTTTATTAAGTTTAGAAAAGTGTGAAAATTCTTTACAAGACTTTACAACACCTTTACAAGACATCAATAAACATATTTTATTTAGTGTGCAAGTATCCAAGACTTGGTGTGGATGCATAAAATGCCTCACAACACTTAAGTCAAGGCCTTATTAAGTTAATTTATCATGAATTATTCCCATGTCAAGCAAAGGGTACTTTTTTCTATGACATACTTTCTTACCCCACCTAGATATCAATTTATGATAAGTTTGATGATGAATCCTGGAACCCCACCCTAGAAGGTTCCCCCATTGATTCCCCTATTTATGAAGTTTTTTTGAAGCCTCCAAGTCTCCCCTATCTGCTAACCCTTTTATCCTCCAAATTCCCCAACCCTTTATGTTAAATTGGACAATGCCCTCAAAGATTCCCAATTAGATGATGTTATTTGTGCCTATTGTGCCCCTTGAAACTTAAAATTACTGACCTAATTAAGGCTGTGAATATTAAAAATTATATTCTAAAATGGTTTCTTTCCCAACTTTTCATGGTTAAGGATAAAATTCAGCATTTGGAAGATAAGGTGCTTAATCAAAAGGAGACCTAGTAGGGTGAGGTTGATGACGAGAGTCGTTGGGCCCTTTTTTTTTCTTTCTTTCCAAGTCTTTTGACAAGTGGGACAATTGGGAAAATAAAATTGATGAGCTTAGGGATGTGGTTGGCATTGTGGAAGAGAGGGAGAAGTTCTAGGAGGATGTTACTACCATGCATAGAAATTAGGAAAAAAAATTCAATTGTTTGTAGGAAATTGTTCACTACAACAAGGAAACAGTGAAAAATGATATAGTTGAACCATTCAAGTGTTCCAATAGGAGGTCTAAAATAGCCTTGGCAAAATTGTTGGTGATGAATGTTAGGAAGTTATGCAGTCAAAGAAGGGTAGGAAAGGTGGTTTTTCTACATCCCCCAATACTTAGGAGGACCAACCTTCACAAAAGAAGCCCTTGTCTTTTGAAGAAAAAATACAATTTCTAGAAAATGAATGATAGTCCATTATTGGTGTCAAGTTGCTTGGAAACAAGTAGTTGGTTTGGTCCACAACTAGTTCTTCCCTATTTTTATCTTTTTTATCTTTTCTTGTTCTTTGTGTATCTTTTTTTCCTTTTCTTTTTGGGTGCATCATGTGTCATGAGTGCCCCTATTTGGCCTTTACAACCATTTTATAAAAGGGTATTGGCCCTTCCCAACTTTATTCTAATCAAAACATGAAAATGAATAATCTCCTTAACCTTATTTATATTGATGTTAAAACTAATATGGAACAATGATAATATTAATATTAGTATTATTATTAATATGAATATTTATACTAATTAATTAGAAATTTAAATTCAAATTAATAAAATGATATTATTCATATCCCTTATACAATGATATTATCAAGAATCGATAATAGTGTTAAGATAATTTTATGAATTAATGTTAGTACTAAAATAAATATTAATATTGTTATAATTATAGAAATTAATATTAGTCTTAATATCATGGGAAGTGTGTTTAAAGTGGCATCACAGATATGGTGTAAAAAAAAAAACCTAATCCAAAAATTGATAGGCACATGATGTTGAACACCTGAAACACTAAGAGGGGGGTGAATCAATATTTAATAAAATTTATTACCTTCATGAACATTAAATATCCATTCAATGCATCACATTAAACTTGTAGTAATAGAAAGGGACATAGAAAGAATGCATCACATTAAAGAACAAAAGAACACCATATTTACATGGAAAACCCAAAAAGGGAAAAACTATGGTGAGGATTATCTCACAATATTATAACCAGTTATAAGATATTACATAATGGCTCATTACCATGATGACTATTACAAAATGACTCGCTATCCAAAGAATAGAAGAAGTGGTTCACTAATAGAAGAGAAAATATTGTGGCTCATTGCTACATATTTTTTTGATACAATACATCTACAAGATGTTGGAGATAGTTCCAATTAAGATCTGTAAACTAAATTAACACACTTCATGCTTCACAACTATCATACTCTCCTCTGTAAAATTATATTTGCATCACATCCTGCCACTTTCATATCAATACATTCACTCTAATAATTCAACTCTCCTAAAACACCCAAATTATCTTACATATATATGTGTTACATCCACAAACACTTCCAACATCAATTAGGTCAACCTAATTAGATGTATTGTGCATCCTCATAGCTTGTTGGCTCAAAAATAAACCATGCAAGCATCACAATATAAAAAAAATGTGTGACACATCAAAATAGGTTGTAATGACCTATAATTACTCTCATAAGTCTAATCCATAAATCATTTAATTCTACATGACCTCAAACCCTTTAGGTTAGCACCACTAGTGAAGCAAAAATAGAATGAATCAACTATTCATTCACAACTCAACATGGTGACTTCCAACATACTTTCCAATTAGAGCATACAAAATTTTGACACCTATAAACACATCCTAAAAATTGCATAGCATAACAATCATTTGTGGTGGAATCTGGAGCATTCAAATCAAGTAATCTATCACTATAACTGTACCATATCTAAGTGATACACTGTCAACTCGAAATTCAACTATTGAGGACTTCAAGGCTTGAACCTTTGGATTTAGATTCCTCCAACATGCACCAAAATTACCTTAGAATATCATGACAATATTATTCATGGTGGAGCAATGCAAAACACAAAATAGCTTCTCCAAACACTAAAAACTATATTCCCAACTTAGGAAATTTATCCAGCACATTTTATTTTCTTTCGACTAGTAGTTCAACTATGCAATGATTTGAAATCACTAACAATACCAAATTTACTCATGTTTATCAAACATCAGCTATACATAAATGTTGCCATTGCAACAATGTTTACATGAATCCCCCCCTCTTGCCAATGGCTGCTCCCCCAGCCTTCTGGTGCCTACTCTATTCCTGCTTTCGACCACACTAACCCTAATGTTATTTTGGTGGGCTCTAGTTCTTCAGCTAAAAAGTTAGTTTCCTATCCTAAAGACTCTCCTATTGTTTCTGCTAAAGCGGTCGAGGTCAGTCTTGAGAGTCCCCACTCCCCTCAGAATGTTCAAAAGGAGATTTGTAGCCCTCCCAGAGGTGCGGAGTCGGTGAATTACGGTGTCAATTCTAATAGTGACCCCCCTTATGACTTTGTTGGAACTGCCAAGAGATGCTCTCAGGAGCAATTTAAATATGCCAAATGGTTATTTTATGAAATCAATGAGTTGAAGACCAAAAATCTGTCTCTTCATAGTAAGTTGGGGGAAATTGAAGCCAAAGTTGCTGGGCTAAGTCAACTCGAAGTGGAGAAGAATGCCTTTGTGAAGGAAAGTATGCAAAAGGATAGTACTGTTGAAAATGATCTTGATAAAATTAAAGGAACCATGAAAAAAATTGTTGATCAAAATTGTAGAATAGCCAAACATAATTCTTTAATCATCAAAGCCATAACTGAAAGTGTGGAGAAAACCCAGAATAGAGCGATTATTGTCGACTTAGATAAGGAGAAAGACCAGGATGAGGACGCGGGGATCTCTAGGCGCACTAGATCAAATATGAAAAGAAAAGCCCTGTCTACCTCAAATATGACTCAAATTTTCATGGAGGGGGGCCAAGACATGGTGGACCTAGAAGCGGTTGCTGACGAGCTCCTGAAGACTATCGATTAGCTGTGGGTGGGCCCTGGTTTCACTGTGTGATGGCTTTCTGATGGTTTTTTTGTGGCTTTTTGTGGCTTCCAGTTTTAGCTAGTTTTTATCTCTTTGGTAGCCTTTTTTTGTTGTTCGGACGTCTCTTTTTGGTCTCTGTTTGTAATGTTACTTTGTGGTTTTGGGTCCCTATAAAACCCGTTTATCCCTTTTATCAAAAAAAATGTTTACATGAATTACAAAAGCATAGTAATGTCATCTTCCATACATCCACCAATATTCTAAATGAAAAACAAAACTTCCAAGAATCTCCCCCTTCATCATTGATGGAAACACATCCTTCAAAAACTCTCAATTTACTCCCCCTTTGACATCAAAGGGAAAGCGCTCTAAATATCAAGCTTTTCAAACTATCTCGATTGTTCTCCCTTTTTTAAAATTTACATGTATGTACATGAGAATAGCTCCCCCTTACTACTTCATTCGTATACTCAATACTTCAATAATTTGCATTAGGGAAACTACCCCTAACAATGTTATCCATCAAAAATGACCAAAAGTGTATTGCAACATTATCCACTACTTCTACATATGTACAAAGAAATCAAAAGCTGCATAAATAAAATAGAAATGTACATTTCAATTAGAAGAGCATAAAATAACCTTGTAGTACACCTTCACTATTGCAAGGTGTGTCTTCCAATCCTTCTTTCCAACTTCTGAGTCCTTCTGGTTGAAGGTAAACATGCAACACTAGTTCTCAAATTGCATAAGGAGGTCTTCCCCTTCATCCGGTGAATTGGGCAACAATTTCTTTTGCGACAACTTCTTTGCAATTACTAATACACCAATTTCTTTTGTGACAACTTCCTTACAATTACCAGATCTCTAAGCTGGTTGTATATCACTATTATCTTCTCCTTTTTTCTCTTACAACTGGAAAAAATGTCTAGGAATATTCTCAATTGCTATCCTTGTAGTATCATCTGCATCATTTACCAAATCATACACATCCGAGGCCTAATAAATCTGTGACTCTATTGAGTCCATCTAGTCCTTAATGTACATTTTTCAAAATTTCTTGTAGTTTACCATGTGGAACACTACTCTTGTATGATATTTCGATCAATATCCTATCATTGACCTTCTTTATCATTTTTTTTCCATCATATCTTCCAAATTGGTAGAATAGTCTTTGAAAGAGTCCAATAACAGTTTTAATTTCTCTACACCAGATAAAGATTCAATAATAGTTGCTCTGAGAATTCCTTCTTTCAATACTTTAACTACTTACTCGATCAATTTTGTGCTCTTTTGGTGTGTTGATAGTATCTTCTTCCTTGTAGAGGCATGAAATACATCACCAAGTTGAAGCTTTTGTAGGGGAGATATTTTTTCCATGTCCACTTGTCCTCGTTACATTAGAAGTTGTAGAATTTGTGCAAATACTACTAGTTCAAATTGCAACTACATGTCTAATATACTATTCAATGAATATTTGAAGGTTTCGAAGGATTCACCAACAATCTTTGTATTTTGTTCTTTTTATGGAAACAAAAAAACTTCCCCTTTACTTTTCCTTGCTTGGGCCTACCTTGTTAAATTAAGCATAATGTTACCTTGATTTAGTGTTGTAAGGTGTTTGAAACATTCACATTAGATCTTGGGCCCTTGTGAACTAAATGGATTTAATTGCACCTTATTTTAATGTGTTGTAAAGTGTTGTTCCAAACTTTCACACTTTTCTAGGGTTATCATTAATAATTGGGATTCTTTATACCTTATTTTGCCTTATTTCACATCCATGAGCCTCATTTAATGCATATTTTTGAGGATAATCCTGACATAAATCAACATTCAATCATAATTCATGTCTTTTTAGGTTTTGTGGCCTAAATTTAGTGATCTGGGACTCATATGCCACCTTGGGAATATTAGTCCCACCTAGGTTTGTAGGACTCGATCTTGATTTTTCATAATTCTAATTTTAAAAATGTGTCTCATAATTAATGCCTAATGGGACTCATATGCCACTTTTGGCATGTGAGTCTCGTGTGGCCCAAAATTAAATTGTATTCAATTTCTTGGAGGGATTTTATTCTCCTAGTTCTAATGTCAGCTTGTAGTGTTATAATTTAAAGAAATTTGGCATAAACAAGTATAAATACAAGTTTCTTTCACTCATTTTCACCTAAGAATTCATGAGACCATCCCAAGCTTTCAAGTATTCATGCATTATAGAAAATTTGTGATCAAGGAAGCATTCAAGAGTTTACAAGAGCATTCAAAAGTCCTCAAGAGCTGATTATCAAGTGTTTTAGAGAACAAATCAAGTATCAAGCATCATGTCAAAGTCATCATGCATCATGTTTGTTTTTTGTTAACAATTGTGATGCAGGGTTTCATGATTCAAGCTAGCATTCAATCCAAGATCTAAAACATTCAAGCATGAGTCAAGATCTACATCCATTGGAGCCATCTCATACATGTTTTCAACACTTTATTGTTAGGGTTTGGTGAGTTGCAACATAACATTTTGTTCATTAATCATTATCCTTTCCTATTCAATTTCATTTCAGGTTTGATTACCAAAACAAGGCTTGACCAAGGAAAGCCCCTTTCCACTAACAAAACAACATTTTTCCCTCCCTTTAGTGTGTGATTTGAAAATATAGGTTGAATAGATATTAAAGAGTAAGTTTGGATAAAGTTGTCAAAGTGTTCAAAGTTGTCACCTTTCACTGGACATCATTGAAAGACATCTATAGGTTACAAATTAGAGATTCTAATCTAGAAATTAGGTGGAAAGGATAGAGAAGACATTGAAGAGAAAAATCAGACTTTCAATTTCTAGAAAACCCTAACTGGACTGATATGCTACTTTTAGTGTATGATTCCCAATATAGGAAAAATTGTAGATTTTAGGAGTTTCAATCATATCTTTGTGAGATTTTTGTTCCTACCCAGAAACCCTAATCTGGGATGTGAAATGTAGAAAAATAGAGTTGGGGAGGAAGCCCACTTCTTCTCCTTTGGTAATTAATTAATGTCCTAGTAACCATAATTGGATTTACTATCAACCCCAAAGGGTGAGTCAATTATCAACAAGGAAGACCTAGAAGGGGGTTCTTTAAGCTTTAAGGGGTCCACCAACAAGAAAAAGCTTGGACAAGAAAAGTAAACATTCAACTAAAAAAAGCTAATAATGCAAGATAAATGAAGCATGAAAATGATGAAATTAAGCAACTGGAAGTTAGGAGGTATGTACATGGGAAGTTTTGAAATGTGACAAGGATTCCAAAAATGAAAAGAAGCTGTCAAAATGTGCTATGGAGGACTAAGATTCCCTTATTGTCTTATTAGTTTCAGTGTTATTTTTTGGGGTAGATGCAAAATCTTTAGATGTCGGAAGCGGATCCGAAATAATTTTTGAAAATACCCTCAAGAGGACTAAGACACCCTAGGTGTCTTATTAGTCCCGATCTAAATTTTTGAAATCTTTGAATGTGGTCTTGAGGCTTGATGTTTTCACTTTCTTCTTCTTTGATTTTAGGTTCTGAAACTTTCAGATTTGACTTGTAAGTGAGTTTCTGTGAAGATGACAACTTTGCAATGCAACTTTGCACTTCAAGTTATCTTCAAGTCTTCAACCTAAATATTTAATCACAAACACATAAGAGGGGAAAAACTTGTTGACTGTTAGTAAATGTGTGTTTTCCTTGGTCAAACCCCTTGTTGGTAATTAAACCTTGAAATAAAATGAAATGAAGGAGGGAAATGACATGAGTGAACAAAAAAATATGTTGCAACTCACCAAAACCTTGTAATAAGGTGTTGCAAATATGCTTGAAATGGCTACAATGGATGTGGTTCTTAACTCTTTCTTGAAGGATAGATCTTGCATTAAACACTTGCTTGAATTATAAACCCTACATCACAAAATTTAGCACAATAACAAACATGATGCAACAATATCCTTGATATGATGCTTGAATCTTGATGAAGGCTCCAAATTCTTGATGAAATGCTCTTGAATGCTCAATTTTCTATAAGGAAAGCTTTCACAAAAGACTTGGATGAGAAATGAATGAATAAACCTTGTATTTATACTTATCCATGCTTAATATCACAAAATTACACCACACCAAGCTGACGTATGAATTAATTAATTAAAGGAGGCTAAATCCCACTATAATTTGAAATTAAACCCTAAAAATATCTTAATGGGGACTAAGATTCCCTAGGTGGTGTCTTAGTCCCGAGGCATGAAACTCGGGACACAGACTCCAAAAAGAGGCCACCTTAAGGCACTTGTGAAATCAAGGTCCCAAGAAATTTGGGGTACAAAGATGCCCTAGGTGTCTTATTAGTCCCAGTCCAAAAATCAAGGACACACAACTAGAATCATTAAATTATCATTTATCCATTGATGTTTTTTGAGATTAGCCAAAAAAAATATAATTTATTATGCTTATGGATGCAAAATAGGACCAATTAAGACATAAATAAGGATAAACAAAGAAAGGCAAGACCAAAAAGTGTTAAATGCAAGGGTATGCATTTTCCTAAACTACATTTAGCCCCCTCTTTAGTGAGAGGATGAACTTTCATCAAACTCACACTTAATTAGTCAACCACGTAATCAAGAGGGATTCTAATGTAAAAATGCTAGTAAGATAGGATGACTACAATCAAGAGGATGGCCAACCCGTGAAGATCAAGATCCTATGGAAAAAAACATAAGCACAAAGGAACATACATGACGATGATATATGAAGTCATATCCAAATCGTAAACATACACCATCAAAGGCAAGAAAAGAAAAAGAAAAAGAAAAATGTTGTGGATCAAGCTTCAACTGGTCGTGCAATGTGCTATGGACCACATCTAGGCTGTTTGTCCAAAAAAGGTTTACAAGTGGAACACACTGTCCACTATGCAGACAAAGTGCACGCCCACAAGGGCTAGTGAAGCTAGTTGTTCACCAGGTGAGCCCTAGGGAACCATATCAAATCCATACCTTCATGACTTTAATAAGGTACCAAAATGCATGGTCACAAGGGCTAGTGAAGCTAGGTGAGCCCCACGAGGTCTGTATCAATGGCCGAAAAAAATTCATGCTCACAAGGGCTAGGGAAACTAGTTTTTCACTAGGTGAGCCCCAGGGGACCATATCAAAGACATACCTTCATGACTTTGATAAGGTACAAAAAGAAAAATGCAACAAGAGAGGGATGTTCAAAGGGATTTTTCTTAGTTCACGTGAGGTACTAATCTAAGGGGAGATCATTCCTAATGTCTCCAAGAGAGAACCAATCAAAGGATAAAAGATTCACAACTTAGGGAATGCAATATGTCGCATCACCACTAAGAGTAATGCAATATGCTAAGATAGATCAAGCTCTTGAAGGACATTACTCCTAATGTCACCGTAAAGAGAGAAACACATCACATGAAGTAAGAAAATCACATCAAGGAAAATGGAAAATGCAAATGAAATCATGCCTTTTCCAATGTATGCCCCCACTTTAAAGGAATTACTAACACAATGTTGTGAGCAATTACTTTAAAGTAGCCAAAAATGAAAAGGAAAAGAGGGTTGCCCCCCAGAAGCATATAAGGGATCTATGGATTCAGGGTCAACATTTGTCTTTGCTAAAATGATATTAAAGAGCTCAGAACTATCATCATTCCCCAAATACATATAGAATTGGAAGAATGAAACAAAGAGAGTGAAAACAAAGGAAAATATTTTGAGTCAACATGGAAGAGACATAGGGAGTCTCAATGCCTTGCATCATCCCAAAAAGGAAAACACAAGACCAAAATGGAAAGATAAATAAAAGATAATGAAAAATATTTTGCGTCAACATGGAAGAGACATAGAGTATCTAATGCTTTGCATCATCTGCAAAAGGAAAACATAAGACAACCATGAAAAGATAATAAAAAAATATTTTGGTTCAACATGGAAGAGACATTGGGTTTCTCAATGGCTTGTGTCATCCCCAAAAGGAAAACACAAGACAAAATGCAAATGAAAGGCAAAGATAAATGAAAGGGAAAAATCTTACGACATATAGAAGAATGAAGGTACAACTAGATGAATGCACATAGAGAGAGAAAATGTTGAACAATACGAGGGATCACATCACACACATGTAATCCAAAGAAAAAAGAAAGGAAAAAAGGAAAGAAAAAATACTAGTAAAGCACATGTGAGTCAACCATCCAACAGGTAATCTGCATCCCAGTCTTGTTCGGTAAATGCGGAATGCAGATCACTAGCAATAGGTACAATGTCAAGTGTTGTACTAGGAGAATTAACAAGTTCAACATGTGGTGCATCACTTGGTTTAGAAGGATCAACATGGTTGCTATCGTCTAAGCTCATAGAAGAGGAAAATAACAAATTCAACTCATTATGCACTTTCTCATCAATTTTAGCTATTTATTCATCATCATCCAAGTTAACCACAACAAGAGGGTATGTGTAGGATCATCATGGAAAAAACAGGCCCTTAAGTGGCAAAAAATTTAGAAAAATCAGAGTTAGGTAGCTTGGCATAAAAATTTGAATAATTTATCTATATTATTTCAAAATCATGTAAGAATAGAATTTGTAGCAAATTGAATGCAGTTTCTAAACTACTAGGTTTATTTTTTTTTAAACAAAATCTATTTGGTGAAAATTTGAAATTTCAATGCAGTAACTGTACTTAAATTTCAGGGAAAAAATAAGGTGCCTGTCTAACCACCCTAACCACAATAAAATGATAATATTTTTTTATAATATTTTAGATATAAGTAGAGGACTCATGTCCCAATGTGATGCATATTTTTCTGTAATTTTTTCCAAGTAAATAATTAATTATGATTTTTTTATTACAACTTTTAAAAAATAAAAAAACTCATATGTCTAACCACCTTGACTTGGTCAAAACTTCATGAAATTCAATTCTTTTTTTTTTATTCCTCTAGTATATGAAGCATAGAGTGTGATGCACATTTCAGATTCAAAAAATGTGATACTGTTTGAAAGCTATAGATGTTTTTCAATTACCCTATCAATCAAGACTTTATTCGTAATTCAAATAGAAAATGAATAATAATTATTTATTAATTTCAAAGTAAATCATAATTTATATTCATGGAAAGCTGAGAATATCCTTTAAAAATCCTTTGCATTTAATTAATTTTGGGTAAAAAAAAGTCGTCAGCCACATAACCTAAAAATACCCATCATATTGCAACTTTTTGGCCCATCATGATCCTACACATACCCAAGAGGATGAATGATAATATCCATAGAAGGTGTTGGTCCTTGTTGTGTTGGAGACATAGGATATGTTTGTTCTCCTAATGGAGGAGGCTCATCATTTATTGCTTATGTCAAGTTTGGCTTTTGATTTTCAATGTTGTTCTCTTCATTCATATTTTGAGCAATAGCATGACATCTACGACTACGCTCTCTAGCATTTCTATTTCTTTTATTATGGTTTTCAAGTTGTGTTTGTGTAGGAGCAGGTTTGTTAGCCATAGGTTCCTTTTCTCCTTCTGAGGGAAGAATGGAAGAAACCATGGAAGGTTGTTCAACCACTATCTCTTTGGCTTTATAAATTTGTGTAGGAGGTGGATTAGGACTTGTTTGTTTTTCTCTTAGCCTTTTGTAGGAAATAGAAAAGGTGTTTTTGATGGATGGGTCTTGGTTAGATGGAAGGGATTTAAGCTCAATATTGTTTTCTTCAAGGGGCTGAGGTTCAATCATGGGTGGAGGAAAGTTTTCAAGGGATAACTTGGCTATGAATTTTGCTTTAAAATTTTGGTAGGATAGGAAAAGGAAGTCCTCACGGGGTCTTATAGGTTCCATGAGCTCAGGTCAAAAATAGTCTAAGGAAAAATTTCCACAAGAAGATGGAGGTTTAAAGTCACTATGGTTCATAGTAAACATTTCATTTCTGACTGGAAACTTTAAGCAATTGTGGAAAATGGATGGGACCGCATTCATGGAGTGAAGCCATTTGTAGACTAACATCACATGAAATTGATCTAAATTAGAGATGATAGAGAATGATACATTTAATTTATTCGGTCCTACTTGTAAAGGAAGTGTGATCAAGCCCATTGTAGCACAAGCAAAAAGATCATGCATTTTAATCTATCCTTTTTGTTTATCATATCTATCTTGAGTAATTTCATATACATATAAGAGTTCTTTTGTGACACATTCTCTCCATAGACAGGATCAATTAAAATCCTAGGAGTGGGCCTGTTATTGATTCTGTCGGTTATGTAAAGAGGACCATCAAGTGCATTCTTGATTATTTCTTCTAAAGAGAAAGTAATGTCCATAGGCATTATGGTTTGTTGTTTATGAAGCTTGATGCCAATCATTCCTATCATTATATTAATAGGACTTTGGTCACTAGTATCCTTAGGATTTTGTTCATCATATCCCATAGGATTTTGTTCATTATTGCTCATGTTTTCATCATCTATGTCAACATTCATCACATTGGGATTAGTTTCAATAGCCTTAACAAATGAAATATTATGGTTAGGCACAGGAATTGTAAATATTTACAAGTTTTGGTTAGGAGGTGTTAGTATTTTTTCTAGTACACCTTTAGAACTCTCTAAAGAGTAACCAACTCCTATATCAAGAATCCTCAAGATGAATGGCCAACTTGACAAGTGGAGGACCCTAAGCTCTTTACTCCTACACTTCAGGTTCTATGGGACCTAGGAGGGTATTCCTCATTGTGTTCATTATGATCTATTTGGTGGAGAACACTTTTATGCACAGATTGGTTCCTACAATTTGGAAATAAACATAATCCACTAAAGCTTTGGCTGATCTTTAAGTAAATAATCATTTATTTACCACTTGAAAAAATAAGTATTTCAAACACATGCTTCATGAGTTAAACAATTTAAATGAATTGTGTTCTCATTCTAAATCCATGGTCAGGTAAATCATCAACACATTTAATTGCAAATATTTCTAACAAATAGACCAGTGTTTCATCAATTGGGCAATAGAGTTGAATATGCAATAAGTAGTAATGCACAAATTCTTGAACTCTGATAATAGTGGACTATTTTTGTAATGCCTTGCAATTTGAAAACTCACAATTTCTAAAACATTTCTTCTTATTAGATCCTTTGCAAATTCTCACAATTATGTAACCCTATTCAAGCATTTAATTAATCCTTTGAGTTAAAGAAAAAATAAGGACACACATTCAATTGACACTTGAAGATAAATGATAATACCCTTGATATTTTCATTTATGACTTGTAGAAATTTACAACAGGAGAGTAAATGTTTTAGAGATAAGTTTGTTTCAATACTAGTAATTTGCATAAAACTAATTTAAGACCATTACATATAAGATTCAAGCTCAAGATGATTCTACTATTCTATTCATTAACATTCTTTATATTCCCTATTTCTACCCAGACCATATACTGGACTCAAAATTTTAGAATTCACTATAATGAGCCTTCAAATCCATTTTATAAGCCAAGGGAGGAACAAGCATCAGGCTCATTATAGTTACATTTCAAGAATATTTCATTTCATTCAAAAAATTCCCTAAGTTGTTGCTTGTAATCATTTGTTGAACTGGGGAAGCAAAATTCACTTCATTTCACCAAAAGGGAACTGACCAATGCTGCCAAAAGTTGTCTTTAGCCACCAACGAGAATTTGCATTCTAACCACGTTGAGCCAAAAGTTTTTATCATATCATATCAGCCTCAAAGCATTCCAAATTAGTGTAAAAGATAAAAAACCAATGTGCTCAGAGAGTGGAAACAACAACCACCACAACAACATCATTATCACCACAAAATATTGAAACCAAGACACCATATCTCTTAACCAAAACTAGAACCAACACCATAACCAGACCCATGATACACACAACCACTGCGCATCCTTGTAGGAAGTAGAGAAGAGACCTCCACTCCTTCCTCATCTTTATCCTTACTCGCCATTGGATAATCACACCCACTTAGAGTCTTCATAGAGACTGGGTAAACTACTATCACTTCCTCCCCCAGGGTTTCCAATTGATTTAGAAGCATAAGATATCTTTGATAGTTGGAATTAGTTTCGGTTTCACTATCAGAAGGACTATCAATGATAGTAATGGGGGAATTTTTCCTTCCATAAGAAGCACCACTATACCTAATCTTCCTTTGAATTCCCCTTACAAAACTCACAGACTCCTTTCCTTTGTCCTCTGTTGCTTTTGTGGTTGCAATTTAGCTCCTCAATCTTTGGCTACATCTGGTAAGAATTAGTGTAGATTCTTCACCGAGATCCTTCTCCTTTCCCTTTTCTTTTAGGGTTGCAGTAGATACGGGAATGTTCTACTCGTTCTCTGGGACATCATCATGAGACTTCTGCATAAATGAAACCTCAAGGACCTTCGCACTGCTAACACACAAGTAGTTGGTTTGCTTATCTTCTCTACAAATACAACTTCATGAACACACTCATAGTTTAGGAATTCTGAAATTCACACTCTCAATTGTAATGGAAAAAATAGAAGCAATCAACCTTTAGTTAATAGGAAAATTAGGCATGTAATCATCAATTCTTGATGAAAATTGCATGAGCGAGCAAGTAATCGACCACTTGTGTCCACATCTTCATCGCTAATTCATTAGGTACATGAAAATATGTGTATCATTCACAATGATGATAGGAAATTAATTCCTCACATGAACCAAGATCAAATTGATTACTCTTGTAGAGAAAATTCCATTAATGCATACTCCTTATAGAGTATAAATGACTATCACATGCCTATTTTCATATTTGAATATCGGGCATTGATTTCTGAATGAGATGGAAGATTGAGTGGCTTAGATTAGGTCAAATCGAGTTTGAAATCCCAAGATAATGACTTTCCAACCTTTTGCCAATAAATTTTTTTTGACTGGGAGCTATGCCATTTCATCCATCAGATCAACCATACTCTGCATGGCAGTCGAGAAACTCCACGCGTCCATCAATTACATACCTCACAGCTTTCCAGCAGGTATTAATTAAATGTTGTGAGGTGTGCGATGAATGACAGTGATCAGATATTCAAATCCAATAGGCCAGATTGTTGTACATGCCAAAAGTTAGTCTTAAAATGAGGCCATGACTAGGCCGATGATAATTAGACCCTTGAATGAAATGACTCAAGCTTAAGTCCTTAGAGGTGAATTTTTTTGCCAAACTTTATGATTTTGGGCATGAGACAATGCATAAGGTGACTATCTTTCCTAGACAAAGGGTTTGGTAAAAGGAAACATTAGAAGGCTCAAATGATAACTAATTCGATTAGCGACTGGCTAAAACAAGTCAATGCCAAATTAGAATGCCAAAGGGTTTAAATGTAAGACATTATCAAAGAGGGTTCACAGGCCAAAACCCCAACCCCATCCTTAGACACAGATCCTGGAAAATCATGACCCAAGTCATGATTTGCTCAAAATTTTGAAAGAATTTTGGGAGCTCTATCAGTGGCTCATGCTTGGGGACATATACCTCCAGTGGGTATAGTGAGAATCTAGATCTTAGGTTGAAGCAGACCAAGGAAGAAACATAAGAAACCCAAGAGCTTTCCTAAACAAGGCAAGCAAACACGACCAAAAACACACCACACAAAATGTATATACATTGTTTACAAAATTATACAATGCAATTTATCTCTGTAGAAGCCTCTTTTTTTTAATTTTATTCAATCCTCAAATTGGAGTCCCATGCCCCCCCCAAGAAATTAGGACTAATTCTTTCCTCTATCAAAAACTATCTTGTGAACTACTTGTAATGGAACAACATGTGTATTATGCATTTTTGAACAATCAACGTCATCATGATTGACATGATCAGTCCTGCCCATTGTAATGTTGTCCCATTCACTAACATGTTCCACCATACGCTCATCAAGTTAAATTGGAAAATTAAAACATTCATACTCCACCTGATCATAAATTTGGACACCACACTCAACTTGCACATCAAATAGAATTCCTTCATAAACACTTTGATACACATTGGGCCAACAATCCCCTATTGTATTAGAGAGAGAAAATACATATTATGTAGCACCTTCATTCTGCTCTACATGAGTGTTATTCTCATTATATGTGAACAAATCCATAATTAAACCAAGAATATGAGAGGCATCAACAAAGAATTCAACTACACATTCATACTGATTAACATCATACTTCATGCTATCTGCATCCCTAAGTTTCTCTTCACATAGATCAAACAATCTTGCAATGTCAACATATTCTAAAGACTTGTCAAATCATTCCTCTTGATCAATATGCAACAATGTTGCTTCACAATCCATGTTCCTATCTGGATGCACAACTCGATCATCCAATAATAGGAACCTTTTTTCATCCATGTGTATGTCATCCATATTATCATGTATGACTAAGAATTCAACCTCTATTGCAAACACATAACCATGTACCATATGAACATGGGCATATTCATCTACATCTCCCTCAATACTAGCACTGTATTTAGGATTGTCACCATGGATAATGACATCTTTATCTTCAAGTTCTTCATCATGTGAGCAAATTTCATGTTCAATTAACAACAAATCTGAATTACACTCATGGTAATTATCAGATACAATTTTCTCATTCATTTGTAGGAAAGTGACTTCACCAATACTTGTACCACTGCATCCTTCATGTGACTGGGGAGCTATTGAATCAAGGTTACCATCCTCAAGGATACAATCAAAACCCTTAATGTTAGGCTAGTGTTCATTCCTTTTTTCCTTGTTCGCATCATATCCCACATATTCATAGGTAGCATGTGGAAAGAATTCATTAACATGTTGCTTTGTTTGTTCATGGCTACACTCTAACCCTATGTTAGATACATCATCAGGATTTTCAAGAAAAAATGGGTTATTCCTACACTAGTAAGGATCATCATTTTCCATCTCGCATAATGGTGAAGGTTCATCATACAGTGGATTGTACCACACCTTCATTGTTGTCAAGCATACCCCTACTTTCTCAATATGAGGGTCCCAATCCCTAGGATCAACAGTGCATTCACAGTCAGTGTAATCACTTGAAGAGCAGAGAGAAATATTTTCCATGTCCTCTTCAACATTTACATTTAGGATTATTAATCCATATTCTGAGAACTCTTCGCATGAAGAAAATGTTAGAATCCAAGATCACTTGCATGCAAGATGTATACCTGTCACATGCAAAAGATATGAAGAACCGAAAAAGATGTTCTCTGTAAACCTCTCAGTAAAAATGCATTAAGAGAATCAATTATTACAAAATGATCAATCCTTATGAAGGAGATCAAGAAAGCCTAAAAGGGAAACCCTAAATGAAACCCTAGTGTGCACACTTAATAATTAATAATTAATTAATAAATGTGCCTAAGTTTAGCTTAAGTAAAAAAGAGGAATAAGTGACTTAATTAATTAATCAATGTGATGTAATTAATTAAGCATAATAACTTATTACTCTAACACCCCCCTTAAGATGAACTTAGGAAGAAGCTAAAACATTAGAATAAGATGCATGAAAGCAAAGATGGGTCCCGCAACTAGGCCTGATTAGGTACCCATTTACAAATGCAATAAGGAGTAAGAGAAGGAAAAACCCAGTGGGACAAAACCCCCCTTACAATGAGATAACATGCTGCAAAGAAGCACTGGAAGAACTCTGTAGAGTAACACTGGAACTTGATATAGGCAAGCAAGGAAATATTCTTCTGTATACTACTGAAACCGGATGAGAGTCACTGATTGACTCAAGGAATCATGATAAAGCAACAGAAAACCCGATGCCACGGAACACTCGAAAACTCCAAACAGGAACAACTCTGGAATCTATGAAGTAGCAAGCAATTATTGAATGATGTATTACTGAAAATGAAGTGCAAAGATGCAAGATGCACTCTCCCAACTGCCAAAACATCCAAGTAATCGCCAAACAACCCATCGGGCCAAATCTGGACTAAGTGATAAACCTAAGATAGATACAGAAAAAGTGCATGGACAGCAACCTAGAGCTCCTCAATACCTTTCTGACGCTTCAAACGAGGTGAAAAACGGAGATCGTGGCAAAAAGTTATGAGCTCAGAAGCATAAAAAGTACATCTGACTTCAAACAGAAATAAATGCAGAAAAAAGTAAAATACTGAAAAATAAACAGCACTACTGGAAAGTTCTCAGAACCAGCTTTCTGGCGATATCTCGTTTGCCCGATTTCGATACCGTATGCCCAAGTTATGGCCAAAAGAAAAAAACTGTTCTTTTAGGGCAAACTAGGGTTAGGAGGGGCATAGAGGGGCCAACATACGGATGACGTCATGCTGATGTCAGAAAAAGCCGAGCATAATTTTGATGGCCATCTGGCCGTCGCAGCAAAAAAACTCCCCCCTGCAAAAAAAAAATTCAATGTCGGAATATGCCAAAAAAGCTCGGAATATTCTGTGCATGGAATCGAAATATTCTCTGCATGTTTCCGGAATATTCTTCAGAGGGTTCGCCGTCGGTTTTATTGAGGCCCGCCGGAGTAAGGATTGCCGGCCGTACAGTGTCGCCGGGGAGTGGAGAAGGCCGCCGGGTGATTTGAAAAGGCAGCCAGACGGCACTTGTGGCCACCGGTCTACAGCCGGCCAGGGGACATGGGCCCGCAGGGCCTGCAAGTTGCAGGTACCCTGCGGGTACCATTATAAATGCGCCCCTTTAAAACAAAAATCCGCCTCCACAATAAATTTCCTCAGCTTTTTTTTAAAACTTTTTAATATTTCAATTTTCTGAAGAAATTAAAAATCAAAGAATAACATTTTTACCAGATCTGTAAAAATATTTCTCGATCCATGACGGACGTACGGGCCGTATATGCAAAAATTTTTGCCTCAAAAATCAACTGATCCAAAATCAATGATTTGACAGGCATTTTAGGGTTTTGGGACGCTGCGAACGCAATGGCGATGTCCGTTTGAGCCCATTGTGTCCCAAAAAAATGGCTACCCCCAGATCTTGTAGAAAAGATGCCTGTGGAAACCCTTGCACTTGAAACTCATAGAGAGGCCATATCTTCAGATCACGAATAAGGCAGCTGTAGATCTGGAGCTCTGATACCATGTTAGAATCCAAGATCACCTACATGCAAGATGTATACCTATCACATGCAAAAGATATGAAGAACCGAAAAAGATGTTCTCTGTAAACCTCTCAGTAAAAATGCATTAAGAGAATCAATTATTACAAAATGATCAATCCTTATGAAGGAGATCAAGAAACCCTAAAAGGGAAACCCTAAATGAAACCCTAGTGTGCACACTTAATAATTAATAATTAATTAATAAATGTGCCTAAGTTTAGCTTAAGTAAAAAAGAGGAATAAGTGACTTAATTAATTAATCAATGTGATGTAATTAATTAAGCATAATAACTTATTACTCTAACAGAAAAGCATTCACTCCCAAGCAAGTACACTCTCTCAAGAATATCAACATATCCTCTATTTGGAGCTAAAGATTCTATCTCAATTTTATAAGGATAATTATAATCAGTAGAACACCATCCAAGCTTAATTCCATCATCTTGGTCATTAATTTGTGACACCATATCAGCAGCATATACACCATTGTCATTAATCAAATCAGGACATGGGACTTCCTCTTGCACCTCTGGTACTTGTTCACAATCTAAGACATCCCAAGGATGGCAATCATGCACCACTCCCTTGTCCTCATATGATACATCCTCATCTTCATCACTACTATAGTTAACTACAAGTATGTCATCTACAAATTGATTACAATCATTATATTCATCCTCAGAACAAGATAAATGTTCATGTTCTAATACACTATCTCAACTTGCTTATGTTGTCTACTAACACTCTTCCGCAGGGCAGCCATCATTAACACTTTGAAGCAATACATGTGTGTATTCATTCTTAGCCTCCTCTACTACCCTTATCTAATCAATTACTTGGCTCAAGCCATGAGGATTCAATTCCTTTGGTAAAGTACTCAATCCTCATTGATATATTTCATAAAATAGATCAATACATATTGAGTCTTCTGGTTTGGAAATTTTAGGTATCTCCAACAAAGTATCCAAAAACTTGGAGAATAGATAATAAGGTGATTCCCCTTGAAACCTTTTTATCTCATATAATCTCTCAACTGAAGATACCTGCCCAAATTTTCTTTGATCTTGTGTGTTTTTCACTTTGAGCTTACCTTGATTCTCATGTTGTAGTGATGGAGAAATTGGAACAGTAAAATCCTTGTCATCTTGGCATAAATTTCTACTACTTGATCCACTAATTGTATTTGTATGAAATATGCTAGGATGACCAACATTGGTGGTTGAATATCCCTTCATTATTGAATAATTCAAATTGTTTTCAATATCTATAGCAACTTGATATGCTTGATGCAATGTTGTGGGCTCTTTTTTTGTTAAAAGGTAACTCATATTTTTATCAAATGCACCCAAGTACACCACCAAACACTCTGCATCATTTGGTCTTATGCTTTCAGGGATTTCTCTTACAATATTTGAAAATATGAGATTGAAGGAAGGAACTAGCTCACCCTCTTCTTTCTCCATACTCATGAATCTTTGTCTAATTAGGATTGGATCAATCCTTTCACCAAAATTTTCCATTAAAACTACTTTAAATTCATCCAATGAATATATACAGGATACTGGAAAGTGTGCAAACTACTCTGTAGCATCTCCTTTTAAAGATTGAAGAAAAAATTTCATGATAGCATCTTCAAAGTCTATTTCATAATCACCCATCACATCAACAAACTCTTTCAAATGTTTGCTTGTTGATTCATACTTTTCACCATTAAATCTTGGTATCCTTTCTCTGATCTTAGGTGGTACAACATTTGGGTAGCCACAAATGTTACCAAAATTTATGGCCCTATACTTCTCGATACTAAAATTTCCTTGGTATGACAAAGGGTGTTGATTATGCATGGTTAAATTCACTTCTACATTAGAATGTGTGGCTTGGAAATGCATCCTCACACTTTGTAAAGGATTACCAAATTTTATTTACAATTACACAAGGTAATTCAAAATTTTCCTACAATTACGAGCTTAAGCCTTACAATGTACACCTCTTATACATTTTTCTTAAGACCTTACAATATAACATGCTTCTTTATGATAATGCACAAATTTCAATTCACATTCAAATGGCATGCTAAATCACCAATTTTATTCCCTTATTTAGTGCTACTTCACCTAATAGGGAATCAATTATATCTCAAATACAAAAGATTTCTTATAATGTTCTTTCAAACAAAATGATGTTTCTTTTAGATTTATGAGAATACCTAGAAATTTGAAGTAGTTGGTTTCTTTTTTGTCTTGATATTTGTAGATCTGGAACTTTGAGGTATTCTTTATTAGGTTCTTTAGTCAGAGTCACCACCTCCCATTATGGAGGATTAAATTCCAAATGAGATGAAGTTTCTTCAAGAAATAAACATGCTTTGGTTTTGCTTCCACATTGAAGTCACTTTTAGATCCTTCAAACTTTTTTACAATCGAATCCTC
The DNA here is from genome assembly GCA_007258455.2 of Sequoia sempervirens. Lineage (NCBI taxonomy): Eukaryota > Viridiplantae > Streptophyta > Pinopsida > Cupressales > Cupressaceae > Sequoia > Sequoia sempervirens. The sequence continues at coordinate 841,715,382 of VDFB02281492.1, read as the reverse complement.
TACCAAGTTCAAGAATTCTTCCATATCTAAACAAAATGTTGATCTAATTACCACACCATTTGGCTCTATGATAATGGGATTTGTGTCTAGAGAATGAGAATTTCTACCTAGTAGAGTCACCATTTTTTTGGTGTTTTTTTCTAGTACACCTTTAGAACTCTCTAAAGAGTAGCCAAATCCTATAATCAAGAATCCTCAAGATGAATGGAAAACTTGACAAGTAAACGACGCTAAGATCTTTAGTCCTTCACTTTAGGCTCTGTGGGACCTAGGGGGGTATTCATTATGATCTATTTCGTAGAGAACACTTTTATGCACAGATTGGTTCCTACAATTTGCAAATAAACATAATCCACTAAAGATTTGGTTGATCTTTAAGTAAATAATTATTTATTTACCAAGAAAAAATAAGTATTTCAAACACATGCTTCACGAGTGAAATATTTGAAATGAATTGTGCTCTCATTCTAAATCCATGGTCAAGTAAATCATCAACACATTTAATTGAAAATATTTCTAACAAATAGGCTAGTGTTTCATCAATTGGGCAACGAAGTCAAATATACAATAACTAGTAATACACAAATTCTTTAGCTCTGATAATAATTGGACTATTTTCACAATGCCTTGCAATTTGAAAACTCACAATTTCTAAAACATGACTTCTTATTAGATCCTTTGCAAATTCTCACAAATTTGTAACCCTATTTGAGCATTTAATTAACCCTTTGAGTTAAACCAAAAATAAGCACACACATTCAATTGAAACTTGAAGATAAATGATAATACCTTTGACATTTTCATTTATGACTTGTAGAAATTTATAACAGGAGAGTAGATGTTTCAGAGATAAGATTTGTTACAATATCAGTAATTTGCATAAAACTACTTTAAGACCATTACATATAAGATTGAAGCTCAAGGCAATTCTACTATTCTATTCATTAACATTCTTTGTATGCCCTATTTCTACCCAAACTGTATACTTGACTCAAAATTTAAGAACCCCCTAAAATGAGCCTTGAAATCTCTTTTATAAGCCAAGGGAGCAACAAGCATCAAGCTCATTATAGTTACATTTCAAGAATATTTCATTTCATTCCAAAAATTCCCCAAATAGTTGCTTGTAATCATTTGCTAAGCTGGGGAAGCAAATTTCACTTCATTTCACCAAAAGGGAGCCAACCAATGCCACCAAAAGTGGTCTTTAACCACTAACAAGACTTTGCATTCTAACCATGTTGAGCCAAAAGTTTTGATCATATCATATCATCCTCAAAGAATTCCAAATTAGTGTAAAGGACAAAAACCAACGTGCCTAGAGAGTGCAAACAACAACCACCACAACAATATCATTATCACCACAAAATATTGAAACCCAAACACCATCTCTCTTAACCAGAACCAGAACCAACACTAGAACTAGGCATGCAATAGACACGACCACTGTGCATCCTTGTAGGAAATGGATAAGAGACCTCCACTCCTTCCTCATCTTTATCCTTGCCCACCATTGGATAATCAATCTTGCTCAGAGTCTTCACAGAAACTGGGGCAACTACAATCACTTCCTCCCCCGAGGCTACCAATTGATTTAGGAGCATAAGATGTCTTTGATAGCTAGAATTAGTTTTGGTTTCGCTATCAAAAGGGCTGTCAGTGATAGCAATGGGGAATTCAACCTTCCATAAGAAGCATGGCCATACCTAATCTTCCTTCGAATTCCCCTTACAAAACCCACATACTCTTTTCCTTTGTCCTCTATCACTTCTGTGGTTGCAATTCAGCTTCTCAATCTTTGGCTATAGCTGGTAAGAATTGGTGTAGATTCTTCATCATGAGCCTTCTCCTTGCCCTTTTCTTTTAGAGTTGCAGTAGCTACAGGCACATTATGCTCATTCTCCAAGACATCATCATGAGATTTCTACATATGGAATCTCAGGGACTTTCGCACTACTAATGCAAAAGTAGTTGGTTTGCTCATCTTCTCTACAAATGCAGCTTTAGAAACACACTCACACTTTAGGAATTTTGAAATTCACACTCTCAATTTTAATGGCAAAAACAAAGGCCATCAACCTTCATTTAATAGGAAAATTAGGCATGCTAATCATCAATGCTTGATGAAAATCACACGAGCGAGCAAGGAATCAACCACTGGTGTCCACATCTTCATTGTTAATTCATCAGGTACATGAAAATCCATGTATCATTCACAACGATGACATGAAATTAATTCCTCACATGAACCAGGATCAAATTGGTCACTCCTATAGAGCGCATGCCATTAATACATACTCCTCGCATAGTAGAAATGAATATCACATGCCTATTTTCATATTTGAATATCAACCATCAATTTTTGAATGAGATGGAAGATTGAGTGGCCTAGATTAGGTCAAATTGGAATTGAAATCCAGAGACAATGGCTCGCCAACTTTTTTCCAATAAAAATTTTCTAACTGGGAGCTACACCATTTCATCCATGGGCTCAACCACACTCCGCATGACTGTTGAGAAACTCCATGCATCCATCAATCATGTACCTCGCAAGCTTTCCAACGGGCATTAATTAAATGTCGCAAGGTGCCCGATGAACAACGGGGATTAGATCTTCAAATCCAATGGGCTAGATTGTTGCACATGCCAAAAGTTAGTCTTGAAACAGGGCCATGACTAGGTCGACAACAATTAGACCCTTGAACGAAATGACTCAAGCTTAAGTCCTTAGAGGTGAAATATTTTTCCAAACTTTATGATTTTTGGCATGGAACAATGTGTAAGGTGACATCCTTTCCTAGAAAAAGGGGCTGGTAAAAGGACACATTCAAAGGCTCAAATGATAACTAATTCAACTGGTGATCGACTGAAACAATTCAACACTAAATTAGAATGCTAAAGGGTTTAAAGGTAAAACATTATCAAAGAGGGTTCACAAACAAAAACCCAAACCCCATTCTTGGACACAGAGCCTGGAAAATCATGATCCAAGTCATGATTTGCTCAAAAAATTTCAAGAATTTTGGGAGCTCTATCCAGAGGAGCTACATATTTATTACATTTTTCATTAACATCTCCAATTTGGATATGATTAGAATCAATCAGGTATTGCACAAGATGTTTAAGATGCTTACAATGTTTCGTATCATGTCCTTTTTGTTGGAGATAAGAACAATAGGGATTGTGTCTAAAGCTCAGAGGTAATAAATTGCTAGGTTCAAGAGGTCAAATAGGAGGTAAGGTAAGCATGTTTTGTTTTATTAGTTGAGTCATGATATTTTTAAGTGTGTTAGGTAAGGGGGTAAATTATCATTGCGGATCCCCAAATATATAAGGATTACTCTTCTTTATAGTAGCTACTTGGGTATCAACCTATTGGGTAGGTTGGGAGGTGGAGTTTAGTTCAAGGAAACTTCTATTTTTTCTTCTATAAGGCTAGTAGGTGTTTGTGTTTGAAGCTTCTGACTTTTCAAAATAGGTAGAGGTGGTTTTTAGTTCACTACTACCTACAGAGTTCTGATAATCTCAAAGGGCAATGCATAAGTGCATGAAGGAAGGGAATTTAATCACGGTGAGATTTTCTCAATCTCACTTTGTAAATTTTGTATGAACATCTTTTGAAGGTGGGAATCAAGAATCTTCACACTGATTTGGGAATAAAGCAATTGGTAACGTGAACTAAAGTCAGTGAATTTTTCACCCTCATTTTGCTTACATCTCATCAAATTATCCAATGCCATTTCAGGAACCATATGCACTTGGAAATGGTTAATAAAGGCTTCAAAAAGCTCATTAAATGAATGAATTGAGTTATTCAGTAATGAAAAAGACTAGTCCAAGGAAACATCTTTCAAGGATCGGGGAAAAAATTTAGCCAAAAGTTTATCCTCAAGGATAAAGTCACTACATTAAGTAGTGAAGGGATTAACTTGATTTGCAGGATCCTCCTTTCCTCGATATTTCTCAAATCTAGGGATCTCTATACCTTGTGGCATTAGAGTTCTCAATATCTCCAAGGATAATGGGTTACTTTTGACATAGTATGAAGGTGGCCCATTTTGATTTTGATTTATGGTGGAAACTTGGCATTGAATGTATAAAAGGCTTTGTACTAGGTGGTTAACGATAGGATCATTGCTTGTGGTTTGAGATTGAGGTGAATATGGTTGTGGTGTGTATGTGTTGGAAGGAACAGTGAATTGATTGCTTACAGGAGGAGATCAAATATTAGATACCACATAGGTATAAGGAGCACTAGTGGAAATATTCAAGCTAGGAGGGATATTGCTAGTTGGTTGCATTTTTGTGGTCACTTCAGGATTGGTATAGGTGGGAATAGAGGTTATGGTGGAAGGGGGAGGAGTTTGAATTCCTTAGATTTGCACATTTTTTGAAGCTTGAGCACAATTGGTGGTGGGAGGAAGATTTTTTCCAAATATTTGAGCTATGTTATGTACAACATCTAGTCCTTCATCACTTTCCATCATGCGGTGAATACTATCTATGGAAAGTATAACAATGTTGGAAATGTTTTCAGTACTCACACTATCTTGTAAATGAGCTAGGTCTTCATGCATTTTCATTATGGTTTCTTGAGGGATATGATCAACCATTGTTTGAATAATTGGAATATCACTTGTAGGTAAGGTAGGAATAGCAAAAGAGGTAGCAAAGGTATGGTCCATACCTAGTGAACTAATACCAACACTAGGAGTAAGAGAGCTTGATAACACAAGATCCACAATGAGTTTTTTATCATGGGATTCCATGAGTCTTGCACTTCATATAACCAAAATATTAGTAGTAGGACACCAAGTAGTACATCTCATGCAAGGGATAAACCAAATAAAGTGCAATGAACACAATATTCTATGCTTACGATAACAATTGAAATGAAAGAAATTAGAATAACAACAATTCTACAAACTATAACAAAAAATTGAAAGCATCAAGCGAAAGCACAAAAAGGAAATGTCAAACCCTGAAAATTGGAAAGTCAAATTCAATAGGGACTAAGACACCAATAAGGGCATCTTGGTCCTACTGGTGAAATTCTGAGGTTCTAGGGACTGAAACAGATAACAAACAACAAATAGAGGATTCTGAGCTAGAAACCCTGAGAGGGACTAAGATGTCGGAAGGGCATTTTAGTCCTAGCAGAGGTTTTTGTTAGAAAAACAACAAAATTTGGATTTTTTATAGTGTTCATAGGTTGCCTATTCAAGGAACCGATGTTTAGAAATAGGAAAATATGTAAATGAATGCAAGAAAAAGTAACTAGTGACAAGAAATTGAATGCAAAGTTGAATGCAATTTTTTCAATTTTAAATTAAATAACAATGTTTCTAAATGCAATTAGGATGTTGAACAATGCACTTTTCAGCTTTTGAATGAGATAAAATGATGTAAGAAAGAAAAAAAGCAACCTATATGCACTTTCACTAATGCAAATATGAGAAAACCTAGATGCACTTTCACTAATACAAGATGCAATGCAAGAATGAATGCAACCTAGATCTAGGATTTTAATGAACACCAAATTAGAAAATGAATGCTCTAAAATTTCAAGTTCACCAAAATGAACTGTAGAAAAATAGAGTGGGGGAGGAAGACCACTTATTCTCCTTTGATTTTTCAATAATGTCCTAGGAACCCTAATTTGATTGACTATCAACCCCAAAGGGTGAGTTATTTCTCAACAAGGAAGACCTAGGAGGGGGTTCTTTAAGCATTAAGGGGTTTACCATCAAGAAAAATCTTGGAAAAGACAAGTAAACATTGAACTCACAAAACCTAATAATGCAAGCTAAATGAAGGATGCAAATGATGAAATTAAGCAACTAGAAGTTAGGAGGTATGCACCTAGGAAGTGTGGAAATGTGACAAGGATTCTGGAAATGCAAAGAAGCTGTCAAAATGTGCTATGGAGGACTAAGATGCCCTTAATGTCTTATTAGTCCCGCTACTATTTTTTGGGGTAGATGCAAAATCTTTGGATGTTGGAACTGGATATGAAAGAATTTTTAAAAAATACCCTCGAGAGGACTAAGACACCCTAGGTGTCTTATTAGTCTCAATTTGAATTTTTGAAATATCTAAATGTGGTCTTGAGGCTTGATGACTGCAATTTCTTCTTCTTTGATTTTAGGTTTTGAAACTTCCAGATTTGACCAGTAGGTGAGTTTTTGTGAAGATGACAACTTTGCAATGCAACTTTGCACTTCAAATGATCTTCAAGTCTTCAAAATAAATCTACAATCACAAACACACAAGAGGGGAAAAACTTGTTGAATATTAGTAAATGTGAGTTTGCCTTGGTCAAACCCCTTGTTGGTAATTAAACCTTAAAATGAAAAGAAATGAAGGAGGGAAATTATGAGTGAACAAAGTACTATGTTGCAACTTACCAAACCCCTGTAATAAGGTGTTGCAAATATGCTTGAAATGGCTGCAATGGATGTGGTTCTTGACTCATGCTTGAGGGATGTATATCTTGCATAAAACACTTTTTGAATCATACACCCTACATCACAAATGTTAGCACAATAAAAAACCTAATGCAACAATCTCCTTGATATGATACTTGAATCTTGATGATGGCTCCAAATGTTTGATGAAATGCTCTTGAATGCTCAATTTTCTCTAAGGAATGCTCTCACAAAAGACTTGGATGTGAAATGAATGAATGAACCTTGTATTTATAATTATCCATGCTTAATATCTTAAAATTACACCACACCAAGCCGACATATGAATTCATTAATTAAAGGAGGGGTATGTGTAGGATCATGATGGGCCAAAAAGTGGCAATATGATGGGTATGTGGCTGACGACTTTTTTTTACCAAAAATTGTTGAAACGATTTTAAAGGAGATTCTCAGCTTTCCACCAATATAAATTATTCTTTACTTTGAATTTAATAAGTAATTATTATTCATTTTCTATTCAAATTACAACTAAAGTCCTGATTGATAAGCTAATTGAAAAACATTTGTAGCTTTCAAACGGTATCACATTTTTTGAATCCAAAATATGTGTCATATTCTATGCTTCGCATACTATAGGATTAAAAAAATAAAAATTAAATTTCATGAAGTTTTGACCAAGTTAAGGTGGTCAGACCTACAAGTTTATATATTTTCTAAAAGTTGAAATAAAAAATTCATAATTAATTATTTACTTTGAAAAAAATTACAAAAAAATATGCATCACATCGGGACATGAGTCCTCTACTTATATCTAAAATATTATAAAAAATATTATCATTTTATTGTGGTTAGGGTGGTTAGACAGACACCTACTTCTTATTTTTCCCTTGAAATTTAAGTACTATTGCATTGAAATTTCAAAATTTAACCAAATAGATTTTTTTTTTTTTAAAACAAACTTAGTAGTTTAGAAACTAAATTCAATTTGCTATAGATTCTATTTTTACATATTTTTGAAATAATATAGATAAATTATTCAAATTTTTATGTCAAGTTGCGTAACTCTGATTTTTCTAAATTTTTTGCCACTTAAGGGCCTGTTCTTTCCATGATGATCCTGCACATACCTGGAGGATAATTCCTACAAGAATTTGAAATTAAATCCTAAAAATACCTTAAGAGGGACTAAGAAGCCCTAGGTGGTGTGTTAGTCCTGAGGCATGAAACTAGGCACACAGACTCCAAAAAGGGGCCACCTTAAGGCATTTTTGAAATCAGGGTTCCAAGACCTTTGGGGGACAAAGACACCATAAGTGTCTTATTAGTCATAGTCAAAAAATTAATGACACAGCCAGAATGACTAAATTATCATTTATCCATTGATTTTTGTTAGGATTAGCCAGAAAAATATGTAATTTATTAGGATTCTGGATGCAAAATAGGACCAATTAAGACATAAATAAGGATAAACAAAGCAAGGCGGACCCAAACAAGTGTAAAAATGCAAGGGTATGAATTTTACAACACTAGAGGACTAAATATCCTAGTCTGGAATATGAGTCCCATTGAGCATTAGTCTCAGTGTTTTCAACATTTCAGGTCTTCATCCAGGCATCTTCAAGTTTCTAGGTGCACACTTCTAATTTGTCACATTTCTATTCTGATTAAAATGATTTTCTAGGTCATTTAGTGAAGTTTTGCATTGAATTAGGTTTTAGCATTAGGTCTTGCATTTCATTAGTCTTTCCAATCCCTATCTTGGTGGTGAACCCCTCTTTAATCATCAATTAGACCTTAGGAAAACCCTACTACAAGATCTCTTTCCCCTATCTTAGCTTGAGATCTCTAGGGTTTCCTTGATTGAAACTTGAGTGCAAAATAGGAACCCTAGGTCCTCAAGGATAATAGGTCCCCTTCTATTTCTCGTTGTTTCATTTTGGTGAACCTACATTTAGAACATCTTAATTATAAGTTGGAGTGTATTATCATCCTAGATTTAGATTGCATTAACATTGCATTGCATTTTCCATTAGTTAATTGGCATTCTAGGGTTTCTAAATCTTGCAATAGTGAAAGTTCATATAGGTTACATTTTTTCATCTTGCATCATTTTCATCTGAAATTTACAATTGTATTTAGTCTATAGAACATACAAACCAAAAATCATAAAAATCTCTTAAAGTTTTTTGAAAACTGTTGAAAAAATCCTCACTGGGACTCATACACCCCTCTGGCTGATTTAGTCCTAGTGTAGATATTAAACTATATTTTATAGAATTGAACTTTTTTTTTTTGTGATCTTGTTTGTTGTTGATAACTTTTTGTTTCAGTTTATAGAGTTTTTGTTTCATTGCATTTAGTGTAATTTCATTGAATTGCATTTGCATCCATCTTGCATATAGTATCCCTTGCATGATCTTTTCTACTTGGTTTCCTATTGCTAATACTATAATGAGAAAAGTTTGAGACTCATGTCATCCCACGATAGCACAATCATCATGGATCTCGGGTTATCTAGCTCTTTCACTACTAGTGTTGACACTAGTCCACTAGGTATAGACCATATCCTTAACAACTCATTACCTTCAAGTAGTGTGACACATGATGAAACAATGGTTGCTAGTATTCCATAAGAAAACATAATCCAAATCCATGAAGACCTAGAAAACCTACAAAATCAAATAAGTACTAAGAACATTTAAACCATTGCTATCCCTACTATAGATAACATTCATTGCATGCTTAAAAGTGAAGACGAAGTTGACCTTGTGCATAACATAGTTCAGATCTTTGGAAAAAATCTTACCTTAGCCACTAGTGGTGCTTTACCACCGAATAATGTCACAAGCCAAGGACAAATTCAAATTCCTTCTCCCACAAAAATTGCCTCTATTCCTACCTATACCAACCATCAAGTCGCAAAAACAATGCAATCTACTAGAGTAATGTGATTCCTTCCTTGGGTATTTCTGCTAGCATCTCTAGTACCTTTGTGGCATCACACGCCATATCTCCTACCACTCTACTAGCTATAAGCATTCCATTCACTTGTCCTTTGAACACATACACCACTCCACCTTATTTGCCTCCATCTCACAATACAAACAATGACCCTCTCATAAAACATCTTTTGCAAACCGTTTCATCCCTTCAAAAGCAAGTTTCCACTATGACTCAAAATCAAAATTTCCCACCTAAATATTATGTCAAAAGTAATCCCTTGTCCTCAGAGATATTGTGAAAAAAAATTCCACAAGGTGTAGAGGTGCCTAGATTTGAGAAATATGGAGGGAAAGGAGATCCTTCTAACCATGTTTTCACTTATACCTCCTTATGTAGTGACTTTATTCTTGATGATAGACTCTTGGATAAGATTTACCCTAGAGCCTTGAAGGATATTGCCTTAGAATGGTTTTCTTCATTATAGAAAAACTTAATTCCTTCATTCAATAAAATTTTTGAGGCATTTATCAACCATTTTCAAGTGCATATGACTCCTAAAATGAACTTGGTCGATTTGATGAGATGTAAGAAGAAAGAAGAAGAAAATATTATTGACTTTCTTTTGTGATATCAATCACTTTATTCCCAAATCGATATAAAGGTCCTTGACCCTCACCTTCAAAAGATGTTCATAGAGAATTTGCAAAGTAAGATATAAGATAAGCTTACCATGATGAAATTCCCCTCCTTCATGCACTTATGCACTTCCCTCTATAATTATCAAAACTTGGTTAGTAGTGATGCAAAATCCACCTCTAGTTGAACTGAGAAGTCTGAGTCCGCAAACCAAAACAATTACCAACATTTTAAGAAGAAGAATAAAGGTTTCCTTCAACTTTAAATCCCCCTCAACAAACAACTCAACATGTCGATAGCCAAGGAGTTGCTATAAAAGCAAAGATACCCTTTAGCTTGTTGGTGATTTTTCCAGCTAACCTAGGAATCTTCTGAAAGGTAGCCAACCTTTATATTCAAACATCACCAAGGACCAGTGGCCAACATGACAAATATAGAATTTTGAGGTCTCTATTCCTTCACTTTAGGATCTGTAAGACCAAGGAGGGTATTCCTTAATGTGTTCATTTGATACATCAATATTTTAAGAACACTTCAATACAAATCCATTCTTATTTGATGCAAGCACACTAACTTCGGTAAAGATTTGGCAGACCTTTGAGAAAATTAATGTTCATTTTGCTAAGAATGTGGATATACTTCAAACATATAGTTCAGATTTGATAGAATTTTATAAATGCTGTTCTAATTATTAGTCCATAGCCAGATATGTGATTCATTCATTTAATTGCTAAACAATCAATAAACAACCAATGCCTCATTAATTGGGTATATGGAGTCAAATATGAAACAACCAGTAATACATCGATTATCTAGTTTTGATATATTTAAACTATCTCTGTAATGCTTTACACTACAAAGAATCATGTTATCCAAACTCTACTTCTTACCAAATCATTGTAAGTTCTCACATATTCATGACTTTTCCTAAGCACTTTATTTAACCCTTTGAGTTAAAGCAAAGAAACCAAGCCACAAATTCAATTGAACAATTAACGATAGATGAAATGATCTTTGATAATGTCATTTATAATCTATAAAAATATACAAAGGAGACTATATGACTTGGATTTTGAATTATGTCCCAATATCAATAATCGATGCAAAACTTATTAAGATTATGACCTATATGACTCATACCCAAGACAACTTGCTAGTGAATTCATCGAGAATTCAACATTATCATTACTTACTATAATTAGCTTCTACCTAAGACATACTAGACTAAAAAAATTCAGACCAGAACCCTCTACATCGAGCCATGAAATCCCTTTTATAACACAAGGGAGCAACAAAGCATCCAACTCAAGATGTAATTACATTTCAAAATTCATTTCATTGTGGTTAATGTCCCAAACCATTACATTTAATCATTCCATGGTCATGGGAAAAGAAAAGGCAAAAAGAGCGCCAACCATTTGTCAGAACTGCCACATAAACTTTCCAAAAGGCATCAACAAAATTGGCACGTTTACTAATACCAGAGTAATGACCATCATGATTATCTACATGAACCCACAAATCAATCACCATTAAATGAACCAATAGAGCACACCATCTGGAAGCCACATCACCATATCACCCAAAACCCAACACCACTAGCGAAGGACACGGGGGTTATTTGGCCTTATCAGCCACTAAGTAACCATCCTCATTGAGTCTTATAACAAAGAGTGGAGTTGCAATCACAATTTCATCCTCTGAATCGCTATAAGACACCAAAGGAGCCAGAATCAAACTAGGGTTGGGACCAGCTTCTCCTTCTTCTCCTGTCGAACTATTAGAAACCAGGATAGGAGCAATGGGTTTCTCCAAACAAACCCCAAGACCCGAGTTAGACCTTGTTAATTCTTTTGCAAATAGAGGTCCCTTCTCTTTATTTTTTCAGTCCGCCTCTGTGAGATAATTCTACTTCTCAAATTATAGGTGCTGTGAACAACCACCTTCTTGTCTTTTCTATGTATACTCCTCTTCTTCTTTATAACAACAAGTACCCCAACCAAGAAAGGTTTTTCTTCCAACACGTATACAATTGGTTCCTACATACTTAGCCTTCGAGACCTCCAAACTAGTGCAACAAGAGTGCTCGGTTTGCTCATCCTCTTGAGATATCACAACAACCAGTGCTAGTAATGAAAAGAAATAAAGACCACAACTGCAAGAAAACCCACACGTTCATGTAGCGAAAACACCTTAAGACCCAAATTGAAGAAAAGGGTCGAGCCACAACAAGCAATGTAGAACATACACAAACCTATGCACCAAAAGATGATATACCATCACCTTGGCAATGCTTGCATTCATAACTTCTACAATTATCTATCGCATAGCCAAAGCACTTAATTCTACACTCTAGTAAATTCATGAATGGTTTCGTTAAGCTATGACCAATCCTCATTAAATAGAAGAATGTAAGCCTCTCTACAATTAATATCCATATCGGCTCGCTCGTGTGAATAGAAACTCAATTACTGCATGTTATATCTCCACCATCAATTGTCATAGATTTAACTTGATTAACAAGGCACATTCAACATCACCACTTGCTTTACATACCATACTAGGAAACAATGGGGAGATACTTTAAAGCAGCCACATGTCCATCAACATCCTTACCCAATCATCCTACCTTGTCCATTGTCAATAATTTCAAGCATGGGAAAATCCCACCCACATTCATAAGGCATCGCTCATCTCGGGTTTAAAACCCATTTTGAAACATTATCACACGATGGGATAAGGGCCAGTGATGAGACACTCATTATTGATCTGACCATCCAAGGACCTTTACCAACATCATCCTTTTACATTGCCCATCGCGGGTTGCTCTCGTGCCAAACTTCCCAAACTGGTGATAGACTATACCTATGTGATAGGAAGAATCTTGTTGATCAGCCGTCGCGGGTCCCTCCTTGAAAAATTTAAGTGACAACCGAAAATGGTGTAAGGGTCGGCAATGGGTTACAAGATATAACTACATCACCCGTCATGGGTTGTGATCCTTCAGCAACAATAGAACACCCAACCAGCGATTAACCTTAGAACCAACGATGGGTCAAAGACTCAATCGTGCCACCCATCATGTGTTACCCTTCAAAAGCAAGGGCACAACACATGATAAGCAATGAGAGCCCACAGATACCAAAAATCATGCATCGCTCATCACTGGTTACTTCTTCAAAGGGGCAACACATCAAGCGATGAGCAATAAGCCAAGGCTTAGAAAGCAAGTGTTAAATCACTCATCACCGGTTTCTTCATGGTAAATGAAGCACAACCCACGATAGGAAATGAGTCCATAGTAATAGACCTTGACAGTGCTATGGTGGAAGGGATTGCTCATCGCGTGTTGAGTATGACATTTTAGAATAGAACCTATGATGGGAAACGAACCATGAGTGACATTTTCACCAAGTATAAAACCACACATGCAAATAACTCATTCATAAAGAAGAGGCCCTCCTAGGCACATCAGGTAACTTTGGAAGATAGGGCCAGTAAAGCATGATAGTAGGGGTCATAAAATGCCACTTAGTTCAAATAGTGACCAGATACAGTAGGTCAAGGAGAAAAAATAAGCCAATAAATGGATCGAGGGTATAAGAGAATAGATCATAAAGTCCTAAACCCTGGTGATGTTAATGAATAAAATTTCATAGGCTTGAACATAGCATAAGTGGGACGATGAAATTTAGGGTTCCACCAATGGCTCCGACTAGGGGTGTATGCCTATCACAGTCATAACAAGAATCCAGATCTCGGGTTTAAGTAGACTATGGGAGAAAAGAAAAACCAAGGAGCTTGTCCAGAGAAGGAATGTAGACACAGCAGAAAGGAAACACACCAAACCAACCTATATACACTATTCAAAAAATATACATTGCAATTTATTTCCATGAGAAGCCATTTTAAACACTTGGCTTCAATCCATAACTTGGAGGCCCCTAGCCCCCAAAATTCATGGGAAATTCTTTCCTCTGTCAAATACTTTTCCCTATTTTTCTGGCAATGGGTCCACATAGACACTATGAAATTCTTGACAATTAATCTCATCATGATTGAGGCCAATTATTAATGCAATTCTGCCCCACTCATTAACCTTCTCTACCATATGCTCATCGGATTGAAATGAGAAAATAAAACCCTCATATTCAACATAGTCATGAAGTGTAGCATCACATCCCATTTGTACATCAAATTTGAAAACCTTATAGGCACTCTAACCCACACTTGGCCACTCTTTTGCAAGGTCAGGGAAAAGAAACACTGATTCAAGCATGTTCTCGATCTACGTCTCACAAAAGTTGTTCTTATGGGATGAAATAAGTTCGATAATAAGATCCATAAGGTAGGGAACATCTGCAAAAAATTGCAATGCAGCTTCATACTAACCAACATCGTTCCTCAGGTTATCCACATTTTTGAGTTGCTCTTGACATGGATTGAATAGTCCTGTAATATTAACATTTTCTATAGAATCACCAAATAATCCCTTCCCCTCAACACAAAATGATGTTACCGAAGTATCCATGCATTCATCCTCATTTTTCTTTTGGTCATCCAAGAGTGGACTGTTAGAAATGTGTGCCTCAATCATCACAAGCTGTAACCTCTATTGGAGCCATGTAGGTGTGACGTATTCTATGTCTAGACGACGAGCAGATTGGTATCATTGTATTTTTGTACAGGTCGCTGTGACCTTGCAGAAGTCTTACCAAATGAAATATCATTGTGACAAGAAGCATTCGGTCTGACATCTTACCACGTGGAGATCTATGGCTGACAGGCCATTCAATCGAGCGTTGGGGAGACTTGGCTGAGAAGAATACTATTGGTAAGAAGTCTTACCGATGTGAGAATGTCTCACCGATAGCATATAGCTATCGGGGTAACACATGGGTCTCGGGGAGAAGTCTCAGCGAGAATGTAATGTCATGTCGATGGGGATACAACTGAAGTCATCGGAGTAGCTCAAGCCGATCGGTATGAAGTCTTGGCGACTTGTGAGGGTCTTGCCAACCGTTTGGTGCTCTATGTAACTTAAAGTCTTTAGATTTAAGTATCAACGAAGGACGTATGTCTTGCCGACTATTGATGGCTTTAGAGTAACATAAGGGATCTTGGTGAAACCTCTTGGCAATAATGATATGTCTTGCCGACTATTGTTTGATGATCAATATAACATGTGAATTCGACATAATCTCCTGGTGAGAGTGATAGTCTTGCTGAAAGGAAAAATGAAGTCGGTGAAACTTGAGGAGGCTCGATGTGAAGTCCTAGCGAGAGCGGTATGTCTCGCCGATAGAAAATTGAAGTCGATGCAACATGTGAAGCTTGGTAAAACATCTTGGTGACCAAGAAGACTCTTGCTGATATCGATAGTGAATACTTTGTGGCATCAGGGAGACATTTTTAGTGTCATCGATATGCCAACAAAGTTTGAACTCTTTTGACCGAATGATGGCCATCTACATAGCTAGTATCTGACCAATTAGAGGAGCCCAATTGGAACCATTGGGAGATAGTCTATTGTGGTAGTTCTGTGAGGAAGTTCGACAGACAGGGAATGACATGAATATAGTTTGAAGTTGTAAATGCTCAATGGTTCGGTTGGTTTGAAGAACAATTGTGTGAACAATTCGAATTGTATTAGAGTGATTTCTATTCTGTAAAGATTGTAACTTGAAGGTTCCTATACACGTTTGATCATTATGAAAGCTGCTGAAATATGACATCAGAAAGATAAGTCTGATATTTGTATGTAATCTCCATTACTGTAATACAAAGTGATTTCTCTTGGTGTGGTGGGTTTTTCTCCCATAAGGGTTTTCCCACGTATATCTGGTGTTCATATGTGTTTGTCTAATTCTCTGTTTCTACTATTTATTTCAAAGTGCATCTTAATTGGACTGTAATTGAAAAAATTAAAAGTATATCTGCATTCTTCCCTAAGTATTTGGCATTAGGAGAGTTGTTTCCACATCTAATTTTCCGTACAAGTGGTATCAGATCTTGGCCAGTTGTGTTATCCTTCTGGGTACGTTGTGTTTTTTGTGTCAACTCTGTTTAGTGGGAGTCTTGTAGAAGTTGGTTAATTATAATTACAGATTGAGATGGCTAGCACGTCTGGAAAGATTGAAATAGAGAAATTCAATGGCATGAATTTTGAGTTTTGGAAACTCAAAATGGAAGATCTTCTAGTTGATCATGATCTGTGGATTGTTGTGTCTAGAACTAAACCTACAGGCATGAAGCAAAAAGATTAGGACATTGCAGATAGAAAGTCTAAGGAGCTGATAAGGCTCGGTTTGGTAGACTCTGTTCTTTTGAATGTGTACAAGGAGAAGACTGTATCTTCCTTGTGGAAGAGACTGGCGTCTATTTATCAGGGGAAGTCCTTGGTGAATAAACTATTCCTGAGGAAGAAGCTGTATAGTTTGAGAATGCAGGAAGGAGGATCTGTTGCTGATCATTTGAACACATTTAATATTTTGATTGCTCAATTAACACCTATTGGTGTAAAAATTGAAGAAGAGGATCGTTGTATGCTTCTATTGTGTTCTTTGCGAGACTCTTGGGATCATCTGGTGATGGCTATTGGGAGTACAAAATCCAGTTTCAAGATGGAAGATGTTGTTGGTTCTTTGCTGTCAGAAGAGATGAGAAGGAAATCTTATGAGATGGCGAAGGAAGCTCTTGCTATCAGAGGAAGGTCAAAATAGAAAGGCAAGAAGAAGGACAAGAAATTAAAATTGAAATATGAAGGGAGATCAAAGTCTCCTGGCAAGAAGTCCAAGGTGAAGTGTTGGAACTGTGGGCAACCTAGTCATGTCTGAAAGGATTGTAAAGAGGAGAAGAAGAAGAAGAAGAAGAAGTATTTTTCTGACAATAATTCTTCTCACAGTGATGGAGGCGCCTTCATTGCAGCCTTGGATACACAGACATCATATGATGTCTAGCTGATTGATTCTGGAGCATCTTTCCACATGAAATCTCATAGAGATTGGTTCACAAAGTATGAAGAATACGATGGTGGAAAGGTGTACTTGGCAAGTGATTCAACTTTGGAAATTGTTGGCCATGGAAGAGTCAAAATCCAATTCTCTGATGGCAGAGTGAAGGGAATCAATAATGTAGTGCATATACTAGGTCTGTCTCAAAGCTTACTTTCTGTAAGTATGCTAAATGATATTGGAGTGCAAGTCACATTCTCTGGAAATGGCTATAAGATGACTAGAGGCTCTATGGTGCTGGCTAGAGGTGCTTGAATTGGTACCCTGTACAAGCTGGATACATAGGCTATTCAATGTAACAATGTCTCTGTAAAGTCACAAAAAGCTACTCATAGAGGAAAAGAGGGAAATGTTCCTAATTGAATAAACTCTATCGAAGTTAAACTTCCAGCAGAAAAGACTATGCTTTGGCATCATAGGCTAGGCCACATAGGAGAAAAAGGATTAAAAACCTTGAAGAATAAAAACCTAGTTGAGGGGCTTGAATATTGTAACCTTGAATTTGAATTTTGTGAACATTGTATCTATGGAAACCAACACCGTGTTTCATTTTATTCCAATCCTCATAAATCCTCTAGTTTGCTAGATTACATTCATTATGATGTATTTGGTCCAATGAATGTTCCTTCTTTGTCTAAGTCAAGGTACTATGTATCATTCATTAATGATTATTTGAGAAGAACATTCATTTATTTTTTGAAAAGTAAATCAGAAGTATTCAGTCAGTTTAAGGAATTTAAGAACCTTCTAGAAAATTAGACTGGAAGAAAAATTAAATGCTTAAGGACTGATAATGGCGGTGAATTTTGTTCTGATGAATTCGAGAGGTATTGCAAAGACCATGGGATAAAAAGACATAAGACTACACCTTATACTCCACAACAAAATGGAGTTGTAGAAAGGTTCAATAGGATAGTGATGGAGAGAGCACGAAGTATGCTCAGTAGTGTTGGCTTGGAGGAGAAGTTCTGGGCTGAGGCTGTATCTACTACATGTTACCTAATTAATCATTCTCCAAATTCTACTCTTGTTGAGAAAACACCTTTGGAAGCATGGTCTGGTAAGAAGCCCTCCTTAAGACATATTCATGTTTTTGGCTATGAGGCATATGTTCATGTGCCGTATGAAAAAAGATCTAAGTTGGAAAACAAGGCTATCAAATATATTTTTATTGGCTATAGTGCTGGCATAAAAGGATACAAGCTTTGGAATCCTGATATAGAGAAGGTTGTATATAGTAGAAGTGTAATCTTTCGTGAGTTGAAGCCTTCTACCTTGGATCTGCAGTCAGAGACAAAGTTAGAAAACAATAAGGATGTAGTTGGAATTCCTCCTACACTAGAGAAAGAGGAATTGAAAATTCAAAATGTACTTGAAACTGAGGAGAGCTCAAGCAATTTTGAAAGTTCTGAAGAAGAAGAACCTCAGCCTCAGCAAGTGAGGAGGTCAACCCGTGAAAGAAAACAACTTGATAGGTATGGGTTCTCTTTGATAGATTCTACTTGCGCCTATGCTTTAATTTCTAGCATTGATGAGCCTAGGACTGTAAAGGAGGCATTTAAAATGTCTAATTCAGACTCTTGGTTGGAAGCCATGAATGAAGAAATGACATCATTAGAAAAGAATGATACCCGGAGTTTGGTTCCATTTCCTAAAGGTAGAAAAGCTATTGGCTACAAATGGGTATTTAGAAAGAAGATTGGTCTGGATGGCAGTGTGGAAAAGTACAAGGCAAGATTGGTTGCGAAGGGTTATTCTCAAGTAGAGGGAATTGATTATGGGGAGATTTTCTCTCCTGTAGCTAAGCTGATGTCTATAAGATTTCTTTTGTCACTTGCATAATGACTTAGAGGTTGAATAGATGGATGTGAAGAAACGTTTCTTCATGGTGATCTTGAAGAAGAAATCTATATGTCCCAGCCTGAGCACTTTGTTGAGAAAGGTAAAGAAAAACTGGTTTGCAAGTTAAAGAAGTCTATGTATGGGTTAAAGCAATCACCTAGAATGTGGTACCAGAAATTTGATACTTTTGTATTATCTTTGGGATTTGTGAGATCAAAATCTGATCATTGTGTGTGTTATAAAGCTGAAAGTGATCAAATTCTTATTATTGCTCTCTATGTTGATGATATGTTGTTCATAGGCAATAGTAAGCTAATGATTTCTGATCTTAAGTCTCAGTTATCTACTAAGTTTGAAATGAAAGATCTTGGTGCAGCAAGGTATATTCTGGGGATGGAGATAACCAGGGACAGAATAGTAGAAAAATTTGGCTTAGTCAAAGTAAGTATATCAAGACTGTTCTAGAGAGATTTTGCATGAATGATTGCAAGCATCTAGTTGTTTAGTCTTGCAGGGAATGAAGCTATCTATTGAAGATTGTCCAAAATATCCTACTGAGATGGAGGACATGACCAATGTACCCTATGCTAGTGCAGTTGGAAGTCTCATGTATGCAATGGTTTGTACAAGGCCAAACATTTCCTAAGCGTGGGAGTACTTAGTCAATTTATGGCTAATCCTGGAAGGACACATTGGGATGCTGTAAAGAGAGTTTTCAAATATTTGAAGTGCACTTCAGATTTTTCTTTGTGTTACCATGGGAACTTGGTTGAATCATAGAGGACTCTCAGTATTCAAGGCTATGTGGATTCTGATTGGGTAGGGGACATTGATAGTAGGAGGTCCACCAGTGGATATACTTTCACGATGAATGGTAGTGTAGTGAGTTGGATGAGTAAGCGGCAGGCTGTAGTCGCTTTGTCCACTACAGAGGTTGAATACATGGAAGCTACACATGCTTGTAAAGAAGCAGTTTGGTTAAAACATTTGTGTTCTAACATTGGTTTTGATGTAGGGAAAATAACTATTTTTTGTGATAGTTAGAGTGCAATTTGTTTGGCAAAGAATCCTACTTTCCATGCCAGGATGAAACATATAGATGTACAATACCACTTTGTATGAGATATGGTGGAGGATGGAAAGGTCAGTTTGGAAAAGGTTGATACTCTGGAGAATGTTGCAAATGCATTGACGAAGCTAATGAGCACATAAGAATTTAGGTGGTGTGCTAGTTCAATGGGCCTTAGTGCCCATGATTTTTAGTAAGTTTTGTTGTGCTCTAGAGGTTCTTGTGTGATCTTCATCAAGTGGGAGATTGTTAGAAATGTGTGCCTCAATCATCATAAGATGTAACCTCTATTGGAGCCATTTTGGTGTGACATATTCTATATCTGGCCGACGAGCAGATTGGTAGCATTGTGCTTTGTACAGGTCACTATGACCTTGAAGAAGTCTTACTGAATGAACTATCACTATGACAAGAAGCATTCGGTGTGAGATCTTATCACGTGGAGATCTCTCGCTGATAGGCCATTCAATCAGGCGTCGGGGAGACTTGGCCGAGAAGAATACTATCAATAAGAAGTCTTACCGATAGCATATAGCTATCAGGGTAACACATGGGTCTCGGGGAGAAGTCTCAACGAGAATGGAATGTCATGCTAATGGGGATACAACTGAAGTCATCGGAGTAGCTCAAGCCGATCTGTATGAAGTCTTGGTGACTTGTGAGAGTCTTGCCGACCGTTTGGTGCTCGATGTAACTTAAAGTCTTCAAAGTAAAGTCTCGGCGAAGGACGTATGTCTTGCCGACTGTTGATGGCTTCAGAGTAACATAAGGGATCTCGATGAAACTTCTTGGCGATAATGATATGTCTTGCCAACTATTGTTTGATGATCAGTATAACATGTGACTTCAGTATAATCTCTTGGTGAGAGCGATAGTCTTGTTGAAAGGAAAACTGAAGTCGGTGAAACTTGAGGAGGCTCGATGTGAAGTCCTAGTGAAAGCGGTATGTCTTGCTGATAGAAAACTAAAGTCGATGCAACATGTGAAGCTTGGTAAAATGTCTTGGCGATCAGGAAGGCTCTTGCCGAGATTGATAGTGAAGACTTTGTGGCATCGGGGAGACACTGTTAGTGTCTCACTGATATGCCAACAAAGTTTGAACTCTTTTGACCGAATGATGACCATCTACGTGGCTAGTATTCGACCAATTAGAGGAGTTGAATTGGAACTGTTGGGAGATAGTCCGTTGTGGCAATTCTATGAGGAAGTTCGACAGATAGGGAATGACATGAATATAGTTTGAAGTTGCAGATGCTCAATGGTTCAGATGGTTTGAAGAACAATTGTGTGAATAGTTTGAATTGTATCAGAGTGATTTCTATTATGTAAAGATTGTAACTTGAAGGTTTCTGTACAAGTTTGATCATTGTGAAAGCTGCTGAAATATGACATCAGAAAGATATGTCTGATATTTGTATGTAATCTCCATTACTGTAATACAAAGTGATTTCTCTTGGTGTAGTGGATTTTTCTCCCGTAAGGGTTTTCCCATGTATATTAGGTGTTCATATGTGTTTGTCTAATTCTCTATTTCTGCTATTTATTTCAAAGTTAATCTTAATTGGACTGTAATTGAAAAAATTAAAAGTATATCTACATTCTTCCCTAAGTCTTTGGCGTTAGGAGAGTTGTTTCTGCATCTAATTTTCCTTACATGGACTTCCATTTATGTGAGAGAAAATATCACCATGTAGAACACAAGTGCTTGACATTTCACCCATCTTCTCAAGCACATCTCCAGATAGCATGGGAGAATTAAGCACAATTTGCTCAATCACATATAGGTACACTAATTCATTAGTGTTTGCTTCACCATGTGTTCCATTCAATTGGGGGACGATAAAGTCAGAGTTGACCTCTTGAAAAGAAAAGTTATTTACCTCAGTATCAGATTGGCTCTTGTTAGTACTATCCACAACATATTCATTAATAATGCTTACCAAGTACTGATCAAGATTTTCCTCAAAAAGAGGATTTCTTCTACACTAGTAGGAGTCATCATTTATTACCTCACTTTCCAATGCAAGTTCATCAAATAAAGGATTTTGCCATATTTTCATGATGGTCACATGTAGCTCATCTTTCTCATTGTCAGGGTCCCAATAACTTTGTTCGTCATTGTGCTCAAAATTAGTGGTCATTTGAAGAGGAGAGAGAAAAACTTTCACTATCCTCTTCATCATTTGCACTCATAACAATTGATCCACATTTAGAAAATTCTTCACATGAAGAAAATTGCTCACTACCCTGGAAGCATACTCCTTCAAGGCTATTAAAATATCCTTGACTTGAGGCAAGGGACTCTACATCCACTTCGTAAGAAGAATCATATTCAATAAAAAACTATCCCATTTCAATTTCATTCCCTTGATTCCTCATTCGTGCCATATAATTCATACACAGTGCATTGAAATCACTGATTGGTGCATCATTGTTCATGACTAAATAACTTTTAGGGGTTTCACCATGTACCTCATGTATTTTCTCATATCCTATGACATATCAAGGAGGAAAGTTAGGTATTATTTCCTTATCCTCATACTCTATCTCTTCATCTTTCTCACTATTGTCAAGGCCCACATTTAGAGCATTTGCAAAATAACAACAATCATCAGCTAACTATCCTCCTTCCAATGCATCTTCTTGATCTATCAGTTCTATCCTTAGAATTTCCTTAGGGCGGCAATCATTGTCCCCATTATGGGAGACAACAAGTGGCATATAACTAAGCTCAATTTCTTCCACAATGCTTATCCATTCCACTACCTGATCAAGACTATGTGGCTTCAAATTTTTAGGCCATTGGCTTGCTCCTGATTTGTAAGCTTCACAAAACAAATTGATGCACATTAAATCATGAGGCCTAAAAATCTTAGGTATTTCCATCAGTACATCCAAGAATCTTAAAACAAGTCATATGGTGATTCATTTGCATGTTTCTTAATCTCGTACAATTTTCTAATAGAGAAAATTAAGTCAACCCTTCCTAACTTTGATTAATGTGAGGTTGATTCTTGCTCTTTTTCTGCATCTCTTGAAAGCAATGTAGATGTAACATCTAAGGGTTCCTTTTCTTGAAAAACACTTCTACCTCCTAATTTGCTTGGCTCACTAATTTGGATTCTATTAGGGCCATTCACACTAGCAATCTAATGTCCCTTCATGATTGAACACTTCAAATTATTCTCAATTTTCATGGAATTTTGGTAAGCTTGCTGTAAAGTAGCAGGCTCTTTAACTCTCAACAAGAAACCCATCTTACTATCAAATTCCCCTAAATACACAACCAAATTTTTTGCATCATTTGGCCTTATGTGTTTAGGGATTTCTCTTATGAATTTTGCAAACCTCGGGTTAAAAGCAGGGATCAATTTTTCCTTACCCCTAGAGATTTCCATGAAATTCTTCCTTGCAACATTGGGGTTTATCCTTTCACCAAACTATCCCATGAAATCTATCTTAAGTTCCCTCCAACAACATATAGAAGACATTGGAAAAAATTAGAAGAAATATCTTGCATCTCCTTTCAGGGATTGAACAAATAGTTTCATAACCATGTCTTCACAATCTATCTTGTAATCACCCATTACATCAATAAATTCCTACACATGTTTACTTGTTGATTCTAACTTTTCACCATTGAATTTTGGTATTTTGTCCTTGATCTTGGGTGGTATAATATTTGGGTAACCACTGACATTACTGAAATTTATGGCCATGTATCTTTCAGTATTGAAATTCCTTTGATGTGATAGGGGGTATTCAACATGTGTGATTATATTCATTTTTGGTTCCAGGTGTACACCCTGACAAGACATCTTATTCTATCCTTTGCAGGTCTTGTCAGTATCATCAAAAGGTAACTCAGATTCCTTCTATGAGTGTAAGCCTTTATGATGCATATATTTTAATTCTCCTTTGCATAACACTATTTAGCAGGTGACATTCATGAATATGATAGATTTCAACATTTATTGCAAATGTACTTTAAGATTATGCAAATATATCATTCCTTCCCCTATCTTAGTGTTATTTCACCAAATTGGGAAACATTTATGGCCTATATCTTGAAAATTCCCATAAATTATATACAAATATAATAATATTTCCTCAGATTCAAGAGAATACTCGAATTTCATAGTAACCTTTCACCTTTCATATTAAAGTGTGTAGATTTGAAGCCTTATCATATTCTTTATTAGGTTCTTTAAGTCAACATCACCACCTCTTCTTCAGAGGATTATGTTCCAAACGAATTGAAACAAATTCAAGGTAGATCATGTTTTGGGTTTGCTCCAACAGTGGAGTCACCTTCAATTTTTTGACACTTTGCTGCTACAACACTCTCTCCAGGTTGAAGAATTGCATAATATTTGAACTAAATGTCCATATTTATCACCATGTGACTCTGTACTAAAACAATCTGCAACGGGAGGATGAAAATTGTATCCCCAATAGAGTCACCATTCCATTGGTGATTTTTCCAGCTAACCTAGGAATCTTCTAAAAGGCAACCAACCTTTATATTCAAAAATCACCAAGGACTAGTGGCCAACATGACGAAATCAAAATTATGAGGTCTTGATTCCTTCACTTTAGGCTCTATAGGACCAAGGAGCGTATTCCTTAATGTGTTCATTTGATACATCAACATTTTAAGAACACTTCAATATAGATCCATTCTTATTTGATGCAAGCACACTAACTTCACTAAAGATTTGGCTGACCTTTGAGCGAATTAATGTTCATTTTGCTAAGAATGTGGATATACTTCAAACATATAGTTTAGATTTGACAAAATTTTATAAATGTTATCATTCTGAGTCCATAGCTAGATATGTGATTCATTCATTTAATTACTAAACAAGCAATAAACAACCAGTGCCTCATCAATTGGGTATATGGAGTCAAATATGAAACAACCAGTAATACACTGATTATCCAGTTATGATATATTTAAGCTATCTCTGTAACACTTTACACTACAAAGACTCATGTTATCCAAAAGGTACTTCTTACTGAATCCTTGTAAATTATCACTATTCATGACTTTTCCTAAGCACTTTATTTAATCCTTTGAGTTAAAGCAAATAAATCAAGCCACACATTCAATTGAACAATTGACGATAGATGACATGATCTTTGATAATTTCATTTATAATCTGTGAAAATATACAAAGGAGAGTATATGACTTGGATTTTGAATTATGTCCCAATATCAATAATTGATGCAAAACTTACTAAGATTATGATGTCTATATGATTCATACCCAAGACAACTTGCCAGTGAATTCATCGAGCATTCAACATTATCATTACTTACTATAATCAACTTCTACATAAGACATACTAGACTCAAAATTTTCAGACCAAAACCCTCTACATCGAGCCATGAAATCCCTTTTATAACACAAGGGAGTGACAAAAGTATCCAACTCTAGATGTAATTACATTTCATGTTCATTTTATAATTCATTTCATTGGGGTTAATTTCCCAAACCGTTACATTTAATCATTCCATGCTCATGGGAAAAGAAAAAGGAAAAAAGAGTGCCAACCCATTTGTCAGAGCCGCCATGCATGCCTTCCAAAAGGCATAATTTTTTTTTATCATGTTTACCAATATCGAAGTAACAACCATTGAGATTATCTACACGAACCCATGAACCAATCACCATCAAACAAACCAACAGAGCACACCATCCAAAAGCCACATCACCATATCACCCAAAACCCAACACCACTAGCAAAGGACACAGGAGTTATTTGGCCTTATTAGCCATTGAGTAATGACCCTCACCGGGTCTTACAATAGAGAGTGGAGTTGCAATCATAATTTCATCCTCTGAATCACTATAAGGCACTAGAGGAGCCAAACTCGAACTAGGGTTGGAGCCAACTTCTCCTTCTACTCCTGACGAACTATCAGAAACCAAGATAGGAGTAATGGGTTTCTCCGAACAAACCCCAGGACCCGAGCCAGACCTCGTTAATTCTTTCACAAACAAAGGTCGCTTCTCTTTCTTTTCAGTTGGCTTCTATGAGATAATTCTACATCTCAAAGTATAGGTGTTGTGAACAACCACCTTCTCATGTTTTATGCGTATACTCCTCTTCTTCTTCAGAACAACAAGTACCCCAGATGAGAGAGGTTTGTCTTCCGCCACTTATGCAATTGGTTCCTACATACTTAGCCTTTAGGACCTTCGAACTAGTGCAATAGGAGTGATCAGTTTGGTCATCCTCTCGAGATATCACAATGACCAGTGCTGGTAATGAAGAGAAATAAATACCACAATAGGTAGAAAACCCACACATTCATGCAACGAAAACACCTCAAGACCAAAATTACAGAAATGGGTCGAGCAACAAGCAATGCAGAATATACACAAACCTACACACCAAAAGATGCTATACCACCACCCTGGCAATGCTTGCATTCATAACTTCTGCAATTATCTATCACACAGCCAGAGCACTTAATTCTACACTCTTGTAAATTCACAAATGGTTTGGTTAAGCTACAACCAGTCCTCATTAAATAGGCGAATGTAAGGCTCTATGCAATTAATATCCATCTCGGCTTGCTTGCGTGAATAGAAAATCAATTACTGCATGTTATATCTCCACCGTCAATTGCCACAAATTTAAAACTCGATCGATGAGGCAAATTCACTGTCACCACTTGCTTTATGGAACGTACCAAGAAATAGCAAGGAGATACTTTAAAGAAGCCACACGTTCATCAACATCCTTACCCAATCATCTTGCCTTGTCCACTGTCAATCATTTCAACCGTGGGAAAATCCCACCCAACGCATCTCCCATCGCGGGTTTAAAACCCATTTTGAAACATTATCACACGATGGCATAAGGGCCAATAATGAGACACTCACCATTGATCTAACCAGTAGAGGACCTTAACCAACATCATCCTTTTACATCTCCCATCACAGGTTCCTCCCATACAAAACTTGTAGTGCCCCTCCATCTGTGTTGTCTTTGTGATGTTTCAACTCGTTGTTAGTCTGGTATTACCTAGTTTTGGTCAATTAGTGTTAAGGTAAAGTTATTAAAGTTAAATTCATTTTAATGATTAAATAAATAATTTTATATTATTATAGGTCATGATAAATATAAAAGAATAAATATCGTAATGAATTTAGCTATTGATAATAAAGTATAAACAAACTATTCGAAACAATTAATTAGTTTTTGAATGGGACGCAAGTAAATCCATTTATATGCATGAGCGTTTTAGTTTGTATCGAATTCCTTTGCATGGAAGGAATAACTTTAGTTGGTTACCAATTATAACTATTGCATGTAAATGCGAATAAGGGAATTGTTTATAGTTTATCCTGGCTTTGGGCATGTTTTTAGGCATGTTTTGTAACCACTATATGTGAGGTTTTGGTGTGTGTGAGAGAACATCCTGATAATCTCTGAGCTTTCAGTTAATACAATAGACAAGGCGTTTGGGTTTCAAGGTGGTTTTGTGAGAGGAAATTACATATTCAGAGACCTAATCCATATCTGAGGATCACATATAGCAGTTCCGTTCCTCCACCGCCATTGGGAATCATCCATTTCACAAGTCTGAGTATTATACCTTATTTATATGATGAATTTCTTAATCCTTCTTGATATCTTTATTATTTCTTATTTCCGTGAAAATATCAGCCATTCCTCTGGGATTACTCTACCAAATTAATCTTTATATTTGTTTCTGAGTATTGATGTCTTTGTCGCAGTCATTGGATTATCTATTTGATACCATTCATGGTCGGCTAAACCACTCCATTAGGAATAAAACCCTCTAAACTACTCTTTGATTTGTGAAGGAATTTTATAGCTTTGTGGAAATGCTCGCCCTTGCTAATGTCAGCTATACATTATAAGTGAAGAAGGTCGTTTTCTTCTTCTATTCGAGACCTATTTCATAGATAGCAAGCTATTGTTAGTACAGGATTATGAATTTAATTACCGAGTGTCTGAGATATCCATCCATAGATGAATAGTTGTACCATGTGATCTTTGTATTCAATTCCAATAGACATTAGATCCATCTCCTAAGCTTGGCCGATTGTGTTGAGTTTCTCGCAAATTTTTTCAACCTAATGTTACTTTATCAAGATAGAGTATTTACTATTATAAATCTTGTAATTCTGAGTCTACTTTTAAACCTATCCATGCTAGCAAACCAGTGTCCAATCCTTGTTCCAATAATTGCATATATGATCTATAAACTAGAAATACTCAGCCAATATTCATAGATGAGCCATCGGCACCACAAGCTTATCGGGCATCTTGGTGTTAGGATAGCCAGCGCAACATGAAATTCAACCACGCACTCCTAAAGATCAAACATATATCTAATGCAATAAGGATTAGTGATGCCTGTAGTGCGCAACCCTCTCTCATTAATTTGCGCAGGCGCATGCACCTAGAACATATCAAAGCTTATAAAATATTAAGATATGCCCTAAAGTGCTTCATTAGTTCTAAAATTTTGAGTGCTTCTTGGCAAAATTCCATTTTGTGTACTACATGCATTCATTGCATTCCAAGACTGCACATGTTTTCTCAGCCTTTGGGATTTATCTCTTATTCATTAGATTTAAGGTCTATGTGAGCTATTCAATATATCATTTATATTTGGCACCTCCCAAGGAATTATGTGGTGGTTTTCAATTCTATCACTTTATTATGTACTGCCTTCCTGATGTCGTAAATCGACAAAATATTCTATTTGAATTGTTAACTCGCAGGACAGTATAATTTGAGCAATCCACAACATGATGGATACATATCCCATGAAAGTCTTGGATTTAAGGAAAAAACATTATGGATTAAGAGTGGCACCATTAAATTTCATTGTAGATTCCCTGCGTAGTGAGATTTGAACTTCAAATTTTCAATCAATCCAATTCTGACATATCCTCCTTAATGTATCAAAAAAGATAATGTCTCCAATTTACTGTAAGGAGAAATCAATGTCAGTTTGACTTATCACTTTGAGGGAGATTAATTGCTCTT
This sequence comes from Sequoia sempervirens, assembly GCA_007258455.2. NCBI lineage: Eukaryota > Viridiplantae > Streptophyta > Pinopsida > Cupressales > Cupressaceae > Sequoia > Sequoia sempervirens. The sequence goes on along the minus strand of VDFB02281492.1, from coordinate 841,686,412 downwards.
TCAACCTAGGTGTGGCATGGGGAACAACTGAGAATCCTTATTAGGATTTGTGGTTATGATTTTCTATTTAGATGTAAAAAAAGTACTTTCAGTGTAGCTGGAAACATCTATATTGCGCACATAATTCAATAGGATATATTATTATTAATATGAAATGCAATATCAGTATTATGCTTTGGGAACAATATGTTCAGGGTCTCATTTTGAGTGATCTCTACCAAGGATCACTACTATTCTACCTATTTACTTGCACACAAATGAGCATACATTAGTTATCTATAACACATTATTAGATATGATATTACGTTAGACTACAATTTGTACACATGCATTGATTGCTTATGTTGATGATGCAAATAACACCAGACTAGTTATGTCTAAATATAAATTGACAATATAAGTTAAAACCAACATGCAAATTCCCCATACAAAATAAGTGCTTGCATACACTCATTAAAGTGTGTGTCATCCATTTTTCTTAAGTTATGTGCATTCATTCTTCCAACATTTTGTATTAGAGTGAGGATACCCTATGAAATGTATGTTGATTCTAAGTGAGGAATCCCTAGGATAGAGTGTAGTTAGTTGTATTGTCATTCTATGGAATGAGTTTAAGATGAGTCGAGACAGGTTAGGATTGATAGGAAAAGAATACTTTGTCTTAGTAAGTTGTTGATTTTACTAGATTAACAAGTAGAGGAGTTTACAGTGAAATTGATTTAATAAAACAGCATATATATATAGCAAAATGTTCTCTTGTTTTAAGTGAGATGATTATAGTAAGTAATGAAATTAGAAACATTAGTTCATTAGAAGATTAGCTTTATTCCTTAGTTCTTATTCAAATTTGAGAGACAATAGATTGTCTTATCATTAAATGGAAGGCTTTAATTAAATAAACAAAGTAAGATACCCTTTGTTGGTTGATTATGTTCTTGATTGCTTAAAGGATTTCTCTTTCTGAAATTTACTTTTGTTTAACCCTTACAACAATGCTATAAAGTGAAACTCTCATACTAAGGTTCTGGGATGATTACTTCGTGGATGATAGAGTTTTCTTGCCATATCAATATATAATTTTTTAATTTGAACTAATAGATAGCTTATTTTAATGTTGTTCTTATTTGAAATCTTATTTTGAGATCATGGTTGAAATGTTAATGCTTGTTTGATGTCCAGTCACGTCTCTCTTGGTTGTAATATTGATTGGCTTTGCTATTCGCCATTGTGATCAACTTTTTATGAAGTTGTTAATCTTTTAAACGTATTGGCTTCTAGTTTTGTTGTGATTGTTGAGTTGGTTCAAGCTGTTCATTAGCCAAATTGTTAGTTTGATAGGGTATAGTGTGTGGAGAAAATTGAGGTCTCCCTTGGATGCCCTAATGGTTGATTTATTGTTGGTAATTGTTGTTGATCATGTTAGTTTGATGTTATTGGAGACATCTTTGAGATGTTACCATTCATGATTCTACACTTGTTGATTTGTGATTGTGTAATGTAAAAGTCTTTCAAGATTATGTTGTTGTTGCCACTTTGATGGGGAAACTTTTATTTTGGTAATTTTTTGTCTTCCATAGGATAGAGGGGATATGATTTTTACTTGCATGCATTGTTATGCGGGTTGGCGATCTAGGAGGATCTGCCTTGGATAATTCATATCAAGCCTGAAGTATTTACTTGAGTTTTATGTTGTTTCACCTGTAAGTGGGTGGTTTCATGGTTTTGTTATTTGATGATGGATGACCTTTACACTTGGTTTGAGTTTATGTGGCTTGATCCTTGCACTTGAATGTGGTTTTTGTTACTCTAAAGTTCTAGCATGAGATGGTGCATGCCTCACTTGGTACAGTTATTTTGTTGGATTTCGTTTCTTATGCAAGTTGGCTTTCTGTTTGTGATTTTGAGATATTGTTGTTAGTTGGGGGAGTGGCTCTTAGTGTGGGCTAGCACCCAAAGTTTTTAGTCTAGGACAACCCATTGTGAGTTTAAATCAAGTGATAACTAAATTAATTAATTAGGGGTTTTGGGTAGTTTCCACACATTAATTCAGATAATGTAGCCTCACTCATGGGCCCAAGTACTCATTTAGGCTTGGGATAAGTGGGAAGGCCTGGAATGGCAAGATAAATTGTGTTGTCTCTACATTGTAATTCTACAAGGTAGGTTGATCCCACATAGTGAGCATGGGGGTCTGACAGCCGATAGAGGTTACCAGGATAACCCAGGATGGGGGCTGACAGCCTAGGAAGGTTATGCTAAGTTAACCTGTGACTAACTATGGGACGAAACTCCACCCTTTAATAGCCTTGTATGTTGTTGTTCCCCTCTTTTGGTTCTTGAGGCTCTATAAGCGGATGTTGTCATGTGTTACTGATGCTTTGCTATGTCATCTTGGGTTGGTTATTTCTTGTGTTGGTGGTTACCTTATGTTATTGTTGCTCTTTTCATGAAGTCTTGTAAGCCTTGTCCTTCTTGATGGTATTCATTGAGGTCCTTCTTTTCAGCTCCTAGCATGGGGGTGGGCCTTCGGGTCCACGTGGTTGGGTGGAATGTGCTATGCACCCCATTGGGTCCCCAACCGCCGATCGAGAATTGCATAATTGTACCTTTCGCTGTGACTCCTGTGTTCTACCAGATTTGGATCTAGCCTTGTAGCTTTGTATTCATGCATTCCAGATGTATCATTCCATGTTATTGTACATTTCCCAATTCTTTATGGGAAGTAGCATTGTATTAATGTAATCCTTAAGTAATGTATCCTCATGTTATTATGTATTGTCCATGATCCTATTATTATCTTATGGATACTGGTATCTTTCATGTAATGTAAAGATGTTGATACACAAAGTAATGTTATCATGTAACCCCAAGGGACTTGTTATATGTTGTACATTTATTATTCCATTTCAAGTGTTGAATGTTAATATCATGTTGCATGTTAGTTTTTTTTTTTTTTAAATTATCTTTTAAATTTTAGTTGTTGTAGTTTCCTTTGGGGTTGCATGGCATGGCATTACACATGGTATCAGAGCCTAGGTTCATACATCGGGCACTATGAGCCCATTACATTCACCTAGTTACTCATACTCTTGAGGTTATGTCTTTTCTTTTGTGTCATCTGCATGCAACATTCCAAGTTTATCTCTAGTTAGTTTCGGTCCAAGGTGCAAAAAATAGTGGAAAGGATAGGATCCTAGGTGTAGTGCGCAATACACCGATATTCTTCCTACCGTGAATGCATCTTGGGACCCTTGTGTTACCTTGTGTGTTTCTTGTGTAGTGAATTTGAGTGTGTATGTAGTGAGTGTGTGTTTAAACCTAAAATTTTGTGCTTTTTATGTGTTAAAATTTTTTTTTATGTCTTGAAAGGGAATAATATTATGATCTTGTGTCACATATATTGTGAGATTTTGCGTTGAGTAATGAATTAAGTGGAATACATGATGTGTAAATGATGACGTTTAACCAGAAATGTGTGCCTTGTAATGAATTAGCTTGAATATCTGCTAATAATGTGCTATGTTTCCACCCTAGTTTGTGGTTTTCAAGTAGTCAGCTTCAAATCTTGATGATGAAGGTAATTAATTGGTTATGTTTAACAAGTTTATTTAGTACTATGTTTGTATCTGATTAGTAACTATTATTGATGATAATTTATGATGTCTCATTTATTGTAGTGTGTTAGAAGGATGATGTCATATCATTCATTCGTGAGAGGCATACAACATGGCGATTCCATCTACACAAGGTTGATTTGATATATATGTTGTACACAACATTTTCTTTTATGTAGGATTATAGGTAACAAGCCTCGACTCCACCTGCAATGTCAGGACTAGGCGAGCCTCATAAAACCCAATGGGTATGACGCGGAAACACAAAGATGACAAGAAGTTTCCCAACTTTTCTATCATCCTCGATGAGGATAAGAACCCCCACCTTGTAACCTTGTTAGTATGGTTTATTATGTTTTGTCAATTGTCTTGTTTGGTTCTTCTGCTATTGATTTAATTGTGATGTTTTGTGGATCATATTGTGATTATATTATTTAAATTGTGATGAATTGTTGTTGGTTGTTATTGTATTCAGTTACTTGGATTTTGTTGTCACTGATAATTGCAAATGCTTAATTTAACCTTGCAACTTCCAAGAGTATGTCAAATCCTTGAGGGGAGGATGTAGTGCCCCTCCATCTGTGTTGTCTTTGTGATGTTTTGGCTTGCTATGAGTCTGGTATTACTTGGTTTTCATTGATTAGTGTTAAGGTAAAGTTATTAAAGTTAAATTCATTTTAATGATTAAATAAATACTTTTATATTATTATAAGTCATGATAAATATAAACTAATAAATATTGTAATGAATTTAGCTATTGATAATAAAGTATAAACAAACTATTCAAAACAATTAATTAGTTTTTGAATGCCCAGATGTAATTAATTGTATTTATATGCTTGAGTGTTTTAGTTTGTATAATATTCCTTTGCATGGAAGGAATAACTTTAGTTGGTTACCAATTATAATTATTGCATTTCAATGCGAATAAGGGAATCGTTTATAGTTTATCTTGGCTTTGGCATGTTTTTAGGCATGTTTTGTAACTGCTGCATGGGGGATTTTGGTGTGTGTTGGAGAACATCCTGATAATCTCTAAGCTTTTAGTTAATACAATAGACAAGGTATTTGAGTTTCAAGGTGGTTTTTGTGAGAGGAAATTACATATTTAGAGAGATAATCCAGATCTGAAGATCACATATAGCAATTTGGTTCCTCCACCACCATTGGGAATCATCCATTTCCTAGGTCTGAGCATTATACTTTATTTATATGATGAATTTATTAATCCTTCTTGATATCTTTATTATTTCTTATTTACATGAAAATATTAGCCATTCCTCTGGGATTACTTTGCCAAATTAATCTTTATATCTATTTCTGAGTATTAATGTCTTTGTTGTAGTCATTGGATTATCTATTTGATACCATTCATGGTCGGCTAAACCACTCCATTAGGAATAAAACCCTCTAAGCAAATCTTTGCTTTGCAAAAGAATTTTATAGCTTTGTGGAAATGCTCGCCCTTGCTAATGTTAGCTATACATTATAATTGAAGAAGGTCATTTTCTTCTTCTGTTCAAGACCTATTTCATAGAGAGCAAGCTCTTGTTAGTACATGATTATGCATTTAATTATTGAGTGTCTGTGATATCCATCCATATATTAATAGTTATACCATGTGATATTTGTATTCAAGTCCAATAGACATTAGGTCCATCTCCTAAGCTTGGCCGAGTGTGTTGAGTTTCTCGCAACTTCTGTCAACCTAAAGCTACTTTATCAAGATAGAGTATTTACTATTAGAAATCTTGTAATTCAGAGTCTTCTTTTAAACCTATCCATGCTAGCAAACCCATTTCCAATAATTGTTCCAATAATTGCATCTATGATCTATAAAATGGAAATACTCAGCCAATAATCATAGATGAGCCATTCATACCACAAGCTTATCGGGCATCTTCGTGGTAGGATAGCCAGTGTGACATGAAATTTGACCACACACTCCTAAAGATCAAACATATATGTAATGCAATAAGGATTAATTATGTGTGTAGTGCACAACCCTCTCTCATTAAATCTATACAGGTGCATGTACCTAGAACACATCGAAGCTTATGCAATATTAAGATGTGCGCTTAAGTGCTTCATTAGTTCTAAAATTTTGAGTGCTTCCTTGCAAAATTCCATTTTGTGTACTACTTGCATTCATTGCATTCCAAGATTGCACATGTTATCTTAGCCTTTGGGATTTATCTCTTATTCATTAGATTTAAGATGGGTATGTGCAAGATCATCATGGAAAAAATAGGCCCTTAAGTGGCAATTTTTTTTGAAATATCAGAGTTAAGCAAATTGACGTAACAATTTGAATAAGTTATCTATATTATTTCAAAAATATGTAAGAATAGAATCTGTAGCAAATTGAATGTAGTTTCTAAACTACTAGGTTTATTTTTAAAAAATCTATTTGGTGAAAATTTGAAATTTCAATGCAGTAGTATTTAAATTTAGAGGAAAAAATAAGTGGTGTCATGCGCCACCCCAACCACAATAAAATGATAATATTTTAGATATAAGTAGAGGACTCATATCCGATGTGATGCATAATTTTTGTAATTTTTTTCAAGTAAATAATTAATTATGATTTTTTATTACAACTTTAAAAAATATAAAACTTCGTATGTCCGGGTATGTGCGGGATCATGATGGGCAAAAAAGTGGCGATATGATGGGTATGTGTAGGGTATGTGGCTAAAGACTTTTTTACCCAAAATTGATGAAGCGAAAAGGGTTTTAAAAGGAGATTCTCAACTTTCCACCAATATAAATTATGCTTTACTTTGAATTTAATAAATAATTATTCATTTTCTATCTAAATTATGACTAAAGTCCTAATTGATAGGCTAATTGAAAAAAATCTATAGCTTTCAAACGATATCACATTTTAATCTAAAACATGTGTCACATTCTACGATTCGATACTATAGGACTAAAAAAATTTCATGAAGTTTTGACCAACTTAAGGTGGTCAGACATACAAGTTTTTATATTTTAAAAATTTGTAATAAAAATTCATAATTAATTATTTACTCAGAAAAAAATTACAAAAAAATATGCATCACATTCCTTTAGTTATATCTAAAATCTAATAATTTTTTATCATTTTATTGTGGTTAGGGTGGTGAGACAAATGCCCACTTCTTATTTTTTCCCAAATTTAAGTATGTGGATTGAAATTTCAAATTTTCACCAAATAATTTAAAAAAAAAAAATAAACCTAGTAGTTTAGAAACTACGTTCAATTTTCTGATTCTATTCTTACATATTTTTGAATTAATATAGATAACTTATTCAAATTTTTACATCAAGTTGCCTAACTCGATTTTTTGAATTTTTTGCCACTTAAGGGCCTGCTTTTCCCATTATGATCTTGCACATACCCATCTGACCACCTTAACTTGGTCAAAACTTCATAAAATTCATTTATTTTTTAATCCTATAGTATGTGAAGCATAGAATATGACACACGTTTGGGATTCAAAAAATGTAATAGCATTTGAAAGCTATAGATGTTTTTCAATCAGCCTATCAATCAGGATTTTAGTCGTAATTCAAATAGAAAATGAATAATAATAATTTATGAAATTGAAAGAAAATCATAATTTATATTGGTGGAAACCTAAGAATCTCCATTAAAAACCCTTTTTGTTTCATCAATTTTGGGTTAAAAAAAGTCGTCAGCCACATACCTTACACATACCCAACATATCACCACTTTTTAGACCATCATGATCCTGCACATACCTAGGTCTATGTGAGGTATGCAATTTATCATATATATTTGGAACCTCCCAAGGAATTATGTGGTGGTTTTCAATTCTATCACTTTATTATGTACTACCTTCCTAATGTGTAAATGGACAGAATTTTCTATTTGAATTATTAACTCACAAGACATAATTTGAGCAATCCACAACATGATGGATACATATCTCATGAAAGTCTTGGATATTATGGATTAAGAGTAGCACCATTAAATTTCATTGTAGATTCCATGCGTAGTGAGATGTGAACTTCAAAATTTCAATCAATCCAAATCTGACATATCCTCCTGAATGTATCAAAAAATATAATGTCTCCAATTTTTTTTAGGGAGAAATCAATATCAATTTGACTTATCTCTGAGTGAGATTAATTTCTCTTTCAACCTAGGTGTGGCATGGGGAACAACTGAGAGTCCTTATTAGTATTTGTGGTTATGATTTTCTATCTAGATGTAAAAAATGTACTTCCAATGTAGTAGACAACATCTATATTGCACACACAATTCAATAGGATATATTATTATTAATATAAAATGCAATACCAATATCATGCTTTGGGAACAATATGTTCAAGGTCTCATTCTAAGTGATCTCTACCAAGGATCACTACTCCGCTACCTATTTACTTGCACACAGATGAACATACATTAGTTATCTAGAACACATTATTAGATATGATATTATGTTAGAATACAGTTTGTACACATGCATTGATTGCTTATGCTGATGATGTAAATAACACCAGACTAGTTATGTCTAAATATAAATTGACAATGTATGTTACAACCACCATGCAACTTCCCTATATAAAATAAGTGCTTGCACACACTCATTGAAATGTGTGTCATCCATTTTTTAAAAATTATTTGCATTCATTCTTCGAACATTTTGTATCAGAGTGAGGATATCCTATGAAATGTATGCTAATTCTGAGCGAGGAATCCCTAGGATAGGGTGTAGTTAGTTGTATTGTCATTCTATGGAATGAGTTTATGATGAGTCGAGACAGGTTAAGATTGATAGGAAAAGAATACTTTGTCTTAGTAAGTTGTTGATTTTATTAGATTAACGAGTAGATGAGTTTATAGTGAAATTGATTTAATAAAACAACGTATACACACACACATCAGTTATAGATGTTGCAAAATGTTATCTTGATTTGAGTGAGATGATTATAGCAAGTAATGAAATTAGAAACATTAGTTCATTAGAAGATTAGCTTTATTCCTTAGTTCTTATTCAAATTTGAGAGACAATAGATTGTCTTATCATTAAATGGAAGGCTTTAATTAAATAAAAAGAGTAAGATACCTTTTTGTTGGTTGATTATGATCTTGATTGCTTAAAGGATTTCTCTTTGTGAAATTTACTTTCGTTTAACCCTTACAACAATGTTGTAAAGTGAAACTCTTATACTAGGGTTCTGGGATGATTGCTTCATGGATGATAGATTTTTCTTGACATATCAATATATGATCTTTTAATTTTAACTAATAAATAGCTTATTTGAATGTCATTCTCATTTGTAATCTTAGTTTGAGATCATGGCTGAAATGTTAATGCTTGTTTGATGTCCAGTCATGTATCTCTTGGTTGTACTATTGATTGAATTTTCTATGGGTCATTGTGATCAAATTTGTATGAAGTTGTTAATCTTTTAAACATATTGGCTTCCAGTTTTGTTGTGATGGTTGAGTTGGTTAGACTTGCTCATTAGACAAATTGTTAGTTTGTTAGGGTATTGTGTGTGGAGAAAATTGAGATCTCCCTTGGATGCCCTAATGACTGATTTACTATTGGTAATTGTTGTTAATCATGTTAGTTTGATTGAATTAGAGATCTCTTTGAGATGTTGCCATCTGTGATTCTACTCTTGTTGATTTGTCACTGTGTAATGTAAAAGTCTTTCAAGATTATGTTGTTTTTGCCACTTTAATGGGGAAACCTTTATTTTGGTAATTTGTTTTCTTCGAGAAGATAGAGGGAATATTATTTTTACTAGCAAGGATTAGTATGGGGGTTGTAAATCTAGGAGGATCTACCTTTGATAACCCATATCAAGCTTGAAGTATTTACTTGAGTTTTATGTTGTTTCACCTGTAAGTGGGTGGTTTCATGGTTTTTCTATTTGATGATGGATGACATTTATACTTGGTTTGAGTTTATGTGGCTTGAGCCTTGGAATTGAATGTGGTTTTCGTTACTCTGAAGTTCTAGTGTGAGATGGTGCATGCCTCACTTGGTGCAATTATTTTGTTGGATTTAGTTTCGTGTGCAAGTTGGCTTTCTGTTTATGATTTTGAGATATTGTTGTTAGTTGGGGGAGTGGCTCTTAGTGGGAGCTGGCACCCAAAGTGGCTGGTCCAGGACAACCCATTGTGAGTTTAAATCAAGTGATAACTAAATTAATTAATTAGGGGTTTTGGGTAGTTTCCACACATTAATTTAGATAATGTAGCCTAACTCATGGGCCCAAGTGCTCGTTTAGGCTTGGGATGAGTGGGAAGGCATAGAATAGCAAGATCAATTTCCTTTCCTTTGCATAGTAATTTTTCAAGGTAGTTTGATCACACATAGTGAGCTTGGGGGTCTTGTGACTGGTGGAGGTTACCAAGATAACCTAGGATGGGGGTCGGTAGCCTAGGAAGGTTACTCCAGGTTAACTTGTGACTACCTATGCGATGACACTCCACCCTTTAACAACCTTGTATGTTGTTGTTCCCCTCTTTTTGTTCTTGAGGCTTTAGAAGTAGGTGTTGTCATGTGTTGTTGATGCTTTGCTATGTCATCTTGGGTTGGTAATTTCTTGTGTTGGTGGTTACCTTATGTTATTGTTGCTCTTGTCCTGAAGTCTTGTAAACCTTGTCCTTCTTGATGGTATTCATTGAGGTCCTTGTCATCTTCTAGCATGGGGGGTGTCCCTTCAGGTCCACATGGTTGGGTGGAACATGCTATGCACCCCATTGGGTCCCCAGATGTCGATTAAGAAGTGTAGAATTATACCTTTCACGGTGACTCCTATGTTGTACCAGAGTTGGATCCAACCTTGCAGCTTTGTATTCATACATTCCAAATGTATCATTCCATGTTATTGTATGTTTTCCAATTCCTTATGGGAAGCAACATTGTATTAATGTAACCCTTGAGTAGTGTATGCTCATGTTATTATTTATTGTCCATGATAATGTTATTATCTTATGGATATCGGTATCTTTCATTTAATGTAAAGATGTTGATACAAAAAGTAATGCAGTCATGTAACCCCAAGGGACTTGTTATATGTTGTACATGCATTATTCCATTTCAAGTGTTGAATGTTAATATCATGTTGCATGTTAGTTGTTTAAAAAAAAAAGTGCCTTAAATGTTAGTTGTTGTAGTTTCCTTTGGGGTTGTGTGGTCGGGTGTTACAAAACTGTCCAAACCAGTGATATAATGTACCCACATGATGGGAAAGATCCTGTTCATCAACCATCAAAGGTACCTCCTTGAAATATAAGCGACAACCGACAATAGTGTAAAGGTCGGTGATGGGTTTCAAGAAATAACTATATCACCTGCCACGGGTTGTGATCCTTCAACAACAATAGAACACATGACCAATGATTAACCTCACAACCAGCAATGGGTGAATGATTCAACCATGTCACCCATCATGTGTTACCCTTCAAAAGAAAGGGCACAACACGTGATAAGCGATGAGAGCCCGTGGATACCAAAAATAACACATCAGGTGATGAGCGATAAGCCAAGGCTTAGAAACAAAGTTATACATTGCTAATCACTGGCTTCTTCATAGTAAATGAAGTACAACCCGCAATGGGCGATGATTCCATACTAATAGACCTTGACAGTGCTATGGTGGAAGGGGATTGCTCATCACGTGTTGAGTATGACATTCTAGAATAGAACTTGTGATGGGTGACGAACCATGAGTGACATTTTCACCAAGTATAAACCAAATGTGCAAATAAATCATTCATAAAGAAGAGGCCCTCCTAGGCATAGCAGGTAACTTTGGAAGATAGGGCTAGGAAAGCATGATACCAGGGGTCATAAAATGCCACTTAGTTCAAATAGTGACCGGATACAACAGGTCAAGGAGCAAACATAAGCCAATAAATGGATTGAGGGTATAAGAGAATAGATAATAAAGCCCTAAACCATGGTGATGTTAAGGAATAAAATTTCACAGGCTTGAACATATCATTAGTGGGATGATGAAATTTAGGGTTCCACCATAGCTATGGGGACCTGAAAAGGAAATTCACTCCCCTACTTGATACCCTCCATAATACAATGTCACAACTTTTAGAACAAAAAATGATCACCTTTCCTCCTATTAAAACTCCCTATCCTAATAAACCTCTACCTTTGAGCTTTAGATCTAGAACGCATATTGCCATTATCACTAACAAAATAAACACGTTACAAAACATTGTAAGCATATTAAACATCTTGTGCAAGATCTCATTGATTGTAGTCATCATTCAGTTACGAGTGTTAATGATGAAAGAAATAAGTTTTTTGCCCCTCTGAACCAAAACTTGCAAATCTACACCAATCCTATTCCAAAACATACATTTCATTTGTCAAAGCTAGTGAAACTACAAAGAATAATGTGATGAATGTTGACATAGATGATGAAAACATGGATACCATTCAACAAAGTCCTATGGATAATAGTGATAAAGGTCCCATGGATGCCATTGAAAAAGGCTTGATTGCATTGATTGAAACTCAACCTCATAAGGGCCGAACTAAAAAACCTCTTCACATTGCTTTCTCATCTAAAGATATCATCACAAATGCACCTGATGGTCCTCTCTACATAGTCGGTTGAATCTATGAGAAGCCCACTAATGGGATATTAATTGATCTTTTATGTGGAGAGAATGTGATCACTGAGGAACTCTTACCTATGCATGGGCTCTATTAAGAAACATATGATAAACCAAAAGAATGGATAAAGATACATAACCATTTTGCTTGCCCTATGATGGGATCAATCACCTTACCTTTACAAATAGGACCGAAAAAATTAGATGTCTCATTCTCCATCCTATCAACGTCAGATCAATTTTGTGTGAAACTTGGTCACCCATGGCTATGATCCATGGAAGCAGTTCCATCAGTCATGCATAAATGCTTAAAGTTTCCCTTTGACAATGAAATTTTCACTGTGCATCATAGTGGCTTTCACCCTCTGTCTTCCTGTGGAAACTTTTCCTTATATTTCTTTTGGCCCTAGCCTATAGAACCTATTAAACCTCTTGAAGAATTCTTTTTCAAATCATATAAAAAGTTTAAGGAAAAATGCATAGAAAAACTATCCCTTCAAAATGTTCCACATGTTGGAGTTATGGACAGACACTAAGAGGGGGGGGGGTGAATCAGTGTCAAAAAAATTTCAACTTCAACCAAGATTTTTCATTCTAATTTCCTTTTCTTTCAACAATAGACTAGAGTAATCACTTTTGGAAGCACAAAGATATGACAACATTAACTCAGTCTATTAGACAACAAATGAAAATATGATTTGAGTGAGATATCTTGCATTTTCCAAAACATAGCTCAGATATAATCTCACTATTATTCTGATTAATGCATTCATGAGTTGAATGTAATCATTCATAAACAAAATTGAGAACAGTAATAATCCCAACAATAAACAGAAACAACAACTACACAAAAAAGTAGTGAGCACACAGAAGAACAAAGAGACAAAAGATTTGCCAAGTGGAAAACCCTCCTAGGGTAGAAAAACCACTCCTAAACTGCCTTACTAGCTTAATCTTCAAAAACCACTATTAACAATGCCTTATAGGCTAATTTTTGAGCACCAACTCAAGGAGCACCAACCCCTCATTTAGAGACACCAATCTCAAGGAGCACCAACCCCTTACTCAGATTTCAAAATTATAATAATAATATCAGAGGAGCTCTCTATTTTTAGTTAAGTTCATAACACTTTGCTTCTAAGACTCTAGGAATCAAACTCTTGTATTACAGAGTTTTCCAATACATCTTTTGATACGACCAAAATAACTATCTCTCAAAATAACTGGCCAGCAGCACCTTCATAGTTTTCAACACTGGTTTTTATATACATTTCAAGTATGACTGTTATCAAGAAATATCCAACAAGTGTATTTCATAAGATTCTGAAACTCTCTTGCTATTATTAGAATATGAAGCTGATTCATAATGATCTGTAGATGATGGAAAAAATTAGAGTAATGCCTATCCATAGAGATTTTATTTTTTGCGCTGAATCAGGAGATATCAAATTGTAACTAAAATATTTTCATCAGAGCCATGATAGCCCATAAACAAAAAATCATATCCTCTAAATCCTCAGAGAACATATTGCCAAAGATTCGATGCCAACCAAAGAAGTCGACATGCAACTATACTCAGAAAAATCCATGTTAGCCACAGTGTATGAGTCTTTGTTAATCATTTGCTGAGACAACAGTTGCCACGTGTTCTTTGAGATTCGCTATGACCTTATGTGAACTGGGTTTCCTTTTGTCCCTGTGTGTCACCATGACCTTCTGCTATTGGGGAGAAACCTTATCGAAGATCTTTATGTTTCCCTGAGATCTCATTTCTATTAAATTTAGTTGCTGAGACACAAGAGTCTTTCTCACCAAGATTCCCTTCTGTTTCATTCACTATCACTATAGCCTTTTCCTTATTTGCTTTCGCCATGACCCAACGATGTTGGGAAGACCTCTTGTAGACTTCATAATGTTTTATCGAAAGTCATCCTTTCACCCCGTGTCACTAAGACAATATGAAGTCAGGGAGATGCTATATAGACTGCCCTTTGTTTTGCTGAAACATCCCAAGCTCACCCTAGATCGCCAAGACAATATCAATCTCACACCGATGAGCCTTTGATAGAAACCCCTTGTGTGATGTCACTGTAACATACCAATATCGGGGAGACCTCCTGTAGAGAACACCATGTATTTTTGAAAGTCTTCATCCACTTGTAAGTCACTGAGATAATTCAATACTTATGTCGAAGGAAACTTTATCGCTGTCAGTCATCCCTCTATTTGTCGCTGTGACATTCACTGTCAGGGAGAAGTCATAACTAATACATACTATCACACTGAGAGCTCATAACATCCTTCTGGTCGATGAGACAAAAAGGTTCTCTCACTAAAATGAAACCATCATTTGCTATCGCTATAGCTTTTGATATCAGAGAGACATCATATAGATCAACTTTGTTATACCGAAAGTCATTCATTTAACTTTTTTGATAAGACACACCATCCTCACCGTGACCTCACATCGATGAAAGAGTCTCACTGAAAATACTTTTCAATTCTTATGAATCATTGTAACCTACAACCTTCAGGGAGACATCTTGTAGATCATTTCATTCATACTGAAATACCCTGAATTCACACCTGTTCGCCGAGACTTCTAGAAAGTCTTTCCGAAGGCAATTGTCCAACAGTGGTTAGTGTGACATTGAACATTCGCTATGACATTTTAGCAAAGCCACAACCTTTGCCGATAAGACCTTTCGGTGCATGGTCGATGAGACACTATGTCTTTGATGAGATACATACTGTAAACAACACTCCTGCCTATAGACTTCCACATGCATTAGTTGGGGAGACATAACCTTTTCGCTATGACCCTTCACTAAAACCTTAAACACTTGCTGATATGTTCCCATTCAACCTCTGATCGGTATAACTTATGTTGATATAAACTTTCTTGTGCCGATCGCTAAGAAACAAAGCACTCAATGAAACAACATGCTTATAGGGATCACTTACGCCGAAGAAACTCCATATGTATTAGTCAGTGAGACCTGATTCATTCGGTAAGACCTCTTAGCGATGAACACAACTCATGCCGATAGACCTTTCCACTATTTCCAAGACCACGTGAATGCCATGTCGAAGGCTTCCTGTATGTAAAATCAAATCGTTATGACTTCAAAAATGTCTTGCCGATAGGCAACACATACATTTCAAAAAATGGATCGGGGAGACCTTGCCATTCTGATGCCGATATGTTCTTTTTTTGTCACCAGAGACTGCACGAAGCTAAAACTGATTAGTACCATAAGATATTAAAATGTTGAATGTAGAATGTCCACAGAATGCCAAGACAAGTAAACCATATAGACAAAACTATACCAAGATAAAGCATGAGAAACCAATCTAAAACTATCAATAAGTAGAATCAACTGAAAGGGATTTTGTCATCAAGGACAAACCATATGATCACAACTGAGATCCAACAAACTCCCCCTTTGTCCTTGATGGAAAAACACAAATGACTCTCCCCCTTTTTTCCTCAATGCCAAAGGATGGAAAAGAAGAATGTGCAATGCCAACCACAACTGAGAAGCCAACCAAATACCATAAGAACAGGCTGCAAATAGAGCAATAGTGCAGCAGACATATTGAATAACTTCACATAACCAATGCAAGATAGAGCACCATACTGTAACAACACAACATCACTCACTTCAAATGCACATAAATTATCAGAGAAATCAATAGTAACAACCCGTGCTATAACTCCCACTTCGAAATAAAAAACTTAAAAAAATCATGCAGATAATCTATCTTCAAGGCAACACACCAAAGCTCTCTCCTTTTGTTTCTATCATAGCATGAATTCAAGCAGCTTTCGTATATATAAATTGCACTCACTTTCACATTCAACACTCTTTTTCAAAGTTCAAAAATACGTCCCAGCCATACATGATGAGGTTAATACAACCAGTCACTTTCCTTCATCAAAACACAAACATCAGAGCATATCCCATAAACATACAAAGTTCTCAAGACTGCAGTAGCAACCTACTTAGATCACTGTACCAAACTCAAAAGACCAAAACACTCAATTCCTTCATAACAGCTTGCAAAAGACATTGTAAGTATCTCCATTCAGCACACAATCTTAACTCAGCTTCTTAATCCGTGAAAGTCTTGATACACTTCTCCCATACAAAAATAACTCATAATATCAAACATGTTTTTCAATCACTATTCTCAAAAGATAAATACATTGACATCACTTCAAAACAAAAGGCTTTCTTATTTTTAATATACTAAGGAACTCATATATATGTCTCCATACCACTCAAAGATGTCATAAGGACATACCATTATTTCCAAACCCCAAGCATCCAAAAGGTTCATTTAAAAACCATGTGCACTATCATTTCAAAAACTTCTGAAAACTATCAACCATTAGACCAAGCAAAAACATTCCTTAACATCTTATACCACCAAAAGAAAATGCAAGATGCCATACCTCATTCTAGACTCCACAGGGGTAAAATATATTACCATAATAGACTCCCCTTGAGTCTTTGCTTCTTCTCAAGACCTAGAAGGCAACACTTGTGCAAGGAGTGCACAAGGAGTTTTCTCATAAGCATCTTTATTGCTCTTCTTGTCATCTTGATTGCTCTTTCTTCTCCACTCCAATGAAGAGTTTTTCACTTGTTTGCTTGAAGTACCTATCTTTCTATTGAATTTGCATTGTTGTACTTTATGTACAATGTTATTACATTTGAAACAAATGACTTTGTGATTGTTCTGAGAAATAGAAGACATTCTACAAACATTTCCAACATTGTTCCCTACGTTATTATCACTTGTATTTATTCTACAGTCTCTTCTTAAGTGGCCAAAATTGTTATAGTTGTAACACACCACATCCTTATTTCTAGGGATATTAGAATGATTCTTATTTGACCATCTTATGCAATTAATTGCCTTATGACCATAGTCATTACAAACATAACAATATCCTTGGAAAGAATGATTATACCTGAATGAATGATCATGCCAAGGATGTGAAGATCTGAAGACATTTTTCTTTTCTCTATGAATACCTTTAGATTGTCTTCTAGTGTCAATGTTATCTTTTGATGCAGTAAAACTGTAACCAAGATCAGCCTTCATCCTTGGTGTTTACTTGGCTGTAAACTTCTTTCCATCTGAAGTAGTAAACACTATTTCATGTTTAGATTTGTCTGCAAAGCTTTGTCCAAACTCATATCCCACTCCTGTAGGATCTTTAGAATGCTTTTGCCTGCCCAAAATCTCATTCAATATATTAGTACTATGATCAAATTTCTAATTTTTACCAGATTGAACCTTGATACTTTCAACCTCTTTTCTTAAAGCAACTACCTCTTCTTCAAGTTTTAGAAAAATAATATTTTTAATCTTCAAATTAGAACTCACAACATCTGCAATCCTCTTATATTCTTCAATTTCAATTTTCTGACTTATAATCATATCATCCTTAAGAGTTAGTTCTTTTAACAAGGAATCATTATCTAAAAATTTCTTTAAAGAATCAATCTCATTTTCTAGTTTATTACACAATTCATCCTTGTATTTTAACTTGACTACCAAACTCTCTACTTGCTGAAGCTGTCTTGTTAAAAACTGGTTTTCTTTTCTAAGCTGCTTAATAGTATCTAAGGCACATAGGAGTTCACTTTCCAAATCAACCTCACTTTTTGATTCATCATATTCCTGTTCAAAGTTAACTTCACCCAAAGATTGATCTACTTTAACACAAGTTTCTTGATCATTTAAATATTCATTAATGATATCCTTGTACTTCTTTTCATAACTATGAAGGTTTACACCTTCTTCACTCTCAGATGTTTCACAACTTATTTTAGTATCCAAAGATATCTCCTCTTGTAACTCACTATTCTGATTCGTTTCAGTTAACTTGTCCCAAACATCCTTAGCACTACTGTAATGAATGACTTTTGTAATGAGTTTATTTGGAAAATTATTAAAAAGAGCATTTATAGCTCTAGTATTGAATTCAAGTGCTTTCTTCTCTTCAAGAGAGGAAGGAGATGTTGCAGATGTAGTACAACCCTTTTCAACTACTGCCCACACATCAGATCCTAAAGAAAGTAAGTATGTTTCCATCCTATTTTTCCATATAATAAAGTTTGTTCCTTCTAACTAAGGAGTTCCATATCTAGGATACTCTACCAGTTTAGAGCTACTGTTTATGAAATCTTCCTCGTTATTCCTTATACAAGATTCAGGTTGAACATGATGAATAGCATTTTGCTGAGAACATCTTTTTCCCTTATTCCTTCTATTCTTTCCAATATTAACCAAAGTACTCCAAGAAACTAGGAACAATCCTAGGTGGTTTAGACATATCAGAGGACCCTACACTCTGATAGAAATTGTTGGAGTTATGGATAGACACTGAGAGGGGGGGTGAATCAGTGTCAAAAATTTTTCAACTTTGACCAATATTTTTCATTCTGATTTCCTTTTCTTTCAACAATAGAGTAGAGTAATCACTTTTGAAAGCACAAAGATATGACAACATTAACTCAGTCTATTAGACAACTAATGAAAATATGATTTGAGTGAGATATCTTGCATTTTCCAAGACATAGCTCAGATATGATCTCAATATTATTCTGATTAATGCATTCATGAGTTGAATGTAATCATTCATAAACATAATTGAGAACAGTAATAATCCCAACAGTAAACGGAAACAACAACTACACATAAAAGTAGTGAGCACATAGAAGAACAAAGAGAAAAGATTTGTCGAGTGGAAAACCCTCCTGGGGTAGAAAAACCACTCCTAAACTACCTTACTGGCTTAATCTTCAAAAACCATTGTTAACAATGCCTTATAGGCTAATTTCTGAGCACCAACTCAAGGAGCACCAACCCCTTACTCAGATTTCAAAATTATAATAATAATATTAGAGGATCTCTTTGTTTTCAGTTAAGTTCATAACACTCTGCTTCTAATACTCTAGGAATCCAAATCTTGTATTACAAAGTTTTCTAGTACATCTTTTGATATGACCAAAATAACTATCTCTGAAAATAACTAGCCAACAACACCTTCATAGTTTTCAACACTGGTTTTTATATACATTCCAAGTATGACTGTTATCAAGAAATCTTCAACAAGCATATTTCATAAGATTTTGAAACTCTCTTGCTATTATTAGAATATGAAGCTGATTCATAATGATCTGTAGATGGTGGCAAAAACCAGAGTAACTCCTATCCATAGAGCTTTTAATTTCTGTGCTGAATCAGGAGATATCAAATTGTAACTGAAAGATTTTCATCAAAGCCATGACAACCCATAAACAGAAAATCATATCCTCTAAATCCTCAGAGAACATATTGCCAAAGATTTGATGCCAACCAAAGAAGTCGGCATGCAACTATACTTAGAAAAATCCATGTCGGCCACAGTGTATGAGTCTTTGTTAATCATTTGTTAAGACAACAGTTGCCACATGTTCTTTCAGATTCGCTATGACCTTATGCAAACTGTATTTCCTTTTGTCCCTGTGCATCACTATGACCTTCTGCCATCGGGGAGAAACCTTATCGAAGATCTTTATGATTCCCCAAGATCTCATTTCTGTTAAATTCAATTACTGAGACACAAGAGTCTTTCTCACGGAGACGCCCTTTTGTTTCATTCACTGTCACTATAGCCTTTTCCTTATTTGCTTTCGCCATGACCCAACGATGTTGGGAAGACCTCTTGTAGACTTCATAATGTTTTATCGAAAGTCATCCTTTCACCTTGTGTTGCTGAGACAATATGAAGTCAGGGAGATGCTATATAGATTGCCCTTTGTTTTGCCGAAACATCCCAAGCTCACCCTAGATCGTCAAGAAAGTATCAATCTTACACCGATGAGCCTTTGATAGAAACCCCTTGTGTGATGTCGTTGTAACATACCAATATCAGGGAGACCTCCTGTAGAGCACACCATGTCTTTCCAAAAGTCTTCATCCACTTTTAAGTCACTGATATAATTCAATACCTATGCCGAAGGAAACTTTATCACCATGATTCGTCCCTCTGTTTGTCACTGTGACATTCACTGTTAGGGAGAAGTCATAATGAATACATACTGTCATGCTGAGAGCTTATAACATCCTTCTAGTCGATGAGACAAAAAGGTTCTCTCACCAAAATGACACCATCATTTGCTATCGCTATAGCTTTTGATATCGAAGAGACATCATATAGATCAACTTTGTTATACTGAAAGTCATTCATTTGACTTTGTCGACAAGACACACCATCCTCACCAAGACCTCACATCGATGAAAGAGTCTCACCGAAAAGACTTTTAAATTCTTATGAGTCGCTGTAACCTACAACCTTCGGGAAGACATCTTGTAGATCGTTTTAGTCATACCGAAATACCCCGAATTCACACCTATTCACCGAGACTTCCAAAAAGTCCTGCCAAAAGCAATTGTCCAATGGCAGTCAGTGTGACATTGAACATTCGCTGTGACATTTTAGTGATGCCACAACCTTTTTCGATAAGACCTTTTGGTGCATGGTCGGTAAGACACTATGTCTTCGGTGAGACTACATACCAAAAACAACACTCCTACCGATAGACTTCCACATGCATTAGTCAGGGAGACATAACCTTTTCGCTATGACCCTTCACCAAAACCTTAAACACTTGCTGATATGTTCCTATTCAACCTCTGATCAGTATAACTTATGTCGATATAAACTTTCTTGTGCGAGTCACCAAGATACAAAGCACTCGATGAAACAACATGTCGATAGGGATCACTTACGCTGATGAAACTCCTTTATGTATTAGTCAGTGAGACCTGATTCATTTGGTAAGACCTCTCAGTGGTGAACACAAATCATGCTGATAGACCTTTCCACTGTCGCCAATACCACGTGAATGTAATGCCGAAAGCTGCCTGTATGTAAAATCAAATCGTTATGACTTCAGAAATATCTTGCTGATAGGGAACACAAACATTTCAAAAAATGGATTGGGGAGACCCTACCATTCTCATGTTGATATGTTATTTTTCTATCACCAGATACTGCACGAAGCTCAAACTGATCAGTGCCATAAGATATTAAAATGATGAATGTAGAATGTCGAAAAAATGCCAAGACAAGTAAACCATATAGATAAAGCATGAGAAACCAATCTAAAACTATCAACAAGTAGAATCAACTGAAAGGGATGATGTCATCAATGACAAACCATATGATCACAACTAAGATCCAACACCACAACCCATGACCATACCTACCATTATTGATGAAACCATGATTGAACCTTAAGAAATCCCAAATAACAAAGACCCACTTAAGATAGATCCTTTGGCCATTTCCTGGAAAATACCAAGAGATAATGAAAATATTCCCATCACACCTCCCAAGATAAAAAAAATCTACAAAGTTAAAGAAAAAGTGGTTGAACAACCTTCTATGGTTCCTTTTGTTCCTCCCCTTAGGGAAGTGAACCATAGATTTTTGTGTAGGTGCTATGACTCTCTTGCTCAGTTAGGGTTTTTCACCTAAAGGAGAGATACACCTAAAATATAGGTAGTTCATTCAAACTAATGCAAGTATGATGGAAATATTCCTAAATGCAAAAAACTGATAAAATGGATGGATTATTTATGCAAAACCTAAGAAATAACAAGTGTTTGAAAACACAGTGTGATATCCAGAAATGAAGTAGAAACATGCACAAATGAAAACAAAACTTAATGAGATTGAATGGAGTGCACCTGGAGGTAGAATGATGATGTTGGAAGGTTCTAAAATATTTCAGAAATTACTGTTGATGACCACTAGGACTCATTCACCACAGATGGAAAATTAGTCCTACTTCTGGTAAATTCTGCTAAAATAGGTTTTAGGATGTCGTGAACTAAAAACCTTAAAAATCACCTTTTCCAACCAAGAAGTGGGACTGATTTTCCATAGATGGAGAATTAGTCCACCTATATAAATCTATAAATTCTGAAGTCAACTCTATCGGTCTAGATCTATACTTGTCTTCTTGTCGGGTTGACGAAATCAAATCTGAAGAAAATGGGTTGAATAATGTCTCCAAGATTGAATAAGGTCTTTATTGAATTGAATAGTTTTGATGACTTATTGACCAATTTTGAACACCTTTATCCTTGAAAATTCTTCTTGCAAGACTTGGAAACACACATGCAAAGAGAGGAAAAATGCTTAAGGGTTAGAGTATAGGGGTTTGCCTTGGTCAAACCCCATTTTGGTAATCAAACCCTCAAAATGAAATAAGGAAAGGAATGATGTAAAAATAACATGCAAGTGTCATGAACTCACCAAACCCTTGTTGTTGTAGTTTGAATATATGTCAATGGTTGCTCCAAGATGCTTGATAATTGCTTGATTGAATGATGAAAAATGCTTGAATGTTATGATGGATTGAATGCATGAATGAATACTTGAATTAAAGGGGTTTAAAATGAATATAAAAACACATATTTATAAACACTTATGCCCTAATTTCTCAAAAATACAACATCGCAGGCTGACCTTAGGTCTTAATAAATAAAATCCTGAAAGAAATTTGAAATTATTTTGAATTTTGTGCCAAGAGAGACTCATTCGCCGCCCATGGAAAATGGATCCCACTCAAGGCATGTAAGTGGGTGTTAGGGATTAAGTTGCATTTAATGATATTTTCTGGGTTTATATTCAAAAGTATACTTAATTATGACTTGTAAGTGCATAAAGGGGCCAAATAAAGCATAAGAAAGGTGTAATTAGTGGTGACAAGTCTAGAAAAGCATGAAATTTTGTTAGAAGACTTTACAACACATTAAAATAAGACTTGGTAAGGAATACAAATGGAATATTTTAGATGAATTATAATAAGAAGAGTCTAGAAAAGTGTAGAAATGTGTTACAACACTTCACAACACCTTTACAAGACATCATAAAGTCTTAATAATTTAAATATTCAAGACCTAATATGAATGTATAAGTCACACTACAACATTAAATCTAAGAAAAATAGGCCAAGCATCATAGGAAGAGACCTAAATGACCATGAAAATGTCCAAATATCCATTTTTGTATGGTACAAGAAGAAAAGAAACCTATGGTTGATAAACCCAATCCTACACAAACGTAACTTGAAAGTCATAATAAAAGAAATAGAAGTGCTAGAGGGTGTAGGCGTAGATGTTGTGCCCTTGCTCAAAGGATAAACAAATAAACAAACAAAGAAATGAGAAATCCAAACTTGATAGAAGAAATACATGATGAGTCTCCCCCATTTCCAAAACAAAAAGATCCTATAGCACAACTACAACAAGAGGTAAACCCTTCTTTGGAAATTATCATTCGACCTCCTGTTGTGATTAACTTGGATGACGATGATGATATTGAAAAGATTGATGAACAAGTGCATAGTAAATTGAATACACTATTTTCCTCTTCTATGAGCTTAAAAAAACAATTCTCCTAAGAAGAGTGTTGATCATAGGGATAACCCTAGTTCAACACTTGCTATTGTCTCTTTGGCTAGTTTTCCACCTTCTGTATATGATGAACACGATTGGGATGTGAATAACCTTCTCATAGGTTGATTCACATGTGCCTTACTAGTCTTTTCAATTATTTCTTTTTCACTTTTCTTTATGTTATTGCATGTGCCTAATGTGATCCACGTACCATTCTATTTGATGTCCTCTCTTTCTGGCATCCCTCTACTTGTACCTTCATTCTTCTTTATGCCGTAAATCTTTAATATTTTCCTTTATCTTTCTATATTGTCTTGTTTTTTCCTTTTGGGGATGATGCAAGGTGTCAAGACATTCATGTTTCTTCCATGTTGACCTGAAAGGTTTTACTTTTTTTTTCACTCTCTTTGTGTCATTCTTCTAGTTCTATGCATATTTGGGGAATGATGACTATTCTGATCTCTCTTACAAACATCATAACAAGAACATGCTAACCCCAAATCAATAAATCCCTTATGTGTGTTTGGAGTTTCATTTTGGGGGCAACCCCTCTCTTTTCTTTTCATGACGTAGCTTTATTTGGAAACATATGACTTGGCATAGGGCTTTCCAAGTAAGCTCTCATGTCCTCTTTATTGTTAACATTCATCATTTGCTACTTTAATGTAATTGTTCACAGCATGGTGTTTAAAGTGGGGGCATAAATTGGAATTATTCTTTTACATCTCATGTTTCATTGTGTTGTCTTATTACTTCATGCAATGTGTCTTTCACTTTGTGATGACATTGGATGTGATGTCCCTCAAGAGCATGATCTCACGTAACATATCATATTCCACTTAGTGGCTTGATGTGACACACTACATCCCCCAAGTTACAAATATTTTATTCTTTGATTGGTCCTCTCTTCGATACATTAGGAATAATGTTCCATAAGTTAACACCTTACATGAACTAGGCAAGACTCCCTCAATGTTCCTTACACTATTGTTGCATTTGAATTTTTAGTTATATGGCCACCTTGCATAATACACTTTTCATTCCTATGGATCCATCTTGTTTGTTCATGAGTTCCAAACATACAAATTTTTGCTTGCCTCATGAAGCTCAAAGATCATTGTTATATGGTGCCTTATCAAAGTTATTAGGAGGTATAGCTTTTGTATGGTTGGATGAGAAGCTGATCTGAGACATTCCTTTCCCATAGCCACTCATGTGTGTGTGAGAGAGTGCATACTGGCCTTGTGTGTATGTGTCTCACCTCTTTGGATACTCACCTAGAGGATAGCCTAAAGTTTCATTTCCTTAGAGTGAGAGTGCATTTTTTTGAAAAAGAGACTAGATCTGATCCACATTGTGTAGGACAAATGGTGGAAGCTTGATCCATCCCTACTTTACTTTTATTTTTCTTTTCTCCTTGTCTTTGGTGGTGTATGCTTATGCCTTATTGTTACTCCTTATATCATTTTCATATGTGTTCTTTTGTGCCTATGTTACTTTTCCATAGGATCTTGATCATGGGGGTTTGATCAACACTCTCGATTGTTGTTATCCTATCTTAATAGCATTGGTGCACTTGGAAACCTCTTGAAGTGAGTTTGTCTACTTTAGTATGAGTTTGAAGCAAGTTCATCCTCTCACTAAAGCAAGGGCTAAATGTGGCACTGGAAAAAGTATCCCTTTACTTTTCCTTGGTTGGGCCCTCCTTGTTAAATTAAGCATAATGTTGCCTTGATTTAGTGTTCTAATGTGTTTGACACATTCACATTAGATCTTGTGCCCTTGTGAAATAAATAGATTTAATTTTACCTTATTTTAAGGTGTTGTAAAGTTTTGTTCCATACTATCACACTTTTCTATGGTTTTCATTATTAATTGGGCTTCTTTATGCCTTATTTTTCCTTATTTTTCATCCACAAGCCTCATTTAATGCATCTTTCCAAGGATAATCCTGACATAAATCAAAATCCAATAATAATTCATGTCTTTTTAGGTTGTGTGGCCAAGATTTAGTGATTTGGGACTCATACACCACCTTGGGAATATGAGTCTCACCTAGGATTTTGGGCCTTGATCTAGATTTTGCATCACTCTAAGCATTTTCAAAAAAAGTGTCCCATAATTAATGCCTAATGGGACTCATACACCACTTTTGGTGTATGAGTCCTATGTGGCCCAACAATTAAATTTAATTCAAATTATTGGTAGGATTTTATTTTCCTTGATCTGATGTTGGCTTGCAATGTTATAATTTTGGGAAATTTGGAATAAACAAGTATAAATACAAGTTTCTTTCACTCATTTTCACCTAAGCATTCATGAGATCATAACAAACTTTCAAGTATGCATTCATTATATCAAATTTGTGATCAAGGAAGCATTCGATAGTTTACAAGAGAATTCAAGAGTCTTCAAGACCTGATTATAAAGTGTTTTAGAATATAATTCAAGAATCAAGCATCATGTTAAAGTCATCATGCATCATGTTTATTTTTGAGCTTGTACTCACAGAAATATTACTCCCCACCTTTGAGGCATAGACACAAGGATAGGAATCCTATTTCACATTTGCTACACTCAAGGACACCTTAGAGATCTCAATCCAATGGAGAATGGAGGGAGAGATCTGACAATAAGGTATCCTAAGATATGATTTTAGATTACAGGAGGGGTTCACAACCAAGTAAGAACTTGGAAAGACTAATGCAATGTAAGATGCAACACTAAACCCTAGTTGGATGTAATGAACTCCAAAATGATCTAGAAAAGTGTGTAAACCAAAAAAAATAGTTGCAAAACAAAATGTGAGAATTTGGAAACTTGTAGAGACTTGAATGGAGACTAGAAATTTTGCAAATCCTAACATTTTTTCTTAATGGGACTCATTTTCCATTCTTGGCGAGTCAGTCCTAGTTCTAGATTTTTGCATAGGAGTAGGTTTCAGGAAAAAGGGTATCTGAATCTACAAATATATGTGAAAAAAACCTGTAGTGAAACTCATTTTCCACTTGTGGAAAATGAGTCCAATTTGGATTTTCTAGAAATTCAAATTCTGAATTTTCTCTTAGTTTTCTCAACCTATTTCTCTAGGTTCACAGATCCAAAACTCTAATTTTGGGGCTATAAATGACCTTTTAGTGAAGATTACGACCTTCCAAATGGGGAGACAAATCCAACAATATTGTAATCTAATCTTTAATGATATTTTGTCTTCAAAGCACCTATATATGCAATCACACAAAGAGAGGGAGAAAAAGTGTTGATTTTTAG
Organism: Sequoia sempervirens; assembly: GCA_007258455.2. NCBI lineage: Eukaryota > Viridiplantae > Streptophyta > Pinopsida > Cupressales > Cupressaceae > Sequoia > Sequoia sempervirens. The sequence continues at coordinate 841,659,448 of VDFB02281492.1, read as the reverse complement.
GGAATAGGGGTTTGCATTGGTCAGACCCCTTTTAGGTAATTAAACCAAATGATGAAACAATGAAACAAGGACATGAAACATAAAACATAGGGTATGAAACATGAACAATGATACCTTGAATGATGTCTTGTAAATCTACAACATTAACATGAAATGGTCGTGAAGGATGTAGATCTTGATCTTGACAATAGGTGTAGAACAATGCTTGATCTTGGATCTATTGGGACTATAAAATTTTCAAAATTTTATAGTAATTTGCAAATATGAATATCCAAAGAAAGCCACATCTTGAGTATAATTTTTTTATAATCTCCCTTGTATATCATAATTACTAGTGATTGCATCAGTTTTGGTACGTTAAAATCCCTTTAAGCAAAAGCATTTGACAAATAATCCATATCAGCATGAGTGGGTGCAGGTCTCTCCAATCCATAAGCTACTATATTCCAATGTAGGTGATTCAGGCATATTGGTGAGAGGTCAATATTGTCACACCGATCAAATTTCATAGGAGGATACATATCAGGAAGATACAACTCATGGTCTCACCGATGAATAAATTCCCCTTGAAAGACAAATACTAATCAGAATGAGATCCATAAGTCAGCCCAAGCATACATGTCTCACCAATGAATAAATTCCCTTGGAAAGAAAAATACTAATAGGAATGAGATCCATAAGTCAGCCCAAGCATACATGTCTCGCTGATTAAATACCATCAGCGAGATACCCATCCTGTCTCACTGACGAAGCATGAAGAAATTCCCCCAGTGAGACAAATACTATCGGAATGAGTTTGAATTGTCTTCTCTTCAAGATGATGGAAGCTACATTAGTAGGAGTCTTGGCGACACACTTGAGATTTAAGGAATGAACATCGAGGAGACTTATAATGTCTGGGAAACTGCTAAATATTTCAGCGATGCATGATCTCTTGCCGTTAAATATATGAATGGATCAAAAGGTTCATTGGGGTGACTCTTGGCGATATTTATATGGATCTAAAGGGTAGATTATGTGATATCGGTTAAAAATATGTAATGTATCCTTGACCAACAGGATGTTTAATGAACGCTGGCTAAGCCGGAATAAAAAGACCACCCAGAGTTTGAATTGTCTTGCTGATAAAAAAAAAATTGATGTGATAGTGGGAAATTTGAAAATCAACTACACTCGTGTTCAAAGCCAAGGCATTAGTGGTGGCACTACTACCCAATGTGTTGATAATTCCCTAAATTGAAGAGGAGTAATTGAAGGAAAATTTTGTAGAATTGGCAGTAGGAGAGCAAACGAAGGGCTAGAGGATTGCACAATCAAAGATTCTAAAACAAATTTGTAAGTTTTTTGTAGTTGAATTTTTGATACTGTGATTTGAATAAAGAGAATAAAATGGAAAGTACTAGCTCAGGAAAATAAAAAAGTAGGAAATAGAGTGAGAGTGGTCACCCTAGAGGGAAGAAGCAAAAAACTAAAACTGAAAAAGAGAAAGGGATAGTTGAGAAAACCAAGACTTAATTGATCAGTTTCCCGACTGAGGTCCAAAAGCTAGGCACTCTACATAACTTAGGGCTGAAGTAGAATTATTAAAGCATAAGTGTAAGCATATAGGAGATATATGGACCCTGATTAGGGGATATAAATTGTTTATCTTTCATTACCACCAAAGGAATCGATATGAACTAGTGTGTAACCCTTGGAAATATAACCTAGGAAAATTAGTCTACCCAAATGTGTTCATGGACATAGAGTTGGTAAAAGTGTTAGCTGTTCATTATGACCTGAAGCTCAAATCTATTTGTGACCTGTCGGGAAAACCATTTATACACATATTAGAAACTGCAATCTGTGAAGTGTTTAACTTAGGAGTATGTGATGAAAAAATTATACATGAGGAGCTAGAAAGAGAATTCTGGAGGATGGATACTACATACAAGGGTTGAAGATTACCATTGCATAGACTTAAGAAGGATGGTGACTCAATTCCAATGGAAGATAGTGATAGCCCCCCATTTCATGTTGACCTGTTTAAGCCATACCTAAAATATACATATTTTTTAGCCTGCCAGGTGGTGGGAATGGAGGTCCCTGAATACATGTTAATTGTTCCAATGGTAGTTGCTACTGATGTCCAATGCCATAACTCTAGACCTTTTGATTATGTCTCACATGTTTTCAAAGAGCTTGATGCAGGATTCATGGAAATAAAGAAAGGCTCTCCTGTTTTGCACTTGATGCATTATTCAATCCTTATGCATATGATACTTTACTATGGACAAGAGTTGAAGATGTGGCCTTAGAAGCTAAGGGTTTCATGGTTGGGTAAGTAGGGAGGATTATTACCAGTACAACTTTGCACTACCATCTAGGATAGGAGATTTTATAATTCTTGCTTTATACATTTTGAAGAATATTTTGTGAAACCACTATATAAATTGTATAATCACCCTTGCTAGTATTTGTTGCTAATGAAATAAAGAGGTTTCTCAAACCCAAGGACTTTAATGGTCCTGTTAACCACAATTTAGGAGACTGGTATTACTTGGAAGGTGCAACTATGATCAAGATATATGGGTTTGAGGACGCACCATTTATCCTTCCCAAAATAGTACTTGGAAGGATTTCCTACCTAGAGATTGCTAGGCAGTTAGATTACTTAGATTTTATGAACTTAAGTTCTTTTGGAAATAGGCATTTATTTCCAGCACACTTTACTTTGGTGATTTCACTATGTTAGCAAGGGATGGATATGATATGGTTCTAAATAATTGCTACATTATAATATGAAGAAAGGTCCACCATGGAAAGGATTTGATCCAAAAGAGTACATCCACTTTGCAAGGGATAAAATGGATTTGGGTGGGTATGATCATGTACCCTATCAGTATGATGATCTGATCAAGAATTTGGAGGAGGAAGAAGCAGAAAGAGTGGTTGATGAATCTAATAGAAGATTTCCAGATGTAGGGATGTTATCTTTAGGGGAAGAGACATATGGTGATGATAGGCCTCACAACACAACTAATAAAATTTCTAGATCAAGAACTCAAGCATACAAGTATCCTCCTAGGGAATCTAATGTTGAAGAGAGTTCAAATGCAGATACAAGGTATATGGCATATAGATCATTCGTGGCTGATGATGAATTTGTAAAAACTCCAAAGTTTAGAGATTTTTTGTACAAGCAAAAGGGGAAATCAATAAGGGAGTTAGTGGATAATATAACACCAAATAATGAAGGGAAATTATTGAGCAGTTTAAAGTTAATTGTACAAAAAGAAATGGAAGACATGACCCCTAAGAAGGGAAAAAAGCTTTTGGAGGATGCAAGCATTGTGATTTTCCCTGGGTTAGATTTAAATTATGTCTTGGTTTTTGATAGCTTCTTGGAAAATAATAATACCACACATAAGCTCAGCCATGAAGGGGTAACATAGATATATGTAGGATCCAAGTATAACCCAGATGAAGGATCACTCATGTTATGGACCTTGTATCCACCACACAAGAATTCTATTGTAATTGATATTGAGAAATATTTTTGGCATGTAATGACACTAAAGGTTGGAGAGGTTGATCCCATAACTATAGAAAATATTGGCATCAATATTGCCAAATTGAATAAGGCTCAGATCTAGATGCTGGTTAAGGAGAAGGAAATGTACAAAGCTAATTATGAAATATTGCTTAGGGAAAATGATCACCTAAAAGATATGATGGGAATTACCCTAGGATCCACCAAGCAGTTGATACAAGGTGGGAGTTCTCATGCATATTCACAGGGTAAATATGATGCACTTTCTGCAATGATAAGGAAGAGACAAGCCAACTTAATGACTTGGTTGAGTAGACTTTGGGGAACACATTCAAAAAATTATGCTGCAGAGCAAGAACATAGGAGAATTGATAAAAGAATCTAGGAGAAGTTCCAAGAGATAAATGAAAGAAATGTTCCTGATAATGTGGCTATTGATACTGCCAACCATTTTGTAAGAAAACATAGACTTCCATGAAGAACTACAGGGGGATGAATAGGGGATGATCGATGCCACAAAAAAGGGATTGCCAATACTATTTGAAGATGAAGGAGAATTGAAAGAAAAGGATAGGTGGACCAAGGAGTGATTTAATGCTGCAAACAATCCTGGAGATAGTCATAGGAAACAATTGAACACTGAACAAGGCTTGTGAGCAGAACATGAGGATGGTGATAATGAAGATAGCAATCCAGAATGCACTAGGAGATGTTGATAGACATGAGCGATAGGATTACTTGGATCATTTGTCAAAATTCCATTTATGGATAAATAGAGCCTAATTTCTAGTTTGTTATTGTTGTTAAGCAAAAAAAATTCTGAAGGGATGTGTCCTTTTACAATTTTGTTGTATTAATATCTATTTTATATTGTCATAGAAATATAGACGAATAGGAGAAATATATAATAGATAATTTGCAATGATGTTTTCATCCAAAAGGACTCAGATGCATGTATGAATTTCAATGAAGTTAATGAAGATATCTGAACTTGTAGCTTAATCTTGGTACTAGTTGTTTGTTGGAATTATACAATTATTTGGTTGTCTCCATCTTGATACTTTTCTATTGTTTCAATTGATATATCAAGCATATATTTAGTTTATCAATACACATTTGTTGTACTTGTGTGATGTGATTATTTGGTTCTTTCAAGAAAAGACTAAATCCTTCTAATCAATCACAGTAATTGGGGAGTATTAACTGGATTAGTAAGAAGAATCACATAACTAGGGTTGTCATTCTATCTCAAGTAGAGTTTGAAAATCATTTATTTGCACATTTATACAAGTTATAAAGTACATTTGTGTGCCAAATAGTTTGAATTATTTCCATCATGGATTACACTTTTCTAGATCCTCATTAGACTCCATATACCAAATAAGGCACTGGTCTCACATATTTTATCTTTTAGCTCATCCATTTCATTTTTTACATTTGTTAACTGAAATATTTTTTATTCATACAATTTATGTTAGATTAGGACTACATTTGTTCACTATAAGATTTCCATTATGAATAGACTGTTGTAACAAAATCACATCATTTAAGTTTTCTCAGTTCACATAGGTAGACCCACCTAGGTTTAGCAACACCTGAAGAGAAGATGGTCTAAACCATTTGGCCTTGTATGTTACCCTAAAACATACCAAGAGTTTGGAAACCTCTTGAGGTATTTTGCCTATGTTTTTGAGAGGTAAAAAATTGGCGACTCTACTGGGAACTATACTCAGAGTCAGGGCCTTTGTCATAGAGTCAAAAATCTCAAACTCTGCTGGGAATAAGAAGTTAAGGAATTTTATCACTTTAAGAAAGTGAGTGGTGACTCTAATAAAATAAAGTACACATTAATTAAACTCAACATGCATGGTAGAAGGTCCCAATTTAAAGGAGGTCTAAGTGACAACAACAAATGGACAAACAAGAATGATAAGGGTAAGGATGATAAGGGTGAAAAGATGTTTGATGACATGTGCATAACAAATAAGGACAAAGCATCAAAACCGCATTGTGAGACATATGATTGCTATGATACATGGAAAGATAGTTTAGGTGGAGAGCCTTGCACTCTTGAAAAAAGAAGGAACCCTTTCTATAACCCTCAGAAACAAGAGGAATTTGACGCTAAGCTTGAGGCTGAAAGAGTCAATATTCAACATGAATATGATCATGGAGTAGATGGAAATTAGAACAAACATGTTGATAATATAGGCCTTGGAGAAAATTTTGAGTTCCTCACCTAGGAAGAGATAAATGCACAATTAGAGTATGAAAGACAAGAACATGAAAGAAAGACAACAAAGTATGAACTGAGGCTCCAATAAATAAAACAACTTCAAGAGATGAGTTTGGAAAATTCCCAACTTGCTGCTAAGATAGATAACCTCCCAAAATATGTGCCACCTCACTGACAGGGGAATAACAATGTTGGACCCTCAAGTGCTTCAAGAGCACCACACAATCAACAAAGAAGTCACTATAGGCCAACAAATCCTCCACCTATAAATCCTTTACAATAGATTAATATTCAACTACCCCCTGGCCAACAATACATACCACCCCTATGCCAGCAGTATGTTCCACCACCTCATGGGCAATATAATAACCCACTATATCAATATCAGTATCCTCACAACCCACCCCCTCAATAGTATACAATCATGATAAGAAAATTTGACTTAGAAAGATTTCAATTATGTCCTTACCCCATGGATAGTAGTTGGAGAAGCCTAGTCCCAAAATTTATAGGAAGAAGTGCAATTACTGCTAAGGAAAATTTAAGGTGTTTTAATGCCTTTATTCAAGATCTAGAGATGCAGTATGAAGACATGCAGATGAGGCTATTCATGATGTCTTTAACTGAGGAAGCTAGAGATTGGTTCAATAGCTTTCCAATAGCTTCTATTGATTCTATTCAAGAGTTTCATAATTAAATCCTTGAACAATATGGGAACCAGTGTGCACCAGACTTTGCTTTTCATGAATTAGTGGGTATCCAAAAGAATCATAATGAGTTGATTTATGACTTTAACCGAATGTTCAACAAGTTGTAAAATAAGATAATACCTGGGTCAAAATTTCTAGACCCAACAACATTGAGTATTTATTTGAAGGAATTTGATCAAAAAATAGGATATCAGCTCAAGAATAGGTGTGCCAGGAATTTAGTTGAAGCTCAAAAAGTAGCATTGATCATAGAAAAAAATAGGAAGGTTGTGGGAATGGTTGATAAAAGGGATAATCCTAGAGTTACTCAACAATACAAAAATCCTCAACATAGACAAGAAAATACATATAGAAACGAAAGGCCAAGGCTACATGACATTCCTTATAATACAAATTGGAAAGATGGAAAACTAGTGATGGACAAACCTAGAAGTAAAGAAACTCCTGACCCTTTAAAGAAGAGAGCAACATATATGGTTAATAATAATATTTGGTGTGGAATTTGTGATGCCCCACATTCCCTAGATCACTGTATTGTAGCCCAAAAGATATAAGAAGAGGAGGTGTTCGTAGATAATGAAGGAGAAGATCAATTTATCTAATCCCTCACACCATTCACTTTATTGAACAGAGGTACCCATCTTTAGAGGAGGAAGGCTATGAATATGATGTTACAAGCCAAAGATACAATATCCATATGGATGAACAACAAGTTTTTTCTAATGCTAGGAAAAATAATGAAGAGCAATACTATATTGGTACACCACCTCAATGTAACATAAGAAGACCAATGGAAGAGGAAATAAAAAGGCTAACTATTGTTCTGGTGGAAGAAGAAAAGAGTAAGTATTGGCTAAGAAGAAAAATAGTGAATGAAAAGGAAGGTGTCCCAAGAGGAATACTCATGAAGGACAAAGAAATAACACAAGGAGCTTTGAAGAAGACAAAAAACAAATAGCATGACAAGAAGGAATAGAAGCCTATCCAGAAAGAAGAAAGTAAAGAATTACACAAAGAAAAAAAAACTAATCAAACAAATAAGAAGGAAAAGGAGGAAAAAAAAGGGGAAACATTGGAACAAAAGAAATTAATCAAAGTAGAAAGTTATTTGTTTTATTTCACTCAGGATTTATCTTAGGTAAAAAAAATTGTCCCATTACTTGAAATGATGAAAATTAAGGAGTATAGGGATAGTGTCGTTCAATTAATATCTAATGGGAATGATAAAAACACAAGTACTAAGAACAAAGTCGTTAATAAGGCTAGCAATAAGCAAGAAAAGGTGAACATTCCTGAGGTATGCCTAGGGGATCCACTAATAAATGCTCCACAAATTGACCCATTCTTCACTACATTGCTCATAAATAACAAACTAGTGAGGAACTATATGATAGAATCTGGTGCTGCAATTAATATCAAACAAACCTATTCTAGTAGTGGGTGTGATGAAGAATGTTGAAGTAAAATTGGTTTCTTATCCTCAAGCAACCTATAATATAGATATAACTCTGATTGATACTCCTCCTCAGTTTGGAATGCTTCTATAAAGATAATGGATGGCAGCAGTTGGGGGAAATGCACAATTTGATTTATCTCATGCAACAATACCAGTGAATGGTCAAGAAGTTAAATTATATAGGGAGCCAAGAATGAATTAGATTGTAGACTATGTTCCCCAAGATCACTTAAACTATTTTCTTGATGTAGATCTGGGAAATTTTAGAATAGAACCATCTAAGCCTGAGCTAGTTAACACTGGTCCCCAATTGACAAACATGTTTCAAATAATCAACATGGTGTGTGGAAGATGTATTTCGATGGATCATGCAACCAAGAGGGTAATGGAGTAGGGACAATATTTATTTCTCTTGAGGGGGCTATGTTCAAATATTCATTTCTACTAGAATTTGACTATACAAACAACAGAGTAGAGTATGAAGCTTTGCTAACTGGTCTAAACATGGTTGTTAAACATAAGATCAAGTTGCTAGTTGTTCTAGGAGATTATGAGCTAGTTGTTTCACAAGTTAAGTGAAAATTTGATGTGAAACACAAAATACTAAAGCAATATAGGAATATTGTATGGGACACAATTGAATTATTTGATTCTTTCTCCATTGAATGGATATATAAGTAAAAAAACATAATGGCATAATTTTTAGCTAATGTGGCATTGAGAAGAGATGATATTACACTAGCTGGAGTATCTCAAATTAAATTCAAAATAAGACCTACTATTCCTGACAACATATATGGCTGGAAAGTTTTCAATGATGATGCTAACCTTCTTAAATATCTTCATTGCATAGATCAATATGAGGCACAAGATATTGACTTTAATACTTTTGTAGAGGAAGTAGACAAAAAGCATATTGTGTTTGGGAAAGAGGTATTGCAACTTCAAACTAATAAGCTTCCCAAAGGGCTAGTGGCATTGGAAAGAGTATATGATGGAAATGATCGATCCCTCATGAAGTAAACACCAGTAAAAAATAGAGCATATTGAGGAAATCAATCTGGGAATAGAGTTAACACCGAAAAGGTATATATTGTAAAGAAAATAAGCCCAAAAATCAAGACAATGTTGATTATATTATTTAGAAAATACAAGCATGTGTTTACATGGTCCTAAGAGGATCTCAAGGAATATAGGGAGGACTTATTTCAACATGAGATCCCACTAAAAATAGCTACAAAGCCATTTAGGCAGAAGCAAAGACCTATTAACCCAACATTGGAACTAAAGATGCAGGAGGAATTAACAAAACTCAGAGATAGTGGTATTATCAAACCCATTAGACATTCAACATGGGTCTCAAACTTGGTTCTAGAGAGAAAAAAGAATGGGGATATCAGACTATGTGTAGACTTTAGGAATCCAAATGTTGCTTCCCTCAAAGATAATTACCCTCTTCCTAATATGGAAGCTATATTACATAAAGTAAGAGGATGCGAGCTATATTGTCAATGATGGATGGGTTTTCTAGCTACAATCAAGTCAAATTTAAGGAATTTGAGTAGTATAAGATAGCCTTTATCACCCCATGGGGAACATATGTTTATGTGAGAATGCCATTCGGTCTCACAAATGTAGGGGAAACCTTCCAAAGAGCTATGGACATGACATTTTAATATTTGATCAATGCCATAATGGTGGTGTATCAAGATGACCTTACTTCTTATTCAAAAAGGGCTGAAGATCATGTAGAACACCTAGAAAAGATATTCATCAAGGCTTTGGAATAAGATATTAGTTTGAATCCTAAAAAATGTCACTTTGCTATTACAGAGGGAAAATTGTTAGGGCATATTGTATCAAAGGAAGGAATTAGAATAGATCTTGAAAGAGTAGAAGCCATAGAAAAAATCCCCATTCCAAAGACTGTTAAGGCCATTTAGTCATTTTTTGGGCAGATTAATTTTGTTAGGAGATTCGTGTCCAATTTTGCTGAGATTGTTAAACCCATATCTAAAATACTGAAAAAGGGAGAAAAGATAGACTAGACTGTAGAAGCCTTAGAAGATTTTATATCCATCAAAAAGGCCATTGAAGAATCCCCTATCCTAAGGTCACCTGATTTTTCCAAACCCTTTCAATTCTTTTCATTTTCCTCATTCCACACTATAGTAGCCATCATGTTACAAAAGAATGATGAAGGTCATGAGAAACCCATATCTTTTTTCAGCAAGTCACTGTAAGGGTCTGAGTTGAAGTATGACATTATAGAAAAGCAAGATTTTGTACTAGTCAAAGCAACAAAGGCTTCTAGACCATATCTTGTTGGAGCTAAAGTGATTTCCTATGTTCCCCATGCAATTGTAAAAGATATTCTGGTGCAAACGGAGGTAAGAAGGAATAGATGTAGATGGATTAATGAAATCCAAGAATTTGATATGGAGATAGAGATTACATGGTTAGTGAGGGGAATAGGTCTAGCCAAGTTGATTGTAGAAACGAACATTGAAGAAAATCAAATCTGCAATACAAAAGATGAAGAAAATACAGTTGCAATTATTGAGAACACTTCTTGGTACATAGATATTATGTATTACCTTAGACACATGAAGTGTCTTGAGGGATTAAATGATAACTAGAGGAAAACTTTGAAGATGCAAGCATCTAAGTATGTGTTCATAGAGGGTGATTTGTTTTGGAAAGATAGGGATGGGATGTTGTTGTTGTGTCTAGATGAATCACAGGCTAGACAAGTCTTGAGGGAGATTGGAATTATGAATTAGAAATAGGAGAAGATTAGAATAGATAGAAGAAGTAGACGAATAGGGATTGATACAATGTTTACATCAAAAAGGATCAAGATGCATGTGTAAATTTTGAAGGAGTTAATGGAAAATATTTGATTCAGTGGCTCTATGTTGGTATCAAGTGTTTGTTAAGATAATTGAAGATATTATTAGTTTGTATCCATATTTAGTATTTCTCTATTGTTTAAATTGATATATCAAGCATATTTTCAATTTATTAGTGCACATTTGTTGTATCTGTGTGGCATAATTAATTGGGTCTTTCAAGTAAAGATTAAAAATCCTCTTGATTGTTCACAACAACTTAAAATTATTATTTTGGATTATTAAAGAAGAATTTGATAATTACATCCCTGCCTATTTATTCAAGTTATAAATGTAAAAGTGCTAAATAGTTAAAATTATTGCTAATTATAAGTCACTTAACTCAGATTTCTATTTGACTCCATATACCCAGTAGAGCACTGGTCCCCCACATTCCATCATTTAGTTTCACTTCACTTTAAATATTTCACATCTGTTAACTAAACATATTTCTTTGATATTGCTCATACAATTTATGCTAGATTAGGATTACATCTATTCACTTTAAAATTGCCATTGTGAATAGACTACTATAGTAGAAATCATATAGTTCAAGTCTGCTTCATTCACATAGGTAGACCCACCTAGGTCTAGCAGTGTGTGAAGAGAAGAAGGTCTAAACCATTCAATGTTGTATGTTAGCCTAAAACGTACCAAGAGTTTGGAAACCTCTTGAGGTATTTTACCTACGTTTTTGAGAGCTAATAGGATCTTCAATGGGTGATCCCACAATAGTGGTTTACACTTTTTTGGCCAAACTTGACATTGAAATGAACTTTTTGAACTTTTTTTCCTCTTTTGAACACCTGTTGCTGCTAAACCATGAGGAATTTGAAGATGATGCAAACTAGTGATTTGTGAATTTTTTTTTTTAGATTCTAAATATATTAAAAAAAAAGTGAATCAAATTACATTTCCTTTTCTATCTCTTTAGAAAACTAGTTTTTAATAGTAAACACTACTTTTAAAGAGTGATTTTCACTGTATACAACATCATTTTTTTTTTGTGTGAAAGATAAAATTCTTTTTTTTTTGAATTTAGATTTGTAACTATGATATCGAGCACATTCATTTGGTTTCATAGTGCTTTATTGAATATATTTTTCTTAATTAAGTTTTGAGGTCAAATCTATTACAATTTAGATATAGGCGGACTTTATACAACACAACGTTTTTTGTATGTATCAAAATTAAATTATATATTTTTTGTTGGATCAAGGACATCAATACCTAGCATGGAAATATTTTTTAGAATTTTTTTGGAAATCTACTAATTTTCCACATGTGAGTTTGATTTTCGGTGAAAAACTTACATTCACAAGAAATAAAAAATAAATATAATAATCAAATTAAATATATTTAAAATTATATCTTTTTGGAAGCTTATAATAAGTAATACATAGTTACAAAAATAAATTTTAAATGAATTCATTTGATCCCCCAAAAGGTAAATCAAATGTGGTTTTTTATTAGCATTTTGATAGGTGTAAAGGAGACTCCATTATAGGTATGGTTTAAAACTAGCGGGGTTCTATCTAAGGGGGTTTGATATAAGGTGGTTTGATCAAACCCTCTTCAATTGGAATCCTTAAAATGGAACATTTCAAGGCTTAAATCATTATATTTTCTAAAAATATGTGATTTTAGCAAAATTTAGGATGTCCCAAAAAGTGTAAACCACTATTTTGGGATCACCCCAATGCTACATCACAAGACTAGCACAATAACATACTTGATGCTTGATATTCTTGACATGATGATGGATCTTGAATTGTTACAAAAAATGATGAAGAATTTTCCCCTTGAATGCCTTAGAAATGATCTTGAATGCTCTCTAGGTTATCTTGTGAAGTCTTGGAATGCTTAACTCTTGCTTGTTTGAATTGATAACATGTAGGCTTATTTAAATAGTGATTTGAGAGCTTGTTTATATAGGAAATCAACTCAAATGGTTGTTAATTTGATCCCCAAGGCTGACATAGGAGAAATTTGAACTTAAAACCTAGTTTTTCTAGCTCAAACCTAGAAAATAGGCCAAATGGGACTCATTCGCCAAGCTAGATGAATGAGTCCCACCTAGATGGGACTCATTCTCCCAAAGTGGTGAATCTGTCATAAAAGGGCTATTTTGCTAGCTACAGTGTCTGGGAGTGTGTAAATTAAGCTCAAATGTTGATTTTGTCAAGTTTTTTATTGAAATATACCTTGGGATGCACAATATGGGGTCATAGGGGCCTATTGAGAATTACATTAAGGTTATAAATGTAATAGGGCCCAAAATCCAATGTGAAAGTGTGAATAAATATGCTTTATAACACTAAATTAAGACAAAATTGGGTCTATTTAGCTTAGAAGGGCCCTAAATCCCATGTGAATGTGTAAAACACATTACAACACTAGATTAGGTCCACCAAAGTTTACAAGCCTCTTAAATTTAATGTGAAGGTGTCAATAAATACACTTTACAACATTAAATTAAGGAAGTTAAGTTTATTTAGTTTAAAAAAGGCCCAAGACCTAATGTGGGTGTAAAACACTTCACAACACTAGATCAAGACAACATTAAATCCAATTTATCATTAATTATTCCCAAATCAAGCAAGGAAAAGGCATACCATTTTTCTATCATTACAGAGCTAACAATTATGATGTAGGGTTTCATGATTCAAGCTAGCATTCAATCGAAGATCTACAACATTCAAGAAAGAGTAAATATATACATCCATTGGACCCATTTCATACATGTTTGTAGCACTTTATTGCTAAGGTTTGGTGAGTTGCAACATCACATTTTGTTTATTAATCATTCTCCTTTACTATTCAATTTCATTTCAAAGTTTGATTACCGAAACATAGTTTGACCAATTCAAACCCCTCTCCACTAACAAAACTGCTTGAATCAGGGAACACTGAGATGGGGGGTGAATCAATGTTTTGTATAATTTAACAATATTAACTTGATCTTTAAACCACTTATAGCATTGAACCAAAAGAAAGATGCAAGAACACAAGGAAATCAACCATAACACCATAACACAAGGATTTTTACGTGGAAACCCTCTTAGGAGAAAAACCATAGTGGAGGCTAATCCATAATATAAGTATACTCAAAATAAGTTTTTACAAATGGGGAATGCAGATGCATTCAGGTGCACTATCTAGAGCTCACTGCTCATATACGAAAAGGCTTGCTTCCCAAAAGAAGACTCACTATCTTACAGAAACATCCAAATGACAATTGGAGTGGATGAACTATGAGATAGCATCTACTAATGCCTGAGTATAGTTCTGATTAAGCACATTAATCACATTCTTCACATTTTGTCTAATTCTTCTCTTCAAACTCTGTCTCCTTTAATTTGAATCACTAATCTTTGTTTTGCACAAGTGAAACTGCACACAATCAATCTATACTGCTAACTTTCTCATCATATCACATCACATATAAAAATGATATGAATAATTGATTATATATATTTTCAACTAGAGATTACATCAACTGCATGTTAGCTTTACCAAAATATAAAACATGCACAAACTGTCAGCCCAATCCATAAACAATTATCAATGTGAATCAACTAAAGTCAGCCAAAACATAGTAAGGACCCCAAACAACATATATCGAACATGAAACACCCTAAACAATTATGCCTCGAAGGTCTACAACATGTGATACTCACCTAGTCGTCCTTTATGCACTATTAGAATGGAAATCAATAAATTGGATCTTCTAACTTGCACACCAATTAGTACGAGGCTTGATGATTCAAAGATAAGATAGTTCATACATCGAAAGACCTTCCCTGAAATCCACAACAAAAAATGATAACAAGAAATTACATATGAGCCAATGTACAAAAATCTATTAGATGCCCTATTTTAGCTTTGACATATCTTCAATTTGACTTTTGGTATTTAAGAAAATACTAAGGTTTGGATAGGATTAATGAATAGGGTTTCCATCAATGACAACACCAAATGACTTGTACAGTGTCTCTTGCCAACAATCTCCCCCTTTGGCATTGATGGCAACACATAGTAAAAAATGACTAAATGTAAGAATCAATACCAACATGAATATACTGCAATCCTCAAAACTTCAAAAATATTTTTAGTCATAACTCCCCCTAAGATGAATATGAAATTTTTCACTATCCCACACTCCCCCTTTGACATCAATGGAAAAGACAGGAATCCACATACAAAAAATCATACAAAATTGTATATGTACAAACATGCTTTTCTAACTTACATATACTTGAATATGTTTGTAAAATTGTTCTTCAATAGCCTTAAACTAGTGTCCAAACCCTTTTTGAGACTCTCCAAAATAGTCATGTGACCATAGAACAAGTAGGATTGCATCTCTACTGATTCAAGAATTACCGGATCATTGACAGCCAGAACATCCTATGCTTCCTTCAATGCACTAAGCATTGTCTCCATTTTAGGACCAATTAGTCCTTTGAGCTCACATACCCTTTCAACAATTCTATCTTTTTCAAGCTTCAAACTCTTAATTTTTTCAAGAAGAGATATGACTTTACCTTCTTGCTTACTCACATAAATGGTTAGAGGATCAAAGGCTTGAGAAATATCTGCTAACTGTTTCTCATATTCCTTGATTTTATTCTCAATGACCTTAGTGAATTTAGATAAGGATAAGGATGACTTGTAGCTATTTCCACCCTCAGATAATGCACATTGAATTTTATTTTCATAGGTAGCTAATAAATATTTATCATTAGTAATCATACACTTCAATCTACTGAACTTGTTTGCATCAAATTCTTTTCGGACCTTATCCTCAACTAACTTCTCAAGAGACTCAAAGTGAGTATTTATAGAGTTGATAAGTTTCTTCATCTAGTTGGAGGGAGAATTAGATAATCCCTTGACATGTGTGGGCATGATCCTCTCCAAGATACCAGGTGCAAGACTTAGCAGCTCACTATCCTTAATGTGAGATTTCAACATCTCCTCCCTTTCCTTGACTTGAGCAAATGATGCCACCTTCAACTTTTGAATAGGAGATAGGGTGGCCAAGTTGATAGGACCTTCAACCAATTTAGGGTCAAAATCTTCCTATTGTTCTTCTAAAAACTTCTTTACTGCTTTTACAATTTCTCTTGCTTCCATAGCAACCTCTTTTTCCTCAATCTTCTTTTCTTCAATCATAGATTCTTGATTGGATTTGGGAATCTCTATGTCTCCAACTTACATATCTTAAGGAGCTTAAGTCTCCATGGTAATTTTAGTATCTTCCATATCCAGAGGATTTTGGGTTTCCTCAAATGTGTCTTCTTTCTCTTCTTCAATATTAGCTCGAACATCTTCACCATGAGTTTCTTTAGAAACAACATTATATTTGTTCTTCAATAGAACTACTTTAAGAATTTTTTCAATGTCTTTTGCTACTTCCTTAGTATGCTCGATTATAAGCTTATTTACCCTTATTTTTATATTAAATTCCTTTTTAACATCATTGAGGATTTTCTTCATTTCCTCTATTGACATTACTAGACATATATCGACAAGTATGCATTCTCTTATTTGTTCATCTTTAGTTCTTGCATTTACTCTCCTCATTTCTAAGACTTCATATAACCCTTTAGGTAACTTTGAAATTATTTCTATGAGATTCACATTGAAAATATTCAAATATTTTATTGTGTCTTCTTCAAGAGTTCTCTGACCAATACTATCAAAATTGTCATACCATTCAGAAAGTGGTTTGAGATTACCATCCTGAATTAAACCTTTTTCCACTTCCTCTACAAACATACCTGATCTATTAGCTTTCATTTTTTCTTTTCTTTCTCTTCACTGGAGGGCTTGTCCTTAGAGAATTTTGATGCATTTTTTCCCTTATGCTTGATTTCTCTTACTTCTTCATCTGATTCAGTTTCTTCATCATCTTCAACAACAACATAGACTCTTGTGCTTTTATCATTCTTCCTCTTTCCTTGTCTTCTAAATGTCTTTACTAGGCTTGATTTCTTTATAGGACCAAATGAGGGTACAAAGCTCCTTATAGATCTAGTTCTATTAGAGGATGTTGTCGAACTAGATGACTCAGTTCTAGCATGGTCCCCTTCTTCAACTTGTTATCTTTTCTTCCTAGCTTCCCTCACTACTTCAACTGATATCGTGATGCTTTCTGCAAAAGCTTCAACTTCCTTTCGCACCTTCTAGACTATCATAGGATTCTTCAGTTGTGTATGCACTTGCATATCCTTCTCTTCAAAGGTACCAAACCTTTCTTATATTGGATCCCAAGGTTTACTCAATAAGTTTTGGGCATACAACTCCAAAATGTGTTCTTCAACCTCATATCCCATAGCCATTATCCAAACTGTTCTAGGATTTGTTGCTTCTATTAAACACTGATCAATTTCAACCATGAAGAAAATAATGTCCTTATATTTTCCCACAATAGATTTAGGAATCCTTTCCCTAGCTTGCATTTCATTTTGAAAGCTTTTGAAGTAAACCTAGATAGCATTTTTCCTCGCTTTTCTATCACCAATTCCATATAAGATGTCTCTAATTTGAATAGCTACTAATTTTCCACCTTCCCATTTCACTTTACCAATTCTCGGAACTTCATTCATGAAGTAGAAGAATAAGAATAATAGAAGATTTCCATACTTGAAAGATTTCTTCTTGTCCTTCTTGATTTTTCCAAGATTTTCAATTAGTTGGCTTTGGAGTAACTCACATAAGTCATATTTTACATTTTCCTTGATCATTTGATAAGTTGCATAGATTGTAGTACTAGATACAGAGTTATTCTGGTTGGAGTGATAGATTTTATATCCAATAACCATAGAATAAAATATTACATTTGACTAAATGATGTCATTGATTGTCATGGCTCTTTTGTCAAAAACGGAACCAGTTGCCTCAGTGACTATTTGATTCTTCACAACTTTCAATGTGGGAAACCCATCGGATGAATTCATACCAGTAACAGTGCTTATAGCTTCTCCTGTGATCTTGAAGGGTTGATTTAACCACATGAACTCAACATGCACTCGACTTACTATGTACTGAACCAATTCATTTTCATTGAACATGGAAAACTTCACAATTTGTGTGAACTTCTTGTTATCCAAATTCTTAAATTTAGGCCTTACACAGAGATCTTCTCCCACAATGTGATTTTTGTATAGATTTAACAACTGGGAGCTACCTAACTCAACATTCGTGTGAATATATACCCTAATATCTTCAATGTCCAAAACACCATACAGAATGAAAGAAAATGCACCTAATGGTTCTATCTCAATGGATTTGAATGAGTGCCATTTGAATTTTGGGCAGGGTCTATCCTTAATATCTACAACCAATAGAGCGACCATTTTCAGAAATTTCAAGTTCACAAGTTTTGCAGATAAATACCTTTTGTTGAATTAGGGTTTGTTCACTGAATCACCTTCTACGAACCTTCAATTCTACATAAATTTCCTTCACAAGTGTTCCCTAAGGATATATAGATCATTAATGCAATCATTTCAATTTTCCACATTCTGGTACCAACTACTGAAAGGGGGCATAAAATATTTTCTTGAGAGCTCCCCCTAGGCCAGAGGCCTTAAACTAATTCCTAGAGGAATTTCCAGCACCAGATTTTGGTGTGGATCCATTTCCTACATTAGAAACACTTTTCTTCACCCATTTCTTCTTCATTTGATTCCTAATCTCATCCGTAGTAACTTTTCCCTTTCCCTTATCATCCTTTTACATATTTTTCCCTCTATTTATCAGACCCTTCTTACTTCTACAAAACCTTGCAATGTGACCAGATTTGTTACAATCATAGCACACCACATTTCTTTGTCCAAACCAGTTATTCCATTGATTTTCTCTTGATCTGCAGTAGTTAGCAATATGGACAAATCTATTGCAGGCATAACATCTAACATTTCTATTGAGAAAGTTGTTTGTCATATTTTTGCATTCAATTGACTTATGACCAAACTTATTGCATTTGAAACACTAACCGAAGAATGATGGACCACTTGAATTCATTCTACTTCTACATTGTGCAACCATATGACCAAATTTATTGAAAACAAAATAGTATCCATTAAACTTTTGAGCATTGGGTTGTCTTACCAAATACCTTTTAGCTTTTCTCATCTAATTTCTTTGCCTAAATTTCGTTTGACTAGATCCAGAGCTTTCTCCTTTCTCATATCCAAGACCTTGCTTGTCACTTCCAATCTTCTGCCTTTGAATCAATTCATCAAGCTTAGCTTAGCTAATCTTTAACTTCTCCTTGTATTCATTTGCAGTAGCAAGTTCATCCCTAAGAATAACAATCTATCTTTCAAGCTCTTCTCCATTGCTTCTGGACTATTGTAATTCAAGCTCCAACTGATTGAATCCACCATTAATTATGCTACATTCTTGAGATTTTTCTTTCAAGGACTGAGCAAGATTCTTTTCATTCTTATTTTTCTCTTCAATCTCCTTGGTCATCCTCATCACAATAGATTCCATCTCATGCTTTTCGACAGTAATATCCCTGGTGATATTTTCACATTCTTCTATCTTTTCCTTCAAGGATTGACTTAGGTGATCATCTTCCATGCTTTTACTTTCTCTCTGCTTGAGCTGATCACATAGATCCTTTCTCTTTTCCCTAGAATTATTGATTTGATCTTCCAATGATTGAATGAATTTCTGAGCATTCATGAGGCTTGCTTACAATTCCTAGACTTCAAATTTGGACTAATCAAGATAATCTAGTGCCACCAAAAGTTGTTGATGAAGACTACCAAAATCCATTAAATCACTTTCTTGGATCTTCCCCACACTATTAAACTTATTTCAAGGAATTAGGATGTGATACCAATTGTTGGAATCAAGGAACACTGAAAGGGGAGGGGGTGAATTAGTGTTCTATAGAATTTAACAATATTAACTTGATTTTTAAACCACTTATAACATTGGACCAAAATAAAGATGCAAGAAGACAAGGAAATCAACCATAACACCATAGCACAAGGATTTTTACGTGGAAACCCTGTTAGGGGAAAAACAACGACGGAGGCTAATCCACAATATGAGTATACTCAAAATAAGTGTTTACAAATGGGGAATACACATGCATTTAGGCACACTGCCTAGAGCTCACTGCTCATATACAAAAGGGCTTACTTCCCAAAAGAAGACTCACTATCTTATAGAAACATCCAAATGACAACTAGAGTGGATGAAAAATGGGATAGCATATGCTAATTCCTGAGTATAGTTCTGGTTAAGCACATTACTCGTATTCTTCACATTCTATTTTATTATGCTCTTGAAATTGTGTCTACTTTAATTCAAATTGCTAATATTTGTTCTGCGCAGGTGAAACTACATATAATCAATCTATACTCCTTCTGAATTTTTCATCATATCACATCACATAATAAAATGATATGAATCATCAATTATATATATCCACAACAAGAGATTACATCAACTGCATGTCGACTTTAACAAAATATAAAATGTGCACAAACTGTCGGCCCAATCAATAAACAATTACCAATGCAAATCAACCAAAGTTGGCCCAAACATAGTAAGGAACCAAAAAAAAATGTCTCAAACATGAAACATCTTTAAAAATTATGCCTCAAAGATTTGCAACACGCTATACTCACCTAGTCGGCCTTTCTGCACTGTTAGACAAAAAATCAATAAATTGAATCTTCTAAATTGCACACCAATCAATAGGAGACTTAATGATTCAAAGTTAAGATAGTTCATACATTTAAAGAACTTCCCTAAGATCCACAATGCAAAATGTAACAAGAAATTACATATGAGCCAATGTACAGAACTCTATTGGATTCCCTGTTTTAGCTTTGACATATCTTCAATCTGAATTCCAACATAAGCAAATACTAAGGTGTGGATAGGATTACTAACTAGCATTACAATCAATGACAACACCAAATGACTTGTGTAGTGTCTCTTTCCAACAAAAACAACATTTTTCCCTCTTTACTATGTGATTTGCAGATCTAGGTGTGGAGAAAGTTGTCTAAGTGTTCATAGTTGTCACCTTGCATTGGAGATCATTGATAGACATCTATAGGTTTCAAATCAGAGGTTCAAATTCAGAAATCAGGTGGAAAGGATAGAGCATACATTGAAGAGCAGAATCAGACTTTGATTTTCTAGAAAACCCTAACTAGATTGATACACCACTTTTGGCATATGAGTCCTAGTATAAGAAAATTTGCATGTTTTAGGAGTTTCAGTCATATCTCTACAAATTTTTTGTTCTTGAATAGAAACTCTAATCTGGGACTAAATCACCCATTCTAGTGTATGATTCCTAGTCAGTATTAGTTTCAATGTTTTTATCATTTCAGGTCTTCATTTAGGCATCTTCAAGTTTCCAGGTGCACACTTATGATTTCTCACCTTTATGTTCTAATTTACATGCTTTTCTACATCATTCAGTGGAGTTTTGCATTGCATTAGGTTTTATCATTAGTTCTTGCATTTCATTAGTCTTTTCAAGCCATAGCTTGGTGGTGAACCCCTCTTTAATCATTAATCAGACCCTAGGAGAACCCTATTGCAAGATCTCTTTCCCTTATCTTAGATTGAGATCTTGAGGGTTTCCTTGAGTGAAACTTGAGCATGAAATAGGAACCCTATGTTGCAAGGTGTCTCCCTTGTTCTCCATATTTTTTACATGCACAATGCTTGGGGTTTATGACATGGTATAACTACTTCCCGTGGATCTTAACCAATGCTTGTATCAAGCATTGACAGGTCGACCTTTTTGTGCAACGGTAAGGACAACAATTGGTATCAAAGTTGGTCATAGGTTTGAACCCCATGCTTGCACTAGGGGGGATTGTTGCAAGGTGTCACCCTTGGTCTCCATGTGTTGTGCATGCACAACACTTTGGGTTCGTGACATGGTCTAACCACCTCCCATGAATCTTAATTGATGCTTGTATCAGGCATTGACGAGTTGACCTTTTGGTGCAATGGCAAGGCCAACAATTGGTATCAGAGCTAGTCATGAGTTTGAACCCTATGCTTGCATTGGGGGGGATTGTTACAAGGTTTCACCCTTGGTCTCCTTATGTTGTGCATGCATAGTGCTTGGGGTTTGTGACATGGTCTAACTACCTCCCGTGGATCTTAAATGATGCTTGTATCGAGCATTGACATGTCGACCTTTTGGTGCAACAACAATGCTAACACCCTATCTCCTCAAGGATAGTAGGTCTCCTCCTATTTCCCATTGTTTCACTTTCTTCTACTCATTCTTCTCCCTTTCGTCACTCCTGGATTGATCCTCAATCTTCTTTTATTCTTCTACAAATTCCTCATTATCCAAAGGAGACATGTCTTTAGTATTTTATGCCTCTGATGTCTCTAGGACCTCTTTTACTTTTTTATCACCATCCTTCATATCAAGAGAGAGAAGAATATATTTTTTTTAATTCATTCTTCTTTAGGATGTCCTCTCTCTCTTTCTCATGTTCTTCTCCAACCATATTCTACACATTCAGAGGGATATTTTCTATCATCACATCCTCTTGAACATCCTCTTCTACAAGACCATGCTCCAATACATGCTCATGATGTTCAGTTCCAAGTTCATTCACTTATGAGATAGAAGTATCATGTTGCATTTGATTATCTGGGGGGCACTCCCAATTATTTTGCTAATTCTACAAAAAAATTTAGTGTTTCATTCTCCAGTCTCTCTATGTCTTCTTTATCTTTGCTCAACAAAATTCTCACTCTCTATTTTGTTCTGAACTCTCTATTGTATAGTTGAGGAAATTTTTCTCCATCTTCGTTAGAAAGAGAAGAACCAATCTTCTTGAAGGAAATTCCCTAATTGTGTCATCTTCTTCAACAACTTCTTGCCTCCTAGAACTGAATAAATTCTTCAAATCTTGAAGCAACTGATCTTGAATGTGTTATGAGCTAGTATATAATGTCATCATGCACTTCATAATTTCTTCTTCTATAGTTTGCTTATCCATATCATCTAATACCAGATACGTTTTAGAAGTTTCTTTGATTATTCCATGCTCAAAAATACCATTGAATAATGCATCTAGCCTCATTGGGCTATGTTTTCTTTTTGGAGTCTTTTCTTTCTTCTTCCCCTTACCCTTGTGTAATTTTTATTCTTTTCCATACCCTGAATCTTTCTCCCTTACATGAAATTTGAGTTCTTTCTGCTTCTTCTCAACTTCTTAATTGCTAGTATCAATTATTTCCACATTTTTTTCTTTGCACTTGTCTCTACATGAGCGACATTGAATTTCCTTTTTCAAATTAACTGAGGTCCTTCTTCTTCTATGTCTTCTTCATCCTCATAACTAATATATCTTTCTCTTCTGGCTTTTTCTTTCCTTCTCCTCTACAAAGGATTCTATTGTGCTATAAGGGCACTAGATGTTGCTTTTTTCTTCACACCAATAGAAGGATTAGTTCCAAAGACTATAGGAACTATTGGAGAGAGGGGGTAGAGGTCCAACTTGACCTTCTAATGCTAGGAGAACCTTTTGGGGGACTCTATATTCCTTTGGATTTCTCTGCAAGTCTCTTTGAGATACCCATCATTTCCTCAACTTGTGCTTTCATCTTCTCAACATTTTTCTTGATCTCCTTTTTCTTTTGCTCCATATGTGTTCCAATGCATTTTTATTAAGGTGTGCCATATCTTCCTTCTAAAGGATCTCTAGGTATACTCAACATATGTTCTACCAAACCAATAATCACATCCTCTACTACCTCATATACCATTTTAGGAATCCATACTATCCTCGGTTCAATAGCTTCCATAATGCAATAATCCTTACTGACCATGAAGATAATATCATTTTTGTATTGTAATAATAGAGAAAGGAATGAAGGTGTTTTCATTGATTTCAACTGGTCAACTAGTTATCTACTAGTTGTTGTTGGTTGTATATGTTGAGGATATCGAGAAAATTATATTAAAGAAATTTTACAAGTATTCAATTTTTTCTTGGGATGATAATCCTGTATTTTCCCCTATGTTCATGCGGTTCATATATGTTGATCATGGTTGTTGAAAGTTTCTATATCTATATTTTTGGATATTGGTTTGTTTTGAAGTTTGATTTGTGTTCACCAGTTATGAATTATGTTTTTCTATGTTTTGGTTGAGATTTGGGAGAAATCTTGTTGGTTTGAATTTCTATTTGATGAAGTCTTTTGACTTGCAGTTCTAGAGATAATATTTTCTGATTGCATTGAAGGTATTTTGGTTTTTGGAAGTTTCAATCTTAATTGTTTTATGTGTTTTACACTAGTTTGGACAACCGTCTATCAAGCACTATCTTCAAAGTTGATGAAGCGTGTTGGATTTATTTTGTGTCCCAGTGAAGCATTTGTTTAGGTTACCCTCATTCTAATTCCACCCTAGGATGTTTTTGCACTAAAATAATTTGAATTTGAAGTTAGATGGCTGAATTTGTATCTTTTCAAGGTTAGAGATAGTATAATTACAAGATGAGCTAGTAATGAAAAATATACTAAAGAAAAGAAGGAAGCTAAGTGAAAGAGTAGATGTGATATTGATGCTATTTAGAAAGTGTGTAAGTACTGTGTGGAATATCAATGCAAAGCTTAATGCTGAGTTACCAAATGTAGTGAGCAAAAGGTGAACTCTATCATACATGCAATTTGATCAAGTGGTGCAATCCTTTGTTGAATTTGGATTGTTGTCTCTCCGTAACAAGTCTTCCTCATCTTATTTGTATCTCTATCACAATGAGCCCTTTGGGTTGTAGCCCCTATTGGAAAATGAGTCATTTTCCTAAACAGTGAGTCCTTGTTTCAGGTAGTGAGCCTTTTGTAAATGTTTTTGATATTCTCTATAGTGTGAGTTAATCCTCACCGTGGTTTTTCCCTTATTGGGTTTTCCACATAAATCTGGTGTTATTGTGTTTTTGTGTTGAATTTGAGTTTCTACACTAGCATTTGATGATTAATCATTTAAGAAATTTTAAGCATTAGTTCCAATGATTGAATTAAAGATTAAAATCTATGACAACTAATTCACCCCCTCTCAGTTTTCCTATTAAATAATTGGTATCAGAGCTTGGTTCCTTGGTGAAGAGCTTAACCACTTGAGGAAGGTCAAGGATGGCTAACAAAATGATCTTTGATTATTCAAGGTTTGGTGGAACTAATTATGGTATTTGGATAGTATTGATGGAAGATTATCTAGAGTATTATGGATATGATGTGGAAAAAGCTTACACAAATCCTTACACTCCTCCTGCTAATGGTCTAAGTACACCTAAAGAGATTAGAGCACATGAAACAACTAATAAGTTGAAGTTCATCTTGAAGAATAATTTGGTACATTCTGAGTTGATTAAGGTTTAGAATTTGAAGACAACTAAGGAAGTTTGGGATGCTTTAGAAAGAGCACATGATGGTGATGAAAGAGTTAAAGAAGAAAAATTGTAAAATTTAGAAAGCACAGTTTGATCTTATACATATTTCCAAAGATGAATATGTTAAAGCTTATGTATAGAGATTGGATTAGGTAGTGGCTGGAATATGATCACTTGGTACTACTATAGATGAAACTATGATTGTAAAAAAGATTCTTAGAACTCTTCTTGATGCTTACAGTGAGAAGGTGAGTTCTATTGAGCAGAAAATAGATTATAAGAATTGTACCAAGAATCTACTGTTAGGATTTTTAACATCTTATGAGATGAGGAAGTCGAGTCTAAAAAATGGAGGCAAATTAGAGACTACTTTTAAAGCTACAAAAGATGAAGATCCAGATGAAGAAAACTTTCATGAAATAGAAGTAAGTTTGTAAGAAGAATGAGAAAAGGTTCTAGTAAGTATGAAGTTAAGTTTCCCTTCAAATGATTTAGTTGTGGAGAAATAGGTCATTATGTTGCAAAGTGTCTGAAAAGAGCTAAAAGGAATAAACAAAGATATGAGAAATAAAAGAAAGGAAATAATATTAACAAATCTTACTATGTGAATGAGAATGCTAGTATTTCAGATGAATATTTAGAATATGAAGATCCAGAAGACAATGAATGCTTGTTATGGGCTATTAAGGATCAACCTACTACTCATTTAGAAAAATAGGTAAAGGAAATCCCTTCGGAGAAGGAGAAGGAGAAAAAGGAAGGTATGATTATCTCTTCCCTACATGCTAAATAAGAAAATAATTTTTGGGTAATTGATAGTGGTTTTTCACATCACATGATTGGTGATAAGAGTAATTTTATTAAATTTGATAAATATGATAGAGGCTTGGTTATGTTTGGAGAAGATATTGGTGATAAAATATGTGGGTTTATTGTAGTAAAATGAATCCCTTGACATTTTCACACTTGTTTTGGTCCTTCTTGTCAATTTTGGCTTAATGTTTCCTTGATTTAATGTTCTAATGTGGATAACACATTCACATTAGGTCTTGGGCTCTTGTGAACTAATAGAATGTAATGTTTCCTTGATAAAGTGTTGTGAAGTGTTGTAACATACTTTCACACTTTTCTAGGGTTTTATCAACTAACTAAGCATAATAAACATAATTTTAATCAAAATCAACATTAATCTTTCCTTATTTGGAGTGTTGTAACTCACTTTCACATTTCTCTAAGGTTTTGATTAGTAATTGGGATTTCTTATGCTTTAACTAGCCTTATTTTACATCCATAAGCCTCATTCATTACATCTTTTCAAGGATAATCCTAACACCAATCATTAACTAATCATAATTCAGAAGTTCCTAGGTTGTGTTGCTTAAATTTAGTATCTAGGACTCATTCGCCACCTTGGGAAAATGGGTCCCACCTAGATCTTTTGGCCCCGAACCAATTTTTACACATTTCTAAGCCCTTTTCATTTTTGGTCCCATAGATTATGTCTGATGGGAGTCATTCACCACCTTGGGAAAATGAGTCCCATGTGCCCCAAATTCCAATTTAATTCAAATTTCTAGTAGGATTTTATTCTCCTAGATCTAGTGTCATCTTGTAGTATTGTAATTTCAGGAATTCTTGCATAATTGAGTGTAAATACAAGGTTTTTTCACTCATATTCAACACCTAGCATTCAAGAGAGTTCACAAGATCATTCACGCATTCATAAGAGTATTCAAGAGTATTTGAAGGGAATATTATCAAGAATTTTAGAGCTTTTTTCAAGTGCCAATCTTAATGTAAAAGATTGCATTCTTCATGTTTGTTATTGTGCTAAAAATTATGATGTAGAGTTTATTATTCAAGCAAGATCAACATCATTCAAGCAAGAGTCAAAAACCACATCCATTGCAACCATTTTAAGCATTATTGCAACACCTTATTGCTAGGGTTTAGTGAGTTGAAACATTACTATTTGTTTATGCATCATTCTTCATTCATATTTGTTTTCATTTCAAGGTTTAATTACCAACAAGGGATTTGACCAAGGATATCCCCTATTCACTAACCCCACAACATTTTCCCCTCTTCTTGTGTGTAATTTGTAGAGCTAGGTTGCATATTTTTCAAGGAGAAAAGTTAGAAAAAAGTTGTCAAATCCCTAAAGTTGTCATCAAGCCTTAGAGAAGATTGGAGAATGCCTACAGGTGGCAATTTATAGTTTTAGATCTTGAAACTAGTCAAAAAGAGCATAGTAGACTGAGAGGAACATAATCAGGTTTCAAACTTTTGAAAAATAAAAAGTAGATTGATTCACCACAAGTGGAAAATGAGTCCCACTGTATAGGCCTAACAAATACTTTTATAGATTTGGATTCCCTTTTGGCTAAAACCTACTCCAGTGCATTTTCCTAGAAACTAGATTGATTCACCTAGCTTGGTGAATGAGTCCTAGTTAACTGTGATAGCAATTTTTTTAGTGATCTAGACCTCCATTCTTCCCTATTTAGTCTCCTAGGTTCACATTCTCTATCTCATAACTTTTTGTTGCATTTTGTTCATTTTTCTAGGTCATTTAGTGTTGTTTTGCATTCATTTAGGGTTTGGTATTTCATATTGAATTGCATTATCTTTTCCAAGTTTAAACTTGGTGGTGAACCCTTCATTAGATTTCATTCATCCTTTAGGACAATCCCTTTGCAAGATTTCAATCTCCTTTGCATTGAAATATCAAGGGTTCGTTCTTGAGTGAAGTGTGTGAAAATTGTCTCTCTCCTTTTAAGTCCTAAACCCTAAAGGTGAAACAGAGACACACCCATTTTCATCATTTCATTTTGGTGAACCTACATATACAACGTCATAATTCTAACTTGGAGTGCATTTACATCCTAGATTTAGCTTGCATTAACATTTTTTTGCATCAAGTTTTGCATTGGTTAATTTGCATTCTAGGGTTTCAAATTTTGCATTAGTGAAAAGATCATTTAGCTTGAATTATTGCATTTAGTTTTATTGAAAATCAATCAAATTCTAAATTTGCATCTTAGACATTATTAGAAAACATAAAAATCATAAAATTCAATTAAAAAAATTCTAAAATTTTTCAAAAAAATCATCATTGACACTCATTCACCACCTTGGGTGAATCAGTCCCTCTACACATTTTGTATTTCATTTTTCAGCATTTAAGCTTCATTTTCTAAGTTTTTGTTTGCTTCTTTTTTGTTTTAGTTTCCATAATTTCAGTTATAAGCACTTCATTGTTCTTAGCTTATATTGCATTTGCATTCACCCCGCATTTAGTAGCCTTTTTATGAGTGTTTTGTGTCCTATTGCTAATAATATAGTGATATGAAGTTCAAGACTCATGCCATCCCATGATAGCACAATCATTATGGATCTTGGGATGTCAATATATTCCACTTCTAGTATTGAAACTAGTACACTAGGCATGGACAACATCTTTAACAATTCCTTGCATTCAAGTAGCACCATGAATGCTGACACAAGAACCAACAATATCCCACAAGAAAAAAACATTCAAATTCATGAGGATTTAGAAAACTTACAACATAAAATAAGCCTAGAAAACATTTTAACTACTGCACTTACTACCATATAAAACATTCATTGCATGCTCAAAAGTGAAGATGGCCTTGACCTTGTGAAAAACATAGTTGAGATCTTTGGAAATCATCTTCCCTCAACCATTAGTTGTTCTTTTCCAATAAGTAATGTTACAAGTCAAGGAGGAACCAAAATTCCTCCTCCCACAACAATAGCCTCAATAAGGTCTACCTACACCCATCCTCAAGTCACAACAACAATGCAACAAGTTAGTAATGTGATTCCTTCCCTGGGTATTCCTGCTAGCATCCCTAGTTCCTATGTGGCATCACAAGTTATATCTCCTCCCTTACCACCTATAACCATTCCATTAAATTGTCTTATGAACACATACACTCCATCACCATTATCAATTCCATCTCATAACACAAATAATGACCCTCTCATAACACAACTTTTCCAAATTGTTTCATCCCTTGAAAAGAAAATTTCCACCATAAACCAAAATAAAAATGGCCCACCTACATATTATGTCAAAAGCAGTCCATTGTCCTTGGAGATATTACGAACACCGATTCCACAAAGTGTAGAGGTTCCTAGATTTGAGAAATATGGAGGGAAGGGAGATACTTCTAACCATATTAATGCCTACACTGCCTTATGTAGTGACTTTGTCCTTGATGATAAACTATTGGCAAAGATTTTTCCTAGGTCCTTGAAAGATACTACCTTGGAATGGTTCTCTTCTTTACCTAATAACTCAATTTGTTCATTCAATGAGATTGTTGGGGCATTCGTAAACCATTTCCAAGTGCATATGACTCCCAAGATGACCTTGGATGATTTGACGAGATGTAAGAAAAAAGAGTAAGAAAAGAAAACTGATTTTATCTCATGCTATCAATCACTTTATTCACTAGTACACAAGCAACAATATATGACTAAATAAACTACTAAAAATTTCATATAAATGACTAACTTTAGTCACATGACTATTAGTGGTTTATTTGTAGTCATTTATAATACCACTAAATTTATGACTAAACAATTTTTGTCATTTATTTAGTCAATGATTTTACTCATTAATTTTGTCATTGATTTGGTCATTTATTTAGTCATTTATTTAGTCATATATTTTAGTCATTAATTTTAGTCACGTGACTATTTTAGTGGTTTATTTGTAATCATTTATAACACCACCAAATTTATGACTAAACTATTTTAGTCATTTATTTAATCATTTATTTGGTCATTTATTTAGTCATTAATTTAGTCATTTATTTAGTCATGGTAGGGATTTGTTTAGTCATATATTTAGTCATTAATTTAGTCATTGATTGTTGTTAACTGGTCATTTATTTAGTCATGGTAGTCTTTTATTTAGTCATATATTTAGTCATTACTCTAGTCATATATTTAGTCACTAATTTAGTCATGTATTTAGTCATGTAAGTCATTACTTTAGTCATATATTTAGTCATTACAAATCAAATGTTACAACTTAATTAATCCTTGCAAATCAATGCATATAAACTTCAAGTATCATAGATATTCAAATGTTGAAGAAGCACCATGAAATGAAGACTAAAATGATTCAACAAATATGATTGATCAGACACAAACACAAATAGATTACAAATCAAGAGGAGCCACAACACAATATTTATGAGTGGAGAAAAAACCACTCTAAAAATTTACTTTATTAAGCCTCATTGGCAAATCAAAATCTCATTGGTTACATTCAATGTATCAGTGACACTATAAAACTTACTAACACTATATATACTTATACTATTTTCCCCTTCCTGAACTAAAGTCCTTTTGGAAGGGCAATGACCTTTTATAGGGGCTCATTCCATTGAATCCCCTTGCAAATCCATAGCTTTCCCACCACTATTGGTTTTGGCTCCTCCAAACTCTTCCTCGTTGGCATTCACCTTTTACTTCTCCAATTTAGAGCTACAACCTGAAAATAAGGTTTCAAAATTTGCACATCAAAAGTATATTTGGAAGTAGATTTTTATCAGATATTGTATTTAGAAGTTCCACTTATTATAATAAAGATAAATAATTTTACCTTTCTGCATCAACTAATGCAATTTTGACAACTTTTAGAGGATCGACAATGCTAACCTTTATCATATCAACATACTCAATTGTAAGTTGCAACACAACATTAAAATTATTAATTAGACTCAACATCTAAGAAAGAAAAAGAAACTTCAAACATTATCAATTTAGTTTCCTTGTAGCTTTCCTCTAGTATATCTAGAACCTCTTTAGATGTTCCATCCAACTGTCATCACTCCCATATAGGTAGAATTGTTTCTTTCTATCAAACTATCATCTTTCCCATAGAGTTAGAGCTAAATTCATTTAGAAATCTTTTCTTGCTAAGAAATCCAATTCCCCTAGCAAGCCTAACAAATAGACAACCTCCCTTACATTCAAAAATTTACTCAAGGATGTCATTTTTAGTCTCAAAAATAAAATAAAAAATTTATCATTCATTTGTCAAAACTACATAGTTAATAGAAAAAAAATTCAATAGAAAAAGCATGATGAAAAATAATCTACCTCTATATTATTAGGGGTGATCAAATATTGCTTAAATCTACAATCAGAAACCCTCCTATGAGATACATCCAATCCTATCATATTAAAAAACAAGAACTAAAACCTTCTTGAGAATCACAACAACAATACCTAAAATCAATCAATGGTTGAATGTAATTTTGCCCAAACATGTAATCAAAAGGCTCCCGTATTGCTCTGTGATAATTAGAAAATGTGAAAGGATCCTAAAATAAAGGAAGAAAAAGAAGAAATTATTCATTTGTTCAAATGAGTACATATAGTGTAATGTGTTAATTGTTTTTTCTTTACATCATTTAGGAACTAAAGCATAAAAAATTGCATAGAGAGAATTTGAAGCAACAAACATCAAACTGTAACAAAATCTGGTCAAAAGTTGTTGCCATGTTTGAAAGGACTATTTATTTTGCAGTGGGATTCCCACTCTCAAAAAGCTAACAAAGGTAGTCCAGTTACATGACCATCAGAAAGATACAAAATTTTCACATTAAAGAGAGGAAACAACAAACACTCTATTAAAATTTCATTCCTGCCTCAAAATCTACTACTTTGCAAGAAAGAAAAGCATTTCAGGCAATTCCACAGCAATACTTTCATATTTTTTTATTAAGCATCAATATAAAGACCTTTGTTTTGTTGCTCTTATGGGAATTTTTTAACTGGGAATGAAACTATTTCAACATTTAGAAAACCACGTTTGACAAGTATACAAGGCATTGGAAATGAAAATTTACAGACTATTTAAAAAAATGATTTTACATTTTAACATAGAGAATCTCATTTTGTGGACTTGCTTTAGTGGAAAAGAAAAAGTAGAGTTTGTGACCATCACCAGCTAGGTGTGTGGCTTCAAGAAGGTTTAGAAGGTTGGTCGCTGCCCTTATTCAAGGGTAAAATCTATTACTAGGTCGTTGACAACACTATCTCAACTCCAACATCCAAACCAGGTTGGGATTCTTGTTGTCTATGTACTAAATGAACAAAAAATTAATGTAAATGTAGGTTAGTGCTATTGTAGTAGACTCTGGAAACATATATTGTGTATACTTGGTTAGTGTATCATTTTCTGAGTTCAAACACTTCATATCTGCTCATTGGATTGTCTCATTATCCACCTGTACAAGTCTGAAATACATTTTCTAAGTATTTTTATTGTTTCCATTATTGGGCTATGTAGAAAGTGAATTGGATGTCAGTATATATATTGCATTGTTCATATATATGTTTTTGTGTGTGTATAGTTTCCTTTGTTCATATATTGCTGATATGAAATAGGAATATAAAATCTTATCTCTTTCTTTTGAGATTCATTTGGAAATCAATTACTAAAGTCTAATTTTGTAAAAAGAAAAGGTGTTTTGTAAACGCATCCTTTAAAACTAAGATTCAAAGACATTGCTGATAGATGCAATGTTAAGAAACAAATAATTCAAATAGGATTCAAGTAAAACAACCTTAACTACAAAGTACAACATTATACATAACTCATATTACATAGACCCTAGAAGCCAAAATGTAGCAGTGGGAAATACATTTAAGAAAAGATTCTATGGAATAGATGATAACCTTCACCTTGTTAAATAAAAAATCTATTAAATAAGTAGCTAGCAAGTAGCCTAATTCCACAACCTATTCCAACATCATACTTGCCTATGCCAAAATGGGAGCTTTGGAGTAGGGTATGAACATCAATCAGAGCATAATGGGTGGGGGATTTTTGTCAGATATTATGGTTGGAAATGCTCTGTTAGACATGTATGGAAAATGTGGAAACGTACACAAGGAATTTGAACTCTTTGATGGAATACCTCAAAGATATGTCATCTCATGGAATGTAATAATTGCAGGCTATGCACAAAAAGGATTTTGCAAGGATGCTCTCAAAATATTTGAATTAATGAAGTACTCTAAAACACATCCTAACATTGTAAGCTTTGTTTGTATTCTTTGTGCATGTAGCCATGGGAGTTTAGTGGATGAGGGTTAATGTACATCAATCACGTGAGTAAGAAGTATTGCATTACACATACAATTGATCATTATGTGTGCATGGTTGACCTTCTTGCCCGTGTTGGCTATCTCAAGGACACTCTAAACTATATCATTAAGATTCTAGTTAAACCTATGGTGGTTGTGTGGATGTATCATAAATCAAGTTTCAAAAGGTCTTCATTAACATTTTAAAAATCCTTCATGCAACAAAAAAAAAAGATGAAAACCTTGAATGCACTATTATGACTCTAAACTTTACATTATAAATTTCTTGAACTTCAACAACACTTACAAGATATATTAGTTTTAGAAACTGAAAGGATGAATTGTACTAATAGGCTGGTAGCCATCAAAGGTCAAAACTTGTAAAAACAATAAACAACTACCCAGTGTTCACTATAGGGTCCCTAAACACTATTTCTTGAGAATTTACTAATTTCCCTATTCATTTTCTACCAAATATGTGAGGATTTTGTCTCTCAGATCAAAATGAAGGATACAAAAAGTAGAAATATGATCAAGAGGAAATTAATTCCAATTACAAATAGCAATGAAGTAACCATAGCTAGATTTGGATAACTATGGTTATAGCATCCAGTCCATAAACAACTGAGTAGAAGGCCCAAAATTTAAGACAAAGCTTAACTAGTGCTCTTGCACCACTTGGGGATTACTTGGCAACAACTCAACGTAAAGAATCAACAACAAAACACCCTATCTGACACTTGGATGACCTTACACAAGGTAACAATTGTTAGAAACCAAGATCTGAAATGCAAACCAGAAAAGCCTTCCATAGAAGGGAAAAATAGAAAAAGTAAAGCTTTGCAAATGATGTGCAAATAATTATTATTCAGGAATTCTTAATTACAAGATATGATTTGATTTATAAAAGAAAAGATGCATAACCCTAATCTTATCTTGAACAACAAGATAGCTCAACAATATAAGGATGACAATAATAAACCTAGGAATTAAATATTACCTAAGTAAAGTTATGCAAGTGTAATTAAATATTAATTACACTAACAACAATGACCAATGCAATCCTTCAATACCCTATCAACCACTTAGACACTTGAACAATCCAACTTTCCTTCACAAGTTGTTTTGTAACAACAACCTAACAATGGACTGGTAATTTTGTATTTTAGGCCTAATTAGGCTTCTTGAAATAGTTCAAACTTTCCAACTTTGACCCTCAAACCAATTGGAACACACTAACCTTCAACATTGCTTTAGAGGCATTCATGACACTCACATAAATGACCTTCAAGGGTTTAAAGACCATATAATAAGGAGCACTACAAATCTTGCCAAACACAGTTTTACTCCAAAAGTCAACTCTATCATAACAGGGCAGTAGACCAAATGGGCTCAACACCTTTAATTTCATCAAATACCAACTTTGAAGAAGGATCACAACACTTCTTAATATCAACTCCAAACATTTTCACTAATAGTAGTCATTAGATTCTACAAATAAGCATTGAAAACCCTTACTTAACTTTCTTCCCTAATGTCAAGCATGTGACGTATCTTATAGGTGTAATTGATTACAACATTGTAGGTTACTTGAATATCATTAGATCTTCCAAATCTTGGACTTAAAAAATCCCTAGTGAGTTCGAGGGGCATTTCCCCTCATGGGGGTTTGGGGCAGTGCCCCCAGCAGGGTCGAGGGGCAGCGCCCCTCATGGGGGTCTAGGGGCAATGCCCCAGTGGGGTCGAGGGGTAGGCCTAACATTACTACATCAGGGGAACTCCCCTCATAGCTCCATTGATAGATCGATAAAAGCATACTCACTTGTTCATAGTGGCGATGTGTATTCCTCACAATCATTGGAAAATTCCATTAGAAATCTAGGAGTTCTAGAAACCACTCTTGATTAATCTATTAAAGAAGGATACTGCTGCAATATAGGAGCACAAGAATCTTTAGGAAACTTAACTTGTTAGAAACACAACCAATTCTTGACTATCCTTGCAACTAGGACTCCACATTCTTCCAAAAACCTTGTTTCAAAGTACTCAAACTAAGATTAAGGCAAACACACACCTCTTATTGAATTCACAAAAAACCTAAAGAAACATCAAAATACGTGACCCAAACCCCTTTCACGAACATAAAAAACTCCAATATAAGAACTATCAAAAGTGGACTATCTTAATCAACCACTATGCCCATTTAGGCCACCTACACAAGATAACTTCAAACTCAAAGCCCAATCCTCATTACCAAAGTATCATACATGTCTAAAAATTCCTATAAAACATAATGAAATCATTCCCCAACCTTTATTCTTGATAATTGTTCAAACACCCATTCAAACCCTTCATTATTGATTCCAAAATGTGACTGGCATACCATTGTATCTATAGGATAGTATACAAAAGTGCATTCAAAGCTTATAAATTGATCCAAACAAGGTGGTGATGACTTCAAATCCAATACAAAATGATCAATCAAAAACAATAAATCTGCCCTTGAAAATCATCCTTCTCAAACTGTCCAAAACAACACCAATAGGCTTGTAACCCTTCAAACTCAACTCTACACAAAATATCATGAAGAAAGTTGTACAAATGCCATCAAAACATCAATCAAGCTTTAGCACGAATCCCTAAATAGCATGTCAAAAAATCTCACAAAGGTTCTTTGCAACAACATAGAGTTTCATTAAACTACCCTACTCCAAGGCTACTAAATTAGCCCAAAATAACAAAGGAGGTCCTTCAAAAACACCTGCCCCTCACTCAAACACATCAAATAGTCTTTAGTCAAGTGACAAAACACCAAATTTCATGATTTATTCCCAAATTTAAAGCTTCTACATGTCTGGTCCATGAAACCCTCCATTTTCACTCCAAAACACAAGGGTTTGATGAAAAATACACTTACAGGGCTTTTCCAACATAACTAAAGCCTCAAACTCATTCCATTTGGTTTTCTCACATTTAAACATCCAACACAAGGTCAGTACCAATCATATTTCTCTAAATCCAACCCCTAGGAACTCAATTTCACATAAAAATTGACCATACCGCACCATAGGGCATCTCTTCCAAACCATTAAACCACTTTATTCAACTCCTAACTTCTATAAACATCTAAATTAACTTGCTACATGTGATTCCTCTGAGTGACATGAAACATCAGTAATAGGAATGGCTTCTACTTTAAATAAACTTCAAACTCAGACCTTGCTAGCTTGTCTCAGACAATCACATGTTTTCAACAAGATATTCCTCTAAAATTAAGTAAAGACCCTCAAAATGATCAAAAATGCAAGTTAGAACATATCACCATGAATTAGTATAGGTTTTAGATCATAAAGAACTTGTACGAGACCATGCATAGTAAGAAAAGTGCAAAAACACATAAATTTTGTCAAAACTGTTTGGATTTTATTGAAATTCACTTCAAAATGGAATCAACCAACCTTCATTTGAGCCTCTTGAGGCCTTTAAATACAATTGAAAACTCAAAACTACCCCTCAAATGACCATAACCACCTTTTGAACTTCGAAGACTCTTCATATCCCCTCAAAGTGCATTTTAGCAATATTACATTGTGAACTTTACACCTTAATGCAAGTTTTACATTTTTGAACTGTAGATGTGACAAGTTTCCAATGGAATCAAGAAGGTTATTTAAACATCTACAGTCTTTTATTTTCAAGTGCTGCAGATGTGACATGTTGCCAATGGAATTAGGAAGGTTATTTAAACCTCTACAATCTTCTATGTTCAAGTGTTGCAGTTGTAACATGTTGCCAATGGAATCAGGAAGGTTATTTAAACCTCTACAGTCTTTTATGTTCAAGTGCTGCAGCTATGATAGATTGCCAATAGAATCAAGGGGGTTATTTAAAATTTTACAAATTTCTATGTTCAAGTGCTACAACTATGACAGGTTGCCAATGGAATGAGGGAGGTTATTTAAATCTATACACCCTACCATGTTCAAGTGTTGTAGTTGTGACAGGTTGCTAATGGAATCGGGAAGGTTATTTAAACGTTCAAACCCTTCTATGTTCAAGGTTGCAGCTATGAAAAGTTTCCAATGAAATCAAGGAGGCTATTTAAACCATTACAATATTTTAGTTTTGAATCTTCCAATTGTAATAGATTGTCAATAGAATCAAGGAGGTTATTTAAACCTTTGAAACTTCCTATTATGTTCAAGTGCTACATTTATGATATGTTAACAATGGAATCAGGGAGACTATTTAAAACTCTACAACTTACTATTTTCAAGTACTGTAGATGTCACAGCTTGTCAGTGGAATAAGGAAGGTTATTTAAACCTCTACAATCTTCTATGATCAAGTGTTGTGGCTACGATAGGTTGACAATAAAATCAAGGAGGTTATTTAAAATTTTACACCCTTCTTTTCTCAAGTGTTGTAGCTATGACAACTTGCCAATGGAATCAGGGAGCTTATTTAAACCTCCACACTCTATTATATTCAAGTGTTGCAGCTATGATATGTTTTCAATGGAATTAATTTCAGATTGGGTTCTAGGTGCTAAATTGGGATCCTTGGAATAGGGTATGGACATCCATCAAAGCATAGAGGATAGAGGAATTTTTTCAGATATTGTAGTTGCAATTGCTCTTGTAGACATGTATTAAATGTGGGATCATAGACAAGGCACTTGAAGTGTTCGACAAAATGCCTCAAAGAAATTTGGTCTCATGGACTGCAATAATTGTAGGATATACACAAATTAGATCTGTTGAAAAGGCTTTAGAAACTTTCAAGAAAATGGAATTTGCAGGTCTAAAGCCAGACTCCGCAACCTTTGCCAGCATATATAATGAAGAAGCATAAACTGAATGCAATGCTTGTAGGTCTACAAAATGGTCTGTTCGAGCTTTTCTCCTAGGATAACACATTTACCCAAAACTAACCATACCTTTAGATACCTTTTTCGCTTAGTTAAAACATATGTCAAAGTGGGGTATAGGTCCTTTGAACCAAATGATTCAAAACTGACTATCTCAGTCAGAATTATGCCTCTTTAGGCCTTGTCTACCATAGGTCTCTTTAGTTTCTTCTATCTCCAAACCAAAAATCCCATAACCAAAGTTTGGATCACTCTTTATTTGGTCTGCACAAGCTTATTATTCCATGAAAAGTCCACTTCTAAAGGTATTTTTATAAACCCTAGACTCTAACCTCCATCTTTACTCATAAAAACCTATTTTTAGACTAGGGAAGTGATTATTCACCACACTAAACTCATCCTCTTGATCTGTAACCTCTAAAATATGAGAATAGATATATAAAAGGTAAACTCACCAAAAATTGAGAGCTTTCATCAGATAAAATAGAAGGAATACAATTTCATTGACATAATGGTCACATGTATAGAGGGCCCTTACTTCCTCAGAATAGTTGATTATTCATGGAATTGCAAGGATACAGATTATCAATTCCAAATCCTTGGAGATGCTTTGAGGAGGTTGAGCCAGAGAATGTGTGAAAGTACTGAGAGATGTGGCCTATGTGTAGATATTTTTAGGGAATTTGATTGAGGCTGCCACATGAATGTTTTGATCAAAACCTCTAAAATTGTTTAATTGGATGCCAATATCTTCAACAAAAAACTCAAATTGTTTAATTTTATGTCTAATTTTCACTTCACAAATATCCTAATTTGGCATCATGTATCTCTTCAAATAGATGACCTAGTTAGGAATCTTGTTCCTCCATAGTTGGATGTCTTCATGTTGGATCCTTTGCCCCCTTATCAAAACATGTTCCTCACTATAACTAGGCATAGAAATTTCATTTATCTTTCTACTAGCTTTTATTTTAAATTTCAATGTTTTACAAAAGGAATGTTAAAAAATTACACATTTAAGTGTAATTCATCTAATGTCATCTTGTTTTAAACTTCACACCTTTTGTAAACTCATTCCAAAATATTCAATGCCACTAAACAAAATATTTGATTTATGAAAAATCCTTATTATTTACCAATAAAAAAAACTGATTAGAAAATTTCCTACATTTTAGGAATTTTGGTATCAAATTACCTATTATAATTAAAAGGGGGAAAAAATTGTTAATATATAGAACACTGGCTGTCCAAAAATCAAAACTACCCTATCTAATGATCATTTTCTTAAACAACACATAATGAACTCCAATTAAAAAAACATAAACAATAAATGGCTTGGAAGAAAAACTGAAGAAGTTTTCACCTTTTTCTTATTAACATCAAGGTCCATCATCATTTTTGGTTTATATTTGTCAACCCATAAAATTGTTTCAGCTTTCTGAGTAGATGCTAGTCCTTGATTTTTGTCTTCTACAAAATAGCACCCCCAAATGAACAACAATAACTATCTTATCAAATGATGAGAAATCATTTTTCACAATCAATACTAGTAGATGCATCCTTTTCTCTTTATTTTATAGTCAACATATAAATGAAAAATAAGAAAAGTTGCTAAAGAACCACAAAACACAAAGAACTATCATAGGGAAAACACATAAAACATTAAAGCTAACCTACAACACCAAGAGTGACATTGGTATATAGCATGCTTTTAAAAGCCACAAAAAATGCTTATAGATCTAATACTATATAATGTGTGAAGGGGTTTTTAAGTGTCATATGATCTCAATATACAAATTAAATTATAACTTCTCCGATAGACCTAATCAAAGCCCTTCATATCACACTAGTTAAGTTATGCCTAGATCTACTATTCCCATTCCCTTTACCTCTCTTCTTATTTGTCATTGACTTCACCCTTATATTCCCATGTCCAATATGACGCCTTTTGAGATTAATGTGCATTTTAAGTATCCCTTCACTCATACATTTTGTTGAGATTCTTTATATAGCTCTAAATGGTTAGACTCTAGTGTTATCTCCTTCAAACCCTCTCTAGATTGAAAGTAATGACTACATTGTTACTTCCATAAGAAACACATTCAATCATTTTTTTAGTTTTTGTAATAGTAGAAATGAGGCTCTAAAATACTAATATTTATTCAAAATTATTGTAGCCTTAAATACAAAATACATAACGTAACTAAGCTATAAGAAATAAAAATAATAGTTACAACTTACAAGATAAATCGTGAAAGTTTAGGATTGAAAATCTATGTATTGTCCAAAAAACAGAGTTTCAAGGTGGTTATCATCTAGGGTTGGTTCAAATACTTGGGGAGAAGGATTTTTTATGGTTAAATAAGTATATTTAGGTCCAAAATAGTATGTATAAAGGTTTAGTAAAGAGTATTCAAGATTAGAGCTTGTAGAATCAATAAGCCCTAGTACTTGACTAGACTAATTAGGCCTAAATTCTAGCGAGGATAGTCATTTTTGGAGTTTATTTTTCCAAAGAAACCTATGTTGGTTTTCATTATTTTTTAGAACCCCTTTAAGGGAATCCATAAAACTAATCACAGTCTAAAAAGGAGTCTTACACCTTGAGATATCTTTGGTAGTTCCATAAGGCATGGCTACAAGGAATGTATGCAGTCAATGAAAGAATGTTAGCCAAAACAAGAAACCTATGTTCCTAGAGTATAAGGTGAGTTTAGTCATGTTATTTCAAGCCTAGTAGAGTTGTCCCAAGTGTTAAATCAATTATTTGTAGCATGGAAAGCATATTTGGGTTTTGTGGCTTATGAGTGCCATAGTTGCACATTGAAGATAGGTTGAGAGAATAAGTCATCAGTTGATCTAGAGGTTGAGTGTTTTGGAGCCGCTAATGAGTTTGAAGAATATAATTCAACTTGTTTGGGTCAAAAGGAGTGAAAGCTCATATTTGTGCCTTTGTAGAAGTCATTTTTTTTGAGTAGTTTTAAGTTTTAACC
The DNA here is from genome assembly GCA_007258455.2 of Sequoia sempervirens. Lineage (NCBI taxonomy): Eukaryota > Viridiplantae > Streptophyta > Pinopsida > Cupressales > Cupressaceae > Sequoia > Sequoia sempervirens. Next base: position 841,618,210 of record VDFB02281492.1, on the reverse strand, counting down.
AAAAATCAGCGACAAGTTTTCCAAGCGATTACTTGCCATCCAATTTTCTTAGCGAGTAATCACAAGTTCTTTAAAGTATGCTTTAACACATTTTGTGTTTCTACAGTGCATCATTATGTAATACCATTTTTAAAGATTCAACCATGTGTTAATTTTTGAGTATTCAAGTCTCAGGACACCTTTCACAACTAGTAACCAAGAACCCATCTCTCATGAATTTGAATGGTCTACTTGGCACTTATTTCATCTATGTGATGTTCACAACTTCACAGGGATGAAGCACCAATACATACCAAGAGATCACCCATCCCAGTACTATTCTAGCTCAAACACATTTAATTATGGAGTCTTTGTTACAATCAGGCCCACTTAGATTGCTATCCTATTTCAAAACCTTAAGCTAGTATCGTTCTTTATGAATAATAAATTGTGGGGATCCTTAGCTCTTTCAATTTTATGCTTTTTTTGGAAATTTCTATATCAAATATTTCAACACAATGACTCTGAGTTTTGGAATGCACTGTGACATTCAATAAATAGGAAAGGATGATTTCAAGAAGAAAAAAGCACAACATTTGATAAACTCCATAGGAAAAAGGTAACTTTATTGTTTATACTTTATTAATATATCCAGCATAGAAATGGTTTGGTGTCAAAGCTTGTTCATTATCTAAGAAAACATATCTTCCATACAACTTTCACAATATGTAAAATAATATACAAGAAAGTTTCCAATTTTAAAGATATTTTTGATCAACATCAAATGTTCAATAGTTAGCCTGCAATGTCTTATAGTCAAGCAAACAAAAAGTTCCAATTTACAACTATGAAACTTACTGTGCTTCAATCATTCATTGAATTCTACTTGATGCTTGTCTTTGTTCTCTTTTAGAATCTACAAAAAAAAGAACCATATATCAAAATCCAAAATCTTTACCATAAAAGTCCCTCAAAATGAAATTAGCAACTAGAAAGGAACAGAATATTGTTTATGTAACATGAAAACTAAAATCTGAACTCTTGGAAACAATCAATCTAATACCCTTCCTAACAATAATAATATTCTTGTTGATGCACAAAATCTACTATAACCTTTTAAGATCATTGTAGAATAATTCAATTATCTACTAGGAAAATATTAAATATTTTGAAGCTTCTTATTTATAGAGTGAGAAAGTTTTTATATTCCTGCAAGGGGGGTCCAAGATTATATCTTAGTAGCTAACTAATCAGACTACATAGAAAAAATTAATTTTTAAAGGATGGCTTTTTTTACAAGTAAATAATAGTGGGAGAATATTCACAACTCAAAAAAAGTATAGAATATAGGTATTATAGGTTGGCATTGAAGATTAAAAATGAATGTATATGAATATATGTTTATTTTGGTGAATAATTACCTTTATGTTTCCCTTTTGTTTACCAAAACTTATTGTGGCACCCAAGTTCAAATCCCATCTGCACAAAATGTCCCTGACAAGTGATACATACTGCTTGATGGATAGCAACAAATTCCTATAACCTAGAGATTACACTAATCCCAAGAGGAATCCCCTCAAAGGCACGATAGGTCAAAACACTAAAAACCCAAAACTCTCACATGTGTACACCCAATAAAAGGATCTACCTAAAAAGTAAGCTTCAAACATGGAGTAATATTCAAAAGGAAAAAAAATCATCTTGGTTATTTTATTATGTGACTTGGAACCTCAAAGGTTCAAGCAACACAGTTGTTAAAAAGCAGACCAAAGGCTAACAAACATTTTTTCTTGATAATTAAAACTAATTCCTTGAAGTTGAATAAAATTATCACATCATAGACAAAAGCACAATATGTCTTTGAAATTAAAGACAACCCCTGAACCTGAATAAAATGAGTTCCACTATAAAATCAAATGGCCTATAAAGGGGAGATCCATGTTCAAAGTTTAGAAAGCATGATTGTCATGATAAAGAGTCAAAATTCTATAAAATAGGGCATCCCATGTGAACCCTAGCAAACCGACATTGGGTTCAAGTATGTGGAGAAGTTGACAATAGAGTTAACAACCTAGAGCCCACAATACAACCACTAAGCCAAAGGTTATATCAAAAAGGGAATTTACCACATCTACCAAACAAAGTGTATTGACATAGATTACCACACAAACACTGTAACTTAAACCAAACCAATGGCACTCTAAAAATGGAAATGAAGACAAGGAAGCTCAATGGAATAAATATTCCATTAGTGAATGAAAGGAAAATCCTATTAAATAAAGGATAAAAATGAGTAAGAAAGAAACCTCGCTATTCTCCCCATGTAGATCATGCAGGTCAAACCTTTCATTTAATGCAAAGGCCTACTTGAATTAAAAGGAAAGAGGGTTCTATTACCCCACTTGTTAATGAAATAATAAAGATTCTATGTTCCTAGTCTATCAAGAAAATGAAGTATCTGAAATACTAGAGATTCCAAGTTTCTAGTATATCAAGAAAATGAAGTATCCGTATCATTTTATTCATTTGAAACCAACTAAATTGATGACAAAACCTCAGTAATTTGATATTTGACAAGGAATGCACATGCTAGTTTCAAACCCCAATTTTGTTCTCATGATCATATTCTACTAAGGTATCGATCGTAGGTGGTCTCTACTTAATTTAACCTAAGCTATAATTTCAAAAATAGAACCCAAAAGTGTTAAATAAAGAAATTGCACAATGCACTACTAATGAATTTAGCTGAGTCTACAATGTCCTAATTAAAGCACAAAATATGGTGAGGAAGGATTGAATGTTTGAAGAATTTACCTTGAACTACAATTTTTTCTAAGTAGATCCTAAAGGTGCCAAAAAGGAGTTGAAGTAGTGATGAGTTTAGGCTACAAAGAAATATTTGAAGAACTACCCAAAGGTGTCAGATACACTAGGGAATAATTTAACCTAGACTACAACTCTAAAAGTAGAACATGAAAGTGGTTACAATTAAATGGATTCCTAAATTCGACTAGATAATCTTAAACTAGAAATTTTACTATTAGAGACAACCAAAACACAATTTCACAAAACATTATTAGGATTTTGAATCATTGAAAATTACAATGTGGGTCTATGTTATTCCATCTTCGTCTTCCAAGCACTACATAAAAGTCCAATATATTGATATGAAGGCACCAAATAAACCCCTGGTAAATTGACCTATAAATTAAACCACAATTTTCCCCACCTTTTCTCAGTGGTAAGTGTGATGTAAATTCAAGAGTTAAGGCTTACTGGGTCTATCTAGTTCTATGAAAAATTGAAGTAATGAGACCTAGAAAAGATAATATCATCATGTGCTTCTTGTTTGTTTCTAAGACTATGCAGACAATGGTGTTTAGCAGGAGATGGGGAAAATAAACCACATTTTCTCTAAAATGCAACAATTTAAACAATAATTACCTGCTAAAAGCTTACCTTGAAAAGTGGTTTGTCTCTTTGAGTAGAGCTTTCCTCAACACATTCTCCATGCTTCTCCTTAGCTTCCTCCAACTGGCACCTGTCAAAACCTTATTTTCAGGTTGTAGCTCACCAAACTGGAGAAGTGAAAGGTCAATACCAACGAGGAAGAGTTTGGACGAGTGGGCAACCAATAGTGGTGGGGAAAGTGCAAAAAATTGTGAAAAACATCGCAAAAATTCATTTAATCGTCTTGCATTGATATGGACATAATTTTATTCTATGAATAATTTTTAAAAAAAATATTGATGGAATGTCATAATTTTTAGATTTTAGTCTATGGTATAATTTAATAGTTTCATTTTAATATATGTAAATAATTTTTATGAATAATATTTTTTTTAAATATTGGTGGGATGTCATAATTTTTTGTTTTTAGTCTATGGTATAATTTTATAGTTTCAATTTAGTATCTGCAAATGAAACGAGTGGTATTAATAGCATATGTAGTTGAATAATACAATTCTATATCTTTATCTGTGGAAAATGGTTTGAAGCAATGGTAAATGAATTGGAATTTTCAAGAAGCAACTCTTCTAAAATAACAAATGTAATGTGTTTCACATTCATTCATAGAAGCTTCAAATTTAATGCACTTCTAGCCAATGCTAAGTGGCAATGGTAGTAATATATACTTGTAAAATTTCTTTTTTATTTATATATGTGTTCATTTAAATTATGTATGTTAATATGTTAAAGAGTATGTGTTGAAGTTAGGGCTCCCTAACATAATGAGTAGTAAAAGTTAAATAATGTAAATGTTAATTTCTTTTATAAAATATGTGAAGGCCTTAAGACTGCATCGAGAGGCAATGCCTTCCACAATAGGTATTTTTGGTGTACCAAGCAGCCTAGGTGGTCAAATGGCCTACTTAGGTAGGGGTCCCATGAGGGGGGCTTGAGCTTTATGGATTATGATCAAATTTGAAAGAAAAAAGAATAAATGAGTAGTAGTCATTTATTTAGTCATTTTTATTTGTGTTGATATTAGTCATTTAGTTGTGATTTTACCCAATTACCAAATTAGTCACTTATAAATGACCAAATTAGTCATTTATTTTCAAAATACTACTAGTGTTAGTCACGTAGTCATTTATTTTCCAAATTCTACTTGTGATTCCTAAATTGATGTCAAGGTCACTGACCCACACCTTCAAAAGATGTTTATAGATAATTTACAAAGTAAAATATAAGCCAAGCTTACCATGATGAAATTACCATCCTTCATGCACCTATGTACTACCCTTCGTGATTATCAAAATTCAGTTATTAGTCAAGATACAAAATCCATTTCTAGACGAATCAAGAGATTTGAGCCCACAAACCAAAACAATCTCCAACCTTTTAGAAAAAAGAAAAAGGGCTCCTTCAATTTAACCCTCCTCAACAAAAAACTAAAAATGTTAACAACCAAGTAGTTGTTGTCAAAGCCACGGTGCCCATTAATTATGGAGATCTGTAAAGACAATTCACTCCCTTACCTGATACCTTTCATAACATAATGTACAAACTTTTAGAACAACAAATGATTACCTTGACTCCTGTCAAAACACCTGACCCTAATAATCCTTTACCTCCGAGCTTTAAATCAAATTCCTATTGCCACTGTCACTAGCAAAATGGACATGGCATGAAACATTGAAAGTTTCTTAAACATCTTGTGAAAGACCTCATTGATTATGACCAGTCGTCTATCCATTGGAGGTGTTAGTGATCAAGGAAATAGGTTTGTTTCCCCTCTAAAATTTTTTTTCAGATTTTCACCAACCTTATGCCCAAACATAATATTTCATTTGTTAAAGCCAACAAAACTATAAAGAATGATGTGATGAATTTTGATATAGATGATGAAAAAAAATGATTTTGTTCTAATAATGCTATCAATGTCAATCGTATAGATGAAATGGTAGGGGTGATAGATGTCATCCCTCATAAGGGCAGAACTAAGAGTCCTCTTGACATTTTTTTCTCCTCTAAGGATATAATTAAACATGCACTTGGTGGTCCTCTCTACATAGCCAGTCGTATCTATGAAAATCCCACTAATGGGATACTAATAGATCCCATCTATGGAGAGAATATGAACACTAAGGAATTTTTACTTTTGCATGAAATCTATCAAGATAATATGATAAACTGAAAGCATGGATCAAAACATACAATGGTTTTTCTTTCCCTAGAATAGGATCGATCACCTTACCATTGCAGATAGGACCAAAAACATTAGATGTCACATTCTCCATCATCATGTAGTCAAACCAATTTTGTGTGAAGCTAGGCTGCCCATGGATTTTCTTGATGAAATTCGTCCCTTGGGTTGTGCATAAATGCCTAAAGTTTCCCTTTAACAATGAAGTATTCACTGTTCACCATAGCGGCTTTAATCCTTTGTCATCCAAATGAAAATTTTCGTTAGATTCCTTTTTCCCTGAGCCCATGGAACCTATAAAGACATCAGAAGACTTATTTTTCATATCCTACCAAAAATTAAAAGAAAATAAAATAGTCAAACTATCTCTCTAAAACATGTCCCCATCCACCTCCAAACCTTGCATCCTTGATGAAATATGCTTGAACCTAAAGAAGACCCAAACAACCAAGACCAACCTAAAAAATAAACTTCATCTACATCCTACAAATGACCAAGAGATAATGAAACCAATCCCATCGCACCTCGTAGAATAAAACAAGTATACAAATTCAAAGAGAAAGTTGTTGAAAAACCTCTCATGGTTACTTCTATTCCTCCCCTTAGGGAAGAAAAGAAACCTATGGTTGATCAATCTGCTCCTAGACAAATGCAACTAAAACATAAAACCAAAAGAAATAGAGGTGCTAGGGAGTGTAGGCATAGACATCATTCCCTTTATCATAGGTTACATGAAGAATTAAACAAAGAAAATTAAGATCCAAACTTGATTGAAATAACACATGATTATTCTACCCCTGCCCTGAAACAAAACAATCCAATACAGTAACCACAACAAGAGTTGAACTCTTCCAGGGACATTTTCATTTGACCTCTTGTTGTGGTTAACTTGGATGACAATGACGAGGTTGCTAAAATAAATGAAGAGGTGCATAATGAATTGAATACATTGTTTTCCTCTTCCACGAGCTTAAATGAAAAATCTCCTACAAAGGGTGTTAAACTTGGTGCTTCCCCTAGTTCCACACTTGCTCTTGTCCATCTGGCTAGTTTCCCACCTTTGGCATACAATGAACATGACTAGGAGGTGGATGACCTACTCATAGGTTTACTCTCATTTTCCTTACTAATATTTTGCAATATTTCTTTTTCATTTTCTTTTGTGTGATTGTATGTGTGTAATGTTATCCCCCGTGATGTTCTATTTTATGTTTTCTATCTCTTTGTGACATTCCTCTATTTGTACCTTCATTCTTCTCTTTGTCACATATTTATTTCATCTTGTGTTTTCCTTTTTGGGATGACGCAAGGCTTCGAGACACCCTATGTCTCTTCCATGTTGACCTAAAAGTCTTTTCTTTTTCCTTTCCTTTTTCTCCTTTTAATTTTTCTCTTGTTTTCATTTTGGAGATGACACAAGGCATGTAAACACTTTATGTCTTGTCCATCTTGATCAAAAAGGTTTTTCTTTTTTTTTGCTCTCTTTGTGTCATTCTTCTAGTTCTATGTGTATTTGGAGGATGATGACAGTTTCAAGCTCTCTAAAACAAATGTAGCAAAGAACATACTAACCCCAAATCCATAGATCCCTTATGTGTTTGGTGTTTTCATTTTGGGGGCAACCCCTCTCTTTTTTCTTTTTTCTCTCTTGTATGATGAAACTTTACTTGGAAACAAATGACTTGGCATAGGGCTTTCCATGTTGGATCTCTTTTCTTCCTTCTTGTTTACATTTTTCATTTGTTACTTTAAATTAATTTCTCACATCATGGTGTTTATCAAATTCTTTAATGTGGGGGAATACATTGGCATTATTCTTTTTCATTTTCCTTTTTCTCGGTTCTTAGTGTAGTTTTCTTACTGAATATGATGCATTTTTCACTTTGTGGATGACATTGGGTTTGTTGTCCTTCAAGAGTGTGATCTCTCTTAGCATATTATATTCCTCTTGGTGGCTTGATGTGACACAGTGCATCCCCTAAGTTGTGAATCTTCTATCCTTTGATTGGTAATCTCTTGGAGAGATTAGGCACAATGTTCCCTAAGTTAAAGACCTCGCATGAACTAAGCAAGAATCCTTTGAACATTTCCTATGTTTTATTTTTCATTTCTAGTTATATGACCAGCTTGCATAACAGAGATTTCATGCCTATAGAGCCATCCTATTTGTTCATGAGCTCCAAGCATACAAAGTTTTTCTCACCTCATGAAACTCAAAAATAATTTTTGTGTGGCACCTTATTAAAGTTATCATGAGGTGTAACTTTGGTATGGTTTTTGATCAAATGAATGAATTTTCCCATAGCCACTTGCATGTGTGTGAGTGCATACCAGCCATGAGTGTATTTTTCTCACCTTTTAGGACTTCTCACCCAACAAACAACTAGGATTTTTGTCGCCTCAGAGTGAGTATGCATTTTTTGGACAAATAGCCTAGATCTGATCCACATTATGATGGAAAAATAGTCAAATATTGATCTGATTCTTTTATTTCATCTTTTTTTTTTCTTCATCTTTGGTAGTGTATGTATGTTCTTTATATCATTCCTAGGTGTGTTTGTTTGTGCTTATGTTGGTTTGTCATGGGATCTTGATCTTGGGGGCTTGATCACCCCTCTTGATTGTTGTCATATCATCTTACTAGTATTGGTACATTTGAACCCCTCTTGGTGCATGCTTTTCTACTTTATTGTGAGTTTGAAGTAGGTTCATTCTCTCACTAAAGTGGGGGCTAAATGCAGTGTAGTAAAATGGATCTCTTGAGATTTTCAAACTTGTTTGGGTCCTCCTTGTGGATTTTGGCTTAATGTTTCCATGATTTAGTGTTGTAATGTGGATAACACATTCAAATTAAGTATTTGGCCCTTGTTAACTAATGGAATTTAATGGTGCCTTGCTAAAGTGTTGTGAAGTGTTGTAACACACTTTCACACTTTTCTAGGGTTTTACCAATTAACTAACCATAATAAACATAATTTTAATCAAAATCAACATTAATCTTTCCTTATTTGTAGTGTTGTAAAGTGTTGTAACTCACTTTCACATTTCTCTAGGATTTTCATTAATAATTGAGCGTCTTATGCTTTAATTGGCCTTATTTTTCATCCAAGAGCCTCATTTGTTGCATATTTTTGAAGATAGTACCAACACCAATCATTAACTAATCATAATTTAAGTGTTCCTTGCTTGTGTGGCCTAGATTTAGTGTCTAGGACTCATTCGCCAACTTGGGCAAATGGGTCCCAGCTGGATCTTTTGGCCCCAAACCAGTTTTTACACATTTATATGCACTTTTTATTTTTTGTTCCCATACATTATGCCTGATGGGACTCATTCACCACCCTGGTTGAATTAGGCTTATGTGGCTGAAATTCAAATTTTTGGCGGGGTTTTATTCTCCTAGATCTAATGCTAGCTTGTAGTGTTGTAATTTTGGGAATTCTTGCATAATTCAATATAAATACAAGGTTCTTTCACTAATATTCAACACCTACCATTCAAGAGAGTTCACAAGACAATTCAAGCATTCATAAGAGTATACAAGAGTATTCCAAGGGTAGATTATCAAGCATTTTAGAGCATTCTTCAAGTGCCAATCATCATGTCAAAGATTGCATTCTTCATGTTTGTTATTGTACTAACAATTGTGATGTAGAGTTTATGATTCAAGCAAGTGTTTCAAGCAAGTTCAACATCATTCAAGAAAGAGTCAAGAACCACATCCATTGCATCCATTTCAAGCATTATTGCAGTACCTTATTGGTAGGTTTTGGTGAGTTGCAACATTACTATGTGTTCATTCATCATTCTCCATTCATATTTGTTTTCATTTCAAGTTTTAATTACCAACAAGGGGTTTGACCAAGGAAAACCCATATTCACTAACCCCACAACATCTTTCCCTCTTATTGTGTGTGATTTGCAAAGCTAGGTTGTAGATTTTTCAAGGAGAAAAGGTGGATTAAAGTTGTCAAATCCCTAAATTTACCATCACGCCTTGGAGAAGCCTAGAGAAGGCCCACAAGTGGCAATTTACAGTTTTTGATCTAGAAACTAGTAAAAAGGAGTAGAGTAGATTGAGGGGAACACAATCAAGTCCCAAAATTCTAAAAAAATAGAAGTGGACTGATTCTCCACAAGTGACGAATGAGTCCCACTATACAAGCCTAACAAATTTGTTTATAGATCTGGATACCCTTTTGGCTAAAACCTGCTCCAGTGCATTTTCCCAGAATCTAGACTAATTTTCCTATCTTGGCGAATGAGTCCCACTAAACTTTGATAGCATATTTTTAGTGATCTAGAGCTCCATTCTACCCTCTTTAATCTCCTAGGTGAAAATTCTCTATCTCATAACATTATGTTGCATTTTTTTGGTCTTTCTAGGTCATTTAGTGTTGCTTTGCATTCATTTAGGGTTTTGTATTTCATATTGCATTGCATTATCTTTTCCAAGTTGAAACTTCATGGTGAACCCATCATTAGATTTCATTTAGCCTTTAGGACAGTCCCTTTGCAATATTTCAATATCCTAAGTTGCATTGAAATCTCAAGGGTTTTTTCTTGAGTGAAGTGTGAAAATTTCCTCTCCTTTTAGGTTATAAACCCTAAAGGTGAAAGAGAGACACACCCATTTTCATCATTTCAATGGGATAGGTTTAGTAAGTTTTGATGGCAAGCATTATAATAACGATGTTTACAATGTTGAGGTCTTAAGGAATAATTTTGTTAGCATTTGTAAAATGTGCAAAAAAGGATATGATCTTGTGTTTAAGGATGAGAAATGTGAGATCTGAAAATGATTTGAAACATTGATTGCTACATGAAAGAAATCTAAAGGGAATATTTATCAACTTAAGGGTGTTGATGGAATATGCTTTATGGCTCATATAAATAATAGTTGGTTATGGCACATGAGAATGTGTCACATGAATTTTGATAACTTGGAAAGGATTAGTGATTTTCAAGTCATGAGAGATTTACTAAGAATTACAAAGCCTGTTAATGCTATTTGCAGGGATTGACAGTTTGGGAAGCAAGCAAGAAATCACTATAGATCAAAAGAATAATTTACTATTGGACTACTAGATTTAGTTCATATAGATCTCTATGGTTCTATGTGAGTGAAAATTCTACTTGGTGAGAGGTACTTTATACTTTTAATTGATGATTATTCTAGATATACATGGGTTACATTTCTTGGAGAGAAATTAGATGCATTAGATAGATTCAAGGAATTCAAGGCTATGGTTGAAAATTAAGTGAAATTTGAAGATAAAATACTTAAGATCTGATAGAGGTGGATAATTCACCTCCCATGAGTTTAATATGTTTTGTGAAGTGCATGGAATAAAGAGATAGTTATCTTCTCTGAGAACTCCTCAGCATAATGGAGTTGTGGTGCGGGAGCACCTATTTGATCACATGCCTCCATGAGGCCTTATTGGGTTTAGTATTCATTTTTGATGTATTAATGTTTTAATAAGGCTTAATGGGCCATTTTTTATATGCATGAGGTCATTTGAGTCCTAGGAAATCATATTTTAAGTTATTGGTTCCTAATGTTCAAAGTTACTCCTCATTGTAAACATTGTCAAAAGAGAAAAAAATTAAGTAAATGTTAAGTCCATTAGTTAGATGGAGATTGGAATCAGTTATAGTCAGTTGATATAAGTTATTTTTAGTCCTTAATGTATAAAAATCCTCCACAGGTTGAAAACAAAGGGAGAAATGGATTTGTAATGGAAGAATATCAATGGAATTTTGATTTTTTCTCAGAAAACACTATAAAAACGTATTTCTTTGCTCTTGTACAGAAATGTACAGCCTAATACTAAAGGGTTAGTCATTGGAGAAAGTATTAATATGTTTCTACATCATTTTGAACTTGGTCTCATTTGATTTTATGAAGGTATGAGAAAGATATGGCATTTTTTGTAAAACTAGCCTAGAACCCTGCCAAGGGTTACCCGTTTTGGTAAAACCCTCATAACTTTTGTTTTAACCATTGGATCTGTCTAAAAATTGGATGAAATTTCTGTAACTAAGTAATCTACAAACTGACTTGAGTGATTGACTTAATCATTATTCATGTGAAAGTTATTAATGATAGTTTTCTGCACTTTATAGTGAAGATCAGACTATGTATGCTTAGGACAACAGAGACAAACAATTTTTTGAATTTCATGAGTGGAATTGTTTGTGGGCTTGTCTTGTGAATATTGAACATGGTGTTTAGTGAAAAAAAAAGTGATTGGGAGTCTTTTTTTTAGTTTGGTTTCTTTGAACAAGGATGTTTATGAAGGAAATTACCTTATAAAGAAGAGGTTTTTGAAAGTTGTATGCCTCTAAAGAAGTTTTTAGTTTGTTGAATTGTGAATCCTCTTGCTCTGCATCAAGTTGTTGAAAGGAAAAATAGAACAATTCAAGAGGTTGGTAGGTCAATGATTACTGAAGTCGGATTACGAGAAGTTTAATGGAAATAAGTTATTCATATTGTTGTTTATGTTTTCAATCGATTTCAAGTAAGAGAAAATAGTACAAAGACTCCCTATGAGCTATGGAACATAAGAATTCCTATAGTAAAATATATCAAGGTATTCAGAAGCAAATGCTATATTAGAAGAGGTGAGGAAACTTTGGGAAAGTTTGATGCAAGAAGTAATGAAGGCATATTTCTTGGATACCCTTAAAAAAGAAAGGCATACAAATGGTTCAAGAAAAGAATGAGAAATATTGTAGAGAGCTCAAATGTGAAGGTTGATGATGCAATAAAGAATTCTACTGATATTGTTGGATATCTATCTGATGAACATGATTGTGCAAGAATAGAAGAAATTATGGAAGAACAGGATAAAGATGAGCAAAAAGGGCAGGATGAAGAGAATGAAAGATAAGAAGATGCTTTGGTGATGTCCCCTAGGACACCAAAATATGTAAAAAAGAATCATTCAAAAAATTAGATTGTTGGAGACAAGAAAAAAGGTGTGTTAACTAGAAGCAAAGCTACTACTAAAGTAAATTTGTATTTTTTCTCTAAGATTGAGCTAAAGATAGTAAGTGAACCCTGTAAAGATGAACATTGGAAGGAAGTAATGAAAGAAGAACTTTTGCAGATTGAGAAGAATCAGACTTGGGAAATGGTCCCAAGATCGACACATAAAATTATCATTGGATCAAAATGGGTATTCATAAATAAGTTGAATGAGAATCGAGAAGTTGTCAGAAATAAAGTGATGCTTTTGTGTAAAGGCCACTCACAAGTAGAAGGCATAGATTTTTATGATACTTTTTCCCCAGTAGCGAGAATGGAAGCTATAAGGATGTTCTTGGCATTGGTTGCTTATAAAGATTTCAATGTCTATTAGATGGATGTCAAGTCAACATTTCTGAATAGTGATCTGGAATAAGAAGTTTACATGGGACAACCTAAATGATTTTAGTTAATAGATCAATTGGATATGGTGTGTAGATTGAAGAAATATTTATATGGATTGAAGTAAGCTCCTAGAGCTTGGTATGTGAGGTTAGAGAGGTATTTGATTCAACAAGGATTTAACAAAGGTACAATAGACAATAAAGTTTAGTTTAAGATTGAAAGTGACAAAATCTTGCTTGTAGTTGTATATGTTGATGAAATTATCTTTGGAAGAAATGAAAAGATGTTCAAGATGTTTGTGAAAGAGATGTAGAAATAATTTGAAATGTCTATGTAAATGGAGATATGAATTTCTTTCTTGGGCTATAGATTAATCAAATAGCAAAAGGAATTTCCATTTCATAGTCTAAGTATGTGAGAGATATGTTGAAGAAGTTCTAGATGGATGGTTCCAAACCAGTAAGTAACCCTATGGTTACTAGTTACAAATTGGGTAAAGATGATGTTTCATCTAAGGTTGACCATAGAAATTATAGATCTATGATTGGTGGATTATTGTATTTGACTACAACTAGAGTATATATTATGCATGCGGTCTATCTTGTGGCTAGATTTCAAGAAGATCCGAAGGAAATACATATTGTTTTTGTTAAAAGAATATTAAGATATTTGAATGGAACTCTAGAATATGGATTGTGGTATCCTAAAGATAATGAATTTACACTTAGTGCCTATACAGATGCAGATTGGGTTGGATGTGTAGATGAAAGAAAGAGTACAAGTGGTAGTGCATTCTTTCATGGATGCAAATTGATGGCATGGTTGAGTAAGAAGCAAGATTTAGTCTCTTTGTCTATTGTTGAAGCAGAGTATATTTCTATTGCATCTTGTTGTACACAAGTTATATGGATGAAACAAACATTGAAAGATATCGCAATGCTATATGATGATCCCATTTCTATCTTTTGTGATAATACAATTGCACTTAACATTTCAAAGAATCTTGCGATGCACTCAAGGATGAAGCATATATCTATTAGATATAATTTCTTGAGAGAGAAGGTCATGGAGAATGAAGTCAAGCCTGAGTATGTTCCACCAAAGGATTAGATTGTTGATATATTTACAAAGGCTCTTCCTAAAGATACTTTTGAGTATCTCTGAGAGAAGTTAGGGGTTATTTCCCATCCTTTCATAAACTAAGATGCATTTATAGATGCATCAATCTTGTGAATTCATAGTTCTATCTTTTTGGAATGATGTTTTGGTGGCTACCTCTTAGGGGGAGCAGGTAGTTTCAAGTATGAGTATTTTGTTTTCATGTCAAAGGAAGATTCAATGAACATATATTTTTCCTTTTCCACTGATGTAAAAGTGGGAGAGAAATCATGTGAAAAGGAGAGAAATGAGAGAAAGCAGATAATGAGGAAGATGATCTTCTAAGGGGGAGAAGCAAAAAAAATCTTGAGAAGTATATTTAGAACTGGTATGGTTTCTTTGATGGTTGTCACATCATGTGTTGCCATCAATGACAAAGGGTGAGATTGTTCCAAGAATAGAGAAAGGAATGAAGGTGTTTTCATTGATGTCAACTGGTCAGCTAGTTATCTACTAGTTATTGTTGGCTGTATATGTTGAGGATATTGAGAAAATTGTATTAAAGAAAGTTTATAGGTATTAATCTAATGCTCAGGATGATGATCTTGTATTTTCCCCTATGTACGTATAGTTTAGATATGTTGATCATGGTTGTTGAAGGTTGCTATATCCAGATGTTTGGCTATTGGTTTGTTGTGAAGTTTGATTTGTGTTCACCAGTTGTGAACTATGTTTTTCTCTATTCTAGTTGAGGTCATGGAGAAATGTTACTGGTCTGGATTTCTCTTTGATGAATTATTTTGACTTGTAGTTCTAGAGTTAAGATGTTATGATTGCATTGAAGATATTTTTGGTTTCTAGAAGTTTCGAGCTTAATTGTTTTATGTGTTTTACGCTGGTTTGGCTGACCGTGTGTCAAGCACTATCTTCAAAGTTGATGAGGTGTGTTGGATTTATTTTGGGTCCTGATGAAGTGTGTGTTTGGGTCGCCTTCATTCTAATTCTACTCTAGGATGTTTTGGCTCTGACCTAATTCAAATTTGAAGTTGGATGGCCCACTTTGTATCTTTTTAAAGGTTAGAGATAGTATAAATACAAGATGAGCTAGTGATGAAAAACATACTAAAGACAACTAGGAAGATAAGTGAAAGAGTAGACGTGATATTGATATTATTCATAAAGTTTTTAAGTTGTGCAAGTGGAAGATCAATGTGAAGCTTAATGTTGAGTTAGTTGATGTAGTGAGTAGAAGGTGAACTCTATAATACATACAAGTTGATCAAGTGGTGGAATCCTTTGTTGCATTGGAATTTCCATCTCACTATAACAAGTCTTCTTTGTCTTCTTTGTATCTCTATGGAATTGATCCCTCTAGGTTGTAGCCTTGTTGGACAGTGAGTCCTTGTTCTAGACAATGAGTCATTGTTTTAGGTAGTGAGCCTTATCTCAGGCAGTGAGCCTTGTTTCAAGTAGCGAGTCTTTTGTAATCAGTTTTGATATTCTCTATAGTATGAGTTAATCCTCACTATGGTTTTTCCATGTAAATCTTGTGCTATTGTGTTTATGTGTTTGATTTGAGTTTATGCATTGGAGTTTGATGATTAATCACTTAAGCAGTTTTAAGGATTAGTTTCGGTGATTGAATTAAAGGTTAAAATCTATGAAATATGATTCATGCCACCTCTCAGTTTTCATATTCAGTATTTTTTACTTCTCAATGAAACTTTTTATAATCTTTCTCTCACTTGCATGTTTTCTTGAAAAGTTTCAAAGAAACCCCACAAAGTAGACTTCTAAGTATCTAGATCACCCTACTTCTCAAGTGGTATCATATTTTTATAGCAACTAGAATATCACTAAACCACACAATGTTCTTTGTAAAGACAACTTATCTAAGAAAGTAAAATAGTAAGAATGTAATTAGGGTACTATGACTCTTTGGTCTTTTGAAGATTCTCCAACAACTATTGTCTCAACAATTCACACAAGTCTACATTCATTCCTTTCTTCACCATGTCATAGATAGTATTAATCATTATGGAAAAAATAATGTTTTTTCTATTTGTGAGAAAAATCTTATATCTTATCATTGTTGGTGTGAATAATTGTCTTGTACCTAGCTAATTCATTCACTAGGTAATTAGGGGACATATTCACATGGTTAAGTTTACTTAGATAAAAGATTCCTTCTAGAAGTCTTAGTTGGATTTTCTAGAACTTATCTTATCTAGCTAGGATGCATCATTTCCTAGGTGATTAGGTTGTTGGTTGTCTCATGTCATAGGATCATGACATTTTTCAACATCATATTCATTCCTATCTCTCAACCTTGCCAATATAAGCAAGGTATCTCTTGTACATTTGTATTCAAGCTTATATCAAGCAATTCAACCATTAATCAATCTTGCATTGTGAAGCAAGCTTTCTTGCCATTCTCTCTCTTGTGGAAGTGGTTTTGGTCGCAACTGATCATGGGGGTGTTGAGGAGTCACCATCAACTCCTACATGGTATCAGAGCTCTCTAGGTGTTGCAGATTCCTTCCCAGATCTGAGAGTGATATTTTGGCTTGAAGATTTTTGTTGGGTGCAAATTGGGGTTTCATTAACCTTGCGGTTGAGTTCAAAAGCTTTCGTAGATGAATTTTGACTGTAAATTCGCCTATATTGGGTAAAGTTGTTTTTGAGGCAAATTTTTTTTTGCTGGGATAGCCTCCCAAGCGGTACAATTTTCATAATTTCGCAAAAAAATATTTTCTGCAATTTGTTGATAATTTTGGGGAAAAATTTTGCAATATATTATCAAGCAATTTATTTCTATAGTTTAGGGAAAAATATTTGTATTTGAATTTGGCATATATTTTGCAAAATATTTGTATCGGCAGGCTATCTTTGTACACCATCGAATGTCAAATTGCAGTCTTGGTCAGCATTGTGCACGGTACGAGTTTGCGGTACACTGACAAGTCACTATCCAGACCATCAGATCCACACATCCCGGTCATCATAGTTTTGTGCCCTCCTACATTGGATCCGTCACTGGTACCTGGCATCCAATTGGCATATATTGGCATAGTCTGAGCTCTCATCGGCGAGTACTAAGCTTTTAACCAGTTGTCAAGGTCGCTGTCACAGTCACATGGTCTATGGTTTTTGTCAGTGATCTGCATCAGCATAAGCCATGGGTACCATCCACTTGGTTGGCGTATAGTCTGGTTCGCAGGGTACCTAGTCTGCACTGTACACTGGTCGCAGGTACTTCACATCGCCAGTCACACCAAATAATCCATTCACTACGATCTTTTGTCATGGCTTGGTATGTAGATGTCTAATCACCTCTTTGTGGTCAGCTTATGCATTCGGTGGATATGATTTTATTAGTATTATCAATAGGTTTTTATATTGTATTAAAATATCGACTATAAAGGTTGTTGGCATAGGCCGACAATAATGTGATTAGCCATTGATAAAATATATAATAGCTGACCATACTTTGTATTGGCTGACCTTTGTATTCAGTGGTTTTTATTTTGCTTTTCTTGGTGGTGTGTTCACATGGAGAACCAAATTGTAGCCCTCAGGTGCCGAAAATTTGCTCTATTTTAGCCTTGTCTTTGCCCCAAGTGTCTATTTATAGGCCTTTTTTTCATTTTATCATAACTTTTGTAGATGGAGACCATTTTCTAGAAATGAGATATCGTCGAAAAGCTGGAAGAGTCAACTTTTCAGTGGTGTAGATATTTTGCAGAGATTTTGTAGTTTTGTGCCATATTTTCTAGGTTGAAGATAAATCTCTATTTTTGGCTTTGGAAGCTCATATCTTTGTAAATGGATGACTTAATTACTTTGGAGAAAGGGAACTATAGGAAATGGAGTAATTTAATACTCACTCATCTTGGTAAGAGGAATCTATTGTCCTATTTGTTTGATAAAGTTCCTTGTCCTAGCACAGCTGATGAGTATTGCATTTGGAAAGGCTTCAAGGCTGCTGTCTTTAGAGTTATTTTTGAAAATGTAGATGATGATTTTTTGGAGACACTTATTCACTTCCAATGTCCTCATGCTCTTTGGAATCACATTAGAGAGGTTCATGAAGATCATGATTCTTCTCCATCTCTTGAAGGTCCTCTTTCCTACTCACATGTGCTTCTTCATTCTTCAGAGTTGATAACCCATGCTTGTGATCCTTTGGGGGAGATTGCAGATGCTTTTGAGATTCCAGATTCTTCATCTTCTATTGTTGAATCATTGAGTACTAGCAATGATTCATTGCAACATGTATCTGCTAGTCTTCCTGATTGGGATTCCTATTTGACAGACATTGCTTCTTTGTTTGTGGAGTCTCACATTTCAGACTTAGAGGACCAATTTGAGGGTTTATCTCTCTTATTTGATGATAGTCATTAATTAACTATTGTTGCTTCATGTTTGTCTTTGGAGCTTGTTCAATATTAGTTTCCATTGGTTCCTGGTTTGTCACAATTTATTGTGATTAGGCATGTACCTGATTGGATTGTGGCATCATCTTCATCATCCAAGAACATGGCAACACATGAGCAGATTTTAGAGACACAATCTTCCTACATTTGGATTTCTCTTCCTACCACTTCCTATCCAGAATGGGAATCATTCCTACATTTGTACTTGGTGTATCTTCTTCCCAAGGGGAGAAACATTGTTTGTAGGCATTGGATTTTTTTTTGTCTTTGGACTTTAACCATGTTTGTAGGTGATCATACATCATGGGGGGGATATCTTATCTCTCTACTTCCTTCTTATGGCGGGGTATTTGATTGTATATACATGATGCATGTTTTCCTTGGGGGGTATCATTGAGTCCTCCATACATCATGTTGTCTTGTTTTGTTTCTCTCTTTTGGAGAGGAGTTTTGTCCCATAGGGTTTTCTCCTTTTCTCCGCTTGTGAGAGATTGCATCATTTTCATTGTGAATGGGTACCTAACATGGCCTCATAGTTGGGACCCATGGTCATAGTCTTTGCATAGTGTGCATAATAATCTTCTCCCTAAGTTCCACTTAAGGGGGGGTGTTGGTGTGAATAATTGTCTTGTACCTAGCTAATTCATTCACTAGGTAATTAGGGGACATATTCACATGGTTAAGTTTACTTAGATAAAAGATTCCTTCTAGAAGTTTTAGTTGTCTTTTCTAGAACTTATCTTATCTAGCTAGGATGCATCATTTCCTAGGTGATTAGGTTGTTGGTTGTCTCATGTCATAGGATCATGACATTTGTCAACATCATATTCATTCCTATCTCTCAACCTTGCCCATATAAGCAAGGTATCTCTTGTACATTTGTATTCAAGCTTATATCAAGCAATTCATCCATTAATCAATCTTGCATTGTGAAGCAAGCTTTCTTGCCATTCTCTCTCTTTTGGAAGTGGTTTTGGTCGCAACTGATCTTGGGGGTGTTGAGGAGTCACCATTAACTCCTATAATCATCATAAACACATAATTTGCTACTTGATCTTCTATATCCTTTACTATTAGGGCCCATTTATCAAATTGGGCTCTAGTTAACTTCATTACCACTTCATTCTTTATAGATTTGGGAGTTACAACTAGTCTAGTGGAGCACAACCTTGTCACAACCGTAATGGCTTCCTTGTTGATCTTGTGTGGCAAGTCTAACAAAATTAATCTATTATGAATTCTAATCAATACATATCTAACCTATTCATCCACATAATAGAAAATAGGGAAATTTTTCTAAACATCTAATTTATTTTTAATGAAACCTACATATTTTGGTTTTAATTCAAATTCATCATCAGTTAACTTGTCTACCAGAAATTATCCCAAAATTTCATGATTATTCTCATCCAATTTTACATGAATATAAATCCTCACATCCTCAATATGCAATACACAATAAGGAAAATGTGAAAACACGCCTTCAGAATCCATCACCATGAATTTATTAGGGTGCTTCTTAAACTTAGGTCTAGGTTGGTCCACAACTTTAACTACTTGAGGTGTAAATTTTTTGAAAAACTTCTAAAACAAGGGATAAGAAACTATAAATACCTTTGAATCCTTTTTAATTATGGTTTCATGCAATACTTTAGAAACACTTCACTATGTGCTCACTATGTTGTTAATTTTTCAAGAATTGGATCACAAATTAACTTTTCATATGCAAAACCACTTATAAACACCTTTTGGATGACCTAAAATGTGTTGATTACATTAATTCAAAGATAGGTCAAATTTTTTTCAAACCCTAAGTATATCATCACAAACACCTTCAAATACTCCACAAATCTCTGCAACAAAAGAATTTTAACCAGTGATTTCACCAATAGATCGATCATATCAAATCACACCTTGTATCAATGTGCTAAATGAATCAACACCATATCTTTTTTAGGGGCTAAAAGATCTTTTGTTAAGACTTCCATTGAGCCAAATCTCCTCATCTAGTTTTGGGAGGAAACATTTGTGACAATGGCTCGCATAAACACATTATTCACTTTTCTCTCTTCTTTCTTCTTCCAGACCTTGTCCATTTTATTGTGAACATCTCAACTAGATACACATTCTTTAGTACTAGATTACCCTTCTTTTGTGAAATTTAGAGGGTTTCACATTTTTTCTTTTGAAAAACTTTGTTATGTTTCCTAATTTGTTGTATTTGTAACAAGTGACACCCTTTAGGACAAGCTCGCTTCTATCCATTCTAAATTTTCCTTTATTAGCCTTATGTCTAAATCCATTACATGTATAATAGTAACCATTGAAATATTGAAACCTCATGCCATTATTGTAACCATTCATCATCTAATTTTTGCATTCACTAGCTCTATGAACAAATCTATTGCATGTATAGCATTAACTAATTGAACATTCTGATTCATTTTGCTTCTACATTCTACATCTTTATGTTCAAACTTATTACACAAATAACAATAGCCATTAAAATATGAATACCTTTGTACAACAGGTTGTCTGGTAGGAGGCCTTTTGAATCCTTACTTCTAGTTCCAAGTTTGTTTGGCATTGCTCTTCTTATCATTCTTCTTTTGAGCATTGTTTGGATTTGAATTTTCCTTTGAATTCTCTCCTTTCTAAAACCCTAATCCTTCTTTCTCCTTTGAAGCATTATTTCTAGAAATCATCTCATCAACCAGTGTGGATCTCTTCTTGAATTTTTCTTGGGTCAATGCAGGATTGTAGGGGTCCAAAGTAGGCCCTTAATTGGTAATGAAATTTTAGAAAAATAGAGTTAGGTAGCTTGACATAAAAATTTGAATAAGTTATTAACATAATTTGAAAATATACATGTAAGAATAGATTTTTTCGCAAATTGAATTTAGTTTTGAGATACCATTCCTTTTTTGGAAAAATCTAAATTTATTTAGTGACAATTTGAAATTTCAATGCAGTAGTACTAAATTCCAAGAAAAAATAAAAAGCGGGTGTATGTCTAACCAACCTAAATATAGGCATTTTTTAAAACTTTGAGTACAAGTAGAGGACACATGCCCGAATGTGCCGCATTTTTTTTGTATTTTTTTTCAAGTATATAATTAGTTATTAATTTTTTATTAATTTTTTAAAAAAATATTAAAACTTGTTTGTCTAACCACCATAACTTGGTCAAAAAATTGTGAAATTCATTTTTTCTTCTTTAATCTTATAGTTGGGAAGCACAAAATGTGTCACATCTTTTAGATTCAAAAAATATGAAATCATTTAAGAATTATAGATGTTTTTCAATCAGTATATCAATTAGGACTTTAGTCAGAAGGTATGTAGAAAATCAATAATAATTATCTCTTTAATTCCAAATAAGGCATATCTTATATTTTTGGAAAGCTAACAATTTTCTCAATAAACCCTTTTTGTTTCATCAAATTTGGATAAAAAAAAGTTACAGTCAGCCACTTTTTTGTCATATCAACACTTTTTGAACCCCCATGATCCTACACTCATCCTCTTCTTGGATCCTTTCTTTCTCTAGATATAATCTCAAAGCTACAATATCTTGTTCAAGCTTTGAGTATTATTCAAATTTATCTTTCAATTTGGAATTTAGGTAGTATTCAATTCATTTTCCTTCTTCAACTTGCACTTTTAGATTGGTGATAGTCTCATTTGATTTTTTGAGCTGCTCATTTGTTTCAGTGGATCCTTTTGTAGCCTTTTTGATTTTATCTCTCAACTTCTTAATACACTCATTTGTATCATTAAGATCCTTTCCAAAATCTCTATTATAAACTTCTACTTTATCCAAGTCTTCAAAAGGTGACTTGAGTTCTCCTTCCAAATCAACTTCACAATATTTTTTAGTAAATCATCTAGGCATAATTTCTTTTGAAGGAATAGGATACTTCCTTGTAGCCATCTATTCAACCTCTAAGATCTATTTTAATGATCAGTCCAATTGAAGGAACCAATCTCTAGTACCAATTGTTAAATATCTAGAATACTGAGAGGGGGGGTGAATTAGTATTTACTCAAATTCATTACCTTCATCAACTCTAAACATCCATTCAATGCATCACATTAAACTTGCAGTAATAAAAGGTAATATGGAAAACATCCATCATATCAAATAACATAAGAATGTACTAGATTTATGTGGAAACCCAAAAAAGGAAAAACCATGGTGAGGATTATCTCAAAATATATTATAACCGGTTATAAGATATTATAGAATGACTCGTTGCTAGGTAGACTCATTGTTCAGTGGACTCACTATCTAGAGAATAGAAGAAGTGGATCATTGCTAGAGATTGAATTAATGCAATGCATCTACAATATCCTAGAGATAGTTCCAATTAAATAATGTAAAATCACTTAACACACGTCATGTTTTAGAACTATCATATTGTGCTATATCACATTACATTCATATCACACCCTACCACTTTTGTATCAATACATTCACTCTACTACTTCCACTCTCCTACAATATTGTAATGATCTTACATTTATATGCATTAAATCCAAAAACACATACACCATCAATTAGGTTGGCCTAAGTAGATGTACTATGCATCGTCATAACTTGTCACCTCAAAACTCAACCATGCATGCATCATAGAATAAACTAGAATGTATGACACATCAAAATAGGTTGGCATGACCTATAAATACTCTCATAATTTTGATCCATACATCCTTTAATTCCACATGACCTTAAAAACTTTAGGTTGGTAATAGGGTGGGTGAAAAAATTTGAGGGGCAAAAAGTGGCCAACTTTTTAAATTTGTTTTTAAAAAGTGATAATGCAAGTGCGTTATAACATGCTCACATTATGGCTTGGTATAACTGAGCCTAAGCCTTG
The DNA here is from genome assembly GCA_007258455.2 of Sequoia sempervirens. NCBI lineage: Eukaryota > Viridiplantae > Streptophyta > Pinopsida > Cupressales > Cupressaceae > Sequoia > Sequoia sempervirens. Next base: position 841,594,789 of record VDFB02281492.1, on the reverse strand, counting down.
GTCACACTGAGCCTATAACGTTCTCACATTATAACACAAGTGTGTTTTGATTCTTTATAAGAAAAGAAAAAGAAAATTGAAATCATTTTAGACTGTCATATTTCTTCATCTACGGCCTACAAACCATTCCAAGGTGTGCTCGCTTTGTGGAGACCTCAAATTTGTCAATTTTATTCACTGAATTGTTGGTATTTCTTTGCTAGAATTTCACCACATCAATGGGAAGATCACAGGAGTAAGCTTTTATTGGTTCTTTTTGTGAATTTGTTGTTAATAAGGTAGATTTAATATGTTTTTGTAATGTTAATTTCTTTAATTATTAGGAGTTGAAAATCCACCCAATTCTCCTCCACAAAATCCTTCTACTCCTCATGAACAAGAACACCAATAAAATCATGATGAACAACAACAAAAAGAAACTCCTCAAACAATTCATCAACATCCTATTGTAACTCAACATAACTTAATGGGGAAATTGAAAACAACAAAAAATAAATTGAGTTAATTGTGACGTTGAAAGATCTTGTAAGTTCAACCTTAGAAAGAACCACACTTGAAAATTCACTTTAATCAATTTCAAAACATGTAGATACAATTAGCAAGTAATTAAGTGGTTGGAAAGTTAAGAGGTGGAAGAGAAGAGATTTTTATGTAGATAAACTATCATACAAACAAGTAAAAAATGAAAAAATTACAAAATATGACTTGTACTCACTATTCACTAACCCACGTACAAATAAAACTCTTGACCTTAATAGCAAGATTTTTCCTATCCATTGGTGCAGCCACCAAGGGTTTAAGGACAATTTTTTAAAGATGTGGTAGATGGTTTTTGACCATCTTCCATGCAACAATAATGAGGTACCCCAATATATCTTGAGGAAACTCTACTATGAGTTCATCCTCAACAAAATCCCTAACTATTTTGATATGTAGCACTTTCAGGGGAGAGGTGGTGGGTCGGAATAGGATAGACCAGGTGCACATATGCATCCTCAATGGAAAGGGAGATGAGCACTCACTAGGCCAACGTATGAGAATGTTGCTATCCCTTTCATCGTGAAGGAGATTGTTGAGGTGGACACTCTATAGTCTATTAGCTCTTTGACTCAGAGTATCATTCAACATTTGAGTAATGTAGTATAGTGTCAGCTAAGGGAGATTTTGATGGGTAGGGTCCCATACCATTCTTTTTATGTTTTTGGGTCAACCTATACATATGACCCATAAATAGTCACGAGGCTAGTGTGTAGGATACGTCTATAGCTACATAGTTAGTGATGGTAGATGTCATCTTGAATGAGGCTTTTGACCTCAATACTCAAGTAAATGTTAGCATTAGCATTGAATTTAATTTTTTAAATGCAATGTTAACTAATTTAGTTTGCTAATTGTAATAAAATTTTAGGGTCATAGTGTTGATATTGTTTTCACTGGCTCTCCACCTATTTTTAACTCCACTACATCTACTACTAAGGTTGTAGCTAGTAAATAATTATAAATATTACATGCAAATAGCATTTTGATATGAATGGTATTCTAATATTTGATTTTGGATGTTGAATAGGTTAATATTGGAGGTTTCATGGAAACACCTCCTAGTAGCAATGGAGTACAAACCTTCACTCAGTTAATAGAATAAAGAGTTTAACTAATGAATTGCAAATAGATTTGTGTAGTTTATATTCATATCATTGATTACATTACATTGTGCATCTTTCAAACTTAAATCATTACTTCACATTGCAGAAAAAATAACTATATGTTGATAGATGATAAAATTGCAATTACAATATAGTTTTTTAGAAATTCAACATAAGCAATGATGAAATTACTTCACATAGCATAACTAATAACTAGGAGTAGTTGCCAATTGCATTTTCTTGTCATGGAATTCCATGAGACCGCATTTTATTGAGGCATTTTTTCAAACAGTTCAGTACCTTTTATATGCTATGGATGCTTGGAAAAAATCTATGAAAGCATAATAGTAAGCAATAGCATAGATAAGGAAATGAATTGTTTGAAAAAAAGCCTCAAAGAAATGTGGTCTCATGGTGATGGACATCATCACGAGATCCAATTTCTTCGAGGAATGTTTTCAAATAGCTCACTGCCTTGTCTATGCTACAACATTTTCCATACATTTCTACCAAATCATTTTATCAAGCATTTCACTTCCTTGTTCCTCTGGCTAAAAGCCTAAAAAAAGTGCTTTCCAACAAACTATGGATGCTTGGAAAAAAATTATCAAAGCATAATGGTAAGCAATAGCATAGACAAGGCAATGAGTTGTTTTAAAAAATACCTCAAAGAAATGTGGTCTCATGGTATTCCACCACCATGAGAACACATTTATTTGAGGAGTTTTTTCAAAAAACTCACTTCCTTAATAATAGAAACCAAGCCTTTAGCTAAAATTACCCTCCAAATCCTTTTCAAGGTCCTCATCCTCATCCTCAATTTACCAATCCATGGAAGATTCCACCTCTTATTCCACTTTCATATCCCACATCACCCCACTATTAACAAGAAAATTCATCCCATGTCTCTCATAATGACTTCCTCCAAGGACTATTTACAAAGGTAGTTATTTTCCCATAGAAAAAAAAAAGTGGTGTGATCTTCCCATATCATGCATCCACTTTCATCACCCTCACATCAAGATAAACCCTAATACCCTAAATATTAAATGGATCCCCTAATAATCCATCTATCCAAGTTTAAGAGTCTATAAAACCTTCCTCCCTCATGACACCATGCATATCAAAAGAAGTATGTCCATCTCATAATACAAAGCATGCATCGCTCTCAAAATGTCTCTCATAATGACTTCCTCCAAGGACTATTTACAAAGGTAGTTATTTTCCCATAGAAAAAAAAAGTGGGGTGATCTTCCCATATCATGCATCCACCTTCATCACTCTCACATCAAGATAAACCCTAATACCCTAAATATTAAATGAATTCCTTAATAATCCATCTATCCAAGTTTAAGAGTCTATAAAACCTTCCTCCCTCATGACACCATGCATATCAAATGAAGTATGTCCATCTCATAATACAAAGAATGAATCGCTCTCAAAATGTGGACTCAAATTACACCTTCCACCCCATTTAATGATCCTCTTCCCCTCATTATCAAAAGACCAATCCCTCTTCACCTCATGATACCCCTCCATCTCATAACCAAGACCACACTATACCATCCACCCCATCCCAGTATAATAACATAGAGAAGGAAATGAAATGTTTGAAAAAAATGCCTCAAAGAAATGTGGTCTCATGGTGATGGAATGTCATGAAAAACAAAATTTTCATGGCATTCCATCACCATGAGACTATTGGTACAATAAGGACACACAACTGAGAGGGGGGGTGAATCAATTGTGACAAAAACTAAAACTCTTCTTCTAAATCTTAATTTAATCTTAGATCTAATGAATAACCAATTAACCATAAACAACCAACACATCAGAGAGACAAAGAACACAAATATTTTTGCATGGAAACCTTATTGGGGAAAAACCATGGTGAATGTTAATCCACAAGATTATACTATGCTAGAAGTATAAAATAAAAAATAAGGGGAATGCACATGCATTCAAGCACACTGCCTAGATCTCACTACTCAATTACAAAACAGGACTCACTATCCAACAATAGAGTTTGGATTAAAAACATCCAAGATTTATGACCTAAGAAAATAGCTTCTTCACAAGCCTGATTACTGTTCCAATTAAGCTCAACACTTTTTCACACTTCACACATTACTCCTCACACTCTCCTTAAAAATTGAATGATAATTGCACATACATACATAGGATCACATGAAGCATCGTCACCAACAATGAACTAATCACCCTTATATATCCGCTACATGAAATTACATCACCTCTTCATCATCCAAAGAAAAAGATATATATTTGTAATGTCGGCCCAAATTTATAAATAAAATTTTAATGCGTATCCACCAAGGTCAGCCACAACATAGTGGAGACCCAAATTAATATCTCCAACACATGAATACTTTAATTTATTACACCTCAAAGATCCACAACTTGCTACCAATGACATGTCAGCCAGAAATAAGAAAAATTGAACATGCACACAAAGATCTTCAACCATGAACTCTTCTGAATAATGTGGACATGCCACAAAGATAGAGAATGATCTAGAGACACCACATAACACCAAGAAACAATAGAGAAGCATATGCAACAACTGAGAAAACAAGAATTACACAAACTTCTTTCACGAACACTGATAGAGACCAGCAACACACTGTCAGATCAACATACTCAAAGCTTCACATGGACCTCTGAAACTTCTGGTCGATGATCTAGAAACATTCAACATTAGACCCTTAAATCCACATTAGCTCATCTTCAATGTATAGAACAAAATTCCTTCTTGACCTGCATAGTTCCACTAGTGTGAACCAATATCCTAATACCTGCAATAGACAACAAATGAACACATTAATAAGATCAAATGAAAGTTAGGATAGACATTCCCCATAAAATCCATTTATCAATGCTCAAAATAGGAAAATGAAAGCAATACAATGAGAAATCAATAAAAGAGATTAAATCCTCTGAAAGCAATGTAAATTCTTGATCCTATGGGGGAGTTGGTGCCAATTTGATGTGGAAATTTTCCCTTTCCCAACTCCTTTGAAAGCTTTGATGATGAATAGTGATGGTTATCCACTTTCTTGAAGATTCAAGTGTGCTCCATGATGAAAAACCTGCATAACCTAGTTATGGATTTGATAAATTGATGAATCTTGCAAATGCTTTTGAATATGTATTTGAGTATAGTAAGCTTACTCAAATTGTGGATGATGAAATGAGGAGATTAGCCTCTTATTTATAGAATATCAAGTTGGAAGAATTCCCAAAACAGAGCAATGTGGGAATAAGAATCAACCAATGGGAAGATGCCACTTGTCAACATGTGAATGGTTGAGGAATGAGCACATTTTGGAGAATGTGCAAAGAGGGGGGAGATTCAAATTCAAAATATGGCTTGAAGGATGAGGTGAAAGGTGAAGTTAATGTCACATGGCTCAAGAAAAGGACTTGTAAGAGATGTTAAATGCCATGTTTGGAGGACATGACCTTTTGGAGGGATTTTTCAAATTTGGGGAATATTCCAACCATTGATGCCTTTTTGAATGAAAATAGAAGATTTAATAAATCAAATAAATTGATTTATTGTGCAAGTGGGAAAAGCTAGAGGATGTGACATGCATTTAGATTAGATTAATCATAATTTGATTAATTTAAGAGGAGATTAGATGATTCGACTATTTGATTTAGATTTAGGGATTAAAATAAATCAAAAAGAGATGAAAAATGATTTAGAATTAGTTAACTATTTTGATTTATTTAACCAAAGGGGGTGATGTTAGATTAAATTAGATAAATGTTTGATTTATCTAATTTAATAGAGGAATTTGAGATGTTTAATTAAATAAAATGGGTTATTTAATTAAAACAAAGATAAAAGAATTAATTAAATAAAATGATTTATTTAATTAACAAGGAATGATGACTTAACAAGATAAAATTGATTTATTTACCTAAGAGAGGGAAATTGATGAATTTAATCAAATAAGGGTATTTGATTAAATGGTTAGACAGAGGGATGATTTTAGGTTGAAATGGTGTTAGTTAAATCAGGATCAGATGCATAATGTCAATCAATACATTTTACGTGTCTACATTTTTCCCCTCTTTGAAGCAACGTACTCATTGTGTTGGTTCAAAGAATAACCTTGCCATGATCAAAAGTCAAAAAAATTCTATTTTTTTCAGATGCCCCACTATTGCCCCAGCGAGAAGATTATGTTGGTATACTGCCCCCTCGAGAGATAAAATGGAAATGCTAATTTTCAATCAAGATCACGATAAAATACAAGAGGAGTGGTTCTACTGACTAGAGGACAAAAGATAATTCTTTAGAAAGATCAGATATTTGACGTAGAAAATTTTGATAATGTATAGACAGTCAACGACCATGGGTAGCCTCATGTATATTTTGAGATATCACACAAATTATGATAGAAATATTAGTAAAGATAGAAAAATAAGAAGAAATAAGATGATGACAAGAGGATCCAACAAGTCCATGATCTGAGAAGACCTTATTGGAGATGATGATGAGGGATGGATGATGATGATGATTGCTTGCCAAGAGTTGGGATTTTCAAAGGGCCAATTACCTTATGTTTGATAACACACACGATATGATGCGTCAAGGTATAAAGAACTAGGATGGCATTGCACCTAGTGTGATGGACCTTGACTCAACAAAAAAATATGAGTATTCTTGTTCACACCTGGCATACAAAAAACTTGCTAGGATGCACTTCTGAAGTTTCAAACATCTCGTACCAGAACACAGAAAGGTATAACCCATCAATACAATAGTCAACAAGCTACCCAAAACACCTTCCATACAATCCTAACAAAGAAAGTATTCACCAAGGTTATATCACAAGAACGTCCAACAAGCGCAACAAACAAAAGATAATGATCATTGCTCCATTCCTTTATCTCTAAATCATTTTGATTAGACATCATTGAGAGGTCATTGGAATGAGCGCAATAAGATAAATCAAAAGAAAAGATCAAGTAAACAAACAAGCCAATGTTCTTCATACCGCTAGCTAAGGGGATGTGTTTTGTTTAGGATAAGTATCCAAGGTGATATCCAAAATGATGCGCATTGTCAGAATGATATATCCTAGGACATACATTGTATAGGATAATGGTGGGCTGATAAGTTGTTTGATAAGTTGTTGATATAAAGTTGATTAACATGTTTGAAAATGATCAAGAGTTTGATTTTGCATTTAAAATTTTGTTGTTGCAATTTTGATTTTACATTTGAAGTTTGCTTTTGCTGATTGTTGTACTTGTTTCTATTTGTGTTACCAAAGGATGAAGGTGGCAATTGATTTATTATGGATGAGATTATCACGGGTGAAAGCAAAATGAGACAGATGACTTTTTTGGGTTTTTTGAATGTTTTTTATCTTTTTGAAATGTTTTGAGGTTGTTTTTTGGGTTTTTGAATGTTTTTGATGTTTTGAGGCTTTCTATTGGTATTTTTTAGATTTTGCAAATGTTTTAATCTTTCAAATTTTCAAATGTTTTTGGGTTTTATGAGATTTTATGAACGTTTTTGGATTTTGTGTTTTTCAAATGTTTTTGTGTTTTTGTGTCTTAGGGGCTAATCAAATATTAGCCTTGCCTACATTTAAGCTAAAAGACGATGTAGTTTAGATAGCATGTTTTTGATGTTTTCTATTTTTTTTTTGTTTTTGGATTTTGATATGATTTTGGATATTTTTGGATTTTCACATGATTTTGACGATTTCGATATGGATATGCATGATGATATCAGTGTTCTACTTGGGATTTTGCTGAAAAATCAAGCTAAGGTTGATTGATCAGATTGATGGATTGATGATGATAACAATGTTGAGGATACACAACAATGCAAGGATAGTGTTAAGCAACACAAGGATTATGATGGATATCCCAAGATGATGAGTGATTGATTGGATTTGATTCATCGGGATTTTGAAGCTTGATATGGAACAAAATTGTTTTGAATGATTCAATGTGATGTTGAAGCACACGTTAGATGCAACTGATATTGATCTTTTGGATTGATGTTCAATTGAAGATAAAACTTGATAAGTAACATCCTCTTGTCAAAATATGCCATGGGCTAGTGGTTTGGATCTTTTCTCACAAATTCTTTGACCAATTTGATTTCACGTTTTCCAATGTTTGGATCACCACATACGTTGGAGGATATATGTCAAGATTTATTCTTGAAGCAAGATGTAAATATCTGCCCCCAGTGTCCAGTGATGCATGGAATGCCATGGGTGGATTCTTGGATGGGTGTATGGATGGAGGGATATGGATTATCTTGGGATAAGATAAGGTGTTCAGATAAAGAATGCTCATTTGGATAATGTTTCTTGGCTTAGATAATGCTGGGTAGGATAGGATCAATGAAAATGACCCATGTCAAGATTTCTATCATAAGCAAGTGTAAAGTGTGCACCAAACTTCGTCAAGATCAAAATAACTTGGACTATGGATGAAAATATATGAAAATGGATTGGATAAATGGTTGATGGATGAATGGATTTATTATGGATGAGATGGATGGAATGCTAGATTTATTATGGATGAGATGAGATGCTTTCACCTGAACTAACTCATGTAGATGCTCAATTCCACACATGATGCCTGTTTTCCAGGTTTTCATCATGGTACCTATCCAAAGTGCCACCCATACGATTTTCACTAGAGGATGATTTTTTTCTTTGATGTTTTTTTAATCCTTTTTTTTAATTCTTTTGAAAGATTTTAAGCTCATGCTAAATCAACTTATAGTGCTAATGTAGATGCTTCTATCATAATGTTCCATCAATATCCTGCTTGAAGAAGTTGCTTTGCTAAGATACATGCACTTGAATGCAACTTTTGAGATTCCTGATCTACTTTGTTGATACCAAAATTAACTTTGTCTTTGTGCACACATCATGATACAGTGCCCTCTAAATCCTTATGATGAAGGGTCGCTACCGATACATGTTGAATTTGAGAATTGGATATCATGTGTGGAGGCATGGATGGAGTTTTTATAGGAATAAAAGATGGATTGGTTGATAGTTTGGAACCTTTGACTCTCCAAACTTGGGAAGATGAGCAATGATGGGTGGATATGAAAGTGTGCATAGAATTAGGACCAACTACTTGATACACTTTTTACATCACTTGAGAAGCCTTATTTTTCCTTTTTGGACATCTTTGATGGATACTCTTCCCTTTTTTATTTAGCCCCATAGTTTCTTTGACTAATGGAGTTTGATAGGCATAATATTTCTTTGTATTTTTTACTATCCATATGTATTTGATTTGTCCATTATGCTTCCTTTCTTCTTCTGCTTTGATTCAAATCTTTCCTTTTATGTTGGTCCCAATTCGTGGATGGGGTGATGGGTGGATGGAGATTGATGATGTGGCTAGTTGTAGTATTGGCATCAGTTTCATCATAAGGATTCTTCACGCTCCCTATGTTGACATTTTCCTAAGAAATAGTTACCCCTAGTATGGTGGTAGTGGCACCTTTGTTCCTTGATTCTGCTTGTTTTGAGATTTATTGCTCAGTAAGCATTCTCTAATAAATGTCTACTATAGATGATGTTATTTCAATTTGGTGCTCTATTGACTCTGGAATGTCCCATTCTATCTGGCTTGTTTCTTTTAGTGGATAATGTTGGATATCTTCATACATGATGTTCTCAGACTGAATTTGGGATATATTTGATCTTGATGTTTACAACTCATCCTGATTATAGGAATCAATAATCTACTCTTTTTGTGTAATACTGTCAGGAGTAAAGGAATCATGTTCTGAATGAAGATCATCTACATGTCCATCCATAGAAAACATCTCATGGGTAGATGGAGGAGTATGTGCTATGTGGATATGATCATCTTGTATAGAGAGGAGAGTATCCATTAGATTAGTGTAATAACTTAGGGATAAAAATTCTTGATCTTGAACAATTTCATAATTTCTTTCGACATGCTTTGGATCAAGTTCTTGACATGAGTCAATTTCAAAGGATGGATTTCTTACAAAGGGTTCTTGGATATCTTCATTAGGCATAGGAAGTGGCTCAATATCCTCTTGATCTTTGACTGAATTGGGATCAAGTGTTGAGTTGAAGATTCCTTCAATATTGACAACCATGAGGTTGAAGGATGTCAATATGTATTGGAAAGGACCATTGCTAGACTTTGGTGAGAGTTGTTGATCATGCTTTAGAATAAATTTTTGAGATATGTCCTCTAGCTCATTAGGTGATGTAGAGATATTTTCAACATGATCATTTGTTGATGGATTGTTGATTACAAGATCAAATAATGTTAATACTCCTTGAAATAGATCATTGTTGGATATTTTTGAGGGATTCTTATCATGATAAAAAAGTGACTATTGATGTACATGTTGATTTGATCTTTAGATGAGGTAGAAACATGTTCCATGTGTTTGTTAATGGATAGGTCTTGATCATGCGATCATTGACTTGGATCAATACATGGAGTCGTTAACATTTTGTTGGGATTGGTATTTGGCTTGAGCTTGCACTTGTGCTTGAGCCTAGGCTTGTGCTTGTTGGGCTTGTAGTATGGCTTGGGCAACTTGAGCAGCTTGTGTAGCTTGTTTAGTAGCTAGTTGTGCAGCTTGTTGGTTTTGGTTTTGTTGGAGTGCCTTCTGATAAGAATCCTATTGAGCAGCTTGCAACACAATGATGTGTTGGTTTGATGTGTTTGGTTTGGGTGGTGGTGGTGGCGGAGGTGGTTTTGGAATAGTGTTTGTTGTGGTGATAAGAGGTATCGTCATATTGATGATTGGGATTTGAGTGGTGGATGGTGTGATCAATATGGTTAGTCCTTGAGAGACCATGTTTTGAGGGATGATAGATGATGTGTTAATTGCTTATTCTATGGGGATGGTTTCCATCTATTGTTACGATACCAATGGTAAGGGGGGAGGATTTGGTATGATGCCTTGATTGATGGCTGGGGGGATGTTTTGGATGAGTAGTGGTAGCGAAGGTAGCCCCAAAACAAGAGGTGATATGGATGTTAATGGAAAGGGTGGGAGTGGTGGGAAAGTGAGTGGCATTCTCCCTTGGGGAAATGATGATGTTTGATAAAAAATGCCCCCTGGTCTAAATAAGCCATCTTATCCTTGTGAGGTCATAGGGAGAGAGGTTTGATGGGTTGCATGAAATGATGATGATGGGTCATTAGGATTATATAAAGTGAGGGGGAAATATGGGTGTGATGGATTTTGAACAACATTCATGTGATTTGCAAACATATCTATCCAAAATTTTACCAAAGTGTGGATTTGAAATGTTCATGTTTGGTATAGTTGTACTTGGCATATTCTCATCTGGCATGTATGGATTTGGTGGGATAATGTTGTTTTTTTGAAGACTCATGCATTGAGTATTTGGTTGATAGATTTGTAGGTTTGGACTTGGATTTAAATCTACCATTGGAAAAGGTGTTCCAAGATTTAGATTGGGTATACTCACATTTATTGTGCCATTGAGGTTTGTAGGACATAATGATCCCATGTATGGATTGTATAAATGTGAGTTTTGAAAATCCATTCGTTTTGTAAGGTCTTGATAGTTTGGTTGACTTGGGTTACTAATGATGTATGGATCAAGTTTATATTCCATGATTTTTTTTGTGTTTTGACCTTGTTGCAAAAGTGACCTCTAAGGTGTCTGGGACCAATGATGAGATGAAGGATGAAAGGGGTGAATGATATGGGTGTTGAACTTTTAGAACCTTGGAGGAGGGATACTAGAATTTAGGACTTTTGGATTTTTTATTTTGGATTTGATTTGGACTTTGATTTTGATTTGGATTTTGATTTTGATTTTGATTTTTGTATTTGGATTTGATAATGAACTCATAAACTCCAAGAGGTTAGATGTTTTCTTGGAATAAATTTGTCCACAAGGTGATTATTTAACTAAGTGTACGATGTTGATTTTTGACATTGATTTGAAGGATTTTACCAAAAGTCTAGTATGAATGATTTTTCCAAGGTTCAAAAGTTGCTTGTGAGATGGGATTTGATTGATGTTTGAGATGGATGAAATGATTGGTTATTTTGATCCTAAATGAACCTAAGAAGAACTTTGTTTACAAGACCAAGGTTTTGAAGAACATGTTTTTCCCTAAGAGTACTTCAAACCAAACGATCAATGTTTGCTCAAAAGACCATAAGACAAAAGATAAAAAAGCACATGTGTGGGGTTCAATTGATTTCATCTTGATTAATGAATTTCTTTGACCACAAACACTGTCTTGATTAAGTTTTAAAATGAATGTCCATGTCTCAATTTCTTTTCATCCCACAAGGTCCATTATGTGGAAATCAAGAGAATCAAGGTGATAGTTCCCTAAAGTTGACTTTCGTGAGAGAAAATTGAGATTAAATTCAAATGCCTAGAAACCTCTAAGGATATGAATCCCAAGGGAAAGCAAGGGCATGCAAATTCATTCAAGGATATTTTCTTCTCCTAAAGGGTTTGAGATTTGATGCTAATGTTAAATGTTTGTTTTAAAAATGTTTTCAAACAAGCAAAGTGTTTTGTAACCAAGAACAAGCACAATCCTATAGATATTTGAGACAATATTTGTTGAGTCCCCACTTGGACAAGTCCAACTACACTTATTTTTAGCGAATAGTTAGATGCTTTACCCCACTGGCTCCCCTCCATGACACTCACTTATATGGGGCAGCCAAGCATCAATACCCATGAAACTCCCATGGCATACTTTCCATTTCTACTAAAAACTGTAAAAGTGTGGGGCAGCTTCAAAACAATCGTTCTTGCACCAACAAATAGATAGGGATTTTGACCTTTCTACAACAAGGGTTTTAATTTGGACTTTCCATTCATAGGAGTTGACCCAACGTGCTGAGAGACCATTGTTTCCCTTCTCATTGGAGTTGACCATGTGATACAAGCCTTTGTTACAGTACCCACTTTTATATCCTGGCTGGAAATACTCTTGGCTTTAGAGTGTTACCGGTTGAGTTGTTCCCTTGGGTGAGTACTTTTTCCCACAAGCTAGTCCCTCTAAGATAAAAAATAGCGAGCAAACATATTCATAGTTTGATCAACCTTTGTTTAGAAACAAATGGAGAACACATGCAATAGGTTCCACTCACACTCGTAAAGTTTGTTGTTCAATTTTAAACCCAAATTGAAGTGTATGGGCAATTACTTATGCAACCTAATGTCACCAAAATCCTTTTGATTCTCAATATTGTCGTGAGCCACAAGAGAAGTGCAGATTTATTTTGATGATATTACTTTGTGTAAGTAATTTCAAAACAATATGAACACTTGTTCATTTTAAGTCCACAAAGCAAAAGTGAATTCTTTTTAGTGCACCGATAGAAGCATGAGATTTGATTGTTTAATTGTTAACCTTAAACAAAATATAGTAAATTTTCCTCAGGTTCTTTTCAATCCCTTTGTCTTATTCTTTTTAGAGCCCAAATTGAAATCTGTTGAGTCCTAAAAGCTTGAAGAGATAAAATCCTCAAACTTGGAATTATAATTGCTTCCAAGAGTGTCTAAACACACTTGATACAATAGAGAAATGATGTCATAAGAAGCTTTTCTTTTGTTTCCTCCTCCCCTTTTTTGATTTCCTAACCCGTAAAATTTCTCAAAATGATAGATGAGATCAAGAAACAAAAGGATATAGGGGTTAGATGAATCATTAAGCATAAAACATTAAAACTTAGACCAAGTTATAACATGATTTGACTTTAGGTGAAAATTTGAAAATTGTAACTCTATAAAAGTTTATCAAAACCTACACCATTGAATATCTTATGAAATTATACCACATTTAAAAAAAAAAAGCTTCGAAAAATATTAAAAAAGACCAAGATATGGCCATTTTAAGTTTGAATTAAAAAGCAAAAAAAAGTCCAGCGGCTCTGTCTATGATGGAAGCTCTGTTTGGAGTCCAGCGACGCAATTTGAAATTTGTAGCAGTGCAGTTTGGGTCCAGCAGTGCAATTTGAAGTTTGGAGTGGTGCAGTTTGTGTCCAACGGTGTTGTATAGTATCACTTACTAGTCAGCGTCACTCTATAGGCAGATCAATGAGCATGAAGGTGTCGCTATTCTGGTCAGCGATGCAGTTTGGATTTTGAAAAGATTCTAGTGAGCTGGAAAGATTTAGTGGTGTTGTTTGAAAATTTGAATTCTGCATAGGAAGTATGGAGCGTCACAGTTTGAAATTTTTAGAGGTGTGATATGGCGACACTAAGTTCTCAGTGGTGCTAACCAGCGATGTTGAGCTTCCAGCGGTGGAGTTTCCTGTAGAGACATAAAAAAGCTGAAAAAGCACAAAATTTTCTCAAAAAATATGATTTTATCTTCTAGTTCCCCCTCCCTCTAGTGCCAAAATGTGAACTAATATCCTAATACCTACAATAGACAAAAAATTAACACATTAGTAAAATCAAATGCAAGTTAGGATAGACATTCCCCATAAAATCCATTTATCAATGCTCAAAATAGGAAAATGAAAGCAATACAATGAGAAATCAATAAAAGAAATTAAATCGTATGAAAGCAATGTAAATTCTTGATCCTATGGTAGAGTTGGTGCCAATTTCATGTGGAAATTAGCCCTTTCCCAACTACTTTGCAAGCTTTGATGATGAATAGTGATGGTGATCCACTTTGTTGAAGATTCAAGTGTGCTCCATGATGAAAAACATGCATAACCTAGCTATAGATTTGATAAATTGGCGAATCTTGCAAATGCTTTTGAAGATGTATTTGAGTATAGTAAGTGTACTCAAATTGTGGATGATGAAATGAGGAGATTAGCCTCTTATTTATAGAATATCAAGTTGGAAGAATGCCCAAAAGAGAGCAATGTGGGACTAAGAATCAACCAATGGCAAGATGCCATTTGTCAACATGTGAATGGTTGAGGAATGAGCACATTTTGGAGAATGTGCAAAGAGGGGGGAGATTCAAATTCAAAATATGGCTTGAAGGATGAGGTGAAAGGTGAAGTTAATGTCACATGGATCAAGAAAATGACTTGTAAGAGATGTTAAATGCCATGTTTGGAGGACATGACCTTTTGGAGGGATTTTTCAAATTTGGGGAATATTCCAACCATTGATTCCCTTTGGAATGAAAATAGAAGATTTACTAAATCAAATAAATTGATTTATTATGCAAGTGGGAAAAGCTAGAGGATGTGACATGCATTTAGATTAGATTATCATAATTTGACTAATTTAAGAGGAGATTAGATGATTTGACTAATTGATTTAGATTTAGGGATTAAAATAAATCAAAAAGAGATGAAAAATGATTTAGACTTAGTTAAATATATTGATTTATTTAACCAAAGAGGGTGATGTTAGATTAAATTAGATAAATGTTTGATTTACTTAATTTAATAGAGGGACTTGAGATGTTTAATTAAATAAAATGGGTTATTTAATTAAAATAGAGATAAAGGAATTAATTAAATAAAATGATTTATTTAATTAACGAAGGATAATGACTTAACAAGATAAAATTGATTTATTTACCTAAGAGAGGGAAATTGATGAATTTAATCAAATAAGGGTATTCGATTAAGTGGTTAGATAGAGGGATTATTTTAGGATGAAATGGTGTTAGTTAAATCAGGATCAGATGCATAATGTCAATTAGTACATTTTACGTGTCTACAACTGGGAACCAAGAATACTTTCTTTTACAAATTTCTCAATATCCTTGACATATACAGTCTTCAATGCACCAAATGCTAATAGTGTTGACATCAATGACAACCACATATCAGCAGCCATATCCACAACATCTAGGAATCTTCCCCTTTGGCATTGATGGCAACACATGATGTGAAAAAATACCATCAACCCAACTCACTAAATTCTTTTGTACTTCTCTTCAACTGAACTTCTCTTCTCAAGAATTTTTCACAATGCACTTCTGCCCCTTTGACATCAATGGAAAAGGTAACTATGACCTTTCCAAACACATACTCTGAACCACATATCAGCACATCTGACTACTCCCCCTGAGTAACAGCCACGAAAACATAAATCTAGATCAGAATATAGCAATGAAGCTCTCAAATTGATGCAAATAAATGCATCTTTAGTTCTTAACAGGAGGGGTGATTACCCCTAGCATTCCTCTGAGATACTCAAAAGTATCCTTTGGAAAAATCTTGGGAAATATATCTGCAATTTGTTCTGTGGCAGGCACATATTTCAGTCTGACTTCTTTCTCATTCACCTTTTCCCTCAAGAAATGAAACTTAATTGAAATATGCTTAGTCTTAGAGTGTAGTACTAGATTCCTTGAGATGTTTATTGCACTTGACTTGTCATAGTATATGGAAATAGGTTCTTCATATATCACTCTGATATCTCTCAGCATATGTTTCATCCATATCACTTGAGTACAATTATTTGCAACAACAATGTATTCTACTTCAGCAGTGGATATAGAGATTGAATTCTATTTTTTTCGCAACCAAGATATCAACTTTACATACCTTGGAGTTTTGGGACTTACTTGGACTTCTGATTCTTCAGATCTTTCTTCTACACTTCCACTTATATGTGCCTCTGCACTTGTCTGACCTTCCCAACTGACCTAATTTACTAGAACAAATTGGGGTTGCTTCACTAAAACATATGGAATAATCTGAAGTAGATTTGGTGTCTAAGTGCTTTTCACTTGACTTGTGTTGTCTTCATTTGAATCATAGTTGCAATGTCTGGATGACTTGATAGAGTCCTCATCAACTATGACATTTGCACTTTCAACCATCTTTCTCAGTCTTTTATTATAGCACTGGTATGCCTTCCTTGTAGTAGAGTAACCTAGGTAGGAAAATCCCTTCATCACTTCTAGCATCAAATTTTCTTATATCATCATCTCTCTTGATATAACACCTACTTCCAAAGATCTTAAAACACTTAATTGTAGGATTGTGACCAAACCATAACTCATAAGGGGTCTTACCAAAATTTACATTCACATTTACTTGGTTCAGGGTATACACAATAGTACATACCACTTCACTCCAGTACATTTGAGACACATTTCCTTCCATCATCATGGTTCTAGCAACATCCAAAATTGTTCTATTCTTTCTTTTTGCAACTCCATTCTATTGAGGGGTTTGGGGAGCAAATAGCTATCTTTTAATTCCATGTTCTTCAAAATAAGAGTTGAATTCCTTAGAAATGAACTTGCCACCTCTCTCAGATCTTAGGAATTTGATTTTTAGACCTTTCTCATTTTCTTGCATAGCCTTGAAGCATTTAAATTTCTCCAGAGCTTCACATTTTTCTCTTAGAAAGAAAACCTAAATCATTCTAGAGTAATCATCAATAACTAGCATAAAATACCTTTCTCCATGAATCCTTTTGACTCTTGATCGACCACAAAGGTCAGTATGTAGTAGTTCCAACAGATTATTTGAATGAAAAAAATTTCTCTGGAAGGAGACTCTAGTCTATTTACCCATCTGACATTCTTTGCAAATTATATTAGCAGGCTTCACTAATCTAGGCAGATCTCTAACTGCTTGGGCATAAATTATCTTGATAATGTTGTAAAAATTTGCATGACATAGTCTTGTATGCCACGACCAACTTTCATCTATATGATCAATCAAACAACTTCCACTAGTAGTATTCAAATGAAAAATGTTACCTTGTGTTTATTTTCCTGTTGTAATCAAGTTTCCAGAACTTCCACATATCTTGCATCTTCTGTCTTTGAACTACAGATCATATCCCTTGTGAACCATCTATCCAACACTCAACAAATTGTGCTTTAGACCTTCAACATGGAGGACATCATTAGTGTTTCCCTTACCACAAAGTAAAATGGATCCTTAGCCACGAATCACACTAGCATTGTTATCTCCAAATATTACAACTCCACCAACATATTGTTCCAGACTCACAAATTTTCTTTTTGTCACCAATCATGTGATGTGAGCATCCACTATCAATGACCCACTCATCTTTTTCTTCAACTTGAGCTGCAAGATCTTTTTCATCTTTAGTAGATTTAGTAGCCATAGGATTATTTTCAATGGTAACAATGAAAGCCCAATCATCTTCTCTTCCATTATCTTTATCAAATTCTTCATCAGTCACTACTTCTTCAACAAAGTAGCATCTCTTTGGGAATCTAGACTTCTTAGGTTTAGATCTAGGAACTCTCTCAGGACATCTTGATCCAAAATGACCTATTTTACTACATGAAAAACATTTAATAGGTAATACATCTTCATACTTACCTTTTCCTCTCCCTTCTTGCTTTGCAATCAGTGCTTCTAGTTCTTCTACTTCTCTTTCTTTATCTTTGAGTTGTTTTAGTTCTTCATCATACTTAGATAGCTTCCTAGAACTCTCTCCCAGACTATATCTTTGTCTGTTGCTTCCAGACATAGTAGCCTTAAATATAGATTCAGTCTTCAGTGCGGATTCACCAGACTCATTTATCTCAAAATTAGCAAGTTTCCCACTCAACATATCTCTGGTCAACTTGTTTACTGATCTAAACTCTTTAATAGCATGAACTTTCATTTTGTAGGATGGAGGCAAGGATCTGAGTAATTTAGCCACAATTTCATCCTCATCCACAAAACCACCGACACATGTAATAGCCATCACTATCTCATTTACTTTGCATAAAAGAGGTGATATTTTCATCTTCACCCATCTTCATATTCTCATACTTTCCTTTCAAGATTTGTATATTAGCCATCTTCACCTATGCATCTCCTTCATATAAAGTTTCCAATTTCATCCACATTTCATGAGCTATATTCAAACCTACCACATTACCCATCTCCAAATTTTTTAAGGCACTCACCAACGCTTCAATAGCCTTGATATTGCTTTCAACATCTTTGATCTCATCAGTAGTAGAGGGACCATTCTGAGGAATGGCATATTCATTTTTAGTAATCTTCCAAGTAGCATCACCAATACACATTAAATGACATTGCATCCTAAATTTCCATAGTTAATAGTTAGAGCCATCAAATCTAGGACTATCCTTATTGAATGTTGTTTCCATCTTGGATCACCTCAAGCTATTAGACATTCTTCAAATGAGCCTCCTCTGATACCAATTGTTGGAACAATAAAGACACACAACTGAGAGGGGGGGGGGTTGAATTAGTTGTGATAGAAACTAAAAATTTTCTTCTAAATCTTAGCTCAATCTTAGATCTAATGAATAAGAAATTAACCATAAACAATCAAAACATTAGAGAGACAAAGAACATAAATATTTTTGCGTGGAAACCCTGTTGGGGAAAAACCACGGTGGATGTTAATCCACAAGATTATAATCTACTAGAAGTATAAAAGAAATAATAACGGGAATGCACATGCATTCAGGCACACTTCCTAGAGCTCACTACTCAATTAAAAAAGAGGATTCACTATCCAACAATAGAGTTTGGATTAAAACCATCCAAGATTTGTGAATTGAGGAAATAGATTGTTCACAAGCTTGACTATAGTTCAAATTAAGCTCAACACTTCTTCACACTTCGCACATTCCTCTTCACACTCTGCTCAACAAGCAAATGATATTTGCACATACACACATAGGAGCACACAAAGCATCATCACCAACAATGAACTAATCACCCTTATATATCTGCTACATGAAATTACATCACCTCTCCATTGAAAAAAGAAAAAGATATATATTTGTAATGCCAGTCCAAATTTATAAATAAAATTTTAATGCATATCCACCAAGGCCAGCCACAACATAGTGGAGACCCAAATTAATATCTCCAACATAGGAATACTTTAATTCATTACACCTCGAAGATCCACAACTTGTTACCAACGACATGTCAGCCAGAAATAAGAAAAACTGAACATGTGCACAAAGATCTTCAACCATGAACTCTTCTAAATAATGTGGACATACCGCAAAGATAGAGAATGATCTAGAGACACCACATAACATGAAGAAACAACAGAGAAGCATATACAACAACTGAGAAAACAAGAATTACACAAACTTTATTCAAGAACACTGATAGAGACCAGCAACATACTGTCAGATCATAACATACTCAAAGCTTCACAAAGACCTCTAAAACTTCTGGTGGATGATTTAGAAACATTCAAAATTAGACCCTTAATCCACATTAGCTAATCTTCAATGTACAGACACAATGCCTTCTTGACCTACACAGTTCCTCTAGGAACTGGGAATACTTTCTTGTATAATTTTCTCAATATCCTCAACATATACAATCTTCAATACACCAAATGATAATAGTGTTGACATCAATGACAACCAAATATCAATAGCCATATCCAAAACATCCAACAAAGGCCACATTTCTTTGAGGAATTTTTTTAAAGAGTTCACTGCCTTCTCTATGTTACCAGATTTTTCATACATGGCTACCAAAGCATTTTATGAAACAGTTCACTGCATCACTGCTATGGATAAAAGCCTAAAATAGGGACTTTCAAACAACCTATGGATAGGGAAAATAGTAAGGATAATAGTAAGAAATATATTGTTCAATAAGTATTCAAAATTTTGTTGATTATCTCATACATTATAAGCCATGACCTACATCACTATTCTACTTTTTGTGATCGAATAATTTGTTGTTTTATTTTTAGATGATGGAAGTGGAGTGCCTCTAGATGTGGATAGGGTAATGGAGAAAGGTGTATCTTTTTCAATAGATAGCTCGATGCCTCTCATGGGGGTATGAGGCATATTAGTAAATTCCAAATTACATTCATTGTTATAGCTATTAGTTAGTGAAAAATTAAATGATTATTGATTCATAGTTTAATTTATATTTGTATGGTTTATATAGGACTTGGGAATGCCACAACATGAGCATGCGAATCTTTCATGTGAGGAGAGAGATTTTCTAGTTGCAGTAAATTATTATTTTGTTAAATATATCATTTTTATAATATAATTTCTTTATATTAATGTCTTTACTTGTTATTTTAATAGTTAAGGCTTGATGAGGAACTAAATTCTTGGAGGATCAACTCTCAAGTTTAGGGTAAACAAGTGTCATATGCATTTCCATCCACTTGACCACTAAAGGCAACCCATTTGTTTTATTCACTTGGAGGGAAATGAATTTTGATTGGGGTCCTTTTTGTATACCTATATGGAATTTTTGTACATATTTTGTATTGCATATACTTGAAATTGTATTCCTATATGGCATTTTTGTAAGCTTATATGACTATTTTGTATATATTTTATACTTATACCAATATATACTGATGTATACCTACATGGCTATTTGGTTAATTATATATATATATATTTTGTTGGAACACAATGATCTACTGAGAGGGGGGTGAATCAGTAGATATTAAAAATTTAGCTCTTAAAACCTTTTGTGTATACTTATTTCTTTAACCCTTAATGTGCAGATATTAATCATATGATATAGAAATACGCATGCACACAAAAACATCACATAACACCAAATATACGTGGAAAAACCGATATTGCAAAAACCATGGTGACAAAGCCTGGTTGAGTCTACTGCTCAAATCTAGGGTCACAATCCAAATCTTTGTTACAATGCTTTTAGGGCTAAAACCTAAGGATGCAACAAAACCTTTTTTTAGGAGCCACCACTCCAAGGAGAGTACAATCACCTAATCTAAGCCACAACTCAGTACAACAATAACAATTTTAATTATGCATAGACTTGGTTCTACAAAAATTGAGATGCATCAATACATATAATACATTGTTGCACATATTGCAACTTACTTTATGTTGTTGAAGCTGCACTCTCAGCAGCACACACCCTCTGCTCTACACTATCCTCTGCACATAGAAAAATTAGTGTTCTGTCTTGTTGCTTTGCTCTTCTTTCCCTTTATGTAGTGTCTCATACATCTGCATTTAGACACCCTCATTCATTCTCTGTATATCAATAATTTCCCTCATTCAATTCATATACATTGGAATCACCATTAGGGTTTTTCCACTTGCAACGTACTTTCATAAATTTTAGAGCATCGAGCCACACAAATATTGTCTTGCTCATCACATATCACCATGCCTCTACATCAAGCCACACAACAGTTTATTTTGGTGCAGAGAATTTTCTAAGAATAACATTTTGTCAAACCCTAAAATATGATATGCATTTAATGCATTGTAGTGATCATTCGATCTGATTTTGATCTTGATCACCTCTACAATCTATTCCACTGTCTTGAAAGTTAAATATTCATTTCAATGGTCACTAAGGTAGTTAGAAAAATTAGTTCTTTTTCCTTTGTCAGTTTTCATACCACACCCTCATTTACACTCGTCATAGCCATGCCAGATCTCTGCATTTAAACTTTGGTCATCAACCTACTCCTTCGTACCTTGATCCTATGATCAACATTCACTACTGTGTCTTTAAACCCTGGTCATTGGATAATCGATCACTTAAACTACCTTTGTTGATCTATTATATTGTCTCCTGATGGGGACTGCATTAAGACTCCCACCGATACAAGCAGGTCACACCAATATTCTTGCCATGTTATCTAACTAGGGCCACAACCTACATGGCATCCATGTCATCACCAAACAACTCACAACAATGATGTTAGTTTTTCTGGACCATTAGAAATCCTTTTAATCATTTATCAGTGTTTGTGTGACAAATAGTTGTCATTCCATATTACCATTGGGTTGAGATGTACTATTTCTAAGAGAATAAAATGCCTTTATGATATACTTGGTCTCCCCGATATGTTTCCTCTATCGCTTTGCTCGTTGGGACAAGTCAGTGAGACTTTCTCTAAAAATAGCTACTAAAAATTGGAATCTCAAAACCTCTTATCGAAGGTTACAAAGTTATGAAAACCCGTGACTTACTAACAACAGAGAGAGCCTATAAAACTCCCTTCAAAATGACTAAGTTACTTTGATGAAAACAACACCCAATACATTATTCCAATGTGGGGTCCACATGTTAATGTCACATGTCCACATGTTTGCATTATCATTATGGTTGGGTTCCACATGGAGTTCTTCCTTCCTTCTTATCGTTCCAGCACTTAGTCCCTAAGTCAGGAGGTTTCAAAACATGAGAACCCTATGACATAGGTTAGTAAAACTTAAAACTCCATAATTCCATTAACATTAGCGAAAAACAACTAGATCGCTAAGTCATAAGGTTTCAAAACTTTAGAACCCCGTGACATAGGTTAGGAAAACTTTGAACTTCGTGACTCCTTACAACTTTGGCCCTAGTCTGAGAGAATGAGCCAATGAATGAGGATATTTTCATTGACATCATGGCTTGCACAATACCTATTTGAAAATCTCTCGAGAAACCTTGTCATTATGCCAACAATCTCGCTTACATTATTTTCACTTTCGACATCAATGACAATAATAGTTCTACAATCTCTCCCTTTGTAATTGATGGAAAAACTCTAACTGTTCGATTAGGTACCACTAAAACTCAACACCAATTTGAATAACACATTGTAACATTGTAACTCCCCTTGTGACATACATCTCATCTCATCTGTTTGGAATCACATTTCTCCCCCTTTGACATTAATGGAAAAGAGTACACTCCCCCTAAATAAAGGCTTCAATTTTGATTTCTACAACCATCAAGTTGTTAGAAATGCTCCAATTTTGAACTCTGCAATTTTCATGACTTGATCACATTAATCTTAACCAAGGTTTAATAATTGATCAATGGAGCTCCCCTTGGATACATGCCCTATCACTGGAGTTTAGT
This sequence comes from Sequoia sempervirens, assembly GCA_007258455.2. NCBI lineage: Eukaryota > Viridiplantae > Streptophyta > Pinopsida > Cupressales > Cupressaceae > Sequoia > Sequoia sempervirens. Next base: position 841,571,347 of record VDFB02281492.1, on the reverse strand, counting down.
GATATGAGGTGGGAGAAACTACTCCTAGATTGTGCCTCTGATATTCAAAGTGCTCTGTAGGAAGGGGTTTTATAAATATATCAACCACTTGTTCCTTGGTAGGAATATACTCCATGGTGACCTCTTTATCTGCAACCTTTTCTCTGATGAAGTGATGCTTGATTGATATATGCTTTGTTCTAGAGTGCATCACCATATTATTTGAGATATTAATGGCACTTTAATTGTCCCAAAGAATCGAAATGGGCTCATTGTACTCTACCTTGATGTCCTTTAATGTTTTCTTTATCCATAAGACTTGAGTGAAACATGTAGTTGCTACAACATATTCTTCTTCTATAGTAGAAAGAGTAATAGAATTTCTTTTCACTCATTTAGGAAACCAAGTTGTTCCCTAGGAAGAACACTCCTCCACTGGTACTCTTTCTGTCATCTACACTACCTACCCAATCTACATCTGTATATGTTTTTAATATGAGATCTGTGCATTTGGGATACCATAAACCATAAACAACAATACTTTTGATGTACCTAAAGATTATTCTTACTACATTGACGTGTGATTCCTTTGGTTCTGCCTGAAACCTAGCTACCACACAAACTACTTGCATTATATCAGGCCTTGATGCAGTTAGATATAGTAGACTTCCAATCATTAATCTATACAAAGTCTGATTTGCATTAGGTGACTCATCTGATTTACTCAACTTGCAGCCAATAACCATGGGAGTACTGATTGGTTTACAATCCTCCATGAAATTTTTTTTAAGAATTTCTTTTGCATACTTGGTTTGTGATATAAAAATAACTTTAGTAATTTGTGTAATTTTCAAACCAAGAAAAAATATGAGTTCTCCTAACAAGGACATTTCAAAATCATCTTGCATGTTTGTGGAAATTATTTTTCACATCATATCACTACTACTACCAAATATAATATCATCTACATAAACTACAACAATGATAATTTGTTTACCCTCAAATTTGAGATATAGATTGTTATCAAAACAACCTTTCTTGAATCCTTGTTGTTGTAGATATTGATCTAATCTTGAATACCAAGCCCTTCGTGCTTGGTTAAAACCATACAATGATTTCCTCAATTTGCAGACATAATCATCATTCTCTGACAACTAAAAAATTTCTGGCTGCTCAATATATACTTCCTCTTCAATATTTCCATTTAAAAATGCAGCTTTGACATCCATTTGATATACTTTAAAACCTTTATACATAGAAAATTCAAGAAACATTCTAATAGATTCTAATTGTGCAACTAGAGCAAACGTTTCTTCAAAATCAATTCCTTCTAGTTGTGCATATCCTTTGCACACTAATATTTCTTTGTTTCTAACCATAGCTCCATCTTCATTCAACTTGTTTTTGAATACCCATTTTGTGGTAATTATATTCTTGCTTGATGGTCTAGGAACCAATTCCCAAGTTTTTTTCTTTTCAATCTAATTGAGTTCCTCTTCCATTGATCTTAACAAAAATTCATCCTTACTAGCTTCATCAAAACTGGTTGGTTCAATCTGAGACAAAAGAGAAAAGTTTACTTGTTCCTTGTCCTTTGGAAGCCTCCTTCTAGTCTGCACTCCTGCATTCATGTCACCAATTATCTAATATGCAGGATGATATTTTTGCACATATTTTGTAGGAGCACATTCAACCTCTTGCTCATTCTCTTCTTCTTGTTCCTCTTCTTCAAATCGTGCACCTATGTCATCTTTATTTGACTCACTATCAAGATTACTTTTGCTAGGCTGACCCTAATTTGTACTTTCATCAACCCTGACATGTAGACTCTCTACAATTCTATGCAATCTCTTATTGTAACACTTATAAGCTTTTCTTTGGTTGGAATACCCCAATAATATCCCCTCTTGACTCAAAACTTCTTAAGTCTTCATCTTCTCTTTTAATATAGCACTTACTACCAAATATCTTGAAATTCTTGATTGATGCAGGCCAACCAAACCATAATTCATATGGTGTTTTACCACTGTTAGATCTTATAAGTGCTATATTTTGAATGTATACATTAGTTTGTACTGCTTCTTTCCAAAATGTATTTGCCAAGTTTTCCTCATTCAACATAGCTCTAGCCATCTCCTTCACAATTATGTTTCTTCTCTCTACCATGCCATTTTGCTATGGTTTTCTTGGGGCTGACTACTAGCTCTTGATTCCATGATCTTCACAATATTCCATGAATTATCTTGACAAGAATTCTCCACCTCTATCTGACCTGAGACATTTGATTCTTCTCCCAGTCATATTTTCTACCAGCTTCTTATAACTTTTATATGCTTTAAAATCCTCAGCCTTCTCCCTCAAAAATGTGACATATGCCATTATGGTATAGTCATCAATCAACAACATGAAATATCTTTCTCCTTGAAATTCTCTTGTCCTCATTGGACCACATAGATCAATATGGATTATTTCCAAGGATTTCATAGTATAGTAATCCTTTGTGGGAAATTTAGACTTTCTTTGCTTTCCTTACTGACATCCTTGACATATGATGTTATAAGGATTTGCAATCTTAGGCATATTTTTAACCAAGCCTTTTGAACTTATTTTCACCATGTTGTCAGAATTTGCATGTCCTAGTCTTCTATGCCACATCCAACTTTAATCTTCTTGACGGATTAGACATGTTTGGCCTTCCACTTCACATAGATTGTAGAGATTACTATTAGTCCTTATCCCTTGAGCAATTGTTTTACCGTTCAATCTTATCTTGCATCCTTCAGAATAAAATAAAACTTTGTATCCAGTATCACACATATAGCTCATGCTAAGAAGATTGTGGTTTAGACCTTCCGCATAGAGCACATCTTTAGTTTTCTTTTTCTATCTATGCTCAAAATTCCTTTACCACGGATCTTAATTGTAGTATTATCACCTAGACTTACTAAACCTCCTTTTTTTCATTTCAAGCTTAATGAATTTCTTTTTATCTCTAGTCATGTGCTTGGAGCAACCACTATCAACAATCCACACATTTGGGAAATCATAGACTAAATGACGCAAGATCCCTACTCTTTCTCCTTCCATATCTTCTTGGAACTTGGGGTTCTTAGTTTTCTTTTCTTCTATCTCAAAAGTCTTATTTCCTTTCTCTTTATTAGTAGGTGAGGATTTCTTCTTCTCATATTTCACATTTGGTCCTATAAATATTGCTTTACAGTTTATAGCTATATGACCAAAGTTGTTGCAACTATAAAAAATTATATCCATATCAACCAAGGGAGCAAATGGACTCTTGGTTGCAAAAATTTGTATTCTTCTTTGGAACATGATTCTACATTCTCTAGCCCTATGACCAAAATTGTTACAGGTATAGAAATACCCATTTAAATGGGATGAGTACTTGGTCATGTAGTTTCCGTTAGCTGGATGAGGTGATCTTGTTTTTCTAGGCCTCCTTGGATAGTGTACTCTTGCAAATCCATCATTTTCAACTCTTTTTACATTTTGCATCTTCTTTTGTTGATCAGGACCAATTTCTTTTCTTTATTAGATTTTTGTTCATCTTTGGAGCTTCCTCTTTGTGATATTTTTCTCAACTTGGGACTGATTTTTCTCTTGCTCTAAGTCTTTCATAAAGTTTTGCAGAGACATCCATAAATGAATTCTTCCCTTTTTCCAAACCTAAACCAGATTTCTCTTTATTTGCAGGCTTTTGTGTACTTATGAATTCATTCAGAATATCTATACCACCTTTCAACTTTAGTCCATTTTTTATCGATCCTTAGGGAAACTACTTTTTCCTCAAGTTTCGAGCATCTATCCATACCAGACTTCAATTTAGATTTCATGACATCCTCAATTCTTTTCTACATGAACTTTTAGTCCTACTAACACCTTATCGGACTCTTCAAGTTCTTGTGTTAATATGTCAGTCTCCTTTTGAGAATTCCTTTTTAGCTTCTCGTTTTCTCTCTTAATATCATCATAATTGTCTCTTAGTTCATCAAGATATTCAAGAGAACTAATTAGTTCTCCTTCAAAATAAACAACTACCTCCTCTTCTCCTTCATACAAGTCCTCAATTTGTGCATCTTCCAGATCCTTAGTTTCTTTAGCCATGAATATAAATTCTCTTCTATCATCTCTCATTACAAGGCCATGGCCTTGATCCTCTTATGAATAGTCACTAGCATCAAACACTTCACTTTCTTCATTGATGTACAAACTCTTCTTCTTCTTTCCAAAGTTCATTCTTTTAGGGTAGAAATCTTTCTTCTTTCTCCTATCAAATTCTTGCTTGGAATTGTATTCTTTACCATATTGACACTTTGAAGAAAAATGACCTATTTTGTCATAGTTAAAACACTTAAGATGGAGCATACCTTTATACTTTTTAGATCCTCTTCTTAGCCTTCTTATGAAATTTGCTCCTTCCTCATCAGTTTCTTCATAATCAGATGTAATAGCAGTGACTTTTTCTTTCTTATCAGCTTCATTTTTTTCTTTCTTGACAATCTTAAATGCATCTTCTCTGCTAGATGATTCAACAATTGGCATTCTCATCTCATATGCAGTAATTATGCCATTCGCCTCATGGGTATGTGCAACATCATCATGGAAAAAGGAGGACCTTAAGTGCCAATAAAATTCAAAAAAATCAGAGTTAGGCAACTTGACATAAAAATTTGAATAAGTTATCTATATTATTTCAAAAATATGTAAGAATAAAATCTGTATCAAATTGAATGTAGTTTCTAAACTACTAGGTTTTTTTTTTTTTAAATCCATTTGGTGAAAATTTGAAATTTCAATGTAGTAGTACTTAAATTTCAAGGAAAAAATAAGAAGTAGATGTATGTCTAACCACCCTAAGCACAATAAAATGATAATATTTTTTTATAATATTTTAGATATAAGTAGAGGGCTCATGTCCCGATGTGATGCGTATTTGTTTGTAATTTTTTACCAAGTAAATAATTAATTATGAATTTTTTATTACAACTTTTAAAAAATATAAAAAACTCGTATGTTTGACCACCTTAACTTCGTCAAAACATAATGAAATTCAACTCTCTTTTCTTAATCCTATATTATGTGAAGCATAAAATGTGACACATGTTTTGGATAAAAAAAATGTGATACCGTTTCAAAGCTATAGATGTTTTTCAATTAGCCTATCAATCAGGACTTTAGTCATAATTCAAATAGAAAATGAATAATATTTATTTATTAAATTCAAAGTAAAGCATAATTTATATTGATGGAAAGATGAGAATCTCCTTTAAAAACCCTTTTTGTTTCATCAATTTTGGGTAAAAAAAAGTTGTCAGCCACATACCCTACACATACCCATCATGATCCCGCACATACCCTCATCAAGAGTAAGTTTATCAATTTCTCTTCCTTCTTCGTTAGCAGAGATCTTGGCATCATATTTAGCTATCATGGACCTCAAAACTTTCAACACAACATCTTCTTCTTTCAAATCTACACCATATCCTTTAATTGCATCTACCACATCATCAACTCTCCGAAGATAGTCTGCAATATTCTCTTCTTCAGTCATCATCAAGCCTTCAAATTTTCCTCTTAGCACTTGTAACTTTGCCAACTTCACTTTGCTGTCACCTTCATAGATTTTCTTAAGTTTTTCCCAAACATCATTATCAATTTTACAATGCATAACTTTGCTATGCACAGAGTCGAACAAATTATTCATAATAATAAACCAAGCTTTCGTATTGTCCTCATGAATATTTTTTGTTGTAGGATCAGTAGGAGTAGTAGTAGGAATAGTATATTGGGTCTCAACATATGCCCAGACTTTAGTTCCAAGAGAAACTAAGTATCCTTTCATTAATGAGCTCCATTTAGCATAGTTTGTTCCATCAAACCTAGGTGGCTTGTTTGAGCCTTCCTCAAATGTCAATATGTTCACCTATCCAAGATCTACCCAATTTGGTTAAGCTTCTCCTGGGGAACCTAGGGCTCTGATACCAATTGTTGGAACACAATAATCTACTGAGAAGGGGGTGAATCAATAGATATTAAAAATTTAGCTCTTAAATTTTTTTGTGTAGAAGTACTACTTTCTTTAACCCTTAATGTGTTGATATTAATCATGTGATACAAAAATATGCATGCAAAAAAAAATATCACATAACACCAGATATATGTGGAAAACATGATATGAGAAAAACCATAGTGATAAAGCCTGCTTGAGTCTACTGCTCAAATCTTGGGTCACAATCCAAATCTCTATTACAATGATTTTAGGGCTACAACCCAAGGATTTAACACCTTGTTTTAGCAGGCACAACTCTAAGGAGACTTCAATTACCTAATATGAGCCATAACTCCATACAATGATAACAATTTCAAATATCCATAGACTTGGTTCTACAAAACCTAAGATGCATCAATACATACAATAGATTGTTGTACTTACTACAACTTACTTTATGTTGTTGAAGTTTCACTCTCAGCAACACACACCTTCTGCTCTGCACTCTCGTCTACACATAGAACTATCATTGTTCTATCTTCCTAGTCTACTCTTCTTTCCCTTTCTATAGTGTCGCATACATCTTCATTCAGACACTCTAATTCAATCTCTGTATATCAGTAATTCCCCTCATTCAATTCATATACATTGGAATCATTGTTAGGGTTTTTCCACTTGCAACCTACTTTCATAAATATCAGAGCATTGAGCCACACACCTACTATCCAGCTCGTCAGATATCACCATACCTCTGCATCAAGCTACACAACATTTTATTTTGGTGCAGAGAATTTTCTAAGAATAACTTTCAGTCAAACCCTAGAATTTGATATGCATTTAATGCATTCTTTGGATCATTTGATCTGATTCTGATCTCGATCACCTCTGGGTATGTGCATGATCATCATGGAAAAGACATGCCCTTAAGTGGCAATTTTTAAAAAAAAATTAGAGTTAGGCAATTTGACATAAAAATTTGAATAAGTTATCTATATTATTTCAAAAATATGTAAGAATAGAATATGTAGAAAATTGAATGTAGTTTCTAAACTACTAGGTTTATTTTTTTAAATAAAATTATTTGGTGAAAATTTGAAATTTCAATGCAATAGTACTTAAATTTTAGGGAAAAATAAGAAGTAGGTGTCTGTCGACCACCCTAACCACAATAAAATGATAATATATTTTTATAAGATTTTAGACATAAGTAGAGGACTCATGTCTGGATGTGATGCATATTTTTTTGTAATTTTTTCCAAGTAAATAATTAATTATGAATTTTTTATTACAACTTTTAAAAAATATTAAAACTTGTATGTCCGACCACCTTAACTTGGTCAAAACTTCATGAAATTCAATTTTTATTTTTTTAATCCTATATTATGTGAAGCATAGAATATGATACATGTTTTGGATTCAAAAAATGTTCTACTATTTGAAAGCTATAGATGTTTTTCAATCATCCTATCAATCAACACTTTAGTCATAATTCAAATAGAAAATGAATAATAATTAGTTATTAAATTCAAAGTAAAGCATAATTTATATTGGTGGAAAGATGAGAATCTTCTTAAAAAACCCTTTTCATTTCATCAATTTTGGGTAAAAAAAATCATCAACCACATACCCTACAAATACCCATCATATTGCCACTTTTTGGCCCATCATGATCCTGCACATACCCCTATGCAATCTGTTTTGTCATCTTGAAGATAAACTCTTCATTTAAATGGTCACTAAGGTAGTTGTAAAAATTAGTTCTTTCTCCTATGTCAGTTTTTAGACCACACCCTCGTTTACACTTGTCATAGTAATTTTAGATCTCTACATTTGAACTTTAGTCGTAGATCTACTCCTTTGCGCCTTGATCTTGTGATCAGCATTCACTATTGTGTATTTAAACCTTGACCATTGGATAATTAGTCACTTAAACCAGCGTCGTCAATATATTATATTGTCCTACCATTGGGACTTCATTCAGACTCCCACCGATTCAATCAGGTCACACTGATATGCTTGTCATCTTATCTAACTAGGCCCACAATGTACATGTCATCCATTTCATCACCACACAACTAACAACAATAATATGAGTTGGTTTGGACCATTAGAAATCCTTTTAATCATCACCCGGTGTCTTTACGAAAAATAGTGGTCATTCTATATTACCATCAAGCTGATATGTACAATCTCTAAGATATTAAAATGCCTTTTTGATATACTTGGTCTCCCCGATATTTTTCCTCTACCACTTTGCTTGTTGGGATAAGTCAGTGAGACTTTCTCTAAAAAAAGGTTACTAAAAACTTGAATCTCGGAACCTCTTATCGAAGGTTACAAATTTATGAAAACTCATGACTCACCAACAATAGAGAGAACCTATGAAACTCCCTTCAAAATGACTAAGTCACTTCGATGAAAACAACAACACCTAATACATCATTCCAATGTGGGTTCCACATGCTGATGTCACATATCCACGTGTTTGCATCATCATTATGGCTGGGTTCCACATGGAGTGCTTCCTTCCTTCTTATTGCTCCATCACTTAGTCGCTAAGTTGAGATGTTTCAAAACTTGAGAACCCTGCGACATAGGTTAGAAAAACTTAGAACTTAGTGATTCCATTCACTTTTGCTGACAACAAGGAGATCACTAATTCAGAAGGTTTTAAAATTTGAGAACCTCGTGACATATGTTAGGAAAACTTTCAACTCCGCAACTCCTTACAACTTTGGCCCTAGTTTGAGAGCATGAACCAATGAATGAGGATATTTTCATTAACATCATGACCTGCACAATACCTGTCTGAAAAGCTCTCAAGAAACCTAGTGATTATGCCAACAATCTCCCTTACATGATTTTCACTTTTGACATCAATGACAACAATATTCCAAAATATTTTTATTTATCGTGTTCATATTTTCATTAAATATCCATGTTTCAATAGATATGAGTTATGTGTATTCAAGTGTATACTTTACAACTTATGTGTATACTTTGTGGGATACATGTATTCCAATATATACTTTGTGACTTACTTGTTTCCATGTGTATACCTTGTATTCATTTGTATACTTTGTATTCATGTGTATACTTTGTACTCATGCGTATACTTTGTATTCATGCGTATACTTGTGCTTCACTTATTCACATGTATACTTCATGTATTATGTGTATGCTTCATGCTTGCAATGTATAATTCATATTTTCCCTACATTCTTCATGATGCATGTGTATAATTCATGTATTCACATGTATGCTTCATTCTTCTTTTGTATATTTCACGTATTACATGTATTCACATGCATGCTTCATGTTTCCAATGTATAATTCATGTGTTGACATGTATTCTTCACAATTCATGTTTTTTCATGTATTCTAGATAATGTCTTCCCTTTCTCCTAGTCTTTGAGTGTCTTCACTATAATATGAAATAATATTAACTCACATTCAAATCTGACTAACACCATTTTCCATGAAAAATACAGTCATAAAGCAGTTACAATATGAGGACCCTCAAGGTCAATGTTTCATAGTCGTTAAAACTTTAATCATTGTCTTTCATTTTCTCATTGTCTTGACATTTAGCATTTGGTTAGCCCTATCATTTATTATTGTTTTCCTTCATGGTTTGTCTTGAATATTTATTAATTGATGCTAAAAAACTTTATTAGTTGATGCTAAACAACTTCAATATTTCCAAAAATGATTCACCAAGGATTTATCATTTACTTATGTGCTAATTCAATGTTCCACGATACTGAATCAATATATAAAATGCTACAAAATTATATCTCCCACCACTATGGCTTCCTTCTAGATATAATATTCATTATGCAATTGTGTACATGCTCAAATTCACACCAACAATGCTTATAGGCTATATTTCAAACTCCTTTTATGTTACTACTGACATGTGACCATTGAAATCCATAAGATAATGGTCTAGTAAATGATCCCATTGATTCTTTAGATTGTATATTAGTAAAGTCTAATATTACTTACTATTGTAATTAAGAACTATGCTTCTAATCAATTGAACATATCATTCATGTGATTCCTTATCTTCTTCAATTAGTGAATTAGTTGGATGAAAGTAAGAAAGTAAATAACATAAACACACATTGAAAGAGAGATTTGCAAAATAATTATTGAGCTTGTCCTTCATCATTTCCACTATCATCTTGTAATATTTACAAGTCAATTTGGGATTTCTAATGCATTGGGGCCTTGCCAAGAAGATCTACAGTCCTCTATTAACTTTCCTTCTTTTGGATTACGTGCTTACTCAATCTACTTCTCTCATGCACTCATTTGTAGAGTCATATAATATTCCTAATTTGAAACTACAACTCACCAACCTCCATATTTGACTTCCAAGGGTTGTACTCATGCTTACACAAGACCTTCTGACTCATAAAAGATTCTAAATTCCACCCACACAAATATATGAAGATAAATCAATTCAAGTGCATGTTGGTCAGTTTGTTCTACCATTTATCTCATTTAGAGTTACATCCACTACAACCAAACCCATCTAGGTAAGATTTCCTTTTGTTGTGTGAGTTCATCTAAAGCTAAAACCTATTGATTCAATTAAGTACCCAATGCAAATTGTCACTCATGACTTCTTGTAAGTGGTATGGAGCCAAAAATATAGAGATCAACCCTCAAACTTCTTATACCAATTAATCAAACCCATCACTCATGACTGCTCATGCAAGTGGTGTGAGGGTTGGGATTCTGGGTTAACCCTGAGCCTCATACACAAATTCTCATATTCATCAATGTGGCATTTTTGGTATATTTTTCCTTCCCCTCAACTATTTTGACACCTAGATATTCTACCACTTTCATGCTATCATATGCTTTTGGTGTGGAAAATTGGGACTTGTTAACTATCATGTGAATCTTCTCTTTTCCTTTATTTTGCATGCCATGTTAAGAGATTCCATTGGTTGAACCTAGCTCAGACTAATTCAGCATGTTTGGGTGTGAAGGAGGATGATTCCTAGCCCAAGCATACCCATCCATACATCTTAGGACTATCGGTTTGGTCACACAAGTTGCAAAAAAAAAATTACACCCCTTTGCAACTTTACACTGCTTGAATTTCACACTTTTTCCATCAACTGAAAAATTCACACCATGGGAAAATACCTCTGAGATATAAAAACTAAGAGAGGCTATTGTAGAGGGGACCAACACAATCTCTTAGACTTAGACAAAAAGTTTCTAAGCATCACGACTTTTGAGTAATAGCATGTCAAAGATTGTAGCCCTCTTGCACTTTATACTCTTAAGGGATTGAGCTAGTTGAACATAGCTCAGACTAATTCGACATGTTTGGGTGTGAAAGAGGACCATTCCTACCCTAAGTGTACCCATCTATATGTGTTGTAACTATTGGTTTGGTCACACGAGTTGCAAAATTAAAGCTACACCAATTTGCAACTTTACACTACTTGCATTTGACACTTTTTCCATGAATTGAAAAGATGACACCATGGGAAAACCCCTCTAACATATAAAAATATGAGAGAGGTTATTGTAAAGGGGGCCAACATGATCCCATAGCCTTAAACATAATGTTTCTAGGCATCATATTTTCTGAGTAACAACTAGTCAAAGATTGTAGCCCTTTTCCACTTTAGACTCTTAAGGGATTTCATAGGTTTAACGTAGCTCAAACTGATTCAGAATGTTTGGGTGTAGAAGAGGACCATTCCTATCCTAAACATACCCATCTAGATGGTTTGGTCACATGGGCTACAAAAAATGTTACACCCCCTTTCAAATTTACACTGTTTGCATTCGACACTTTTTCCATCAACTAAAAAATAACCACGAGAAAATGCCTCTGAGATATCAAAAATAAATATATCTAATTGTATAGGAGCCCAACATGATCCTGTAGCCCCAGAAGAAAATTTTCTAAGTGTCATGGTTTTTGAGTAATAGCTCGTCAAAGATTGCAGTGCTTTTGCACTTTAGACTCTTAAGGGATTGAGTCGATTGAACGTAGCTCAGATTGATTAAGTGTGTTTGGGTGTGAAAGAGGACCATTCCTATCCTAAAGATACCCATTCAGACATGTTGGAACTGTCAGTTTGGTCACACGAGTTGCAAAACGAAAGTTACACCCCTATGCAACTTTACACTACTTGCATTTGACACTTTTTCCATCACCTAAAAAGTCGACACCATGGGAAAATTCCTATGAGATATCAAAAAAAAGAAATATGATTGTAGAGGGGCCTAACATGATCTCGTATTCTTAGAAAAAAATTTCTAAGCATCACAAATTTTGAGTAACAACTTGCCAAAGATTGTTGCCCTTTTGCAGTTTGGACTCTTAAGGGATTTCATTAGTTGAACATAGCTTAGAATGATTCGACATGTTTGGCCACAAAATAGGACCATGCCTAGCCTAAAAATACCCATCCATATGTATTGGAATATTCAGCTCCGTCACACGAGTTGCAGAACAAAAATTACACCCCTTTGCAACTTTATACTGCTTGCATTTGACACTTTTTCTATCAATTGATAAGTACAAGTTATTTTCCAGAGCATGTGAAATTATGATATTGCTATCAGGATTCAACCATGTAGTTTCAATTCAAACTCATTGACCCATGTTTCATGAGTTGTGGTTCACAAGAACCCATCTCTCATGATAGTGAATGGTCCACTCTAACCTAATAGCAATATCATAACTTTTTCTATCAACTAAAAAATTGACACCACGGGAAAATTCCTCCATGATATCAAAAACCAAGAGAGGTTATTGTAGAGGGGCCCAATTTTATGTCATAGCCTCAAATGGAAAGTTTCTAAGCATCATGGTTTTTGAGTAATAGCTCTTAAAATATTGCAGCCCTTTTGCACTTTGGACTCTTAAGGGATTGAATCGGTTGAATGTAGGTCAGATTGATTTGGAATTTTTGTGTGTGAAATAGGATCATGCCTAGCCTAAATTTACCCATATTAATGTGTTTGAATAGTCAATTTAGTCACATGAGTTGTACAATAAAAGTTACACCCCTTTGCAACTTTACATTGCATAACTTTTGTTGGAACTATTTGTTTAGGCCTCAAACTAGGGCATAGGCTTAACTTTTGAATCCACCAGCTAAATTTTCTCATATTTTTTATTATTGATGCTTATATTTGTATGGGACGATGTGCCAAGCTTCATGATTTATCTGCACATGCATGTTCCTTTTCCACAAAGCCCTTGATTTCCTAGCTTTTACATGGAAATTTGTCTATTTTTAGTGCAAATTATTTTATTTTACAAATTTTCAAGACTAGGGACTATTTAGGCATATTATAAATGTCTAAATACATCTTCCATATGAATTTCGAGAGCCGACTAATCCATTTAGTAATTGTTGTTCCATAACAGTCCTTAGAAAGAGGCTTAATTTGACTGTAAGTAGTTTGGCCAATTTTGTACAAATTAACCCCATATGATTTTAACACATGTCTAATAAGAATTATAAGGGTATCAAAATTAGGCTTTAGATCCCCATTATTAGGTATAAGAAGAAATTTATATAAAAATCATGTCTATGAATGGCTACAAGCTCATAACCTATAGGGTGCATAAGGGCACTTGATATCATATGTGAACCTACATCAACCTTGAAAAAGTGCTCAAGGGAAAGTATGGTAAGGGTGAGGTATTTGGAAACCACACTCATGTTCAAAGATAATCCTTTTCAATCTAGTTTTTTTATGATTGATAACACCTATAGGGGTAAAGATAATGATGGGGTTAGAGAACAAGAAAACACAGTGCTACAAATCAAGAACATAGTCATGTTTTCAGCCACCTACAAGTGACAGGCAACAAGATAATGCTGCATGAAACTACGAAAACTATCATAGTCACAAGCAAGGTATATCAATCATGGGACAAAAATAAATTTTCATGGAGGTAGATTGTATTATGAGAGGTAGTCATATGAGCATATGCAACCGTCCAAGGTATACAAATGCATCAGTGAAGAATAGAAATGGAATGATAGTGCTAACTAGAGTGACAATGACACATGCCAATGATACTTATCATTGTGATTATGAAAATAACTCACCATACCCAAATTTCAAAGAAACTATAATACATATTCAAGGTTTACAAAGAAAATTATGTGAGGGGGCAGCAACTTGATCACCATGAGACACCATACATAGTGAGCTCACTAGCTTGCCAATGTAGTAGCATTGACAAGGTAGTGAGATGTTTGATAAAATGCCTCTAAGAAATGGGGTCTTGTGGTTATAATGGGTGATAATTTCCAATAATCAGTTATTTGACACCTCTTGTAGCATGGCCAAATTTATTCTATTTTCCCTCTTTGACTAATTTTGATACCTTATTTTTTCTTACAATTCTCACTACCTTGTCAATGCTAGTGAGCTCACTACATTGTCAATGTGGTAGCAATGAAAATATAGTGAGCTATTTGAAAAAAAATGCCTCAAAAAAATGGGGTATTCTAGTGATGTACATCACCAAGAGACCCCATTTATTTGTCGCATTTTTTCAAAAAACTCACTACCTTGTCAATGCATCTACATTGGCAAGCTAGTGAGCTCAATACCTTGTCAATGTTGTAGCATAGACAAGGTATTGAGTTGTTTGAAAAAATGTCTCCAAAAAATGGGGTCACCTGGTGATATACTACCTTTTCTATGCTACCGCATTAACAACTTCACACCAATATTCATATGAACTTCGAACCAGAACATATGTACAAACTTGGAACCAAAACATATGTAAACTTGAAATATAGAAATGAAAGGTCTAGCTATCAACTAATCTTGATGTGCATACTCTAAATTTTAATACAAATTAATGTGCATACTTACAAATTAATAAGAAATAATGTGTGTACTTAAAAATTAGTCCAAAAACCCATATGGGTCTACTCTACTCTTTATTGTGTCAAGTATTGCCTCATGGTTAGACTCATGCACCTTCCACAAGGTCTTGTTCAAAGGTCTACACGCATATTTGATCAAATGAACATTGGATGCCACAGCAAGGTTTGAGTAATGAAGAATTTTTCAATGTGTGTCAAAGTCCTTAAATAACCAAACATAAACACTCTTATGTGGGTAGCTTCTAAGCCATGCTCCAGTAACAACCACTGAGCCTATAGGGTATTTGATGTTTTCTCCATCTATGACTAGGGCTTCCAAATTTTTTTCCTCAACACAATGACACAAGCAATAATCTATTTCCTCTTCATTTTTTTTATCTACAATAACTACATAAACATTCCCTACATTAATATGTGTAGAAAATTAGATGAAATTAATCAACAATAAAAATACACTAGTTACAAAGTAAGATACAATAGGAATTTCAAAAACTATGCAAGTAGATATATTACCTAGTTGAACTAGATTTGATATGTGGTCAAAGTTAACTGATGATTTCATCTGTGTCAATTCCAATTTCGTCGAATGCCGATACATGTGAAATGGGCTAAGATAATTTAACTGCCATTCATCAACCCACTCCTTTGACTTGCACTCATTATAGGATTGAATTGTACATGAAGAACAAAAGCATGCCATCTTCCACATATGGATACTCCATGAACTTGCATTTGAGAGAAGGAAAGAGTGTAGATGACTTTATCATGTTACTGTACAATAATCCTCATATGGTGCAATATTAGTATCATCTATCAACCAAAAAAATCTACAAACTAAATAATTACCTTCATTACCTAGACCCATCTAAGCATTACACCACTTGACAATTGATTTTGCATCTACAAAATTTGTATTTTCTTTATACTTTAACTCTTCTCATGCTAATTCTCTTTTGATACATTCTCTGACACCATCATGCTCCCTCTTTCCATGATCAACCTCACAAAAGTTCCACATATATTGAACACTTGTAATAACATGCATCTTGCTTAACCAATAGAACATCTATGAGTTCATGAACTATGATGCATAGTTATACAACCATACTATATGCTAAATGTATGCTATGCCCCTCCTATCCAAATCATTGTAGAACAACTGAAAGAAACCTTGCACAAACTCTATAGAATGTGTGTGATCATCACTAATGTATTAGTGGTAATCCCTCAATACCTTCTTGTTATGATCTGTACTATCAACTGCATGAATGAATGTTATGTGCACAAATATAGAAACCTATGTGGAGTTGTAATATTGTGATTGCACCTCATGTTGTGGCTATAGAGTGTAGTTCTCTACAAAGTTGACCACTAAAACAATGCTACCAACTAGAAAGGTGTCATTTCATAACTTGTATTGTAAATCCAACCATGGATCTCTATGGGTATTCCTTGCGTACTCATACACTATACTTTCAGGAAATGTAGACATAAACTGATACACTAGAATCTTTTGAATAACCAAATCACACCCTTTTGCTTGATTACCATCTTTTGTATTGTAGGCCACTATTTTATACTTTTCTGAAGTCTACTAGTTCCATTCCAACCAAATGTGTGATTTCCATATGTCCAGATATTGGAATACATTGTGAGCCACCGCAATGTTGACATGTGCCATCCAAGCATAGTTTCCTATAGAATATTTGGCCTTCCTCTCTTTCACATAAATTTTTTGATAAGAAGTCTCTTGAAGATGTTGGTGGGGCATGTATGTCACAATCCTGCAAAAAATTGTTAGTATGCGAATCTAAACATATAGAATGATAAACATCAAAATGGTTACAATATGTAATCTACAACAAGAAGTAGTGCATGTGTGATTTATCTTGGCATAAAAAGGTTTTAGGATTTCAAAATATCTTTGAAAAACTTTAATTTGAGGATAATCCTCTAGAAATTTATGATTTTTTTTTTGGATCGTATCCAAAAAATTCTTTGGATGTGGCTAACAATCTTAACTACAAATTCTCCTTACCACACCCTTTTGATTGAAAGACACCCTTGTGTTATTCTTCCAATAGTCTTCAATTAGATCTCAATGCTTCAACAACCGGTTTATCTTTTCATGGTGGTCTCCCTGAGAATTCCCATAATTTAGTGGAATCAGTGTCCTCAATTCTTTGTTTCCTTTGAATGGTTCTTGATAAAGATTTTCTATTAATTCTCAATTGTTGACTTGTCTCTCTAATGAGATGATCTTTCCTCATTTGATTACTTACTATTGTTGATGTAATGACACGTCGTGTGACATTAGTGTGAGGTCTTACCCACACTCTCATATGCATCCATTAGATTCTCCACAATAGTTTTTTCACTTGAAGCATTTGATGTTCTCAAACTAAGAGTCTTCATGATGGACCTATACTTTATACTTCACATCATTTCAACAAATAGTTGACATCTTGCTATCTCATTTACCTTTTCAAAGAACAATCAACAAATCTTATGATCATATCTTCTACAAGTGCATTTTGGAATCTTACCTTCCATTGGCTGCAAAATATTCTCATCAATATTAATCAAAAACTTTGTGTTTCTATGCAAAATTCTAGGCGGTGTTCTCAAAGGTAAATTCATCTCAACATTAGCAATTGTTTTCAACACTTAAATGAGATAGGCTAGATGGTGTACCTTCAATTGAGGATGGAATAGATGACATAATTTGAAATTGAGATGGGAATGATGGCATACCTCCTTCCTCAAATGTGAGTGATGATGTACTCTCAACTTGAGATGCGCTAGATGGTGTCCCTAGGTATGTGCATGATCATTATGGAAACAATAGGCAGTTAAGTGGCGATGAAAATTCAAAACAAACAAAGTTATACAACTTTAAGTAAAAATTTGAATAAGTTATCTATATTATTTCAAAAATATGTAAGAATAGAATCTGTAGCAAATTCAATTTAGTTTCTAAACTACTAGGTTTATTTTAGAAAAAAAATCTATTTGGTGAAAATTTGAAATTTCAATGCAATAGTACTTAAATTCCAGGGAAAAAAATAAGAAGTAGGTGTTTGTCTGACCACCCTAACCACAATAAAATGATAATATTTTTTTCTAAGATTTTAGATATAACTAGAGGACTTATGTCCTGATGTGATGCATAATTTTTTGTAATTTTTTTCCAAATAATTAATTAATTATGAATTTTTTATTACAACTTTTAAAAAATATAGAAACTTGTATGTCTAATCACCTTAACTTGGTCACAACTTCATGAAATTGATTTTTTTTAATCGTATAGTATGCAAAGCATAGAATGTGATGCATGCTTCAGATTTAATAAATATGATACCATTTGAAAGCTATAGATATTTTTCAATCAGCCTATCAATCAGGACTTTAGTCATAATTCAAATAGAAAATGAATAATAATAATTTATTAAATTCAAAGTAAAGCATAATTTATATTGGTGGAAGGATGAGAATCTCCTTTAAAAACCCTTTTTGTTTCATCAATTTTTGGTAAAAAAAAAAAGTTGTCAGCCACATACCCTACACATACCCATCATATTGCCACTTTTTGGCTCATCATGATCATGCAAATACCTCCCTCCATATTCACTTGTGTTAGATGGTTTCACTTCATATTCACTTGTGGTAGAGGGTGTGTCTCCATTTATGGTATTCAAATATCTTTTAGCACAAAGGTTTTGTATTCATTCTCTTTATGCCGCCAATTCCATTTTCTTCTTGATGGTTGAGGTTCCACTTCAATTGGCATTTCTTAATCAATCATTTCTAATTTCTTCTTCTCATGATGTTCCCTCATCCATGCTACTTTCTTTACATTCTTAGCTTCTATCTCTTCTTTTGGTGGTTTAATGCTTTATTGTTTACTTAGCATGATAGATAATTTTATTTGTAGCATGATAAAGAGACAAATATTAGTTCTTATGAGGCTTTTCTATGAGGCATTTTTTTAAATAGCCCACTACCTTATCAATTCTACCACATTGACAAGGTAGTGGGGTGTTTGAAAAAAATCATCATAGAAATGGGGTCTCATGGTGATGTATTGAGCTCACTACCTTTTAATGGAGACCTTGTAATGGGGTATGGAATCTATCCAAACATGAATAAATATATTACAAACTTTCACAAAGATACAATTGGCTTGAGTATAAATCCAAATGCCACTAGTTTTTTCTTGACATCCTGCCTTTGGAACAAGGTATCTAGGCATCAATAAAATCATTGAAAGAAAGAGGGATTGTTTGAAAAAATGTTTTGGTAGACATGTATGGAAAATTTGGTAGCATAGACAAGATAGTCAACTATTTGAAAAAGATTCCTCAAAGAAATGTGGCCTCATGGTGATGCACAACACCATGAGACCACATTTCTTTGAGGAATTTTTAAAACAACTTATTTCCTTTTCTATGTTTTTTGATAAATTTATTTGGTAGACATGAATGCAAAATTTGGTAGCATAGACAAGGCAATCAATTGTTTGAAAAAAATTCTCAAAGAAATGTTGTCTCATGATGACACACATCACCATGAGACCACATTTCTTTGAGGCATTTTTTCAAAGAGTTGATTTCCTTGTCTATGTTGTTTGATAAAATTCTTTGGTAGAAATGTATGGAAAAATTGGTACCATAGACAAGGAAATCAACAACTTTGGTAGAACTGTTTGAAAAAATTCCTCAATGAGATATGTCTTCATGGAATGTAATGATTGTAGGATATTCAAAAAGTGGATTTGTTGAAAAGGCTTTAGAAAATTTCAAGAAAATGTACTTTCTAGGTGTAAAAATGAATTCCACCACATTTTCCAATATCCCAAATGCCTATACCAAAATGGAAGCTTTGGAAAGGGGTATGCACATCCATAGAAAAGGATTGAGAAATGATGTGTTATACTACATACTTATAACTACTCTCATATATATGTGTATACAAAATGTGGAAGCATACACAAGGTAGGTCAATTGGTTTAACAAAACTCCTCAAAGAGATGTGGTTTAAAATGTAATTGGCAAGTGTAAAGAATTATGTAGTTTAAAATATGACAAGAAGGGCTAAGGTGATAATGATAAATAAACAATGATGAAGATGTGGAATATTCATAATAACAAAGTCAAAGCATTGTATTAAGTATGTATGATAAGGGATGATAAAGAAACATTTAATATAAATATAAGGAAAATTTAAAGAAAATGTGTAAAGACTTCACATGCCTGATAAAAATAAAATCTAATGGAGTTCTACCCACTTATGTAGTCATTTTTCTTCTTGCATCAAACTCGTCAACAATTTTAGTTTTTCACAAGCATGTTTACTTTTTAACTGTCAATTGTATATCACTCTTCAATAGAATTACTAACAACAATACAAATAACCAATGTATAATGTTAAATTCCTATAATTAAATCACAATTAACATTGAAACACTACACAATTTGAGACTTGAATTGATATATATCAAATTCGATGTGAAAAATATTTTATTTCTTCATTCCTAAGTTGGTAAACCATAAAAAGGTGGTGGAAAGTTTATGCAAAGGTCGTAGATTATGAAAACATTGCATGTGCACTTCTCAACAACATCAAAAATATTCTTTTTGTCAGAACACGTGCATAACCAGGAGAATAACAAAGCATGTGGGACTAGATCACGAATGTGTTGACATTTTTACCATTTTAAGAGAAATCCAAAATTCACTTGCATTTTAATGTGCTCACGTTATAACACATGCACATTTTTTATTGCTATAAAAAATGGCTATATCTCAACTTCTTCAAAGCACGCTCACATTATGAAAAAAGTTTATTTTCTAAAGGTTACCTCTCTTTCTCTCTCTCCTTAACCATCCATCCCTACTTAGCCATGTATACCTCTCACTTAACCCTAAACCCTATCCCTAAGTCTTCAACCCTCGACACTATGCCTTAAACCCTAATCCCTCAAACCTATACCCTTAAACCCTTAATACCTTAACCCTTAAACCCTAAACCCATATATATATATATATATATATATCCCTCCCACTCCTTCAAACCTCAACCCTATATGCTCAACCGAATACCCTAAACCCTCAACCCTAATCCCTCAAACCTAAGACCTCAACCATTAAAGCTTCTACCCTAAACCCTTAACCCTCAACCCATAATCCCTAAACCATTAATCCCTCAACCCTAATCCATCAACTCTCAACCCTTCAAACCTAAACTCTCAACCCTAATCCCTACACCTTCAATTCTTAAACCCTAAACCCTCATCCCCTATACCCTCTACCCTATACATTGCACCCTCAACCCTAATCCCTCAACTATATACCCTCAACCCTCTATCCTCAACTCTAAACACTCAACCCTCAACCCTTAAACCCTCTACTCTCTACCCTAAAAATAATATCCTCTACCCTCAACACGAATCCCTCAACCCTATACCCTCAAAACTTAAACCCTTAAAGTGTCTATCCTAATCCCTCAACCCTATATGCTCAACTCTTAAACCCTTAAATCCTCAACCCTTACCCTAATCCCTCAAACATTAAACCCTCATACCTCTACCCTCTACCATATACATTAAACCCTCAACCCTAAATTCTCAACCCTCTACCTTACACGTTGGATCCTCAACCATAATCCCTCAACCCAATACCCTAAAACCTATATACTCAACCCTATACCCTCAACCATAATCCCTCAACCTTAATCCCTCAACCCTCAACCTTGTCCCTCAACTCTTATATGCTTAAACCGTCAACCCTTAACCCCTCAACCCAATACCCTATAAATTAAACACTCTACCCTATACATTGGACCCTCAACCCTCTATCGTCAACCCCTATCCCTCTCTCTCTCTATCTATCTCACCTTTCTCTCCCTACCTCTCTCCTACACTCTATTATTATCTATATATACCCTCTGCCTCTTTCTACATACCTCTCACTCAATCACTCCCTACCTCTCTCTCTCTATTTGTCTCTCTCTCTCTCCCTCTCTCTACCTCCCTCTCTCCTAGCCTCTCTAATTGACTCTATCTCCCCTCTCCCTCTTTATAGGTACCTCTCACTCAATAACTCCCTACCATTCTATCCAAATCTCTCTCTCTCTCTAAAACCTTAAACCCTCAACCCTCAACCCTTAATCCCTCAACCATAATCCCTCAACCCTCAACCCTTAAACCCTAAACCCTCAACTGCTCAACCCTAAACCCTAAACCCTCATCCCTCAACCCTTAAACCCTTTAAACCTCAACCCTTAAAACATTAAACTCTCAACCCTTAAACCCTTAATCCCTCAACCCTCTACCCTATACATCAGGCCCTCTGCTTGAATCCATCAACCCTCTACTCTCAAGGCAATACATTAAACCCTCAACCCTCTAGGTACTCAACCCTATACCCTCAATTATCAACCCTCTACCCTATACATTGGATGCTTAACCCTCATCTCTCCCTGTCCTTCGCTCCTCTTCTCTCCTTATCACTATCTCACTTCTCCCATGATCTATCCCTCCCTCTCTACCCTAATCCCTATATCCTATAACTCAACTCAACAACCCTTAAACCCTCAACCCTAAACCCTAAACCATCAACCCTCTACCCTCAACTCAATACCCTAAACCCTCAACCCTAATCCCTCAAGCTGAAGCCCTCAACCCTTAAACCCTTAAACCCTCTACCCTAAACCCTCAAGCCTCATCCCTTAATCCCTAAACCCTAATCCCTCAACGCTCAACCCTTAAACCCTAAAACGTCAACCCTTAATCCCTCAGCCCTAATCCCTCAACCCTCAACCCCTATACCTTCTACCCTATACATTAGACTATCAATCCTAATCCCTCAACCCTATACCCTCAACCCTCTACCCTCAACCTAATACCCTAATACCTCAACCCTATTTAACCTCAACCCTATACCCTCAATTCTCAACCCTCTACCATATACATTGGATCCTCAACCCTCATTTATATTTCTCCTTCCCTCCTCTTCTCTCCTCTCTATCTCACTTCTCCCTCCATCTCTCCCTCCCTCCATCTATCCCTCTCTACCCTAATCACTCAACCATATACCCTCAACCCACAAACAATTAAACCCTCAACCCTAAATGCTCAACCCACAACCCTTAAACCCTCTACCCTCTACCCTTAACCAAGTACCCTAAACCCTCAACAATATAGCCTGAACCCTTTAAATCTCTACCCTAAAACCTATTCCTTCAACCCTTAAACCCTAAACCCTAAACCCTCAACCCTTAATCCCTCAACCCTCAATCCCAAAACCCTCAACCCTCAACCCTCAACCCTTAATCCCCCAACCCTAATCCCTCAACCCTTAAATACTAATCCCTCAACCCTCAGCCCTTAAACTCTAATCCCTCAACCCTTAAATCCTTAAAACCTCAACCCTCAACCCTCTACCCTCTACCCTATACATTAAAACTTGAAACCTAAATTTCCAACCATCTACCCTATACATTGAATCCGCAACCATAATTGCTCAATCCTATACCCTCAACCCTCAACCCTAATCCCTCAGCCCTAAATCCTTGAACACTCAACCTCATCCCTCAATTGTCAAACCCTTAAACCCTCAACCCTAAAGCCCTCTCAACACTTTAACAATTAAACCCTCAACCCTCTACCTATACATTAAAACCTCTACCCTATACTCTCAACCCCTATCCCTCTCTCTCTCCTACCCTATATAATTTTTTTTATCTACCCTCTCCCTCTTTCTATGTACCTCTCACTCAATCAATCGTGATTGCTCTCTCTCCATCTCTCTCTTCCTCTCCATCACTTTGTCTCTCTCCCTCTCCAAAACTCTCTCTCTCTCTCTCCCACTCCCTCTCTCTCCCTATCTCTCAGGTCTCTCCCTCCCACCCGCTCTCTCTCAGTTCTCTCCCTATAACACCCAACCTAGGTAACTCTCTCTCTCTCTCTCTCTCTCTCTCTCTCTCTGGCTCTCCCTCCCATCCCACAGGTTAGGTCCCTCTCCTCCACCCATACTCTCCAATTTTCTATCCCTCTCTTTCTTAGGTCTCTCCCTCCCACATCCTCTCCTTTTCTTGGGTCTCTCTCTCACTCCTCTATCTCACTCCTCTCTCTCATACTCCTGTATTACACTCCTCTCTCCTATCTATCAAGTCTCTCCTCTAGTTCCCTCACACTCTCAGGTCTCTCCTTTGGAACCCTGGCTGCATGTCTCTCTTTCTCTCTCTCTTTCTCTCCCTCCTCTCTCTCTCTCCCTCTCTCTCAGGTCTCTCTCTCTGCCTCTCTGGCTCTCTCTCCACCCTACCTGGGGTTAAGTCCTCCTCTCCCCTCCCTTTCTCTTAGGTCTCTCCCTTCCACCCCCGCTCCCTCTCTCAAGTCTCTATCTCACTACCTCTCTACCCCTCTCTCTCTCTCAGGTCCCTCCCTCCTCTCCCTTCCACCCTACCTAGACAACTTTCTCTCTCTCTCTCTCTTAAAATTCTCCCTCTCTCTAAAGACATACATACATACATATACATACACTAATACATACATACATATACATACAATTATACATGCATGCATACATACATATACATATGTAATGATACATACATACAAACATACATACATATATACATTCATACATACATACATACATACATACACACATACATACATACATAAATAAATACATACATACATACATACATACATACAGGCATGCATACATACATACATAAATACATGTCATACAAGCATACATACATACATACATACATACATACATATATATATATACATACTTTTAACAGAGTAGCATTTAACACAAAGCAAGACATAACATGAGTGTGTTATAATACACTCACGCTATTTGTTGCTTTGGGAATCCCCAAGCCTCGAGCTTGGTATTTTCTTTGGAATAGCAAGGTCCAAAGGCTTGGAGTTCCTTCCTAATATCAAACATGTGTTCTTACAAATTCTACAATATTTCACATAATCGCGTTCGTGCTAAGCATAAGGTTTGCACATCTTTCAAGATCAAACAAATCAAACACCTTGGTAATGTTACTCTCTCTCATAACTATCTAATGATATAATTTTTTTCACATTTTGACAATGTTAAGCCTTTGATCTTTAATTTATTTTTTTTGTGTCTATTTTTTGGCAAAAAATAGTGTTTGGTATTTTTTTCTTTATAAATTAACCATTCATCAAAATTTCAAATAAATTATATTTTTAGAAACTAGACTCCATTCTACACATTAAAAAAGAAAATCAATTATTTTTCAAAATTTATAGGGGTAGCACGGCCAAAATTCTAATTTTCAGGAAGTGTCCACTTTAAAAATTAGTTAAAAAAAAAATTCCTTAAAAAATTATTAGAAAAATTGGGCATAAACTACATCCTGTTAGCTAATTTCTCATTGAAGTGGTTTTAAAAATATCAAAAAAAGGTTAACCTTTTGAGGGAGCCACAAAAGTTGCAATGTTATGTTTTTTTTACAAAAACAACACCAATTTTTATGGTTCCCTCTTTCGAATCACTTAATCTCTACCATTTTCAAAGAAAAAAAGTAATTTAGAAAGTAGACTCAAAGAAATACGATCCTGGTTTTTGTTGCATCTAAATTTTTTGAGTGTAACTATCCTCAATTTCACATCCAAGGTCATTATTTCTTAATTTTTTTAAAAAAGTTGCCACTTAAGACCCCTTTTTAGCCCCCCATCTTTTTGCACTTACCCACTATTAGTGAAGCAATAATTGAATGAACCAACTATTCATTCATAGCTCGACATGTTGACTTCCAACATACTTTCCACTTAGAGCATACATCTAAACCCTATAAATACATCCTCAAAAATCTATAGCATAACAATCATCCATTGTGGAATGTGGAGCATTCCAATTAGGTACTCTGTCACTATAACTCTACCATATCTAAGCGACGCACTATCAAGTCTAAATTCAACTACAAAGGACTTCAAGGCTTGAAACTTTAGATTTAGAATCCTCCAACATGAACCAAAATTACCTTAGAATTCAATGATAAGATTCTTAATGGAGGAGAAATACATACCATAAAATAGGTTCTCTAAATACTAAAAACTACATTCCTAACTTTGTAATATATCCAACATATTTGATCAACTCTAGACCAAAATTTCTTCAACAATGGAATGAGTTGACATCACTGACAATACCAACTTTAATCATTCTTAACAAACATTAGCAATACATCAATGTTGATGTTAGAATAATTTTGACATCAATGACAACACCATAGTAACATCATCTACCATACATTCACCAACCTTGTAATAACCCTCCTAGTTGCTAGTTGGACTCAGTAGTTTTTTCATGCTTTGATTGGATACATTGATGCTATGATAGTACTAGTTTTGTGTGATTGGTTAGTTAGACATTTGATGATGCTGTTATTCCATTTGTGGACATGATTATTTCATATGACATTGTGGTTGGCGATGTTAGTTTATTTTCAGAATTATATTATGATGCAGTGATTTAATAAATTATGTCATGAAATGAATTGTTAGTTAGAAGTGTCAATTTATCAATCATATTATAATTGTTAGGATAGATGTGATGAAAGACAGTGTAGCATCACTCATTGCGAGTGCTCTGTTATGCTGCGATTCCTTCTCACAATACAATGCTTTGATTTTATATATATATGCACATGTACATGACTTCATTTGTATGCAGGTATTGCAGGTACATAGTCTCGATTCCACCTACTTCGACAGGATAGGGTGAGCACCAATAGCCCAATGGTCAAATGTTGAAATAGAGGTGACAATGAAGTCATCTCGAGTCCCATGTTCTCAAACTGTCGAATTGATTGGTATTGTACATTTTTTTTTTCTTGTAGTTGTTGTCATTTTTGGTTTGTGTTTGTGTATTGTCGTATTTTATCAATGTGGCACTTTATAAGTTATGATTTATTTAATTTAAATGATTGTGTATTTTAATGTCAGAATAAATTGTTTTTAAATATTTAGAAGTTTTAGTTTTAATGTTATGCATCTTATTAGATACTAATTAAATATTAAAATGTATTTATTATTTTGATTAATTATCTTTCTAAGGATAATTATTAAAATAAATTATATTTTGTGCAAAACAAATAAATCTTGCAAAAACAGTTTTGAAAATAGAAAAAAGAAAAGAAAAGGAAACTCAACTAAAATGAAATTAGATAGTTCTTTTTATGAGATATTTTTTTAAAAAATTTGAAAGAAAGGAAAAAGAGGCATCTTTTATTAGTTGCAGAATGGTGAATTTTCATTCACGGGAAGAATGTGACAGAATTTTCAATAGAAAATAAAATAAAAATAATGTCAGGAAAAGGGGGAAATCTTCGGTAGTTTTTGAAAGGGATTCTGTCAATTTATTGTTGCATGTTTTGGGAAGGGCTTCAGAGACAATATTGAATTTGAAGATGAGCACGATGTTCTGAAGAAGAGGAAGAACGAAAGTTGTTTGGGAAGACTGTCGGGATCAAGTGAGCTTCATCAATTTTCTCAACCAAGCATAGGATTCCAGGTTCCACTCTCTTCTCTTATTTTTAAAAATCTGTAAAAAGAATAGAAAAGGGCTTGAATTAATTTTTACTTGTAATGGAAAATAAATAAACAAATGAATAAATATGGTTAATTGTCTGAAAGAAAGAAAACTTTTGTTTAAATAGAAGATAAACAGAAGAAATTAAAACTATTCTTTAAAAGATATTTTGTAACTTTATTTTATTTTAATTTAATTTTAATTTTTGACTGTAAATGAAATCTATTTTTAAATCTTGGGAAAAAAATTGTTCTAGTTTCTCTAAAATCTAGTTATGGGAAAAGAATGTCCTTAATTTCATTTCTTAAATGTACTGTTGTATATATATATATGTGTGTGTGAAATATATCCATGCATTTAAATTCTGTTGATCTGTCTATCTGTGTCATGGACTTATATATATATATTGATTTCTATAGTTATATATATATATATATATATTTATATAATATATATGAGTCTGTTATTTTCGTATTATAATTTTTTTGAGAGTTTGAAATGAAATAAAATCATTTTCTGGGCCATATCGACTATCAGAATTGTACCAGGGGCGGAGATTAATTTTATTAAACCCTGTGTTTTGTTTTTGGTTTTAAAATAAAATTTATTTTGGCCGAATAGGCCATTGGAATCTGTATACAAACGGATTTTTATTTATTAAGATTGTGTGTTCATTTGTTTTTTTTTAAAACAAAAAAATATAGAATAAAAATTATATTGTATGGGGTTTGGGGAGGGGTCGACAGTCCGTACCCACCCCGCTCCCCTGTGGCACGGACTGCCACAGTAGTCCGTAGGACTGCTGCATACAGCAGCCCGTGGGGACTACGCGACAGTCCCCACTTGCTCTCTACCTGCAGGCAGTGTGGGGGCCGTCGGCCCTTCTCTTTTTTTTGGGTAGTTTACATTTTATTTATTTAATTTTTTATAATTTTATTTATATATAAATATATATATATATGTTTTGGTGAATATTTATTTTATTAAATATTGTAATTATAATTTATTTTATTTTAAATAGATTTATAATTATTTTATTTAATATTATTTTCATTTTAAAAATGTAATTTTTGTATAAAGAAAATAATGTTTATTTATAGATTAGTATATAGTTGGAGGGTATTTTTTTTTTGTTGAACAAATAATTTAATCAGAAAATTAGTTTTATTTCGTTCTATAAATGGATTATTATGAGTTAGTTTTATTTTATTATTTTTGAAAATGAGAATCTTATGTTTAATTATTTTCTTTTGTTGTTGTAACGATTAGTGAGATTAAGTTAATAGAATGATCAGGAATAAATCACATTAAATTTGTTATTGTCCTGCAAAATTAATTTGTGTGTCCTTCCGTTATGGTTATCATTTTGTGTTGTCCTTGAGGGAACCCTATTGTCTTGCAATCCTTGATCCAGAGGCATGTTTATTTTTGACTGTTGTTTTCATCTTAGTTATACTTTTGGAATTGAAACTTTTTGGTTGTGTTTGGGAGGGTTGAACAGTGTGGTTAAGACTTTTGGTTATGAGTATCGTGAGAGGGTCAATGCCTCACATGTTCTTGTTTTGGGTTTTATGCTTTATATGTTTTAGTTCAACCCTTGCCTAGTTTTTGGTTTATGTTAGGGGTCTTAGGGAGAGTGGCTCTTCGTGGGGGCCGGCGCCTCGGTTAAGAGGAAGTGCATAGGATAACCCATGTAAGAGTAGTAAAACAAGTGATAACATAAAAATAGAATTAGGGGGATGGGTAGTAAAACACTCAAGATAATAAAAATTGGATTCCTCATCTATGTATTAGGGCTAACATAGACTAATGATAGATTGAGAAGGCCATGGTCGAAAAAGTCATAATCTCATCTTCATGAGAGGTTATCGACTCCGCATGAGCTACCCTATGGTGTCGGCACCTCAAGTAGGAGGAAGAGCCAGGAGATCCATAGATGGGTGTCGGTGCCTCAAGTTGGAGGAAGAGCCAGGAGATCCCATGAGAGCTATGTGATGACACTCTCCACTAGACTTCCTGTTTGCCTTGTTGATTTTTTCCTCTGGAAATGTATTTTGGATTTTGAATGTTGTATCAGTTTGCTTAGTTTCGTACTCCAATTGTTGATTCAGATTCTTGTGAAAGTGATTATGAACGTTCTTTGGTGGCTTATTATTGTTATTGCTTGGTATAATTGTAATCTCTGAGTTTGTATTTGAGTTTGTACCTTGTTGTTCATGGAGTCAGTCGGACAATCTTGGTCGAGTTAACTTCATTGTCACCTCTGAGCACGGGGGGTGAGTTATCTATAATTCACATGGTTGGGTGGAACTTGCTCCGCACCGTTGGGTTCCCCATCAGCATCCTTTGTTCACAACATTTTCGCAGTTGGAGTTATACCAATGCTTACTTTGTTATTCAAAATTCATTGTAATTTGTATCATCCCACTTGTTTGGGAAATTCATTGTAATTCTTATATCAAAAGGTTGTAATGTAACATTATAACAATGATGTAATAGTTAGGATTCTATGTAACTTTATTTGATGAGATTCATATGATTGTATTATGTGGTATATCAATATTCTTGCTCTTGGTTCATGGTTGTACATTTATTCATGATTATTATATTATGGTGGGTTACGTGTTTTACCATTATCTTTTATTTCTGTTTTGTGGTTGCAATGTAACCTCGCATGCCCCAGAGGACTAAGTGTGGTCATGTGATGTAATACGTTATGTGATTATGGTTAAAGTGTTGTATATTTAATTTAATTGTTTTCTTTTTTTAAAAAAAATATTTTTTTTCTTTTTGTGTTCTCTGGGGTTTGCACGACGGGTGTTACAAACCTTGTCAATGACAAGCCAAACTTCCAACACATGGTTTTTTGAATGCATGGAAATATCACATGGAGAATGAAAATTTCAACATGCATTAGAAATAGTACATATAGGGGTATGTGCAAGATCATCATGGAAAACATAGGCCCTTAAGTGGCAAAAAATTAAAAAAACAAAGAGTTAGGAAACTTGACATAAAAATTTGAATAAGTTATCTATATATTTCAAAATTATGTAAGAATAGAATTTGTAGCAAATTGAATGTAGTTTCTAAACTACCAGGTTTATTTTTAAAAAAAATATATTTGGTGAAGATTTGAAATTTAAATGCAATAGCACTTAAATTTCAAGGAAAAAATAAGTAGGTGTCTATCTGACCACCCTAACCACAATAAAATGAGAATATTTTTTAATATGATTTTAGACATAAGTAGAGGGCTCATTTCCCGATGTGATGCATTATAATGGGCAAGATCATTGATGCCACAACTTGCATCATTTAATTAATTATTTTATCGAACCAAGTGTGTGTCAGAGCGATATGTGATAAGGATAGTTGTCACAAATTCTTTTTGGGGGGTTTGCACTATAAATAGTGACTTCAAGTATCATTTTTCCTACTTTAGGAGCTTTCAGGAGCTTTTGGGGGCTCTTCAGGAGCTTTCGGGAGCTAAACTAGAGCAATCGATTCCTAAGATTTAAATCTACTTTAAATTCTAGTTTAAAATTCTACTGACTTAATTATGACTTTATTGACTTCGATTTAGACCAATTCATGGAGATAATTAATGATTACTTTAATCCTTAATCTAAAATGTAGAATTCCAAATTAATTCTATTTTGCTTAAAAAGAAATCCATAACTTAATTGCTGGAAAGTAAATGGTAATTTAAGAGCATAAATGAATTGCAGGAAAATGATGATTATTCTAAAAAACATAAAGACTAATCTCCATGAACAAATTTTGAATAGACTTCAACTCCATCTCTCCATAAATTCCTAACATTGCTTTAATGAAGCCTAACAAACAAATGTTAATTCTAATTGATTCAAACAATATCTAAACATAATTTATAAAAGAAACTTGTTCAATAATTCTAATGGTTCAATTTAACATTTGTCATAACAAATATGAACATTCAAATGATTTGATCTTAACCATAATAATTAAAACTTTGAAACACAATTGTAAACAAATTATTTAATATTAACATTTACCAAGATAGAAGATGATTTTAATGACTGAACAATTCAAAATCAGTTTCTACTACATATTTTAATATTAGAAAACAACAACACTTCACAAAAATACCATAAGATCATTCCAAAGGTTGAGTGGACCCTGCTCTTCCTTAGGTAAGATCCTTCAACATAGTGAATTAATTGACTTCTTGCTTCCTTTCTCATTGATCAAAAGTAGAACGCGGAACAAAGTATTGCTTGTGATTACATAAATTCTAATTGCAAATTATCTAACTCCTAACAAAGACTGAAATTTGGATATTTATAAAATATCCTTATTAGCTTCTAACATGGCATTAACTGCCGAAACTTAAGGCGACCATCTACAGATTACAAAATGAAACTAAAAATACAACTGAAGTTGACTATGGAGGACTATGCTAGAATGATGCCAGATTGGCACTGAAAGTAAAAGTTCCTCAACTGACTATGAAGAAGTCAATTCAGATTTTGAGTGACTCATCATCCAACAAGGCCTATCTATGGCATAGTTATTCCTTAGGATTAGATAGAGAGTTTAACTGTCTCATCAATCTTTAAGATACCCTGTTAAAAACCCTTATGAAAAGGACAACAATCATGAAAATAACGATTAATGCAACATAATCATCTCATCCAAAGTCATCATAAAGCAATTCATTTAACATAAGCTATTACTTCCAAAATATCCGCTAATTTAGTTAAACATAAAGTAAAATAAGCAAATATGTTAATCTACTATCTATCGCTAGTTATGTCAATTAACAATATAAAAAAGTCTTTTTTAACATAAAAAGCCTTAAATTAAAGTATTTTAATGTCCCATCACATTATCTTTTGTAATATTTTTCCAAGTAAATAAGTAATTATCAGTTTTTTATTACAACTTTAAAAAAATATAAAAACTCATATGTCTGACAACCTTAACTTTGTTAAAACTTCATGAAATTCATTTTTTTTAAATCCTCTAGTATGTGAAGCATAGAATGTGACACATGTTTTGGCTTCAAAAAATGTGATACCATTTGAAAGCTATAGATGTTTTTCAATTAGCCTATCAATCAGGAAATTAGTTGTAATTCAAATAGAAAATGAATAATAATTATTTATTAAATTCAAAGTAAAGCATAATTTATATTGGTGGAAAGATGAGAATCTCCTTTAAAAACCCTTTTCATTTCATCAATTTTGGATTAAAAAAAAGTTGTCAGCCACATACCCTACACATACCCATCATATTGCCACTTTTTGGACCATCATGATCCTCCACATACCCTTGGTGAAAATTTGAAATTTCAATGCAATAGTACTTAAATTTCAAGGAAAAAATAACAAGTAGGTGTTTGTCTGACCACCCTAAGCACAATAAAATGATAATATTATTTGATAATATTTTAGATATGGGTATATGTAGGATCATGATGGGCTAAAAAGTGGCAATATGATGGGTATGTGGCTGACAACTATTTTTTTACCTAAACTTGATGAAATGAAAAGGGTTTTTAAAGAAGATTCTCATATTTCCATCAATATAAATTATGCTTTACTTTGAATTTAATAAGTAATTATTATTCATTTTCTATTCAAATTATGACTAAAGTCCTCATAGATAGGCTAATTGAAAAACATCTATAGCTTTCAAACGGTATCACATTTTTTACATCCAAAACATATGTCATATTCTATGCTTCACATACTATAGGATTAAAAAAAGAAAATTTAAATTTCATGAAGTTTTGACCAAGTTAAGGTGGTCAGACATACGAGCTTTTATATTTTTTAAAAAAATTTAATAAAAAATTCATAATTAAATATTTTCTTGGAAAAAAATTAACAAAAAAATATGCATCACATCAGGGCATGAGTCCTCTACTTATATATAAAATTTTATAAAAAAATATTATCATTTTATTGTGATTAGGGTGGTCAGACAGACACCTACTTCTTATTTTTTCATTGAAATTTAAGCACCAATGTATTGAAATTTCAAATTTTCACCAAATAGATTATTATTTTTTTAAACAAACCTAGTAGTTTAGAAACTACATTAAATTTGCTATAGATTCTATTGTTACATATTTTTGAAATAATCTAAATAACTTATTCAAATTTTTACGTCAAGTTGCCTAACTCTGATTTTTCTGAATTTTTTGCCACATAAGGGCCTATTTTTTCCATGATGATCCTGTACATACCCATATAAGTATAGGATTGATGTTTCGATGTGATGAATATTTTTTTGTAATTTATTTCCAAGTAAATAATTAATTATGATTCTTTTATTACAACTTTTAAAAATGATAAAAAACTTGTATCTCTGACCACCTTAACTAGGACAAACTTTCATGAAATTCATTTTTCTTAATCCTATAGTATGTCAAGCATAGAATGTGACACATGTTTCAGATTCAAAAAATATGATACCATTTGAAAGTTGTAGATGTTTTTCAATCAGCCTATTAATCCGGACTTTCATTGTAATTGAAATAGAAAATGAATAATAATTATTTATTAAATTCAAAGTAAAGCATAATTTATATTGGTGGAAAGCTGAGAATCTCCTTTAAAAATCCTTTTCATTTCATCAATTTTGGGTTTAGAAAAATTCATCAACCACATACCCTACACATACCCATCATATTGCTATTTTTTGGCCCATCATGATCTTGCACATACTCATAGCTAGAAAATAAAATTGAAATGGTCTATAGTGGAAGAGTCACCCTTTTTCTTTAAAACAATATTAGACACGAAAATCATTATAATTCAAGGATTTTTCAGTTTTTGCAAAGGCAATTTAAATCAAAAGTCAAACTTCTCAATATTTTTGGTTTTGTCTTTATATTTCTATATGTAATTCAAAGAAATATTTTTTCTTTTATTAATATTCTTTGTGCAAATGTTAAAAAATGTGAAGACCACAAACAAAGCTACAACAATGAAGACTCTATAAATTGTGTGTGCATGTTATGTAGAGGTGATCAACAACATAGTGGAAGACAACCAACAGTGGGGTTTTAAAATAAACTACACCACTTGAGATTTGACCAAAACATTTCTTGTTTGTGTCACCTTGGGTAAATATCATGCTTCTATTTGGATTCATTCCTTAATGATCATACCTTCTTAATCTGTATTATGCTACAAAAGGAAAAATATGACCATTTAATGAGCTTAGCTTCTAAAATATGGGCCTCAAATGAATATTTTTGTCACCTCTTACACCTCTAGGGTTTTGCACCTAAAAGGAGAGAGACAAAGATCAACAGTTCACTCAAGAACATACCCTTGAGACTTAAATGTAAAGGAGATTGAAATATGACAAAAGGGAAGGTTCTAGGGACATGATAACAACAAATGAGGGTTCACCACCAAGTGCAAACTTGGAAAAGACAAAATGTTTGAAAACACAATGTGATATGCAAACATACTCTTAATGGTCTAGAAATGTAAATGAAACAAAATTGAAAATTGTAAAACTTAAAGTGTGCATCTAGAAATATGCAGAGGTTGGGATGAAGATTGGAAATGTTGCTGAACCTAAAATTTTGACCTACAGAGACTCATATGCCATTTTGGATGAATCAGTCCCAAATCTAGAAAACTGCACGAGAACCTATTTTGAGCAAATGGGTATCCAAATCTGTAGAAACCTCTAAAAAACATGTACAATGGGACACATACACAACTAATGGTGTATGAGTCCACTTTCACTTTTCTAAAAAATTGAATGTGGAATCTGAAGCTCTTATTTTTCTTTTTCTACTCCTCTGGGTATCTAGATCTGAAACCCTAATTTTTGGCACTATAAGTGACTTTTTGTGGATATTTTGACCTACCCAATAAGGAGATGACTTCAACAAGTTTGAAACTTATTCTTCAATCATTTCCAAGCCTTTAAATTACTTAGATCTGTAATCACACAAAGAGAGAAATGTTGAATGTTAGGGAATGGGGGTTTGCCTTGGTCAAACCCCTTTTAGATAATTAAACCAAAATGATGAAATAAGCTAATGAAGCATGAAATATATGAAACAATGCAACTAGAAACTTTCCATGATGATAGATCTTGAGTGCATGCAACAATGGATGAATAATCTTCCCTTGAATGCCTTAGAGAACTATCATGATGACTTAAAATGCTAAAACCCTAGCTTGCTTGACTTGAGATGAATAATGAATGATGAATGAATTGGATGATTGGGTCATTGATTGATAAATTGGTTGAATGATTGATTGAATGATTGGGGGAGAAATGGAGAGAAAAAACTTATATTTATACACAATTATGCAATAATTCCCAAAAATACATCATAGGCCGACTTTAGGTCTTAGAAAACAAAAACCCAAAAGAATTTTGAACTTATTTTAATTTTTGAGCCAAAGGGAACTTATTCACCCCTAGTGGAAAATGGGCCCGACTT
This sequence comes from Sequoia sempervirens, assembly GCA_007258455.2. Classification (NCBI taxonomy): domain Eukaryota; kingdom Viridiplantae; phylum Streptophyta; class Pinopsida; order Cupressales; family Cupressaceae; genus Sequoia; species Sequoia sempervirens. The sequence goes on along the minus strand of VDFB02281492.1, from coordinate 841,535,416 downwards.
AGTCATTTAAAGTGGGTGTCATAAATTAAAGATTTTAAATGATGTTTATCGGGTTTATTCTAAAAAATACTCTTAAAGCCTGTAGTCATAAAATGGGACTAATTAAAAGATAAGAAAGGTCAATTTCTTAATGACAAGGCTAAAAAAATGTGAAAGTTCATTACAACAATTTACAACACTTTGAAATAATGCTTGGTAAGTGATAAAAAGAGGTTATTTAGGTGAAATATATTAATAAGATCATAGAAAAGTGTGAAAGTGTGTTACAACACTTGACAACACTTTTGCAAGGCATCATAAAATTCCTATTAATTCACAAGGGCCCAAGACCAAATGTGGATGTGTAAAACACCTCACAACATTAAATCAAGGTTACATTAAGTATAATTTATCATTAATTATTCCCATATCAAGCAAGAGAAATTCTTTTCTACACTGCATTTAGCCCCCACTTTAGTGAGAGGATGAACCTCCTTCAAACTCACACTAAAGTAGACATTCAAGAGGGGTCCAATCATACCAACATAAGTGCAAAAGGGCACACACAAGGTGAATGATCTGCAACAAAACAAGATACACAATTATGCAATGGCAATAAATAGAAGGAGAATTACAAATGAGAAAAAAAAGGTGGATCAAGCTTCGACCATTTTTTCAACACATTGTGGATCAGATCTAAGTTTTTTTTCTAAAAATGCATACTCACTCTAAGGTGAAAAAACTCTTGGTTGTTTGTCGGGTGAGAAGTCTTAATAGGTGAGAAACATAAACTCATGGCTGGTATGTACTCACACACACGCAAGTGACTATGGGGAAAGTCATGCCTCAGATTGGGATTCCCACTCAAACCATACCAAAGTTATACCTCCTTATAACTTTGATAAGGTGCAACACAAAGATGTTCTTTGAGCTCCATGAGGCAAGCAAATCTTCGTATGCTTGAATATCATAGACATTGTCAATGCAAAATAGTGAAAAGAATGTTCAAAGGGATTTTGCTTAGCTCATGCAAGGTCTCATCTTAGGGAACATCATGCTTAATGTCTCCAAGAGATGATAAGTTCAAATGGTCTCATCTCATTTCCAAGAGAGGAAAAGTGCAAGGTCTCATCCTGGGCAACATTATACCCAATGTTTCCAAGAGAGGAAATCGTAAGAAAAGTAAAATCACATAATGAAATATGAGTGTCGATGTATGCCCCACTTTAAAGTGGTTGCTAACAGCATTACTATGAGGAATTTCTTTAATGTACACTAGTACAAAAACAACAATATATGACTAAATAAACTTATAAAAAATGCATATAAATGACTAATTTTGGTCACGTGACCATTAGTACTTTATTGCCGCTTATTTATAACGCAAAAAAATTTATGACTAAATTATTTTAGTCATTTATCTAGTCATTAATTTAGTTATTGATTTGGTCATTGATTTGATCATTTATTTAGTCATTAATTTAGTCATTGATTTAGTTGTTAATTTAGTCATTGATTGTTGTTAACTAGTCATTTATTTAGTCATGGTAGTGATTTATTTAGTCATATATATTTAGTCATTAATTTAGTCATCGATTGTTGTTAAGTGGTCATTTATTTAGTCATATATTTACTCATTACTTTAGTCATATATTTAGTCATATATGTAGTCATTAATTTAGTCATTACTTAAGTCATATATTTAGTCATTGTAGTCATATATTTGGTCATTGTATTCATTTATTTTAGTCATAGTAGTCATTTATTTTGTCATAGTTTAGTCATTCATTTGAGTGAATCAATTTTTCAAGTTATAAATCAATTTATGCATATAAACTTCAAATATCATAGATATTTAAATGTTTTTTTTATATTGGATTAACATGAAAAAAATTATACAATCAACAACTTTATGCATATAAAGCTCAAATATCATAGATATTCAAATGTTTTTTTGTATTGCATGAAAAAAGAGAATATACAAATAGCAAATAGCTGCATAACCAAAGGAATTACAAATAGCATACAACTGCATAAACAAATCATTCACTGCACTCTTGGCTGCCATGGAAGACAAATCCAAGATACGATACAAATGCTACAAAAATTGAAGGGAAAAAAGACATGAAAATACATCCAAGAAACAAGATCCAAGAAATACATCCTTCATTGCACTCTTGGTTGCCATGGAATACAAACCCAAGATACGATACAAATGCTACAAACATTGAAGGGAAAAAAGACATGAAAATATATAGTAAATGTAGTTATATTATTTGTGGTCCATATATTGTCCAATTCATAGAAGCCTTGCCCTCCCATTCTAGTCAGACAACCCTTGAGAGAAGATTGGAAGGATTCAAATGAGAAGGATGGAAAATTCCTATCTAGAAATCTCACTAGTCATGGTCAGATGAAAGTAAAGATTGCATGTTCACCTCTCCAATTTGACGAGCTACAACCTGAAAATAAGATTTCAATGAGGGTTTTAGAATATGTTTATTAAAATGAAAATATTGTTATTAAAATGAAAATACAACCAAGATTTAATAATGAACACATTTAGATTTTTAGAATATGGCATCCTTTACCTGTTTCAGTGGTTCTATGAAATTTCCTAGGACAACGGAGATGATAAGAACACTTCCTTAAATATTTCTTAGGACAATAGAGATTATAAGAACACTTAAATTTTTCTTAGGAAAATGGAGATGATAAGAAAATTTCCTTAAATATCCATCAAAATCTCAGCTGAAAATTTAATTATGGTGAACTATGCCAACAGATATAATGTGGAAATAATAAATTCTTTAACCATGCAGGCATGGTGACATCAAATAAGATCTTATCGCCTAGAATAGGCAATTGTAGTCTTTTCCTGAGATACATGCATCCTTTGAATTACTGTTGCTCAGATTTTGTTCCAATCAAATAACCTCATGCTTGTTATGGAATTAGTATTCTCAAGTTTTGAACCCTCTATGGTACTACTTTAAACTATTAACTTGAGAATAAAGGATACAAAGAAGACATTGGTAGATGCTATGCACTGAAGCAAATATTGCTTTGCACTGCTACCTATAAGATGATCATTGGTGTACTTCCATTGTGCATTTTATATCATTAATGTAGGATTTGCAAGATTGCAGTTCAGTACTAGGAAAAGATAGTTCTTATATAAATCATGAATTGGACCTACTATTCTACAACAACAAAATCAAAACATGCCATGCAAAATCACCTTTTCCAGTAAAGATGATTCAACAATTTCCATCCTCATTGATGATTTCCCAATGCTTGCTACAATTGCATCTTCCCATAAATCAAACACGCTTGTATTCCTGACATTGTGCCCTGCTGTAGAAAGTAGCATTACATCTACTAGAATAACATAGCACAAGAAAAATCAATTTAAGAAGACAAAATCCTAGTGCGGATAAAAAACATCGAATGCAAAATAAAATATATATATATAGAATAGAGAAAATTGGCAATATTTTAAAAGATGTATATATTTTCTCAAGAAGTAAACAAGATGAAATAATGGTTCTGTAAAGAAAGACAGTCAATTTTATATGGTAAGGAAGGATAAGGAAACATATGAAGGTATTTATGGAAGTGTTTGCATTAATTGTAGGAATCAAGAATTTTGATTAAGATCACATCATCTTGAGATTGGCACAAATGAGAGGGAAAACAAAAAATCTATAAGAGCCTTTATGCTTTCTATGCAAGTAATGATAAGTCAGTAGACACATAATTTTGCATTGTTGTATACATCCATATATTAGCTTATATTTGGCAGCAACTATTTAAAATGGACTATGAATAATGCCTAGTACATAGAGCTTAACATGGTATAAGAGAGAGATGAAAGCACCTATCCAATGCCTTTGGCACTGTAATGACATGGAATCCTTGACACAAATTGCAGAACTACCTTACAGGAGTAGCCATGATTTTTCCTTCCCAAAGTAAGTGTTTCCCATCCCAGCTAAATCAACCAAAGTACATGTGTTATAGGTAAGAAGAAGGAATCTCATTTCTATTTATCTCATTTTTATTTAGTTTTCCTTCATATTTTTTTTTGATTTTGAACACTAATAGGTCTATTTGAAGTCTTATAGCTCTTGATTAAACCACTTTCATCAACCATATTGAGTGTTGAAGCCTCAGTCATTGGAATCATTGGAGGCCTAATTCTTCATGTCATTGTCTTTTTTAAGCCTTTAGTGGTATGAATTGTTTCCCCAGTTGTCATTCCCACCTATATAAATAGGAATATTTACTAATAAATATACCACTTAACATCACTCATGCCTAAGAGGAGGTATTCATTTGACAACATCTAAAAAGTCCTTTTTCCTCTAGTCACATGTTGAATAAGATAATGCACATGCAACTTGACTTACAGGTGGAGCTCCAAAAGAAAGTTCAAAATTGAATCTCCTGATCAACATTGTGGTTGTTGTAACTATCTACAAATATAACACCAAAAATGTGCCCAAAAAATGATGATGCAGTCAATAGGTTAAAAGAGCTAGTAATATCACAAATAAGGTCAAAAGAGCTAATAATGCCACAAACAAGGTCAAAAGTACCATGAATGAACTGAGACTTGGTAGTAATGTTGATAAAAATTAACAACTTTGAGACCAATGCACAAAGGATTTAAGATATTACAACAAAATACATAGAAGCTAATAGAGTGGTGATATACTCTTGATTTAACAAATTGGACATCAATACCGAAACCACATAGATAGAAGTAGGAAAAATATGCTTAAAAAAATGAAACAATTTCTACATGCATATGCAACCATTTGCATATATGAAGGGTGAAGAACAATAATGTGTACACATGTCAGAAAAATATGAGGCTAAAATCACCAAGAACCAATTGAGAGAAAGTCAGAAAAGGACCAATATCCACTAGCCTTGTAGTGATAAGTAAATGGTGACAAGGAAGAAACAAAGGCTTCCTTACTTCAAGTATAAGTCAAAGAGTCACATTTTTAGAAATGAAGAAGAGAACAAAAAAAAAAAAAGGTTTTTCAAATTTCCACAATAAGATATTTTTAGTTTTCAATTTTCTTGATTTCACAATATCATTTCCTTATAATACGAACTTTATGTTTTGGGTCTATCTTCTAGAACCCTCTTCTGGCTAAAGAAGTTTTGTGATATCACAAATATCTTCTACACTCAAGAAGGATCTAGAAGATAGACCCAAATATTAGTATTATAAGGAAATGACAAACTGAAATCAAGGAAAACGAAAAAAAAAAAGAAAAAAATTGCATATAAAACAAAAAGAATAAATATAATGGATGGAATTATTCAATTAATCATGTGAGTAAACAAGCTTCCTAACTGTCTCTAAGACTCTTATTTCATCTAATAATTGCATTAGGCATAGCTATCAAGGTCCTAAGATGTTTAGATACTCTCCAAAAGAAAAATGTTTCTTCAACTCACCTCAAATGTAGCAAACATATCGCCAACACATTTTTGAGGCCACCCTCCAAATGGTAGATAACTGCAACATGGAATGAGATGTAGGTCATAATTTCAAGATTATGTGTCATACATTTAGACCTTGATAAAGACAAATCAAATGCTAATGATAAATTCCTCAGTAATAATTTTTAATCCGCCTCTAAATTTATTAGAGGACTGAAAAAAATCAATTAAGCTTCCAACAAAGTTATTGTTTTATGCAAAACTGTAAAGAACATGTGTTGTATTCACAAGGCTCACAAACAATCAAAATGTTCTACAAGCCCAAACCATGACTCATAAAAATCTAAACTTAAAATTGTTCAATAGTAAACCTAGGGGATAATAATAAGACTTAATTACCTGCAAATACTTAAGACTAGTGCAGATCACCTCATATTTCAATTTCCACCAAAGATAGTTGATTTGTCCTCCCTTTCCAATGATAACATAAAAATATCAATCTTAGCCACCACATTCCAGAAAGGAAGGAAATGTGAAAAAGCATAAATAGAAGCATTATGAACTAGAAGGGAGCTATTAAAAATACAAGTTTTGTCCACAAAAGAAAGTAATTGTCCATCAAAATCTAGTATACTCTAATAGCATCAGAGTCTTAAAGTCCCTCAGCTATATGACTTTCCTTTTAGAGTTGTTAGTTAAAACTCTCTTATAAATGGGCTTTGCAGAGAAGGAAATATTTTTAAAGTAGAAGCTTTTTGGAATGAACTTGCTGATGGGGTTTGATGCCAAATATTGCTACCTGTAACTTGATGGTTAATGGGTATGCAAGTTCAAGGAAGGTAAGATGCAGTAAAGAAAAAGTATTATTTCCTATGGATTTAAACTTAGTTTATGTATCTTGTTGAAGTTGATTAACATAGAATACAATGTATTAATAATCACCTACAATCGCAGTGACCTTGCAAATGGAAGACAATTTCAACCTCTAGGAGTATTGTGAAAAGATTTTCAATCCAGGTCTCTAGTGGTGATAAGAAAGGTACAATGACAGTAGTAATAGTAAAGGCTATGATTTCATTGAAGACAATGACCTTGGTGTTCTAGAAAATAGTATATGGAGTACATTACACTGATCATAGAAAGTGATGAAAGATAAGTAGATTTTAGGAAAGAAAGACTGCATGAAGACTTTCTAAGAGACTTCCCACCATGCGGACCCTTGAAGGGTCTGTTCAGTGAATGAGGAACTTTTAAAAGTCTCTTCATCATAAAAACTACAGGGATAGGTGCATCAACTGAAATATAAGATAGTCATGAGGACAAAGGAAGAAGATCATATGTTTCGTAGTGCATCTCAAACTGAATTAGGCAATGGCAACATTGTTCCCAAAACATCAAAATTTTGAATATGCAAGACCGTTTCACCAGTTTCTAGTAGTTTCTACATTAGTTCTTGTAGAAGTGGTCATGAATTCATAAAGGATGTAGTTCCTATTCCCACATCTAATTTTAGTTTTAGGATAGCTAATGATAACCTTAGCATGGAGACAGGTGATCTACTAAGAACCAAGTAAGTGATAGTCTATAAGAAAACTATCAGTTGATAGTGATTGATGGCATGGATTGTTGAAAGGATAAGTTCTAGTGACAATGAAAAGTGACCAGGTAAGGACTAGTGATCTGTGAGTAAGATAAAGGGAGACAAACCTCTTATGTCAGGTATGAAAAAGACAACAAGAAAATGATAGAAGACAATTACATGTTTCAAAAGGAGGCAATCAAGATTAGAATGGTAGTCAAGATCATAGTGGACATTCAAGGCATGAAAAGGATAGTCATGACTGCCCAGGACTATATTTCAGACCATACAGAGGCATGAAGGACAGTCTATGATGGGAACCTCAGATTGAAGGTCAATCTAAAAGGGAAGTGTACAATGAGAAGCATAAATGCAAGACATTAAATATGGAAATGTCATAAATGACAATGAATAGAAAAGATCATTTGGGGGATATGTTGAAAGGATTCCTGGTGATACTACTATTATTCTTTTTGTGGAGGATGTCTCTCATAAATTATTTAAGTCAATTCTTGCCCAGATGAAGATTTAATGTCTAGCTTTAGTTCATTTTTGACAAATATTTAATACTCTGTGGTGAATAAAAGTATATGAAAAATAAGTTGAGCACTTAAAGAGCATAGAGATATAGGGAGAAAGGGTAGTATATTTCCAATTAACAGAGATATGAAGAGCATGGAGGGAAGACCTAGGCATGCTCTAATGAATACCAACACAACAATGATGAAATACAAGTACACCATCAGTCAAGCACACTGTTATGAAAAAAAATTAAGATAACAAATGACAAAGAGAATAGCCAAGGTAATGACAAAGATTAGTAAGAGGAGAGTGGCTTATGTTGGTGAGGACATGGAGAAGGAAGACCTTAAGAGAGTGACACATGTGGCAAAAGGCCTATCCTAAAATATCTCCCACGCCTTGTTAGAGCATTTAGTCATTTTCAAATATTTTTCACATGGTCTATGAAATAATTCAAGAGTAATTATGAGCTTTTGTAGAGGTAGAGGTTAGTTATGCTTTATCCAAAGCATCTAGGGAAGTTTGGTGAGCTGTGCAATAGAGAGAAAATTAAGGGTAGTTTTGACCTAGTTTGGAGCACCTCCAACCATAACTAACCTAAAGACAACAAAAATCTTTTGGAACACATCCTAACATTGTAAGCCTAAGATTTGTACTTTTAGAGATAATCCCAGCACATTAATAATATATTTATATACATGCAATTATATGTTAAAATAATACATACTTGATCTATTCATGTGTACCACTAGAAGTTGCATTTGATATGGCCCATGGTACTTCTTTCATAATATCAAACTCAGCAATTTGAAGGAGTTGAACAAGTGGAGGAATGATGTTTGCATTGATCATAGCCTAGAAACCAAAATATCCATTGACAAATATCAAGCCTTAAATAATTTAGTTTCACATCATTCAACAAAGATGCTTCTCTAGTCTAGATAACAAATAGAAAGATTTGAATTTTTTCTTTGTTTCATATAGTTATGATTGAAATGGTCCAACAAGATTCCTCCTTGATGCTCTTCTTGTGATTATGGGTTAGGAGAGCTAATAGGAAAGGAAGTATTTGATTGTTGATTATGTACTGAAATTAAATGAAACACCATAACATAAGTCAATGAAGTACAATAACATCATACACTTGCAAAAAGAACAATTAATTATTGATATGAAGATCTAAAGAAAATTTCAATATAAGCTTATACCTAAGTCTACAAATCATCACCAGTTACAATATTGATGCGATGGGACTATTTTGTAAAAAGAACAAATGGTTTAGAGCTTTCATCTCCAACATTCATTTTGAATTTGGGCTTTCTTAGTGAAATAAGAAGAACCAAGAAAATTTAAAAATGAAAGATCTAAAGATCCACAAATACATAAGAGAAAACTTATCTAGCAATAATAATCACAACGATGTATTCAAATGCAAAATATTTTTTGCATAGGTTCTACTAAGTCATTCAATGATCAGCTGAACAATCACTAGAAGTGGATGTCCTTGCACCCTCTCCAAAATTGGACATCCTTGGGCTAAATAGCTTAATTTCACAAAATCTTGGGCCTACACTATTTTGAGGAATCTCTACTCTAGGACTATAGATTTGTATAGCCATGAATACAAAGTAATCCCATAGTACTAAAATTACAATCACTTCAATGATTGTAGATTGTAAATTTTCTTGGTTGCATGCTTAAATTTTTTTACTTGAACATTACACTAAATAGTTGATTTGAGATACATTTTAAAATCACTAATACTTGCATACAAGAGGTTTTCATATTCCATAAAAATGAGTACAAATTCTTGTAGAAAAACTTTTTCAGTTTAGTTTGCATCACTGTCATGGATGGTGATGGCAAGCCCTCATATATTTGCATTGCATAAAGAAGATTGGAAATAGTAAAACTATAGAGAAAGGATACAGTGATAGTGGTGTGCATAGTTATTCCTCTAGAGTATTGATAAATAAACAACACTTGGACAAAAACTAGAAAGAAACTATATCAATATTCTCCAATAACCAAAATTAGACAATGAAATTGAGCAATACACTCATTGGGTTCTCACCTACTGCTAAAACACAATATCTAAATTAGTACTCATAATTAATACCAAACTTAGAAGGACCAATCCAAGGCAATGGAATGAGTGTTGCTAGTTCAAGGTTGTAGTTCCTTTAAAAATCAAATAGTAGATAAGAGACCATATGCTCTAAAGTAATAACAAAGCAACTTTTCATATCAATGCTAGGGGAGCTATTCCAGGGAGATTTTCTACCATTTTGTGCCAATGAGGTTTAGAGCTCAATTCACCAAACTGCCACTCTATTCATAGTATCTAATAGAAGGATACACATCACTCATTAGTGGGAGATCTCATGACACAAAAAATACTCCAAATTGCTATAGAGATGGTCCAATCCCTGTGAATAATTAAGGCCCAATACTTACACCTCTACTCACCCATCAAAATGATTTTCCTTGAAAAGGGCTAATTCAAAGCGTAGCTCTAGAACATAAAAATACAAATAGCAATGTGGAGATAAAAACTAATCCAAGTGAATGAGTTAGAAGGTTGCCAATTTACCTAAAATTGGTAGATCTATTTTATGTTATAAAATATAATAATTATATGGTTACATAAGAAGTAGATGACATAATTAATATTAATGCCAAAGGAGCTAATTCAAAGTTGCTAACCTAGTTCCTAGACAGACTAAAAAAAAGGAGTTCTCAAATGCTTAAATTATAGCACCGAAAGGAACATAATTGAAATAGCCATGTAGACAGTTTAAAGGAATCAAGGAATCAATCCTCTAAATAGAGAAATAATTGCTTCCAAATAAATGTCCGCTAGACATCAGAAACTAAATAGGATAAGTACTGTGCCAAATGTTTTCTTTGAAGAACCAAAACTTGATGAAGACAACACTCTTGATTCTAAAAGGGAAAGACATTAAATAAGAATTAAAAAAGGAAATAAAAGAACTAGTTTTATGTTTTGAAACAAAGATTCCAAAAAAAAATTCTTAAGATAAATTGGTAAGAGGGTATAAAAATAGTACATAGAGAAACAAAAGTAGAAAAAGTACACAAATTGATAGCATTGAGCCTATCTTGATTTGCATTATACATAAAAATCACAATTAAATGAATCATATAGAAAACCAAATGTTGGTGTGCATACATAAATCCAGAAGCCAATGAACATGGGACGAAAGAAGTGGAAATTGTAATTACTCGAGCTACAAAATTTGACTTAGCTACTATTATAAGTTATTGTAAAATGGAAGAAAATAAAAAAAATGTCGCATGAGAAGATTTCAAGCAAAGGAGAACAATCTAAAGGTCAACTCTCAAGAAACATGGAACAAAAAATAAAATTTTAATGGAGTAAAGCATTTTGCAAAGTTGAAAACTAAATTCTGTATCTAGAGATGATGTGACACTGAAAACCTCCATCTCCCTAACATTTTTTGCTTAGAAAAATTTCAAAAATGGAAATTTCCTAGAAATGTACTGGATACTTCAAAAAATATTTCCAATATATTTTTCTTTGGAAACTTCATTTGAGCATTTCCTGAATGTTTCTAGTATAGACAAGCATTTTTACTCTCAAAAAAACTCATTTTTGCAAGGTTTGCTACACTCTAATCGAAAAGAAGGAAAGAAGGTTTAGTTTAAAACTCAAAGTATCACAAACTCTAGAAGTAGAAGAGAAAGGAAAAATAAAATGAACTAGCATTTGAGAATCAAAAGGATGCTAGCTGAAATAGAATATATATCACTTTATTTACAACTTTTATCTCAAAGACAACTTAAAATGAAAGAATGAAAAATTTTAGCTTTGGAAAAGTACGTTATGAAGAAAACTAAAGTTGAAATTACCAACATAAAAGCAACTCAATGTCCACAGAGGACTCAGAATAATAGAATATTGATCAGGGTGGTCTACAATTTGCTAATAATGTTTCTAGTGATAATCACAATCATACTTCACCAAGCTAGCCCAGAAACAACTTCAAGCCTGGGATGGAAAGATCACATTAACATCTTGACTATGAAATTGAAAGTATATGTCTCAAATTGGAAGAATATTAAATATATATTTGATATTCTTCAAAAGCTTATTAATTTAAGGAGATATCTTTATATCTTAAGAGAATTTATATATGAACTTCCAAAGAGACTATAGCAGCTCCCAATGATCACCATTGCAATAAATGTTAGATATTGAACATCAAGATCATAACATTTAGAAACCTCCAAATTGACATCAATGTGCTTGGCATCTCAGCTATGGATACCACTAAAGAATTTCAAACTCAAACAAAGACGACATAGGGAAGACATGCAAAAATTTTGACAATGGTAAGGATTTAATTAAATAGAGGAAACTAGAGGCTTGGTTGGAAGTTGTTAATAGTATGGTAGCATAGTCCATAAATTTTGTGTTATGATCTCTTGTTCTAGTCAAGGATTATTTTGATGATTTAAAATTTTGGAGATGAAATGGTAGACACAATGACCTATCTTATGTCACTCCAACAAGGAAACAAAATTTTATTTTTCTTTAGTAGTAGCATAACAAACAGTCTTTGAACAATCTTGACTACTAGGTTCAAAATCCCTAGAAAGTTGTGGTTCCTTTAGGTGAAAAACTCCAGCTCACATTATGTTTTAGACTATATATATATACTAATACAAACCTTTCTTTTTTGTGAACAAATAACAAAAATTACAATCATGATATTTGAAAAATAGCCTTGATTGCATCATCGATTGTGGCCTACTGATAAGGTAGGACAATTGCCAAGACAATGACCCAAGTTTTGATCCCTGGGCTTACTCTATGTTAAGAGTCATTAATTTGGCTACAATTTTGGTCCTGCTTATAACCAATCTAATCTAATGTTGCATTGTTAGAGGATCTTTACCATTGAGACCTATCAATCTAGGTATGGAAATTTTATGCCATGATAACATAAGGTATTTGAAGTTTAAACTTTAATTCTAACCCAAACCATAAAAGTCACTTTGGATGTTGAATAAGTTCTAAGCTTAATACCTAATCACTTAGCCTAAAACTCATGATGAAATAAGTTCTAAAATTAGTCCCTAAAATTAAATGAAAGTTCATGAATTAAGGAGCTAAGTTTAGGTACGACTATTGTATCTCTAACCTCTCTTGTGAAAATATGTATCAATATGTATTTTATATCTAGTGGGTTTTGTTCTAGCTGTTAAGCAAACTAATTGCCATGATAAAAACAAGGTTTAAGCCTCATTGGGCATGCTCCTCATGTTAAGGAAGCTACAATAATGGGGGCCTAATCAGAAAAGGTTGTGTGCAAGTTCCAGCTACATTTTCAAGGAATAGACAAATTTGATGTAACTTTTTAATTGAACCATACTCTGCACTTGATAATGTATTCTCCTATACATAGAATAAGATGGATGATAGTAGAAAGTAGTTACACACAAAAAATTACTAATTCAATGATCAAAAAATTTAGTACACAGTTATGTGCATTGGTCAATAAATAAAGAAAATATACATCCTAAGATCAAATTAGATGTGTGCCATGGTCACAATAGATGAATTGTGATTTTCTTATGCTGTAAGGACTTTTAGACACTATGAGATCAAAGTTGTACCCATTTTCCCTATGTCCCAATTACAAGTACTCTTGGGGATGTCTTTGTACTAATTAAAAAGGTTTAGTATTTCTCCCCCTTTGTTGTATCTTAGTCATTTGATTTGATTTAAAATAGTTTATATTAATTTATGAAATTCAAATGATTTTGTATCCTTTCTTGTTATTTTCATGTCTTACCCTCTTTGTTATTGCCAAGCATTTGTTGTTGTTTTGTAAACATTCAACCTCTATATAAATTGTTATTTTTGTGCACAAGAGATGACAATGCAATTATGTAGACCATATTGTGGTTGCACCAAAGTCAAATAAGTGTGATTTCAACCTATCTATATTTATAACCTAAGTAAAATTTCCATTTCTAAACACTATTCTATTAATAACATATATTTCAAATTCTCATCTTGATGATGGATCATGAGTGTGCTCCAAAATGTTGACTCAAAAATTCACACAATTTTCTACCAGAAGTTCTTTAATTACCTATAATGGAGTATGAAAATACCATGTCTTTGGTTTTGTTAGTAATTAATTTATCATATTTTGCATTCCTTTTAGTAATTAAAGTTTCCTTCTTTTTAATAAACATAAAAATGCCAAATAAAGTAGCAACTCCACTTTAGTTTTTTTAATTAGGCCAAATTGTTAGTCTAGCTAGAACATTAGTGTATTGTATACGTCAATTTGCTTTAGTACTTTGAGTAGTTTAATTTATACACTACAATACCAAGATAGGAAGATAGCTAAGAAAGCAAATGCAAAAAGATAATTTTTAGTTGAACTTTCTATAACAATTTATATGCACTTAAAAGAAGCAAAGTGAAAGGAGTGGTGCTTTTAGCGTAGAAAATAAAAATGGAGTCTAGAAATCTATGGTGCATGTCATCCACAAATAATGTAGAGTTAAAAATTATCATCATACACCAAATCTTTAGCACTAGTAAAAGACTAATTCCAGAAGCACACACTGATAAAATATCCTTGTGAATTCAGAGAAAACATTCTAGCAAAATGGAGTTGTGGTTTTATTGAACAATAAAAATTACCATAATACTTTCCATCAACATAACCACATAAATAAATATCTAAAAAAAGGGAAGCAATGCAATGAAAAAGTGTTAGAAGAAAAATTGCATTCATAGTGGCTCACCCTGATTGACTGACCATGAAAAATGTCCTTTTGCGTGCAACACTAGAGGTTCCTGCATGACAATGAAATCAAGTCAAAATGAAGAAACATTTGTATACAAATGAAAACCTTATCCAAATACAAAGGTCACATTATGTTATTACTCTGGTCAACAATGTAAATAGCATATGGCATGGAAAGTTTCAAAGGAAATGTTTATGTTGACAATTCAAAGAAGGAATTTTTCTCTCAAAGAAACTAGGAAAATTTAAATGCTTGCCAAAATTTTGTAGATTTACAAATAAGGTATCTAAAATAAAAATTAAGATGTTCATTGAATTTATTATTTAGCACTTGAGATTTATACAAGAAATTTCAATGAAACTAGCATCACATTTTATTTCATCAACTACATTGAACCCATATAGAAATGTGGCATTTGAAAGATTCTTCCAAGGATTCACTTGCAATAATTGTGCTTTTTTCAATAATATAGTAAAATATGTCTTCAATTTTCATATAGATATTGAATAAAATTTTAAAATACTTCCCAAAACAAAATAAAAAGCAAAAAAGAAAATGTCATACAAGCTAAATTTGTATAGAGCAACAACGCTTGGAGTTTTTAATCATTATGGACATCCATGCCATAGAAACCTTGTATTTTTTTAAATTCTTTTCACAAGATGAAAAATAGAAATAAATGTTTAGATATATTATCTAATACTGACTGAAATGAATGCAAAAAACAATCATTTTGAGATTAATAGACCAAAAAAAATGCTAGAATGGGAAGGATACGAGAAGATGCATCAGGTACTTCCATCTTTTTCTATCATTGTTGACTGTAATCATGGATCCAATTGACCTCTTCTTGTACATGAGCAATAACCAACAATACCTGTTGATGTCAACAAAGAAGTATGCCAATGGAGGATCGCTGATGCAAGGTCGTATTCAAATGATACAAGAACGGAATATTCCCACGAGTATGCCGACTATGCAGACCTATAATGGAGTTGAGTGTTGTACGAACTGTATGACTAGTACAAAATTTTTCTATGAATTTTTTTCAAAAATAACAAGTGTTTTATATGAAAATAAAAGTTTTTGGGCCTTCTAGACTCAACTGTGAGGTCTGTTTCACCCTAATGCGCACCTTGTAAAATATCAAACTCAAATCACCCTCAAATCTGAGAAGGGGTTTTGCAATTCTAAAGCTCTAATACCATGTTAGAGTCACTCGAGGACTCAAGCCTCCAGGATCATCTGCAAAAACCAAAAATAATCTTCTACAAGAGGGAAAAGCAAGAACATGAAATTGCAACAATGGATGCAAGATATGTGGTCAATATGCAATACTGAAGATTGCAGTGATATATTGAACTTACACGCTCAACTGAGATACAATGCACATATGAAGCCTTGCTTATATAGGCAAGGGTGATGATGTACCAACATTAAATGGTTGTCATAATTAAATGACATGAGCCAATATTTAAAAACCTAGGACACAAGCATTAAATAAAAACCAACTAGATAAGTGACAACTAATGCTTAACTAGAAAGATTCCCTCCTAGGACCTAAGTGGACTTAACAATGTAAATAGAGCCTAGATAAGACTAGATAGGAAAAATACCTATTACGCCAACATAGACAACCCAAATTTCGATCCAATCTAGCTTGCATTCAATGTTTGGATCCGGTCCTGTATGGGTTTGGCCAAGGCCCCACCCACATTTTGTGGGTCCATCCCGGATGAATCCAAGGGGGATTTTTGTAGATTTTGTGAAAAACATGCAAATTTTTCTTTTCTTTAAAAAAAAATTACTTTTTCTAACTCAAAAGTTTCATTCACCCCCAAACCCTAAAATGATGTGGGCCATGAAGGTTTGTGTGGCTTTTAAGGTCTTAATTTTGGTCTTATTTTGAATATAAAATGATGTACGCCACGAAGGCTTGTGTGGTTTTGGAGGTCTTATTTGGGTTGCCCTCAACCCCACTGAGGGTGTTGCCCCAAAACCCCCACTAGGGGAATTTCCCCTAAACTCCCATTAAATTCATTTGATTTTCCAAGTACTCTACAAGTATAAGTTTCTAAGTTTTTCTACAAGTCCATCTATAATATCGTCATCCAATTGGACAATCTACCCTGATATTACCTGATGCATACCTACAAGGAGAAATGAAACAATGTAATTGATTTTAATATATAATATATATCATGACATTTGAGTTTGACTAATTGACATTCTAATATTTTTTATTTTTATAATGATTTTGTTTATTATACAATATATGATGCTATGTGTGGTATTTTGAACTTAATTACTATTGTAAATATGTATATATTTCTAATTTTTATATGTTTTTGTAAGGACGATCTCAACCCCCAAATAAATTTTGATGGCACCAATTCTATAAACACACATAACAGGCAATACACATTTTATAAGGCAATATCCAATCAATGACTAAGATGCATGTTGTTTGATCTATTGGCTAAGCTTAGAATATGTAATGTGGTATATGTCAATTAGCTTAAAATGTATGACTCTTTAGAACTCTAGAGGAGTTTCCAAGCATTTAGCATGCACATACCATGTTAGATCTTCAACCTCCTTTCACTAACATGGAGCTGAATGTCATAACCAGACCCACTAGATAAAATTGACCACTATTTACTTGGCCTAAAAGGCACATTATGCAACCAAGGCAATTTCCCCATCATCTATTATAGAAACTAGAGATGATTTCATATAAGTAGAAAGAAATTGGTGATTACAAAAACCATGATAACAAACTGAAATTGCGATTCTAACTTGTACAACTTTCTTTGTGTGTCACATGTAGAGCTAGCAAATTTCATTGTTATTTTTTTGTTGTTGTAAATGTACAATGCATGTCAAGTTTATATTTTCTATGTTGCACACATGTATTTGCATGTCATATTACATAGAATTATAAATTTATTGAAATTTTGTAAACTACTAATTAATGTTCAAAGAAAACTATACAACAAAATTTACTTGTGTTAAACTCTTGCATTCTACCTTCCTCTCTCCATGAGCATGTTGATGTTAATGGAATCATCACATATTTAAAGTTTCATGACCAAATCAACTACCATTCATAAGGAAACTCTTGTAGCATTCCCTAAAGTTGTGGTTACTACAATATGGCTAGTATATAATTATAAATTATTCTAGTGGCTACCAGAAATGTCTGTCATTGAGACTTCATCATGCCATGGTTTTCATTCAATCTACAAAGCATATCTACACATGCCTTAACACCTTGGCTAGAATAGTACAAAGCTTTTTTCCTTTTTCATCTCAATTTCTTGACTTCGGCCTTAAATGCATCATTCATTTCATCAATAGAAGGTAAATGGAAATTATTTTATATGTGATACAAAATGTATTGGATGAATCTTCATCAAACTTAGACAAAATTCAGGTTATGACCAACTCTCATTTCCCAAATATTTTGCGTGCTTGTCTACCTTGTAGTCCCCAAGGTGTACAATTTTTTTGTACATAATTATCAGTTATGTATTGCACCATCTCTGGTTGTATTTCACTTGAAGTTGTAGGATATTTTGTCTCCCTAGTCTGGGTACACATCCATGTAACATATAATCTTATATGGATAAGATATTCCTAGATACAGAATGAATGCCCATATATCCAATATATTTGGATAGGGCACCATATGTAAAACATTCAAAATTTTCCAAAAACAAATTACACACACATTAATAAAGACACAAACACAATATAATAAAATAAATATAGAAACCAAAATATATATTAATATAAATAATTATTTTTATAGTTATGTTCTATACTCTTAGATATCTAAACAATTGAATGTGTATACTTCTATAATTGTCATATCTAGCTCTATCTATATCATGGGATCTAGAAAATTTTCCATATCCATATTCAAATATCATATTTGTTTCCATGTAAGTCTAATTGCACCCTTTGGGATTGCTTAAAAAATTGCCTTCAATGTACAAACAAAACAACACACCTTTATGACCGTATGAACATTTTCAAGACAACTTTTTCCTAAAAATGGATCATATTGTGTGCATAGTAATAGGGATGTACAACACAAGGAATTTTCATGATGTTAAAAATTCTACCAAATGCAAGTCCTTTTCTCTAGCTCATCTTGTGTATGATTGTTTCCTCAAATTGTTGCATTATCCAATGATAACATAATGTGCTTCCTTTCAAAGCTATTTCTATCTACCTATATTTCTTTATAATTTTGCAATCCCAAAAATAGAGAGATGGATTTCTCTCAATATGTTGTAGCTATGTAAATACTTATGAGTCTGTGACCATTCTCACTATTGAACTCTTTGAACACTTCACAGATAATGGCAGAGAGAGAAAAGCGTAGAAACAAGTAAAGCATATAAGATTTGAAAATAGTTAACTTATGCTAGTGAATCAAAATTTGAGTTTTCCCATACATCATATAAATTTGATGTAATCCTTGTTCTCATATATCACTAAAATGGTAGATTACATGTAAAGTTAGGTTTTTAGATAGGTGAACATGCATGATAGGGGAAAGAATACAAAGAAAATTGCATGGTTTAGAAAAATTACAAGATCTATCACAGAAAGTTCCAAAATACCAAATACCTTTAAAAAAATAGCAAGGAAAATGAGACTCAAATAATCAAATCTTAATTTTAATTAAGTATTGTGGATAAAAATAGGTTTGGTGAACATAATAAGTAGTATTCCACTTCCAAAATAAAGATATGAGATACCTATATCTCCTATTTGCAATTGTATGGCCTGAATGCATTGTGTAACTCCTTCTAAAACATACATCATGCTATTGTTGTTAGGCCAATATCAGAATTGGAACACCTAATCCTTTCCTTTTGCATCTTGAATTTCCAATGGAACCCCCTCTAGTTGTGATATTGGAGGAAAATATGCTTGTCCACGTGAGCCTTGGTAAGAATAAATAAAATTTAGAACATCAGACCTGTATTCCTTAAATATCTCCCACCTATAGCTACTTGCAGTTTATGATGAGTTATAAGGCTTTAATGAAAAAATATTTGTCGTTTAAGGCTTAAAAACTAGGAGTTTCTTTGTGTGGTTTCTTAAGAGCTAATTTTCTCTTTAGATTTTTGGTGTGCAGTTTGGAAAATTTGTTTCATTTCACATTGTGATCTATTGTGCTCTAGTAGCTTAATACGATCCACATAGTAGGAGCAGTTCCAGGTGATTGCATGGGTTTACAAGGGAACTTAATGAGTGATACCAATAGAAAATTAAAGTGCATTTCATCTGCATATGGAATTTCTTCTTTAAAAAACTGTCAAAACATCAATCATCATCTGTTTGGATAAATGTAGACCCTCTGAGGGAGCAATGAAAAGATTTGAAACATAAGTTTTTCTCAAATTTGAAATGTAGCCTAGTTATTTCCTTAATACTCTAGTTGACCCCATATCCTACGAGTACAAATTTAAGCTAAGAATGCCCCCCAAAAAATAAACATTAGATTATTTTACAATTCATTAGCTAACCCTACTAAATTATGGACTAGTTATGAGTCCAAAAACAAAGGTAAAATTGCACACCCAGAACAAAAGCATGAGTTGAGAGATTGCATTAAAAAACTTGGAGTGAAATAGTGATAAAATAACTTGACTAAAGTAACTTTTTTAGGCATATCCAGATCCTCTTCCATTATTATATTGTAGAGATTCAACCCAAATATCTTCAATCTGCAAAACCTTCAGCTACCATAGAGGCTCCTCAAAATATTCATCCATATAAGTAGTGAGATGATCCTGGGCTAATGAATTGTTTTGTGGGTAACATCCTTCCTCAAGGGCATGGTGTGTTCATACTTCCTACCCATCATGTCCCTTAAAGAGAGAAATAAAAGCTTTGATTAAAAATATAGCCACAGACAAAACTACAGAACCAATTCCATTTATTTAATGGATAACAACATAATTGTTTTCAAATGAAATATAACATGTTGGAATTCCCAAAAAAAAGTCACGAAAACAATGGCAAGTGACTTATTTCAAGTATTTTGCACAATTTGTGTTGTGCTGTTAACAATGTCGTTGAGAAAAAATGGGCAAAGTTTGTAGGAAAAAAATTATGAAACCCTATCAAAGCAAAAAAATTAAAAAGAAAAACTAACCAAACCAATCTCCCTACTACAACTGCTTCTTGATATATTCACAATAAATAAAATTTTGATCTAACCAATGCCATTTGTTGAACATATAACAACATAATTATTTTCAAATGAAATAAAACACATCAAAAGTGACTTGTATCCATACAAATTTTCCAAAAAAAAATTACTAAAACCATGGCAAGTGACATACCTTAAGATTTTGTGTTATGTTTTCGACGATACGGTTAAGAAAAAATGGGCAGAGTTTGCAAGAAAATATTACGAAACCCTACCAAAGCAAGTATCCTTATAACTACTTCAATCTACTCACAATAAATGAAAAATTTACTAAAACCATGAAAAGTGACTTACCTAAAAGTTCTCCATAAATTGTTGTGTGTTGTCAACAATGTTGTTGACAAAAAAATGAGCAGAGCTTGCAGTAAAACCATTACAAAACCCTACCAAAGCAGAAATATTATAAAAATGAGATGAACCAAAACCAATCTCCCACCTATTGCTTCAATATATTCACAATAAATGAAATGTCAGATTTAAAAATATTGGTAATCATGATTTACCAGGAAACTCTGCGGCCATATACAATAGTTGTAATATTGTAGTTTCGGCCTTGAGCATCGAATAAATATGAGCTAAAAATAGAAGCACATGTTGAAAGAGGGAGGGAAAAGGAAAATGCATCTAAATGAGGGAGGGAGAATAAATGAAATTTTCTTTTTTTTTATATGTCTTAATTTAAGACAATTAGAAAATTAAAAATATAATTTAAATATACAATATATATTTAAGACAAAATTAATATTTTGTCTTAAATTAATGTCTTAAACCTCCTCTTTATATAGTAGTGAGTAATACAAAGGATAAGGACCTTTAAAATGAGCAGAGTTAATGGTAAAGCACAGAGATATATTCACTCTCAAAATTAAGTGGTGTATTCAAGTGGAAAGTGACAATCATGGAAGATAAATAAAGGTCACTGTCATAGAAGCAAATAAAGATTATAATAGTGAGAGACCTTCTTCAAGATTGGTGGAAAAGGGCACTGATAAAAGTGAATGCATCTCAAACAAATAAAGGGAAGCATGAGGTTTCGGGATTCAAGATTTCCACTTCGAAACCCTACCTTTAGATTGTAACCTTGTTTAATGTCCTACCCTTTCTAGAATGATACTGGTGTTGCAACTTAGAAAATGTTGCTCAATAAGCTCTAGCATTACAAAAATGGAAACCACCACTCTTTGCATTCAATGGTTGTTTCCTTTGTCAGACTTGCAATGTACTCTTAGACTGAAGCTTTTTCTTGATATCTTCTATTATGGAAAACCTTAAAACATGTGTGGGAGTTGAAATACCAAATTGTTGATTAAACTTTGAAACTTCCCTCCAATGTGCAATCACAATGTTTAATGCCAAAAATCAACTGCCTAAGATTCCCTCTAAATGCATACACGACTTGATCGACCAAGGCACCAAAAATACATTTAAAAAAAAAAATTGTCTACCAAAAATACCTATTACTAAAATGCACTAAAAAACTATTGCGTGGAAGGCATGCGAAAATTAATCTTCATTTTTAGGGAAACAAATTCCATCTATCTACATTTTCATTTTAATATAGGCTGTGAAAATTAAGATAAGCATGATGTGCTACTAAAATTACTAGAGTTCAAACTTGTAGAAAAAATATCATCTATAAAAATGATCAACACACAATTGATTTCATAGATTATTAAATGATTCTATTTTTTTTAAAATAATTAACAATATAAGGCCTGAAAGAGAAAAAAATTTCATACCAAAAGCGATCATTGTTATTTCTATTTCTCATTTTTAAGATGGTCGAGTATATCAACAAGTGAAGATAGAAGTGAATCAATCTTAATTTTTATTGCAATTGGATTGTTTAAATCATATTTTATTAGTGAAATTGACCACAATTGCTCTTTGAAACATTTGACATGCTAACACAATAGGAAAATCAAGATGGCTTCAAATCATAGTTAAAAACATTAACGATTCATTGACATAATGAGTAATAAAAGTTAAAGAATGTAAATGTTAATAATTTTTTAAAAAAAATATGTGAAGGCCTTAAGACTATATCAAGAAGCAATGTCTTCCATGCAATAGGTATTTTTGGTGCACCAAGCAACCTAGGCAGCCAAATGGCCTGCTTAGGTAGGGGTCCCATGAGGGGGGCTTAAGATCTATGGATTATGATCAAATTCGAAATAAAAAAAGAACAAAGGAGTAATAGTAATATATTTAGTCATTAATTTAGCCATATATTTAGTCAATTTTATTTGTCTGATATTAGTCATTTATTTAGTAATTTTTATTTGTCTGATATTAGTCGTTTATTTAGTCATTTAGTTGTGATTTTACATCATGACCAAATTAGTCACTTATAAATGACCAAATTAGTCATCTATTTTCCAAATACTACTAGTTTTAGTCACGTGACTAAAAGTTTTAGTCACGTGACTAAAATTTTTAGTCACGTGACTAAAAGTTTTAGTCACGTGACTAAAAGTTTTAGTCACGTAGTCATTTATCTATCAAATTCTACTAGTGGTAGAAAAAGATATGAGAGCTTACTCAGAAATCCCTATGCCAAGTCATATGTTTCTAAATAAAGCCACATCATGGATAAGTATGTCACATGTGAGCCAACTTAAGTCATGCCATCCACATCCCAAGCTTTCTCTTATATGTTCATGAAAGGTTAACGACTATCCAAGAGAGACAATGACATGTGGCATATGACCACAAAGCTAATTAACACCTTTCCCCCACTTTATGTAGGACAAGGTGAGCCGAAATGATGAATAAGATGCATGGTAGAGTTAAAATATGTATCAATTAGAGGAATTAGATGCCCTCGCATAAGGGAGAGCACCAAACTCCTTAAGATGTTGGACTATACTACTCAAAGCCTTACATTCATTAATGGAATGACTGTGAACTCTGTGATATGCACAGAATGAATTCTTGTAATATAGTTTCTTTCTAGTTCTTAGAGGGAGAGATATCAAGTGATCTTGGAGGAGTCTCAACAAGATACCCTCTTGATCAATAGTAGATGTTCCTTTATTATATGCCAAATATTTCTCTTGCTTACTACAAGATGTCAAACTTATGCAAGACTCTTTAGATTGTGAGATTTTTGTCTCTCCTTTCCAGGAGGGTGTAAAATCTATCGAACTCAAATAATTAGTGTTTTGTTAGATGACATTAACATTAAGTGAATATTTCTTTGTTTGGAAATGATAACAACCAAGACTAATAGTGTCAATCAGTTCAGGATGCACTATCATTAAAGTCATCTTAGAAGGATGTTTTGTGATAGTGTTGATATTAAGTGTAGGTTTGTTTATTTATATCAAAGGAAAATAACCAATACCATGAGTTGTTTCTTACATGTTAGGTTTGATGGGGACACAGATACCTTGTTCTATAGCACCACATCCTTTTCCACTATAGCCAAGTTGTTTCCTAAGCTCATAACCTTTTTCATAAATATTTTTCATGGATTTTGAATCTGGTGGTCACTCATGATTAAGTTCATCGATGTTTTTTGTGTAATTTGTTGTCTTTTGTTCTAAAGTAGTTGAGGCAGATTCCTTTGAAGGGTCTTCTACATATTGTGGTGACAGTACCACTTTTTCATGTCCCTTATTTCAATCCTTGTTTATGATCTTGTACTTACCCATGAATGTATGTTTGAATTCTAAGGAACCCCAATCATCTTATGATAGCTTTGTGACTTTCTCAATATGTTTTTCTTTGTCTATTTGTTGTATGGATTTCACTTGGGTAGTTGATGTTAATGTGTTTAAGGGATTTTCTTTGTTTTTCTCAAGTTGTAAGATACTATAAGGGTCAAGATCAGCATCAAGTTTGTACACTTTTTGTTGTAGATGTATTTCATTTTACGATGAAGAGTAGAAGGCACCCCATTCATTGCATGAATCCATGGTCTTCCAAAGAGAATATTATATGAAAGTTCATGAGGCATAACATGGATTGGTGTATCCAATGTGACCTTCCCAACTGTAAGAGGTAAAGTAATCACACCAAGTGATTTTTTTTTTACTTTGTCAAATCCCTTAAGAGATAAATAATTAGGTTGAATGTTTGGTTTATCAATGCCAAGCCTATATAGAAGGCTCACACTACACACATTAAGGGAAGAGATGGTATCTACAAGAGTTATCTTTATCTCTTTTTGTTGGTATTAAGTTATGATCATGAAAGCATCATTTTTTTTTTGCACTTCCAAATAGGGGAGTTTGGTTTCGTGGAAAATAATGTCAGCATTTATTCCTTGAATCATGGATGCTATGTCATTTGGTTGCACATTAGAAGGGACAAGAACATGTTGCAAGACTACTTGAATCATGTTGTAGTAGTGAGGGGAGGCTTGAATAAGGTCCCATAATGATATGTTAGCAAGAGTATTCTTTAGTTGTTCAACAAGATTCTACTCCTTTCCACTTTGTGAAGGAAAATGAGCGGGACCCGGTAAGATGGGTTTAGGCAAAGGTAGGGGTGTGGGGGTTGGTTTTTGTGATTGTGGATTATTTCTAGTGTTATACATATGGGCAATAGTATTGTTGGCCTCCTATAATGATTTAACAACTAGGCCTTTGCAGCTATGATTCAGAGATTGGACATCTAACGTAAATAGTTATTTCAATCATCATGAAGGTGCATTTAAATTGTCAACCCAAGGATGTGAACTTGAAATGGATCATCATAGTATGTCCACTAGGAACCCAAAGTAGCCATTTTTCATTCTAAAACTAAGAAAGACACAACGCTAAAAGTAAAGTGCTTAGAAAGGAATAACATAAATGTTGAACATCAACTAGAAACTACAACAAGATGAAATGCATGACAGGAATGGAAATCTGAGCAACAAATAGGAAACTACTCTGTCTGCCTGGGCTACAAGAACAATCACAGAATGAAATTCTAGTGGCTGCAAGAACAATCAGTGCTAGATATCTAATCTAATTACTAAACAAAAAATAATACTAAACTAAGGGACAAATTACTCACCAAGTGGGCCCCCTTGGATAAGTATCCTCTAAACTAATGGAAACTCAAATACTCAAACTTAGAACTTCATTTTATTCACTGAAATCATGAGTACAAAATGAGTAGCATAATTGTATTGCTAAAAACTTAAGAGTGCAAGTACAATATCAAATAGTGCAACCCTTTTTGAGAAGGAGCATCTAATCCTTATTTATACTACCAACTAAAAAAGGCGGTCAACTCCACGAACTAGGAGGACACCATTTTTATGGAAAGTAGAGAAAGTGGAGCGGTGGTGGTTATGCATGCATGGAATCCGGTTAGACATGTAGGTCCAAATGCATATTTAGCATAGCAGTAATGTCTACATTTTATCAACATAATTAGAATCCACTATAAGGTGGTTACATCTTATTTGCATGGGGAATCTCTTTCCATCGACCTCCTTCGACCTTTGAATGATTCCCTTGTTGGACATTATGGTGCATGCCCAATTGGTGGTGTCTTTCTCAATTTAGTGTCCTCAAGTTATATTTGTATGGAAATGTTAGTACACACAATAATTGCATATATGTTTCCACCTCAAAGAACATTCATTAACCACATGCAAGATTACTATAGATAGTCCAAATAACGTGCCAATATCATTTAAGATTTACAGAAATAGGATTAGGTCCAATGTCATAGTTTTGGGGGAAATATCATAAAAAGTATCAATACTTAACATAAAAATCCATAATAACTTCAACAGCCAGATCATAATGTCTACCCAAAATTAGACCATAAACTAGACTCATCACTCCCCCCAACCTAAAATCTTGCTGGTCCTCCAGTAGGGGAAGAGTTCTTCTGCTTGGCCAATGCTCTAAAATTTGCAATTGACAATTGTCCTACATCAGTGTTTGTTGTACATGAATTAGAGTCCCAATAGAACCCTCCTTATCTATGCAATATGCTCCATCTTTTTCTCTCTACAACAATATCATAGTGGTAGAACCTGGAGTTCGCTATAGGCCACATTAGAATGGGTGGCTAAAAATTCAGGGGAAGCCAGAATCGTCCCTTTGTTTTTCCAATGTGAATATATCTATCAATTATTTTAAGAGTTGCATCATAGTTCTATATAGAGTGGGGCTCATATTGCTTTAGCTCAATAGTTATGTTATTCCATCCTTGTGAGAGGCATCTTTTCATAGTCTCCTCTTTTGCTTTTTCCTTTACCTCATATTCACTATAAACTGCTTCTATCCAAGGCATAATCCAATTACCATAGCTCACTCTAAAAAGTATTATGTGCCATTCTCTGACAATGTCCCTTGGATTCCTTGACTCAACCCTAATGGACAAAGGGATGTTGGATTCCATTTGCTTATAAGCCCCATATTGTTGTTCCCAACTAATCTCATTTTGAACACAAGACATAAATTCCCTTAATTGGACATCTCTAACATACAACATCAAATTCCAATCATGGTATTTAGTCGCAACATAATTATGCAAATAAAACTCACATAGAAAATTCTTCAATTCAGGGGAAGCAATCCAATAAGCATTGAAAAAGTCCATAGGGGTCTCAATAGAAGGGTTCAAACTTGAGACAATTCTTTCCAGCCTAAAAGAAAGATATTTTTCCTTCAAATGCAGAGCATAGACTATTGGAGGGGTCTTGCACTCTAAAATTTGTGGTACCAAAGCAGCCATATCATCCACCTTTGGTGCAGGAGCACCAACTTGAAAATTTTGGTTTTTAGTGTGTAGTGGAGTCTATTTTTTCAATAAGGTGTTCTAGTCATGTTGTAATAAGGTGATAAAACCAATATATATTGATGTAATCAATAAGTCTAGGTGTGTGTTGTTGAGTTTGGTCTAAACTGAGTAGGTGATTAAGGTTGTTTTTGTTTTGGTACCAAATTTGAATGGAAGTTGGAAGATAAATGGTCACAACCTCTATTTTCAATTGTGGACCATTGGTATTCTTTGAAAAACATCATAAAAGGCCCCTAAAACTCTTGAGGCAGTTTGGCATGTTGAAATTTTGGAGAAATAATACATTATGCTCTACTTTGGGTGTTGTTTTCTAAGAATTGTGTTTCTTTGTTCTGTATGAATCCGTACTATCTACAATCAATGTAAAACCTCTAAAATTTGGTGGATCCTTAAATTAGCTTTCATTTGATTCCTATTTGAGGAGGTTTCATTAGGTTTCGAGGGAGAAAAGCTAAGTTTTTTGTAAGTGCTCTGTTAATTATGGTTTTGTAGGGTTTTGATAAAATAATGGAAACCTAGGGCCATTCCACCATAGAGTAACTTAAATAATGGGTGGAATGGGCCTGTTAGGATCTAGGGATGTGTTTTTTTTTGTTTGACAGGGTGGTGTGGTAAATCAATTTTGTAGCATGTGCTTGAAGGTTGGCAAGTTGATTGCCAATGGTGAAATTGTTCGTTATTGATTAGGATAGTGAAATTGTGGATTGTCTAATGGAAATTAATGGAGAATATGATAGTTTTTTGACTAGTTCTCAGTTTCTTTCAAGGATTTAAGGACAGGGAAGAGAGATTTGATAAACCTCCTTTGGAAAAGAGGCGTAATTGGGCCATTGTGAAGTGATAAAGGGCTAATTATGTTGAGATGTACTAAATCAACTTTACCATAGGATTGGATGTGTTGAATAATAGTGTAAAGGGTCCCTAAATTTGTGTACAAGAAGTGGTGAAGTGGTATGTAGTTGGAGATATAGTTGAATAAGTTTTTCTCTAGTGCTACAAGCAAATAGGTGGCTTTGAGAAGGAAGTCACCCTTGGAGCTGTTTGAGATCTTCCAAACGAGTTGGGAATTGTTTTTTGGACTCCAATACCACCCTATATTGCATCAGGTGGTATTAGAGCTTAGGTTCTGATTGGGAGAGATTTGTGTGGAATCAAGTGTACAAGGGGTTTGTATAAGAAAGAGGGTAAAATGCCTTCTAAGGGAAATCCAACACTTCTAAGGACAATAAAGGAGACTCAAGATGGCATGTTGGCTAGGGTAGAAGCCTTAGAAGAAAACTTAAGAGGGAGGGTCACTAAGGAGGAGAGTGACCAAGATGAGGAAGAGAATGAAGGGGAGAGTGAAGCCCCTCAAGGTGGAGCCCAAGGAGAAGAGTTGGGTCTAGAGGAGAGAAAGTTTATTAAGGTACTTTAAGCTACTAGAGGAGACAATGTGGACATCAAGTTGGAATTGCCAATCTAGGGTGGCAACATGAAGAGTGAGGAGATAGTTGACTGGATAGATGCCCTTGACAACTAATTTGACTACAAGGAGACCCTTGAAAATCATAAAGTGGAATTGGCAAGGAAAAAACTAGAAGGGCCAACACTGACTTGGTGGAATTACCTTCAATCAGAGAGGGTAAGGAGGGGAAAGCCCAAGATCAACTCTTGGGATATAATGATATCAAAATTCAAATCCCAATTCTTATCAATTTACTATGAGGTTCAAATCTTTAGGAGATTGTAAAATTTGAAACAAAGAGAGATGGACATGATGGAATATATAGAAGAATTCCATAAATTAAGCATGAGAGTAGGTCACCATGAAAGTGAAGTGGAGAAAATTACAAGATAACCATTATTATACAAGATGAGTTAAGATTAGCCACTCCTAGGAATATTGAGGAGTGTTTCCAACTGGCTACTAGGGTTGAGGAGAAGATAGAAAGGAAGCAGGAGCAGAAACAAAGAGGTAGATGAAAGAATAATAGAGGAAGAGGAAATTTTGGAGGAGGCAAATCACAATTCCAAAAAAAGCAAGGGGAATCTAGTGGACAACAATAGGAAGGTAGTGAGCTAAGAGGAGGATTTAGGGGAAGGAGATCCAACACAAGAGGAAAATTTGGAAACCAAGGTAGGGGATCCAATACTTTTTCTAGGAGATGTTACCAATGTGGCCAATTTGGTCACCCTGCTTGGAGATGTCCTGATAAACAAAGCATAAGTTCACATGGGGGAGAGAGGACACAAATTATCCAAGAAGAATATGGAGAAAGTGTAAATTCACCATCATTGCATGCAGGTCCAGAAGTAGGAGAGAGTTTCCTCATGAGGAGGACATTAATCAAGATCCCAACTACTAAGGAACCACCACAAAGGAAGAATTTATTTAGAACTACATGTAAGGTACAAGGAAAGGTATGCAAAGTGGTAGTGGAATCTAGTTCTACTGATAATCTTGTTTCATTACAAATGGTAGAAAATCTCAAACTCAAAAGAATCCCTCACTCTACACCATATAAGATCTCTTGCCTTAATAAAGGACAACAAGTGCTTGTAAGTGAACAATCATGGGTGGAGCTCAACATTGGACCCTGCAAGGATAAGGTGCTATGTGACATCATACCAATGGATGTATGCCACCTTCTCTTTGGTAGGCCTTGACAGTTTGATAGAAAGTCCCAGCATGATGGTGAAAAGAACATTTATGTCATTGATAAGGATGGGGCATCATATACCCTCACACCTCTGAAAGAAGATGAAGATGAAAATCATGAAGAACCTAGTGTCATGATTGTGAAAGCGAAGGAGTTTTTGAAAAATCTTGAAGAGGGAGAAGGTGGATATGCTATTGTGGGAAAGCCAATTTCTAATGCAGTAACAAATGATAGTGAGAAGATCCCTGATGAAGTACAAACTCTGCTTGAAAAGTATGAGAACATTGTCATAGATGAGTTTCCAAACTCCTTGCCACCAATCAGTGATGTTAGCCACCATATATACTTAATCCCAGTTGCAAGTCTTCCAAAAAAAATGCTTATAGAATGAAACCTTCGAAAAATGAGATCATGAATTAGGTGGAAGAGCTATTGGATAAAGGTTTGGTGAGGAGAAGTCTGAGTGCACGTGTTGTGGCAACTATTTTTTCACCCAAAAAGGATGGAGAGTGGAGGTTCCATATAGATTCAAGGGCCATCAAAAAAATAAATATCAGGTATAGATTTCCAATACCTGGGATGGAAGATCTTATGGACAATTTGGCAGGGGCAAGGTACTTTTGTAAGATAGATTTAAAGAGTGGCTACCACCAGATAAGAATTAGATAAGGTTATGAATGGAAGACAACTTTTAAAACCAATGAGGCTCTCTATGAATGGTTGGTGATTCCCTTTGGGTGAATTAATTCTTTGAGTACATTCATGATACTCATGAATGACGTGTTGAAGGATTCCAGCAACAATTTTGTAGTAGTATACCTAGATGATATCTTTGTATTCAACAAAACAAAGGAAGACCACTTGGAGCACTTGGATAGGGTGTTGGGAAAGTTACATGAAGAAAATTTGATGATAAACCTCAAGAAATGTGAGTGGATGAAGCAAGAGTTGGTATATTTGGGCTTTGTGATCTCAGGAGGTGAGTTGAAAATGGATTCTAAGAAGGTTGAGGTGATTGTTAGTTGGCCAACACCAAGGACAGTTGGAGAAGTTAGGAGCTTCCATGGATTAGCAAGCTTCTACAAAAAGTCTGTAAAAAAATTCAGTCACATTGTTGCACCAATGATAGACACCATCAAAGGAGAGAGGAAAGGCATATTTCAATGGACCAAGGAGGTTGATTAGAGTTTTGAATATCTCAAGAAAAAGGTAACTCAACAACCAATCCTTACTCTTCCTGATTTTATTAAAGTCTTTACTATTGAATGTGATGCTAGTGGTTTTTCCATAGGGGTAGTACTTAGTCAAGAGGGGAAACCAATTGCATTCTTTAGTGAAAAGTTGAATGAGGCTAAGAAAAGGTACTCATCTTATGACCTAGAATTATATGCTATGGTACAAGCCCTTAAGAAATGGAGGCACTACTTATTGCCTAAAGAATTTGTGGTTTTTACTGATAATTATTCCTTTAGTTTTCTAAATAGCCAAGAGAAATTGAACCATAATCACATGAACTAGGTTGAGTACTTTTAGGCTTATACTTTTACTATCAAACATAAAAAAGGGACAAGCCAAAAAATTGGTTGATGCTTTGAGTAGGAGGGTAGTATTAGTGTAGGAGGTGCAGCTCCAAAGCATGGGTATAGACTCACTCAGAGGTATAAACAACGATGATGACGATTTTCATGATGCCTTTACTATTTTTGAGTAGTCTCAAGGGTGTTTTCATAGTGAACATGCAGACTATGTGTTACAAGATGGGCTTATCTTTAAAGGGTCTCAAGTATGCATCCCAAGGTGCTTAATGAGGGAAAATTTGGCAAGGGAGAAACATAGTGGGAGTGTAGGAGGGCATTTTGTTTGTGATAAGACTTTGCATTAGGTTAAAATATTTTAATATTGGCCTAAGATGAATTTGGATTTCAAGAGATTTGTGGAAGGTTGTGTCATCTATCAAAGGGAAAAAGGAACAAGCTCAAATGTTGGTTTATACCAACCATTACCAACACCTAGCAGACCATGGGAAGCATGGACTTTGTCCTAGGACTTCCAAGGACATCAAGGGGGAATGATATCATATATGTTGTAGTAGATAGATTTAGTAAGATGGCACACTTCATTGCTTGTTAAACTACCAATGATGTCTCTCACATTGCAAGCTTATTCTTCAAAGAAATTGTAAGAATTCATGGTTTACCACTGTCCATAGTGTTTGACAGAGATTCCAAGTTCATTGGCCTTTTTTGGAGAACATTATGGAGGAAATTGGGAACCAATCTAACCTACAGTTCTTCCTATCACCCTCAAACAGATGGGAAAACTGAGGTTGTGAATAGATCTTTGGGAAACTTGTTAAGGTGCCTAAGGGTATGTGCAAGATCATGATGGGCCAAAAAGTGGCAATATGATGGGTAGGTGGTTGACGAATTTTTTTTACCCAAAATCAATGAAACAAAAAGGGTTTTTAAAGGAGATTCTCAGCTTTCCATCGATATAAATTATGCTTTAATTTGAATTTAATAAGTAATTATTATTCATTTTCTATTCAAATTATGACTAAAGTCTTAATTGATATGCTGATTGAAAAACATCTATAGCTTTCAAATGGTATCACATTTTTGAATCCAAAACATGTGTCATATTCTATGCTTCGCATACTATAGGATTAAAAAAATAAAAAATGAATTTCATGAAGTTTTGACCAAGTTAAGGTGGTCAGACATACGAGCTTTTATATTTTTTTAAAAGTTGTAATAAAAAATTTATAATTAATTATTTACTAGGAAAAAAAATACAAAAAAATATGCATCACATCAGGGCTTGAGTCCTCTACTTATATCTAAAATCTTATAAAAAATTATTATCATTTTATTATGGTTAGGGTGGTCAAACAAACACCTACTTATTTTTTCTCTGAAATTTAAGTACAACTGCATTGAAATTTCAAATTTTCACCAACTAGATTTTTTTTTAAAACAAACCTAGTAGTTTAGAAAATACATTCAATTTTCTACAGATTCTATTCTTACATATTTATGAAATAATATAGATAACTTATTCAAATTTTTACACCAAGTTGCCTAACTCTGATTTTTTTGAATTTTTTGCCACTTAAGGGCCTGTTTTTTCCATGATGATCCTACACATACCCCTAACAAAAGTCAATAGTCTTGGGATCTGATATTACCATAGGTAGAGTATGCCTACAATGATTTTGTTAACTAGACTATTGGAAAGATTCCTTTTGAGGTTGTGTATGGGATGCACCCTAGGGATGTCTATGAGTTAAGTGATGTGAGTGGAGTGAATAATAGGAGTGTTCAAGGAGAGTATTTTGTTGTGGCCATGCATGATATTCATAAACAAGTCAAGGAGACAATTGAAAGGAATGTG
This sequence comes from Sequoia sempervirens, assembly GCA_007258455.2. NCBI lineage: Eukaryota > Viridiplantae > Streptophyta > Pinopsida > Cupressales > Cupressaceae > Sequoia > Sequoia sempervirens. The sequence continues at coordinate 841,502,037 of VDFB02281492.1, read as the reverse complement.
GATAAGTACAAGAAGAAGGAAGATATGAAGAGGAAAGATGTACAATTTAAGGTGGGTGATTTAGTGTTGGCACACCTAAGGAAAGAGTGATTGCCTAAATGGAAATAATCCAAAATTATAATGAAGAAAATAGGACCTTGTAGGGTGGTCCACAAGTATGGTAATAATGCCTAAGAAATTGAACTCCCACCAGGAGTTTCCATATCAGCTATCTTTAATGTCACTGACCTATACCCCTATAAGAAATTTATTTTTCTAGGAGAAGAAGAAAATGAACCTTTGAATACTGATGAAGACTAGATTAATGATCTTCCACCTGCTCAACCCATGCAGCTTTAGACTATCCTAGCTTCAAGGGAGGTGAAGAGAACAAGGAGAAAGGTCTACAAAGAGAATTTGGTCAAATGGCTTGGAATCCTTGAAGAAGAAGCAACCTAGATGTCTAAAGAAGATATTTCCAAGCATGGAAAGTTTGTTGCAGACCTCCTTTCATCTAGAGGATGAAAATTCTCCTCCTTGGTTGTATGGTGCAAGAGCACCAACTTGAAAATTTTGGTTTTTAGTGTGTAGTGGAGTCTAGTTTTTCAATAAGGTGTTATAGTCATGTTGTACTAAGGTCATTAGATCCATATATATTGATGTAATCAATAAGTCTAGGTGTGTGTTATTGAGTTTGGTCTAAACTTAGTAGGTGATTAAGGTTGTTTTATGTTTTGGTGTCAAATTTGAATGGCAATTGGAAGATCAACGGTCACAACCTCTGTGTTTAGTTGTGGACCATTGGTATTCTTTGAAAAACATCATAAAAGGCCTCTAAAACTCTTGAGGTAGTTTGGCATGTTGAAATTTTGGAGAAATAATACATTCTGCTATGCTTTTGGTGTTGTTTTTTGAGAATTGTTTTGTTTCTTTGTTCTATACGAATCCATAATATCTACAATAAATATAAAACCTTTGAAATTTGGTGGAGCCTTGAATTAGCTTTCATTTTATTCCTATTTGAGAAGGTTTCATTAGGTTTCAAGGGAGAAAATCTAACTTTTATGTAAGTGCTTTGTTAACTAGGGTTTTCTAGGGTTTTGATAAAATAATGGAAACCTAAGGCCATTCCAGCATAGAGTAACTTAAATAATTGGTGGAATAGGCTTGTTAGGATGTAGGGATCTATTTTTTTCTTTGTTTTGTAGGGTGGTTTGGAAAATCAAGTCTGTAGCACGTGCTTGAAGGTTGGCAAGTTGATTGCCAATGGTGAAATTGCTAGTTATTGATTAGGACAGTGAAATTATGGATTGTCTAATGGAAAATAATGGGGAATATGATAGTTTCTTTATTGGTTCTCAGTGTCTTTGAAGGTTTTGAGAACAAGGAAGTGAGATTTGATATACCTCCTTTGGAAAAGAGGCTTAATTGGGCCATTGTGAAGCAGTAAAGGGCTGATTGTGTTGAGATGTACTAAAAAACTCTACCATAGGATTGGATATGTTGAATAAGAGCCTAAAGGGTCCCTAAATTTGTGTATAGGAAGTGCTGAAGTGGTCTATAGTTGGAGATATAGTTGAATAAGTGTGTCTCTAGAGCTACAAGCAAATAGGTGGATTTGAGAAGGAAGTCACCCTTGGAGCTATTTGAGACCTTGATATTAGTGTAAATAATATTTAATTACGCTTGCATAAGTTTACTTAGGATTTATTTAATTCCTAGATTATAGGATCTTATCTTTATCTTATCAAGCTATCTTGTTGCTCAAGATAAGATTAGGTTTAGGAATCTTTGCATTTATAAAGAAAATTATCTCTTGTAATTAATTGGTCTTTTCAAATATATCAAATTGCATGTTTTTATGCAAATCTCTCCTTTTTCGTTTTCCTCTTCTGTGGAAGGTCTATTCTGGTTTGCAATTAGATCTTGGTTTTCTAACATGGTATCAAAGCCTTGATTTGCAGCCCCTTCTTAGCTATTTTGGAGGAATATAGTGCAGAGCTCATTCGAGGTCCCTCAAGGGTTTCAATCCTTGAGCATATTTCTGGAGTGTCTTGGATCAGATCGGGGTTTTCCATTGGATTCAGAGCAGTGGAAAAAGTTAGAAATGGCTTTCATTTTATTCATATTCCTCACCATTTTCCAGAACTACGAGGTTGTAAGATCAATGATTTTTTTGATAGATCTCAGGGTCGCCTAATTTTTGGAGCACTTTGGGCCCAAACAGACCTCGCTATTGGATTTGCAGTGCCCAAAAACCAACATTTTCATATAAAGTTTGTCTGATTTGGACACAGTCGTCTGAAGAGGCAAAAAAAATTTACCCAAGGGCCGTACGACCCCAGGCACGCTCTACGAGGCACAAATTTTGAAAAAAATATTAAAAAATATTAAAAAATCAAGTTTTTTGGCATAGGGTTTACACGGCCAGCACAAATGGATCCGGCCATCGGGTGGCCACCGCCGGGCCACTGCCACCACATTCCGCCACCAGTCTGTTGCTTCCCCATTTCCGCCCCCGTGGGCTTTCATTGCATAGACTAGGGTCATATTGGGGACCGCTCCCCTCGGCTCAGCCCCCGTCAGGTTAAGCCTCGGGCCTGGTCCTATCGGCGACCAGGTGCCAAGTCCAATGCCTAGCCTGTAGTCTCCAACCCCAGCCCCAGTCACGTGAATGACCAAGGGCTCCGTCGACCTCTGCCTTTCAGCCCCTAGTCTGCCCATGCGACCAGGGGCCCTATTTTTTTAGCCCCTAAGGGCTTTTAGGGGCCGAATTAGACTTTTTTGGGCAACTTTCACAGAAACGGGCATATATTGGGCATACAACGTCCTTTTTTTGCAAATGAGATATCATCAAAAATCTATTTCAATGCTTTATGCAATGGTGTAGGTGTGATTTTCTGATTTTTCATTTTTGATATCTTTTTCGCCCTCAGAAGTTAGATGTTGTCGTTTTCACTACGGGACACATATCTTATGACTCTCTTATCTGTTTTGAATGATTTTTGCGGTGTTGGAAAGCTGGTTTTGGCCTCTATGTAGATTTGAGGTCATTTCTAGAAAATTTGTAACTTATTTTATGCATGCATTCATTTTTGTTTAGTGTGCTAGGTTTGCATTTTCACCTATGTTTCTATAGTTTTGCATTATCTCCTTATGCAATCATTGGGTATTGTAATAAAGAACTAATATAAATTTCCATTAAGGGGGATTCTTGCATCCATCTTTCATATTGGTGACAACTCGCATGAGTTTGTCTAGTTTACTATTGTCTCCTTTTAGCTTCTTTCTTGCTTAGCTGGATACATCTTTGGTTTGCTTTGGTTCACACTTCACAGTGGGATTTTATGGTTCTTGATCCTCATTGGTTCAGATCTTTTCCATTTGAAGGCCATGGTTTTATGGTTAATGTTCCAGAATCTTGATGGTACTCATCCTATGGGTAGTTTTAGTTTCAGTTTGGCATTGGCTTCGTGAGACACAACTTCCAAATTTTTCATCATTATGGGTCCATTCATATTTTCATCTACTGTTGCTTACAAATTCCAGAGTTGATCTAGTATGTGAGTTTCTAGTGTTCCTTGGCATCGGGTCTGCTGTTGCATTTGTGATTCTGATTGGTATTTTGCAAATAGAACTATCTTTCCTTGCTTGCTGGATTTGGGGTTCCAGTGTTACTTCATCAGAGTTCTTCCAGTATTTCTTCACAGTAGTTCATCTCACTAAGGGGGGTTTCTCTCTCTTTACATTTGTACATGAGTACCTCATCAGGCCTTGTTGTCGGGACTCATATTTGCATAATAATCTACTTCTCCCTAAGTTGCACTTATGGGGGGGGTGTTAGTGTAATTAATATTTAATTACGCTTGCATAAGTTTACTTAGGATTTATTTAATGCCTAGATTATAGGATCTTATCTTTATCTTATCGAGCTATCTTGTTGCTCAAGATAAGATTAGGTTTAGGAATCTTTGCTTTTATAAAGCAAATTATCACTTGTAATTAATTGGTCTTTTTGAATATATCAAATTACATGTTTTTATGCAAATCTCTGCTTTTTCATTTTCCTCTTCTGTGGAAGGTCTATTCTAGTTTGCAATAAGATCTTGGTTTTCTAACACTTGCAAATGAGTTGGGAATTTTTTGTTGGACCCCAATACCACCCTCTCTTGTATCAACCTGTTTAAGGGGGAAACTTCTACATCCTTGTCTTCAATCTCTTCATCTCTCTTTTGAATTTCCTTCTTCAATCTGCATTTTTCCTCCCATTATTCTTCCATTCTTTGCATCTCTTTCCATAAATGCATAGCTACCTTGTAAATTGAAAAATCATGGGGGTTGTGTATTCCTACTAGTATTTTTCCTAGCATTGATGGTTTCTCTTCGCATGGTACTAGCTACAAGGATTCTGGTTGTCTTGTCAATTTTGACTGTAGGGGCACTAACTATTCTCCCAATTCTTATTGTTGCTATAGGGACTCTTGCTCTTGTTCTTGCTTTTGCTGAAGGATCTCCTACTCATGGTCTTGATTTTCCATTTCTCTTGCAATGCTAGCAAGATCAGTTAGTGTTATGTTTGCTTCTCTTTTAAATATATCTTCTTTCTCAACATTCTCCTACCCCATTAAAGCTTTTGTATCCTCCTGTGATATTTCTCATCTTGGGGCTTTCCTATGGAGATGTAACAAACGTTGCCTCAGCTGGTCTTGATTTTCTAGGAGGGCTCTCATGTTTTTCTTTGGCTTCAAGATGAATAGTCTCATCCTTTCTCTTCTTAGAGCCTGGCACCTCTTTTCCTGCTACCTGCCTTTTAGCTTTTTCTTTTCTTATTTTTTCTTCTCTCTTCTATGCCGTGGTTTTCATCAGAGTTCCAAGGGAAACATCATCATTAGAATCTAAGGAAGAGCTTTCTTTCTTTGAGTGCTTTGTTCTAGAAGAACTAATTTCTATAGTTTATTCTACTACAGGAGGGTTTATACTAGGGCCTATGCTAGAAGTTGAAGTACCAAGAGTGGCTTCAGCTGTAATCAATCTCCTGCTAGACCTAGAAAGTTGAGGTAAAACTCTAGGTTGCAAATGCTCCGGTCTAATGTTTATGAATTCTTCCAAGTCATTCCAAACATATCATGTAGAGACTTCTCAACTAATAGTTTAATCAGAAAATGGTGGGAAATAGAATTATCCCTACCTTTCTAAGTCTCAACCACCATGATTGAAAGAAGGTTGTATAGCACGTTCGACACATTCATCCTCCTTTCATGCCTCATGTGATTCAAAATATTGAAGTGCATAGAATGAAAATTCGATTGGTGACCTTCATAGATGATATATTTTATTACATAAATAGCTATCTATTTCCATGGCTTGGGTAGAGACATTCTCTTCGCACCCTATTTATCTATGCTCAATGGAGGGTCATTTGTCTCTATAAATTCAGCCCTAGTTGATCTAGCATCTCTGGAAGTAAGGTAATTTTCACCATCAGTAGGTAACCCTGTACTTTCTACAATTCTTTCCTCAGTCACTATAACCTCCAACCCTTTTACCATGGCTTTTCCTTCAAACAATTTCTTGGCGAAATCTAATGCAATTTCTTCATCAAAATCATATAGCTTTGGGAAGTAGTCTATCCACCCACAATTTTTGAATTCGGCCAGGTAGAGTGCATCATGCAGTAATCCATCATGCATAGTGGTTTCATTTTGAATTAACCCACCTCCCATTGTCTGCAATCAACCAATCACTCTATATTTTCCTTCCTACAATTCTCATCTGAAAACCAAATTCACCTTTCAACAAAAATTGCTAAATTTCCAATGCCAGTGTCGACTGAATTTTCCTTTTCTAATTTTCCTTTTGATATGACAGGGTCAATACTGTCAAGGAAGGAGTAATAAAGGAAAGCTATGATGGAGAGAAATGGTGGTGATAGTTGGTGTCACTTCACACAAGTGAGCCATCCTCTCACTCAAATTTTAAATTGGCTCAAATTAAATTTTTCTGATGTAGACCAACATGGAATGACACATAGGTAAATATTCACATCTTATTCCCCCCAACCTAAATTTGGGCATGTTTCCTCACATGCGAGATGGTGATTTGATAGGGTAGGGAATATTGGCATGTTATGGTGAACATCCATACTAACATACATCAATTAAATGGAATGCGCTTAAAGATAATTAAGATATAGAAATTAATGCATGCATACTTGAATGTGTGGAGGATGTGTTGCAAATATCATGGAGAAAGTACCATTTTCCTTTTTAGGAAATATGTTGAACAATTAATGAGGTGGGATGAGGTGGAGTGGAATGAAGTGAAGTGATAGAAGAGAGAGAAAGGTGGAGATGGATGGGAAAATGGGTGGATAGGTGAAGAAGTGGACCCCACAGAAGTGGAATTCTTTATTATGAAAACTACATACCTTAATTATCTAGGAGGGACACTAGGTCCACTTCCTTCAGTTGTAGGAAGCTCGGGTGTTGCATGTTGAGTGAATTACTATAGGAACTCCTCTTTGGAAGTTGGCTTGTGATACAATTTGAGGTGGTGACCATTGAAAAGAAGCTTAAATCTAACTAGGTCAATAGTAACGAGTTGTACAACACCATTTGGAAAGACCTCAATAATCTCAGATGGTCCTAACCACCTTGTTTGCAATTTTCCTACATTGTCCTGATACCTTGATTCATAGAGCAGGGCCTAATCTCCTGGTTGGAATTTCTTGTCCCTGATAAATTTGTCATGCCATTGATTCTCTAATTTTGCACCACCACTGTGTGATGCAAGGTTTCTCTCCTTATCTCATCCAAAGCATTCAAATGCATGATTCTCTCTCTTTGTGCCTTAGAGATATCCATTCCTAAGTTTACTACAACCCTAAGAGTCTTATGTTCAAACTCAATGGGCATCATGGTTGTCTTTCCATACAACAACTCAAATGAAGTGAAGCTTGTAGTTGTTTTCCAGGTTGTCCTATAGGCCCAAACAACTTCTAGTAATCTATTTTCCCAATCCTTTATGTGGATAGCTACTCTTTTAGTCAAAATGGCTTCAATTTCTCTATTGGTCACCTCAACTTGGCCATTGGCCTGGGGGTGGTAAGGAGTAGACTTCATGTATCTTATGTTGTACTCATTGACTAGTGCTGCAACAAGGGTTGATGTGAATTGAGCCCCTTGATTAGTCACTATCTCTCTTCGAACTGCATATCTTATGAAAATATCCTCATAAAGAAATTCTACAACCTTGTTATCTCTTGTATGCTTCATGGCCTTAACTTCTACCCACTTTGTTACATAATTAGTGCATACCAGGATATAGGACTTACCATTTGATGGAGGGTCAATGGGTCCTACAAAATCCAGTCTCCACTTGTCAAAGGGTATGTGCACGATCATGATGGGCCAAAAAGTGGCAATATGATGGGTATGTGGCTGAAAACATGTTTTTAATCCAAAATTGATAAAACAAAAAGGGTTTTTAAAGGAGATTCTCAACTTTTGACCAATATAAATTATGATTTACTTTGAATTTAATAATTAATTATTATTTATTTTTTATTTAAATTACGACTAAAGTTCTGATTGATATGCTAATTAAAAATAATTTATAGCTTTCAAATGGTATCACATTTTTTTAATCCAAAAAATGCATCACATTCTATGCATTGCATACTATAGGATTAAAAAAATAAAAATTGAATTTCATGAAGTTTTGACCAAGTTAAGGTGGTCAGACATATGAGTTTTTTATATTTTTAAATTTTGTAATAAAAATTCATAATTAATTATTTACTTGGAAAAAAATTACAGAAAAATATGCATCACATCGGGACATGATTCCTATACTTATATCTAAAATCATATAAAAATATTATCATTTTATTGTGATTAGGGTGGTCAGATAGACACCTACTTATTTTTCCCTGAAATTTAAGTACTATTGCATTGAAATTTCAAATTTTCACCAAATAGATTTTTTATAAAAACTTAGTAGTTTAGAAACTACATTCAATTTTCTACATATTCTATTATTACATAATTTTGAAATAATATAGATAACTTATTCAAATTTTTACGTCAACTTGTCTAACTCTGATTTTTCTAATTTTTTTTGCCACATAAGGGCCTGTTTTTTCCATGATAATCCTGCACATACCCCAAAGGGATTCATTACCACCTGAGGGTAAAGTGGCATCTCATCATATTTGGTTGGCCTTCCCATTCTTTGGAATCTATCACATTTTCTTGTATACCTTCTTGCATCCTTGTGGAGTGTTGGCCAGTAATATCTTGTGTTGAAATTTTTTATTATTGTCCTCTTGGCTGCAAAATGTCTTCCACATGGTTTTTTGTGACATGCATGAAAAATATTATATGTCTCATCTTCTCTCACACATATCCTCATGAAATGGCCTAGTTTGGTATAAAACAAACATCTAGCAATCCATGAGAAAGGAAAATATTTTTCAATAAGTGTCCTCTTTTTTGGACAAAAAAGAGGCAGAACTCTACTCGTGACCAGATAGTTAGCTATGCCAGCATACCAGGGTGTTTGTACACTAATGGAGAATAGATGCTCATTAGGAAAAGATTCATCTATGGCTTGATTATCCCCTGACATAGTTAGTTTGGAAAGAAATTTTGCAACAACATTGGTCTTCCCTGGTTTATCCACAATGGTTATGTCACACTCCTACATCAACAACAACCATTTTGATAGCCTACCTATGATTAGAGGTTTATTCACGAGACATCTAATGGATGCTTGATCATTCCATTTGATAACCTATGATGTAATTCCTGAATTTATTCAGGGCATAGATTACTTCCATCATTTATTTCTTTGTCATTGTATAGTTGAATTCAGCTCCCTATAATTTTTTGCTGAAAAAATAAATGGAATTTTCAATAGCTCCTTTTTGTCCTAAAAATACTCCTATGGCATAATCTGATGCATCTGTATGTCCATGTGGAAAGGAAATCTTAAGTATAGGAGCATGAGTCAAGGCTACCTTTAAATCATAAAATGTCTTGTCGCAATCTTCATTCCACTGGAACTCAACATATTTAGTGAGAAGAGTATAAAATGGTGCTATTGTCTTGCTAAAATCCTTGATGAAAGAACTATAGTATCCTGCATGAACCAAGAAACTCCTAACATCCTTTTGTTTTGCAGATGTGGGAAGATTTGTGATCACCTCAATCTTTGCAGGATCTACTTGAATTCCTTTGTGGGAGATGTAGTGGCCAAGGACTACACCTTCTTGCATCATCACAAAGTACTTTTCACTATTTAATGATAGAGTTTGGTCTTCACATCTCTGTATGACTCTCTTGATATTTTCCAATGCCTAATTGAAATCAAAACCATAGGTAGTAAAGTCATCCATGTAAATTTCCATGCAATCAAGAGAGATATCAAAAAATATGCTAATGACTACCCTTTGAAAAGTTTTGGGTGCATTGCATATGCCAAATGGGAGTACTAAGTAGGCATAGTTCCCCCATAGATAGGTAAAATTGGTCATATCCTGGTCCTTTGGTGCAATTTGGATCTAGTTGTAGCCACTGAATCCATCTAGAAAAGAAAAGTATTGCTTCCCTGCAAGTGTGTCCAAAACTTGATCTATGAAAGGTAAGGGGAAATTGTCCTTTTTGGTGGCAATATTAAGTTCCTTGTAATAAAAAAAAACTCACAATTTCCCTCCTTTTTTAGGCACAATCACTAATGGAGACACCCACTGACTATCTAAAATGGGGTAGATAAATCCTGCATCTAGCAACTTTTGCAATTCTCCTTTTACAATTTCTCTCGGTGTAGGGTTAATTCTTCTTTGTGGCTATCTCACTAGGGTCCAATCATCTCTGATGTAAATTATGTGAGTACAAAGCTTAGGGTCCAATCCCTTCATATCATGATAGTCCCACAGAAATGCATGCTGGTGGGTCCTCAATAATTTTTTCAATGACAACTGTTGTTCTTCTCTCAATTTGTTGTTAACATTCAGATATTTTCCTTCTAACACTTTCAATTGTGTATTTAGCTCTATCATGGCTCCTTCATTGATGCATGGTACCCTAAGTTCATATGGCAGCAATGTATGGGACATACCTATCACTGTAGGAAGTTCAACTACAGGAAGAGTGGTTGCAGGAAGAACATCTGTAGAAACAATGGTTGCAAGAAGAGTAGACAAAAGTGTGTTGACTTGAACAACAGAATGGGAAGATGATGTTTCCTCCACTTCACATTGCTTTTGAATGATGTTATCCAACACTTCATCTTCATCTTGAAGTTGCATAAAATATCTTTTGCCTAACATCATAAGTTGTGCCATATAATTAACTTCCTTGGCCTCTTCACCAACATGTGGCCATACGGGGTTTTCTTCATCATGGGATGGCTGAGTAGGAGGATAAGGAAAAAAAAATTTGGTGCTCCTCCCATTAGAAATGGTCATGTCACCTTAACGACATCCAATATATGCATCTGTAGTTGCTACCCATGGTCTCCCAAGAATAATCAAATACCTGCCTAGTGTAGCTTTAGGAGAAATAATCATGATGTCTGTTGGGTACTCCCAGGAGTCTAGAATCACCATGAGATCCTCCACTATACCATCAGGTTTAACAGTAGAACTATCAACAAGCTATAGAATAGTAGGAGTAGATCTCATGCTTGCAATGTTTAGTTGTTGCAGGATGTCTTTAGTCATTTCATTTCCATAGATTGGGACATCCTTTATGGCCTGAAATAGAGGTATATGGACACATATATGGTTTAGTTGATCCAAGATATCAAAGGTTGTGTCCTCCTTTTCTTCCTTTTTCTTGCCAACTTCCAATCTTTGAGGAAATGGTGGTGTTTTTTTAGTTTGTTTGGCTTGGACTGGTTTAGGATTTTTAGGTGCACTTGGTTGAATGGGATCATTCAAAGATTCCTCTTCCTCCTCCATAGGAAGCTCAGCGATAATGGGCTTGGAAGGGGCTGATAAAGTAGTTCCTAAATGCAAGTGGATGTCACTTACACTCACAACATACACAGGAAATTGATTTGAATTAATAGAATATATACATGTTTCTATTATGGTTTGTTATTTGGATTGGGTGTGGGATGAGCTGGTAGCTGAGTAGGTTTAGGTTGATTTGAGCTTGGATTAGCAGGGGGAATTATAGTATGTTGCTGGGGATGAGAAGGTGGTTTCATGTAACTATTTGGTTGGGTTGGCCATTGTTATCCTCCCCTCCATTGATTTGTCTGCTGCCAATTTCTTGGAGGTGGTTGCCAATGCCCTTGATATTGCTTCCAATTCCCCTAAGGTTGTTTCCACTAGGGTGGAGAGTTTTGTTGATTGGGCCAAGCATTTGGAGGGTTACTCCAAGGCTGTGGTGGATATCCTCCATAGATGGATGGATATGGAGGCTACCATTGGTTACCAAATGAATAGGAATTAAAATATGGCCCAACATAAGATAGTGGATCCAGTGGCATACCTTGTCTTGGAGCCCAAGGCCTCCTTTGTGCAACATAGTAGACTTGATCTTCTTCAATCTGAATTGGCTTGAACTCAGGTGCAATTTTCTTACTTTCAATATGAGCTACCATCTTGCATTTTCAGTCCTTCTTCTTTTGTTTCCAATGGGGGAAATACTCTGTCAACATTGCATTTGCCTCCTCTTGTTTCTTCTTGGCCTAAATTGTATTCAGTTGAGTAGCTAGATTATTTATGATGTCTTGCTTGAAATCTGCCAACAAGTGTGTGATCTCCATCCTTGAAACTCCACTAGTAGATGACTTACCCATAGAGGATTGGTAAGCTCTCCCTTTCTTTGAAGCTACCTAGAAATAGTTTTGGCATATTTTCTTGATGTCTTCCCAATAAACTTGGGTGATATCTCCTCTTGCCATTAGGTCCAAGGCATCAATGTAGTTGTCATTTATTCCTCTTAGGAAGAGAAAAAAAATTTATTCTTCATTGAGTGTATGCTATGGATACTTTTGTAGGAAAAAAAAACTTGAAATATAATCCTCCAGACTCTCATCTTCCTTTTGCTACATCCTGAAAATGTCATCTCCTCTCATGTCACTACCTGTACAATATTCCTTGTATTTCTCAAGGAACTTTTTCTTCCTATCCTCCCATGTTTCCATAGTATCTCTACTTGGGCTCATGAACCATCTTAATGCAACTTTTTTCAGAGTGGTAGGAAATAGCTTAAGCCTATGGGCACTAGTGGTATAGTCATAACTCCTACAGATTATATCAAACTTGAACAAGAAGGTATCAGGGTCTTCTGTAACAAGTCCATAAAACATAGGGAGTGCTAAAGTAGGGATATTCTTGATGTTTTCAACTTCATTTTAATGGGGAAAGGAAAATTTGGTTGGTTAGGTCTATTTCTATTTGCATCACCCATGCTTTCTTGATGGATTCCTCAAGAAAATGGATTCTCAAACTGATTTTTGTCTTCAGAGGAAGCTTCAAAACTTTTTAGATCAGGCAATACATCAACAAAGTGGTGTGGATCTTCCTCTTCTTCTTCGTTCCTTGGTAGATTTGGAATCTCTTCTAGTTGGAATGGATCAGGATTATTAGGAAGGAATCTCCCCATAAGCATATCTTCTCCTTCCTCTATGTATGCAGTATCAACTACCTATCAACCATCTCACACAAAGAATTGGTAAAGAATAAGGGGGGAATTATTTCCTAAATGAGGGATATGCTAAGAAAAATCTTCAAAAATACTACTGCAAGAAAATTATCAATGAATCAAAGAACTTACTAGTTTGACACCATCCCCAACAACGGCGCCAAAAATGTTGGCCTCCTATAATGATTTAAAAACTAGGCATTTACAACCATGATTTAGAGATAGGACATCTAACCTGAACAACTATTTCAATTATCACGAGTGTGCATTTAAATTGTCAACCCAAGGATGTGAACTTGAAATGTGTCAACATAGTATGTGCACTAGGAATCCAAAGTAGCCATTTTTCATTCTACAACGAAGAAAGACACAATGCTAAAATTAAAGTGATTAGAAAGGAATAAGAAAAATGTTGAACATCAACCAACAACTACACCAAGTTGAAATGCATGACAGGAATGAAAATCTGAGCAACAAACAGGAAACTACTTTTTTTGCTTTGGCTATAGGAACAGTCATAGAATGGAATTCTAGTGCCTACATGAATAGTCAGCGTTAGATATGTAATATAATTACTGAATAGAAAATAATACTAAAATAATACTAAACTAAGGGATGAATTACTCACCAAGTCGGCCCCCTTGAATTAGTATCCTCTAAACTAATGGAAATTCAGATGCTCAAACATAGAACTTCATTTTATTCACTAAAATCATGAGTACAGAAAGAGTACCATAACTATATTGCTAAAAACTTAAGAGTGCAAGTACAATATCAAATCATGCAACCTTTTTTGAGAAGGAGCATATGATCCTTATTTATACTACCAACTAAACAAGGTGGTCAACTCCATGAACTGGGAGGACGCCATTTTTAGGGAAAGTAGAGAAAGTGGAGCGGTGACGGTTATGCATGCATGGAATCCAGTCAGACATGCATTTCCAAATGTAGATTTTAGCACAGCAGTAATGCCTATGTTTGCTCAACATCATTAAAGTCCACTATAAGGTGGTTACATCTGATTTGCATTGGGAATCTCCTATCATCAACCTCCTTTGACCTTTGAATGATTCCCTTGCTAGACATTATGGTGCATGCCCAACTAGCGTTGTCTTTCTCAATTCAGCATCCTCAAGTTATATCTGCATGGAAATGTTAGTACACACAATAATTGCATAGCTGTAACCACCTCAAAGAACATTCATTAACCATATGCAAGATTAATATAGATAGTCCAAATAACGTGCCAATATCATTAAAGATTTGTAGAAATAGGATTAGGTCCAATGTCATAGTTTTTGGGGAAATATCATAAAAAGTATCAATACTTAACATCAAAGTCCATGATAACTTTAGTAACTAGATCATAAACTCTACCTAAAATTAGACCATAAACTAGACTCATTAGGTATTATGACTTGATTGTTATGACACATTATTCGTAGGTGGGTAGAGGACAAATTCAAGTTTGTTTTGAGTTTGGGGTTTGTGTGATGGTGGATAAATGATGAGTTGAGGTTGAATAATATTAGCATCTCTTAGTTAAGGAGAGTCTATTGTTGCATCATCATCTTCTTCTAAGGACACTAGATTATTATTGTCATTTTTATCCTTTTCTTGCACCATCATATCCTCCCTAGGAGGAGAGTTGTTAGGAGAACTGCAAATCCAATGTTCTTGAAATGCAAGGATTGGTTCTTCCAAAATAACTTCATCCCAAGTTAGGGAGTTATCAATGGTTGGATTTGCTTGTTTATCAATAGTGGGAGAGACATAAAGAGAAGGACCACTATTATTATCAAATAGATTGTCCCAGATGGTAGAAGAATTAGGGAAGGGAGGAACAAGATTCTCATGACTCTTAATAGGTGTATCTTCTAACACCAACCTATCCTCTTTGCACCAAAGAGGGATATTAGGAGAAGCACAATTGTGATTGTCATGGTTATGGAGACTAGGCAAGGTGATGTATAGAAATGTTTCTATGATCTCATCTTCTTGTTTTCTAATTTCTTCCAAAGGTGGAAGAGGAAAGGGACAATAAAGACTCTCAATGATTGTATTTTTTTTCACCAAGATACCTTTGTCACAAATAGGAGAGGTATTGGGAGAAGAATGAGTATGATTGTTATGATTGTCTACACTTGCATCCTCTTGTGTTATGACATTCTTACAAATCCGATAGGTACTAGGAGGGTATGCAACATGCTTATCAAAGGTTTTACTTTGCTTTCCTAGATTATTTCCATGAAAAATAGAATCATACAAGCCACTTGATATTCTAGACACATTGAATGCTTGAAGTGAACACATGAGAAAGTAAATAAAGTGCAATGCAATGATCTAAGGTGAAATGTTTAAATGAAATTTTTAGATATGAAACAAGGTGATTTGTTGATTACATTATGCAACAACCTGAAAGATGAAATGTTGTAAATACAAATTTGAAATGGAGCAATGAATGAAATGAGCTAATTTAAGCTAGATCCAATGAAATGCATGTAACATAAACTCAACCAACTGATATAGATAGTTAATGGAAACAAATAGAAGTGCAGAAACAAGGTTGTTGCTGCTGCAAAGGGTAGTTTCAGGGGTACAAAGGGACCCAAGGTGGTGAATGAGTCCCAGTGGGGATTTTTTTCAAAATTTGCAGATTTTTTTGATTCATTTTTCTATTTAATGTGCTATATGATACAAACCTAAGATGCAAATGTAAAATTTCACAAATTTTTGAGATGTAAAAATGCAACCTATATGCACTTTCACTAATGCAAAATTTTAGAAACCCTAGATGACAATTAACTAATGCAAACCCTAATGAAAAGTTAATGCAAGATAAATCTAGGATGAGGAAGGACTCCAAATTAGAAAAGAAGATATTTGAAAGGTCGGGTTCACCAAAATGAACCAAATATTTTTGTCACCTCTTACACCTCTAGGGTTTTGCACCTAAACGGAGAGAGACAAAGATCAACACTTCACTCAAGAACAAACCCTTGAGACTTCAATGTAAAGGAGATTGAAATTTGACAAAAGGGAGGGTTCTAGGGACATGATAATAGCAAATGAGGGTTCACCACCAATTGAAAATTTGAAAAAAAAGTAAAATTCGTAAACATAATGTGATATGTAAATATACACTTAATGGTCTAGAAATGCAAATGAAACAAAACAAAAAACTGTAAAATTGAAAGTGTGCACCTAGAAATATGCAAAGGATAGAATGAAGACTGGAAATGTTGTTAAACCTAAAATTTTGACCTACTGGGACTCATACACCATTCTGAGCAAATTAATCCTATATTAGGAAAATTGCACCAGAACCTGTTTTGAGCAAATGGGTATCCAAATTTGTAGAAACATCTAAAAAACATGTAAAATGCAACTCATACACCACTAATGGTGTATGAGTCCACATTCACTTTTCTAAAAAACCAAAAGTGGAATCTAAAGCTCTCGGTCTACTCTTTCTACTCCTCCAGGTATCCAGATTTGAAACCATCATTTTTGGCATTGTAAGTAACTTTTTGTGGATATTTTTACCTAACCAATAAGGAGATGACTTCAAGAAGTTTGCAACTTATTCTTCAAGTATTTCCAAGCCTTAAAAGTACTCAAATGTATAATCACACAAAGAAAGAGAGAGAAATGTTGAATGTTATGGAATGGGTGTTTGCCTTGGTCAAACCCCTTTTAGGTAATTAAACCAAAATGATGAAATAAGATAATGAAGCATGAAATATGAAACAATGCAACTAGAAACTTTCCATCATGATAGATCTTGAATGGCTACAACAATGGATGAAGAATATACCCTTGAATGCCTTAGATAACTATCATGATGACTTAAAATGTTAAAACCCTAGCTTGCTTGACTTGAGATGAATAATGAATGGTGAATGAATTGGATGATTGGGTGATTGATTGATAAATTGGTTGAATGATTCATTGAATGATTAGGGGAGAAATGAAGAGAAAAACCTTATACTTATACACAATTATGTAATAATTCCCAAAAATACATCATAGGCCAACCTTAGGTCTTAGAAAACAAAAAATGGTCAGAATTTTGAAATTATTTCAATTTTTGAGCCAAAGGGGACTCATTCACTCCTAGTGTAAATATCTCCAACTAATTTGACAGAAAAAATGTATTTCCTCTACTTGGAAAACACAAAACTTTTGCTTATTACATACATGTTGCTACACCAATAGTCAATTAAAAATCAAGTGCACACAAACAGATATTTCAATGTCAACACTGCGAATCCAAAAGAAAGAGTAACTAACTTTAGGTAATTTAAATTTCCAACCGATGAATAACATACAAAAAAATTATAACTTGTAATCTTAAATGGAAGTAACCCCAGTGGATAGAACTTAAAGTCATGGAGTTTATCAGATGATATTACACTATCAAATTCACCATATACCCATCGTGACTCCCACATAGGCGTAGCCTAGAGCCAAAGAGAATGATCGGGTGCCACCCTTGACAGTGACATCACCAACTCTAGGAAGAGTTCAATGATGCATGTGTTGAATGGTTCTAGTGCAGATGAACTGGCTTCTGCAACCTCCAGAAGTGATATGCATGTTTTCTCAATATTAAAGAAGCCTCACCATGGACAAGTCCGACTGCAAAATGATCACATTGGCGCATTGTGAAGTCAAAATTCAATCTGGAAGCTCATCCCCTAAGAGAGCGCCAAGTCATCAATGGCCCAACCAGAGCTAGATGCTTGGCCTGATGGGAGTAAACTAGCACTTGGCCAAAGTCCTCTATTAAACCTACACATGTATTGATAAATGAGGGAATGGCTCCGAAAAGACTTAACAAAAATATTCTTAGGTTTGATGCTATGCAAGCACCTAAGTGCACAAGCAAAGCAACTACATACCCTGAACTTACCAAGACAAATCGTCCAACACTCATGATGAACAAATCAAGAAAGAAATGATTTTTTAGTGGCTAATATTTTCCATTTGGCTAATATTTGAAATTTGGGAAACCAAAATTGGCTAATAGTTTGAGTTATAACATGACTTGAATCACCACATTTTTACAAAATTTTATTTTAGTCTTGTTTAAATCACCAAATAATTTATTTTATTAAAAAAATTAACTCAAGAATTCGCCACAATATTCAATACATGATTAGATTAGATTCACCTAAATTTTTTAAATTATAGTAGAAATCTATATTAATTTTCCAATAGTATATCATAATTATTAGTTATTTTAGGACCATATTTCTAATATTTAGTTTCTACCATTGATTTATAATAAATCTAATGGCCCTTTTTGTATTCTAGGAGGTAAAATGTACCCACAATTAGTAATGCTCATGGGGCCTACAATTTTGTGTTTCATGAGCATTATAGATTGTGGGTACATTTTACCTCATAGAGTACAACAAGGGTAGCTAGATGAAGATCAATGATCTAAAAGAAATTTTGAGCCCCATGAGAATTATAGATCGTGGGTACATTTTACCTTGTAGAATACAATGAGGGCCATTATATTATATTTTAAAACAATGGTGGCAAGTAAATATTATAGTCTACCCCTTAAAACACATCAATAATTTCAACCCTTGGGCCCTTACTTTTCCATGAGAATTTGTTTTAGACTCAATGGATTCGCCATCATAAAATGCATTTTCCTATTATTTTTAAAGATTCTCCAAAATTCTCTACAAAATTTTAGTGACGTAAAAAAATTTTCCAATAAAATTAATATTTTTTTCAAAAAAAGGAAAGATTCACCAATAGAAATTAATATTTTTTCCTAAGAAAATGAAAGATTCGCCAGGATTTTATATCTTTTTTTGAGGGGGTTTTCTTAAAGTTATCACTGCAAGAAATTAAACTCCTATTAACACTAAAAAAGCACACCACCACCAAGGATGTCGGCTAGGAGAAATAAAAGATAAAATAAAATTTGAATTTTAGATTTGGCACCTCAAGTGAGGTCGGCCCAACAATGAGTTTTACTTTTTTGTTATTTATCCTATTAGTGTTTAAAAAAAAAATCTCTATAAGTCGGCTAGGAGATCAATGTAGACATGGGACATTATAGTCCCCTCCCCCAGATTGTTGTTGATCCTCCAGCAACCTCAAATTGGGGTGCTCAAAAATCTCCACTCCTTCCTAGGTGGCATCTTCAATAGGAAAGTTTTTCCACTTCACCAAATACTACGGAATGACCTTGTTCCTTAATCATTTCTCTCTCACATCCATCATTGTCTCAGGCTCAAGAATGATTTTTCCCTCATCATCAAGGGGTGGAAACTCTACCAAGGGAGTGATCTGCTACCCCAACGCCCTCTTCAAACATGATACATTGAAGATATTATGATTTCTACTCCCTGGAGGCAACTCAAGCTCATAAGAAACCACTCCAATCTTCCTTGTGATCTTGAATGGTCTATAGAACCTTAGTTTTAGTTTCTCTGCTCCATTTCCCTTGAGGTATGATTGTATGTATGGTTGCAATCTTAGGTATACCATATTGCTAACCAAAAAGACCCTCTCAGTCCTCCTCTAGTCAACATATAACTTTTGCTGATTTTGGGCATGATGTAGATTTTCCTTCAAGGAGTTCATGATGTCCACATTCTATTGCACCACGTCTCTAGCACTTGGTATTCTACTATCTACAAGAATCAAGTTCATTAAAGAGGTAGCCTTGTAACCATAGAGTGCTTTGAAAGGGGACATTCAGATCGACATGTGATGTGTGGTGTTATAGAAAAATTATCTTGGGTGTAGCCACTTCATCTATGTTGATTTCTTTCCTATCACATAGTTCCTCAAGTTCCCTTCAATCCATTTGTTCACTATCTTTGTTTGTCCATCGATTTGGGGGTGATTGCTAGTTCTAGGTTTCAACTTTGTGTGATCCAAATGATAGAGTTCTTGCAAAAACAAGCTAATGAACTTGTTGTCCCTGTCACTCACAATATTTCTTGGCAACCCATGGAGTCTAAAAACTTCTCTAAAAAATAGATCTACAACTTGAGTAGCATTAAATTATGAAGTAATGGTGTTAAAATGAGCATTCTTAGTGAGCTTATCCATCACATAAATACAATCTTTACCTTGAACCTTCAGAAGCCCCATGAAGAAGTCCATCAAAATGCTCTCCCATTTCTGATTTGGAATGGGTAAAGGTTGGAACAAACCAATTGGTAACACATGCTCTATTTTATTTTGTTGGCACACTAAGAATTCTCTCACATGCTGCAATATGACATTTTTCAGCCCCTTCCATGCAAAATTCCCCCTTGCTTATATGTCTTGTAGAACTCTAGATGAATAGCAAGAGGAGTATCATGGCATGCTTGAATAATTCTATTCTTGACCTTGTAGTGAGGCACATGATAGATTCGTCCCTTGTAGAGAATGAGCTCTTCAACCACCCAGTACCTTTCATCAACCACCTTTCCTTCCAAAATATCATTAGCAAATGAATCCTTAGCATATTCAGTTGTAATGGTCACCCTCCACTTAGTAGATATATCAGACACATCACAAAGGTAAGGCTTCCTAGATAGTGCATTTGCTGCCACATTGTTCTTACCCTTCACATATTCAACGTCAAAATCATAGGCTTGCAGTTTGCTTACCCATTTCTGATGTCTATCATTCAAATCTTGTTGATTTAGGAAATAATTCAGGCTGTTATGATTTGTTTTCACCACAAATTTCCCACAAACCAAGTATTATGAATTTTTCAACAGCATGCATGATAGCCAACATCTCCTTGTCATAAATAGAGAAATCTCTTTTTGGATCGGTAAGCTTTCTACTCTCATATGCAATAGGGTGTTTATTCTTCATTAATACAACTCCAATTCTCTCTCCTAAAGCATCACACTTAAGTACAAAAGGAAATGAGAAATCTAGAATTTTGAAAATGGGACACGAACTCATTACCTCCTTGATTCTTTTAAATTCCTATTGAGTTATGGAACTCCACAAGAAGGCTCCCTTCTTTGTTAAAATGGTCAATGGTGTTGCAAGCTGTGAAAATCCCTTCAGAAATCTTCTGTAGTAGATACAAAGGCCCACAAATCCTCTCAGTTGTGTTAAATTCTTGGGGGAAGCTCACTCTTGAATTTCCTTGATCTTCTCCTCATCCACACTAACCCCTTAAGTGCTAATCTTATGACCCAAGTACAGAATCTCGATCATCCCAAACTCGCATTTTGACATTTTTTCTTAAAACAAATTATTTTCAAGAATGTAATGCACATCCTCTATATGCTTCAAATGATCTTCCCATGTTTTACATTAGATCAATATGTCATCAAAGAAAACCAACACAAATTTCCTTAATTGAAGAATGAATAACTAATTCATGCAAGACTAGAATGTAGTGGGGGCATTAGTTAACCCAAATGGCATCACTAGGAATTTGCAATTCCTATAATGACATCTAAAAGCTATCTTATGCACATCCTAATCCTTGAATCTAATCTAATGGTAGCCTAATCACAAGTCAATCTTGGAGAAGTACACTACTCCATGCAGCTCATCTATTAGCTCTTCGATCGTAGGGATAGGATAGCGGTTCTTGATTGTCTTCTTGTTTAAGAGTTCTATAATCAATGCACATCCTGAGCATCCCATCCTTCTTTTTGACCAACACCACTGATGAAGCAAAAGGGCTCGAACTTGGGTGAATATGCCCCATATCCAATAACTCCTTAATGTAATTCTTGATTTCTTCTTTTTATACTCATGGATGATGATATGGAGTAGTGATCACTAGTTTGGCTCGTTCTTGAAGCTCTATCACATGTTGAAACCCCCTATCTAGTGGAAATCCTGTTGGAATCTCCTAAAACACTTTGCACTTTTTCTTCAAGATAGCTTGAATGTCATTGAGAAATGTTCTTTCTTCGTTCAGTGTACTAGTATTGGTGATCAAGCACTCTACTTCCCTTGCCACTTGATCCCTCTAAAAATATCATTCCATCCTTCTTGTTGATACCACCATAGGACCATTCCTAGAGAGGCCCTTGAGTACAACCTCCTTGACATCATGCTTAAATTTTGGCTCCATGGTTTGGTAATTGGTAGTTTATTCTCCTAATGAATGAATCCACTACACTTCCAAGACCATGTCCATGTCACTAACATCAATAAAATAGAAATCATCTTTCATCTTATGTCCACCCAAGATCAGCTCCATTTGTTGGATCTATTTAGTGAAAGAAAGGGCATTCCCTCTAGTTGCCAAAACATCAAACCCTTCAAAGTCCTCTGTTCCCAAGCACAACTTGGCCACTGTCCTCTTATCAATGAAATTATGAGTGGCTCCACTATTGATCATCACCGTCACTTTTTTTCCTCGAAGAACTCCTCTCACTCAAAGAGAATGGTATCATGGAGCTTCTAGAAGTGTTTCCAAAGTACCTCTTGTGGGGATCCCTTCTACAATGAACTCTTGATGTTCCCCACTAGTGTCTTCCTCATAGACCCATTCTACAATTTTTGTTTCATCATTGAAAGCCACTTCAATATAATAAAGTTGTCCCCTTCCTTAGCATCTATGTTGATTGTTTCATTTCTAATTGTAATAGTAGCATAATCCTTTCTTGCAAAGTTCATTTCATGACATGCCATGTGGACCTATAGGGGGGCCTTCGGTGGTGGATTAGCCTTAATGAAAGGATTTTTTGGTTGCCATAGTTGTCTATTCTTGACAATGGTCTTCCATTTCTTGGTGGAATCTTCAAGACTCAAAGCTTTTCAAATGGAATCCTCTAAATTTGTTGGCTCCAAATCCCTCACCAAGCCAAGAAAAGAATTTGATAAGCCTTCGATGAAGAAGAATGTGAGCCTCTTATCTGAGGTATCAGATACCATCACTGAAAGCCTTTGAAATTATGAAACATATTCATCCATGGTGCATGTTTTCTTCAATCTTGTTAGTTCCTTGAATTATGGTTCAGGGTCTTTTCTTTTAAACCTCTCCATCAATTTATGTGTGAAATATGCATATGAAGATACTTGAAAAAATCCTTGAGTCACAATGCCATGGTGCCACCATTCATGGGCAAGATCTTCGAAGTGTAGAATGGAAAATTTGATAGCTTGTTCTTTAGTCATGGGGTTGAGAGAAAAATGTGTGCCCAATTTTTATATCCATGTTTGTGCAATCATCTTCCCCGAGCCATCAAATGTAGGGAGTGAAAGGTTTTTGACCTTATGTTGAAGATCTTTATTCCCTCGGTGTTGTCTCTCATCACTGCTTCTAGCATTGTAGAACTAATCAAAAGGAATTGTAGCTTGAGCATTAGCGTCTAGATTTAAATACTCTCGTATAATGCTACGATAGTTGTACTGATCATCCTCTTCCTATCAGGCCTCTGTCCTAGGTAAGAAATTGGGCTGAGTAAGCTTGTAAGTGTGAAAATTTGAGGTCTTTCTATGCTCTCCCCCTCCCAACTATTCTGGATGGCCTTCTTTCATCTTATTGGATCCTAATTTAATGTTATTAATAGAACCAACAAGTGACTAGATTTCTTGCAGAAAAGTTTGGTTTGTTTGGTCTTGTTGCTTCATGAAGGTGTCCAACTTATCATTCTGATCCCCATTATTTCCTTACCTCTGCCTCCTATTCCCTGAGTAACAGCTTCAATCTTCTTCTTCTCTCATTCTATAGCTCTAATATCCCTTTGACTTAATGGAATAAGATTTCTCCCACAGGCTGGTAGGTCTTGTGGCTCTAATACCACTATAAAAATCTCCAACTAATCTAACAAAGAAAATGTATTTCCTCTACTTGGAAAACACATAATTTCTACTTATTACATATAGCTTGCTACACAAATAGTTAATTAAAAATCAAGTGCACACAAACAGATATTTCAATATCAACATAGTGAATCCAAAAGAAAGAGTAACTGGCTTCAAGTGATTGATATTTCCAACCGATCAATAACATACAACAAAATTGTAATTTGTAATTTTAAATGCAAGTAACCCCAGTAGATAGAAGTGAAAGTCATGGAGTTTATCATATGATATTACACTATCAAATTCACCATACAACCATCGCGACTCCCACCTAGGCATAGCCCAGAGCTGGAGATAATGACCAGGTGTCTCCCTTGGCAGTGGAATTTCCCACTCAAAGATGATTTCGATGATGCCTGTGTTGAATGGTTCTAATGTGAATGAAGTAGATTATGCAATCTCTAGAAGTGATATGTGTGTTTTCCCAATATCGAAGAAGCTTCACCAGAAACAACACCAACTACAAAATGATCTCGTCAATGCCTTGTGAAGTCAAAATTCAATCTGAAAGCTCATCCCCTAAAAGAGCAACAAGTCATCAATGAGCCAGCTAGAGCCAGAGGCTCAACCTAATCAGAGTAAACCAATGCTTGGCCAATGCCCTCTATTAAACCTACACAGGTATTGATAAATGGGGGAATGGCTCCAAAAAGACTTAACACAAATATTCTCAAGTTTGATGCTATGCATGCACTTGAGTGCATAAGCAGAGCAGTTATGCCCCCTTAACTTGCCAATACAAATCATCCAATACTCGTGATGAACAAATCAAGAAAGTAAACTATTAATACTAAACAAGCATGCCAACACCAAGCATGTCAGCTAGGAGAAATAAAAGATAAAATAAAATTTGAGATTTGAGATTTGGCACCTCAAGTGAGGTTGGCCCAACAATGAGTTTTAATTTTTTATTATTTTATCCTATTAGTGTTTAAAAACACTAATATCCATAAGTCATCCAGGAGATCAACTTAGATATGAGACATTACACCTAGTGGTTAATGGGTCCCACTTAGGAATTTAAAGTGGGTATTGGAAGTTAAATATTTTAAATGATGTTTATCAAGTTTATTCTAAAAAATATTCTTAAGTAAGGCTTGTAGTTGTAAAATGGGACCCATTAAAGCATAAGAAAGGTCAAATTATTAATGACAATCCTAGAAAAGTGTAAAATTTTGTTACAACACTTTGAAATAAGGCTTGGTAAGTGATAAAAAGAGGCTATTTAGGTGAAATATATTAAGGGTATGTGTAGGATCATGATGGGCCAAAAAGTGGCAATATGATGGGTATGTGGCTGATGACCTTTTTTTTACCAAAAATTGATTAAACGAAAATTATTTTTTAAGGAGATTCTCATCTATCCACCAATATAAATTATGCTTTACTTTGAATTTAATAAGTAATTATTATTCATTTTCTATTCAAATTGAGACAAAAGTCTTGATTGATAGACTGATTGAAAAAAATCTACAACTTTCAAATGGTATAACATTTTTTGAATCCAAAGCATGCATCACATTCTATGATTTGTATAATATAGGTTTAAAAAAAGAAAAAATGAGTTTCATGAAGTTTTGACAAAGTTAAGATGGTCAGACATTCGAGTTTTTTATATTTTTTAAAAGTTGTAATAAAAAATTCAGAATTAATTGTTTACTTAGAAAAAAATTATAAAAAAATATGCATCACATAGAGACATGAGTCCTCTACTTATATCTAAAATATTATTAAAAAATATTATCATTTTATTATGGTTAGGGTGGTTAGATAGACACCTACTTCTTATTTTTTCCCTAGAATTCAAGTACTACTGCATTGAAATTTCAAATTTTCACCAAATAGATTTTTTTTTTTTTAAACAAACCTAGTAGTTTAGAAACTACATTCAATTTCCTACATATTCTATTCTTACATATTTTGAAATAATATAGATAACTTATTCAAATTTTTACCTCAAGTTGCCTAACTCTGATTTTTCTAATTTTTTTGCCACTTAAGGGCCTGTTTTTTCCATGATGATCCTGCACATACACTTAATAAGATCCTAGGAAAGTGTGAAAGTGTGTTACAACACTTCACAACACTTTTGTAAGGCATCATAAAATTCTTATTAATTCATAGGGGCCTAAGGCCTAATGTGGATGTGTAAAAAACCTCACAACATTAAATCAAGGTGACATTAAGTCTAATTTCTCATTAATTATTCCCATATCAAGCAAGGGATATTTTTTCTACACCATAGGGCCATGTAACTCCCCATATTGGAGTCCATGTTGTACCTCTTTATTTTAAATAAAAAACCTTAGTTTCCATAAAAATGAGATTTACATGGTATCTTCTTCAGGGATTATCTTCTAAACAAAAACCCAATCAAAAGCCTCTCAAGCTAGAATTGCATACAAAATTTACCCTCCCTATGTTATTTGTAGTTAATCAAACCTAGTATGTTGTGAAAGAGTGGGATTTTTTTAATAGAGAATGGTGAGTTTATAATATCTATTTCATCCATACACATACAATCCATAGACATAACATATTGAATTTTTTTTTCAAACTTTTCTTACTAGGTTCATAATTAGTATAAATATGACATAATTTTTCCAACTTTTCACTAGAGTGGCTCAAATACATGGTGCAAGGATGGTCATTCAAGATACTTAGAATAAATTTGTACCCTTCTATGCCTTTTTGCCAACTTAGACTTATGTGTTCTCATGGCTTGCATGCAATTGTAGAAATATTTTCCTCACTTAAAAGAAAATCAAGATGAACCTAATGTAAGTATAGGCATGCCTATTTTTTTCCTACTAAAGATGGTTTGATTGAAGGAGGTATAAGGTGATGATAGATTCATTTTTATCTATCATTAGCATTGGTATAGTAAATGGTCCACTAACATACTTGTATATTGAATTTAGAGTTGAGGCTCCTTCCAAATGTAACTAATGCTAATTATGGATTTTAATGGATGATTGCAAAATATTAGAAGAGTTATCTCTTCTTCCATTGGAGGGACTTACAAGAATTAATGGAAGGACATAATTTGAATTTTGCATGACTAAATAGGTGTAGCGTGCCCCAATTTTCTATAACACATTGCATTCAATAAGGAAAGAGTACAAGAATTTGTGTTATAAAAAATAGAAAACATCATGGAGCAATAGCAGGCTTCTAATGATGATTCTTCAAATTTTCAACTTGGTAATGAATAAAGACAATCCTTCCAATGGTTTCAATGAGGTTCTTGGGCCTTGAAAGATCAAAAACTCACCCAAAAGCTCAGGTAAAAATATGCCTAGTGGATTTTTCAAGGAAAAAACCATTGTGGCAACTCCTAATATCCTTTGAGTGGGAAAAATATAAAACTCAATCATTGTTGACCTACAATTTTTCTATTTCTCTGTGGGCCTCCTTTTCATTTCCCTTATTCTCCCCTATCCTATTAGTTATTTTTTGCCCCATATTCCTCTCAACAGGGGTAACAAAACATTATCACGACTTTACCCAACACTATGTCCTCAAGATCTAAAACCTTTGATCAAGGTTTAGGAAAAAATAACACCCACCATCATACATCAAGAGTCATACCTCATCAATAAAGAAGTGACTTCCCCAAAACAACCTAGTTCCCAAAACATCATCATTAGGTTGCACTTTTATATTTTTCTACTCAGTTTGAATATAAAGTATGCAAATCTAAGGGTGATCCCACAAAACTGGTTTACAATTTTGTTGAGGAAGAAAAATTACAAAAACGCCCCCATGGACAAATTTTGGTTTTTGGGGGGTTTGAATGAACTAATGGTTTGAGTGAACCTAGAGGGATTTTGCTTGAACCCCCTTCCAAGTGAACCATAATCAATGATATCACACACATTTTTCATGTTTCTAGAATGGAAAAAAAATAAAATTTTGAAAAAAAGGGGGGTTCACTCAAACCCCCCTTCGGGCGAACTCCCCTTTGCTCAAAAGGTCAAGGGGGGTTCAAGCGAAACCCCCTTTTTCCTCCTTCTCCCCCTCTTGCTCCAATTTTTTGTAAAAAAATTCCCTTTGAAGCTTGAGTTGAGGATGAAAATGGAGGAGACTTCATAGACCCAATTAGATGATGATAGTCCTCAGAATGAGCTATCCATCGAATATAATTTTAATATGTTTTGGTTTTACTATGTATTATTTTTTAGTTTGATTAATCATAGTTTTTTCACTGAAAAATCAAGCTCTATGTTCTACGCATGTGGAAAAATTACCAGATTATCAACAGAAAAATTGAAAAATATCAGTGCACTAAATATTGATATCCCTGATCCAACAAAAAAATTGAATTTTGATACATACAAAAAAAGTTAAGCTTTAGCCAGTGAATCATGTCTAAATTGCAACTAGTTTAACTTTCAAACTTAATTAAGAAAAAAAATATTCAATGAAATGATATGAAACCAATTCCATGCACTAGATATTGTAGTTATGAATCTAAATTTGAAAAAATTAGAATTTATCCTTAATAGAAAAAAGTTATGTGTTAGCTAGTGATGTCACTCTTTGAAAATGGTGTTTATTGTTTAAAACTAGTTTTTAAAGGATATGGAAATAGAAGTGCAATCTATTTCCAAAAAAAAATGAAAAAAATGTATTTAGAATCTAAAAAAAAGATGTCACAAATAACTAGTTTGCATCATCTTGAAATTCCTCATGGTTTAGCAGCTATAGGTGCCTGAAAGTGAAGATTTAGTTAAAAAAAATTAGTTCAATGTCCAATTTGGCCAAAAAAAGTAAACCATTATTGTGGGATCACCCCTAAAGACTTGCTACTTCCTTCCATGTCTATCCTCAAAATTAATTCACTTATAGGTAAGATCTTCAACTACATCCCTTTCATTAATATTTTAGAAGCACGGGCCCATGATCAATGGTTAGAGGTCTCAAAAGTTTTCTACATTCACGAGTAAAGTGGTTACTTTGTTGTTATTCTCAACTTTAGAGAAGATCATCACAAGGCCCTTAAAGAATTTTTTTTTAGTGAGAAAGTCTTATACCTTCAATCTTGGGCCAACCATTTCAACCCTAGTTCAACCTCCATTCAATATATACCCTTCTAGATTAAGCTGCAAAACCTCCCTCTCTAATATAGGGAACCAAAAATCCTAAAATTGATAGGTAACTCCATCAAAATCTTCTAAAAATTTGATTTAGAGTTTTTCAAATATTTTTGCAAGCTGACCAGGATATGTGTCTCCCTAAATGCTAAAAAATTGTTCCTAAAAATATTGGTCATTCACTCCAAGCACATGCCTTGGAAACAATAGCTTGAATTAGAGAGCCCAATTATCTTCTACTCCACATTCCTTTACACACCCATCCTCGTTATTCCCTTCTAGATCTCTGACCTATGCTCCTTTCATAAGAAAAGGTGTAGAGTAATCCAAAAATCTAGCTTTACAATTTTTTGCCCTAGCAAAATGCAAAATGTTAGCAATATACCATAACTCATTTTTTTATACACCTATTGCCCCTCTCCCCTCATCCCAGAAAGAGCTTGAGTTGTCAATAGAAGAAATACCTAATGTCAAACCACAATAAACAAAATGGAAACCTAAGCACATGTAGGGAGCTTTTCCCCTTCCTCACAAGACGCTTTTCCTCAGATCCATAACATGGAGAAACAAAGAGGAAACACTCCTCCTCTTTGGTCTTTGATTCTACTTTTAAAACCTTCCCAGTATATTCAACAAATGATAAAAAAACTTCTATAGGTATCACTTCCCTATCAAAAATGGGCAGCAAGAAAACACACCCAACCAATCTTATCCATGTAGTATCTCTCCATCATCTACCACCACTCCAAGTGAAGATATACTAGAGGTGCAAGATACACATTTTGATACAAACCCCCCCCCCCTCAAAATAATGGTAGTACTAGCAAATATGCCAATTCTATAGATCTTGATATATAAATATAACTGGGGATAGCTCACCTACATGGTACACATCAATTGCTAGTAGTGAAGGATCTTTCCAATCCCTCCTCTCATGAGCCAAATGAGCCACATTCTCTAGAAGAGAAAGGGTTTTTTTAACACCCCTATCTAGCTCCAATCACTCTTAGTAGGTTCCATTAACAAAAAAGTATTGCTTTCAAAAAATGAGCTATGTTTTAAGGAAGTTCAAGAGCCCATGTTAGAAGACACAAATGTTAGAAATTGTAAACCATCTTGTTCTTCAAGAAGGATCAAAACTATTTGATAAGCTAGTAGAGGAATCATTTAATAGGAACACAAAACATTCTTTTTATAAAACCCTATAAATTGAACAAACAAATAAAACTATCTCTCACACACCAACTGTAACACCCCCAACTAGAGATAGTCCCCCCAAAAGTAAGAAAATGTAGGATAAAATAGTCACCGGTATCCAAGCCACACTGGATAAAAATATTAGACCAAGGGGACTTTCTTCTCTCATCAAGAACAATGGGAGTCCTATCTTGGAATGTTAGGTGCTTGAATTCCCCTAACAAAAGATTATTGATAAAGTGTCAACTTGAATCTAGTGAAGGAAACATTGTTATTCTTCAAGAAACAAAATTCACTAATGACCAAGCACAAGAAGTATTTAGTAAATGGAAAAAATGGTAATTTATACTGTAATATCTAGCACAAGGTGGTTCAAGGGGCCTAGAAATATTATGGAATGATAGAAATACTTAGGTGGAACTAATCTTCTCAATGCAGCATTGGATTCTCATGAAGATACACCATTTGAGCAATTTTTTTGGCTTATTAATGTTCATGCGGCTACGTTAATAGTTGGTAAAAATTTTCTCTATGATTCTTTATTCCTAGTCTTATCAAACCTAAAAGAGGAGAAAATAATGTTGGGAGGGGAGTTTAATGAAATATTTCACCACAACAAAAAAAGGGGGGATAATCCCCCAAAAAGGTTTTAGAAGAACTCAACGACTTCACATAAGAAAATGACCTATTAGTCTTTCCTCCCCAAAATGGAACATTTACATAGAAAAATAGGTAAAAATATTTCTTCTTAATTGCAAAATAATTGGATAGAATTTCTAATCTCTATAGATTGGGCTACAAAATAGCCCTTATAGAGTCATTTGTCCTTTCATTTTTCAGGCTCAGATCACTTCCCCATACACCTAGCCCTAGCTTCACAAATATGCCACCCAACATCATCTTTCAAGTTCCATGAAATCTTGTTTAGATATTCTGATTTCATACATCAACTCAAGTCTTGGTGGAAAAATGCTCCTTTTATCATTGGGTCTAGAATGTCTGAGCTAGCAAAGAAGTTAATATATAAAAAATAGGAAATCAAAGCTTGGAATGGGCAACATTTCAAAAACATCTTTCAATGGAAAATATCTCTTAAGGCTTAGCTTGATGAGATCAATGATCAAATCATACAATATGGAATGAATCATATCTACTTTGTAAAGTACAAATCTCAAATAATAATAATCAAACAATATTTTGGTAAGGAATAATTTTATTTACAATAGTTCAAGAGAATTACATCATTACATAACATGTTGGCACTCAAAAATACAAGATTGACTTAGGTAGTTCAACAATAGCAAGTCAAAATGATATAATGAAAGTAAAACATTGTAAAAATCAATTGGAATCATCCATAAATGATGTACAAACTAGCATACCTATATTAATTAATAATATATGTAAAAAATGCCGAGAGTTGCCTTTATGGAGGCTCATATTGACTTGAGAAAAAATGTTTACATTTTCATGAACATGAATTTCAAAAGCAATATACATGATTTCATTATAGTTTCTATGATTATCTATTTCAATTCCCATATATAAGGGTACACATTCAAATTTAAAATCATACTAACTTGTATATAACAACACATAACATCAACATCTACCATTTCCATTTAATTAGAACTGAAATACTTTTAATTTGTTTAATTAATACATGTATGCTTGTTTATTTTTTAGTCTAACTCTATTATTTTCAATTCATAAATTTTCATCAATCATTAAATTTAGTATTGAAAACAACAAAGAACAATATCATGACAAAAATCACATCAACTAACTTAGATATATCCACTGGTTTTTTTTAAATGTTTGAAACATGATATATTGTGCTAGTTAAGGTAGAGACTTTGATGAATGTTGTTGATTCTTTAACTAAGCCTATGAGGATAGAGAATTTTAGATGGTGTTTAGAGATTATGAGCCTTTCACCCCCTAGCAACTACGAGATGATAATGACTCCCTTCCATTATCCTTGCAAGGTGTTCGACAAGTGTGAGATTTGTTGAGAAAATGTATCTCAACCTTGCAATTACATAAGGTATTGTATATTTAAGTTGCTATATTTTTGTAATATAATCCCTATCCCTAATATATACTTAATCCTAATTGATCCCTAACCCTAACCCTAATCCTATCATTTATTGAACATTAACCCCTAATTGTAACCCTGATCTAACTCCAATCACCCTAACCCTAACTCTAAGCTTTATCTTAAAATTATAATTAAACCATAACCTTAATTTTATCATAAAATTTAGTGTACATTAATTTGTTAAATATAGATTTGATATTTTAATATATAATTTAATTTTTTTTTTATATGTGTAATAAAAAAATTATTATATTTAATTTTGTATTTTTAAATTTATTTTAGATGTGCACTTATTATGGAAAACTTTTATATTAGATTATATATCTAAGTTGCTATACTTTTGTAAAATGTTTTTTTTTATAAAGTTTTAAAATTAAAATATTTATCAAAAGATATACATTAAATTTTTTATTTGTAATAGTAAATTTACGATATTTCCTTTTTATTTAGGTTTTTATTTTTTAATTAAGAAGTTTCTTAAATTTAAAAACTTTTAAGTATGAAAGAACTTTTTTCAAAAAGAAGTTTCTAAAATTTAGAAAGTTGTGTATGAAAGAACCTTTTACAAAAAGAAGTTTCTAAAATTTAGAAACTTAGTTTAATATGCAATTTCTTTCATACTCAACTTTCTAAATTTTAGAAACACTTTTTTTTTAAAAAGTTCTTTCATATTTAAGTTTTTTATATTTTAGAAACTTTTTATTATGTCTATAATTTCACATATTTTTTAATATCTCATATTTATAAATAATTATTAAAATAATTCTTAATGAATAAAATATTCAAATAATTCCTGATGAATAAAATATTTCAACTATATTAAATTGATATTTAAGATATAAATTGATAAAAATAAATCAATTTTTTTTTTAAATATTAACCTGAGGCCTAACACCTATATACAATTATATCATGTCTCTTAACATAATTCATTTAGAATATTGAATATAATCTTGATTTAAAAATAAACACTAAACTAAATTAAAAATGGAAAAGGCATACAAAAAATTAAAATGAGTGACTTAGTTTAATTTGAAAATAAACTTGTTTAACATAACTTAAATTAATTATCTTTAAAATAGATATAAAAAAATTAAATAAGAGAACTTATTTTAATATAATAATTTTGAATGAAATTTTTATTTTAAAAAATTAATTTATGTTAAACATATTTAAGTCATATTTAAAAGGAGATGTTTATAAAAACAACGATATTCTTTTTATAAAAACATATTCTTTTGCTAGGATATGGGAGGATAAATAAGCTATTAACAAAAATTTAAAACAACAAAACAACCATTTAATTTAAATTAATATAACAAAAATATAAAAAATACTTTTATTTTTGGGTTTTGTTAAATTATTTGTGACAATACATTATAGATTTGTGAATTTGGAATATAAACTTGCATAAAAGGGAATTGAAACATTTTTAAGGCTTCATTAATCAATACACAACATGATATGCCATACACAATTAAAATCTATAAAATTGTAAATATTTATTTCAACTTTGTTGATATGCTCACCATCCCACTCCAGCCCTAACTACTACCATTCTACCCAGCTCCACTCATTTTATAGATTGAGTAGAGGATGTTTCACAATACCATCGAGGGTCTCTACTTCTCAGAATGGGTCTCAGCTGAGCCAAAACATTTCCCCTATAGTCATGGTTTCCTAACACTGTCCACAATACAAATTTCAAGTTGTTATATGCAAGCTTCTAACTTTTGACTCACCAAAATCAACATTACAGATAATCTATCTATTATGATTGATAAATCATACCAAAATACAATTGTGTCTGCAATCTTTGCCAATGTAGATTTTAGAGAAATACCATTGGAAACTTGGGTCCTCCATGAGAATGCATGCAATTCCTTGGTCAATGGCACTCCCTACATCCATTCATCCATAATATAAAAAAACCACACAAATCAAAATATTGAAACTAAGAAATCTTGTAGTTTATTGCTGAAATTAACTGGTTCACAGAGATTAAATTTTGTTGAGTATAAAGGTTTCGATCCACCAAAAAAATGAGGTTGAGTCAAATCCTCAAGAAAGAGATGTTAGAAGATCCAAACAGATTCAACTTTTGATTAGAAAAAGTAATAATTTGTACACCTAATATTAATTAAAAAAAAAAGACTTACCATTGCTGGTGGGGATAGACGTAGGTGCTGAAATGTCCTGAGCATTCATTGCCATAACATAAAACATGCACAACACCACCACCATAACTACACTAATGAAAGCCATGCCTAACATTTAGCAAAAAGCTTCTCAACACTTACAAATCACAGTCCTCTATGCATAAATTTTTATCAAAGAAACCAAATATGCACACAATTCAAAGTAGGGCTCAACTTTTACTAAAACTTTCATCTAGATAATACTTAATACAACAAAAGATTTGATGTGAGAAATAACTTACATAATACCAAATTTGTCTAGCTAAACAAAAAAATGATATGATTGAAGCATAATCATGGTTGTGAATACCAGAGTTATTTCTTATCCCAAATTAAATTTCCCAGATTCGTTCATCCACTTGTCCATTTAAGTGAATACGGGGGTTATTTTTAAAAAATAACTAAATTATTTATGAGCCCATAACTTCCACCCACCTGTCATTTTCAATGCAGCTTCAAAAACTTTACGGAGAATATTCCTTGAATTCTTTCACTGTATAATGCCTCTTGGTGTAACCAAAAGTACATATGCCAAAACAAGTCAACAACAATGTGAAGATGCTAATAAATAAGTCTCTGAATACCTTAGACTCTTGCATGTTCATCTTCAAATTAGTAGAAAAGAACATGGTACATGCATTTTTTCTTCCCAACCACGAAGCTTAAGCTTTTCTAGAGAGTTCTTCCTAATGCGAAGAACCACTGAACCTACAGGATATTCTTAGCAAAAGGAAATCAATGTATAGGATGGAATCTGGTACATTCCTAATATATCTACATGCATTTCTATTATAAAATAACATGTTATGATTGATACTATGATATGATAGAGAGAAATAATATAAAATGAATCCATCTATTTTAATGGTTTACTTTTAAATTAAGAGGTTATTGATATGTAGTCATAGTATTTTTTACTAAAAATAGAAGGATATTAGATATATTACAAATGGGTACCTATTTACATAAGAATTCATACTTATTTTAAATGGGCATGTAGTTTTTCTTTAGATTGCAAATGAATTCCTTTGATATTGGGTGTGTCTAGGATTATAAACATCTTCCATAAAATTTTAAAATTGAAACTCATGGTATTTTTTTAAGGCCTTGAAACCCATCCCTTAACTTTGAATCTACAAGAACAATGTTATGTTAATAGCAAGAATAATTACCAAATTCACCATTATGGCTAACAATTTATTTTTAATTATTTCTCTTAGTTGGCAGGCGTACCCAAGGCTTCATGATCTTTCGTGCCTCACACGCTTTCTAGGTCTTGCAGAGAGTCTTTTGTAGGAATTTTCTGATCAAGCTTGTTACTCTGTAAATATGGGTGGAGACCATCACCATGTCAAGTTAACTGATTGTGAGGGGTTGAGGAATAATACTAAAGTATGGCCTATGTTGGAAAAAGGAGGGCTCACTTCCTATATTGAAAAACTTCATGGTTGGGACCCAGAGGTCACTAGATTCTTTGCTAAGGAATAGAAGAATGATAAAATTAAACTTTGTGGTGGGAAAATTACAATTAATGAGTAGCTTGTTTCTAAAGTCACTAGTCTTCCTATGGAGGGTTTGAAATTTTATAGGGATAGAAAACTCTTGAACATGGTGATGAAGAAATTTACGAAGATGGAAAAGGAAGAAGATAAGCTGTGTAGGGCTTCCAAAATTTGCTACGATATCGTGAATATAAAGAAGGTTTGGCAGAAGGTGCTGAAAGTGATCATGGAGTATATTACCTTGGATGGGAGATACACCAGGGTCTTTGGCTACCATTTTGTTCTCCTCAATCACTTCTGGTATCAGGTTAGGGTTTCCATCCCCTTCTATTTGGCTTCATCTTTGAATATTGGCCTCAATGATCATTGTATGAACCCTATTAAATAACCTATTCTTCATGAGGGTTTTCTGGTTTTAATTTATGTACATTTCAAAGCCTAGCCGACTTTGTGCAAAATGTCCATTTCTCTCAACTCTATTTCTGAAAAAGAGGAATTGGGCGCAAGCTACACTGAGAAGGAGGAATGGGATACTAATCTATATAATGAGGAGGGTAAGAACTCTAAGTACTTCTCTAAAGAAGGGGAGTAACAAAAGAAGGTTAGTGTCCCCTCTAAACATGGCTTTTTTACCCCTAAAGGTGGGACTAAGGTTGTGTCCCCTAGCTATGATGAGACTAAGTACAAGGTGAAAGGTAAAACCCCTATTACCAAGGACTCTCAGATAGATTCTTCATCTGAGTGTTCTAGCTACTTTTCCACTAATAGAGAGGATAGACCTCATTATCCTGAGGTATGTGCAGGATCATGATGGACCAAAAAGTGGCAATATGATGGGTATGTGGCTGATGAATTTTTTTTACCCAAAATTGATGAAATGAAAATGGTTTTTAGAGGATATTTTCAGCTTTCCAACAATATAAATTATGCTTTACTTTGAATTTAATAAGTAATTATTATTCATTTTTTATTTGAATTACAACTAAAGTCCTGATTGATAGGATGATTGAAAAACATCTATAGCTTTCAAACGGTATCATATTTTTTGAATCTAAAACATGCATCACATTCTATGATTCACATACTATAGGATTAAAAAAAGAAAAATTGAATTTCATGAAGTTTTGACCTAGTTAAGGTAGTCAGACATACAAGTTTTTTTATATTTTTTAAAAGTTGTAATAAAAATTTCATAATTAATTATTTACTTGGAAAAAAATTACAAAAAAATATGTGTCACATTGGGACATGAGTCCTCTACTTATATCTCAAATCTTATAAAAAAATTTATCATTTTAATGTGGTTAGGGTGGTCAGACAGACACCTACTTCTTATTGTTTCCCTAAAATTTAAGTACTATTGCATTGAAATTTAAAATTTTCACCAAATAGTTTTTTTTTTTAAACAAACCTAGTAGTTTGGAAACTACATTGAATTTTCTACAGATTCTATTCTTACATATTTTTAAAATAATATAGATAACTTATTCAAATTTTCACATCAAGTTGCCTAGCTCTATTTTTTTTAATTTTTTGCCACTTAAGGGCCTGCTTTTTCCATGATGATCCTACACATACCCCTCGATGACCTTAGGGTTGAAGATCATTATTTTAGAGAAGAACATGAGCTCTCTTTGGATATTCTAGCTATTGCTCATAATGGTTATGTGGATTTCTTTAGATTGATGAGATGGGTATTTTTTGAGATTAAGGAAATTAAGTTGAAATAGAGGGCTATGAACAACAAGCTCAAAAGACTTGAGTTCCTTGACAACATTGCTAGAGATAGAATGAAGACCATGGACTTATGGATTGTGGAAGAAAAGAAGTATATGGTGGATTTCCTCAAGAAAAATGCTGAAGATCTTGAGAAATTTAAGAGTAATCATGATGAGAAGCTATCAAATATGGAGGACAAACTCAAGCACATAAAAGAGTCTATCTAGGTGGCGATGAATACTAGCCATAAGATTTTAAAATCCATAGCTAACACAATGGATTTAATGGTGCACAGTCTTGATAATTCTTATCAGGACAAGATTGTTGCAGAATAGGCGATGGATAAAGTACATAGTTAGGAAGGTTATGATGGGCCAAGTAAAAGAACTAGAGAAAACCTTAAGAGAAAGGCTGATAAGGCCTAGGTTAACATCTAGGAAATCAAGAAAGCTGCACATAATATGAACAAACTAGAATAGAAGGTGACATATATCCTGAAGAATATGGCCTAATGGTGGGTTTGTTGTTGGGTTTTTGTGGGTTCTTTTGTGGTGTTGCCTTTCGGCATGTTTTGATATTCTCTTTCAGCAACTTCCCATCTTGTTTTAATTTCTTGCTTGGGTACTTAGACTGCTAAATTTGTCTCTTGCTTGTTGTTAAAGGGTTTCAGGGCCCCTTCAAAACCTGATTTTTCCTTAATCAAAAACAATTTATTTTAAAAATATTTTAGAAAATTTAATCACATTATAGATGACAATATCTAGTTTTAATTTATGTATTTTTTAAAAATATTTTTCTATTTATTAATTAATTTTTCTATAAAGGGACTCATAAAATTTAAATGACATATGTTACTTTTTTCACTTTTCATTAGTTTTTTGAAAAAACATGTGTCAAACAAATATAGATATTATTATTTTAAATCAAATTATGTTAGCCATACATATTGGGCTTTTAAAAAACGTAAATTAGGTTGAGTAAAATATTAATAAACATTATTTATAAAGGAACTACAAAAATATCCTAATCCAATTTCACCATCATATATATATATATATTTCCACAAGAGAATTTAGAAAAAAAATCATTTAACTCAAATTATACTAATTGTGTAGGCCTATTTTTTTAACTCTAAACATATAATTTTTAAAAAATACTTTCATACATCCTTATACAAAACCAAATTTTATCATTTAGTTATTAGAATGAATTACATATTTAAAAATTAGAAATGAAATCCTATATTTCATATTTTTATATCATGTAAATACTCTATGTGAAATTGCTCCAAATTCTTACTCAGCAAATGATAAACATTAATTTTTATGAAAAGGACTTCTCATTTTTTGTCAAAAAGTGTACCCAACTTTTTATGCTCACCCAATATGTAAACCCTAAGCCATAAATAATAAAGCTAAGACTTTGACCCTTAATGTTATATAATTAGTGTTACTATTAAACCATATAGTTAAACCTTCAATATCTAACCTAAACCGTAAATGCTACTATGAACCCAAAACCATAAATATTAAAAAAAAGGACTTCATATTCAACCCTCAATAATAAAACATAATAGTAAACAATGTACTCAAACAATCATATATAACTAGTAAAAAATGAGAACTTAACATTAATAATAATTCTCAATCATAAAAGTTAAATGTTTAACACTTAAAATTGAAAGCTAAACCTTAAAATATAAACCCCGATCCCTAAATATTAATCCTATTCTTTGAACCTTAAACCCTAAATGGTGAAATTTAGTGTTAAACCCTTTGTGGAAAGTATGAATATCTTGTGTTTTCATTGATGTGACTCCATGGAAATGCTTTGATTGGTTGCATTATGTTGTCATTAGTAGTATCACTTATGTCAAACTCTAGTGTTGCTTTGGTAAGCATGTATGCGGTTGAGTTGCTATAGTATAGTTGGTTTTTTTGTAATGAGGAAGTGTTGAAGACGTTGGGAATGTGTTTTTGATGCTTGATTTCCAAGTGCTTTTGAGAAAAATTGAATAAAAGAGGAAATAGTGTGGTAGAGAGTGTTTAGTGTAGCAAAGTAGCATTTTGATTTTTTCTCTGCATTTCTTTATGGTTGAAGATCTACTAGTGTAGTTTGGATATGTTGATCAAAGGTTTTCAAAGGTTTTGTATCCAAAGTTTAAGGTTCTAGATTTTTTGTGTAGAGAATGTTGTGTTCACCAGTGTGTGAACTGTCTTGTAGTCATGTCTAGGAGAAATTGCATTGTCCCACATTTCTCTACAGTTTGATTTTTGGTCTTGTGGATCTAGGAGTATTCCTATAGAGCTCATATCTATCTCTATTCTAATTTGTTTCAATGATGGTGCTCCGCAAGGTTAGATTCATGTGTTGTTGTGTGTTTAAGGTTAGTTGGTTGTGTAGAATGAATATTTTCTTCTAGTATATGGTTTTCTAAAGGAGTTGATTAATTTTAGGGTATTGATGGAATACTCTAGATTGCGTTTAACTTTTATGCATGGTCTATGATTCTTCTTTGGATCAAAGGAAACATGTACTTAATTGTTCAATGGTGTTAACACAGGTTCGACTGACCTTCTATGGATATGCTTCAATGTTTGTGGAAGTTGTGGCATGGTTTGTATGAGTAGATTTAGGTATGAGTTAAGGTGTGAGGTGTTCTTCCTCCATTCCTCTACACCATGGGAATTCTTTGGTTCCAACCTAATTTAAAGTTACACATTTTAGTTTCATATTCGACCTTGTAAATTTTTTTCAAGGTTGAGGACGGTATATATTTGTGTTGAGTTGATGGAGAATGAAGATATGAAGTGTGTGTGATGTGAAGTGTGAAAGTGCAAAGTGCAGTATGAGCCTTAATTACTAAGACTATTGGAATTAATGAGTAGAAGATGTTACATTCTATATAGAGAGTGTGAATATTATGGTGAAGTAGTGGGTAGGTGCAAAAAGATGGAGGGACAATTTTGTGGCCAAATTTTAAAAGAAGTTTCGAAAGATCGTAATGTGAGTGCGTTATAATGCACTCATGTTATGGCTTGGTGTGTCGAGCCTAAGGATCAACCACAACGATCCTATAATGTGAGCACATTATAACATGAATGTGTTATAATGTACTTGTGTTATGAGGTATTAAAAGCAAAAAAAAAGGAATTGAAAATCATTTTCATTGTGACTATGTTTTTTTCTTTCCCATGGCCAAAACCTATCATTTTTTGTGCTCACATTCTGGGAGGAGCCATCTAGAATTTTTTTTCATCAAATTGTTGTTGTTTTGTTGCTAGGATGTCACCACATCAATGAAGAAGTATAAGAGGTCAGGATTGTTTATTTTTTGTTGTGAATTTTTTAGTATTAGGTTGTCTTTGATATTTATTTGTTGAATTTGTAGGAGTAAATCATGAGGTTGAACGATACAAATGGTTCAACCATGGAAAGAAAAACACTTGCAAATTCACTGAAAGAAATATTAAAACATGTGGACTCAATCAACAAACAATTAACTAGTTGGAAAGATAGGAGGCAAGCGAATAGGAATTATTACTAGGATAAATTATCATATAAAGATGTAAAAGATCTAAAAATTAAAATTTTTGATTTGTGCTCATTATTTACTGACCCACGCACAAATACAAATCTTAGCCTCAATGTGAATGTGTTTCCTATCAATTGGTACCACCACCAATAGATTAGGACCTTTTTTTGGGATAGGTGGTACATTGTTTTTGATTACCCACCATGCAACAATTGTGAAGCCCCACAATATTTCCTGAGGAAACTATACTGCGAGTTCAACTTGAACAAAATATTGAATTATTTTGATATGAGGGACTTCTAGGGGAGAGGTGTGGGGTTGGCTCAAGATAGACTCAGTGCACATCAGGATCCTAGGTGGCAAGCTAGATGACCTCTCACTAGGCTGCCTCATGAGCACATCGTTATCCCTTCCATCAGGAAGGAGAGTGCCAAGGTAGGAACTTTGTAGGCCATTAGCTCTTTGACCTAGAGTGCCATCCAACATTCTAGCCCTATACTACAATGCCATCCAGGAGTCTTCATGTGGCAGGCTTCGAACCCATTTGTGTTAGGCTTGTAGGGTGACTTGTTCATATGATCCCACCAACACTCAAGAGGGTACTATGCATGATATGTCTATAGCTATGGAGATGGTGAGGGAACCTAAAATTCTAAATCAGGTAAATATTAGCATGTTCATTGAATTTAATTTATTAAATTTGAATTTGAAATGTAAGATTAACTAATTTAGATTTATGATTTTAATAAAATTTCAGGGTCACAGTGTTGATACTGGATACACCAGACCTATGCCCACTTATTACTCCACTGCATCTACCATTGAGGTATGTAACCAGTAAACAATTATAAATTTATTACATGTTAATAGCATTTTTTTATGAATGGTATTCTAATATGTTATTTTGGATGTTGAATAGGCTAATATTGGAGGTTTTAAGGGAACACCTCCTAGTGCCAGTGGATTTAGACAAATCTACACACAAGTAATAGAATAAATATTTTAACTAATGAATTGTAATTAATAGATTTGTGTATTTTATATTCATATCGTTGATTTCATTGCATTGCACATCTTTCAAACTCAAAGAATTACTCCACATTCCATAACTAATAACTAGATGTTGATAGATGACAAAATTTCAAATACAATATAGTTGAACATTAGAAATTCAACATAAGCAATGATGCAATTACCTCACATAGCATAAGTAATAATTAGGAGAAACTTCCAATTGCATTTTCTTGTCATGGCATTCCATGAGATGACTTTATACTAAGGCATATTTTCAAACAATTCACTACCTTGTCTATGTTATGGATGCTTGGAAGAAATATATGAAAGAATAATAGTAAGCAATAGCATAGAAAAGGCGATGATCTGTTTGAAAAGTCCCTCAAAGAAATTGGGTCTCATGGTGATGGAAATCACCATGAGACCCAATTTCTTTGAGGGACTTTTCAAACAGCTCATCGCCTTTTCTATGCTACCACATTTTCCATATATGTCTACCAAAGAATTTTATCAAATAGTTTATTTCCTTGCTGCTATAGCTAAAATCCTAAAAAAGGTGCATTCCAAAAAACTATAGATGCTTGGAAAAAATATATCAAAGCACAATAGTAAGCAATAGCATAGACAAGGAAGTGAGTAGTTTGAAAAAATGCCTCCAATAAATGTGGTCTCATGGTGATGGAATGTCATTCCATCACCATGAGACCACATTTCTTAGAGGAATTTCTTCAAATACCTCACCACCTTTTCTATGCTACCAAATTTTCCATAGATGTGTACCAAATCATTTTATCAAACTACTCACTTTCTTGCTACTATGGCTAAAATCCTAAAATAGGTGCTTTCCAACAAATTATGGATGATTGGAAAAAATCTATCAAAGCATAATAGTAAGCAATATCATAGTCAAGGAAGTGAGTAGTATGAAAAAATTCCTTGAAGAAATGTGGTCTCATGGTGATGGAATTCCATTCCGTCACCATGAGATCACATTTCTCTAAGGCATTTTTTCAAATAGCTCACTGCTTGAAGAATAGAAACCAAAACTTTAGCCAAAATTCCTCTCCAAATTCTTTTCAAGGTCCTCATCCTCAATTTACCAATCCATGGAACCTTCCACATTCTATTCCACTTTTTCATGTCCCCACCCCTCCATCTTCATGTCATGATCACCCTCCATCTCATAACCAAGACCACACTATACCATCCACCCCATCCCAACATAATACCATAAAGAAGGTGGTGCAGGGGAACCTTGGGGTCTTCATGCCTCCATGAGGCTTTGTTTGGATTTCTTTTTCTTTTTCAACTTGTTTGGGATGTAATAAGGTCCTAAGGACCATTTTCAATGATGTGTAATAGAATTTCAAGGTTGGTGATGAGTTTTGTTGATTGTAATGGGTCTCCTCCTCACCTTGTAAACTTGGTGCATCTAGGACAAATAAAGAATCAAGGTTCCATGAGGCAAATAGGTAATAGAGGGGAGTTACCTTGATGTTTGGTAGGTTTTAAGGTGTCTTAAACATTTGTTGTTTTTGTAAGGAATTCGGGTTTGAGGTGTGTAGTGTTAAGTTGTCTTAGCTAGGCAACTTGGGGTTAAAATGGAGTTTGTTTGTCCTCCAACGACCCTCTAATTCAAAATATAGTTGACGGATG
Organism: Sequoia sempervirens; assembly: GCA_007258455.2. Classification (NCBI taxonomy): domain Eukaryota; kingdom Viridiplantae; phylum Streptophyta; class Pinopsida; order Cupressales; family Cupressaceae; genus Sequoia; species Sequoia sempervirens. The sequence goes on along the minus strand of VDFB02281492.1, from coordinate 841,458,566 downwards.
TTGGAAGGAGGTTGTAAATTTTTAAATAGGTCTCTCTTGGTCAAGGCAAGGTTGATTGTTTAGTTTGGAGGAAAATTGAATAAAAAGAACTTTGTTTTCTCTAATTTTCTTTGTAAAAATTGTTGCTAACTTGTGTGGTATAAACAAGGTACACTCTGTACAGACACAAGGATATTATGGTTTGGTAGGGGAGTGAGATATCTTCATTTTGGTAGTGGTTTGGTCCAATTCCATAAAGAATTGAGGGAGTTATCTTCATTCTCTTGAAAGTGGTCAGAAACCCTCAAAAATCAGGGTTTGGGCACAAAGATGCTCACATCTCGCCATTCCCTCATGGTCAAGGTCTGATTTTTGGTGGAATGGTAGAGTTCAACATATTTTTTATGTTTGTGGAGGTTTTGGAGAATGACAGAGGGTTTGGAGTGACTTTGTGGATACCCTAGGCTTGGCATCCTCATGTGACAAGCCTAATTATGGTGCAAAATTTGAGTTTGTTGATTTATGAGTGAAATTTGTTTAGAAGAATGTTAAAAAGGGGTTGAAATGTGTGAGTTTATGTTGTAAGAACCATATTCATGGCTTAGGGGAGTTTGGGTGTGCCTAGAAAGTGTGGTTCTTGCCTTGAGTAGCCAATTATGCCTTCTTGTGGCTTTGTAAGGTTGATGTTTGTGCTTGTTTTGTTGGTTCTCTTACCCTGAGGCTTTGAGGGTTTTAGGAAGTGTATTTAAGGAGTCCAAATCCAATTCCACTAGTTTGTTTCTTCTCCTTATAGAGGTTTTGTGTTGACTGTCCTAGTAGACAGGGCTACAAGGAAGATAGGCCTAATGTTGTGTTGGAGGGTATTTGGTTGTTCTTGAAGCATAAAGTTTTGTTGTTGGGTGTTGATCAATCATGGGAGTGTTGTTGATGGTATTTCCAAACCTTGGATAGTTTCTGGTTGTAATATTACCTATTGAGAATAAGGCTGTTATGATTTTCCTATATTGGAAGATTACAAGAAGCCCTTAAGTCTTTCTTGGAAGCGATGGAGAAATGAAGGATTTTGATTGTAGGTCTAGGTTATGTGTCAGGTTTAGTCATGAAAAGAAGGTCTCAAACATCAGAGATTCAATGTGTCATTTCTTCCTTTGAGTACCCCTATTGAAGGGTAGGTTGTCTCCCTGATTGAGAAGTGGAATTGAAGGTTCCAATTAAAGAGTATTTGAGAGAGCTGTGATAAAAGGATTGTTTGACTCCAGGATCAGGTCTTCCCTTGCTCACTCTACATCAGAAGGAAATGAACTATTTGAAAAAATGCCTCAAAAAAATGTAGTCTTATGGTGATGGAATGCCATGACACATTTATTTTTAATGGAATTCCATCACCATGAGACCCCATTTCTTTGAGGCATTTTTTCAAACAATTCACTGCCTTCTCTATGCCACTACAACTATCATACATGTCTATGAAAGAATTTTATCAAATAGTTCACCACCTTGCTACTATGGTTAACAGCCTAAAAATAGGTGCTTTCAAACAAGCTATGGGAAAATAGTAAGCATGATAGTTAGAAATATATAGTTTAATAAGTACTCAAAATTTTGTTCATTATCTCATACATTATAATCCATGACATGGATTGCTATTGTAGTTTTCATGATTGAATAATTTGTTGTTTTATTTTCAGATGTTGCAAGCGCATACACCTTTGAATGTTCATAGGGAAATGGAACTCGGTGCTTCATCTTCTATAGACTCATCGATGGCTCTCATAGGGGAGTTATGAGGCAAATTACTAAATTTGAATTTACATTTATTGTTATAGTTGTTAGTGAAAAATAAACCATTATTGATTCATAGTTTAATTTCTCTTTGGATGGTTTATATAGGGCTTCACCACACCTCAACATGGTAATTTTAATATTTCCCTCATGGAGAGTGATCATCAGATGGCGGTAAGTTATTATTTTGTTAAATATATCATTTTTTTATAATTTAATTTCTATATATTAATGTATTTACTTGTTATTGTAACAGATAAGACTTGACCAAGAACTAAACCCTAGGAGGAGTACTATGAGCACTACTCAACCATAGAATAAATGAGTCATAGATGTATCACCATTTGATTAACAAGCAAGGGGTAAGAGTTTATTTCGAGAGCATGGAGAGCAATGAATTTTGATTCCAGAGACCTTTGTTGTATGCCTATATGACATTTTTGTACATATTTTGTATTGGATATATTTGATATTGTATGGCTATATGGAATTCTCGTAAGCCTATATGGCTATTTTGTACATATATTTTATACTTATATTGACATATATTGATGAATGCATACATGGCTATTTGGTTAATACAAATCTTTTTATCGATGGTGTCCATATTTACATTATAAATCCATAGTTCAATAGATATGAGCTACATGTATTCAAGTGTATACTTTACAACTTACGTGTATACTTTGTGAATTATGTGTATTCCAATGTATACTTTGCAACTTACATGTTTTCATGTGTATACTGTGTATTCATGCATATAGTTTGTATTAATTTGTGTATACTATATATTTGTGTGTATACTTCAAGGATTATGTGTTTTTGAGTACAAGTGCTTCCCTTATTCACATGTACATGCTTGACTTATTCACATGTATACTTATTAATTGGTTAGCCCTAACATTGATCATTGTTGTCCTTCATGGTTTTTCTTGAATATTAATTGATTGATGCTAAACAACTTTATTAGTCGATGATAAATAACTTCAATATTTCTAGGAATACTAGAAGAGTTACAAATTCCAAAATTGCACAAATTGAAAAGAAAAGATTAACTGTAAATAAATGCACTAATGATTAACTTGATAATTGATTAAGAATGAGTATAAAATATATCAAGAGATGATCCTTCTAGAATGGCAACTACCAACTAGAAAATAGGGAAACCATTCCCAATACTTTGAAATCAATAATCCACCCAAAATTACAATGGAAGAGAAGGCTTATTTAAGATAATTGAGAAATGTATTTCCTAATGATCCCTTGTTCTTAAATTTCTCAATTCAATTTAATCCAAAGATTTCCATGAAATGCCTTATCTAAAAGAAAAAAACATGTTTTCAATTGGTATTCCATGAAATGTTTCATAAAAAGATTCAAATATATTTAATCTTTTGATTGGAACAACTCAATTAAGCAAAGGATACATAATCTTCACAACACTTGTAAAATATAATATTCATAGTAGATGATGAGTACTTAACTTCTTGACACATTATCATAATTACATTTATCTTGAATAGTCTTTAAACATTTTCACAACATAATCCTTATAGTGCAGAATGAATTGGTATGTTCTTGATCCATCACCATATAAACACGTCAAAAGATGTATATGTCAATTTTTTGCAATATTATTTCTTGTATAGGAAATGGACTTGGGTGAAATATTTATAATTTATAATACAAATAAGAAATGGACTCAACGGTGGAAACTTTATTTATCACAACAAATAGTAAATGTATGTGAGAGCATCACTTGTTTCTCCTAGACTCCAATTTTCAAGCATAGCAAATCATTTCAAATGAAAATGACAAAATGCTTCACAACCAAAGTTGTTAATTGAGGAAAAATAAAAAAAATTCAAGTTCCACCATTGTACGCATTTATAATTGGTTGTTTATTGTTGTAAGGGCAAGGAGGATAATTAAAAAATGTCTTCCTGAGAGAGGTTATTGTAGAGGTTAATCGAGATAGTTGAACGTAGCTTGAAGTGATTCTGTGTGTTTGGGTGTGAAAGAGGACCATACCTAGTGTAAAAATACCCTTACATATGCATTGGAACTGTTTGTTTGGTCACACGAGTTGCACAACAAAAGTTGCACCACTTTGCAACTTTACACTACTTGCATTTGACACTTTTTCCATCAAGTGAAAACTGGACACCACAAGAAAAAGACTCTAAGATAACAAAAATCAAGAGAGGTTATTGTAGAGGGGCCCAATCTGATCCCATAGACTTAGACGAAGAGTTTGTAAGCATCATGATTTCCAAGTAACAGCCCGTCAAAGATTGTTGCCCTTTTGCACTTTGGACCCTTAAGGGATCAAGCTAGTTGAATGTAGCTCAGACCAATTCTACATGTTTGGGTGTGAAAGAGGAGCATTAATAGCATAAACATACCAATTCAAATGCATTGAAACTATTTGTTTGGTCACATGGGTTGCAGAACGAAATTTGCACCACTTTGCAACTTTACACTACTTGCATTTGACACTTTTTCCATCAAGTGAAAACTAAATACCATAGGAAAATGACTCCAAGATAACAAAAACTGAGAGAGATTATTGTATAGGGGTCCAATGTGATTCTATCAACTTAGATGAATAGTTTCTAAGCATCGAGGTTTCTGAGTAATAGCCCATCAAAGATTGCTACCCTTTTGCACTTTGGACCCTTAAGGGATCGAGCCGGTGAATGTAACTCAGAGTGATTCTCCATGTTTGGGTGGAAAAGAGGACCATTCTTATCATAAAAATACCCATCCAAATGCATTGGAATAGTTTGTTTGGTCACATGACTTGCAGAACAAAAGTTGTACCACTTTGTAACTTTACACTAATTGTGTTTAACACTTTTTCCATCAAGTGAAAACTGGACACCATGGGAAAATGACTCTGAGATAACAAAAACCAAGAGAGGTTATTATAGAGGGGTCCAACACAATCTTGTAGGCTTAGACAAAGAGTTTGTAAGCATCATGGTTTCTAAGTAATAGCCCATCAAATATTGCTGCCCTTTTGCACTTTGGACCCTTACGGGATCGAGCCAATTGAATGTAGCTCGGAGTGATTCCACATGTTTCAATGTGAAATAGGACTATGGATAGCATAAACACACCCATCCAGATGTGTTGGAATAGTACGTTTCATTACTCAAGTTGCAGAACAAAAATTGCACCACTTTCCAACTTTATAGTACTTGCATTTGACACTTTCTCCATCAAGTGAAAACTTGACACCACAGGAAAATGAATCCAATATAACAAAAACCAAGAGAGTGTTGGTGTGATTAATTTTTTAATTACACTTTAGCATAAGTTTACTTAGGCATATTTTATTTCCTAGGTTAATTCTTATCCTTATCTTGTTGAGCTATCTTTTTTCTCAAGATAAGATTAGGGTTGTTTTTTCTTGCTTTATTGCTTGATTGCCTTTTTGAAGGATTTTGTATTATTTGTAAAACAATTACTTTCAATAATCATTATGCTAGTTTTTGCTTGCAAAAATTTGCTCTAAGGTTTTAGAGAACAACTTTTCTTTTTGTTCTAAATATCCGTTGCATCTGATAGGTGATTTCTTGCAGGTGATTCTTGGGGACTGTGAAGTTGGTTTTTCAACTTCTACATGGTATCAAAGCTCCAAACCTATTGCTTCCTATTCCTAATCTGAAGATATTGTCTCACAGGGTCTTTTTTTGTGGATTTGGGAGTATATAAGTTTTTTGTGCATTTTTTGTCCAAACTGACCTTGCCATCGCGATCAAAGTGTCCAAAAACCCCAGAAACACCTTTCATTTCATTGATTATGGTGAAAGTTGAAAAAAAGACAAAATAATTAGCGAGAGAGGTTGTATGGCCTCCCTAGCTCACTTCCCAAGGCATTTTTTTTTTAAATGTGATTTAAAAAAAAACCAAAAATCAAAGTTTTTTATTAAAAAAATGTGCACCCAATACAAATCAGGCCACGCCACCTAGGTAGGCGGAAGCCACCAATTTGCACCACCCTTGGTGGCTTTTAGAAGCGGTGACACTAGTCTGCAGCCCACGCAAGTTTATTTCCCCAGCCAGCGGTCGCATCGGCAACTGGGACCCCCGACTCAGCCCCCCGCGCCAACTCCAGCCCCTTCTGGTAGTGCAATCGATCACTTTAGTGACCAAGAGCTTGTCACATAAGCCCCTGATGGATTTTCCTTTGGCAGGCAATACTATGAGTGACCTGGAGCCTAACCTAGTGGTGCTTAATTTTTGATCCTATTTAGCATTAAAAGTGCCTTTTTATAGGCCTTTTTTTCATTTTCTCATAACTTGGGAAAACAAAGGTATTTTTTCACAAATGAGATATTATCAAAAAGATGGTTCGACGATCTTTGCAGTGGTGGTGGTTTGGTTTTTTTATTTTTTTGTTTTGGTGCCTTTTTTGCCTATCAAAGATGAAGTTGTTTTCACTCCAGGAGGTGTAACTTTTGCGTCCTTGCTCTATTTTTTGAAAAAAAATAGGCGTTGGAAAACTGGTTTCATCCTCTTCTCAGATCTCATACCTAATTTTTGTATAATTTTCTCTAGGTATCTTATTTTTCTGTCAGAACTTAGCCCTTACATTGTGAGTTATTTTCTTGGGAAACGTGCAATTAAGAGTTTTTTTGAGATCAAAGAGGAATATTTTTTTTATTTGAGAGTATATATTGTTGTTTTCTATCATGGATATAAATGACATTGCATCCCTTACTCCATTCAACTATTTTGGTTTGAAAAAACAAATGGAGATTCACTTGAAACACAAAGGGTTGTATAGGGTAACCATGGGTACAAAAATTGAACCTATAGGTGCTACTGAAAAGAGAAAATGGTTTAATAGGTGTGATGAAGCTTATGGTACATTATTTCTGTCTCTTTCATCTGACCTTCTTTTTCATATTGAGTCTTGCACTACACCAAATGAGATATGGACTACTTTAGAGTCTTTGTTTGGGAAGCAGGATACTATGAGAGGGTTTCAGTTAGAGAATGAGCTTATTGGCTTAAATCCTAGGGATTTTGACAACATCCAGGAGTTTTTAACCAAAATAAAGTCTCTTAGATTACAACTAACATAGTGTGGTGTTCAGAAAGAAGACTCTCAGTTGATATTGTCCATTCTTTCTAAGCTTGGACCAGATTATTCAGTTTTTGTATCTACCTTTTATGCCACTATGGATGCACTTGGTATGAGATTCACTATGCCATCTCTTGATGATTTTTCTTCATCTCTCACTCAAGAGCAAGCTAAGTTAGCTAGCATGGGTACGCTAAAAAATTCTTCCTCATCACAGGCACTTATTGCATCATAGGAGCCCAGAGATCAGAAGGATTCTATAGGAAAAGGCAAGAAATAGAAATAAAAGGAGTCCTTAGATTCATCCTCCTCTTCTAAGGGTAAATCATCTAGGAAGGAGAAGACTACATGTGCATATTGCAAGAGGGAAGGACATGAAAAACATAATTGTTACAAGGACATTGATGAGCTGAAACATCTTCTTCAGAAATGTCAGATTGATTTTCCTTCTAGGATGTATGCATCATCTTCTTCTCCTCATTCTTCCTCTATAGAACAACATAACATAAGAACAACTAGTTTACATACTTCATCAAATATGAAGGGACATGCTCTTTGTGCTTCTTCAGGTATTGGATTAGGGAGATGGCTTCTAGATTTAGGAGCATTTCATCATATGGAATCTTCACAAACTATGTTCACTTCCTTTGAGCCTTGCACTATGTCTCCCATTTTTATGGGAAACAACACTTACATGAGTGTTATAGGGAAGGGGTCTATTATTTTTGCGGACCACTCCTTTCATGATGTCTTGTGTGTCCCTCACTTGAAAAACAACATGTTTTCTATTTATCAGATCACACATGGAGGTAATGGGAGATTTGTGAATTTCACACCTGATTCAGTTATCATCAGAGACTTGGAGAGTAGAGCAATTATTGCTACTGGGATAGTGGATCACTCATATTGGTTGTATTCCTTCATTGATTTTGCTATTGATGGTGCTTCTGTTCCTACAACTATTCCTCACACTTCTAGTGTGCATCATCATTCAGAGGAGAGATTTGGCTTCTTGAACATTGGTGTTCTCACTTCAGATCATGTTCTTGAGCCTTCCATTACATCTCCTCCACCTCCTATTGCTATTGTTGTGGCTACCGATGTGGCTTCTTCTATTTCAGTGTAGCAGGATCCTATTGATCATCCATCTCAGGAGGTTTCTATTCAGTCTTCACCTACTTTGAGTTCTTCATTTGTTGAGGTCACACTTACTTTTGTGGAGACATCTTGGGCTACACCTACTTCACCTTTAGATATTGCTTTCATTCAGCCTCTTCCCTTTCACTTCTTTTAGGAGATGCAGTTTCTTTAGTTCTTTTGGAGTTACATCATTTTGGGGGGATCTGTGGCCTCTTTCTTCCTCTCTTCTAGGGGGATTCTTTCATGTATCTTTTTTATGGATAGTGTCCTTGGGGGGTCTTCTGGAGTCCTCCATCTTTCATCACTTGGTTAGTTTGTATTCTATTTTGGGGAGGAGTTTTGTTCCCATGTGGTTTTCTCCTTTACCTTGTTTGATTTAGTTTGCATTGCATTTGTAAATAAGTACCTGATCAGGCCTTATTGTCGGGACTCATCTCTTGCATAATAATTTTATTCTTCCTAAGTTTCACTTATGGGGGGGTGTTGGTGTAATTAATTATTTAATTTCACTTTAGCATAAGTTTACTTAGGCATATTTTCTTTCCTAGGTTAATTCTTATCCTTATCTTGTTGATTTGTATTTTTGCTCAAGCTAGGATTAGGGTTGTTTTTTCTTGCTTTATTGCTTGATTTCCTTTTGAAGGATTTTGTATTATTTGTAAAACAATTTCTTTCAATAATCATTATGTTGGTTTTTGCTTGCACAAATTTTCTTTGAGGATTTACAGAACAACTCTTCTTTTTGTTTTGAATATCTGTTGCATGTGATAGGTGATTGCTTGCAGGTGATTCTTGGGGACTGTGAACTTTTTTTTTGAACTTCTACATAGAGGTTATTATAGACGGGCCCAACACAATCCTATAGGCTCAAACAGATAGTTTGTAAGCACCATAGTTTTTGAGTAATAGCCCATCAAAGATTGATGCCCTCTTGCACTTTGGACCCTTAAGGGATCAAGCCAGTTGAATGTAGCTTTAAGTGATTCTGTGTGTTTTGGTGGAAAACAATACCATAGCTAGCATAAACATACCCATCCAGATGCGTTGGAAAATTATGTTTAGTCACACAAGTTGTAGAATGAAAGTTGCACCACTTTGCAACTTTACACTACTTGCATTTGAAACTTTTTCCATCAAGTGAAAATTGGATACCACAAGAAAATGAATTTGAGATAACAAAAGAAAAGAGAGGTTATTGTAGAGGGGTCCAGCAGGATCTCATAAGCTCATACAAATAGTTCGCAAATATCACGGTTTCTGAGTAATAGCCTATCAAAGATTGTTGTCATTTTGCACTTTGGACCCTTAAGGGATCAAGACGGTTGAACATAGCTTGGAGCGATTCCACATGTTTGGGTGTGAAAGAGGACCATTCCTAGCATAAATGTACCCATTCAGATGTGTTGGAATGGTCTATTTGGTCACATGAGTTGGAGAACAAAAGTTGCACCACTTTGCAACTTTACACTGCTTGCACTTGACACTTTTTCCATCAAGTGAAAACTAGACACTAAGAGAAAATGACTCTGAGATAACAAAAAACAAGAGACATTATTGTAGATGGGCCCAACACAATCCCATAGGCTCAAAAAGAGAGTTTGTAAGCATCACAATTTTTTATCAATAGTTCGTCAAACATTTCTACCATTTTGCAATTTGGACCCCTAAGGGATCGAGGTGGTTGAATGTAGCTCAGAGTGATTCTGCATGTTTGGGTGTGAAAGAGAACCATTCCTAGTGTAAATGTACCCATTCGGATGCCTTGGAACAATATGTTTGATCACACAAGTTGCAGAATGAAAGTTGCACCACTTTGCAACTTTACACTGCTTGGATTTGACACTTTTTCCATCAAGTCAAAATTTGACACCATGGAAAAATGACTTCAAGATAACAAAAAATGAGAGAAGTTATTGTAGAGGTTCACTACATGATACTAGTGCCTCAGACAAAATTCCCATAACTAACATGGTATATGTCTAATAAACCATCAAAGATTGCTGCTCTTTTGTAATTTGGATTGTTAAGGGATTACATTGCATGAATTACAAATTTTTGAGGGCAGCAATAAATTTCAAAATTTTAGTAAATCTCATTACCAATGCTTATTTGAATAGACTTTATGCTATATTGATATTGATATATAATCATTAAGTTGATTTTTTTTAATAAATGAAGTTTTTATAATAAGTTAGTCAATTGGTGCTAGTTATAGTAGGGAGAGAATAAAAGAAGAAAAAAGAATGATTAGTAACCATCAATGATTATTAAACTCACTTTATTAATAATAAGATGTTTGCAAGAAAATGAGATTTATTTGGTGATCCTAATTCTTCTATTTGTGCTACAATTGTCTAATATGCTTCATACACCATTTTGAAACCCACGTGCTTGTACATGTAGGCACAATGCCTTAGGTACTCCGTTCTCATAGATCTTTTACAATGTCACTCATACATTCGAGATTCTCTTATAATTTATACATCATAGTTTCTCATGATGAGGTTAACTTCAAATCAATAACTTGAGATTCCCTTGCTAAGCTTCAGACCCTCTTTTATATTGGCTTCAAATAAAAAATTGAGATTTGTGAAGATCATCGAAATAGGGATGTTGCATTTCTTTTTGGATGAGATTCTCTTGGATGGCTCATAAGTCAACATTTTCTGCAAGGAGACACCAATCATTTTTTAGTAGTTTACTTACAAATAGGAAAAGTAAAAGAAGAAAAATAAAGAGCATCCAAAATGAAAATGAAATGAAAATAGATGGAAGGCACTTATACATAAAAAATACACATCTTCATAGATTTCAGTCTCTCAACTTAGTCACTCTTGGCCATACATCTTCAATGGGAGTTCCAAGATACCTATTGCACACAACACCTCTCATGAATAGAATAACTTGAAATTTGAGATGCTCTTATAATCTCTACATCATAGGTTCTTATGATAAGGTTAAATTCAAATGAATAACTTGAAATTCCCTCACTAAGCTTCACATGCACTTTTATAATTTCTTTAAATCATAATTGAGATTTGTCAAGATCATCAAAATAAGGATGTTGCATTATTTTTTTGGTTGAGATTCTCTTGGATGGCTCATAAATCAACATTTTATGCAAAGGGACAACAATCAATTTTTAGTAGGTTACTTACATCATCGTGAGTCCCCATTTCTATGATGCATATGCTTCCCCTACCTTCTTAACCCTACCACATTGGTAAGCTAGTGGAGCACTAGAAAGATAGCTCACTCACTAGTTTTCCAATGCAGTAGGGTTGAAAAGGTAGGGGCAATTTATGCCTAATAGAAATGGGGTCTCACGGTGATGTGTGAGACCCCATTTCTATGACACATATGCTGCCCCTACCTTGTCAACCTTACCACATTGGCAAGCTAGTGAGCTTGGAAAGATAGTGATCTCACTCACTAGCCTGCCAATGTGTTAGGGTTGAAAAGGTAGGGACAACGTATGCCTCATAAAAATGGGGTCTCACGGTGATGTACATCACCATGAGACCCAATTTCAATGAGGCATAGGGTGCACCTACCTTTTCAACCCTATCACATTGGCAGGCTAGTGAGCTCATAGAAATGGGGTCTCACTCACTAGCCTGCCAATCTTGTAGGGTTGACAAGGTAGGGGAAGTGTATGACTCATACAAATGGGGTCTCACTATGATGTACATTACCATGAGACCCCATTTCTATGAGGCATGCACTGCTCCTACCTTTTCAACCCTAATGCATTGGCAGGCTAGTGAGTGAGATCACTATCTTGCCAAGCTCACTAGCTTGTCAATGCTACCACATTTTGCATACATTTATAGGAAAAAATATTGTCAAACAATTCAAATGATTTGTGCATGCTTCCTTTTTTAGCCATGGTTGCAAGATAGGATGCACATTTCCCCATGTTGCTAACTTAGCCTTGAATAAAGAGTCTTGAAACAGAGGAGAGGAGGGTTAGAATCCCTTGTAGGTAGACTAATGAAGGAAACATTTAAAATATATCACAACATAAGTAATGAGGTAGGTTTAGTGATGAGGTAAATTTAGAAATAGAAATGAAAACCAAAATAGATTCAAAGATCTATCAATGTGGGAGGAGTATATTCTAATTTTTTAGAGACATGTATGGAAAATTTTGGAGCATAGACAATGCAATCAACTTCTTGCTATAACTATTTGACAAAATACCTCAATGAGATATGTCCTGATGGACTATAACGATTGCAGGATATGCAAAAAATAGATTTATTGAAAAGGCTTTAGAAAATTTCAAGCATATGCAAATTGTAGGTGTAAAACCAAATTCAACTACATTTTCCAACATCCCCCATGCCTAGACCAAAATGAAAGATTTGGAGAGTGGTATGCACATCCATAGTAAAGGATTGAGAAATGATGTTTTATTTTACTTCCATATAACTTATGTCATATATATGCATATACAAAATGCGGAAGCATACACAAGGTAACTCAATTCTTTAACAAAATGCCTCAAAGAGATGTGGTTTAAAAATGTAATTGGCAAGTGTCAAGAATTGTGTAATTTAAAATGTGCATTGAGAAGCTAAGGTTATAATGACAAACAAACAATGATCAACATGGAATATGCAAAATAACAAAAATGAAAGCAAGCCATAATAGAATCAAAGAAAATGTGTAAAGACTTCACATACCTAAAAAACTAGAGTTTCAAATAGAGGAGTTCTACCAAATTATGTAGCCTTTGTGTCTTCTTCCTTCAAACTCCTTAATAATTTGACCTTTTCAAAAGCTTATTCCCCTCCAAAATTCAATTGTATATCACTTTTGAATTGAATTTAGACTTGAATTGGTATTATATGCCTTTCAATGTGAAAAATTTTCTATTTCATGCAAAAGTGGTGGAAAGATCATGAAAAAGGTGGTGGAATGTTGAAAACATTCATGCACAATTCACATCACCACAAAGCTCTTTTTTGTCAAAGAATGTGTAGAACTAGGAGAATATATAGAATGTGGTCCTTGAGATCATGGGTATATTGAGTTTTTTATCATTTTTAGAGCAAGCCAAAATGTGCTCACATTAATGCACTCATGTTATAACACAAGCACATTATGTCTTGCTAAAAAAATGACCATATCTCTACTACTTCAAAATGTGCTCGCATTATGAGAAAGTTGATTTTTTATAGGTTTCTTTTCTCTCTTTCTCTCTACCCTCTACCCTCTACCCACAACCATCAATCCATATAACCTTAAATGCTCAACCCTCTACTCTAAAACCTATACCCTCAAACCCTAAACCCTCTACCATCAACCCTAAACCCTTAAACCTTCAACCCTCTATCATCAACCCTCAAACCCTAAACCCTCAACCATGGCACCCTCTACCCTATACATTGGACCCTCAACCCTAATCCTTCAACAATATGTAGGTCCTAAACCCTAAACCATCAACCCTATAGGCCATGAACCCTATACCCTCAATTCTCAACCCTCTACCCTATACATTGGATCCTCAACCCTCATATATATTTGTCCCTCCTTCCTCTTCTCTCCTCTCTATCTCACATATCCCCCTTATCTCTCTCAAGTCTCTGCCCCCTACCTCTTATCCCTCTCTCAAGTGTCTCTCTCTCACTCACTCACTCCTTTTATCCCTCTCCCCACTACCATAAAACCTCTATTGTTGGCAACACAAGGGAAAATAATTAAGACGGGAGGTGAATCAGTTGTCACCAAAATTATACTTTATTAAACTTATTCTCAGATCTGATAAATAAAGATGAAAGAATAAACCATCACCACATCATAAATACACATAACAAAAATATTTTTTACGTGGAAACCCTATTACAAAAAAACCACGATGGAGGTTAGTCCACAAGATTATACTCTGTTAAAATTATTGCAAATGGGGAATGCACATGAATTCAAGAACACTACCAAGAGCTCATTGCTCAAATACAAAAAGACTTACAACCTAAAGGAAGATACGCTATCTTACAGAAACATTCATATTATATCCAAAACATTTGAACTGAGAAAGTAGCATCTACTAATGCCTAATTACAGTTTTGGTTAAACACAAAAAAATTGCTCACTCTTCACACTTTACTTCTACCTTCAAAATATTAGAAAATTATTTTCACATAGCACTCGCAAACTTCACACACTGCTTACTTCACTTGCATAAAATGTTATAACCAATTGATCATATATATCCGCAACCAAGAATAATATCAACTACCTGTCGGCTTTAACAAAATATAAAATGTGTAAAAACTATCGGCCCAAATCAATAAGAAATTATTAATGCGTACCAACCATTTTCAGTCACAACATAGTAAGGATCCAAAACAACATCCTCAAACATGAAACACTTTAAACAATTATGCCTCAAAGATCCACAACATGCTACAATCACCATGCCAGCCATGAACATGAAAAACATGAACACACAGAAGAAAATCACCAATCACGAGCACAATGATCAATGTGAACATACAACACAAATAGAGAACAATCTAGAAACATCCAAAATCATCATTAATCACTAGAAAAGGATCTGCAACAACTCAAATTACTATAATCACATCATCTTCTTTTAGGAACACCAACTAAAGCAATAAAATAGCTGACAAAACACAAATACTAATAACTCGATCAAATCTTCATGAGAACCTCTAAAAATTCATGTGGATAAAATAGATATACTCGAAAAGAAACCCTTTAATCCACAACCTCTTATCATCAATATACTAAGCTAGACACCATAATGAACTTCACTACATTACCAACAACCTGCAACTTACTTTATTACAATTTTCTCAATATCCTTGGCATATATAGTCCTAAAGACAATAATGCCAATAGTTTTGACATCAATATCCAACAATCTCTCCCATTTCCATTTGATGGAAACACATGATGTGAAAAACATCATAACGACACTTACTCTTAGCACTTTCTCCTGCTTAGATTTTGAAATTTTTCTCCTTAACTCTTTCACAGTTTATCGTATGACTCTTCTCCCCCTTTGACATCAATGAAAAAGATACAAATTATCTTTCTCCACACAAAGTCGAAACTACATTTATGAACATCTGACTACTCCCCCTGAGTAGCAGCCATGACAACATCAATCTAAATTGAAAGATATGACTATTAAATACACAAACTAATGCAATTCAATGCATCTTCATTCTGATTAGGAGGGGTAATCACCCCTATCTTCCCTCTGAGATACTCAAAATTATCCTTAGGAAAAGGCCTGGTAAAGATATCTACAATCTCTTAGTGGGCACATAATCCAATCTAACTTCCTTTTCACTCACCTTTTCTCTCAAAAAATGAAATTTAATAGATATATGCTTGGTTTTTTAATGCAACACCAAATTTTTAGAAATGTTAATCACACTTGAATTATCATAGAATATAGCAATAGGTTCATCATACACAACTCTAATATCTTTGAACATCTACTTCATCCATAATACTTGAGTACAATTGTTAGCAACAACAATGTATTCTACCTCTGCACTAGATAAAGAAATGGCATTCTACTTCTTAACCATGAAATTAGCTTCTTTCAAAAGAAATGCACCACCACTAGTACACTTTTTGTCATTCACATCTCCTTCCCAATCAGTATTAGTAAAAGCACTCAAAGTAAAATCATCTTCTTTAGGATACAATAGGCGAAAATCAATTATCCCCTTCAAGTACCTAAAAATCCTCTTCACGGTTGTCACATGAGATTCCTTAGGATTAGCTTGAAATCTTGCAACAATGCATATGATATTCATGATATTAGGTCTGGTTTGAGTCAAATAGAGAAATCCACCAATCATGGATCTATATCTAGTCTGATTTGATTTAGGAGAATCAGCATCTTGTGTCAACTTACATCCAGTCATGAGAGGTGTACCAACTGGATTTGAATCTTACATACCAAACTTCTTTAGCAATTCTTTCACGTATTTGGATTGCGATATAAAAATCCATTTACCTAGCTGAGTAATTTGCAATCCTAAAAAGAATTTCATTTCTAAAATAATAGACATATCAAAATCACTTTACATCTCATTAGCAAACTTCATGCACAAAGTACATCTCCTCCAAAAATGACACCATCAACAAAGACTTCAACAATCAAATATTTATCATGATTAATATTGAAATACAAATTACTATCAACAGTACCTTTATTAAATCCAAGCTTCAACAAATGTTTGTCTAATCTAGCATACCATGCTCTTGGGGCTTGCTTAAGTGCATATGCTTTCTTCAACTGGAAAACCATATCTCCCTGATCAGCCAATTGAAATCCATTAGGTTGCTCAATATACACTTCTTCTTCTAGTTCACCATTTAGAAATGTTGACTTGACATCCATCTAATAAACCTTGAAGTTTTTGTAAGCAGCGTAAGCAAGAAATAGTCTCACAGCTTCAATTCTAGCAACAGGGGAAAATTTTTCTTCAAAGTCAATTCCTTCCATCTGAGAATATCCTTTTACACACCAGTCTTTCTTTGTTTCTAACAACTTCACCTTTCTGATTTAGTTTATTTTGAAAGACCCATTTAGTTCCAATTACATTTTTTTCCTTAGGTCTAGGAACAAGAATCCATGTATCATTCTTCTCAATTTGCAGTAGTTTTTCTCTCATTTATTCCATCCAATGTTCATCTTTGCATGCTTAAATGACACTATTAGGCTCAGTCTTTGAGATCAAACAATATTCTTCTACAATTTTTCTCCTAGTTTGAACACATTTTTTCTTATCACCTATAATGTGATCTTCTAAATGATTCAGTCTTACATACCTTGGAGTCTTAGGATGTTCTTGAACTTCAAGCTCTTGTGATCTCACTTCTGCACTTTCACTAGTTCCTTCCTCTTGATTTTTGTGATTCATCGGAATGATCTGAAGTTGATTTTGAGTTTGGACTTTTTTTCCTTTATCCAAACTATCATTTTGATCATTTGAATCATATCCATAGGTTCTGGATGGTCTAACTGTGTCTTCATCAACCTTGACATTAGCACTTTCAATTACTTTCCTCAATCTCTTATTGAAGCACCAGTAGGCTTTACTTTTAGTAGAATAACCAAGAAAGATTCCTTCATCACTTTTAGCATCAAAATTTCCTATATATTCATCTATTTTGATATAGCATTTACTTCCAGAGATATTGAAGTATCTAATAGTAGGCTTATGAACAAACCATATCTCATAAGGAGTCTTACCGGTATCACCTTTGATATGTACCCGATTGAGAGTGTAAAAATTAGTACTTAGAACTCTCCAGTAGATATGCAAGACATTTCCTTCCAGCATCATAGTACTAGCAACATCTTGAACTGTTTTGTTCTTCCTTTCCACAACTCCATTTTGTTGAGGGGTTCATGAGGTAGATAATTTTCTCTTTATCCGATGCTCTTCACAAAAGGAATTAAACTCACCAAAAATGAATTGACCACCTCTATCTATTCTTAGACACTTAATCTTCAGACCTATCTTTGTCTCAACCCTAGCCTTAAAAATCTTGAATTTCTCTAGAGCTAACAATTTTTTCCTTTAAGAAAGTAACCCACATCAATCTAGAATAATCATCAATAAGTAACATGAAATACCTATCTCCTTATATACTTCTGACTCTAGAACAACCACATAAGTCAGTATGCACAAGCTCCAACACTTCATTAAAACAATGTTGTTTTCTCATGAATGAAATTCTAGTTTGCTTCCCTAACTGAAATTCCTTGCATATGGTATTAGTAGGCTTTATCAACTTAGGAAGATCTCTCACAACCTAAGTAGAACTTATCTTGATAATATTGTCAAAGTTTACATGACACAATCTCCTATGCCACAACCAACTTTCATCAACTTGAGCAACTAGACAACTTTTACTAGCAGCACTCAAGTGAAAGATATTACCTTTTTTTTTTTGTACCAAAAGCAATCACATTTTCAAAAATCCCAAATATTCCACACTTTTCCATCCTTGAATTGCAGATTATATCCCTTGTAAACCATCTGGCCAACAGTTAAGAGATTATGCTTCAAACCTTCCACATATAGGACATCATCAGTCTTATTCTTACCATCAAGAGAAATGGATCCTCTACCATAGATTACACTAGCTTTGTCATCACCAAATCTTACGACACCACCATCATACTTTTCCAAGCTCACAAATTTACTTTTATCACCTATCATGTGATGAGAGAATCCACTGTCAATCACCCATTCATCTTTTTCTTTAACTTTGGTAGTTAGATATTTCTCCACATTCATGCAACTACCATATTCAATAGGTATTGGACCATTTTCCCTGATAGCAATAAATACACATTCATCTTCACTTACATTCCCTTTATCAGATTCATCATTTGTCACACCTTGACTAGCAGCATAATAGCACTTTCTTTGGAATCTAGGCTTGTTAGGTCTTGGCTTAGGAACTCTTTCTGGACACCTTGAGGCAAAATGACCTATCTTATTGCATGAAAAACATTTAAGAGGCAATTTTCCTTTGTATTTACCTTCTCCTGTAGGCACCCTCTTGACAAGAAGTGCTTCAAGCTCATCTAGTTTTCTCTCTTCTTCTTCAATCTCTCTCATTTATTGCTCATACTTGGACAAGTTTCTAGAATAAATTTCTCTTGGATCATATCTCTTCTTATCTTTTCTAGAGATAGTAGCTTTGAATGTAGATGTTGTCTTAGGAAGAGAATCACCAAACTCACTTAACTCAAAAGCCACAAGATTACCAATCAACATATCTTTGGTTACATTTGTCATAGTTCAGATCTCCTCAATAGTAATAACTTTGTTTTTGTATGCAGTAGGCAAGGATTTGAGCACTTTAGCAACAATCTATGATTCTTCTAGTGCTCCACCAAAACATCTGATATTACACACAAGTTCATTCACTCTCTGCATAAAAGAAGTGATGTTCTCATCTTCACCCATTTTCAACATTTCATATTTCCCTTTCAGACTTTGCAGCTTGCAATCTTCACATGGGCATCACCTTAATACAAAGTTTCCATTTTTTTCCAGATATCATAAATAGTGTTCAGATCCATTACATTTGTCATTTTGGAATCAGTCAAAGCACTCAACAATGCTTCCTTAGACCTGATATTGTACTCGACATCTTTAATCTCACTTGCAGTAGAAGGACCATTTTAAGGGATGATATACCTATTCTTTGTAATGTTCCAATAAGTTTCACCAATGCATCTCACATAACACTCCATTCGAGTCTTCCACAAAGAATAATTTTTTCCATGAAATCTCAGACTATCCTTCTTATATGTCACCATCTTGGATCACTTCAAGCTATCAAACTTCTTTCAAGGAACTTTCTTTGATACCAATTGTTTGCATCACAAGGGCAGGAAACTAAGAGGGGGGTGAATCAGTTGTCACATAAATTATAGTTTATTAAACTTATTCTCAAATCTGATAAATAAACATGAAAGCATAAACCATCACCACATAAAAAATACACATAACACCAATATTTTTTGCATGGAAACCCTGTTAGGGGAAAAACCACGATGGATGTTAGTCCACAAGATTATACTCTGTTAAAAGTATTGCAAATGGGGAATGCACATAAATTGATGCGCACTTCCTATAGCTCACTGCTCAAATACAAAAAGGGTTACTGTCCAAAGGAAGACACACTATCTTATAGAAACATTCGGATTACATCCAAAACATTTGAACTAAGAAAAAATCATCTACTAATGCCTGATTACAGTTTTGGTTAAGCACATAAAATCTGCTCACTCTTCACACTTTACTTCTACCTTCAAAAGATTAGAACATTATTCACACATAACACTCGCATACTTCACACACCACTTCACTTGCATCACATAGTATAACCAATCGATCATATATATCTACAACCAATAATAACATCAACTACATGTCATCTTTTAAAAAATATAAAATGTGTACAAACTATCTACCCAAATCAGTAAAAAATTATCAATGTGAACCAACCAATGTCAGCCACAACATAATAAGGATCCAAAACAACATCCTTCAACATGAAATACCTTAAAAATTTATGCCTCGAATATCCACAACACACTACAATCACCTTGTCAGCCATGAACACACAGAAGAAAATCACCAATCGCAAGCACAACGATCAATGCAGATGTACAACATAGATAAAGCATGATCTAGAAACATCCAAAAGCATCATGAATCACTTTAGAAGGATCTGCAACAAATCAAGTTACTAGAATCACATCATCTTCTTTCAGGAACACCAATTTAAGCAACAAAATAACTGACAAAATTCAGATACTCATAACTCGATCAAATCTTCATGCAAACCTCTAAAACTTCATGTGGATAAACTAGATATACTCGACAACAAACCCTTTAATTCACAACCTGTTATCATCAATATATTGATCTGGGTAGCATAATTAACTTCACTACATTACTGACAATCTGCAACTTACTTTATTACAAATTTTTCAATATCCTTAAAATATACAGCCTTAAAGACATTAATTCCAATAGTGTTCACATCAATTACAACCACATATCAGCAATATCCAACATCTACCCTCTACCCTATACCCTCTACCCTTATACCTTCTATCCTCTACCCTCTATCTCTCTCCCACTCCCTTTCTCTCTCTCCCTCCTAACCCCTCTCCCTCTCTCAAGTGTCTCTCTCTCTCTCACTCACTCCTATCTCTCCCTTCTCTACCCTCAACCCTTATAACCTTTATCCTCTACCCCCTATCTCTCTCCCACTCACTTCCTCTCTCTCTCTCTATCTCAAGTCTCTCCCTCTTACTCCTTCTCCCTCTCTCAAGTTATATCTCTCTCCCACTCACTCTTTTTATCTCTCTCAAGTTAGGTTGCCAATTTCACTGAATTGGCAAGCTACTGGGCCCACTAGCTTGCCAATTTCACCCACTAGCTTTCCAATTCCATGAAATTGACAATGTAGTGGCTTGTTTGAAAAAATGGGTCCAAGAAATGGGATCTTCTAGTGATTTACATCACCGGGAGACCCCATTTTTTGGACCCATTTTTTCATATAGGCCAAGTTAGGTGCTAATTTCACCCACTAGCTTGCCAATTCAGTGAAATTGGCAATGTAGTGGCTTGTTTGAAAAAATGGGTCCAAGAAATGGGGTCTCCCAGTCATTTACATCACTGGGAGACATGATTTACATCACCCAGAGACCCCATTTCTTGGACCCATTTTGTCAAACAAGCCACTACATTGATAAGCTAGTGGGTGAAATTTTCAATGTAGTGGCCTGTTTGATAAAATAGTTCCAAGAAATGGGGTCTCCTAGTGATAAATCACCAAGAGACTCCATTTCTTGGACCAATTTTTTCAAAAGGCCAAGTTAGGTTGCGAATTTCACCCACTAGCTTGCCAATTTCATGAAATTGGCAATGTAGTGGCCTATTTGAAAAAAATGGATCCAAGAAATGGGGTCTCCCAGTGATTTACATCACCAGGAGACCCCATTTCTTGGAACCTATTTCTATGAGACCCCATCACCAGTAGACACCATTTCTTGGACCCATTTTTTAAAACAAGCCAAGTTAGATTGCCAATTTCACCCACTAGCTTGCCAAGTTGGAGAAATTGGCAATGTAGTGGCCTGTTTGAAAAAATGAGTCAAGGAAATGGGATTTCTTAGTGATTTTAATCCTCTAAACCCTCTAAACCCTTAGTCCCTCTACCCTCTACCCTTAAACCCTCAACCCACTACTCTCGACCCTAAACCCAAATACCTATATCCTCAAACTCTAAACTCTCTACCCTAATCGCTCAACCCTCTTGACCCTTAATCCCTCAACCCCCAACCCTCAACCCTCAACCCTTAAACCCTAAAACCCATATACCCTCCCCCTCTCTCTCTCTTAATTCTCTCCCTCCTACCCCCTCTCCCTCTCTCAAGTCTCTCTCTCTCACTCACTCCCATCTCTCTCCCCTCTACCCTTAAGCCTATAACGTCTACCCTTAACACTTAAATCATCTAACCTCTACCCTTAAACCCTCAATCCTAAACCCTAAACCATCTACCCTAAACCCTCAAACATAAACCCTCTACCTCAACCCTAAACCCTCAACCCTAAACCCTTAAACACTAAACCCTTAAACCTTCGACCCTCTACCCTAAAAAAAAAACCCTTAATCCATCTACCCTTATACCCTCTACCCTCTACCCTCAACCATAGACCATAAAACCTATACCATCAAACCCAAAACCCTTTACTCTCAACCCTAGACATCAGACCATCTACCATCACTTCTCCCTCCATCTCTCTATCTATCCATCCCTCCCTCTCTACCATAATCCATCAACGCTAAACCCTCAACCCTTAAACCCTAAACACTCAACCCTAAAACCTAAACCATCAATAATCAACATTTAAATCCTAAACCATTAAACCCTCTACCCTCTACCTTGAACACTAATCCCTCAACCCTCAACCCTCAACCCTTAAACCCTAATCCATCAACCCCTATACCCTCTACCCTATACATTGTACCCTCAACCCTAATCCCCTAACATTATACCATCAATCCTCTACCGTCAACCTTAAACCCTCAACCTTGAACCCTTAAACCCTCTACACTCTACCCTATACATTAAACCCTCAACCCTAATACTTCAACCATATGTACTCTCAACCCCAATCCCTCAAACCTATAGCCTCCACTCAATACCCTAAACCATCAACTCTATAGGTCGTCAACCATATACCCTCCAATCTCAAACCTCTACCCTATACATTGGATCCTCAACCCTCATATATATCTGTCCCAACCTCCTCTTATCTACTTCTCTCTATCTCACTTATCCCTCCATCTCTCCCTCCATCCATCCCTCCCTCTCTACGCTAATCCCTTAATCATATACCCTCAACTCTTGAACCCTTAAACACTCAACCCTAAACCCTAAACCCTAAACCCTTAAACCCTCTACATTCTACCCTCAACCCAATACCCTTTAACTTCAACCCTAATCCCTCAACACTTAAACCCTTAAACCCACTTTGTAAACTATCCACCCTAATCCCTCAACTCTCAACCCTTACACTATAATCCCTCAACACCTATACCCTCTACCCTATACATTAGACCCTCAACCCAAATCCCCAAATGCCTATACCCTCTACCCTATACATTGGACCCTCAACCTTAATCCCCCAACCCTATACCCTCAATCCTCTACCCTCAACCTTAAACCATCAAACCTTAACCCTTAAACCCTAAACCTTTAAACCATCTACCCTCTACCCTATACATTAAACTTTCAACCCTAAATTCTCAACCCTCAATCCTTAATCCATCAATCCTCAACCCTCAAACTTTAAGCCCTCAACCCTGATACTCTCTACCATATACATTGGACCCTTAACCCTAATCCTTCAACCATATGTACGATCAACCCTAATCCCTCAAACCTATACCCTCAATCCAATACCCTAAACCATCAATCCTATAGGTTGTCAATGCTATACCCTCAATTTTGAACCCTCTACCTTATACATTGGATCCTCAACCCTCATATATCTCTTTCCCTCCCTCCTCTTCTCTCATTTTCTATATCTCACTTATACATCCATCTCTCCCTCAATCCATGTCTCCCTCCATCTCTCCCTCCCTCCATCCCTCCATCTCTACCCTCATCCCATAAACCCTTAAACATTCAACCCTAAACCCTAGAACCTAAAACCTCAAACCCTCTACCCTCTACCCACAACCCAATACCATCTACCCTAACCCCTTAAACCCTTAAACCCACTTACTAAACTCTACAACCTAATCCCTCAACCCTCTTGACTCTTAATCCCTCAACCCTCAACCCTCAACCCTTAAAACCTAATCCCTCAACCCCTATACCCTCTACCCTATACATTGGACCCTCAACCCTAATCCCCCAACCCTATACCCTCAATCCTCTACCCTCAACCTTAAACCCTCAACCCTCAACACTTAAACCCTAAACCCTTAAACCCTCTACCCTCTACCCTCTACCCTATAAATTAAACCCTGAACCCTCAATTCTCAATCCTCAATCATTAATACCTCAATCCTCAACCCTCAAACCCTAAACCCTCAACCCTGATGCCCTCTACCTTATACATTGGACCCTCAACCCTAATCCTTCAACCATATGTACCCTCAACCCTAATCCCTCAAACCTATAATCTCAACCCAATATGCTAAACCATCAACCCTATAGATTTTCAACCCTATACCATCAAATCTTAATCCTCTACCCTATACATTGGATCCTCAACCCTCATACATATCTGTCCCACCCTCCTCTTCTCTCCTTCTCTCTATCTCACTTATCCCTCCATCTCTCCCTCCCTCCATCCCTCTCTCTCTACCCTAATCCCTCAACTATATACCCTCAAACCTTAAATCCTTAAACACTTAACCATGAACCCTAAACCTTTCAACCCTCTACCTTCTACCCTCAACCTAATACCATCTACCCTCAACCATTAAACCCTTAAACCCTCTTGACCCTTAATCCCTCAACCCCCAACCCTCAACCCCTAAACCCTAATCCCTCAACCCCTATACCCTCAACCCTCAACCCTCAACCCTAATTCCCCAACCCCTATACCCTCTACCATATACATTGAACCCTCAACCCTAATCCCCCAACCCTATACCCTCATTCCTCTACCCTCAACCTTAAACCCTAAACCCTCAACTCCATACCCTCTACCCTATACATTGGACCCTCAACCCTAATCATTCAACCAGATTTACCCTAAACTGTAATCCCTCAAACCTATACCCTCAACCCAATACTCTAAACCATCAACCCTATAGGTCATCATACCTATACCTTCAATTCTCAACCCTCTACCCTATACATTGGATCCTCAACCCTCATATATCTCTTTCCCTCCCTCCTCTTCTCTCCTTCTCTCTATCTCACTTATCCCTCCATCTCTCCCTCCCTCCATCCCTTCCTATCTACCCTGATGCCTTAATCGTATACCCTCATCCCTTAAATCCTTAAACACTCAACCCTAAACCCTATTTACCCTAAACCCTCAAACCCTCTACCCTCTACCCTCTACCCTAATCCCTCAACCCTTAAACCCTTAAACCCACTTAGAAAAATTTGTACCCTAATCACTCAACCCTCAACCCTCAACCCTCAACCCTTAAACCCTAATCCCTCAACTCCTATACCCTCTACCCTATACATTGGACCCTCAACCATAATCCCCAAAACCTATACCCTCAATCCTCTACTCTCAACCTTAAACCCTCAACCTTAAACCCTCAACCCTAAACCCTTAAACTATAAACCTTAAATACTCTACCCTCTACCCTCTACCCTATACATTAAATGTTCAACCCTCAATTCTCAAACCTCAACCCTTAATCCCTCAATCCTCAACCCTCAAAACCTAAACCCTCTACCCTATAAAATGGACCCTCATCCATAATCCTTCAACCATATTTACCCTCAACACTAATCCATCAAACCTATACCCTCAACCTAATACCCTAATCTCTCTACCCTATACATTGGATCCTGAACACTAACATATCTCTATCCCTCCCTCATCTTATCTCCCTCTCTCCATATTACTTCTCCCTCCATCTCTCTATCCATCCATCCTCCCTCTCTACCCAAATCCCTCAACTGTATACCCTCAACCCTTAAACCCTTGAACACTCAACCATAAACCATAAACTCCAAACCCTCAACCTAGTACCCTCTACCCTCAACCCTAATCCCTCAATCCTTAAACCCTTAAACCCACTTAGTAAAATCTCTACAGTAAACCCTCAAACCTCTTGAACCTTAATCCCTCAACCTTCAACCCTCAACCCTCAACCCTTAAACCCTAATATTTCAACCGCTATACCCTCTACCCTATACATTGGACCCTCAATGCTAATCCCCCAACCCTATACCTTTAATACACTACCCTCAACATTAAACCGTCAACCCTTACACCCTAAACCCTTAAACCCTCTACCCTCTACCCCATACATTAAACCCTCAACCCTCAATTCTCAACCCTCAACCCTTAATCCCTCAATCCTAAACCCTCAAACCCTAAACCCTCAATCCCAATACCCTCTACCCTATACATTGGACCCTCAACCTTAATCCTTCAACCATATGTACAATCAATCCTAATCCATCAACCCTATAGGTCGTCAACTCTATACCCATAATTCTCAACCCTCTACCCTATACATTGGATTGTCAACCCTCATATATCTCTATCCCTCCCTCCTCTTCTCTCCTCTCTATCTCGCTTCTCCCTCCATCTCTCTATCCATCCATCCGTCCCTCTCGACCCTAATCCATCAACCATAAAAACTCAACCCTTAAACCATTAAACACTCAACCCTAAACCCTAAACCCTTTACCCTCAACCCTTAAACCCTCTATCCTCTACCCTCTACCCAATACCCTCTACCCGCAATCCTAATCCATCAACCCTTAAACCCTTAAATCCAAGTAAATATCTACCCTAATCACTCAACCCTCTTGAACTTTAATCCCTAAACCCTCAACCCTCAACCCTTAAATGCTAATCCCTAAACCCCTATACAATATACCCTATACATTCGACCCTCAAGCCTAATCCCCCAACCCTAAACCCTCAATCCTCTACCCTCAACCTTAAACCCTCAACCCTAAACCCTACAACCTATACCCCCAAACCCTAAAACCTCTACCCTCAACCCTAAACATTGGACCTTCTACCATCAATTCTCAACCCTATACGCTCAATTCTTGACCCTCTACCCTATATTTTGGATACTCAAACCTCATATATATTTGTGCCTCCCTCCTCTTCTCTACTTCTCTCTATCCATCCATCTATCCCTCTCTACCCTAATCCCTCAATTCTAAACCCTTAACCCTTAACCCTTAAACCCTAAACCCTTAAACCCTCTACCCTCTACCCTCAGCCTAGTAACGTCTACCCTAACCCCTAATCCCTCAACCATTAAACCCTTAACCCTTAAAACTTTAAACTAAAGTAAAATCTCTACCCTAATCCATCTACCCTCTTGACCCTTAATCTCTCAACCCTCAAATTTTAAACCCTAATCCCTAAAACCCTATACATTGCACCCTCAACCCTAATCCCCCAACCCTAAACCCTCAGTCCTCTACCCTCAACCTTAAACCCTCAACTCTTAAACCCGAAAACCTTTAACACTCTACCCTCTACCATATGCATTAAACCAGGCTCAACCCTCAATTCTTAACCCTCAACCCTTAATCCCGTAATACTCAACCCTCAAACCCTAAACCCTCAACCCCAATACCCTCTACCCTATACATTGGACCCTCAACCTTAATCCTTCAAACATGTGTACCCTCAACCCTAATCCATCAACCCTATACCCTCAACCTAATACCCTAATCCCTCAACCCTATAGGTCATCAACCTTATACCCTCAATTATCAACCCTCTATCATATACATTAGATCCTCAACCCTTATATATCTTTATCCCTCCCTCCTCTTCTCTCCTTCTCTCATCTCAGTACCCCCTCCATCTCTCTATCCATCCATCCCTCCCTTTCTACTATAATCCATCAAACCTAAACCCTAAACCCTTAAACCCTTAAACACTCAACCCTAGACCCTAAACCCTCAATCCTCAACCCTTAAACCTTAAACATTAAGCCCTTAAACCCTCTACCCTCTACCCTCAACCCTCAGCCCAATACCCTCTATCCTCAAACCTAATCCCTCAACCCCAATCCCTCAACTCCTATACCCTCTACCCTATACATTGGACCCTCAACCCTAATCACTCAACCATATACTATAAATCCCCTACCCTCAACCTTAAACCATCAACCCTCAATCCTCAACCCTCAACCTCTTACCATCTACCCTATAATTTAAACCCTCAACCCCTATACCATATACCCTTTACATTGGACCCTCAACCTAATCCTTCAACCATATACCCTCAAACCTATACCCTAAACCCTCTACCCTCAACTCTAAACCCTCAACCTTATACCATTTAACTCTAAACCCTTAAATCGTATACC
The DNA here is from genome assembly GCA_007258455.2 of Sequoia sempervirens. NCBI lineage: Eukaryota > Viridiplantae > Streptophyta > Pinopsida > Cupressales > Cupressaceae > Sequoia > Sequoia sempervirens. The sequence goes on along the minus strand of VDFB02281492.1, from coordinate 841,430,479 downwards.
CTCTACCCTCAAACCAATACCCTCTACCCTCAACCCAATACCCTCAACCCTCAACCCTAATCCCTCAACCCTCAACACTTAAACCCTAATACCCTATACCATCAGCCCTGTAGGTCCTCCACCCTAATCCCTCAACGCTATACCCTCAACCCCTATCCCTTTATCTCTATCTATACATCTCACCTCTCTCTCCCTCCCTCTCTCCTACCCTCTCTAATTGTCTGTACCTATCCTCTCCCTATTTCTACATCTCTCCTACCCTCTCTAATTGTCTCTACCTATCCTCTCCCTATTTCTACATACCTCTCACTCAATCAATCCCTACCATCCTCTCTCACTCTCTCTCTCTATCTCTATCTCCCTCCCAATGCCTCTCTATCATTGTCTCTCTTTGACTCCCTCTCTCTCCCTCTCTCTGAGGTCTCTCCCTCCCACCCCTTCTCTCTCTCAACTCTTTCCCTCTAGCACCCTACCTAGGTGACTATCTCTCTCTCTCTCCCCACTATCTCTATTTATCCCTCCCACCCTACCTATATAAGTCGCTCTCACTCCACCCCCTCTATCTCTCCCTCTCTCAAGTCACCTCCTCCTGCACCCTCTCCCTCTCTTAGGTCTCTCACTCTCACACTCCATCTCTCTCCCGCTCCCTCTCTCTCATACTCCCTCTCACTAACTATCTCTCAAGTCTCTCCCTCTTAGCCCACCTCACACTATCAAGTCTCTCCCTTTGTCACCCTACCTACATAACTCTCTCTTTCTCTACCTCTCTCTCTCTCTCCCCCTCTTTCTCAATTCTTTCTCTCCCTCCCACCCTACCTAGCTAAGTCCCTCTCACTAAAACCCCTTCTCTCCTACTCCCTCTCTCTTAGACTCTCCCTTCCACTCCCTCTCCCTCTCTCAAGAATATCTCTCACTACCTCTCTACCTCTCCCTCTCTCTATCTTAGGTCTCTCCCTCCCTCTCTCACTCCAACCCTACCTAGAGAACTTTCTCTCTCTCTCTCTCTCTCTCTCTCTCTCTCTCTCTCTCTCTTGCTCTTAAAATTCTCCCTCCCTCTAAATAAATACATACATACTTACATACATACAAGCATAATACATATGTAAATATGATCCTACATACATACAAGCATACATGTACATATGTAGATGGAATCTTACATACATATAGAAATACATACAATATACATTCATTGGTACATACATACATACAAAAATGTATACATACATACATACAAGCATGCATGCATACATACATACATGGCATACAAGAATACATGTACATACAAACATGAAAATATATAAACATACATTCAATAGAGTATCATTTAACATAAATCAATATATAACACAAATGTGTTATATCGTGCTTGTGTTATGTCTTGCTAGACATGTCCTACACAAATGCAAAAAAAATGTCAAAACTAAGATATAACAAGAGTGTGTTATATCTTTCTTTGGGAATCCCCAGGCCTTAGGCTTGGTATTTGCCTTGGAATACCATCCCAAAGGCTTGGACGACCTTCCCAATGACCAGAGATGTGCTTTTGCAAATTCTAAAATATTTCACATAATCGGGTTTGTGCTCACTGTCAAGATTGTACATGTTTCAATGTCAAACAAATTGAACACTTGGGTAATGTTAGATTCTCTCTTAGCTATTCAACGATGTAATTTTTTTCACTTTTTGACAATGTTAAGCCTTTCATATATAATTTCTTTTGTTTATGTATCTCTTTTTTGGAAAAAAGCAATGTTTGGTTTTTTTTCATTATAAATTAACCACTCATTGAAATTTCAGAAAAATTACATTTTAAGAAACTATACTCCATTCTATTTTATTTTTTTCAAAATTAAAAAAAATTCCATTAGTTTCCAAAATTTGTAGGGGTAGCATGGCCAAAATTCTATTTTTCAGGAAGTGTTGACTTAGAAAATTAGTAAGAAATCAAATATTCATTAAAAAATTATCAGAAAAATCATGCATCAACTACATACTGTTAGCTAATTTCTCACTGAAGTGATTTTGAAAATACTAAAAAATGTTCCCCGTGCTATGGATGTACAAAAGTTGGTATGTTATGTTTTTTTGACAAAAACAACACCAATTTTTTGTTGGCATATGGCTTATGGTGTTGTCATTGATGGCAATCTAAGTCATTGATCCAGTCTACATGTCAATATTTGTTCATACCGGAAGGTAGAGTGAAGAAAAGGGTATCCAACTATAGTTGAGTTTGTTGATCCATATGCATTACCAGTTTATCAGTTTTGGTTGTGGATCTCAAGGAAGTTTGTTTGGTATATGAAATGTCTTACTCTCGAGTTTTGTGCTATCACATCAATCGGTGTACAAGTTAGGATATCCAGTCATTTTTTTGTTCATCAGTACTTGAAGGATGACTAAGTGAATGTGCGTATTATGGATGTCTAAAGCAGAATTGTTTGAAGCATTTTTGGGCTTGTGGATTTTGTTTTGGGTCCTCACTATTTTGTTGCCAACTCTTGTGGATGTGCATTGAAATTTATTCATGATTTGAGCCAATAGTTGGAAGATATTTTATATTCTAATTGAAGCCGACATATAGTGACTAAATTCTTGGCAATGGATATATATATGAGATTGGTTAATTCATTTTGATAGATGTATGGATGTTCGATATGTGTTGATGTGTGTGCAAATATTAGAAAATAATTTGAGTGACTAAATTATAATTAGTTAATTCATAAGAACATTTGATATTCTAATTGAAGCTGGCATATAGTGACTAAATTCTTGGCAGTGGATGTATGTATGCTTGATATGTGTTGATGTGTGTGCAAATATCAGAAGAACATTTGAGTGATTTTGTGAAGCGAATTGAAGCAGAGTAGAGCGAAGTGTATAATCAGACAAAAGGTCCAGAATCTGATCTATGAGCCTAACCAAAACTGTAATTAGGAATTGTAGATGCTATCTTATTAGTTCAATATTTTGGTATAATCCAAATCTCTTGTAAGGCAGTGAGCCTTTCTTATTTTGAGCAGTGAGCTTTAGGAAGTGTGCTTTAATGCAAGTGCATTCCCATTTTGTAAAACACTTTATTTTTAATACTCAAAATTGTGGATTGACCTCCACCATAGTTTTTCCCCTAACAAGGTTTCCACGTAAAAATCATTGTGTTATGGTGTTGTGGTGTATTTTTTCATGTTCATGCATCTTTCTTTTGATTAAATGTTTTAAGCACTTAAAAAGATAGATTAATAAATTTTAAAATTTCTCAACACTGATTCACCCCCCCTCTTAGTGTTGTTTGAGTCCAACAATTGGTATCAGAGCTAAGTTCCTTGAAAAATATTAACAACTTGAGGTGGATCTTGGAATGTAATGGACTCTGGTAGTCTTCAGTAGCAGCTTGTGGTTTCTCTTGATGACCTTGATTAGTCTAAGGAAGAATTTTGAGAATTGAAAGGAAATATTAAGGATGTTGAGAAATTCATTCATAAATTAAAGGATCAGGTTGTTAAATCCAGGGAAAGGAGGAAGGATCTTTGTGATCAGATAAAGAAGAAAGAGAGAAAAATTATTAAAGAGAGCAAAATGATGGATGGCGATCATCTCAATCAAAACATGAAGGAAATAACTAAAGAATGTGAAAAGCTTGCTAGAGAAATTGCTACCCTAAAGCATTAGATGGAATCTATGATGATGAAGTTGACTAAGGAGATTGAAGATAGAAAGAAGAAAGAGGAGAATCTTGCCCAGTACCTAAAAGAAAGATCTGATGAATTTAGTAGAATAAATGGAGAATTCATTCAGCTAGAGATGGAACTGCAATAGTCCAGAGAAAATGAAGAGCTTAAAAAATAGATTGTTATTTTTAAGGATGAACTAGTTATTGCAAAAAAATACAAAGAGAAGTTCAAAATTAGCTCAGTTAAGCTTGATGAGCTGACTCAAGGAAAAAATAATGTAAATGACAAGCGAGGTATTGGTCATGAAAAAGGAGAAAGTTCTAGATTTGGACAGAGGAATTTCAGGCAAGGAAATGAAAAGAACAAAGAAAAAATTAATCTGGTAAGGAAACCTAATGCACAAAAGTTTAATGGACACTATTTTTCTTGCAATAAATTTGGTCATATGGCTGCTCAGTGTAGAAGTAAAATGAAATCAAGAGATTCATCACATTCTAGTCAGTGTATCAATTGCAACAAGTTTGGCCATAAGTCAATTGAATGCATAAATTTGTCAAGCAACTCTGTCAATATAAGGAATGTAGAATGTTATACCTATGGAAGATTTGGGCATATTGCTAACCAGTGCAGATTGAGATGAAATCAATGGAATGAATGGCCTGGAAAAGGAAATGTTGTATGTTACAATTGCAAAAAATATGGTCACATTGCAAGATTCTATAGAAACAAGAATATGGATAGAAGAGGTCCAGTATACAAAGACAAAAATATGCAGAGAAATGATAAAGAAAAGGGGAAAATGGATGTGGATGAAATAAGAGATCAAATGAAGAAGACATGGGTGAAGAAGAATTCATCTATTGCAAGAAATGGGCTAGTAACAGAACCTGCTTCTGGTAATTCCTCTAGGAATTGATTTTAGGCCATTGGCCTACAGGGAGTTGCCAAGAAAATCTTTCAAACCCCCTATCGGTAATTGACACCTGAATGTGGATGAGTGCAGTAGTTGCACTGGTGATTTATAGATGCTATGGAATCAATTGGAGAGGACATTATGCTGAGTTGAAGGTCCACAGAGGTTTTTGGTTGTCAACTAAGAAAACAAGGTATCTGGATGTGTTAGGGAAAAAGCATTTATTACAACAAAAGTTAGGTGTGTGAAATATAAAAAGAAATGTGAAACCCTCATTTTCCACTTTGTGTTGAAGAGAAGAAGAAAGAGAGAACCCTACTTTAGAACTTCAAAAGTGTGAGGAGAATTTGGCTGCGAAACCCTAATTCATCAGGTATTTCTAAAATTTCAATTTAATTCAATGTGCAATTGAAGAACTTGTTTTCAAGACATGTGTATGGAAGGGAAAATGGAAAGAATGGTAAAACTAGATGAATATAGCAGTGAGAACATTATAACTGAAAGGAACATGCTGTGTGATGAATTGAAATGGTTAAATGAAGAAAACCACAAAATCTTGGATATTAGGAGTGAATTTTTGTATTTAAGAAATGTAGAAATTGTTGAGTTTATTCTGGACAAATTGAATGATGATATTCTAACTCTAGATATGCCCTATCATATCTCAAAATAAGTGATTGTAAGTACAACTAGATTATGCAAATTTTGGGATGTGCCAAAGAAGAAGTCAATTCAAAACAAAAAATTTGAAACCCTAACTGGAGTAACTGGAGATCAAAGGGCACTGATAATATCCACGATTAAAGATTTAGTGACAAGATACATTTCTCATGGAATATCCTACAAAATATTTTTCAGAAACTAAGAAGGTGCAACTTCAGTAGGTATTGTTTACATTTCACACAAGATGATAATGGAAGATCAAGATTTTGATCTTTGTGGATTGTTGGAAGATCAATTGTTGGAGAATGTTCAATTGTCAAAGGAAGCAGGTTACCCTTTCGGGTTTAGTACTTTGGATATATGTCTTGTGATGTATTTTTTGAATTGTTTACCACTGAGCAATAATGTAATGTGGGAAGAGAGTGAACTAGTTTGCAAGTAGATTTACATATACTCTAGTAATTTGGAAAACTATGATCAAGTATATGAAAGTTTCTTTAAGATTTTTCTAAGGAAGTTTGGATCAATTGGTGTTTTCATTCTAGTAAGAGGACTTGAAGTTGGTTCCTCTTCCAGTGAGAGGGAGAGAAAGAAGAAAAGAGCAAAATAAATTGTTGTTTGTACTCCACCATCATACAAGACTCCAAAAGTTGAAGGGAAAGGAAAAGAACAAGTAATTGTGGACATACCAGATGAGGATTCTGATAAGGAAATTGAGGTCACCCTTGATAAAGAACTGGAAATAGCTGGATCAGAACAGCTAAAGGTAAAGAAAAAATGAAGTGAAGAAGGATATTTTACCAAGGAAGAGTTAATGTACCTTATTCATGAGGAATATTAACTGAAAAAGATTGCAAAGATGTGGTATATCAAACCTTCATATGAGCAGGACATGATCTTAAGTGTACTAAGTGCTCATTTTGTGCACAATCATATCAATTTGTAGAGTTTGCAGAATAAGTTTCCAAAAGAGATGTTTGAATGCATCAAGGAAATTATGAATTCTGAGTCTCAAAATAAGAAAGAAGAAGAAGTGATCTTACGGGCATGTACAGGATCATGATGGGCCAAAAAGTGGCGATACGATGGGTATGTGTAGAGCATGTGGCTGACAACTTTTTTTTTACCCAAAATTGATGAAATGAAAAAGGTTTTTATTTAGGATATTCTCAACTTTCCACTAATATAAATTATGCTTTACTTTGAATTTAATAAATAATTATTATTCATTTTCTATTTGAATTACGACTAAGTCCTGATTGATAGGTTGATTTAAAAACATCTATAGCTTTCAAATGGTATCAAATTTTTTGAATCTGAAACATGCATCACATTCTATGTTTTGCATACTATAGGATTAAAAAATGAATTTCATGAATTTTGACCAAGTTAAGGTGGTTAGACATACAATTTTTATATTTTTTTAAAAGTTGTAATAAAAATTCATAATTAATTATTTACTTGGAAAATTTTTTACAAAAACATCACATTGGGCAAGGAGTACTCTACTTATATCTAAAATATTATAAAAATTATCATTTTATTGTGGTTAGGGTGGTCAAACAGGACAACTACTTATTTTTTCCAAATTTAATTACTCGCATTGAAATTTCAAATTTTCACCAAATAGGATTTAAAAAACCTATTAGTTTAGAAACTACATTCAATTTGCTATAGATTCTATTGTTGCTTATTTTTCATATAATATAGATAACTTATTCAATTTTTTATGTCAAGTTGACTAACTCTAATTTTTCTTAATTTTTTGCCACTTAAGGGCCTATTTTTTCCATGATGATCATGCACATACCCTTACATTTGAAGAAGAAGTACATATTTTCACTTACCAAGTTGAAAAAGGACATGAATCAACTATAGAAATGCATAAGAATAGAAAACAACATTTACAACTATTGTCTTCAATGGCCTCATGCAATCAACAAGTACAAAGACAAGATGGGACAAATTGAAACAAAGTTGAATAGTATTGGTAAAAACATTGACTTATCTCAGGATTAAGATGGTGCAATTAGGAAAAGGATTCAAGAACTACAGTTAGAGCATACAAGTATTTAGAACACTAAGAACATGATTGTTGACACTTTTTGCAAAGTGAAGGACTTAACCGAATATAGGATGGAACAGTTGATTGAGATACTGAGGAAAGGAGAAATATTGGAAGAAACCTTCACCATTCTGGAATCCCTTATCAAAATTATCAATTGGACATCTGAGAACAACATCATGATCATAATCACTAGGATTGTAGTGGAAGCTTGGAAGAAGTTTCTTTCAGAGATGAAGGAAAAACACAAAATAATCTTCAATTAGCGGTTGTATTTCTTCAAGGATTTGAACCAATTTTTTCTCAAGTAAGTTTTGGTTATACTTGAAAGGGGGAGAAAGAAATATTTTATCTTTTTTGTCATTGATGTCAAAGGGGGAGAGAGAACAATTAAAAATTCCTTATCAAACTTAGGGGGAGTCTAGTTGAAGTTTTGATGGTTCCGACAATTAGTCATTTTTCACTAAGTGTTGCCATCAATGCCAAAGGGGGAGATTGTTTGCATATGGCTTCTGGTGTTGTCATTGATGGAAACCTAAGTAATTGATCTGGTCCACATGTCAGTATTTGTTCATATGGAAGACAGAGTGAAGAACAGGGTATCCAACTATAGTTGAGTTTATCGATCCATATGCATTACTAGTTTATCAGTTTTGGTTGTGGATCTTAGGGAAGTTTTTTTGGTATATGAAATGTGTTACTCTCAAGTTTTGTGTTGTATCAATCAATGTACGAGTTAGGAGATCTGGTCGTTTCTCTATTCATCAATACTCGAAGGCCAACTAAGTGAATGTGTGTATTGTGGATGTCTAGAGTAGAATTGTTTGAAGTATTTTTAGGCTTGTGAATTTTGTTTTGGGTCCTCACTATGTTGTGGCCGACTCTTGTGGATTCTCATTGAAAGTTATTCATGATTTGAGCTGATAGTTCAAAGATATTTTATATTCTAATTGAAGCCAACATATAGCGACTAAATTCTTGGTAGCAGATATATATATATGAGATCGGTTAATTCATTTTGATGGATGTATGGTGTGGATGTATGGATGTTTGATATATGTTGATTTGTGTGTGAATATCAAAAGAACTGTTGAGTTATTTTGTGAAGTGAATTAAGGCAGAGCAGAGCGAAGTGCAAAATCAAACAAAAGGTCCAAAATTTGATCTATGAGCCTAACCAGAACTGTAGTCAGGCATTTGTAGATGCTATCTTCTCAGTTCAATCTTTTGGTATAATCCAAATCTCTTGTAAGGCAGTGATCCTTTCTTATTTTGAGAAGTGAGCTTTAGGAAGTGTGCCTGAATGCAAGTGCATTCCCATTTTGTAAAACACTATATTTTGAGTACTCAAAATTGTGGATTGACCTCCACTATGGTTTTTCCCCTAATAGGGTTTCCATGTAAAATTCCTTGTTTTATGGTGTTGTGGCTTATTGTTTCATGTTCATGCATCTTTCTTTCCATTGAATGTTTATGCACTTAAAAGGATAGATTAATAAATTTTAAAATTGCTCAACACTGATTCACCCCCCCTCTTAGTGTTGCTTGAGTCCAACATTTTTGTATGTCCCTCTTTTGAACCCCTTAATCTAAACCATTTTCAAAATAAATTAGTATTTTATAAAGTATACTTGGAGCACTTCAATCCTTGTTTTTATTGCATCTCAAAATTTTGAGTGTAACTATCCTCCATTTCATGTCCAAGGTTATTATTTCCTGATTTCACAACAAAAAAAAAGTGGCCACCTAAGCCCCCTTTTTGGCCCCCCATCGTTTTGTGCTTACCCTAGTGGAGGAACTTTTCTAGTTCTTTGAGATGAATTTCTAGTTGTAACATTTTTTTTCTTCTCATTTTTGTTCTTGTAGTGAGCCATTGGCAATGAGCCATTCTTTCTTTTGGGTAGTGAGCCCTCTGATAATGAGCCTATTGTATTCGGTGTTACAAGTATTTTATATTGTGAGCTAATCCTCACCATGGTTTTTCCATTCTTTGGCTTTCCATGTAAATATGACATTCTCATGTGTTTGGATGAGTTTGCATTACTGTTTTTCATGTTTACATTCAACTAATGCATGATAAGGGTTTAATTGTTGTTAAGGGTTGAATGACTAATACATATCTAAATGTTAATGACTATTTTGATGTACAATTTATTCACTAAATCCTCTCAATTTTCTTGTGCATTCAAAAATTGGTATTAGAAAAAGGTTCCTTGGAAGAAAGATTAACTACCTTAGGTAGATCTGGGATGACACACAAGAAGGAGGATCCTCTTTTTAATGCATCTTAATATGCATTCTAGAAGTCTAGGATTGAAGGTTTCATTATTTCTCTAGGTTTTGTAGTTTGGAAGTTTGTTGAAACTAAATATATAGTACTTGCAAATGGTCTAAGTATCTATGAAGGAGATGATAAAGTCAAGAAAGTTAAGATGCAAAATTTGAAAGCCAAGTTTGAAACCTTGTAGATGTGAGAAGATGAAGATATTATAAGCTACATTCATAGAGTGGATGAAGCTGTCAATCCCATAAGAGGTCTTGGTGGAAAATTGATGAAGATGAGGTAGTAAAGAAGGTACTAAGAAATATTACTAAAGCTTATATTCATAAGGTTTTTACTATTGAGGAAGCTCAGAATTTAACTAATTACTCTAGATGTAAACACTGAAAAATATCCTAGACTTTCTATTACCATTTTTCCTTGTCAGTTCCCTTGTCTAATGTTATAAGTCTTTTATTAATTAAATAATTTTAATTATTCAATTAGTTCATTATTATCTTTATTCCTCCTTGATTAATTAAATAAATTTTATTTATTTATTTATCCATCTATCAATTATAATTAAATAATCATTTTAATTATTTAATTATTCATTAGCCTTTTCTATCATTAAATTAAATAAATTTTATTTATTTAATTGACTATTAATTTGTCATTTTCCTCCAACTTTTGAATTAAATTATTATTTAATTTAAAATTCAATTTCTCACATGTCCTCTATAATTAAATAATATTTTTATTATTTAACTATTCATTTGAATTTCTTCTACAACCTATTTATCTATGCCAATCCTATCTTCCACATTAAATCTTATCTCTTGACATGTCATTTAATTCAAGCCATTGATTGAATTATCTCATAACTCACTCTCAACCGTTCATCCTTAACTAAGTCTTATCCTTTCCTTAATTTGGCCCTAACGCTATTCCATACTACAACTTTCATTCTTGTCCATTGATTGAAACATCTTATTGGCATTGAATCTCATGCTTTCATTCAAATTTTTGTTTTGTATAAAAGACCCTAGTCTTTTCATTTTCATCATCTCTAGTTCATATCCAAGTACATTCTGCTAGTGTGAGACAACAATCTACAATATTTTGCTAGAAATTGTCATAAGCTACTATTGCACACTCAAATATGAGGGAAATTATCATATTCTATCAAAATGGAGAAGGGAAATGGAGGTGAATCAATGATGGCATGAACACTTTATGGTAATATTGTTTTATATTTCATGCTTTCATGCTTATTTGTGCTCTATTCTTGGTTTATGGAACTAGTATTTATGCATTTTTACATTAACCTAGAATTTTACCCTAGATTAGACTAGAGATCAGTTTTTGAGTGCTTTGAATACTTTTGAATTGAGAGAGTTTGGTCCAAGTGATTCAAGAAAAGATACTGCTTTTAAAGTTGGAAAAGTAGAGAATAATGAGGAATTTGATCTAGATGAGTATGATCAACTAGAAGCAAACTTTGTGACAAAATTAGAAAAGGGCACTACAAAATACAAAGGTAAGATACCTTTCAAACAAACTTCAATTATGTTAGATGTTGCTAAAGAAATTCCCATTTCAGAAAATATGGCAAGTCAAAGAGATGAAATTCCTGAATCAAGTAATAGAAAGAGACAAGAAAGAGTTACAAAGGTATGTACAACAAGATCATGATACACCTGATTGGTTAATCAAGGAATTAGCTTCTCTAATGGAAGTAGAAATATTACCTCTAAATCTCAATAATTTCATATAGGGAGTAAGTACTCCTAAACCTAGGCGTAGAGCAAAGGCAAAGCATATTATACTGAGGAATGTAGATGGTAATAGAACTATCCAGATAGCTACTCCAACAAATGAAAAAGATAGGCATGAGATAATTCCTAAGGAGTATAAAATTAGAAGTATTAATCTTGGACACTCATATTGGCAACAAGAACTAGAAGAAATACAAGTGAATTTAAATGCTACTATTGCCAGAGTACAAAATTATAAACAAAAGAAAAGAGAATTGAAAGAATGAGTTGCTACCTTGGAGAATTTTATTAAGTCACTGACTTTATCTAGTCAAGAAAAAGTTGAACTGTCCCAACATCTAGTGTTAATGTCACAAGAGCAAGTAGATGCCATTGCTACAGTTCGTCATAGAATGAATATGTTTGAAGAATGGATTGAATACCGGATAAAGTAGGGAGATAAATTTATTACATATGCAATAATAAAGTTCAAGGAAGCATACCATTGTTCAGAGAAATTGAGAAGATTTCAAGATGAATGTAGACTTTGCCAGGAGCAGGTCATTGATGAAAGGAAAAATATGGAATTCTCATACAGACAGATATCCAAGAGTTAATTCAAAATAGTATAATATCAAAACTTGAAATTTCATTGCTAAGAAAGTGGAAGAAGTAGTTGAAATGGGAGGGTGACATATTAGTACAATGTATTGAAGGATTTGAAAGAGTCACAATTGAGTGTAGAAGATTAATGAGAGAAAATCAAGAATTTATTGAAGTATTGTCACGTCAAGGCTTTGATCTGCAAAACATTAGGGTAGGACAGGAAGGAAGCTAAATCTTTCAAGGAATGGTGAGAAAGGATAAATAGAGATACTATTCAATTGTTGACGAGGGAGGTCATTGATGAAATAATACAATGTAGAAATGTTATAGCCAAATATGAAGCAAACAAAGCACAAAAAAATGATGTCATACTTCAAGTGACTGAAGAATATACCAGGCTGAAGCTTACTTGAAGAGTAATATGAAGGGTTTCAAAGGAAAAAATCCATCAAATATTAAGAGCTTTCTTAGAGTACCAATCAAAGAAAGAAGTCTAGAACCAGATACCAGATACCAGAAGTGTAATGGAATTTATTTGTTGTTTTAATTTGTAGGTTGATCCCGGTCCTGGTAGGTGTTACTCATTCGGGTATTTCCAAAAGAAGATGGTAGCCTTAATGGAGATAAAGTATTTGTATTGAAGTATGGATAAAACCATTGATGTGGACAAAGTCAAAGATTTGAATTATTCTAGAATGTTCTTGATGATAGTTGGCACATGTCACGTGACACATTTTATTTTGTTGTTTATGATTTCTCTGAGATACTTTTAAGTTGAAATTCTAAGTGCCTTGTTCCTATAAAAGGCCATCTCCTCCTACATTTTTATTTTAAGTTTAAAATTTGTGGATGTCAGAGGAGCAAAAACTTCTTTTAAGTTTTGTTCCTTTTTCCTTCTTTTTGAACCGTTCAAGCATAAAACTTTGTATGCATTCATACATTCATTGATTTTAGAGCTTTATGGATAGCTACCTATCTAAGTATCTTTTGTAGCCAGTTTTGTAAGTTCAAATGAACAAGACTGTATGCTATGTCATTTAAGGGTGCATACAAAACCTATTCGGTGTCCATAAATGAAACACCCTCTTTAAAATATTGCACCATTTTATATGTAGTTGTGAAGCATTCTGGTGAAATATAAAGTAGTTTCCTCTATTTTGATTAATTCTTTGGGGCATCCATGGAGAATAACTGGAAGAAACTTTTATTTTTAAGTATTTTTATATTTTACTTTAGAATAGATGTTTAATATTTTAGAAAATGTTCCAAAAAATTAAGTGAATGGAAATAGTTTTATTGAAAATATTTTATTTTCCATTACATTGTTTAATGCTTAATGCTAAATCTACTTAAGTGATAGCAAATAATTTATGTTATTCATGAAATATTATGCTGAATATTTCAATTTCATGATGTCATTTGATGATAAAATAATTTTTTATGTGAAATGTTAGTAATTCTTGGCAATGATGGAAATAATTGTAGTCCCTTTGAGACTAACAACAAATTGTCTGATCATTACCCGAGAGCGACCCTAGTGCAACCATGACTTGATTATCGAAGACTTGGGATTAAATAGAAGTCAATATTTGCTCTGTAAATGTAGAATTATCTCTTAGGTTTTCTTTGTTTCATATCTTTCAAGAAGGATAGGCTCTTCTGAATCTTGTCTATGGAGATTTGATTCGACCTATTTACTGTGAGTAAAACCATCGTCAACAATAACTCGCACTAGAAGGAGGGAATTATTGTTGTTATTTTTAGTTATGTTAGGTCTTAAGCTACATTTCCATAGGACCACTAGATCTTGATCTAGTGATCCTTGAGAGACCTTAGTTAAGCTTAGTGGTTGAACATCATCTAGACCTCAAAATTCTACAAGTTCAAGTGCAAGTCCAAAGATTCTGGAACCATTGTTACACCATCACCTTATGTAGTGATGGAATTCTTTAATGTGGAATCACCGATTCAATTTTTCGTATATAATGATTTACCCAAAAATCTTGACAAGTTGTGTCCTAAGTATTATTTCCAACAAAGATGTTGAAGAAAATATCAATATATTCAAAGATACATGTTTTCGAGCAAGAATGCAACATGAAGATGTTGTGTGTCGATTGTTCCCATATATTTTGAGTGATGAATTCTACCAGTGGTATATCAATTTTCCTCATCATTCCATCAAATCACAAAAAGACATGGAAACTCAATTTTTAGCTAGGTTTAGAACACCTATTGATCCTTCCTTGTTATACCATCAATTCGCTCAAATAAAGAGGCTCGAGGGAGAACCTATAACCACTTGTAATGACAGATGTCAAAAAGCTTATTCTAGGTTACAAGAACCTTATGTAGTGGATAATTTATCTGCTATCATAGTTTATTATATAGTAGTAGATCCTTTGACTATTATGTTTGTGAAGCGAAGAGCTAATCCTCCCACTACTCTACCAAAAGCCTATGTTGAAGTCATAAGTGTGAATTTAGAAATAAAATATCTTGAAAATGGATCATCTACAAATGGTGGAAATAGATTAAGTATTTACCCTGCCTCAAATGTGAATGGAGTCCCTATAGTTCATCCCATGACTCCTAATGTTTATCTTGTAGTGGTACAGAATGGGAAATTTCCTCAAAGTACTCTTTTTCAATAGGAAATAGTTAAGATTTAGTCCCTCATCCTGGTCCATCTATTACAGAGCTACGTCCTAATGGAAATTCTTTTTTCTCACAAAATCAAGAAAATCAAAATGTTAAAATTTATGAGGAAAAAGAAGACATGAAAGAAGTTACAACTCAACTCAAAAGATTGACTGCAGAAAATACACAATTAAGAAATCAAAATTTCTATTCTCAAAATAATTATCCGAATTCTCAAAATTGAATGTATAACACTCCCAAGGAATCTAGACCATGGAATACATGCCCTAATAATGGGGGAGTATCAAAACCTTTAGATAATCCTGATTCAACTAATGAAAATTTTACATCAAAAGTGAAATTAGCTGATATTGCAATGAAAAATTGGTGTCAAATTCATAATATAAATACTCATTTTGAAGTGGATTGTTCACAATTCAAAATCACTTAAAATATTTTCCTTGTTCCTACTCATTATAATGAGAGTTGTGATTCTCAGCCTCCTAAAGGAAATGAATTAGTTCTCATCGGATATGACTCTGCCTTAGTCCTAGAAAGTTTTGAAAATTTCAAATTACCTTCAACTATCACAAGTCATGCTCATAGATATGAAGGTGATGATTCTACTATGTCTTTGGAAACATACACTTTTCCTTATTAGGATGAAAATGAGCCTATGGAAGAAATGGATGAAATACACACTCTTCAACAATATCAGAATGAACATAATTACAACACAAGGAATAACACTAACAATGGAGGTAAATTCAATGGACCTTTAACAACGTCCATCTCGCCAAATAACTTTAATACTCCACCTGATGAAAAATCAAGCAATAATCATGGGTTACCTAAGGTGACATGTAATTACAATTCATCGAATGTTTCAAAAGGTGAAAAGATCGATTCAGCTAATCAAAACAATTTGACTAATTATTTAGTAGAAGAAATTAAGAAAGTAAACATTAGCCTTTCTTTGTCAAAACTGCTTGAAACACCTATGATCAAGAAATCCCTCTTAAATACTTTGGAATATTTTCCCAAAGAAAGAAAATCCAAGGGAGTTCAAGTGAAAGATAGTCAAGCTAAAACAAAAGATAAGAACATTGTTCCCATAGCTCACACAAAAATAACCTTTTATAAAGGAAAGCTAGATTCCCCACCATTTTTGCTCACTTTGAGAATATTTGGTAAGAATCTTCATCATTGCTTAGTAGAATCTGGAGCTTCTACTAACGTGATGTCGTTATCCATATGTCAAACATTAGGGTTAACTCCTACAAATTCTTTAAATAAATTCACTCAACTTCACAAGACAGAGGTAAAAGTGGTAGGAGAGTTGACTAATATCCACATGCAATTGGCTTCTGACCCTAGAATCCAATATTACAATGACATTCAAGTCATGGAAATACCTGATACCTATGGTATGCTTTTAAGTAGAGAATGGTCTAAAACATTAAATGGATAGATGTCTATTGACTTCTCCCACATGTCGTTACCATGGAAAGGAGTTCCTAATAAAATTACGATTGAAAGAGAACCTCGTATGAAATACATGATCATAGATTACAATAAGAAAAATGAAGTTCTATATATGGATGTCGAACCAGGAGTTTATAAAGTACGTAATTCAAGAGTTAAAATTGAAATTCTCACTTGTGATGTTGGGAAATCTAATTATTTAATTCCTAGAACATATGTTTTAATTGAATCAGATTGTGACTCTTCTGAGGAGGAGAATAATTCTTATGATAAATTTCAAAAGAATATTATTGCAAAAGCTCAAGAGAATAATAAAAGTAAAATTTCACTAAAAAATTTGTTATTGCAGGAATGGTGTCGATTGCATAATTTTGCACATTCAAAGCACAGCTGTATGATGTGTCTGGAGGTAATCCATAGAATTGAGAGCTGACATTCTCTAGAACATGATTATGTCACAAGAATTGAACTAGAAATGAATAAAAATGAAGATCAAAACATACAAAATGAAAAGATTTGTATGATGATGTTGAATAAATGGTAAAATATTGAATACAAATGATCAAGCTTGGATTCTCAAATTTAATGGATCAAAATCAAAACAAGGAATTGGAATTGGAGTGGAACTTATCAACCCACAAGGCATGTCCTTTCTTGTTGCATATCGATTGCAATTTCAATGTACTAACAATGTGGCAAAATACAAATCTCTTATACATGGCTTGATCGTCGCAATCAAGAAAAAGGTTAGAATCCTCAGAGTGTTGGGTGATTCAGAATTGGTAGTTAAACAAGTCTAAAAATAATATATTTGCTACTACAAAAGACTATCTAATTATCAATACAAAGTGTGGGATCTAATTGAAGATTTTGATGCATTTAATATTACTCATATCCCAAGAATATTTAATCAGAGAGTCGATGCTTTGGCTACTACTGCTAGTACTTTGGAACCTTCAGAGACCTTAGATTGGAAAATATTCATAGTTGAATTAATACAATTACCTTTGATTCTTGATAATGTTACTAATCTACAAGTTCTTGAAGATGACAAGAACATATTGGAATTCATTACTAATTCTAGTATTTTCGAAGCACAAATTATTGAAGAGATAGATCACCCTAATAGTGAAATTCAAGATGAAAAATTGACTCAAGTCAAAGATAATAATATTCCAGAAGGAATAATTGAGTTAGAATGATTGTACAATATTGATCAGATATTCAAACAAAAAGATTTACCTCAAAGTGAAGGAGGAGTATTTGAGTTATATATTTTGAATACTGAAGAAGATCCTAACAATATACTCATAGGGAAGGTTTGTACTGAAGAAGAAAAAATAAATATTTCTCAGGCACTTAAAGATTACTAGAAATTCATAGCATGGACATATGAAGATTTGAAAACATATGACACTTCCATCATTGCACATACTATACCATTGAAGCCTGATGTGCAACCTTTTTGACAGAAACAACATCCAGTGAATGCACTTTTAGAGCCTTTAATTCAAAAGGAAGTTCAAAATTATTGTCAGCCAAAATAATTTTTCCAATCAGACATTCTACTTGGGTGGCGAATTTAGTCCCTGTAAGAAAAAAGAATGGAGACATATGATTGTGTGTAGATTTCTGAAATCTAAATGTTGGCGCTACATTCCAAAGAGCTGTGGACTATGCTTTTTTAGGATTGATAGGAAAATGCATCATCATTTACATGGATGACCATAAAATACTTTTTAAAGATAGAAGATATCATGTCCAAGATCTCAGAGCAATATTACGGAAGTGTGAAACTTACGGAGTTTCTCTAAATCCTAAAAAATGTATTTTTGGGGTGACTGAAGGAATGTTATTGAGACATATCATTTCTAAATATGGTATTTCAATCAACCTAGACATAGTGAACACACTACTCAAATTACAGCCCCCAGGAAGTAGAAAAGAATTGAAGTCATATTTCGATAAGATTAACTTTGTTCATAAATTTATTGCAGGATTTGTTGAAATAGTGAAGCCACTCAATGATATGTTAAAGAAAGATGCAAATAGAGTGTAAGAATGAAGCTAATATCACCTTCAATACTATAAATACTACAATTATAGAAGCACCAGTACTGGTAAGTCTAGATTATATTAAACCGTTTTATATTTACTCATTAGCTTTTTGCCAGACTTGTGTTGCAATATTAACACAAAAAGGTGAAAATAAAGAAGAAAAACTAATTTCTTTTATGAGCACTCTGTTCAAGGAAGCAAAATTGAGATACACAGATGTTGAAAAATAAGCCTTTTCTTTGGTCAAAGCCATACACAAGTTCAGACATTACATCCTCAGGAGTATAGTTACAACTATTGTCCCAGATTCAGCTGTCAAAATGTTGTTGACACAAAGTGAGCTCAGAGAAAAGAGAGCTAAATGGGTTACCATATTATAAGAATATGATTTAGACATCATACCTATGAGGTTGGTTCAAGGACAAGCTTTGGTTAAATCTATTATAGAAATAGATCCCCAAATTTCAAGTCAGCAATACATGTTGGATGAAAAAGATCAAGAAGACTGATACTCAGGAATTTGGCATTATTTGGTCAACCATACTTGCCCTAATCATATCCAATGGAATCAAAGAAGATCCCTCAAAATAAAATTACAGAGCTATATGATTAAGGGAAGTGTTCTATTTAAAAGAAATCATGAAGGAATCTATTTAAGATGTTTAAATAGACCATAAGTTGATAAAGTGTTGTAGGAACTACATGATAGATTTCGAACAGCTCATGGAGCACCTTTGGCTACTACACACCTTATTTTAAGAACGGGCTACTACTGGACCAATATTTTTAAAGATACTTACAAACATGTTAAACACTATCATACATGTTAGACAATGTCAGATAAAGAAAGATTCAATGCTCAACCGATGCATCCGGCGATGGAGATGCATCCCTTTGCACAATGGGGATTAGACTTTATGAGAAATATTAATCCTCCACCCTCAGCTAGACATAGGTTCATATTGACTACTACAAATTATTGTACTCAATGGACAAAGGAATGCTCCAACAAACAATGCACTACCAATGTAGTCATCAAATTCTTGGAAGAAAACATTATCACCAAGTTTGGAACACCGTACGTATTGGTATGTGATAAAGGTTGTGGTTTTGCTTCAATAAAATTTTCTAATTGGGAATTTGAATATGGCATAACATTAAAAGTTTTTTCTAATTATCATCCATAAGGAAATGGATTAGTTGAATCATCAAATACGAATTTGTTGGATATAATTAAAAAAAATGATTGAAAAGAACCCTAGGGAATGAAATTCTTTGTTAAGGTTCGCCCTTTGGGTAGATCATACTAGGTTGAAATTTTCATTAGGGAATTATCCTTATCATTTGGTCTATGGGGTAATTCCTATACTTACCCATAAACTTAAAAATCCCTACCTGGAAATTTGCACAGGAATATATTGGATTAGATGATCAAACAAAAGCTTGATTGTTGCAATTGATGCATTTAGATGAGAAAAAAACACGAGACTTAGATTATTTTGTTAAACATCAATCCATAGTGAAAAAATGGTTTGATAAGCGTGCCAAATTAAATACTTTTAGAATATCCGATTTGGTCCTATATTGGAATAAAGCTCATGAAAGTAAAAATGAACATGGTAAGTTTAACAGATCATGGGCAGGCCCATACCAAATTTCTGAAATCTTGGGTGATAGCACTTACAGACTAAAGTCCTTGACTTGTGAAAATATCCCATTACCTATGAATGGGTAGTTTCTAAAGCATTATTTTCAATCATGAGTAAATAGTTTTTTTTTGTAAGTAGTTTTTTGTAAATATTTTTTTGTAAATAGTTTTCTTTGTAAGTAGCTCTTTTTGTAAATAGTTTTTTGTGTTTTTTTTTTTTTGGGTGTTGCGTCATTTGACTTTACATTGGTTAGAAACTTTTGAAGGTTTACAAGTCAATAGAACACCAACTCTAGAACTTTAATCTCTATTCTGACCAAAATTAGTTTTCCATTTATAAATTGTTCGAGAATTGTTCAATTTTATGTACTCTGATTAGAATGAATTATTCAGTTGATGTTGAGCTACAAACAAACACATTTAAATCATTCTACTAAAATTTAGGATAGAATTTGTTTGCATTAATTGAAAAATCAAAAGACTAACTTGCTACCACTATGATTCCCAACCTAATAGCGGTGCTTCAATGCTTGCAAGTTGATAAATGAGTTATTATTGCAATATCAAAAGTGAAAAATAAGCTATCATTTCTATATCTAAAAAAAAAGAAAGTGATAACAGCTCTTTAGGCTATCCAAATAAATCTACTGGGGCTATGGATGCCTGACCAACAATAGAGCTATGTTTGGGGGGAATTACAAATATATCCTTGTCGAGGTTGTGGACGCTTGATTGGAAACAAGGCTCTATCCTTGGTTGGCTTAAAAGGAATTGTCATATTATGTAGATTAATGCAAATGGTTGATATTTCTAAGTTTACTATAGTAGAAATAATTACTTGCACACATGTGAACTCAGTAATACTTAATTGTGCATGCTAACCGAAGTAAGATTTGGAAATTGAATAAAGATCCCATGGTTTATAATTAGAATAATAAAGAAAGTTGGAACATTGATGTTAGATCTAGAATTGAGTTTCTATATTTTTGTTTAGTTTTGTTGGTTGCTATTTATTGTGTAGTCTCACAACACACCCCATTTTTCCCCTTTTGGAAAAATGTGGATCCCCTCTTTCCTTTCTTTTCCCTTTTTTCTTTGTTGTTTTTTGCTCACTTTGGCACTATTTTTTTATGCTTGGCCGGTTGTTGGTAGTACTCTCAGTTTCACTTGGCCTCTTTGTGTAATAACCCATTTTCTTCTTGGTCTTTTGGTGTTTCAGTATGCTCTTAATGTTTATTTTGTTAACGAAAACCAGAATTCTAGAATCTTGCATGAGATGAAACAGTTTATATCTTCAAATAACTCTAATTCCACTCGATATTTCATTGATCAAATTTTCTAAAGCCGACAATCTTCCCTTTTTACTAGAGTTCAGTGCTTTATTGTTTCTTTTAAGTAAAAGTCAGAAACTAGAAAGTCTACTTTGAAATTTTCTTGAGTATATCTTTTAGTTTCGGTTTCTGGTCTTTCTCTTGTTTCAGTTTTCTTTCATTTTTTCTAGAAAGTATTTCCCATATCCCAGTGTTATGTGATTTCTTTACCAAAGCCATTATCAAAAGCCTCAATCCCGATGGCAATCATTAATGGCATGGTGTATACCTTGTACAAACTGACGTGACATATAATTGCCATGTATAATCACCATGTTGTTTTTCTTCTCAAATAGTGAGTCAGCTTAGAAATCTAGGTGTTTGTGATTTGAAGCATAATCTATAATGATTACAACTTTATTCTAGGAATTAATGTGAAATAACAGGTAATTAATGAAGGTGGTGAACTACGTATGTACTTAGCACCACCTTGAGCATGCAATTGCTTTTACAACACTCCAATTCATGTCATATTGCAAATTTTCTAAAGACATTGAATTCACAAAGCTACTTTGGCGCACAAAGAGAGGTAAATTTTTGAGAAACTAAGTCGCAACTACCAAGGGTTTTGAAGTTGTATTATGAAGAATCACCATTTTTTAACTAGAATTAGGTATGTTTGTAATAACTAATATATTGATAAGAGCTTCTCAAGCTAGAAATCTTTGGTAATGGTATTTTCTTATTCTGAAATAGGAATGTTAATTTTTCTCTGAGTTGTTAAATTTGATCAAAGAATGAATTAAATTTTTTATGAAATGTAAGTTTTGGTTAAATTTAACCCTAACTCGGACACAGACAAATATTCTAAAAATTATAGAGCACATTATATCCAAAATAAGCACTTCTAATGTAGGAACAAAAGATGAATTCAAGTACTGCAATTCATAGGAAGTACATGGGATGTATTTTGACATTGAAATCCATTCACACCTGTTGCAAGAAAATGCTACCCAATGCACCAAAAATGTCGTATCCAATGGGTTACTTCCTGGAGGAGCGTTTCCACCAACAATGGAAGCTCCAAAATTAGTCATGCAATGCATAAACTATTATAAGCCAGTCAAAAGGATTGTTGAAAAGGAAGGAATAACTTATGCAAACTCGTCTCAAGAAAGGAATTATGTATACATTTAGTCTCCCCTCCTACACACAAATGTTCAATGTTGACTTGAAATCCAAGGCCAAGACATATTAGAGTGTTGAAGAGCGTAACAGAGAAATTATGAGCACCCAATGGTGCCAACAACCAATAACACCATAGACCAAGGTAATTCAAAGGTCTATTTTTAAACAAGAGATACAAGATATAATAACTTTGCTGAGAAGTGTAGTTGGTTTGAGAGATGTAAGAAAATTTGAAACCTGGATGTTTCTGATAAAATCTTGAATGATAGAAGGTCCTATAGAGTTGCAATGGGGAAAATTGATAAGTGATAGGCTACATGAATAGATTACAACATTCCCCAAGACCAAATTTTTCTACATGTCATCATATTTTATTTACTCCTGTTATATGAGAGCTAGTAAATAAGGATTAAAATAGATTGGTATTCTAGGTAGACAAGTTGGCAATAGTTTGATATATGCACATTTAACCCAAATCACTATTCACAGGTATAAAGGTGGTTACATAAAAGATAATAATTTGGTCTCCATGAAACTAGTGAGAAGAATGAAAGGTGACAAATCTAAGAGATTATCCTTGGAAGCACAAAGTTCCATTTGGCCTATGTGAGGCTAGTACATACAGTTCCCAACCTACTCCTACATTAGAGTGGATGGATTTGATGGACACCCATTCATGTTGCCCAAGTATCCTACAGATAAAATTGTTTTATTGGAATTAGTGAGATAGTTAAAACCATCCCAGGCTCTATATAGCCATGCTCACAAGAAGGCCTCTCTTAAATTTCCCATCATAATAAGGAATTATAAGTGCAATGTAATCAAAGTAATTGATTTATGTGAGGAGGAACTGAGGACCTACCATTTTAAATAATTTCCACTTGAGGGAGTTTATTATGATATTGAAGGAAATATTGCTAGAAATATAGCTAGTTTTCATGCTCATGTACCTCATTTAGAAGATTATTGGCTTAGTTGTGAAGATGAGCACATGGCCAGAAGGAAAAGGTATGAAAGAATGACTTTAGGGTTTGCTCTAATTCTCAAACTCTATGACATCCCATACCAATTGGAAGAAGATGATGGTCCGGTGCTAAATCAATTTTACAATGATGACAGGGTATATGATGAACCCATTCAAGACCCAGGTGTTGATGGCGAAGACATGACATCAATTGATGATTTTACTAGGACAATCCTAAGGTATACTCAAGACTAGATTAATTATTTTTGCAAAATTTTAAGAGAAAGAGGAATTGAACCCATCTACTTAGAAGATAAAAAAAGAAAACAAAGAGATGAAACTAATTTTGAAAGTGAAGAGCCTGCTAAGAAGAAAAGAAATACTAGTAAGGTTACTCCAAGTGTTAGAATTGAAGAAAGAATGTCTGAAGCAATAAGATAGGAAGTTCCCACAAAATTATCAAAAAAATAGAAAGATGCATAGATAGGTAAAGATAAATCAAAAGAAATACCTAAAGGTGCATCTTCTTCTATAGTGAGACCCATAACTAGAATAACTATTGATGAAGGAACAAGAGTAACAAGGAATGTTGGCGCCCAAACCAGGTCTGCATCTGAAAGAGATGCAACATTATTCACTTCTCCCCCTTCTATTAATATGGCTAGTATGAAGCAAGCATTGGGTGAGACTTTTGTCGATTTAGAGGAAATTTTTGAGGAAGATGAGGCTATAATTAAGGAACAACTCTAGATAGATGGGGTGCTATTTGGGAAAAGGTAAAGGAAAATAAATCCAATGACAAGCCCACAGTACACCCAATGGTAGAAGAAATTAAGGATATGAGCTCTAACCCCATAAATATTGAAGAAGAAGAATTTATTCAAGGGATGCTCACCTAAGAGGCAGGAAGTCCTAGTGTGCTTGAAATGGAAATAGGGAAAAGTGCAGAGAAAAATCCTACTGATAAGAAAGTTCTTGAAGATACTCTTGATTCTCAATTTTCTTTTGAGAATGTACAAAATGTTAATGAACACTCGTAGGTCTTTGAAGAATCAGATAAAGGCCATGTTGAAATTGAAATTGAAACTGGAACTCTAGGAGAAGAAGCTACACACTTCACTGGAGATGGAACTAAAAATGAAGAGAATCCTAGTGTAGCTGTAAATGAAGAAGATAAGATTTAGAGAGAAGAAACAAAAAATATGGATAGACATGAAAATATAAGTTTCCAAATAGAGGAGGCAGTGCTAAATCCTACTAATCCCGAGTCTATTTCATATGTTGCTAAAGAAATTCTGATTTCAAAAAATATGGCAAGTCAAAGACATGCAATTCCTGAATCAATTAATAGAAAAAGACAAGAAAGAGTTACAGAGGTACAACAAGATCATGATACACCTGATTAGTTAATCAAGGATTTAGCTTCTCCAATTGAAGTAGAAATATTACCTCTAAATCTCAATAATTTCATACAAGAAGTAAGTACTCCTAAACCTAGGCATAGAGCAAAGGAAAAGTATGTTATATAGAGGAATGCAGATGGTAAGAGAACTATCCAGATAGCTACTCCAACAAATGACAAGGATAGACATGAGATAATGCCTAAGGAGTATAAAATCATAAGTATTAATCTTTGACACTCATCTTGGCAGCAAGAAATAGAAGAAATAAAAGTTAATTTAAATGCTATTATTGTAGGAGTACAAAAATATAAACAAAAGAAAAGAGAATTGAAAGAACGAGTTGCTACCTTGGAGAATTTTATCAAGTCACTGACTTTGTCTGGTCAAGAACAAGCCAAACTGCCCCAACATCTGATGCTAATGTAACAAGAGCAAGTAGATGCCATTGTTGTAGTTCATCATAGAATGAATATATTTGAAGAATGGATTGAATACTAGATAAAGTAAGGAGATGAATTTATTATAGATACAATAAGAAAGTTTAAGGAAGCATACCATCATTTAGAGAAATTGAGAAGATTTGAAGATGAATGTAGACTTCACCTAGAGAAGATCATTAATGAAAGGAAAAATATGGAAATTCTCATACATACAGATATCCAAGAATAAATACAAAATAATATAATATTAGAACCTGAAATTTCATTGCCAGGAAAGTGGAAGAAGCAGTTGAAATGGGAAGTTGACATGTTAGTACAATGTATTGAAGGATTTGAAAGAGTCACAATTGAGTGTGGAAGACTAATGAGAGAAAATCAAGAATTTATTAAAGTATTGTCATGTCAAGGATTTGATCCCCAAACACTAGGGTAGGATGGGAAGGAAGCTAAATCTTTCAAGGAATTGATAGAAAGGATAAATAGAGATCTTGTTCAATTGTTGACGAGGGAGGTCATTGATGAAATAATTAAGTGCATAAATGTTATAGCCAAATATGAAGCAGACAAAGCACAAAAAAGTATGTCATACTTCAAGTGATTGAAGAATATGATGGTACTCTCAAAATTTTCAAATTTGAGATGCTTATATCAAAAATTTTGCCTCTGCACTTTCAAAAGTGCACCTAATGAACTTGCCTGAATGACCTACTTTGGAGGGTCATAATTTGAAGCTCGTTGATTTCAAAGAGAAATCCCTTTTTAGAAACACTCATGAATCCTATGTGAATGTGCATGTCAATTTTCAACTTCCCATGATGATTTTTGTCAAGGTTTTGAAAAGTGAAGCTAGAGGGTTTTGTCACTGTTTAGTTGTTTGCAAACGTTCAGTTCTACAAAGTTGCCTTTCGTTTGAGCTTGCATTTTGTAACTAGTTGACCATCAAGTCAAAACGAATGTTATTCTGCATTCTCCATACCAAGATCATCTCACATGTCATTTTTTAGAGCCTTATGAGATGATTTTCTATTTTTAGCAGATCAAAATCAAATGCAATTTCTCTTGTTTTGCACCTACTTTTGCATAAACCTTTCTCATAGGTCAAATTCGACCGTCAATATCTTTAGACGAGAGATGATTCAAGAAAAATCCTTTTGCACACGTTTTCTCTGTATCAAAATGAGCTAGTATGTCTAGTGGCAGCTTGCCAGGAGTTGATTTGATATTTTTGCAACAACATGATCTATTGTGTTTTAACTAGTTTGAACAAGTTGATTGTTATAGAAAGTGCAACTAAAAAAAATTGAGGTTGAATAAATTTCACCTCGTGAATCCTTTTGGTGAACCATATTTTGCATTCAATTCCTAGATTTGAAGTGTGCATGCTTGCAAGTTTTCATTGCTCTAGAAGGTTGTTTGACCAGTTTACCTAATCGATTTTCAAAGCCAACTTGGCCAGTTTTGCCTATTTTGCAAATGTGCTAGAAAGTAAAATCTGATGGAAACCCAATTCATGTTTTCACTCCAAAAACACTCGAAAGCTACCTCATATTAATTCAGGAGGAAAAGTTGTCTGAATAAGAAAAAAAATTCGCCTGCCCTCATGGGGCCTGACATGCTTTTGATAGTTATGAGGTTGAAATGTTCCCTTTTGATCATGGGAGCGTTGGTGAAAAATACAACCAGGATCATTATTCAGTTGTGAATGAACATGTTTCAAGTGTGCATTGATATAGTGAGGGACAATATTTATTGCGTTTTCAAATAGTAAAGGTGAAATAGTTCTCCTCTATCAACTCTAAGGGAAACAATTTTCCATATTCTAATGTGAGGCTAATGAAGTATTGAGCTTAGTGATTATATATGAATTTTCCTCCGCTTTGAAAGATTTAATGATTCAAAATCCTAATTCGTGTGTTTGTTACTTTGCATACACCAAATTTTTCATCTGAGAGATGACTCTTTTCATCAACTTATATACATAAATTCTCATCTGTAGGTGAATTCAAATGGGAAATCTCTAGTCTGTGTGAAACATCAGGGAAAATATTGCAAGTATTATGTTAAAGGGTTTGCACACATCAAGCAGAGTGGGTCGTTCACCATAAATGAAAAAGGTTCAAGGTCTGCATAGATTTTTCTAAAATACATGGGAATGGCATTTGATAAGGATAGGAGTGCCTTAAATGAGGGTATAGTTGTTCAAGAAATGATAAAAATGAAACACCTTTGGCTACCTAGATCGACATAATGGATCAAGTCTAATATTGCAACTGAACAAGGTGTATTCTAATAAAAGAATTCAAGATGTGTGTATGGTTGGAATGTCGTCATATGAATGTTGATGCATGCTCTTAAAACTCCCAACACATTTGATCTTAGCATGTTTATACCCCGCGTAGAGGGAATTGTGGCTTTAGTTCCTTGTAATTCTCCTAGGTGGGCCATCTAATCTTACTTACAGATTTGTTGAAAGGCTTTAGTAACTTTTAAGAAAATGCATTTGGGAAATCCCGCACCCAACCCATGCACTAAGAAGATTTATTAGAAGGGCTTCCATATGAGATAATAATTGCGCTAGAGAATAAAAGTTATCAGTGATGCAATGGATGGTTGGGTCAAAGTTTGAATATCCACCAAACCTTCACATTTGATGCCTATAAAACACTCTCAGCCACCACACCAAAAGCAAGAGGCTCAATGCTTTTATTAAAAGGAAGAGGCACCTACAGGGCACCTGAATATGTTGAAAATTCCTTAGAAGATTTTAGGAAAATACATTTGAGATGTTGAGGCTGATTTAGTGTATAAACATGGCCACACACCTGGGGAGGGTGATAGTTTGTGTCTAAAAAATAATTAATGGGTGATTGAAGGGTTGCACTGGCAACTGTTTGAATAAACCAAATGGATTTATTAAAAGGCTTAGTAACCTTCACAAAAATATAAAGGGGAGGCAGCCATGAGAAAGCAATGCATTGATGCTTACAAAATATGCACTAAATAGAAATGTTGAAAGAGTCTTCTAAAACCTTCAAGATTTGTGCATCAAGTGAATGCAGGAGGGCACGGTGGAGTAGGGAATGCTAACTCAACAAATGCTTTTAGTAGCTATATAAAGCCTTGCTCTAAATCCTCTTCTCCTTTATTTCCTACACCATGAGGGAGGACAAAGCACAATAGTTCAAACATGCAATCAATATATTGAATACAAGAAGCCATTGTGTTCACTGAAAAGGCTCGATGATTGCAGATTGATATCGCCATGGCCTAAGGTGAGAGGCACGTGAGCTGGTTTGTAGAATGCCTCCTTAAGTCTTGTATGACGAAACTCCTGGAGATAGCCCGCGCCCAACTTGGTGCACAAAAATAAATTTGTTGAAATGCTTTATGAAACCTTTAAAGTAGATACAGAGGGCAGCACACTTGGTGTATGAAAGTAGCAATGTATGGAATGTATTTGTTGATAAAACTTGAGAAATTTTCAAGCAAATATATTTAGCGTGTATGGCAGAGGTGGGGTCGGTTTCTATAAATAGGATAAGGGATCGAATGAGTTGCAGAGATGAATGTCATGAACAGAGAAATTAGGGTAAGCGGGAGAGAAATGAAGATCCAATGATAGATGATCAAAGATGGAAACACAACGAGATCTCCATCGTCACTTGCTATCTTACGGTTTCAACTTGTATGCCCTTTAATTATCTTGAAATGGCGAGATGAGGGCACATGGTGGGTGTGGGCCCAAGTGGATGCACGAGTAAAGCTTGGTTCGATGATTTAATTTTTAAAAGAAAGCTCATTTATCTATGTTTAAAAGAAAAATTAAAATTTTGCACCTGTGAAAAGGTTAAGCAAGCTTGGATGGGCCCCAGTGAAATTTATTAAAAGCCCGATACTTTGATTCTTAAAAGTGCCTTTATTTATTTTATAAAAAGAAAAAAATTAAAGAACTAAATGTTTTGCAGGAACCATGAGGGGAAAAACCTAGTTTATTTTCTCAAATGATTGGCTGGAGCAAAAGTATAAAAAGGGGCCCGCATGAATTAGATATTGCTCAATGGAATATTTAATGGTTTGATTTTAAAGCCATATATTTTAAAACATGTGCTTGAGAATAATGTGTTGCTACAGCAAGGAACAAAGAGCAATAGGTATTAAAAATATTTTATGTGCCCAGATGAATATTTAGTGTGTTGGGAAAATATTTTAAAATGTGGCACAGGGAGAAAGTGAATAAAATATTCACTTTACTTTTATTTGTCGGGGGAGTTGTATAGCAAGTGAATTAAACATTTACTATGATAAAGTGAATATGCAAATTTAAATGTGTAGCCACAACAAAGGTAAAAGGTAGAAACATGAGTTTTCACGTGCATAGAGGCAATTTTACACAGCTGAGTGATGGAGTGAATTTCTCCACATGGGCTTATTTTTTGTTGAAGAACAACTTGGTGCAAAGACAAATAGAGAGGAAAAATTTAGTTGGAGGAGAGATGAGAGAGGCTTTGTAAATTTGTTGATCAACGGTGAAGAGGTTTCCAAATGGCATCTCTGGATCAGCTTTAGGGATTCTTCTAGATACTTCTATTCTTCTATTTCTTCTCTTATCTTCTCATTATTGAGGGTTCTGAAGTTTTGTATGGGGCTAGGTAGATAGAAAATGCTAAGTCTGAGTCATTTCTTGAGTCTATAAGCTGTAATTTTTTATTTCATGAGAAAATACAACTAGTTTATGCAAATAAATCATGAAAGTGTGTGAACATTCATGAATATCTTCAAATTGTCTCCATAGTTGTACAAGTTTAATCATATGAATTCAATAATACAAAGTATCTTTGAGTTTCTCATCTAAAATTTCATGAGATTGTGTTATTTGTTTATGGGTCTATTTGAAGGAAATGGTTAAATGCTTTGAGCAGATAACAATGATTTCAAGTGTGCAGGTTGGATTTGGTAAGGATAGTTTGATTGATAATAGGAGTGGGATTGTTGGTGTAAGACACTAATAGTTGATGAAAGGCATTAACAATTTAAATCCACTAGTTGAATGTCATTTGCTGATGAATTAATTTTATGTGCTTGACTCCATGGCCCAGAATTAGGCACTAATTTATCTTGTAGCTTAGTGCATCTCAGAAACGTTTTATAAATTCAAAATAATTTTAAATACCTGTGTTGTAGTCATCTCATGCTCCAATTATAGTTGATATTACTGATGAACAACAATTCTATTCCGTATTATCCTATTATGTTGAGCTATTAAATGAGATTATATGTTGTTGTTAATGCTATTTATGATAATGGTGCAAAGGTTGTAAACACATTAAGGGATCACCCTCCCAGAATTTGTAGATCCCAAAGTGTAGGAGGTCTTTAAAATCCTCATCAGTTGGTCTAGGTCCTTCAAGCGACCATTGATTGGAAATAGCAATTCCATAAGTAGATTAGAAGACCAACCTGGTTATAGTAAAAAAAACCAACAAAATGGCAACTCTGCTGGGGAGAATTTGAGAAAATTCTCATTGAAGAATCTAGAAACAGATTGATATTATTGTTTTCCATTTTGAATTTAGTTCATATATTGAGGAATTTCAAGCCTGGAGAAAGATTTGTTGTAGTGAACCTAAAGATTTCAATATTTGTGGTGCTCTACTTGGGCAAGGAACTCAGAAAGAAAATTATTTGTGAAAGAAATTCATGTTGTTTGAAGTTCAGTCCTCTAAGAAGAGAGGTGGCAACTCTGTTAAATGAACCTGATGAAGAGGTGATTATAGTTCCAAATTTAAAATATTTCTAGAAAATTTGTAGCAGCTGCCACATTTCCAAGTATTCTTCACATGTTTGAACTACTTACGAGAAGAACTTTGGTTCCATTATTTAGTGAAATTAAGCACTACAGTCAAGGAAGGTTAAATATTGTAATTGAATAGTTGTAGAGGGAATAGTTTTCATTTGCAAAATGTATTGTTGTTTTAATTCTCCCTCTACAAACTATAATATCATGCTTAGAACACAACCTTGTCCTCAAAGGAAGGTGTTCGAATATGAAAGATACAACCCTTTAGATTTTAGTAAAATCCAAGGTTACCCACATTCTATTCCAAGAGGAATTAATGAATATTTGCCTAAGTTTAGAGATGATTTTGAAGAATCAACATCAATACATGTACATTGTTTCATTGATTTGATGGAAGATTGTCAAATTGAAGAGGAAGATGTTATCATGAATTTTTTTGTAAGAACTTTAGAAGGTATGGCTGAAGGTTGGTTTACTTGCTTACCAATGCATTCCATAGATTCATGGCATGAATTTAGAACATGGTTCCTTAATAATTTTAAAGATGAGTTAGTAGTGAACAATGAATGCTTGTTTGAAGATAAAAATATGCATACTCAAAAAGAATTTGAAGAGGAAATTGCAAACAAGGTTGAGTCTGAATCATATATTGATGCACTATGTGATATAGAAAGATTAGAGGATGAATCTATCTATGATTTTCATGATAGATTTATGAAATTTCTGTTTGCTATTCCAAAATTAGAAAGACTTGATGAATCAGTTTGCATTGATTTTTTCTATGAGAATTATGGGCCAGGTATGAGTACCATGCCGGTTCGCTTGAGGCCCCCTAGCCTTAAATGCTTGTATCAATGGCTTTCAATAATTGAGGAAAAAATAGATAAATGTGGAAGTCATTTCTTAACTCAATTATGTGATGGTACTTTTTCAAGATTTAGTCCAATGGATGCAGATGGCATAGTAGAAGACAAGAATGATAGTGCATCATGCAATGATAAGGATGTTGTTTCTGAACAATGTACAAAAGAAATATGTCCAAAAGAATGTTGTAGCCATGATGGTCATGAAGAGGGGGCGACCCTTTGGTGACATGGTGGGGCTTCTTTCCCGTAGAGCCAACAACCAAGGTTCAAACCTCGCGGGGTCGCTCTCTACTGCGTCAACAATGGAGTTTATTGTTTACCCTCATATTAAGGGGAGGTTCCTTGGTGAATTGGTGGGGCTTCTTTCCTGTAGTGCCAACAACCAAGGCCCAAACCTTATTACATTTTAAGGGTTGGGGCCCTAGCTCGGTTGGCTAAATATTTCCTGTTGTAGGAGGTTGGTCATGAGGTCTAGTCTCCCCCACCCCCGTGGTACTAGAGGGCATGTCACGTCAATGCCGCTGGTCATGTTAAAAAGTTTACCAGGCACACTGTATTTTATAGGGGGTCGTGCTACCCGATTCCTACAGTCTAAAAAAAAAAAAATGATGGTCATGAAGAGATAAATGAAACATGTGAATTATCATCTATTTGCAATGATGTAGATGATACTGAGAGTGTTTTCTCCTCTATGGAATTTGAATATACAGTTGAGGATCATGATGATTCTGATGTTTCAAGTCTTTTTAATGAGAACAATGGTGTTGTAGATAGAAGTTTGCAATTAGCTGAAAGTGTCCTTGTATAGGTGATCAAGAGGATTTCAAATCTATTTGCAGCCCTAGTAATTTTGATTCCTTTCAAAAGTAGGAAGTGGAATTGATCCTCTTGAATGAAAAGTGTTCTAATGAAGATGATGACAATGTTTCTGAAGGCTCACAAAAACAACTAGATGATGGATATGAATTGAACATCTTGTTTGAAGAAGACATGTGTAATCAGCAGTACTGCAGTACACTTGGTTATACCAATCTTTTGAGTGTATGCAACATCGATGAGAGCTTTCATGATGAGATAAAGGAGCCTGCAGATTTGAAGAATGCTTTTGAGAGCATTGGTGTATCAGATGCAAATAAAAAAGTATGCCAAGATTGTTAGTTAGAGCAGTCATGTGTGAGAAGTTTCCTTGAAGAAACAAATAATGGTTTTCACTTTGATAGTGAGGAATGCAGCCCTGCTGATTGTTGCAGCATTGTGAACAAAGAGAAGGATATGCATGAAGGAGATGTACTGAATGAATAAGTACAAGCAGTTGATAATGATGAACAAGGAATCCCTATTGTGCTTGATGTTTTTCCTTCTTCTATCCCTTTTGCTGCCTTTGAAGCCATTACTATATTTTTGCATGAGGAAACCATTTATGTAGATGCGCATGAGAATGAAAATGTTGAAATAAACATTGGTACAACTAATGGCAACTTTCGTAAAGAATTTGTACATGAAGAATGTGATTGTGTCTATCATATAGAAGCATATGAGAACCTTTTTTCTCGATTTGCAATCCATATTTCCTCTCATGAGTAGTATGTTTCAGATTTTTATGTTGAAGCAACAAGAGATGATGTTGATTTCGATACACCTTGCATTGTGAATGTGTCTTTGACACTCACAATCATGAATTTGTTGCAAATGAAAGTTTTGATTCACATGAACTTGTATTTGAAGTTTCCCTTTGTGGTAACATATTGAATGTTGATGATCTTGTCTATGAACATGAGGTGGAGAACATTGTTTGGGATGATGGCATTTCTTCTAAATGTCATTATTTGAATGGAGATGAAGGTGTTGTGGGTTTTGAGAAGCCTAATTTTTAGAATCTTGAAACACATATCAATATGTTAGGGTTGTGTTGTTGGGATGAGGACAAGCTAACTGGTGATGTATTTCAGTTGGAGGAGATACATATGCATGAGAAATTTTTTCTCAACACGCAAGAGGATTGCATGTTGTTTTTTCGATATGATATCTCCTCTAAGCATGATCATTATGAGAGGGTTAGTGAATGTGGTCTTGATCACTATCCTCTCATGTTGCCAGCTGATATAAAATCAGACAATGAAGAGAGTGGCAATGATGTGCCCTATGTCATTTGGTTGCCATATGATGACAAAGTTCAACAGAGAGCAAGTTTCCACTTACATGAAGGTAACTTGTTACTTGTGTTTGCAAGGGTACAGTCACCCATGTTGTTATGGTTTGACAAAGGCAAGCATGAGTTGAGGGAGATCAATTATTTTTATAGAATTGTGTTTGACAGAGGTAAGTGTTGACTCCCATTTTTCATTTGGTGGCATGGGGTCACCAGATGAAGTTAAAAATGAAGAATGAATAAAGGAGCAGTTTGAGGACACTTGATGGAATTAGTATTTGGTCTACTCCCCCGAGATATGGAATCTTGCTATGCCCACAGGGGCCATACATCCACAGTCAGAGCCACTGATGATACTCTCAAATTTTAAAAATTTGAGATGCTTATATCAAAAAAATTTCCTTTGCACTTTCAAAAGTGCACCTGATGAACTTGCCTGAATGACCTACTTTCAAGGGTCATAATTTAAAGCCTGTTGATTTATAAGCAAAACCCCTATGCAGACACACTTCTGTGTCCTATGTGAATGCGCATGTCAATTTTTAGCTTCCCATGATGAGTTTTGTCAAGGTTTCAAAAAGTGAAGCTACAGGGTTTTGTCACTATTTAGCTATTTGCAAACGTTCAGTTTTGCAAAGTTGCCTTTCGTTTGAGCTTGCATTTTGCAACTGGTTGACCATCAAGTCAAAATGAATGTTATTCTACATTCTCCATACCAAGATAATCTCACATGTCAGTTTTCAGAGCCTTACGAGATGATTTTCTATGTTGAGCAAATCAAAATCAAATGCAATTTCTCTTGTTTTGCACCTACATTTGTAGAAACCTTTCTCAGAGGTCAAATTCGACCGTCAATATCTTTTTATGGGAGATGATTCAATTAAAATACTTTTGCACACATGTTCTCTATACCAAAATGAGCCAGTGTGTCTAGTGGCAGGTTGCCAGGAGTTGACTTGATATTTTTGCAACAAGGTGATCTCGTGTGTTTTAACTAGTTTGAACAAGCCGATTGTTGCAGAAAGATCAACTGAACAAATTTGAGGTTGAGTAACTTCAACCTCATCATTTATTTTTCCAAACCATCTTTTGCTTTCAATTCTCAAGTCTAAATTCTACATGCTTGCAAGTTTTCATTGCTCTAAAAGGTCATTTGACCAGTTTCCCAGATTGATTTTGGAGCCAACTTGGTCAGTTTTTCCTATTTTAAAAATGTGCTAGAAAGTAAATTCTGATGGAAACCAATTTTGTGTTTTCACTCCAGAAACACTCGAAAGCTGCCTCATATCAATTCAGGCGGAAAACTTGTTTGAATACAAATTATTTTTTAGCCTGGCCACATGGGGCCTGACATGCTTTGCACAATTATGAGGTTGAAATGTTCCATTTTGATCATGGGAGTGTTGGTGAAAAAGACAACCAAGATCATTATTCAGTTGTGAATGAACATGTTTCAAGTGTGCATTGATATAGTGAGGGACAATGTTGACTGCATTTTCAAATAGTAAAGGTGAAATAGTTCTCCTATATCAGCTCTAATGGAAACAATTTGTCATATTCTAATGTGAGGTTAATGAAGTATTGAGCTTAGTGATTATATGTCAATCTTCCTCCACTTTGGAAGATTTAATGATTCAAAATCCTGAGTCATGTGTTTGTTACTTTACATACACCAACTTGTTCAACTGAGAGTTGACTCTTTTCATCAACTTATATACATAAATTCTCAGTTGTAAGGAAATCCAAACAGGAAATCTCTAGTGTGTGTGAAATATCAACGAAAAGCTTCCAAGTATTATGTTAAAGGGTTTGTGCACATCAAGCAAAGTGGGCCGTTCACCATAAATGAAAAAGGTTCATGGTCTGCATAGGTTTTCCTAAAACATAGGAGAATGGCATTTGATATGGATAGGAGTGCCTTAAATGAGGGTATAGTTGTTCAAGAAATGATAAAAATGAAACACCTTTGGCTACATAGAATGACATAATGGATCGAGTCTAATATTGCAACTAAACAAGGTGTATTTTGATAAAAGAATTCAAGATGTGTGCAGGGTTGGAATGTTGTCATATGAATGTTGATGCATGCTCTTAAAACACCCAACACATTTGATCATATCATGTTTATACCCCGTGTAGAGGGAATTGTGGCTTTAGTTCCTTGCAATTCTCGTAGGTGGGCCATCTAATCTTACTTACAATTTTTTTGAAAAGCTTTAGTAACTTTTAAACAAATGCATCTAGGAAAAGCCTGCACCCAGCCCATGCACTAAGCAAATTTATTAGAAGGGCTTCCAGATGAGTTAATAATTGTGTTGGAGAATAGAAGTTAACAATGATGTAATGGATGGCTAGTTGAAAGTTTGAATATCCACCAAACCTTAACATTTGATGGTTGCAAAACACTCTCATCCACCACACCAAAAGAAGAAGGCTCAATGGTTTTATTAAAATGAAGAGGCGCCCGTAGGGTACCTAAATATGTTGAAAATTCCTTAGAAGCTTTAGGAAAATAAATCTGAGATGTTGTGGCCGATTAAGGCTACAAACATGGCCATGCACCTGGGGAGGGGGATATTTTTTGTCTAAAAAATCATTAATGGGTGATTGAAGGGCTGCACTAGCAACTGCAAGAATACACAAAATGGATTTATTGAAAGGCTTAGTAACCTTCACACAAATATAAAAGGGAGGAAGCCATGAGAAAGCAATGCATTGATGCTTGTAGAATATGCACAAAATAGAAATGTTGAAAGAGTCTTCTAAAACCTTCAAGATCTATGCATCAAGTGAATGGAGGAGGTCGTGGTGGAGTAGGGAATGTTGACTCAACAAATACTTTTAGCAGCTATACAAAGCCGCATGCTAAAGCCTCTTCTCCTTGCCTTCCTACGTCATGAGGGAGGACAAATCACAATAGTTCAAACAAGGGATTAATATATTGAATATAAGCAGCCATTGTGTTCGTTGAAAAGGCTCAATGAATGCAGATTCATACCACCATGGCCTAAGGTGAGAGGCACACGAGCTAGTTTGTAGAATGCCTCTTTAAGTGTGGTGTGAGGCAACTCCTGGAGATAGCTCGTGCCCAGCTTGGTGCACAGAAATAAATTTGTTGAAATGATTTATGAATCCTTTAAAGTAGATATGTACAGAGGGTACCACACTTGGTTTATGAAAGCAACGATGTAAGGAATGTATTTGTTGATAAAACTTGACAAATTTGTAAGCAAATATATTTAGCGTGTATAGTAGAGCTGGGGTCAGTTTGTCTCAACAGGAGAAGGGATCAAATGAGTTGTAGAGATGAATATCATGAACAGAGAAATTAGGGTAAGTAGGAGAGAAATGAAAATCCAACGACAGATGATCAAAGATGGAAATGCAGCGAGATCTCTGTCGTCGCCCACTATCTCATAGTTTCAACTTCCATGCCCTTTAATTATTGTGAAATGGTGACATGAGGGCACATGGCGGGTGTGGGCCCAGGTGGATGCCTGACTAAATCTTGGCTCGATGCTTTAATTTTTAAAAGAAAGCTCACTTGTCTATGTTTAAAAGGAAAATTAAAAGTTTGTGCCCGTGAAAAGGTTAAGCGAGCTTGGATGGGCTCCAGTCAAATCTATTAAAAGCCTAATACTTTGATTCTTAAAAGTCCCTTTATTTGTTTTATAACAAGAAAAACATTTAAAGTTAAATGTTTCACAAGAACCATGAGGGGAAAAGCCTGGTTTATTTTCTCAAATGAGTGGCTAGAGCAAACGAATAAAAAGGGACCCGCGTGAATTAGATATTACTCAATGGAATATTTAATGGTTTGATTTGAAAGCCATATATTTTAAAACATGTGTTAGAGAATAATGTGCTGCTACAACAAGGAACAAAGAGCAATAGGTATTAAAAATATTTTATGTGCTCAGAAGAATATTTAGTGTACTGGGAAAATATTTTAAAATGTGGCATAGGGAGAAAGTGAATAAAATATTCACTTTAGCTTTATTTTTTGGGGGAGTTATAGAAAGTGAATTAAATATTCACTATGATAAGGTGAATATGCAAATTTAAATGTGCAGCCACAATAAAGGTAAAAGGAAGAAACATGAGTTTTCACGGGCATAGAGGCAATTTTACACAACTAAGTGATGGAGCAAATTTCTCCACATGGGCTTATTTTCTATTGAAGAACAACTTGGTGCAAAGAAAAATGGAGAGGAAAAATTCAGTTGGATGAGAGATGAGAGGCTTTGAAAATTTGTTGATCAACAGTGAAGAGGTTTCTAGATGGCATCTCTGGATCAACTTTAGGGCTTCTTCTGGATACTTCTATTCTTCTATATCTTCTCTTCTCTTCTCATTATTGAGGGTTCTGAGGTTGAGTTCTAGGGTTCTGAGGTTTTGTATGGGGCTGGGTAGATAGAAAATGCTAAGTCTAAGTCATTTGTTGAGTCTGTAAGCTATAATTTTTTATTTCATGAGCAAATACAACCAGTTTATGCAAATAAATTATGTAAGTGTGTGGACATTCATGAATATCTTCAAACTATCTCCATACTTGTACAAGTTTAATCATATAAATTCAATAATACAATGTATCTTTGAGTTTGTCATCTCAAATTTCATGAGATCATGTTATTTGTTTATGGGTCTATTTCAAGGAAATGGTTAAATTATGCTTTGACTAGATAACAATGATTTCAATTATCCAGGTTGGATTTGGTAAGGAGAGTTTGATTGATAATAGGAGTGGGATTGTTGGTGTAAGGCACTAATAGGTTATGCAAGGCATTAACAATTTAAATCCACTGGTTGAATGTCATTTGCTAATGAATTCTTTTTATGTGTTTGACTCCATGGCCTAGAATTAGGAACTGATTTATCTTGCAGCTTAGTGCATCTCAAAAACATTTTATAAATTCAAAATCATTTTATATCCCTATGTGTTGTAGTTATCTCATGCTCTAAATAGTTGATATTACTGATGAACAACTAATTATATTCAGTATTATCCTATTATGTTGAGCTATTAAATGAGATTATCTATTGTTTTTAATGTTGTTTATGATAATGGTGCAAAGGTTGTAAACGCATTAATGGTGCAAAGTGTAGGAGTTCTTTAAAATCCTCGTTAGTTGGTTTAGGTCCTTCGAGCTACCCTTGATTGGAATTGAAAATTTGATAGGTAGATTAGTAGACCAACCTGGTTACAATAGAAACAACCAAAAGTATATACCAAGATCAAGCTTACTTGGAGAGCAATAAAAATGATTTCAAAGGAACAAATGCATCAAATATTAAGAAGTTTCCCAGAGTACTAATCAAAGAAAGAAGGAGGAAGTATAAAACCAGAGCCATAAGTAAATATGGAAAGAACTAGATACCGGATACTAGAAGTGTAATGGAATTTATTTGTTGTTTTAATTTGCATGTTGATCCCAGTCCTGGTAGGTGTTACTCATTCTGGTATTTCAAAAAGAAGCTGGCAGCCTTAATGGAGATAAAGTGTTCATGCTGAAGTATGGAGAAAAGCATTATTGTGGACAAAGTCAAAGCTTTGACTTATTCTAGAATGTTCTTGATGACAGTTGGCACATGCCATGTGACACATTTTAATTTGTTGTTTCTAATTTCTCTGAGATACTTTTAAGTTGAATTTCTGAGTGCCTTGTTTCTATAAAATTTCATCTGCTCCCACATTTTTATTTTAACTTCGGAATTTGTGGATGTTAGAGGAGCAAAAAATTCTTTTAAGTTTTGTTCTTTTTTCCTTTTTTTTTTTAACTATTCTAGTGTAAAACTTTGTATGCATGTAGACATTAATTGATATCAGAGATTTATGGATAGCTACCTATCTAAGTATCTTTTGTAGTTGGTTTTGTAAGTTCGGCCGAACAAGATTGTATGTTGCACCATTTAAGGGTGCATATAGAACCTATTTGATGTTCATAAATGAAACCCCCTCTTTAAAATCCTACACTGTTTAATACGTAGTTGTGAAGCATTCTAGTGAAATAAAAAGTGGTTTTCTCTATTTTGATTAATTATTTGAGGCATCCATGGAGAATAACTGAGAGAAACTTTTAATTTTTAGTATTTTTATGTTTTACTTTAGAATAGATGTTTAATATTTTTGAAAATATTCCAAAAAATATAAGTGAATGGAAATAGTTTTGTTGAAAATATTTTATTTTCCATTAAATTGTTGAATGCTTAATGTGAAATTTACTTAAGTGATAGGAAATAATTTATGTTATTCATGAAATATTATGCTGAATCTTTCAATTTCATGATGTCATTTGATGATAAAATGAAGTTTAATGTGAAATGTTAGCAATTCTTGGAAAATCTAGGAATAATCGTAGTCCCTTTGAGATTAACAACAAATTGTCACATCATTACTCGAGAGCAACCCTAGTGAAACCATGACCTGGTTATCGAAGACTTGGGATTAAACATAAGTCAATATTTTCTCTGTAAATGTAGAATTCTCTCTTAGGTTGTCTATGTTTCATATCTTTCAAGAAGGATAGGCTCTTCACAGTCTTATCTATGGAGATTTTATTCAACCTGTTTACTATGAGTAAAACCGTCGTCAATAGGAAGGAAGTTCAATTGTATAAAAATAGAAGAGGTAAAGAGAAAATCAATGAATGGGATAGAATGGTGACAAAATTGAAGAATCAATTCATACTAGTAGAATATGAAATTGAACTATTGCAAATATTGCAAAACCTAAGACAAAAGGAAAGATCTATGAAGGAATATACTAAATAATTCTACAATATGATAATCAGAACTAGTCACCATGGAGCAAGTAAAGAAAAGGTTTCAAGATATACATCAATGGACTGAGAACAAAAATTTAAGAAGAATTGAACTTGGTAAAGATGACATCAGTTGAAGAAGCATACCATTTTGCATTAAAGGTTGAAGAGAATTTGAACAAGAAGTTTGAACAAAGGAAAAGGAGTTCAAGAGGAATATTCCAAAAGAGTGGATCACAATCAAGAGAATGAAGACCTTATGTTGAGTGGAGAAAAGATGGAAAATCCTACCAGAGTGAAGAAAAGGATCATAATTCATACCATAGAGGAAAAGAAGATAAAAAATTATACCACAGTGATAAAGGAGGTCATAAGTATTACTACAATAATATATATCAAAGACATGAAGGAAGATCTAAGAGAAGACCTTTAGAGGAACCAAAGAAGTATCAGAAAGAAAATTGAGCATACTGGAATAGCAACTTATGTGGATAAAAACATGTTAAATCCCCTAATTCAATTGGGAAACTTGAGAAAGGTGAATCACTGGTGATCGAGATCTTTGATGCATGAAGAAGTAATTGAAGAACCACCACAAAGGAAAAGTATGTTCAGAACCAGATGTAAGTCTAGAGGAAAGGTATGTAAAGTTATCATTGATAGTGGTAGCACTTATAATCTAGTTTTAGAGGAGATGATAACCAAGCAAAATTTAAAGAGATTGAAGCATCCAAACCCCTATAGGATAGCAAGGATTCAAGATGAGCATAAGATATTGGTGAATGAGCAATGTTTGGTGAAATTTCATATAGGATCATATAGATGAAGTATTGTGTGATATTATGCCTATGGATTCTTTTCAATTACTTTTAGGAAGACCATGGAAATATGATAAGAAATAAATTCAGGATGGAAGAAGGAATACTTATACCATGACTTTAAATGGAAAGAGAATTAAGTTGATACCTTTAGAAGAAGAGGAGAAGACTAAAGTTTACAGCACTGCCATACTATGTTTGGTAGATGGAAGGAAAATTTTGGATGGATTGAGGCATGTGAATATTTTTCTTGCATTGATTCCAAAGAAGGCTGGAAATACAAAGATAGAGAATCTTGCCACAAAGAATGAAGTAGTAGATTTGTTGATAGAGTATGATGATATCATCTCATAGAATGTACCAGATGACTTACCGCCATTCCAAAGTATGTCATCATATAGATATTATACCAGGAGAAAGTTTTTAAAACAATCCATCACATAGAATGACATCAAAAAAGAATGTATATTTTGTTGCAAGAGTGAAGAAAGGAATGAAGGTGTTGTCATTGATGTCAACTGGTCAACTGGTTATCTACTAGTTGTTATTGGCTATATATGTTGAGGATATTGATAAAATTGTATTAAAGAAAGTTTATAGGTATTCATTTGTTGCTTCGAGTGATGATCTAGTATTTGCCCCTATGTTTGTGCAGTTCAGATATGTTGGTCATGGTTGTCGAAGGATGTTATATCCAATTTCTTGGTTTGTGGTTCATTGTGAAGTTCAAGTTGTGTTCACCAGTTGTGAACTATGTTTTTTTTGTGTTTTGGTTGAGGTCCAGGAGAAAAGTTGTTGGTTCAGATTTCTCTTTGTTCCAAATTTATGTTGCCTTGATTGCATTGAAGATATTTTTGGTCTCTGGAAGTTTTGAGCTTAATTGTTCATGTGTTTTACATTGTTTTGGCTGACCTTGTGTTAAGCACTATCTTCAAAGTTGATGAAGTGTGTTGGATCTATTTTGGGTCCTCGTGAAGTTTTTGTTTGGGTTTCCCTCATTCTAATTCCACCCTAGGATGTTTTGGCACTGGCATAATTTGAATTTGAAGTTGGATGGCTAACTTTGGA
Source organism: Sequoia sempervirens (assembly GCA_007258455.2). Classification (NCBI taxonomy): domain Eukaryota; kingdom Viridiplantae; phylum Streptophyta; class Pinopsida; order Cupressales; family Cupressaceae; genus Sequoia; species Sequoia sempervirens. The sequence goes on along the minus strand of VDFB02281492.1, from coordinate 841,387,946 downwards.
TCTTCTTCAAGGTTGGAAACAATATAAATGTAGGATGAGCTAGTAATGAAAAACATAGAAGAGAAAATAATGAAGATAAGTGAAAGAGTAGATGCGACATGATGCTATTTAGAAAGTGTGTGTGAGTTGTGTGTGGTAGATCAGTGCGAAGCTTAATGTTGTGTTTCAGTATGCAATGAGAAGAAGGCCAACTCTATGATTGGTGGATTACTATATTTGAATGCTACTAGACCATATATTATTCATGTGGTTTTTCTTGTGGCTAAATATCAATAAGATCCAAACAAAACACATGTTGTTGTAGTTAAAAGAATATTTAGCTATTTGAATGGAATTTCAGCTTATGGATTGTGGTATCCTAAAGATACTGATTTTACACTTAGTGCCTATATAGAAGAATATTGGGATAGATGTGTAGATGAAAAAAAGAGTACAAGTGGTGTTACATTCTTTCTTGAATGCAAATTGGTGGCATGGTTGAGTAAGAAGAAATATTCAATCTCTTTGTCTACTAATGAAGCTGAGTAGATTATTGTTGCATCTTGTTATACACAAGTTCTATGGATGAAATAGATATTGAAAGATATCATAGTGTTATATGATGATCCAATTTCTATCTTTTGTGATAATAAAAGTGTAATTAACATTTCAAATAATCCTAATAAAAAACATTTCCAATAATCCTATGATACACTTGAGGATCAGACATATATCTACTAAATATCATTTCTTGAGAGAGAAGGTCATGGAGAATGAAGTCAAGCTTGACTATGTTCCAAAAATGGATCAGATTGCTAATATATTCACACAGGATCTTCCTAAAGATAATTTTGAGTATCTTTAGGAAAATTTAGGGGTTATTTCCCCTCCTTTCATAAAATAAGATACAATTGGAGATGCATTAGTCTGGTGGATTCATGGTTCTATATTTTTGAACTGATGTTTTGGTGGCTACCTCTCAAGGGGAGCAGGTAGTTTCAAATGTCCTCATTGTGAGTATTTTGTTTTCATGTCAAAGGAAGATTCAATGAAAATATATTTTTCCTTTTCCATTGATGTCAAAGGGGGAGACAAAGTATGTGGAAAGGAGAGAAAGCTAATGCAAGAAAGCAGGTAATGAGGAAGATGATATTCCAAGGGGGAGAAGCAAAAAGAAAAAATCTTGAGAAGTATATTCAAAACTGGTATGGTGTCTTTGATGGTTTTTCACATCATGTGTTGCCATCAATGACAAAGTGGGAGATTGTTGCAAGAATGAAGAAAGGAATGAAGGGGTTGTCATTGATGTCAACTAGTCAACTGGTTATCTACTAGTTGTTGTTGACTATATATGTTCATGATTTTGAGAAAATTGTACTAAAGAAATTTTATAGGTATTCAGTTGTTTCTCTGGGTAATGATCCAATATTTTCCCCTATGATCGTGTGATTCAAATATATTGGTCATGGATGTTGAAGATTGCTATATCCATATTTTTCTTGTCGGTTTGTTGTTAAGTTTGAGTTGTGTTCACGAATTATAAAATATGTTTTTCTATATTCTGGTTGAGGTCTAGGAAAAAAAATACTACTCTATATTTCTCTTTATTCTAGAGTTGTGTTGCCTTGATTGCATTGAAGATATTTTTGGTTTTTGGAAGTTTCAAGCTGAATTGTTCTATGTATTATACACTGGTTTGGTAAACCTTGTGTTACGAACTATCTTCAAAGTTGAGGTTATGTGCAAGATCATGATGGGGCAAAAAGTGGCGATATGTAAGTGATATGATGGCCCATGTGGCTGATGACCTTTTTTTAACCCAAAATTGATGAAATGAAAATGTTTTTTAAAGGAGATTTTCAGCTTTCCACCAATATAAATTATGCTTTACTTTGAATTTAATAAATTATTATTATTCATTTTCTATTTGAATTACAACTTAAGTCCTGATTGATATGCTAATTGAAAAACATCTATAGGTTTCAAATGGTATCAAATTTTTTGAATATAAAACATGTGTCACATTCTATGCTTCACATACTATAGGATTAAAAAAAAAAATATGAAGTTTTGACCAATTTAAGGTGGTCAGACATATGAGTTTTTATATTTTTTAAAAGTTGTAATAAAAAATTCATAATTAATTATTTACTTGGAAAAACATTACAAAAAATTACACATCACATCGAGACATGAGTTTTGTACTTATATCTAAAATCTTATAAAAAATATTATCATTTTATTGTGGTTAGGGTGGTGAGACAGGCACCTACTTATTTTTTCCTTGAAATTTAAGTACTACTACATTGAAATTTCAAATTTTCACCAAATAGATTTAAAAAATAAAAAACTAGTAGTTTAGAAACTACATTCAATTTGATACAAAGTCTATTCTTAAATATTTTTGAAATAATATAGATAACTGATTCAAATTTTTATGTCAAGTTACCTAACTCTAATTTTTCTAAATTTTTCGCCACTTAAGGGCCTGTTTTTTCCATGATGATCATGTACATACCCTTGATGAAGCATGTTGGATCTATTTTGCATCTTGGTGTAGCATGTGTTTGGGTTGCCCTCATTCTAATTCCACCATAGGATGTTTTGGTGTTGACTAAATTTGAATTTGAAGTTGGATGGCCAACTTTGGATCTTTTTCAAGGTTGGAGATAGTTTAAATAGTGGATGATCTAGTAATTAAAAACACACAAGAGAAAATAAGGAAGATAAGTGAAAGAGTATATGCAACATTGATGCTATTCAAAAAGTGTGTGAGTTGTGGGTGGCAGATTAGTGTGAAGCTTAATGTTGAGTTTTTGGATGCAATGAACAGAAGGTGAACTTTATCATTTATGCAAGTTGATCAAGTAACTATAGTGGAATCCTTTTTTGCATTGGAGTTTTTCTATCTCTGTAACAAGTCTTCTTTGTATTACTTGTATCTTTGTGGAAGTGAGCCCTCTAAGTTGTAGCCCTATTGGATAGTGAGTCCTTATTTCAAGCAATGAGCCTTATCTCAAGCATCGAGCCTTGTTTTATGTAGTGAGCCTTTTGTAATCGGTTTTGATATTCTCTATAATGTGAGTTAATCCTCACCGTGGTTTTTACCTTATTGGGTTTTCCACATAAATCTAGTGTTATTGTCTTTATGTGTTGGATTTGACTTTTTGCATTGGAATTTGATGATTAATCATTAAAGTAGTTTTAAATATTAGTTCTAGTGATTGAATTAAAGGTTAAAATCTGTGACAACTGATTCGCCCTCCTCTCAAATTTCTTATTCAACAATTGGCATTAGAGCTTCATTTCTTGGTGAAAAGCTTAACCACTTGAGGAAGGTTTGGGATGTCTAGCAGAATACTCTTTGATTATATAAGGTTTGATGGAACTAATTATGGTATCTAGAAAGTATTGATGGAAGAATATCTAGAGTATTGTGGATATTATGTAGAGAAATCTTACAAGATTCCTTATACTCCTCTTTCTAATGGTCCGAGTAAACTTGAAGATATTAGAGCACATGAAGTGAATAATAAGGTGAAGTTCATCTTGAAGAATAGTCTGGTAATTCTAAATTGATTAAGGATCAAAATTTGAAGATAGATAAGGAAGTCTGCAATGCTTTAGAAAGATCACATGATGGTGATGAAAGAGTTAAAGAGGAAAAATTGTAGAATTTGGAAACATAGTTTGATCTTATACATATGTCCAAAGATGAAAATGTTAAAGCTTATGTACAAAGTTTAGATGAGGTAGTAGCTGGAATTTGATCACTTGGAACTACTATAGATGAAACTAGGATTGCAAAGAAGATTATCAAAACTTTTCCTAATGCTTACAGTGACAAGGTGAGTGATATTGAGCATAGAATATATTATAATACTTGTACTAAGGATCTGTTGTTAGGATTTTTGACATCTTATAAGATGAGGAAAATGAGTCTAAGAAATGGAGGTAAATCAAAGACTACCTTTAAAGCTACAAAATTTCGAGATCCAAAAGAAGAGAAATTTAATGAAATATAAGCTAACATTATAAGAATAATGAGGAAAGGCTCTAGTAAGTATGAAGGTAAGTTTCCCTTTAAATGCTTTGGTTGTGGAGAAATAGATCATTATGCTCCAAAATTTTTGAAAAGAGATAAAAGAAATAAACAAAGATATGAGAAAGAAGATTAATAGAGCTTACTATGTGAATGAGAACATTAGTATTTTTTATGGAAATTCAAAATATGAAGATCCAGATCACAATAAATGCTTGTTCTTGGTGATTAAGTGTTAGGAATTGTATGTAGAAAATATCAATTACATGCAAATAAAGATTAAACAGAGGAATGGAAAACACATAAATAATAACAATAAACAATATTTCATGTGGTTCACCCAAACTTAGGCTACGTCCACCAACAAAGAATCTAATATTATTGTCTAGTAAATTGAACTAATTACAACCAGTAATCCTTGCGACTCAATACTGTTGCAAATGCTAGAATACAATGTCAATAGAAACCCAAACACTTACCCTTTTATCAAGACTTATGTAAGTTACAAAATTAGGGTTTTTTTATTTCAACCAATAGAAAAAATAATACTCGAAGCCTTTATAAAATAAAAATAAAAATGTGAGAGGTTTTGGGGATGCTGCCCCCAAGCCCCCATTAAATAATTTGGGGGGAAACTACACCAATAAAAGTGGGAAAATTTAACCTTTGAGTCTGATTAGGCTCCATATACCAACAATATCCCACTTGGAGACTAATTAGACTCCACCCCATATCACCTCCCACTTGGAGATTGGTCATAATACCTTGTAGCTCCCACTAGAAATAAGCACCCTGGACCTTGTTGTTCTAATTTTATTATTTTCAGCCTTTAAGACCAACTAAAGCTAAAGGGGAGCTTAGCTTCTCCCTTGGAACTAACTTTGTAAATGTGACATAGATTTTTGGACCCAAAATGCTTGCTCTTACACTTCTAAGGTTCTTCAACTAAAAGGAGGGAGATTGAGGTCTAAAACGCTTATGTAACACTCAAATCAGGATGTGTTCAATGTGATATGATATAAATGAAGTTATCTAAATGCAATTGAATAATCTAAATGATAGAAAAATGAATGCAAAAGTGCAATTACAAATATGTTTGAAAACACATTGTGTAATGCAACAATGAACTAGATATGAATGCAAAACTTAACAAAAATGAATGAAAATGAAAGTGTGCACCTAGAATGTGGATGGAGACTGAAAATTTCTTTTGAAATGCTACTAATGCTAAAATTTAGGCCTGGTGATACCCATTCACCATTCTGGGTGAATCAGTCCTAGTTCTGCCAAATTGTACCAGAGCCCGTTCTGGACAAAAGGGAATCCAAAAATGTACAAAAACAAAAATTGACCCTACATTGGGACTCATTCATCATCCATGGATAATTAGTCCACTTTTTAATTTTTGAATATTCAAAGGTTGATTTTAGAGCTTTCGGTCTGCACTTCGGATTCCTACAGGTGTCTGCTTCTGAAATTGTTGTATTCGTGCCTGAAAGTGACTTTTTGTTCATATTTTGACTTGAATGAAGAGAATAAAACTTAAATGACTTTGAAATACAATCTTCAATGATTCTCAAGCTTCCAAAGGACCTAAATATGCATACAAAAACAACAAGAAAGAGAAATTGTTGATTGTTAAGGCATGGGGGTTTGCCTTGGTCAAACCCCTTTTAGGTAACTAAACCAAAATGATGAAATAATGGAATGAAGCATGAAAAATGGAATATATTACCTTTCCATGATGATAGATCTTGAAATTCTGTAATAATACATGTAGAATTGGCCCTTGGATGCTTTAGAAAGCTAACTTGAAGACTTCTAATGGAGAAACCCTAAGTTGCTTCACTTGAAATGAAAAATTGATGGATGAATAATGAAGAATGAGTATGAATTGAGTTGTTAAATGTAAAATGAGGATAAAAACACTTATTTATAGACAATTATTCCTTAGTACTCGATTATACCTAATCACAGGCTGACATGTAGTGAAAATAAACTTTAAATTTTACTTTTTCCTGCTTAAGGGTCAAAATGGAGGGCCAAATAGGAATCATTCACCACACATGGATAATGGGTCCCACTTGGAAGGGACTAATTCATCATGCATGGTGAGTGGGTCCCACATGAGCCATTTTGATGCCTAAGAAGCCAAGGAATCAGGAAATAAGGTCTAAAATTACATCTTATCGAGTGTTTGATCAATTAAAGCCTTGGGATGCACAATATGGGTCAATTAGGGCCTATTAGTGATGATGTAAATTTTGAATAGGGCTTGGGACACATAAATCAAGGTGAAAGTGTCATTAAATACACTTTATGACAATAAAATTAGGTCCGCACAACCTAGAAAGGCACAAAATCTAATGTGAATGCGTAAATCATGCTACGACACTAGTTTATCCTTAAATTTAAGTCAAGAAACTTCTAGATTGATGTGATGATGTAGTTAAACACATTTTATAATGTTGAATTATTAAGAAATAAGTTAATTAAGTTTATAAAACCATGAAATTCCTTTGCAAGATTTTACAACACCTTTAGAAGACATCATTAAAAGCACGCTATTTGATTTTCAAGGGTCCAAGACCTAGTGTGGATGCATAAAATACCTCACAACACTAGATTAGGGCCTCATTAAGTCTATTTAATAATCCATATCAAAAAAATAGGTCCATTTTTCTATGGCACATTTAGCTCCCACTTTATTGAGAGGATGAACCTACTTCAAACTCACACTAAAGTAGCCATTCAAGAGAGAACTACATGTATGCCAGTCCCCCAAGATATAAAATTATGCAAAGTAAAGATAGAAAGAGAGATAAGATGGAAAAGATGTACACACTCTGGGGCCACATAACTAGTTGCCTATGGGGTGAGAAAGCCCAAATAAAGGAAAAAGGTGAGAAACATACACTAGTTGGTATGCACTCACAAACACAAAAGTGGCTATGGGGAAAATTCATGCCTCTAGTTGGGCATCCTACTCAACCATGCCAAAGTTCTACCTCCTAATAACTTTAACAAGGAACTAGAAAGAAAATGTAAATGTTAAGCTTTAAACAATACGACACTACATGCATGTAAGTTGTGTTGCAAGGTGGCAAAAAATGTAGAAATGTAAAAATGAAAAATGTAAAAAATGTTAAAGATGTTTGAAGGAGTCTTGTTTAGTTTATGTAAGGTCATTCACTTAGAGAAAATTTTGTCTAATGTATCCAAGAGAGGAACAATCAAAGAATAGTATGTTCAAAACTTAGGGGAAAAGTCATGCCACTAGTTGGGCTTCCCACTCAATCATGCCAAAGTTATACCTGCTAATAACTTTAACAAGGCACTAGAAAGGAAATGTAAATGTTAAGCTTTAAATAATATGGCACTACAGGCATGCAAGTTGTGTTATGCAAGGTGGCAAAAAATGCAGAAATGTAAAAGTGCAAAATGAAAAAATGTTAAAGATGCTCAAAGGAGTCTTATTAAGTTTATGTATGGTCATTCACTTAGGGAACATTGTGTCTAATGTATCCAAGAGAGGACCAATCAAAGAATAGTATGTTCAAAACTTAGGGGAAAAGTCATGCCGCTAGTTGGGCTTCCCACCCAACCATGCCAAAGTTATACCTCCTAATAACTTTAACAAGGAACTAGAAAGGAAATGTAAATGTTAATATTTAAACAATATGGTACTATAGGGATGCAAGTTGTGTTATGCAAGGTGGTAAAAAATGCAGAAATGTAGAAATGCAAAATGTAAAAATGTTAAAGATGTTCGAAGGAGTCTTGTTCAGTTTATGTAAGGTCACTCACTTAGGGAACATTATGTCTACTGTATCCAAGAGAGGACCAATCAAAGAATAGTATGTTCACAACTTAGGGTATGTGTAGGATCATGATGGGCCAAAAAGTGGCAATATGATGGGTATGTGGTTGATGACATTTTTTTTACCCAAAATTGATGAAATGAAAAGGGTTTTTAAAGGATATTCTCAAATTTCCACCAATATAAATTATGCTTTACCTTGAATTTACTAAGTAATTATTATTCATTTTTTATTTGAATTGTGACTAAAGTCCTGATTGATAGGATAATTGAAAAACATCTATAGCTTTCAAGCATATCAATTTTTGAATCCAAAACATGAGTCACATTCAATGCTTCACATACTATAGGATTAAGAAAAGAAAATTTGAATTTCATGAAGTTTTGACGAAGTTAAGGTGGTCAAACATACAAGTTTTTATATTTTTTAAAATTTGTAATAAAAAATTCATAATTAATTATTTACTTGGAATTTTTTTTTTTAAAAATATGCATCACATCGAGAAATGAGTCATCTACTTATATCTAAAATCTTATAAAAAATATTATCATTTTATTGTGGTTAGGGTGGTCAGACAAACACCTACTTATTTTTTCCCAAAAATTTATGTACTATTGCATTGAAATTTCAAATTTTCACCAAATAGATATATTTTTTTTTAAAGAAACCTAGTAGTTTAGAAACTACATTCAATTCTCTACAAATTCTATTCTTGAATATTTTTGAAATAAAATAGATAACTTATTTAAATTTTTACATCAAGTTACTTAACTCTGATTATCTTGAATTTTTTGCCACTTAAGGGCCTATTTTTTCCATGATGATCCTGCACATACCCCTTAGGGGATGTACTGTGTCACATCAAACCACCAAGAGGAATGCAATATTGTGAGGTAGATCACACTTATGAAGGACATCACACCTAATGTCATCTTCAAAGTGAAAAATACATCATATAAATGACAACACTACACTAGGAACGAAGAATGCCAATGAAATAATGGTAATGTATGTCCCCCAATTTAAAGGAATTTCTACACATTGTTTTATGAACAATTACTTTAAAGTAGAAGAAGAAAGAAAAAAAGCAAAAAGAAAACAAGACATGAGAGCCAACCTAGAAAGCTCTATGCCAAGTCATATGTTTCAATGTTAGGCTACATCATGTCAAAGGAAATGAAAAGAAAGGGATTATGTCACATGCAAGTCAATCTTAAGACATGTCATCCACATCTCAAGCTGGCTCTTATATGTTCATGAAAGATTAACAAGAAGTCAAAAGATACAACTACAAGTGACATACAAGGGAGAAGGCTATCTAACACTTTGCCCCCCACTTAGTGCAGGACAAGGGTGAGCCTAAAGTGGATAATGGTATGCTACCCCTTGCAATGGATGCAAGACATGCAACAATGAGAATTTTGTTATCTACAACTATTACATGGCAAGGAGCAGCAACTAAGGTTATTTATGTGAATAAGAAAGAGTCCTGGAAGAGTCTTGTGTGATAGTATTGATGTTAAGTGAAGGAGAATAACCAATACCATGATTTGCTCATTTTGTGTTAAGCTCTATAGGGTTGCGGATACCTTGGTCGCAAGCACTGCAAACTTTTCCATTATACCCAAGTTGTTTCATGAAGTGATACCATTTTCCATAGATCTTTTTCATGTCAGGTTCACCAAAATGTGACAGATTTTTGTACCCAAAATGCTTGCTCTTACACTTCTAGGGTTTTTCAACTAAAAGGAGAGAGATTTAGGTCCAAAATGCTTATGTAACACTCAAATTAGGATGTGTGCAATGTGATATGATGTAAATTAACTTAACTAAATGCAATTTACTAATTTGAATGACCGAAAATGAATGCAAAAGTGCAATTACAACTATGTTTGAAAACACATTTTGTAACGCAACAATGAACTAGAAATGAATGCAAAACTTAACAGAAATGAATGAAAATAAAAATGTGCACCTAGAATGTGGATGGAAATTGGAATTTTCTTCTTAAATTCTATTGATGTTCAAATTTAGGCCTGGTGATACTCATTCGCCATTCTAGATGAATCAGTTTGAATTCTACCAAACTATACCAGAGCTCGTTTTAGACAAAAGGGTATCTAGAAATGCAAAAAACCAAAAACTGGCCCTGAAGTGGGACTCATTTTCCACCGATTGGAAATCAGTCCTATTTCAAATTTTTGAATATTCAAATGTTGATTTCAAAGCTTTCGGTTGGCACTTCAGCTTCCTACAGGTGTCCTCTTCTGAAACTATCGTATTCGGGCCTGAAAGTGACTTTTTGTTGATATTTTGAATTGAATGAAGAGAAGAAGACTTGAATTACTTTGAAATGTAATCTTCAATGATTCTCAAGCTTCCAAAGGACCTAAATCTGTATATAAACACAACAAGAAAGATAAAGTGTTGATTGTTAAGGCATGGGGGTTTGCCTTGGTTAAACCCCTTTAGGTAATTAAACTAAAATGATGAAATAATGGAATGAAGCATGAAAAATGGAATATATTACCTTTCCATGATGATAGATCTTGAAATTCTACAACAATACATGTAGAATCAACCCTTGGATCCTTTAGAAAGCTAATTTGAAGACTTCTAACGGAGAAACCCTAAGTTGCTTGACTTGAAATGAAAAATTGATGGATGAATAATGAATGAATATTAATTGAGTTGTTAGATGTAAAATGAGGATAAAAGCACTTATTTAAAGAAAATTGTGCCTTAGCACCTGATTATACCTCATTAGAGGCTGACATATAATGAAAATAAACTTTAAATTTCACTTTTTCTCACTTAAGGGTGAAAATGGCGGGTCAGATAGGACTTATTTGCCACACATGGTGAATGGGTCACACTTGGATGGGACTGATTCACCATGCATGGAAAATGGGTTCCACAGGGGCCATTCCAACACCTAAGAAGCCAAGATATCAGGAAATAAGGTCTAAAATGTCATCTTGTGAGGTGTTTGATCAATTAAATCTTTGAGATGCACAATATGGGTCAATTAGGACCTATTGGTGATTATGTAAATGTTGAATAGGGCTTGGGACACATAAATCAATGTGAAATTGTCATTAAATACGCTTTAAAACACTAAAATTAGGTCCACAGCCTAGAAAAGCATAAAAACCAATGTGAATGTGTAAATTACACTACAACACTAGTTTATCCTCAAATTTAAGTCAAGAACCTTCTAGATTGATGTTATGATGTAGTTAAACACATTTTATAATGTTGAATTAGGAAGAAAAAAGTTAATTAAGTCTAGAAAAGTGTTAAAGTCCTTTGCAAGACATCATTAAAAGCATGTTATTTGATTTGCAAGGGTCCAAGACCTAGTGTGGATGCATAAAATACCTCACAACACTAGATTAGGGCCTCATTAAGTCCATTTAATAATCCATGTCAAGCAAAGGCTCCATTTTTCTAGGGCACATTTAGGCCCCACTTTAGAAAGATGGTGAAACTACTTCAAACTCACCCTAAAGTAGCCATTCAAGAGAGATCTACATGTATGCCAAGCCCCCAAGATACAAAATTATGCAAAGGAAAGATAGAAACAGAGATAAGATGGAAAATATGTACTCACTATGGGGCCACATAACTAGTTGTCCTCAGGGTGAGAAAGCCCAAAGCAAAGGAAAAAGGTGAGAAACATACGCTAGTTGGTATGCACTCACAAACACAAAGGTGGCTATGGGGAAAGGTCATGCCACTAGTTGGGCTTCCACTCAAACATGCCAAAATTATACCTCTTGATAACTTTAACAAGGTGGCACAAAGGAATTGTAAATGTTAAGATTTAAACAATACGACACTACAGGTATGCAAGCTGTGTTATGCAAAGTGGCCAAAAATGCAGAAATGTAAAAATGCAAAATGTAAAAAAGTTAAAGATGTTCGAAGGAGTCTTATTCAGTTTATGTAAGGTCAGTCACTTGGGGAACATTATGTCTAATGTCTCCAAGAGAGGACCAATCAAAGAATAGTATGTTCACAACTTATAGGATGCATTGCATTGCATCAAACAACCAAGAGGAATGCAATATGTTCAGATAGATCACATTTATAAAGGATATCACACCTAATGTCATCCATAAAGTGACAAATGCATCATATAAATGACAACACTACACTAGGAACAAAGAATGCCAATAAAATAATGGTAATGTATGCCCCCCACTTTAAAGGAATTGCTACACATCATTCTATGAGCAATTACTTTAAAGTAGAAGAAGAAAGAGAAAATGCAAAAAGAAAACAAGAAATGAGAGCCAACCTAGAAAGCTCTATGCCAAGTCATATGTTTCGAAGTTGTCTAATTTCTGACTTTTACTTCAAAGAAACAATAAAGCACCAGGCTCTGGTAAAAATGGGAAATTATCATGTTTATAAAATTTGATCAATGAAATACTAAGCAGAACTAGAGTTATTTTGAAGATACAAATTCTTTCGTCTCATGTAGGATTTCAAAATTTTGGTTTTTGGTAATAGAATTAAACATTAAGAACATACTGAAACATCGAAAGACTAGGAAGAAAAAGGGGGATCATACCAAGAGGCCAAGTGAAACTGAGAGGACGATCATCAACCAACCAAGCACCAAAAAAAATAATGCCAAAGCAAGCAAAAACAACAAAATAAGAAGGAAAAGAAAGAAAAGAGGGGTCCACATTTTTCCAAGAAGGGGAAAAATGGGGCATGTTGTGAGACTACACAACAAGAGACAATGAGCCCTGCTAGATCATTGTAAAGGGAAGAATCAAGATTAAGTTGCATAATGGGGATCACTGGATACTACATGAGGTAAGGCACATTCCAAAGTTAAAAAGAAATTTAATTTTAGTAGGGCAACTAGATGACGAAGGTTGTTTTGTTACATTTAGTGATAAAAATTGGAAGGTTACAAAAGATTCCTTAGTGGTAGAAAAAGGTGTGAAAGTAGGCACCTTACATCTTTGTACAGGTCATATCATTCCTTCTACTTTAGCTATTGTAGATAAAAATCAATGTTTAGGAACAATTGTTGCAGTTTAGTAGGTAGAAAAATAGACAGTTGCTATGGATTCTGAATCAACATTGTGGAAAAATAGACTTGGGAATATGAGTGCAAAAGGTATGAAATTACTTCTTTCAAAGCATGTTTTACTAGGTCAAAAATGTGTTAATATGGATTTCTGTGAAAGTTGTGTGTATGAAAAACAAAAGAGAGTTAGTTTTCTCAAGGATGGGAAGCAAAAGAAAGATGAGAAATTGGAGCTTGTACATACAGATGTATGGGTTCTAGCTCAAGTATCTTCTCTTGCTGGCTCTTGGTACTATGCCACTTTTATTAATGATACAACAAGGAAGATATGGATTTATTTCCTTAGGAAGAAATATGATGTATTTGAAACTTTTAAGAAATGGAGAAGCTTGGTTGAGAATGAGAAAAGTTAAAAATTAAAATGTCTTAGATCTGATAATGGTGGTGAGTATTGCAGCAAATATTTTGAAGATTATTGTTCCTTAAATGGTATTCGTAGGCAAAAAATAGTTCCAAGGAATCCACAAGAAAATGGAGTGGCTAAGCACATGAACAAAACAATAATGGAATGTGCATAGACTATGAGATTGCATGTTGGGTTGCCTTTAAACATGTGGGAAGAGGCTACAAATATTGATGTTTATTTAATTAATAGAGGTCCTTTAGTTTCGTTGGGTTGTGGTATTCTAGAGGAAGCATGGACAGGTAAGAAGGTGAGTTATTATTTTCTGACGACCTTTTTTTGTGAAGCATTTGCACATGTAGATTCTAAAAATAGAAACAAGTTGGATGCAAAATCAAAGAAATGTATATTTTTTGGATATGGCATTGATAAATTTGGTTATAGGCTTTGGGATTCTGAAAATCAAAAAATTATGAGAAGCAGGGATGTCATATTCAATGAGAAAGTGTTGTACAAATATCAGTTGCACCAACATGAGAAGAAAGAAAATGATTATTTAGTGTTGGATGATACACCAAATAGTGATGTTCCAGTGGTTCCTCATGCTCAACAACAACAACAACAATAAATACCACAAACTCCAATGAATGTTAGACGATCTTCAAGGATAAGTAGACCTCTAGAAATATTTTCTTCCTCTTTGTATTCTATCTTGTTAACAGATGCTGGTGAACTTGAAGCGTATGATGAAGCTATGCAGGTGGATACAAAGGTTCAGTGGGAGCATGCAATGGAAGAAGAAATGGACTTCATGCTGAAAAATGAGAATTGTGAATTATGCAAGTTGCCTGTAAGTAAAAAAGATTTACCAAACAAATGGGTTTATAGGATGAAAGAGGAAGATGGAGGTAAGAAAAAATTTAAAGCCAGGTTAGTTGTAAAATAATTTGCACAAAAAAAGGGCATTGATTTTGCTTAGATTTTTTCTCCAATTGTTAAGATGAATTATATTCGTACTGTTTTAAGTATTGTGGTTGTTGAAGATTTGCATTTGGAACAACTAGATGTGAGAAATTCCTTTCTTCACGGTGATTTGGAGGAGGAGATTCATATGGAACAACCCTAGGGATTTGAAGTCAAAGGAAAGGAGAAATTGGTGTGTAGATTGAAGAAGAGTTTATATGGCTTGAAACAAACACCTCAACAATGGTACTTGAAATTTGATAGTTTTATGGCTGAGCAAGGCTACAATAGTTGTAATTCTAACCATTGTGTTTATTTTAAGAGGTTAGATAATGATAGCTATGCTATTTTATGTTTATATGTTCATGACATTCTTGTAGCAGGGTCTAACATGGATCACATAAGTGATTTAAAACAACAGTTAGCAAAATCATTTTCTATGAAGGATTTGGGGCCAACAAAATAAATTCGTGGTATGAGAATTTGTAGAGATAGGAAGAGAATAAAAATGACTCTATCTCAGGTTAGTTGTAATGCCCTACCGCGCGAACCCCAAAGGACAACAAAACACCACACAATTTTTTTTATTTTTTTGAAAGTGAAACATAACATAAGATGAACATGAACATATATTACATATAAGCAATTATAAAATTACCATGACCATTATGTCCTCTGGGGTACACATGATGGCATCACAGAAACCTAAAACTAAAACCATAACGTTAACAAATGAATCAAGATTACATAAAGATAACATATGACCATTGATGATCAAAGGAAATATAAAGGATGCATACATCATTCTATTACATTTCAATTTGTAGTTCAACATTACAATGGTGGAGCATATCTCCACAAATACAGCACATCATGGACGCAATAATACATTACAATTGTTTGAGGATTACATTACATCACTTCAGGAGTACATATGCGTCCTGTCGTGCAGAGGAAATGATACATCAAATACAAAAAAATGATACATCAAAGAATAATAAGATACAAAGTGAAAAGTAGTCCTCAACCAAGTGAATCTCTGGAAACTCTGTATCCACTTTTGCATCATGAACACAACCTGGGAACCCAATGGGGTGCATAGCACGTTCCACCCGACCACGTGGACCCGAAAGTCCAACCCCCGTGCTAGGAGTTGACAAGAAAGATCCCCATTCCTCAACCAAAATAGTCAAATGAACCAAAAAAAAATCAAACTCCACAACAAGGATACGACATAAGGTAACAAATCACAACATTTCCATCACTTAGCCAAAACAAAATAATGAAAATTCCAACAAATCCAAATGTCAAGATTATAGCTCAACACTAAATAACCATAAGAGATGCCAACAACAATAGGATCCAAGCCTCCAAATAAAATTGCAATATCAACCAACAATAAATATCAAGGGCACCTTTCATTAACATCAATCAAGTTGCCATGAGGCATGTATGCAACAATAAGAGATAGAACTCGGAGGATTCAACAACAATCACCAAAAACTAATTGCCTCAACAACATCAACAATTCAAACAACACTCCCAAAGGCAACCAAGCAAGAGAAAATAAACGGGTACTGTAGGAGAGTGTCATCGCATGGCCTTACATGGATTTTCCAAGCAACCTATCACAAGGTACCACCTCCATCTATGGTTATCCAGGCTGCCTATCTCAAGGCAACTACTCCATAGGGTGACTCATGTGGAACCACTTACCTTTCGTGAGGACAAGGCAGTGATCTTACCAACCAAGTCTTCTCATCCCATCCTTAGTCTGTGAAAGCACTAACGGTATGGGTGAGGCTCATAATTAATCTTGTTTAGTGTTTATCTACCCAACCTACTAGTTAATTAATTACATTATCACTTGATTAAGAAACTCTTCCATGGGTTACCCAAATAGCCCCTTTGTGTGCCAGCCCCCATGAAGAGCCACTCTCCCTACGGGTACCAAATCAAAACATACAAGGGGTGTACCTCATCTCTCATAAAAATCAAGGAGTACATATCACACAACATGCGAGGCAATAATCATCTCGCAAATCCATTCCATATCACTGAAACAAGAACAAGGAGGTACCACCCACCACATCAAAATTCAACACCATAGTACAAAGTAATACTCACAAGCTCAAAATCCGATATAAGAGCAATAAATCCCAACAGAATAACTGTGGAAAAATCAACATAAGTCAAATTCCTCCATTGCCTCTGGAAGCCAAAATTACCATAAATCCACAACCTTCTATTGAAGGCAATTCAAATATATCAAGTTCCCAACCATTTCAAATATGACCAGAAGAAAGAAAATGCAACAAAGTCTCCTCAATCAGAATTAACACAATAAGGAAGACTATCATCAATGACCCCACCAAAAGACTATATAAGTTTCATAATCATAAATCAAAAGGAGTAGAATAAAAGTGGCCTCATCATAAAGAGATCATCAGATTCAACCGAAGCAAACATAATCAATTTCGACACAAATTCAACTGGGTGTCCAAGGGAGACCTCTATTTCTCCTCTCAAGCTACCCTTGCAGTATGGCAACTAATCACCCTTGACAAAGACAATAATTATGACAACAACAATAATCAACGATACACAATCTCGATTCAAAGATCAATCCAATCAATGATGATAACCATTAAAATAATATTTAAATATATATATGAAAACATTCATAATCATAAAGACTAATAGACAATCGATTTACATTTCATTCATTTATTCACTATCTAAATTAAAAGAATTCAACTTTAACAAAATTTATCAAGTTCATTTTGAATAAGTCATCTAACTTCTTAACATACTTTAATCACTCTCATAACTATAGAACAGTTCAGAAAATGATCAATAAATATAAGAGAATCCATTTCATATAATTATCATAATCAATTAGTTTCTATAGATACAAATTTTCGCAATCTATAAACATACTAAATACACAAGGGGCTTACAATTTGATAAATAGCCACTTGTAAATGAAATCAACAAGCAATAGATAACAATTAATACTCTTATCATTTAATTACTCAACTAGATAATAATTAATACTCCTATCATTTAATTACTCAACTATACTTACACCTCACATAACAAAATTAATATCTATGTAATTTCAACATTTAATTACGATTTCTAGAATTCTCTTCATTACATTATTCTCAATAATTAACTTATTAAACTTAGTGTAATGATCATATAAATCTTTGTGTCTAAAATTAACATTTTGTTTACTAAAATTTACCTATGACATTCATAATTTATATCTCATGGTCTTGATATCGTTGACAATTTCTTAATATTGGTATTATTATTATTCGCTTTATATTTTTTTTGCCATTATCAATTATTGGTTATACTAAATAGCTCTATTTAATATTACCGCAATTCTTACTAAAATCTCCTATGCCCATCTAATATTTCCTATGATTGCTTACATTTCTATTCCAAACTACCCTTTTGAACATATATAACATGTTAGGGCATTATGATCAATTAAGTAACAACATTGACAACATAATTCAATTATTATTATTATCTACAATTGTCAATATTGCTAATATTAAAAATATTTCCACCAATAATATTATCGTTAGTGAAAATCCTATTGCTTAATGTTATGGCTATATTTAAAATATTTCCTCCAGGTTGTGGGGTCACACACTAATATTTTCTATAATTTAATAATGAAACATAAAAATGTAATATCATCTTTCTCAAACTTAAATATAAAATCTTAGTTAATAACAAATAACATTTTACCCAAAATTTACTGATGAAATAATTAATAATTTAACATCCCTCAATATATTACTACTTAATTAGTTTTGAATTTACTAACTTAAATAGTGAAATGATATCTATATATATATGTTTAAAATAATCATTAACTTTTGATCTACTTTACTACCCAAGTTAATATTTTAATAACTTTATAAGATAGTGGGGCTCCTTCAAGATTATTTTATGATGGAATCTAAACATGTAAATGTTTATTTTATTCCTTACTTTTAGGCTAATTTTAAGGGAATTAGTTCCCCTTCCCTTCCACGTATACCTCCTAATTTTTTTTGTCTTACATGAATTCTCTTTCCCTTGCGTGGCCATGTGAAATAAGTGCAGGCTAGCATTTATTTTTATTTTTGTTTATTTCTTATCCTATCTAAAGCCCTTAAGCATTTCCCTATACGTGGGAGGGAAAGAATTAATATTATAATTTTATCATAGACATGTATGCTTAAGAAGAAAGGCATAATGTTCAAAGCCTAAATGTGCTCGATACTAATAAATAGGATTCTGGCTGTAATTTACATTTTAGTGAACATTCACTAAAACCCTCGCTGAAGCTTTAACTTCATGCGCAGCTCGCTCGAAGGAGAAGTGAAAGGCGATGCCAGTGAGGCAGGGTTGGAGGAGCGGAACCCCAGAGTAGCCGGAAAAGCAGTAAATACAATGGAAACATTTGAGATTTACTTTTATCGTTCTACATTGAAAAGAAAGCCAAGAATGATGAACGACTGAGATTCGTTTTAGTCATCAGGCATTGATACGGATGCATGACAGCCGTTGCTATGCTTTCCAACCCACCGAACGCCCAACCCTAGTACCTAATGTTTTCTGGTTCCCGCAGTCAGGCAAGTTTAGAGGATGAGGGTTGCACATACTTCACACACCAGCAATGCATTCAAAAGGTGGGCGCACAGACAAGGCATATAAACTGTTTGACAGAATGCCTGAAGGAAATGTGATCTCAGAGAATACAAGATTACAAGATATGCACAAAATGCATTTGTTGAAAGGCTTTAAATTTTTTTATTTTTATTTTTAAGCAAATGCAATCGGCAGGTGTAAGCTGAATGCCACATTTTTGCCAACCTTCTGCCTTCCAATGCTCAATGGACATTTTAAAAATAGGGTCAAGACTTCAATCAAAGAGTAAAAGGATAGGGGGAAATTAAGCGATATCTGGATGTAGTTGGATTAAAGGCCATAATTTGGTACATACTTTCTGCGTATGAGACAACTACACTCACAAAAACAACAGATTTGTGGAAGGTTGAAGAAATTGGTTGAGTTGCAGATTATGAAACCCCATCGAAATAGAATTTTAAAAAAAATCCAGTGAGGCGAATCAAACCCAACCTCCCTACCAGCTATTGCTTCAATCTATTCACAATAAACGAATTACAGTTCTAAAATATCTGGGTTAAGAGCTACTAGATTCTTGAACTTTCTAGAAGACTTTTGTAGCCTTTAAATGGAAATATTGGTTGTAAAAAAAAAAAAAAGATAAATTATACATTCTATATTAAGTACACTGATATAAATTTAACTGCCATAATGTCAAAACCTAAATGGCAGTAATTTTCATTTTAATAAACATACTCTAATCCTTCGTAGAAAACTTATTCCAGGCTACAGCCCGCCAAATTGGAGAATTGAAAGGTTAGTACCAGGGGAAAGAGTTTACAGAAAGTATTACACAACACTACCATGGCAGATTTAAAACAGATTCAACAGCTTACATGCCCCATTCATAATATAGAAACAGCCATAGATAAATCCACAAATCAATGTCTTCATTTGACAGATAAGAGCAGAATGGTTTTAGAATGAAATAAAACTCAGTCAAGAGTGATCCAGCCATGTAGAGATTAATAATAAGACCATGGCAAGTGACATACCTCAAGATTATGGGCGAATTGTGGTGTACCTATTTAAGTTCCTCTATCTATGCCTTCATCCTCTCCTGGTAATTGGGTATGGAGGATGTGAACACATAGGCCTGGCACATGAACTATTTTGACCAGTTTTCCTCTAGCAGATGTGGTATTTCCCCAAAAAAAAGATGCAAAAAAAAGGAAGAAATGCATGCAAAATAATGATGCCAAGACAAGGCACGCGGAATGCTTGACATAATCCTCCAGTGGTCCCTCTCCCAGGGAGATAAGCATGCAAAAATATGGAAGCTTAGGCAAGGCATGTGTACAGTTTGACAGATGCCTACAGGCACGTGGCCCCCAAGGAATGCCACCTGAAGAACAATGTCCTAACTCTTTTCTACTAGTGCTTTAGCTTAATATTTTCTAACTCTATTTTATATAAACTTTAATCTCCTCTTAGTACATAAATACTATTTTCTTTAATTTAAAATTAAATTATTTCTCAATCAATTAATTAAAATCTAGGGACAATAATATTCATTTTTTTTAATTTTCAATTATTAATTCATTTGAACACATTATTTGATTTAACAATACATATAATGTCATTTCATAAACGAAATTTAGTTAATTATCAATTCAAGTTACCTTTTAATCTATATTAATTTAATTAAATTGATTAATCAAGGTTAATCTAAATATTAACTTTACCACATAATTATGAAATCAAATTAAGTAATATAATCACGGAGTCAATAAGACGTTGCAATTCAATCAACCATACTTACTCAAACGTCACAAAGGGGCCAAAAGCGGAGGGTCGCTACATTAGTTATGTTGAAAAGGTGTTGTAGAGATTCCACATGGAGAATGCAAAAGTTGTTAGCACATCTTTGCCTAGTCATTTGAAATTGACTAAGGAGATGTGTCCAAAGACACAAGAGGAGGAAGATAAAATGTCAAAGGTACCATATGCTTCAGCTATAGGAAGTTTAATGTATGCCATGGTATGCACGAGACCAGATATTTCCCATGTTGTTGGAGTCATCAGAAGGTATATGATTAATTCCAGATTGGAGCATTGGAATGCATTAAAATGGGTTCTCAGGTATTTGATAGGTACATCTAATAAATGTTTATGTTTTGGGGGCTCTAATACTGATTTAGCAGGTTGTGTAGACTTAGATTTGGCAAGGGATATTGATACCAGGAGGAGTACTATAGGTTATTTCTTTATTGTAAGTGGGACAACAATAAGTTGGATCTCACAGTTGAAAAAGTTGGTTGCTTTATCTACCACAAAGGCAGAGTATGTAGTTGTAACAAAGGAAAGCAAGGAGATGATATGGTTGCCCTCTTTCATGGAAGAATTAGGAAAACAATAGGCCACCAGTTATTTGTTTACAGATAGTCAAAGTTCCATACATCTTGCAAATAATTATTCCTTGCATTCAAAGACCAAACACATACAGTTGAGGTATCACTTCATTCAATCGGTGTTGGATGATGGACAATTAAGGCTAGAAAAGATACATACAGATGAGAATCTAGCGAATATGTTTACTGTGTCATAGAAAAATGGCCCTTTGCTTGATATGGATTATTAAATGGACTTAATGAGGCCCTAATCTAGTGTTGTAAGGTATTTTATGTGTCCACAGTAGGTCTTGGACCCTTGCAAATCAAATAACATGCTTTCAACGACGTCTTGTAAAGGTGTTGTAAAGTCTTGTAAAGGACTTTCACACTTCTCTAGACTTAATTAACTTATTCCTTCCTAATTCAAAATTATAAAATGTGTTTAACTACACTACAATAATATAGAAGTTTATTGACTTAAATTTAATGATAAACTAGTGTTGTAGTGTGATTTACACATTCAAAATGGTTTTTGTCCCTTTCTAGACTATGTGGACCTAATTTTAGTGTTGAAAAGTGTATTTAATGACACTTTCACATTGATTTATGTGTCCCAAGCCCCATTCAACATTTACATCATCACTAATAGGTCTTAATTGACCCATATTGTGCATCTCGAGGCTTGAATTGATCAAACACTTGACAAGATGGCATTTTAGACATTATTTCCTAATTCCTTGGCTTCTTAGGTGTTCGAATGGTCCTTGTGGGACCCATTGACCATGCATGGTGAATCAGTCCCATCCAGGTGGGACCCATTCACCATGTGTGGCAAATGAGTCCTATTTGGCCCCCCATTTTGACCCTTAAGCAAAAATAAGTGAAATTTAAAGATTATTTTCACTACATGTCGGCATGTGATGAGGGATAATCAGGTACTAAGGCACGATTATCTATAAATAAGTGTTTTAATCCTCATTTTGCATCTCAAAAGTTAATTCATATTCATTCTTCAGTATTCATCCATCAATTTTTCATTTCAAGTCAAGCAACTTAGGGTTTCTCCATTAGAAGTCTTCAAGTTAGCTTTCTAAAGCATCCAAGGGCTGATTCTACATGTATTGCTATAGAATTTCAAGATCTATCATCATGGAAAGGTAATATATTCCATTTTTGATGCTTCATTCCATTATTTCATCATTTTGGTTTAATTACCTAAAAGGGGTTTGACCAAGGCAAACCCCCATGCCTTAACAATCAACAATTTCTCTTTCTTGTTATGTTTGTATGCAAATTTGGGTCCTTTGGAAGCTTGAGAATCATTGAAGATTGCATTTCAAAGTAATTCAAGTCTTTTTCTCTTCATTCAAGTCAAAATATCAACAAAAAGTCACTTTTAGGCCTGAATATGACAGTTTCAGGAGCAGACACCTGTAGGAAGCCAAAGTGTAGAATGAAAGCTTTGAAATCAACCTTTGAACATTTAGAAATTCAAAAGTGCACTGATTCACCATGGGTGGAAAATGAGTCCCACTCCAGGGTCTATTTTTGTTTTTCTACATTTCTGGATACCCTTTTGTCTGAAATGGGTTTTGGTATAGTTTGATAGAACTGGGACTGAATCGCCCAGAATGGCGAATGAGTGCCACCAGACCCAAATTTTAGCATCATTAGCATTTCAGAATCAATTCCCAATCTCCATCCATATTCTAGGTGCACATTTTCAGTTTCATTCATTTCTGTTAAGTTTTGCATTCATTTCTAGTTCATTGTTGCATTACACAATGTGTTTTCAAACATAGTTATAATTGCACTTTTGCATTCATTTTTTATTATTTAGATTAGTCAATTGCATTTAGTTAAATTCATTTACATCATATCACATTGCACAAATCATAATTTGAGTTTTACATAAGCATTTTGGACCTAAATCTCTCTCATTTTTGGTGAAAACCCCTACAAGTGTAAGAGCAAGCATTTTGGGTCTAAAAATCTGTCACATTTTGGTGAACTTGATGTTAAAAAGATATATGGAAAAGGGTATGACTTCATGAAACAACTTGGGTATAATGGAAAAGGTTTTGGTGCTCGCGAGCAAGGTATTCACAACCGTATAGAGCTTAACACACAACAAACAACTCATGGTCTTGGTTATTTTCCTTCCCTCAACATCAATACTATCACACAAGACTCTTCCAAGACTCTTTCTTATTCACTAAATAACCTTCATTTCTTCTCCTTGCCATGTAATAGTTGTAGATAATCAAATTCTCACTACTTCATGTCTTGCATCCATTGTAAGGGGCAACATACCATCATCCACTTTAGGCTCACCCCTGTCTTGAACTAATTGGGGGGAAAATGGTTAGACAACCTTCTCCCTTGTATGTCACTTTTCATTATCTCTTTTGAATACCTATTAATGTTTCATGAACATATAAGAGCCAACTTGATATGTGGACAACATGTCTTAAGATTGAATCACATGTGACATAATCTCTTTCTTTTCATTTCCTTTGACATGACGCAACCCAGTCTGCTTTGAAATTTTGTTAAGAATATCTTTTAGTTTCATTTTTTGGTCTTTCTCTTGTTCCAATGTTTTTTTCTTTTTCTCTTTTCCAAGAAGTATTTCCTAGATCCCGGTGTTATGCGACTCTCTTTCAAAGGAATTATCAAAATCATCAACTCTAGTGGTCATCATTAATTTCATATCTTTAATGGTGTATACCTTATATAAAATTAGTGTGACATATAACTGCCACGTATAATCACCGCACTGTCTTTCTTCTCAAATAGTGAGTCAGCTCAAAAATCTAGGTGTTCGTGATTTGAACCATAATCTATAATGATTGCAACTTTATTATAGGAATTAATGCCAAATAACAGGTAATTAATGCAAGTGGCAAACTACCTATGTACTTGGCATCACCTCGATCATGCAATTTCCTTTACAACACTCCACTTCACATCATATTACAAATTTGATAAAGACATTGAATTCATGAAGCTACTTTGGCACACAAAGAGAGGTAAAATTTTGAGAAACTAAGTCACAGATCCAAAGGGTTTTGAAGTTGTATTATGAAGAATCACGATTTTTAACCAAAACTAGGTATATTCGGAATAACTGATTTATTGATAAGAGTTTCTCAAGCTAAAAATCTTTCATAATGGTATTTTCTCATTTTGAAATTGGAATGTTAATTTTTCCCTGAGTTGTTAAATTTGATCAAAGAATGAATTGAAAATTTTATGAAACATAATTTTTGGTTAAATTTAACCCTAACTCACACACAGACAAATATTTTAAAAATTGCAAAGCACATTATATCCAAAATGAGCACTTCTGATGCAAGAGCAGAAGATGAATTCAAGTACTACAATTCACAGGAAGTACCCATTAATGTGGTGGTCACAGATACCCACATGGGATGGTCTTCTGACATTGAAATCCATTCACGACTGTTACAGGAGAATGCTACCCAATGCACCAAAAATGTTGTATCCAATGGGTTACTTCCTGCAGAAGGGTTTCTGTCAGCAATGGAAGCTCCAGAATTAGTCATATAATGCATAAACTATTATAATCTAGTCAAAAGGATTGTTGAAAAGGAAGGAAGAAACTATGCAAACTTGTCTCAAAAGGGAATTTTGTGTACATTTGGTCTCCCCTCCGACACAAAAATGTTCAATGTTGACCTGAAAGCCAAGGGCAATACATATCAAAGCATTGAAGAGTGTAACAAAGAAAATATGAGCCCACAATGGTCCAAACAACCAACCACACCATAGACTAATATAATTCAGAGGTCTATGTTTAAACAAGAGATACAAGACGTAATAACTTTGTTGAGCAGAGTAGCTAGTTTGAGAGATGCAAGCAAATTTGAACCCTAGATGTTCATGATTATATCTCAAATGATAGAAGGTCCTATAGAGTTGCATTGGGGAAAATTTATAAGTGATAGGCTACATGAACAAATTACTACATTCCCCAAGACCAGATGCTTCTACATGTCATCATATGTTATTTACTCCTATGTTATGAGAGCCAGTAAACAAGGATTAAAACAGATTTGTACTCTAGGCACACAAGTTGGCAATAGTTGGATATATGCACATTTACCCCAAATCACTATTTAGGGGTATAAAGGCAATTATAATAATGTTAATGATTTTTCCTCCATGAAACTAGTGAGAACAATGGAAGGTGATAAATCTAAGAGATTATCCTTAGAAGAACAAAGTGCCATTCGGCCTATGGGAGGCTGGTATATACAGTTCCCAACCTAGTTCTACATCAAAGTGGAGGGATTTTCTAGACACCCATTCATGTTGTCCAGGTATCCTACATATAAAATTTCTTTATTGGAATTAGTGAGACAGTTTAAACCATCTTAGGCTCTCTATAGCCATGCTCGCAAGAAGGCCTCTTTTAAATTTCCCATCATGAAATAGGGAATTACAAGTGTGGTGCAATCAATGTAACTGATCTATGTGAGGAGGAATTGAGGACCTACCATTTTGAATAATTTCCACTCTAGAGAGTGTATTATGATATTGAAGGAAATATTGCCAAAAATATAGCTATTTTTCATGCTCATGTACCTCATTTAGAAGATTATTGGCTTAACTATGAAGATGAACATGTGGTCAGAAGGAAAAAGTATGAAATAATGACTTTAGAGTTTGCTCAAATGCTCAAGCTCTATGACATCCCAGACCAATTGGAAGAAGATGATGGCCAGGTGTTGAATCAGTTTTACAATGATGACGGGGTATATGATGAACCCATTCTAGACCCAGGCTTTGATAATGAAGACATGACATCAATTGATGATTTTACTAGGCCAGTCCTAAGGTATACTCAACACTGGATTGATGATTTTTGCAAAAGTTTAAGAGAAATAGGAATTGAACCCACCTAATCAGAAGATAAAAGAAGAAAAAAAAGAGATGAAATGGCTTTTGAGAGTAGAGAGCCTACCAAGAAGAAAAGAATGACTAGTAAGGTTACTCCAAGTCTTAGAATTGAAGAAAGAACACTTGAAGCAATAAGATAGGAAGTTCCCATCAAATTATCAGAAAAAATAGAAAAAAGAAAAGAAAGGTAAAGACAAATAAAAAATAAGACATAAAGGTGCATCTTCTTCTACAACCAAACCCATAACTAGAATAACTATTGATGAAGGAACAACAGTAACAAGGAATGTCACTACACAAACCAAGTCTGCCTCTCAAAAAGGTACAACATTATTCACTTCTCCCCCTTCTGTTAATATGGCTAGTATGAAGCAAGCACTGGGTGGTTCTCGTGTGCCTTTAGAGGAAATTTTTGAGGAATATAAAGCTTTCAAGGAATGGATAGAAAGGATAAATTGAGATTCTATTCAATTTTTGATGAGGGAGGTCATCGATAAAATAATATAGTGCATAAATGTTATAGCCAAATATGAAGCAGACAAAGCACATAAAAATGATGTTATACTTCAAGTAACTAAAGAATATACCAAGCTCAAGCTTACTTCGAGAGCAATACCAAGGATTTCAAAGGAACACATGCACCAAATATTAAGAGCTTTCTAAGGATACCAATTAAAGAAAGGAGGAAGCCCGGAACCAGAGCCATAAGTGAATATGGAAAGAACCGGATACTGGATATCAGAAGTGTAATGGAATTTTTATTTTTTATTTTTAATTTGCAGGTTGATCCTGGTCCTTCTAGGTTTTTTCATTTTGTATTTCAAAAGAAGCTTGTAGTCTTGATGGAGATAAAGTGTTCATGCTGAAGTATGGAGAAAATAATTGCTATGGACAAAGTCAAAGCTTTGAATTATTCTAGAATATTCTTGATGATAGTTGGCAAATGCCATGTGACAAATTTTAATTTCTTGTTTTTGGTTTCTCTAAGATACTTTTAAGTTGAACTTATGGGTGCCTTGTTTCTATAAAGGGCCATCTCCTCCCACACTTTTATTTTAAGTTCAATTTTTTTTGATATCGGAGGAGTAAAAACTTCTTTTAAGTTTTGTTCTTTTATCTTGTTTTTTGAACCATTCTGACATAAAACTTTGTATGAACATAGATATTAATTGATATCAGAGCTTTATGCACAACTACCTATCTAAGTATCTTTTGTAGTTGGTTTTGTACATTCAACTAAACAATATTGTATGTTGTGCCATTTAATGGTGCATACATAATCTATTTAGTGTCAATAAATGAAAACCCCCTCTTTAAAAGCTTGCAACGTTTTATATGTAGTTGTGAAGCAATCTGGTGAAATATAAAGCAATTTTCTCTATTTTGAATAATTCTTTGGGGCATCCATGGAGAATAACCAGGAGAAACTTTTATTTTTCATTATATTTTTTATGTTTTACTTTAAATTAAATGTTTAATATTTTGAAAATGTTCAAAAAAAACAAAATATAAGTGAATGGAAATATTTTTATTGAAAATATTTTATTTTCCATTGAATTGTTGAAAGCTTAATGCTAAATATACTCAAGAGATAGCAATAATTTGTGTTATTCATGAAATATTATGCTAAATCTTTCAATTTCATGATGTCATTTGATGATGAAATAAAGTATTATGTGAAATGTTAGTAATTATTGACAAACATGGAAATAATTGTAGCCCCTTTAAATTAACAAAAAATTGTCACATCACTACCCGAGAGTGACCATAGTGCAACCATGACCTAGTTATCAAAGACCTCAAATTAAACAAAAGTCAATCTTTGCTCTGTAAATGAAAAATTCTCCCTTAGGTTGTCTTTGTTTCATATCTTTCAAGAAAGACAGGCTCTTTGAGGTATTGTCTATGGAGATTTGATTCAACCTTTTTACTATGAGTAAAACTATCATCAACAAGAACTGGTGCTAGAATGGGGCCCTATTGTTGTTATTTTTGGTTTTGTTAAGTCTTAGGCTAGATTTTTGTAGAACCACTAGATCCTAGTCTAGTTATCCTCAGGTCACCTTAGTTGAGCTTAGTGGTCGAACATTGTCCATACCTCAAAATTCTACAAGTTCAAGTGAAAGTCCAAATATTCCAACCATTGTTACACTATCACCTCCTATAGTGATGGCATTCTTTAATGTGGAATCACCGATTTAATTTTTCGTATATAATGATTTTCCCAAGAATCCTAACAAGTTGTGTCCTAAGTATTATTTCCATAAAGATGTTGAGGAAGATATCAGTATATTCAAAGATACATGTTTTCAAGCAAGAATTCAATATGAAGATGTTGTGTCTTGATTGTTCCCATATACTTTGAGTAATGAAGTTTACTAGTCGTATATTAATCTTCCTCATAATGCCATCAGATCATGGCAAGACATGGAAACTCAAACTTTAGCTAGGTTTAGAACACCTACTGCTCCTCCCTTGCCATATCATCAATTCACTCAAATAAAGATGTTCTAGGGAGAGCCTATAATTTCTTTTAACGACATATTTCAAAAGGCTTATTCAAGATTACAAGCACCTTATGTAGTGGATAATTTGTTTGCTATCACAGTTTATTAAACAACAGTAGATCCTTTGACTACTATGTTTGTGAAGCGAAGAGCTAATCTTCCCACTACTATACCAGAAGCCTATGTTGAAGCCATAAGTGTGAATTTAGAAATGAAAACTTTTGGAAATGGATCATCTGCAAATGGAAAAAAATAAATAAGTATTTACCCTACCCCAAATATGAATGGAGTCCCTATAGTTCATCCCATGTCTCTTAATGTTTATCATGCAGTGTTCCAGAATGGGACATTTCCTCAAAATACTCTTTTTCAACCAAGAAATAGACAAGCTTTAGTCCCTCACCCTAGTCCAGATATTATAGAGCTACGTCCTAATGGAAATTATTTTTTCTCACAAACTCAAGAAAATCAAAACGTCAATTTTTTTGAGGAAAAGGAAGACATGAACAACTCAACTCAAAAGATTGACTAAAGAAGTTACACAATTAAGAAATCAAAATATCTATTCTCAAAACAATAATTCAAATTCTCAAAATCAAATCTATAATGCTTGCAGGCCATCTAGACCATGGAATACACAACCTAATAATGGGGGAGTGTCAACACCATTAGATAATCCTGATTCAACTGATGAAAATTTTACATCAAAAGTGAACCTAGCTAATCTTGCAATGAAAAATTGGTGTAGAATTCATAATACAAATTCTCATTCTAAA
This sequence comes from Sequoia sempervirens, assembly GCA_007258455.2. Classification (NCBI taxonomy): domain Eukaryota; kingdom Viridiplantae; phylum Streptophyta; class Pinopsida; order Cupressales; family Cupressaceae; genus Sequoia; species Sequoia sempervirens. The sequence continues at coordinate 841,358,451 of VDFB02281492.1, read as the reverse complement.
TTCGACTTTTCACAATTCAAAATCACTTTAGATATTTTCCTTGCTGCTACTCATTATAATGAGCATTGTGACTCTTAACCTCCTAAAGGAAATGAATTAGTTCCAGTAGGATATGACTCTGCCTTAGCCCTGGAAAGTTATGAATGTTTCAAATTACCTTCAACTATCACAATTCATGCTCATAGATATGAAGCTGATGATTCAACTATGACTTTGGAGACATACACTTTCCCTTATCAGGGTGAAAATGAGCCTATGGAATAAATCAATGAAATACACGCTTTTCGACAATATCAGAAGGGACATAATTACAACACAAGGAATAACGCTAACAATGGAGGTAAATTCAATGGACCTTTAACAATGTCTATTTTGTTGAATAACTTTAATACTCCACCTAATGATAAATCAAGCAATAATCTTTAGTTACCTAAAGTGACCTCTCATTACATTTAATCAAATGTTTCAAAAAGTGAAAAGCTAGATCCTGTTGATCAAAACAATTTGAATAATTACTTAGCGGAAGAAATCAAGAAAGTATAGACTACGCTTTCTTTGTCATAACTACTTAAAACACCTATGATCAAGAAATATTTTTTAAATACTTTGGAATATTTTCGAAAAGAAAGAAAATCCAAGGACGTTCAAGTGAAAGATAAGAACATTGTTCCCATAGTTGATGCACAAGTAGCCTTTTATAAAGGAAAGCTAGAGTCCCCACCATTTTTGCTCACTTTGAGAATATTTGGTAAGAACCTTCATAATTTCTTAGTAGACTCTGGAGCTTCTAATAACATGATATCATTATCCATATGTCAAACATTGGGGTTAACTCCTGCAAATTCTATAAAAAAAGTCACTCAAATTGACAAGACAGAGGTAAATGTGATAGGAGAGTTCACTAATATCCACATGGAATTGGCTTATGACCCTAGAATCTAGTATTACATATACATTCAAGTCATGGAAATACCTAATACTTATGGTATTATTTTAAGTAGAGAATGGTCTAAAAAATTAAATGGATACATGTCTACTCACTTCTCACACATGTGGTTACCATGGAAAGGAGTTCCTAATCAAATAAGGATTGAAAGAGAACCTGGTATGAAATACATAATCACATATTAAAATTAGAAAAATGAAGTTCTATATATGGATGTAGAACCAGGAGTTTATAAAGTACATAATTCAGGAGTTCAAATTGAAGAAGTTTTCACTTGTGATGTTGAGAAATCTAACGAGTTATTTCCTCAAACATATGTTTTAATTGAATCAAATTGTGACTCCTATGAGGAGCAGAATAATCCTTATGATAAATTTCAAAAGACTATTATTTCAAAAGCTCGAAAGAATAATAAAAGTAAAATTTCACTAAAAAGTTTGTTATTGTAGGACTGGTGTTGATTGCATAATGTTGTACATTTAGAGAGCAACTGTATGATGTGTCTAGAGGTAATCCAGAGAATTGAGAGCTGATGTTGTCCAAAACATGATGATGTTGCAAGAATAGAACCACAATCACATAAAAACAAAGATCAAAACATACAAAATGAAAAGATTTGTATGACGACATAAAAAAATGGTAAAATATTGAATATAGATGATCAAGCTTGGATTCTCAAATTTGATGGATCAAAATCAAAACAAGGAATTGGAATTGGAGTGGAACTTATCAACTTGCAAGGTAAGTCCTTTAGAACTTGCTGCATATTGATTGCAATTTCAATGTACTAACAATGTGGTAGAATACAAAGCTCTTATACATGGATTGATCCTAGCAATCAAGAAAAAGGTTAGAATCCCCAAAGTGTTTGGTGATTCATAATTGGTAGTTAAACAAGTCCAAAAGAAATATATTTTCCACTACAAAATATTATCTAATTATCGACACCGAGTGTGAGACCTGATCGAAGAGTTCGATTCACTTAATATTACTCATATCCCAAGAAGATTTAATTAGAGCCGATACTCTAGCTACTTCTACTAGTACTTTGGAACCTTCAAAGACTTTAGATTTAAAAAGATTCATAGTTAAATTAGTACAATTACATTCAGTTCCTGATAATGTTACTAATCTACAAGTGTTTGAAGATGACAAGCACATATTGGAATTCATTACTAATTTTGGTATGTTCAAAGCACAAATTATTGAAGAGATAGATCACCCTCATAGAAAAATTCAAGATGAAGAATTGACTCAAGTCAAAGATAATAATATTCTGAAAGGAATAATTAAGTTAGAACGATTGTTCAATATTGATCAAATAGTCAAATAGAAAGATTTACCTCAAACTGAAGGGGGATTATCTGAGTTATATAATTTGAATACTGAAGAAGATCCTAAGAATATACCCATAGGGAAGGTTTGTACTAAAGAAGAGAATAAATATTTCTTAGGCACTTAAAGATTACACTTCCATCATTACGCATACTATACCATTGAAGCCTGATGTGAAACCTTTTTGATAGAAACAACGTCCAGTCAATGCACTTTCAGAGCCTTTAATCTAAAAGGAAGCTCAATTTTTTTTGTTAGCCAAGATAATTTTTCCAATAAGACATTCAACTTGGGTGGAAAATTTAGTCCTTGTAAGGAAAAAGAATGGAGACATACGATTGTGTGTAGATTTTTGGAATCTTAATAGAGCATCTGAAAAAGACAATTATCCACTACCCTCACTTGAAGAAGTGTTACATATAGTCAATGGTTCGCAAATGATGTTCTTTATGGATGGATTTTTGAGATATAATCAAGTAATGGTAGCAAGGGAGGATCAGATGAAAACAACTTTCATCACTAAGTGGGGGACTTTTTCTTATAGAAGGATGTTGTTTGGATTGATAAATGTTGGAGCTACATTCCAAAGAGCCATAGACTATTCTTTTTGAGAATTGATAGGAAAATGCATCATAATTTGCATGGATGACCTTATAGTAATTTCTAAAGACAAAAGAGATCATGTCCGAGATATCAGAGCAATATTATGGAAGTGTGAAACTTATGGAGTTTCCCTAAATCCTAAAAAATGTATTTGCGGTGTGAATGAAAGAAAGTTATTGGGACATATCATTTCTGAACATGGTATCTCAATCAAACTAGATAGAGAAAATGCACTACTCAAATTACAACCCCTAGGAAGTAGAAAATAATGAAAGTCATATTTCGGTAAGATTAACTTTCTTTGAAAGTTTATTAAAGGATTTTTTGAAATAGTGAAGCCACTCAATGATATGTTAAATAAAGATGCCAAAATAGACTAGATGAATGAAGCCAAGATCACCTTTGATACTATAAATAATGCAATTACAGAAGCACTAGTACTGGTAAGTCTAGATTATATTAAACCTTTTTATATTTACTCATTCACTTCTGGTGATACTTGTGTTGTAGTATTAACACAAAAAGGTGAAAATAAAGAAGAAAAACCAATTGCATTTATTATTTCTCCATTCAACGAAGTAGAATTGAGATACAAAGATGTTGAAAAACAAGTTTTTTCTTTGTTAAAAGCTATACACAAGTTCAGACATTATATCCTTAGGAGTATAGTCAAAGCTATTATCCTAGATTATGTTGTCAAAATGTTGTTGACACAAAGTTAGATTGGAGAAAAGAGAGCTAAATGGGTTACCATATTACAAGAATACAATTTACACATCATACCTATGAGGTTCATATGGGGACAAGCTTTGGTTAAATCTATTACAGAAATAGATCCTCAAATTTCAAGTTAGCAATACATGTTTGATGAAAAAGATGAAGAAGACTGGTACTTAGACATTTGGTATTATTTCGTCAACCATACTTTCCCTAATCATATGCAAAGGAATATAAGGAAATCCCTCAAGATAAAATCATAGAATTATATGATTAAGGGAGGGGTTGTATTTAAAATAAATCATGAGGGAATCTATTTAAGATGTTTAAATAGAACATAAGTTGATAAAGTGTTGTAGGAACTATATGATAAATTTGGAATAGTTCATGGAGCACCTTTGGCTACTGCACACCTTATTTTAAAAGTGGTTTATTAGTGGCCCAATATTTTTAAAGATACATATGAACATGTTAAAAACTATCATACATGTTAGACAACGTCAAATAAAGGAAGATTCAATGCTCAATCGTTGTAATCGGGGATGGCGATGCATCCCTTTTCACAATGGGGGTTAGAATTTATTGGAAATATTGATCCTCCATCCTTAGCTAGACATAGATTCATATTGACCACTATAGACTACTAGACTCGATGGATAGAGGCATGCCCCAACAAACAATGCACTACCGATGTAGTCATCAATTTTTTGGAAGAAAAAATTATCACCAGGTTTGGAACTTCGTACCCATTGGTATGTGATAATGGCTCTACTTTTGCTTCATTAAAATTTTCTATTTGGGAATTTGAATATGGTGTAACATTAAAATTTTCGTCTAATTATTATCCACAAGGAAATGGATTAGCTGAATCATCAAATAAGAATTTGTTGGACATAATTAAAAAATTAAATGGAAAGAACCCTAGGGAATGGCATTCTTTGTTAAGGTTTCCCCTTTGGGTAGATCATACTAGGATGAAAGTTGCATTAGGGAATTCTCCTTATCATTTGGTCTATGGGGTAGATCCTATATGAGCCCAATAAACTTAAAAATCCCTACTTGGCAGTTTGCACAAGAATATATTGGATTAGATGATCAAATTGAAGCTTGATTCTTGCAATTGATGCATTCAGATGGGAAACAAATGTGAGCCATAGATCATTTCACTAAACATCAATCAATATTAAAAAGATGGTTTGATAAGCATGCCAACTTAAAGACGTTCAGAATATCCAATTTGGTCCTATATTGCAATAAAGCTCATGAACATAAATATGAACATGATAAGTTTAATAGATCATGGGTAGGCCCATACCGAATTTCTCAAATCTTGGGTAATAGTACTTATAGACTAAATTCCTTGACTGGCGAAGATATCCCATTACATGTGAATGGGTAGTTTCTAAAGCATTATTTTCAATCATGAGTCAATAGTTTTTGGTAAATAGTTTTTTGTAAATAGTTTTTTGTAAATATTTTTTTGTAAATAGTTTCTTTTTGTAAATAATTTTTTTTGTGTGTTTGTTTTTGTTTGCTTTTTTTTCAGTGTTGCATCGTTGGACTTCACATTAATTAGCAATTTTTGAAGGTCTACAAGTCAATAGAATGTTAACTCCAAAACTTTAATCTCTATTCCGACCGGAGTTAGTTTTCCATTTATAAATCGTTCAAGAATTGTTCAATTTTATGTACTCTGATTAGCATGAATTATTCAGTTGATGTTGAGCTACAAATGAACACATTTAAATCATTCTACTAAAATTTGGGATAGCAATTTTTTTCATTAATTGAAAAATCAAAAGGATAGCTTTGCTACCACTATAATTCCCAACCTAATAGTAGTGCTTCAATGCTTGCAAGTTGATAAATGAGCTATTATTGCAATATCAAAAGTGAAAAATGAGCTATCATTGCTATATCTAAAAACAAAAAAGTGATATCAACTCTTTAGGCTATCTAAATAACTCTACTAGGGCTATGGATGCCTAACCGATAGTAGAGCTACGTTTGGGGGGAATTATGTAAATAACCTTGTCGGGGCTATGGATGCTTGACTAGAAACAACACTTTATCCTTGGTTGGCTTAAAAGGAATTTTCATATTATGTAGATTAATGCAAACAAATGATATTTCTAAGTTTACTATAGTGGATATAATCAATTGCACACACGTGAGCTCAGTAATACTTAATTGTGCATGCTAGTTGAAGTAAGATTTGGAAATGGAATAAGGATCCCATGATTTATAATTAGAATACTAAAGAAAGTTGGAACATTGATGTTAGATAAAGAATTGACTTTCTATTATTTTGTTTAGTTTTTTTGGTTGCTAGTTGTTGTGTAGTCTCACAACATGCCCTATTTTTTCCCTTCTTGGCAAAATGTGGACCCCCTCTTTTCTTTCTTTTCCTTCTTGTTTTGTTGTTTTTGCTCACTTTGGTGTTGTTTTTCTTGGTGCTTGGTCGGTTGTTGGTTGTCCTCTCAATTTTACTTTTCCTCTTGGTATGATCCCCCTTTTTTCTTCCCGATCTTTCAGTGTTTCAGTATGTTCTTAATGTTTAATTCTATTACCAAAAATAGAAATTCTGGAATCTTATGTGAGCTGAAAGAGTTTGTATCTTCAAAATAACTCTAATTCCAACCAGTATTTCATTGATCGAATTTTATAAACCCATTAATTTTCCCTTTTTACCAGAGTCTGGTTTTTTATTGTTTCTTTGAAGTAAAACTTGGAAACCAAAAAGTCTACTTTAAAATTTCATCAAGTATATCTTTTAGTTTGGTTTCCAGTATTTCTCTTGTTCTGGTTTCTTTTTTCTTTTTTCTCTTTTCCAAGAAGAATTTATCAAATCCCGATGTCATGTGACTCTCTTTCAAAGGCATTATCAAAAGCGTCGACTCCTATGATCATCTTTAATAGCATATCTTTAATGGTGTATACCTTGTATAGAATCAGCATGACATATAACTACCATGAATAATCACTATGTCGTCTTTCTTATCAAATAGTGATCCAACTCATAAATCTAGGTGTTCATGATTTGAAACATAATCCGTAATGATTACACCTTTATTCTAGGAATTAATGTGAAATAATAGGTAATTAATGGTGGAAAACTACCGATGTACTTGGCATCACCTGGAGCATTTTATTGCTTTTACAACACTCCACTTTGCATCATATTGCAAATTTGCTAAAGACATTGAATTCATGAAGCTACTTTGGTATGCAAAGAGAGGTAAAATTTTGAAAAAACTATGTCATGACTATCAAGGGTTTTGAAGTTGTATTATGAAAAATCACTATTTTTAACTAGAACCAGTTATATTCTGAATAATTGATTTATTGATAAGAGTTTCTCAAGCTAGAAATCTTTGATAATGGCATTTTCTCATTTTGAAATTGGAATGTTAATTTTTCCCCGAGTTGTTAAATTTAATCAAAGAATGAATTGAAAATTTTATGAAACATAAGGTTTGGTTAAATTTAACCCTAACTCACACACATAGACAAATATTTTAAAAATTATAGAGCACATTATATCCAAAATGAGCACTTCTGATGCAAGAGCAGGAGATGAATTCAAGTACTACAATTCATAGGTAGTACCCATTAATGTGGTGGTCACAGATACCCACATGGGATGGTCTTCTGACATTGAAATCCATTCACGACTATTACAAGAGAATGCTACCCAATACACCAAAAATGTCATATCCAATGGGTTACTTCTTTTAGGAGGGTTTCTAATACATAAGCTCTAGAATTAGTCATACAATGCATAAACTATTATAATCCAGTCAAAAGGATTGTTGAAAAGCAAGGAAGAACTTATGCAAACTTGTCTCAAAAGGGAATTATGTGTACATTTAGTCTCCCCTCCTACACACATATGTTCAATGTGAACTTGAAAGCCAAGGCCAAGACATATCAGAGCACTGAAGAGTGTAACAGAGAAATTATGAGCACACAATGGTGCCAACAACCAATCACACCACAAACCAAGATAATTCAAATGTCTATGTTTAAACAAGAGATACAAGACATAATAACTTTGTTGAGTAGAGTATCTAGTTTGAGAGATGCAAGAAAATTTAAACCCTGGATGTTCCTTATAATATCTTGAATGATAGGTCATGTAGAGTTGCATTAGGGAAAATTGATAAGTGATAGGCTACATGAACAAATTTCTACATACCCTAAGACCAGATGCTTCTACATGTCTTCATATGTTATTTACTCCTATTCTATGAGAGCCAGTAAATAAGGATTAAAATAGATTGTCACTCTTAGCACACAAGTTGGCAATAGTTTGATATATGCAAATTTACCCCAAATCATTGTTCATGGGTATAAAGGTGATTACAGAAAATTCAATGATTTGTTCTCCATGAAACTGGTGAGAATAATGGAAGGTGAAAAATCTAAGAGATTATCCCTGGAAGCACAAAGTGTCATTTGGCCTATGGGAGGCTAGTACATACAGTTCCCAACCTACTCCTACATTAGAGTGGAGGGATTTGATGGACACCCATTCATGTTGCCTAGGTATCCTATAGATAAAATTGTTTTATTGGAATTAGTAATATAGTTAAAACCATCTCAGGCTCTCTATAGACATGCTCGCAAGAAGGCCTCTTTTCAATTTCCCATCACAATAGTGAATTAAAAGTGTGGTGCAATCAAATTAATTGATATATGTGAGGAACTGAGGACCTACCATTTTGAAAAATTTCCACTCCAGAGAGTGTATTATGATATTGAAGAAAATATTGCTAGAAATATAGTTGGTTTTCATGCTCATCTACCTCATTTAGAAGATTATTGGTTTAACTACGAAGATGAATGCATCATCAGAACGAAAAGTTATCAAAGAATGACTTTAGAGTTTTCTTGAATTCTCAAGCTCTATGATGAAGACATGCCATCAATTGATGATTTTACTAGGCCAATCCTAAGGTATACTCAACACTGGATTGATGATTTTTGCAAAAGTTTAAGAGAAAGAGGAATTGAACCCACCTACTCAAAATATAAAAGAAGAAAAAAATACATGAAACTACTTTTGAAACTGGAGATCCTACCAAGAAGAAAAGAAAGACTAGTAAGGTTACTACAGGTGTTAGAATTGAAGAATGAACCCCTAAAGCAATAAGAAAGAAAGTCCCCATGAAATTATCAGAAAAACAAAAAGATGAATCAAAAGAAAGACCTAAAGGTGCATTTTCTTCTATAGCCAGACATAAAACTAGAATAACTATTGATGAAGGAACAAGAGTAACATGGAATGTTGGTACAAAAACCAGGTCTGCATCTCAAAGAGCTACAACATTATTCACTTCTCCCCCTTTTGTTAATATGGCCAGTATGAAGTAAGCACTAGGCTAGACTCCTATGGATTTAGAGGAAATTTATGAGGAAGCTAAAGCTTTCAAGGAATGGATAGAAAGGATAAATAGATACCTTGTTCAATTGTTGATGAGGGAGGTCATCGATGAAATAATAGAGTGTAGAAATGTTATAGCAAAATACGAAGTAGAAAAAGCATAGAAAAATGATGTCATACTTCAAGTAACTGAAGTATATACCAGGCTCAAGTTTACTTGGAGAGAAATATGAAGGATTTCAAAGGAATGCATGCATCAAATTTATTAAGAGCTTTATGAGGATACCAATTAAAGAAAGACAAAGGAAGCTCAGAACCAGAGCTATAAGTGAATATGGAAAGAACCAGATATCGGATATTGGAAGTGCAATAGTATTTATTTGTTATTTTAATTTGCAGGTTGATCCCAGTCTTGGTAGGTGTTTTCATTCTGGTATTTCAAAAGAATCTTGTAGTCTTGATGGAGATAATGTGTTCGTGTTGAAGTATGGAGAAAAGCATTATTGTGGACAAAGTCAAAGCTTTGACTTATTCTAGAGTATTCTTGATGACAGTTGGCACATTCCATACAACACATTTTAATTTGTTGTTTCTGGTTTCTCTGAGATACTTTTAAGTTGAAATTTTGAGTTCCTTGTTTCCATAAAAAGCCATTTCATCCCACTTTTTTATTTTAAGTTTAGAATTTGTGGATGTCGAAGGAGCAAAAATTATTATTTAAAAAAAAAAATTCTAAACCATTTTGGCATAAAATTTTGTATGCACGTAGACATTAATTGATATCAGATCTTTATGGATAGCTACCTATCTAAGTATCTTTTGTAGCTAGCATTGTAAGCTTGGTTGAATAAGACTATATGTTGCACCATTTAAGGGTGCATATAGAACCTATTTGGTTCCCATAAATGAAAGCCCCTCTTTAAAATCTTGCATTGTTTTATACATAGTTGTGAATCAATCTGGTGAAATATAATGCGTTTTGCTCTATTTTGATTAATTCTTTGGGGCATCCATCGGTAGTAACTAGGAGAGCCTTTTATTTTTCATTATTTTTTTTTTATGTTTTACTTTAGATTAGATGTTTAATACTTTGAAAATGTTCAAAAAAATGAAAATATAAGTGAATTGAAATAGTTTTATTGAAAATATTTTATTTTCCAATGAGTTGTTGAATACTTAATGCTAAATATACTCAAGTGATAGCAAAAATTTGTGTTATTCATGAAATATTATGCTGAATCTTTTTATTTCACGATGTCATTTGATGATAAAATGAAGTTTTATGTGAAATGTTAGTAATTCTTGGGAAAGTTGGAAATAATTGTAGTCCCCTTGAAATTAATAGAAAATTGTCACATCATTACCCGAGAACGACCCTAGTGCACGCATGACCTGGTTATCGAAGACTTGGGATTAAAAGGAAGTCAATATTTACTTTGTAAATGCAAAATTCTCCCTTAGGGTTTCTTTGTTTCATATCTTTCAAGAAGGATAGGCTATTTACAGTCTTGTATGTGGAGATTTTATTCGACTTTTTTACTGTGAGTAAAATCATCATCAACATGAACTAGCACTAGAAAGAGGGCCTATTGTTGTTATTTTTGGTTTTGTTTGGTCTTAAGTTGGATTTCCATAGAACCAATAGATCCTAGTCTTGTGATCCTCAGGTTACCTTAATTGAGCTTAGTGGTCAAACATTGTCCATATCTCAAAATTCTACAAGTTAAAGTGCAAGTCCAAAGATTCCAACCATTGTTACACCATCACCTCCTGTAGTGATGGCATTCTTTAATGTGGAATCACCGATTCAATTTTTTGTATAAAATGATTTACCCAAGAATCCTATCAAGTTGTGTCCTAAGTATTATTTCCACAAAGATGTTGAAGAATATATGAGTATATTCAAAGATAAATGTTTTTGAGCAAGAATTCAACATTAATATGTTGTGTCTCAATTATTCCCATATACTTTGAGTGATGAACTTTACAAGCGGTATATTAATTTTCCTCATAATTCCATCAAATCATGGAAATACATGGAAACTCAATTTTTAGCTAGGTTTAGAACACCTACTGATTCTCCCTTGTTATATCATCAATTCACTGAAATAAAGAGGTTCAAGGGAGAACCTATAATTGATTTTAATGAAATATTTCAAAAGTCTTATTCTAGGTTACAAGCACCTTATGTAGTGGATAATTTGTTTGCTATCATAGTTTATTATAAAGCAGTAGATCCTTTGACTACTATGTCTGTGAAGCGAAGAGCTAATCCTCCCATTACTATACCAGAAGCCTATGTTGAAGCCATAGGTGTGAATTTAGAAATGAAACATCTTTGAAATGGATTGTCTACAAATGGTGAAAATGGATTAAGTATTTACCCTACCCCGAATATGAATGGAGTCCCTATATTTCATCCCATGATTCCTAACGTTTATCCATTAGTGGTCCAGAATAGGACATTTCCTCAAAATACTCTTTTTCAACTAGGAAATAGTCAAGCTTTAGTCCCTCACCCTAGTCTAGATATTATAGAGCTACATAGTAATGGAAATTATTTTTTCTCACAAACTCAAGAAAATCAAAACGTCAAAATTTATGAGGAAAAGGAAGACATGAAAGAAGTAATAGCTCAACACAAAAGATTGAATACAAAATTTACACAATTAAGAAATCAAAATTTCTATTCTTAAAACAATAATTCGAATTCTCAAAATTCAATTTATAATGCTCTGAGGGCATCTAGACCATAGAATACACACCCTAATAATGGGGGATTGTCAACACCTGTAGATAATCTTGATTCAACTAATGAAAATTTTACATCAAAAGTGAACTTAGTTGATCTTGCAATGAAAAATTGGTGTAGAATTCATAATACAAATGCTCATTCTAAAGTGGATTGTTCACAATTCAAAATCACTTCACATATTTGCCTTGCTGCTACTCATTAAAATGAGCATTGTAACTCTCAACCTCATAAAGGAAATGAACTAGTTCCTGTAGGATATGACTCTGCCTTAGTACTGGAAAGTTATGAACATTTCAAATTACCTTCAACTATCACAAGTCATGCTCATAGATATGAAGGTGGTTATTCAACTATGACTTTGGAGACACACACTTTCCCTTATCAGGATGAAAATGAGACTATGGAATAAATGGATGAAATACACGCTTTTCAACAATATTAGAAGAGACATAATTATAACACAAGGAATAACCCTAACAGTGGAGGTAAATTCAATGGACATTTAACAATGTCTATCCCATTGAATAACTTTAATACTCCACCTAATGACAAATCAAGCAATAATCCTGGGTTACCTAAAGTGACCTCTCATTACAATTCATCAAATGTTTCAAAAGGTGAAAAGATTGATCTCACTGATCAAAAAAATTTGACTAATTACTTAGCGGAAGAAATCAAGAAAGTAAATAATAGCCTTTATTTGTCAAAACTACTTAAAACATCTATTATCAAGAAAGCTTTCTAAAATACTTTGGAAGATTTCCCAAAGAAAACAAATCCAAGGACGTTCAAGTGAAAGATAGTCAAGCTAAAGTGAATGATAAGAACATTATTCCCATAGTTGATGCACAAGTAACCTTTTATAAAGGAAAGCTAGAGTCCCCACCATTTTTGCTCACTTTGAGAATATTTGGTAAGAACCTTCATAATTTCTTAGTAGACTCTGGAGCTTCTACTAATGTGATGGCGTTATCCATATGTTAAACATTGTGATTAACTGCTGCAAATTCTTTAAAGAAAGTCACTCAACTTGACAACACAAGCATAAATGTGATAAGACAGTTGACCAATGACCATATGCAATTGGATTGTGACCCTAGAATCCAATATTACATTGGCATTCGAGTTGTGTAAATACCTGATACTTATGTCTAGAATGTAAAATGGATACATTTCTACTGACTTCTCACACATGTGGTTACCATGGAAATGAGCGCCTAATCAAGTCAGGACTGAAAGAGAACCTTGAATGAAATACATGATCACAAATTACAATCAGAAAAATGAAGTTCTATATATCAATATAGAACTAGGAGTTTATAAAGTACACAATTTAGGAGTTAAAATTGAAGAATTTTTCCCTTGTGATGTTACGAAATCTAACGAGTTAAGTCTTGGAATGGATTTTTTAATTGAATCAAATTGTGACTCCTCTAAGGAGGAGAATAATCCTTATGATAAATTTCAAAAGAGTATTATTACAAAATCTCAAGAGAATAATAAAAGTAAAATTTCACTAAAAAGTTTGTTATTGCAGGACTGGTGTCGATTGCATAATGTTGCACATTCAGAGAGTAACTGTACGATGTTACTGGAGGTAATCTAAAGAAATAAGAGTTGATATTTTCCAGAACATGATGATGTCGCAAGAATAGAACTGCAAACACATAAAAATAAAGATCAAAACATATAGACTGAAAAGATTTGTATGATGGCATCAAAAAATGGTAAAATATTGAATATAGATGATCAAGCTTAGATTATCAAATTTGACGGATCAAAATCAAAACAAGGAATTTGAATTGGAGTGGAACTTATCAACTTACAAGGTAAGTCATTTCTTGCTGCATATTGATTGTTATTTCAATTTAATAACAATGTGGTAGAATACGAAGCTCTTATACATGGCTTGATCTTGGAAATCTAGAAAAAAGTTAGAATCGTCAAAGTGTTCGGTGATTTAGAATTGGTAAATAAACAAGTCTAAAAGTAATATATTTTCCACTACAAAATATTATCTAATTCTGGACACTGAGTGTGGGACCTGATCAAAGAGTTCAATGCATTTAATATTACTCATATCCCAAGAAGATTTAATCAGAGAGCTAATGCTCTAGCTACTGCTACTAGTACTTTGGAACCTTTAGAGACTTCATATTTAAAAAGATTCATAGTTGAATTGGTACAATTACCTTCGGTTCCTGATAATGTTACTAATATACAAGTGTTTGACGATAATAGACACATATTGGAATTCATTACTAATTCTAGTATTTTTGAAGTACAAATTATTGAAGAGATAGATCACCCTGATAGCGAAATTCAAGATGAAGAATTGACTCAAGTCAAAGATAATAATATTCCAAAAGGAATAATTGAGTTAGAATGATTGTTCGATATTGATCAGATAGTTAGACAGAAATATTTACCTTAAAGTGAAGGAGGATTATCTTATTTATATAATTTAAATACTAAAGATCATAAGAATATACTCATAAGGAAGGTTTGTACTGAAGAAGAGAAGAAATATTGCTTGGGCACTTAAAGATTATTGGAAATTCATAGCATGGACATATGAAGATCTAAAAATGTATGACACCTCCATCATTACACATACTATACCATTGAAGCCTGATGTGAAACCTTTCCTATAGAAACAACATCCAGTCAATGCACTTTTAGAGCCATTAATCCAAAAGGAAGTTCAAAATTTGTTGTTAGCCAAAATAATTTTTCCAATTAGACATTCATCTTGGGTGGAGAATTTAGTCACTATAAGGAAAAAGAATGGAGACATACAATTGTGTGTGGATTTCTAGAATATCAATAGAACATTTGAAAAAGACAATTATCCACTACCCTCACTCAAAGAAGTGTTACAGATAGCCAATGATTGGAAAATGATGTCCTTTTTGGATTGATTCTTAAGATATAATCAAGTAATGGTATCAAGGGAGGATCAGACGAAAAAAAATTTCACCACTAAGTGGGGGACTTTGCTTATAGAAGGATGTCATTTGGATTGATAAACGCTAGAGCTACATTACAAAGAGCCATGGAAAATGGTTTTCAAGAATTGATAGGAAAACGCGTCATCATTTATATGGATGACCTTACATTATTTTCTAAATACATAAGAGATCATGTCTAAGATCTTAGAGCAATATTATAGAAGTGTGAAACTTATGGAGTTTCCCTAAATCCTAAAAATTGTATTTTTAGGGTGATTGAAGGAAAGTTATTGGGACATATCATTTTTGAACATGGTATTTCAATCGACCTAGACAGAGTAAACACACTACTCAAATGAAATCCCTCGGGAAGCAGAAAATAATTGAAGTCATATCTCGGTAAGATTAAATTTTTTCGGAAGTTTATTATAGGATTTGCTGAAATAGTGAAGCTACTGAACGATATGTTAAAGAAAGATTCCAAAATAGAATGGATGTGTGAATCCAAGATTGCCTTTGATACTATAAAGACTTTAATTATAGAAGCACTAGTACTGCTAAGTCCATATTATATTAAACCTTTTAATATTTACTCATTCGCTTCTAGTCATACTTGTGCAGCAGTATTAACACAGAAAGGCGAAAATAAATTTGAAAAACAAATTACTTTTATAAGTGCTCCATTGAAGGATGAAAAATTGAGATATATAGATGTTGAAAACCCAACCTTTGCTATGGCCAAAGTTGTATGCAAGTTCAGACATTATATCCTCAGGAGTATAGTTAAAGCTATTGTCCCAGATTCAACTGTCAAAATGTTGTTGACATAAACTGAGCTCAAAGAAAAGAGAGCTAAATGGGATACCATATTACAAGAATATGATTTAGACATCATACCTATGAGTTTGGTTTGGGAACAAGATTTGGTTAAATCTATTACAGAAATACATCCTCAAATTTCAAGTCAGCAATACATGTTTGATGAAAAACATCAAGAAGACTGACATTTGGCATTATTTGGTCAACCATACTTTCCTTGATCATATGCAAAGGAATCAAAGGAATTCCCTCAAGATCAAATCACAGAGTTATATGATTAATGGAGGGGTTCTATTTAAAATAAATCATGATAGAATCTATTTAAGATGTTTAAATAGAATAGAAGATGATGAAGTGTAGCAGGAACTACATAATAGATTCGGAATAGCTCATGGAGCACCTTTGGCTACTACATACCTTATTTTGAGAGCGGGCTATTATTGGCCCAAGATTTTCAAAGATACTTATGAACATGTTAAACACTGTCATACATGTCAAACAATGTCAGATAAAGTAAGATTCAATGCTCAACCGCTGCAACCAAGGTGATGGAGATGCGTCCCTTTTCACAATGGGGTTAGACTTTATTGGAAATATTAATCCTCCATCCTCAGTTGGACATAGATTCATATTGACTGCTACAGACTTTTGTACTAGATGGATAGAGGAATTCCCCAACAAATAATGCACTACTAATGTAGTCATCAAATTTTTGGAATAAAACATTATCACCAAGTTTGGAACTCCATGTGCATTGGTATGTGATAATGGCCTTGCTTTTGCTTCATTAAAATTTTCTAATTGGGAATTTGCATATGGTATAACATTAAAATTTTCATATAATTATTATTCACAGGGAAATGGATTAGTTGAATCATCAAATAAGAATTTGTTGGATATAATTAAAAAAATGATTTTAAAGAACCCTAGGGAATGGAATTATTTGTTAAGGTTTTCCCTTTGGGTAGATCGTACTAGGATGAAAGTTGCATTAGGGAATTCTCCTTATCATTTGGTCTATGGGGTAGACCCTATACTCCCAATAAACTTAAAAATCCCTACTTGGTAGTTTGTACAAGAATATATTGGATTAGATGATCAAACAGAAGCTTGATTGTTGCAATTGGTGCATTTAGATGAGAAACAAACACAACCCTTGGATCATTTCACTAAACATCAATCCATAGTGAAAAGATGGTTTGATAAGTGTGCCAAATTAAAGACTTTCAGAATATCCATTTTGGTCCTATATTGGAATAAAGCTCAACTATGTAAAAATGAACATGGTAAGTTTAATAGATCATGAGTAGGCCCATACCAAATTTCTAAAATCTTGGGTGATATTACTTATAAATTAAATTCCTTGACTGGTGAAGATATCCCAATACCTATGAATGGGGAGTTTCTAAAGCATTATTTTCAGTCATGAGTAAATAGTTTTTTGTAAATAGTTTTTTTGTAAATAGTTTCTTTTTGTAAATAGTTTTTTGTAGGTGTTGCATCATTTGACTTCACATTGATTAGCAACTTTTGAAGGTCTACAAGTCAATAGAACATCAACTCCAAAACTTTAATGTCTATTCCAATCGAAATTAGTTTTCCATTTATAAATCGTTTGAGAA
Source organism: Sequoia sempervirens (assembly GCA_007258455.2). Classification (NCBI taxonomy): domain Eukaryota; kingdom Viridiplantae; phylum Streptophyta; class Pinopsida; order Cupressales; family Cupressaceae; genus Sequoia; species Sequoia sempervirens. The sequence goes on along the minus strand of VDFB02281492.1, from coordinate 841,341,317 downwards.
TTGTTCAATTTTATGTACTCTGATTAGCATGAATTATTCAGTTGATGTTGAGCTACAAATGAACACATTTAAATCATTGTACTAAAATTTGTGATAGTAGTTGTTTGCATTAATTGAAAAATCAAAAGACTACATTTGCTACCACTACAATTCCCAACCTAATAGTAGTGCGCCAATTCTTGTAAGTTGATAAATGAGCTATTATTGCAATATCAAAAGTGAAAAGTGAGCTATCATTGCTATATCTAAAACAAAAAAAAAGCGATATCAACTCTTTAGGATACCCAAATAACTCTATCGAGGCTATGGACGCCTGGCTGGAAATAGGGCTATGTTTGGGGGGAATTATGGAGATAACCTTATCAAGGCTATGGATGCTTGACTAGCAAGAAGGCTCTATCCTTGGTTGGCTTAATCGTACATGAAGATACTTGGATCTATCACATCCCAGACCAATTGGAAGAAGATGATGGTTAGGTGCTAAATCAGTTTTACAATACTGACAAGGTATATGATGAACCCATTCTAGACCCAATTGTTGATGACAAAGAAATGACATCAATTGATGATTTTACTAGGCCTGTCCTAAGGTATACTCAACACTGGATTGATGATTTTTGAAAAATTTTAAGAGAAAGAAGAATTGAACCCATCTACTCAGAAGATAAAAGAAGAAAACAAAGAGATGAAACTTTTTTTGAAAGTGAAGAGCTTACCAAGAAGAAAATAAAGACTAGTAAGGTTACTCCAAGTGTTGGAATTGAAGAAAGAACCCATGAAGTAATAAGACAGAAAGTTTCCATGAAATTAATAGAAAACATAAATATGTAGAGATAGGTAATGACAAATCAAAAGAAAGACCTAAAGGTGCATCTTCTTCTACAACCAAACTGAGAACTAGAATAACTATTGATGAAGGAAAATGAGTAATAGGGAATGTCAGTACACAAACTAGGTCTACATTTCAAAGAGCTGTAGCGTTATTGACTTCTCCCCCTTCTGTTAATATGGCCAGTGAGAAGCAAGCACTAGGTGGGACTCCTGTGGCTTTAGAGGAATTTTTTGATGAAGCTAAATCTTTCAAGGAATGGATAGAAATGATAAATAAATATCATGTTCAATTGTTGACGAGGGAGGTCATCAATGACATAATAAAACATTTGCAGAAATGTTATAGCCAAATATGAAGCAAACAAAACACAAAAAAATGATGTCATACTTCAAGTAACTGAAGAAAATACCAGGCTCAAGCTTACTTGGAGAGCAATACAAAGGATTTCAAAAAGACACATGCATCAAATATTAAGAGCTTTCCAAGGATACCATTTAAAGAAAGAAGGAGGAAGCCCAAAACTAGAGCCATAAGTGAATATGGAAAGAATAGGATACCGAAAGTGCAATGGAATTTATTTGTTGTTTTAATTGGTAGGTTGATCTTGGTATCGATAGGTGTTTTCATTCTAGTATTTCAAAAGAAGCTTGTAGTCTTGATGGAGATAAAATGTTCATGTTGAAGTATGGAGAAAAGAATTGTTGTGGAAAAATTCAAAACTTTGACTTATTCTAGAATATTCTTGATGACAGTTGGCACATGCCACATGACACATTTTAATTTGTTGTTTATGGTTTCTTTGGGATACTTTTAAGTTGAAATTTTGAGTGCCTTGTTTCTATAAAGGGCCATCTCCTCCCACATTTTTATTTTAAGTTCAGAATTTGTGGATATCGAAGGAGCAAAAACTTCTTTAATTTTTGTTCTTTTTTCTTGATTTCTAAACCATTCCTGTCTAAAACTTTGTATGCACATAGACATTAATTGATATTAGAGATTTATTGATAGCTACCTATCTAAGTATCTTTTGTAGTTGGTTTTGTAATTTTGGCTAAACGAGATAGTATGTTGCGCTATTTAAGGGTGCATACAGAACATATTCGGTGTCCATAAATGAAACCCCCTCTTTAAAATCTTGCACCATTTGGGTATGTGCAGGATCATGATGGGCCAAAAAGTGGCAATATGATAGGTATTTGAAGGGTATGTGGCTGACCGCATTTTTTTTACCCAAAATTAATGAAACAAAAATTGTTTTTAAAGGAGATTCTCAGCTTTTCACCAATATAAATTATGCTTTACTCTTAATTTAGTAAATAATTATTAGTTGTTTTCTATTTGAATTATGACTAAAGTCTTGATTGATAGGTTGATTGAAAAACAACTATAGCTTTCAAACTGTATCACATTTTTTGAATTTGAAATATGTCTCACATTCTATGCTTCATATACTATAGGATTAAAAAAAGAAAAAATGAATTTCATTAAGTTTTGACCAATTTAAGGTGGTTAGAGGTACGAGTTTTTATATTTTTTAAAAGTTATAATAAAAAAATCATAATTAATTATTTAATTGGCAAAAAATTATAAAAAAATATGTGTCACATTGGGACATGAGTCATCTACTTATATATAAAATCTTATAAACAAATATTATCATTTTATTATGGTTAGGGTGGTCAGATAGACACCTACTTCTTATTTTTCCTTGAAATTTAAGTACTATTGCATTGAAATCTCAAATTTTCACCAAATAGATTTTGTTTTTTTCTAAAATAAACCTAGTAGTTTATAAACTACATTCAATTTGCTACAAATTCTATTCTTACATATTTTTGAAATAATATAAATAACTTATTCAAATTTTTATGTCAAATTTTCTAACTCTGATTTTTCTAAATTTTTTGCCACTTAAGGGCCTGTTTTTTCTATGATGATCCTGCACATACCCATTTTATACATAGTTGTGAAACAATCTAGTGAAATATAAAGTGGTTTTCTCTATTTTGATTAATTCTTTAGGGAATCCATGGAGAATAAGTGGGAGAAACTTTTATTTTTTAGTATTTTTTTTTATGTTTTACTTTAGATTAGATGTTTAATATTATGAAAATGTTCCAAAAAAAAGAAAATATAAGTGAATGGAAATAGTTTTATTGAAAATCTTTTATTTTCCATTTTATTGTTGAATGCTTAATGCTAAATATACTCAAGTGATAGAAAGAATTTGTGTTATTCCTGAAATATTATGTTGAATCTTTCGATTTCATGATATCATTTGATGATAAATTGAAGTTTTATGTGAAATGTTAGTAATTCTTTGAAAAGTTGGAAATAACTGTATTCCTCTTGAAATTAACAGTAAATTGTCACACCATTACCTAAGAGCAACCCTAGAGTAACCATGACCTGATTATCGAAGACTTGGTATTAAATGGAAGTCAATGGTTGCTTTGTAAATGCAAAATTCTCCCTTAGGTTGCCTTTGTTTCATATCTTTCAAGAATGATAGGCTCTTCGCGGTCTTATCTGTGGAGATTTTATTCGACCTGTTTACTGCGAGTAAAACCATCATCAACATCTCCCAAATAAACCAACCTAAAATCCCCTTGGACATAATCACGAAAATAACTTCTATGTGGCATAGCATGAAATGAAGCCCCTAAATCTAACACCCAAGAATCATCAGCATTATCAAGGGAAAGAATCAAAGCATCCTCATCATATGTATTACTTACCACATTTTCCTCTTTATTTCCTTTTTTTTGTCTCATTTATTATTTTGAGACCAACAATCTTTCTTTAAATGACCCGACTTACCACAGTACCAGCAATCCCTCTTGTCTCTAGATTGGGACCTTTTGTCCTTTGATTTTCCTCATGGCTTCCCACAACTTCTAGAATTGTTTCCTCTCTCCTTTGTTCTACCCCTGTTTTCTACATTCAAAAAATTGCCTGATGTGCATGTTCCACCTAATATTTTCTTACAAATTTCCTTGCTCAAAATAACACCAACAACATCAAATTTCAATGTATTCAAACAAAAAACAAAATTACTAACAACCATGACCAATCTATTCCAACTTTCAAGCAAATAACACAAAATCAAAAGAGCCCTAACTTCTTCATCAAAGTTTATATTTACAGAAGTTAATTGACTGGTAACTGTTTTAAACTCATTTAAATGACCATCAATAGGCCCACCTTCTGCCATTTTGATATTAAATAAATGCTTCATGAGAAATACCTTATTCGAAGCAGAAGGATTTTCATATAACTTCGCTAGGGTTTCCATCAAGTCTTGAGTTGTCTTTGTTGTTGTAATATTGAATGCTACTAATTGTTCTAGGCATAAATGAATGGCTCCCAGTTCCTTTCTATCTAGAAGATTCCATTCCTCATCACTCATTCCTGCCGGTTTCTTGGTTGTTCCTTCCAACGGCCTCCATAAATCCTTTTGATAGAGATAATCCTCCATCTACATCTTCCATAACTAATAGGTCTACCCATTGAATTTATCTACTATCAATTTACCCTCATCTACCATTGCTCCCACTTAACCATGAGACTCCCACTCAACTGTGAGACCTTCCTGTAGATGATAATCGAACACAACCTACTCTAATACCACTTGTTAGGAATTGTATGCAAAACATAACAATTACATGCAAATAAAGATTAAAACAGAGGAATGAAAAACATAGAAATAATAACAACAAGAGACAATATTTAACATGGTTCACCCAAACTTGGGCTACATCCACCAACAGAGAGTCCAATATCATTATCCAGTAAATCAAACTGATTACAACCAATAATCCTTGCACCTCAATAATGCTGCAAATGCTACAATACAATGTCAATAGAAACCCAAATCCTTAGCCTTTTAGCAAGAATTATGTCAGTTACAAAATTAGGGTTTTTTTATGTTGGCCAATAGAGTAAATAACACATGACGCCTTTATTAGATAATAAAAAATGTGAGAGGTTTTGGGGGCATTGCCCCTGAGCCCCCATTAAATAATTTGGGGGGAAACCACGTTGATAAAAGTGGGTAAAATTTAACCTTTGAATCTGATTAGACTCCATATACCAACATTAAGGATGAACCTACTTCTACTAATTCTAAAAAATATGTAAAGGAAAGCCCTTCGAAGAAGGATGAAAATGAAAGTACGGATATCTCTTCCCTACATGCTAAACAAGAAAAGAATTTTTGGATAGTTGATATTGGTTGTTCACATCACATGACTAGTGATAAGAGTAACTATTTTAAACTTGAGAAATATAATAGAGGCCTGGTTATGTTTGGAGATGATACTGGTGCTAAAATCCGTGGGATAGGTTTAGTAAGTTTTGATGGAAAGAATCATATTGACAATGTTTACTATGTTAAGGGTTTAAGGCATAATTTGTTCAGCATTGGTCAGATGTGTAGAAAAGGATATTATCTTGTGTTAAGGATGAGAGATCTGAGATCCAAAAGGGATCTAAAACATTGATTGCTATAGGAAAGAGTCCTAAAGGGAATATCTATCAACTTAAGGGTGTTGATGAATAATGCTTTATAATTCAGATAAATGACAGTTGGTTATGGCATAGGAGAATGTGTCACATTAATTTTGATAACTTGGCAAGGATTAGTGTTGTTAAGGCCATGAGAGATTTACCAAGAATTACAAAGCCTGTTAATGCTATTTGCATAAATTGTTAGTTTGGGAAGAAATCAAGAAATCATTACTAATCAAAGGAACAATCTACTACTAGACTACTAGATTTAGTTCATATGGATCTCTATGGTCCTATGAGAGTGTGAAGTCTACTTGGTGAAAGGTACTTTATGCTTTCAATCGATGTTTATTCTAGATATACATGGGTTACATTTCATAGAGAGAAATCAGATGCATTAGATAGATTCAAGGCATTCAAGGATATGGTTGAAAATGAAGTGAATTTGAAGATAATTTGTCGTAATGAATCAATCCCATGAGGTTGTAGCATGTAAGCTTTGAATCCGTAATTTCAATTTCTAAAAATAATTGAAAGTGAGTCATTTTTTTGTCTCCCATCTTTTGTGTTGGTATCTGTTGTTGTGATTTTTGTGGGTTTTTGTGTAGTGTGGCCATCATCAAGTGGTATCAAAGCAAGAGTTCCTAAGCTTGTAATAGAGCATCAAATGTGAGGCAATTACAGTAGGACCTACGAGTGTGGGTTGAGTTCAATATGCCTCCAAGACTTTCCTAGTATGGAAAAGGTAGAGGTCAAGGTGGTGGAGGAAGAGATCCACCTAGAGATGAAATTAGAGCCCTTAGAAGGAAATTAGAAACCTTACAACAGGAGGTTCAAAGAAGAGATGTGCAACGAGACATAGATGGCAGTGAAGATGAAATGGAAGAGGAAGAGAAGGATCCAATGAATCCTAGAGAAAGAAGACTATTGCAAGTGATCTCAAGCATTGGGAAGTGACCTAAAATTGAGGTTTCAACTTTTAGTGGAAATCTAAATCCTAAAGAATTGATTGATTGGATCAATGACATAGAGGAATTTTTCAAGTTTGAGGAGATTGAAGATCCTCACAGAGTAAGGTTTGCAAAGACAAAATTGAAAGGTCATGCCAGTATATTGTGGAAAAAGGTCTAGTTAGAAAGAGGAAGAAAAGGGAAAGATAAAATTTCTAGATGGGACAAAATGGTGTCAAAATTGAAGAAATAATTTATTCTAGTCGATTATGAATTGAAGCTACTCAAGAAGATGTAGAGCTTGAGGAAAGGGACAAGGATGGTGAAAGAATACACAGAGGAATTTAACAAGGTCTTGATTTAGACAGGACATTCTGAGGTGAATAAAGAGAAGTTTCTTGTTATATTAACAGGTTGAAGCCAAGTATACAGGAAAAATTTCTACAGGTAAGAATGACCACCATTGAGGACGCTTATCATTTTTTTCTTAAGGTTGAAGAATGATTGAACAAGAGGTTTGAGAACAAACAAAGAGGTGGAGGTAGTGGAGGAAAGACTAGTGGATGGTCATATGGAGGTTGAAATGAAGATCAAAAGAAGGGTGAAGGCTCTAGTAGCAACTGGAACCACAAAGGAGATAACACCTACCATCATCATGATCAAAATAATGGAGACCAAAGAGGAAGGGGAAGATCCAAACAAGGACTAGGAAGAAAATTCTTCTGTGGAACCTATTTCTAGTATGAAGAAGGACATAGAGCTTATGAGTTTCCTTAACATCAAGGACAAATAGAAGACCTAAGGGTAATGCACAAGTTGCACATGTTGATGAAGATGTTGAGTTTTCACATTCTAAGGATGCAGAAAGAGGAGAGGTTCTTGTTACTAGAAGAGCCTTGTTGAATGAGGAGAAGGAGCCAACTCAAAGGAAGAATTTGTTTTGTGCCAAATGTAAGTGTGAAGGTAAAGTTTGCAATGTTATTATTGATGGAGGTAGTACTGATAACCTTGTTTTAGAAGAAATGGTTAGTAAGTTGTGGTTGTAGAGAAGAAGGAATCTAAACCCATACCGGATTTCTTGGATGTAGAAGGACCATAAAGCCTTGGTAAATGAACAATTTCTAGTAAAGTTCAAGATTGGAAATTATAATGATGAGGTATTATGTAATATTATTCCTAAGGATGTTTGTCATATGTTGTTAGGTAGACTGTGGCATCTTGATCAATGAGCAGTACATGATGGACATGCCAACACCTATTCTTTGACAAAGGATGGAGTTTGCCATAAGTTGAAGCCTTTGAAAGAGGTAGAGGAAAATGTATGTATTAATGCAATAATTTGTTTGGTTGATGGAAGAAAGTTCCTAGAAGGTATGAAGCTTGAGCATATGTGTTTTGCATTAATCCCTAGAGCTAATAAAGAAGATATTACTAAGGTACCAATAGAGGTTTCATATTTTTTGAATGAGTTTCAAGATACTATTTTGATAACATACTTGAAGGTTTGCCTCCAATAAGAAATATTAGTCATCAGAAGGACAAAATTCCTGGAGCCAGTTTTCTTAATAAGGTAGCTCATCCTATGAATCCAACAGAGAGTGAAGAGTTGAATAGACAAATGCAAAATTTATTGTGTTAGGGTTTCATTCGAGAGAGTTTGAGTCCATGTGCAATAATTGTAGTACTAGCACCAAACAAGAATGGGGAATGGAAGATGTGTACAAATTCTAGAGCCATCAACAAGATCACCATCAAGTATAGAATGCCTTTGCCAAGGATGGATGACATTAAGGATTGTTTGAGTGGAGTTAAGTACTTCACAAAGATAGATTTGAAGAGCGGATATCACCAAATCCATATTAGAGAAGGAGATGAACATAATACAACATTTAAAACCAAGGAGGACTTGTACGAGTGGTTAGTCATTCCGTTTGTGTTAACCAATGCACCAAGCACATTTATGTGGATTATGAACGAGGTATTAAAAAAAAATTAAGGAAATTTTGTTATTGTTTATTTGGATCATATTTTGATATTCAGTAAGAAATTGGAGTAGCACTTGATGCATATCCAAATTTTATTTGAGAATCTAAGGGAGGAGAAGCTGATGATTAATTTGAAGAAATGTAGTTTTGTAAAAAAGGAGTTGGTGTATCTAGGGTTTGTTGTCTCAATAGAGGGTCTTAAAATGGATCTAGAGAAGGTGAGAGCTATCATTGAATGGTCTACCTCGAGGAGTGTTACAAAGGTAAGATCATTTCATGGTCTAGTAATTTTTTACATAAAGTTTATTAAGAGTTTTAGTAGTATTTGTGCACCTCTAATTGAAGTAATGAGAGGGGATAGAAAAGAGTTTAAGTGGACTATAGGAGCAGCCAAAAGTTTTGATATGTTGAAGAAAGCTACAAAGCAACCTATTTTGGCTCTTCCAAATTTTAATAGGGTCTTTCAAGTAGATTGTGATGCTAGTGGCACTGCCATAGGACTGTTTTCAGTCAAAAAGGTAAGTTTGTTGCCTATTTTAGTAAGAACTTAAATGATACTAAGAAGAAATATTTTTTCTATGTTCAAGAGTTTTATGCTATAGTTCAGGCTTTGAAGAAATGGAGACGCTATTTGTTGCCAAAAGAATTTTTTTTATATACTGATCACCAAGCTTTGCAGTATCTTAATAGTCAAGGAAAGTTGAATCAAAGGCACTTAAAATGGGTTGATTTTTTGCAAAGTTATACTTTTTTTTTAAGCACAGGAGTGGGAGGTAAAATAGAGTTGTAGATGCCTTAAGTAGAAGGAAAAATTTGTTGATAGAGATGAATATAAAGGTTGTTGGGTTTAATGAACTCAAGATTTTGTATCCAGAAGATCCATACTTTACAAAAGCTTGGAAGGCTTGTTTGGAACCTATTGCATTAGATAGGACAAGATGGTTGGATTTTTTAATCTAAGATGGGATGTTGTTTAGAAGAAGCCAATTGTGCATTCCAAGGAGTTCTATGAGAGAGAATCTAATCAATGAGAAGTATAGTGGAGTATTTGTTGGACATTTTGGTTGAGATAAGACCATTTCTCTTGTCAGTGATAATTATTATTGGCCACAATTACAAAAAGGTGTGAAGTTTGTACAAACTTGCAAAGTATGTCAGATGGTGAAAGGAACAAGTTAGAATACTGGATTGTATCAACCATTACTTGTACCTGAGAGGCCATGGGAAGATATTAGCATGGATTTTTTTCCTAGCTTGCAAAGGACATAGAGAGGGCATGATTCCATATTTATGGTGGTGGATAGATTTTCAAAGATGGCACATTTCATTCCATATCATAAGACTAGTGATGTTGTTCATGTTGCAAAGTTGTTTTTTAGAGAGGTGGTGAGACTACATGGTCTACCAAAGATTATAGTCTCAGACAAAGATACCAATTTTTTTGGTTATTTTTGGAGGACATTATGGAAGAAGCTGAAAAAAAATTTGAAGTTTAGTTTTGCACACCATCCATAGACTGATGGATAAATAGAGGTGGTGAATAGGAGTTTCTACAACCTACTAAGATGTTTAGTTGGAGATAATCCCAAGGGATGAGATTTGATTATACCATAAGAAAAATTTTCTTACAAAAATTTTGTCAATATGAGCACTGGTAAATCACCATTCTAGATTGTATATGGGAGTAGTCCAAGAACCACTTCTAAACTGAGAAAGATGGATAAGGGGAAGAAGAGTAGTGCTAAGGCTGAAGATCTTGTTGAGCACCTGACGAATTTGTATGAAGTGAAGAAACACACCAAAAATATGAACTAACAATATAAGGCTCAGGAAGATTAGAAAAGGAGGTATAAGGAGTTCCAGGTAGGAGATGAATTCATGGTTCATTTGCAAAAGGAAAGGTTTCTAGTTGGTATATACAAAAATTTAAAGATGAATTTTGGACCATACAAGATCTTGAAGAAGCATGATTTAGGAAATGCTTATGAGGTAGAGTTTCCCAGTGGAATAAACATTTCTCCTGTGTTCAACATTGTTGATTTGATAGAGTATCATGAAGGTGATATAGAGGAGGGTTTGATAAATGAATAGTTGAAACTTACAACACCTACTTCAAAGAAGGAAGAGATAGAATAAATCTTGCATAGTCATGTGGGTAGCAACATGAGAAACATGAAATATGCAGAGTACTTGGTGAAATGGAGAGGAAGACCTATTGAAGATTCATCATGGTTGTTTGAGGCTGAGGTTAACCATCTTGGTTTCCCTCCAATCCATGAGAAGTGACATGGTCACTTTTTAAATCATCTAGGGTGTCTGATGTAGGAGCATCCAGCGGTGTAGGGCAATCTTGTATCACCCAAAAAAAAAATTCTTTATTTTCTTCAATTGTTTTGAGTCCCACGATGGAACTTAAGGGGTGTAAGATAGTTAGGATTCAAAAATAGAAAAATTTGGGAACTTACTATTTTTAGTAAGTTAGCCTAAGCGGGCTCATATGAACCTAGAAATTTACCCCAAGGAGCATAATTTAAAAACATTTTTGGTCGCGAAAGAATCACCTCAATACCCTGCACAGTTTGCGAGAAATTAAAGTTTACGTCCCAAGAAATTTCTCCAATGCAACTTCAAATTCAGATATAAAACTTTAAAGGCCCTGAAACAGCTCAAAATGTGGCTAAACTAACCTATGGTGGATTTGTATGTTGTATATTTCATCGAGAGATTTCCAACAATATGCAATAATACCAAATCGGAGACCTAGATCAAAAGTTATGGCCCTGCAAAGTTGGTCCTCTAAAAAGTGAATTTCATTCAAAATTTCTTCCTAGGCTAGAAATTAAATAGTAGGACTTTTGGCACCAAAACAAAAGGGGAAATTTGAACTTTCTAGAACATTCTAGGGAGGCTATTGGGGAAAATAAAAAGGGTTATGTGGGGGTTGTAGAAGGTGGCTCCAATAGTACAGATTTTGGGCTCTAAATAATATATTTTCCTTTTAGAGTTGATTTTGTTTAATGAATCAAGCCCATCAAGTTGTAGCATGTAAGCTTTGAATCTGTAATTTCATTTTCCAAAAATAATTTAAAGTAAGTCACTTTTTATTCTCACATCTTCTATGCTGGTATCTATTGTTGTGATTTTTGTGGGTTTTTGGGTGGTGTGGCCCTCATCACTAAATATCAAGAAGATCTAAAGGAAACACATTTTGTTACAATTAAAGAATATTCAGATATTTGAATGGCACTCTGGATTATGGATTGTGGTATCCTAAAGATACTAATTTTACACTTAATTCCTATCCATATGTAGATTGGGTTGGATGTGTAAATGATAGAAAGAGTACAAGTTGAGTGGTGCATTCTTTCTTGGATGTAGATTGGTGGCATGGTTGAGTAAGAAGCAAGATTCAATCTCTTTGTCTATTGATGAAGCTGAGCATATTGTTGTTGCATCTTGCTATAGACAAGTTCTATGGATGAAATAGACATTGAAAGATATCACAGTGGTATATTATGATCCCATTTCTATCTTTTGTGATAATACAAGTGCAATTAACATTTCAAAGAATCTTGTGATGCACTCAAGGACAAAGCATATACCTATTAAATATCATTTCTTGAGAGAGAAGGTCATGGAGAATTAAGTCAATCTTGAGTATGTTCTGACAAAGCATCATATTGCTAATATATTTACAAAGGAGCTTCGTAAAGATACTTTTGAGTATCTTTAGGAGAAGTGCAGGGTTATTTCCCCTCCTTTCATAAACGAAGATGCATTTGGAGATTCAATCTGGTGGATTCATGGTTCTATCTTTTTGGACTGAAGTTTTGGTGGCTACCTCTTAGGGGAGCAGGTAGTTTCAAGTGTCAACATTGTGATTAAATTTTGCTTTCATGTCAAAGGAAGATTCAATGAACATATATTTTTCCTTTTCCATAGATATCAAAGGGCCAGAGAAATCATATGAAATTTTGAGAGAGCTAATGAGAGAAAGCAAGTAATGAGGAAGATGATCTTCTAAGGGGGAGAAGGAAAAAAATAATTCTTGAGAAGTATATTTAAAACTGGTATGGTGTCTTTGATGGTTTTTCACATCATGTGTTTCCATCAATGGAATAGGGGGAGATTGTTACAAGAATGAAGAAAGGAATGAAGGTCTTTTCATTGATTTCAAGTGGTCAATGGGTTATTTACTAGTTGTTGTTGGTTGTATATATTGAGGATATTGAGAAAATTGCATTAAAGAAAGTTTATAGGTATTCAGTTGTTGTTATAGATAATGATTTGGTATTTTCCCCTATGTTCATGTGGTTTAGATATGTTGGTCATGGTTGTTGAAGGTTTCTATATCCATATTTTTGATTGTTGGTTCATTCTTAAGTTTGAGTTGTGTTCACCAGTTGTAAACTATCTTTTTCTATGTTTTGGTTGAGGTCCGGGAGAAAAATTTTTAGTCAGGATTTCTCTTTGTTCTAGAGTTGTGTTTCCCTAATTGCATTGAAGATATTTTTGGTTTCTAGAAGTTTTGAGCTTAATTGTTCTATGTGTTTTACACTAGTTTGGCCAACCTTGTGTTAACCACTATCTTTAAAGGTGATGAATTATGTTGGATCTATCTTGGGTCTTAATAAAGTATGCGTTTGGGTCTCCCTCATTCTAATTCCACCCTAAGATTTTTTTGCACTTACCTAATTTGAATTTGAAGTTGGATGGCCACCTTTGGATCTTTTTCAAGGTTGGAGATAGTATAAATACATGAGCTAGTAATGAAAAACATACAAAAGAAAAGAATGAATATAAGTGAAAGAGTAGACACGACATTGATGCTATTCAGAAAGTTTGTGTGAGTTGTGTGTGGCAGATTAGTGCTAAGCTTAATGTTGAGTTTCTGGATGTAGTGAGCAAAAGGCGAACTCTATCATTCATGGAATTTGATCAAGTAAATGTGGTGGAATCTTTTTTTGCATTGGGATTGTAGTCTCTCTGTAAGAAGTCTTCTTTGTATTCTTTGTATCTTTGTGGTAGTGAGCCCTCTGAGTTGTAGCCCTATTGGATAGTTAGTCCTTATTTCAATCAATAAGCCTTATCTTAGGTAGTGATCCTTGTTTCAAGTAGTGAGCATTTTATAATTAGTTTTGATATTCTCTATAGTGTGAGTTAATCCTCACCTTTTTTTTTCCCTTATTGGTTTTTCCACATAAATTTGGTGTTATTGTGTTTATGTGTTGGATTTGAGTTTGTACATTGGAATTTGATGATCAATCATTTAAGCAGTTTTAAGTATTAGGTTCGGTTATGGGATTAAAGCTTAAAATCTATGACAACTAATTCACCCCCCTCAGTTGTCCTATTCAACATATTTAAACTGATAGATACAAGAGTTGTTGAGGAAATGATTGATCAAAGAAAGTTTAATCCTGTGTGTGGTATCTCATGTACTTGCACCAAAGAAAGATGGAGAGTGGAGAATGTGTATAGATTCAAGAGAAATGAATAGAATCATTGTCAAGTATTGATTCCCATTACCAAGGATGGTTGAAATTATGGTCTATTTGAGTGGAGCAAAGTATTTCACAATTATTGATCTCAAGAGTGGATATCATTAGATTAGAATCAGAGAAGGAGATGACTATAATACTGCATTTAAGACTAATGAAGGTTTGTATGAGTGGTTAGCTTAATTCCTTTTGGATTGACCAATGCACCAAGCACTTTCATGATGAGATTGATGAATGAGGTACTAAATAAATTCTTGGGTAACTTTTTGATTGTGTACTTCGATGATATTTTTATTTTTAGTAAGACTACAGAAGAAAATTTGTGGCACATCCGACATTTATTGTAGAAGTTGAGAGAGAAGAAGTTGTTGATTAATATCAATAATTATTGCTTTATGAAGACACAGTTTGTATATTTGGGTTTTGTTATTTCTACTAAAGGATTGAAGATGGACTCTAAAAAGGTAAGACAAATTGTTGATTGGCCTATATCGGTAAACATTAGGGAGGTAAGATCATTCCATGGATTATCTAGTTTCTACCAAAAGTTTATCAGGAGATTTAGTAGCATTTGTAACCCCATGACAGAGACAATGAGAGGAAATAAGGACTTTAAGTGGATATCCAAAGCACAAAGGAGTTTTGAATTATTGAAGCAAAAGGTGATGGAGTAGCCAGTGTTAGCATTACTAGATTTTGAAAAAGTATTTCAAGCTAATTGTGATGCAAGTGGGAATGCAATAGGAGTAGTGTTGAGTCAATAAGGAATACCTATAGCTTATTTCAGTAAGAAGTTGAATGATGCAAGAAGAATATATTCAATTTATGATCAAGAATTCTATGCCATAATTCAAGCCTTGATGAAGTAGAGATATTATATGTTTCCTAAGGATTTTGTGTTGTATATAGATCATAAATCTTTGTTGTATTTGAACAGTCAAGGGAAGTTGAATCTGAGACATATGAGATGGGTTGAGTTCTTGAAAATTTATACATTTGTGTTTAATCATAGGAGTGGCAAGTCAAACAAAGTTGTAGATGCATTAAGTAGGAGAAGAAATTTGCTGACAGAGATGAGAATAGAAGTATTGGGTTTTGAAGAACTGAGGCACATGTATGAGGATGATGCATATTTTGCAGAAGCATGGAGAGCCTCTAAGGAACTAGTAGTAATAGATCAAATCCAATGGTTAGATTATTTCATCCAAGAAGGAATTTTGTTCAAGAAAAAATAGTTATGTATTCTAAAGATTTCAATGACGGATAATTTAATCAAGAAGAGGCATAGTGGGAGATAAGGAAGACATTTTGGAGTTGATAAGATAGTAGCTTTAGTGAGTGAACATATTTTTTGGCCACAAATATATAAGGATGTTAGGAAGTATGTTAAAAGTTGTAGAATTTTTCGAGGAGCAAAAGGAAGTAGTTAGAATACTAGATTGTACAAACCTCTGATAGTACTAAAGAGAACTTAGGAAGATATAATCATGGATTTCATATTGGGATTTCTAAGAACACATAGAGGATATGATTCAATTATGGTTGTAATGATTTTTTTTTCTAAAATGGCACATTTCATTCCTTGCAAAAAGACTATGGATGTTGTGTATGTTGCTGACTTATTTTCAAGGAAATTATGAGATTGCATGGATTACCTAAGATTATAGTTTCAAACAAATACACCAAGCTCATTAGATATTTTTGGAGAAAATTATGGAAGAAGATGAAGAAAAATCTAAAGTTCAGTTCAACATATCACCCACATACAGCTAGATAAAAAAAAGTGGTTAATAGAATTTTGGGTAACTTGTTGAGATGTTTGGTTGGAGATAAGGAAGGAAGTTGGGACATACTCCTACTTTAAGAAGATTTTGCATATAATAATTTAGTTAACCGGAGTATAGGGAAAACACCATTTGATATTGTGACTGGAACACATCCTAAAGAAATTGTAGAGTTACAAGACATCAATATGGAAAATAAGAGGAGTGCAAAGGTAGAAGAGTTTTAAGATTTCATGGAGACATTACATAATCAAGTCCAAAAGCATTTGGAGGACATGAACAATAAGTATAAGGAGAAGGAAGATGAGCATTAGAGACATACGCAATTTTTTGTTGGAGATGAACTAATGGTATATGTAAGGAAGGAGAGATTTCTAGTAGGTACATACACTAAGTTGTAGATGAGGAAGTTTGGACTATGTATGATTCTAAGGAATTTTGATTCTAGAAATGCATATAAAGTAGAGTTATCATTGATATTGGCTATATCACCTATTTTCAATATTGCAAAAATATATGAGTGTCATGAAGGATAATCAAGTGGTTGTAGAAGTGAAGTAGATTTGAAGGAATAGTTACAACATCAAGCACTAGAAGAGATTTAGTAGATTTTGGACACTAGAACTAGAATGTGTACTAGGAATAAGCAATACAAGAAATATCTTGTCAAGTCGAAAGGAATACTAGTGGAGGATTCATCATGGATTTCTCAGGCTAAGGTCGTCTATTTTTGTTTTTCCTCTTATCCCTAAAAAGTGAGGGACTCACTTTTCTTCCAACCTTGGGTGTCTAATGTAGGAGCATCCTTGGTTGTAAAGCAATCCTCTATCAACCAAAAACATTTCTTTTCTTGCATTTCATTCAGTATCAATTTCAGTATTCATTCCACATTGCACCACATTATCATTTATCATCTTGTAGATTAGGATATAGCATCTACACATTAGCATCTATCACATATATAGATTTTAGATAGTTTACATTTGTCTATTGACATTTATCACTCTCATAATTTCACTATAATTATAAGTCAAAGCATTTAGAGCCGACCTAGCCTAAATTTCTTAGTGTAGACCTATTCTAGATCATGTGAAGCTTAATGGGATATCAAACAAGAATTTTGGGTCCTATAGGATCTACCTTGGAGATTCACAAGTTATTTATTTCTATGAAGGATTATCTTTTCATATTTTTAGGTCGACCTTTCACACTTGATCATTCATCAGGTTTATGAACCTTTATGGCTGATGTAGACCTTTTTCGGAGCTAGAGGATCATATTTATAATCTTTTGTAATCAATTGAAAGTTAGTAGTTAGTTAGTCATCAATTAGGAACTTAGTTAGAGTTTAGATTTTTGCATCAACCCTTCAGGGGACTGTAATAAGGCCTTTGGCTAGTTGTAATGTTAAATGCACTTGTGGCAAGCCTATGAGCCCTATGTATTTTCCCATAAGGCATATCTTGCATGTAATATTGATAATTCAATAAATATTTGTATCTAGACATCACTTTTTTTGTGTTATTTCTATTGTGTTGACTCTAAGTTACATTGTTTGGACTATTTTTTTGAACCCTCCATCCATGGTTGTACCATCTAGGGTTCTCTTTTTCTTTATTTTAATATCATTTTGAGTTCCAAATATTTATAAAAATATATGTTAGTAGAAGTATGTTGTATGATAGAAGATTAGTATGGTTGCATACCTATCTATGTTGGTAATTATACTATGATATCAATCATATTTCTAAATCAAGAAACATAGATTATGAGTCCTAAAATTCTATTTGATTTTTGTATGGTTGTAGTAACATACTTGCATCTATTCATAGTGATAGAGGTGATCCAAAAGGCTATACAAAAATGTTTTAGATTAGGTTTTAGTGAAGAGAGATTTATCTAGCAATATAATTATGGTCCACATTTATTTTAGAAATATATTTTGGCTATGCAGTTTGAGGATAGTATGTATCCACATATTCTATCATATTCTATATTTTTTAGAGGATATGTTTAGTATGCAAAAATGTTGAAGTTAGAAAAGGTTATTTGTGTGTATCTATCAACCAATTGGTGTTTAAGAAATGTGCAGTAACAAATAGTTGAATGAATAATTTAAATCTTATGGGTGGTGTAAAGATAGGACTTGGTTAAGGTGCATGTGATAAAAGACAGCATCATGTTCTTTTAGCAGAAAAAAAATGATTTTGGATCAATACATTTCATGTAGTTTGAATTTAGGTCCACCTTATTTCATCCTGGCTATTTGCAAATCCCTGGCTAATATG
This sequence comes from Sequoia sempervirens, assembly GCA_007258455.2. Classification (NCBI taxonomy): domain Eukaryota; kingdom Viridiplantae; phylum Streptophyta; class Pinopsida; order Cupressales; family Cupressaceae; genus Sequoia; species Sequoia sempervirens. The sequence goes on along the minus strand of VDFB02281492.1, from coordinate 841,323,468 downwards.
GAAGAGTGTTAATGAAATGTAATGTATATATTTTTCTATTGCACAGATGCACAATGTGAAGTAGAATTACACTTGTTTGAAGAAACATTGGCTATAGATGTAAATTGAAGAGATGGTGGTGAATACAAAAGGGAGAGTTGCATTTTAGTGTGTGTGCCAATATTAGAAGATCATATGTAGTGTGGAAGAGTGTCAACTGTAACTATAGAAGATTCACAAGTTTTATCTTTGTAATTTGGTAGGAATGGTGTTCTACCTTTTGTATTGTTCTATTGGGGATTAGTGTCTCTAGTAGGTTGGTACCTACAAATACATTAGGGTATTTCTGTCTCTAACAAGTTAGTGCCTACTTCATATTGTAAAATTCACTTGTATATTTATATTTTGTGAGGTTATATTTAGATAATAGCTCCAAGCATCTATTCTCATAGTGGTTTTTCCCATCTTGGATTTCCACATATATCTAGTGTTCTCTTGTGTGAATGTGTGCTCTTGATGTTGGATTAGTAGTAGTGAAGATACAAGGATTCTAATATGTAGAATTGAGTTAATAATTTTAATCTACTAATTCACCCCCCCTCATTCTTTGTAGATTGTGTGCCCTTCATAAGCATCCTAGCACAACATTTAGATTCATTATTATCTTTGGTACATGATTATTTTCACATTGTTCTACATTAGCATCATCTTTAGTTAAGATTGTGACTCATATGATTTTTTTCTTCACATTTCTATTAGGAATGAGATGATATCATGCAAACATATTTGGTTTTATCTTTTTAATGAGAGGAATGTGTTTTTGGTGATCTTAGATTATCTTACCATTTCATGTCAAGCATCCACCATTAGTGTAGCAGATTCTACATTCAAGGGGCTCACCTAATTTTTTTTTAATTTTCTATTATAGGGGAACCTTTTCTTCACATTTGGTTTTGTCATCATCTTTCAAAGAGGATCTTCATTTTTTCCTCTATTTTCATTAAGAATTATTTACTATAGGGTTTATTCCTTTTTTTTTCTTTATTAGAGACTCATTTACACATAGGTACCTTGCCAAGTCTTTTAGATGGGACCCATCTTTGAATATTTACATTTTCCTCGTAAGTTGCTCTTAAGAGGTGGTGTTGGTATAAGCACACATATTTCTCTAGCGAGTTATGTTATTGGATATTTTTCACACTTTTTTGTTGTGTGGTCTCACAACACACCCCAAGACTGAAAAGACTTGGGGACCAAAGTGGAAAATAACTCTTCTGGAAAGAGCTAGCAAATTGAAAGATCAATGGAAGTGAAGAGAAAAGAGAAATCTTTGATAATAAAAATTACTTCATAATGTAAGTGTTTTGGGAACTGAGTACTAGATACCAGAAACATTTGAAAAGTTGAAAGTTAATGCAAGTTTGAATGGAAGGCTCTAATCCGGTATGAAGGAGTCTAGTATGATGGAGCCTAGTACGATGGAGTTCTGGCATAACCAAGGTCTAGGAAAGTTAGTGGGTAAAGCTAAATACTGGGTACTAGGTACTGGGTTGTAATGTGAAGTTATAATGTTAAAATTTTAATATTATCTAATGATTCTACTAATCCAGTATATATGTGAGGATTTATGATATGCTAGAAAGTGTCTTAATTATGAGATTTTTGTACTAACATTTGAATAATGGTTTTATTTACATGAGATGTTATGAATGTTTTTTTTTATTTTAAAGGGATTCAATGTGTGGAATTTGTGATTGCATGAAATATGGATTGTGATGCAAAGTTCGGGTATGGACAGTTAAGAAAACTTGAATCATGGATAGAATCATTTTCATTATGGTTCATTTATTTTGGGATACTATTGGTAGAGGAGTTTGAATCCACATGAATGTTGGAGATCGTAGTATTTCACATGTGGCAGATAAAAAGTACCAACCTCTGAGGAAGCCCATTCCCGAGAGTGGTAGAACTAGAGCCAAGCGATGTGTGGGGGCAAAAATTCCACTTGTTCATTTTGAATGTATGGAAAGTCCCTACACACTATCATGATTCAAAATATCATCCTGGCGATGATTAAAGATCAACACTCGAAGAGATTCAATGTGTAATTGGAGTTGACTTTGATTGCAATTCTCCTATTGGTCACTACATTCAATGTTCCTTGATGTGATTGGTCCCTTGGATTTCCTTTCATGTATTTTTCTTAGCCTATTTGAGCCTTGTGTTCTATAAAAGACCAAAGGATCCCCTTTTTCTATTTTAAGTTTAGAATTTGTGTATGTCGGAGGAGCATAAACTTTTTAAACTTTTGTTCTTTTTTCCTATTTTCTGAACCATTCTAGCATAAAACTTTATATGCACGTAGAAATTGATTAATATTAGAGTTAATTAGATAGCTACCTATCTGAGTATCTTTTGAAGTTGGTTTTGTTAGTTCAACCGAACAAGACTGTATGTTGCACCATTTAAGGGTACATAGAGAATCTACTTGGTGTCTAGAAATGAAACCCCTCTCTTTAAAAGCTTGCACTATTGTAGTTGTGAAGCAATCTAGTGAAGTATAAAATTATTTTCTCTATTTTAATTGATTATTTGGGTCATCCATGGAGAATAATTAGGAGAAACTTTTAATTTTTAGTATAATTTCTTATGTTTTATTTTAGAGTAGATGTTTAAATTCTTGAAAATGTTCCAAAATTTGAATGAATGGACAAAATTTTATTGAAAATATTTTGTTTTCCATAAAATTTTTGAATGCCTAATGCTAAATCTACTTAAGTGATAGAAAATAATTTGTGATCATGAAATATTACTACAAATCTTTCTATTTCATGATGCTTGAATTTATGATTCAATTGAAAATCCAATGCCCAAAATATTTAATTCAAAATAGTAGTCCCTTTGAGATTAACAAAAAATATCACATTAGTACCTAAGAGTGACCCTAATGCAACCATGAACTAGATATCAGAGACTTGCGATTGAACTAAAGCCAATCTTTTCTTGTTAAAGAAGAGTTCCCCTTTAGGTTGTCTTTGTTCCATATCTTTCAAGATTGATAGGATATTTGTGGTCTTGTCTGTGAAGAATTTATCCACCCTATTTGTTGTGAGTAAAATCATCATCTTGATAGGAACTGGTGCTAGAAGGAGGGCCATCTTTGATATTTTAGGCCTTATTCATTTGAATTGGAGGGCTATACTTTAAAACATTAGTCCTGAGTTTTTTGAGGAGCTTGTAAGCAAAAAAATGAATGCAAGCTAGATTTTTAGTATGGAAGTTGAAAAACTTTGGAAAATATTTAACCATAAATTGCATCCTTTGAGTTTATTCACTCTTGGAAGAGTCACCAAGTGTAGAATTCATGATACAATTAATCACAGTGAACTCGAGTGTGAATTTTTTTTAAATAGGGTAAGTTTCGCCATAAGTAAAGTAATTTCGTTAATAGAAGAAGTTCTAACTGCTAAAAGAAAGGAATTGTTAATGAGAAAAATGTTTCACCCTAGTGGAATTGGAAATATTAAAAAAATAACGAATACATCAAAACAGTTGGAAATCTATGATTATTATAAAGATAATCCTAACATTTTGCATGGAAATAGGTGAGAATGTCAAGATTCAAAGACATTTCATCACAAACGAGGGAATGACATTGATGAATCATCATTCCCCTTATGCGTGGAAAACACAGATAATGAGAGGGAGTGCGAAGATCAAGCGAGAAACGCATGTATTTTGCTCCAAGTTGAAAATTCACAAGCTACAAAAAGAAATTTTCATAATTTTATACAAGATACAAAGTATCAAAGTTTTACTTTTTCTCTCTTTGAATACAATATAAATAGTGATATATCTTGGCCTAACAAAATGCAAAGTGAAAAAAGAGTTGAAGACATGAATATTTTCAGAGGAGGAGGAAGCATAGAAATGGACATAGTTGTTCATGAAAATGGACCAAGGTTGGAAGAAGGAAGATTATGGTCGCATCAAATGAGATGTGTGCAATAGATCTCTAATGAGTTAATTTTCATACATATGATCCAAATCATTGGTAAGTAGGCTTTTGAATTTGTGGTTTTTAAATGCAGAAAATTTAAGATAATTCATTGTTATAGTAGAACATTGAAAATTTTGATAAATGAATTTAAAGATAAACTTGTTGTAATTTGTACAGAAACTATACAAGAAGTTGCATAAATTGAAATAAATTGCTTTACTAAAGCTAATATTTTGTTATGTTAGAGTTAGGGTAGTTAAGGTTAGTTTTCTTTTTGTAGGGTTTTGTTTTCTTTCATATACATATATATATATATATATATATATATATATATATATATATATATATATATCTTTGTCTGGCCTCTGCATTAGCAAATTATACTTGAACCTATCTTACACATGAGAGTATATCACATATATACATGAGATATCAAAAATCCTTTGTTTCAAAAGATCTAAAAGTCAAAAAAGAGTGAGCAAAGTTGTAGACGATAGTAGCCATTCGGTCAATGTGGGATGCTTCTTCTATCAGGGCTAAATATCCTATATAGGTGAGTTCCCAGTGAACTTCAAAGTCTTGGATATGGAGATTAGTAAGAAAAGGATGAAGTGAGACAACTTCCCCGTGTTCCAAGAACCAAGGAATATCATCCATGGAGGGAATCCCAATGGTCAGATATGCAATAGATAAAATGGTATCCAAAGTCTCTAGGAATTCAGGCTTCATTATCAAGTTGGCAACAATGTGAACATCTTCAACAAGTAGCCCAATATCCACAAGCAACACTACAAAGTGAGAAGCTACATCAGAATAGAAGTGAAAGTAGTAGTTAGATTCAACATACTTTTCCCCAAGGACTAAGCACAAATTTGTCACAATGAAACTGGAAGTCCCAATGAAGAAAAACTTTTCCAGCATTTGTGGTGTTATGCTCCCTAAGAAAACATTTTTTCAGTGAGAACAACCCAAGAAAATTGGGGTATCCATGGCTAAGAAGAAAATGCAAATGCACAGAGAAAAATTATAGAAATAAAACAAAAAGCTAGAAAAGAAAAGTGTGAAGAATTTGAGAAGAAATGAAGAATTTATAGAGAGTCCTAAGAAAGTTGCAGTACATAGTTGCCTTGAGTGAATAGTTTTTGTGGAAATTGTAAGCGAGGCGGTAGTTGGATAATTATATTCAGAGTTAAAGGTTAAATCAAATAAATTCTTTGCACATATTTGGTGATAAATTGCTTCAAATTTGAGCAGTACAAAGATTTCAAATCAAGCAAATCTAAGATTTCAACATTAATAGTGGTCATTTACTTTTTTTTAAAGAGTCGTATTAATTATGGATGTGCTTATGTGTGTAGAATATACAGGAAAATGAAGTCAGCAAGGCAGTACACATCATCACCTAAGTAAGTTGAGAGAATAAAACATGTAGAATAAGGCATGCGAATTTAATGCAAAATAATGTGATTGTGTTTCAAGGTAATCATGACATTTTTTATCCATTAATGAGGTGTAGCACTGTCAAATCAAAATTGCTAGCATAAATTTTAGTAGTTGCCATAAAATTTAATCGGAAGGGTGGTAACTAATGTTTCTAAATTTAGATTTAAATTTGATGTCAATTAAGTTGTCTATTGCTAAATTTTAATTTATACATACTTTCTAACATATATTAAGTTATAGTTAGCTGGGATTTGGCATAAATTAGTGAAATTTAGTTGGAAACACACATTGACAGGAAATTATTAAATGATTTTTTGGGAAGTAGTGAATTGATGAAGGGATTTGCATTGAATGAAAAATCAAAAAGTAACCTTTACTAACACTATAATTCCCAACCTAATAGTGGTGCTTCATTACTTGCAAGTTGATAAAAGAGATATCATTGAAATATCAAAAGAAAAAAAAAGAGCTATCATTGCTATATCAAAAAAAATAAAATAATACCAACTCTTTAGGCTATTGAAATAACTCTATCGAGGCTATGGATGCCTTATCGGTAGTAGAGCTATGTTTGGGGAAATTATGAAGATAACCTTGTCGAGGCTATGCACGCTTGACTTCCAACAAGGCTTTATCCCTAGTTGGCTTTGGAGGATTACTATATTATATAGTTCAATGTTAATGAACTGATTCTTTTCACTAAGTTCTGAAAACTAGAATTAATCAGAGCACACTCAGATGTTTTTGATGGAGTTTCACTTCTTTATGTCAGAATCTAGGTAAAGGTAAAAGCTATTGTTTTAGAATATGTATAAATTTTAATTTACAACTGGTGATTTAATTTCAAATTTGGTTTAAATTTAGTTTTATTGGTTGCAAGTTGTTGTGTGTTCTGACTTGCACTCCCCAAGATTGAAAAGACTTGGGAACCCAAGTGGAAAATAACTCTTGTGGCAAGAGTTGACAAATTGAAACAATACCAGAAGTGAAGAGCAAAGAGAAATCTTTGATAATAAAAAGTACTTTGTAATGTAAGTGTTTCGGACACCGGGTACCAAGTACAAGAAACTTATAAAAATGGAAAAGGTAAAGTGTGTTTGAATGGAAGGCTTTGGTCTAGTATGAAGGAGTCTGGTATGATGGATTTTAGTACAATGAATTTCTATTATAATCGAGGTCTAGGAAATTTAGTGGGTAAAGTTGAATACTGGGTATTGGGTACCAGGTTGTAATGTGAAGTTAAAATGTTAAAATTTTAAGATTATCTAATGATTCTAGTAATCTGGTATATATGTGAGAATTTATGATATGCTAGAAAGCATATTAATTACGATAGTTTTGTACTAACATTTGAATAATGGTTTTATTTACATGAGATGTTATGAATGTCTTGTTTATTTTAAAGGGATTTAATGTGTGGAATTTGTGATTGCAGGAGATATGGATTATGATGCAAAGTTTGAGTATGGATGGTCAAGAAAACTTGAATCATGGATAGAATCATTTTCATTCTATTTCATTTATTATGGGATACTATTAGTAGAGGAGTTTGAATCCAGAATTTTGATGGAGATCCTTGTAGTTCACATGCGGTGGATGAAAAGTTCCAACCTCTAAGGAAGCCCATTCCTGAGAGTGGTAGAACAAGAGCCAAGCGATGTGTGGGGACAAAAATTCCACTTGTTCATTATGAATGTAAGGGAAGTCCCTACACACTATCCTAATTTGAAGTATCATCTTGACGATGATTAAAGATCAACACTCGAAGAGCTTCAATGTGTAATTGGAGTTGACTTATGTTGACTTTAATTGCAATTCTCCTATTGGTCACTTGATCCAGTGGATATTTTTTAGTGAAATTGAAATGTCTCCAATACTCTAGATTTCAGCACCATCAAAAAGAGCTCGATGTCCTGATTCCAGCGCAACTTGAATAGGGCAAAAAGGAGTCCATTTGCACAAGTTGTGGCCAGTCAAACCTTGGGTCAAACTGCCATCAGGGGTCATCCAGAAAGAGAAAAAATGATTGTCTCAGAAATCAATGGAAGCAACATCAAGTCGAAGAGCACGTTGAGATGATTCCGACAATGTTCGTTTCATCAAAATCCGACGTCGTTTGCACAAGATATGAGCAGTCAAATTTGGGTTGACTTTGTTGACATCAGCATGGTACAGTCAGCGCACAGTCCTCTTGGCCAATCATCGGATGACATGTGGCAACCTATGGATGAATAAAAATCCCACGTGGCACATTGTTGGGTGCCACGTGGCACCTTGGGACACGTCACCAATCATCCAGTCAGCATATACATCATCACAGAGCAGCGAATGAAATTAGGCCACGTGGCACCTCCTCGACACACCACGTGGCACCCTCATCCTCCTTTGGCAAGTTGTTGTGTTTGTTTACATTTTGTTCAAAAAGGTTTTTGGAGGGATTCAAACCCTCCACCCTCCATTCCCTACAAATCCAGCCAACCATCATACCACGTGATGTTTGTTACAACTATGTGTTGCGGTTTTCTTTTGTTAAATAACTGTTGGAAATTGGCTATAAAAAGCCATGGCGGGGTTGGAACCTCCAACCACCTGCCTAGTAAAAGGATTACAAACCGTTGCACCATGCACTACATTTAGAATATATGGTGAGTGGGTTTGTTATAACCGTTTCGCAGCCTACAAATCTAAACTAAATAACCATTAAATGGTTATTAGTTAAGATATTAAAATTAAAATAACAACCCCCAAATAAGTTTAGCCCAGAAATGAAAAAAATTAAGGGCTCCAAATTATTTTAAAAGATTATTGTGGGAGATTTGAGATTTTTATTTGTAAATAAGGAAGATATTTGAAAATCTTACCTTATATGGGTGATATGTGGGATTTGTAAAAATCAAGTAGTTATTACCCAACTTTGGTAAAATTCTTGTATAAAAAGGGGTCGAAGGGAGGTTGAAAGGCTAAGAGTTTTTTAGTGAAGGGCATAGTTGTGAAAATAGGTGTTGCGAAAGAGGGATTTCTCAGGAGTTCTTTGAGCCATTTTTGTTCATCGGAGTATTGTTATGCTACCGAAGTGCTAGAAGAAATGGTCTTGGTGCGATTGTAATTGATTTTTGGAGATTAATCGGATCAGTCTCACTCTTTTGGAGAGGACCCAGAGACATAGTCACGATTGTGGCGAACTCCATTATCAGATTGTTTGCACTCTCTATCTCTTCTTCTTTCTCAATTTTGTTCTTTTCACCTTCAATTTTTAATGCATAATTTCAATAATGTATGCATGAATTGTATTTCTGCTTAATTCACATGTTAATGTGTTAATTTTGTTTATGTAATTTGGATTTCATGATTTGAAAACATTAAGCATTCAAATGCAATTAGTCTAGATCCTAATCAGATCATCACTACATTCCATGTGTCTTTATGTGATTGGTCCCTTGGATTTTTTCTCATGTATTTGTTTTATCCTATCTAAGCCTTGTGTTCTATAAAAGGCTAAAGGATCCTCTTTTTTATTGAGTTCAAAATTTGTGGATGTCGAAGGAGCATAGTTTTTTTGTTTTTTTATTTTTTCCTATTTTATAAACCATTTTGGCGTAAAAATTTGTATGCACATGGATATTGATTAATATCAAAGCTAATTAGATAGCTACCTATCTCAGTATCCTTTTTAGCTAGTTTTGTTAGTTTAGCCAAACAAGACTATATGATGTGTCGTTTAAGGGTCCATACAAAACCTCTTTAGTGTCCAAAAATGAAACCCATCTCTTTAAAAGTTTGCACCATTTTATATGTAGCTATGAAGCAATCTGGTGAAGTATAAAGTGGTTTTCTTTGTTTTAATTGATTCTTTGGGGCATCCATGGAGAACAACAGAGAGAAACTTTTAATTTTCAATGTTTTTTATGTTTTATTTTAGAGTAGATGTTTAAATTCTTGAAAATGTTCCAAAATTTGAATGAATGGATAGAGTTTTACTAAAAATCTTTTGTTTTCCATAAAATTGTTGAATGCTTAATCCTAAATCTACTTAAGTGATAACAAAGAATTTGTGATGTTCATGAAATATTATTACAAATCTTTCAATTTCATGATGCTTGACTTTATGATTCAATTGAAAATCCAATGCCTAAAATATTTAATTCAAAATGGCAGTCCCTTTGAGATTAACAACAAATATCACATTAGTACCCAAAAGTAACCCTAGTGCAACCATGGCCTAGTTATCAGAGACTTAGGATTGAACTAAAGCTAGTCTTTTTCCTATTAAAGCAGAGTTCCCCTTTAGGTGGTCTTTGTTCCATATCTTTCAAGAAGGATAAGCTCTTTGCGGTCTTGTTTGTGAAGAATTTATTTGCCCTATTTGTTGCGAGTAAAAACACTTGTCACTTAAAATTATTTAAGTCGCTTTTAGGGAATTTTCACTTTAATTCTGATATCATAAGATTAAGACTATTTTAATAGTCTTATGTTGTTCTATCTCTCACTTTGACCTATATAACCAAGGGTTTCTCATTCCTATTTATCATATTTTATTTGATTTTTTTCATAGAAATATAGTTTATTATTATCATATTTCATCTTCTAAGTTCTCTTTGCTTTCAATTAAGCCTTTAGATCTTGGTTGGCTATCTCCATAAACAAATTTCACATGAACTAAAATTAGACATAAAATAAATTTGGCTATCTATTCATAACAAATTATTATAAAAAAAAGTAAATTAAAATAAGCATCACTCATTTAATAGATGTAAAATCTAGTCGCACTCATTACAAATATAGTGAAATAATTTAATTGAGGTGTTATTTATTTAAAATAGAATAATAAGAGTTTTATTTAAGGCTAAATTTATATCCAATCATCACATATATCTAAAATTAATAAATATATGCTCTTGTAATTTTTATTCCATATAGATTACAAGTAGATAAATTCATCTACCTCAAGCCTTATAATATGTCCCAATACTTTAAATCTTTACATATTTAATTGACCATATATTGGAATAATTAGTTCTCTCTAGTAACAAATTGGATCAATTTGTTTGGTAAGACATAAATATCTAACAATAGAACTCATGATAAATACAAAGAATGGATAATTATTTCTTATCATGTATGATCTTTTCACTACTCATTCTCCACGATGCAAAGTATCTTTACATGTTATTTTAATGGTGATTTCACTATTTAGCAATTTGAATTAAAATATTATAACCTTTCAATATACATTTTTCATAAGCTAAGAAAATATAATAATTTGTAGAAAAGATAAACTTTATTTAATTAATATTTAACTTTACTTACGTATGAAGTAAGAAAATTTTCTTGAGAGGACTTCCAGCCTTTTCTAGACAAGCGTAGTGTAGCTCTATCTGATAAAGTATTGTTTTGGCATCTATGTTCCATACACTAAATATATTTTTGGGTATACACATTTACTAAAAGAAGTCGCAATGTCCAAATTTATGACCAAAGTACATGTATTGGGAATGAATTGAAAGGAGTCCAGACTTTTTATATGTATACACATGTATGAACAATATTTACTATTTCTTAAGAAGAAACATTGATTTAGAAAGCAATACGAATGTGGATTGAATGTGAGAGCACTTTAGGGATGAATTAATTTTAAGAGTTGATGACTAAATTATTTGAGATTATTTTCAAGATACATCTATTGTTTGACATATATTTTTGAAATCAGTGTTATATTTTTGCAAAATATTTGGTAGTATGTTTAAATCATTTTATTTCTCTATAAAAATAAGGTTGAATTATAAGAGATATTAAGTCAGAGTTATCAATATTAAATAAGAAAGATATGTATTTACAATTGAGCTCATCATGTACTAAAAAAATACATAATTACATGTTTCATATTGATAAAATATATAATTTTCTTTTGAAACAATTTATAAAAATGTAGTCATCAATAAAATTTTATGTTTAATTTTTGAAAAAAACTTTAACAGTTGAAAAACAATTCTAAAGGAACTATCAATAGAAAAGTTGAGTAATATTTTAAAAAATAAGTAACATGAGCACACTACCAGCACCCATTTCAATAATCAACATAATTGTAAATATACATATGAGTTTTTAAATCATGAACACGGAATATTTAGGGGACTATTTATGTACAAGTACATCATATTGTCAATCTTAAAAAATGTTAGAATAGCTTAGTGCGGTATTACATTGTTGATGAAACTATCGCTACAGTTATTGGTGCAATGCATTACAGCTACATCAACTATAATTTCCCCTTTATATATTTTTGTGCTGACCATCAATGTGATGTAGAACCTTCACTGTTCTCTTCATATGGTTTCAGAGCGGGATAAAGGTGCATGCCTGTGTAGCAGAGAAGACTAGGAGAATTGTTAAAAAGCCGATCATTCTGAAGAATAGGCGTAAGATATAAGGTGCAGTTTCTTTTATATGGCATATAATGGTGTAAGGCGGGGATGGGCAGAGGACTTTCCACGCAGATGAATCAACCAGAATTTTGAATTACTTACAGATTGAAGTAGCAGTCGTAGACAGATTGGTTTTAGTTATAAAGGCGTCTGATATATTATGCTGGATCTGGCGCTCGGAGGAACTACTTTTTATATGGAAAACTACTACTAACATTATTCCTGTATTTGATGGCATTCCACCTCAAGATCTTCTTTGAGTCGAGAATGGTGAAGATGGCTTCCTACCAACAGGTAATGCTTCACTTGTTTCTCATTCTTTATTAATGTTGGAGATCATCACAGAATGTTCTTGGAGAAGGTGAACAATAGGGGTTTATGTGCGATTGGACAAACCGAGTATTTCAATGCAAGTTGCTTGAAGGACTTGCTGTTAGAAGGGATTGTTCTAGCATAAGCAAGTGAAGATCGACAGCAGGTTAATGTGCTTTACTTTTGCAGATTTTATTAATGGTAGTTTGTGAGTTGATAGGGGCATCCTTTATGTAAAGTGGATGCAATATTATGAAAATTATATTAGACAAGCATTCTGGATTTAATTTTTATATTTGGAGACTACAAATTCAAATGCAATTAGTGAATAAAAATTTATGGGGAATAGCAATTGGAAAAGAAAATCTATTTATAGATGCAAATAAGTTATTGGTTTGGAATAGTTGAGATAATAAAGCCAAGGCTATTATCAGTCTTGCTCATTTGACTCTGAATTGCATCACATAAATTTAGATAAATCATCAGCAGAAATTTGGGATAACATAAATAAATTATTTGAAGAAAAAGAACTTAATGCAAAGTTTTCTCTAAAAATTCAATTATTCAAGTACAAAATGGAAGATGGAATTGCAATGTCAAATCATGTATAAGTAATTTGAGGTCTCTCATTAGGCACCTAGAAGAAGTCAAGGCTCCATTTGATGATGATGATTCTAAAGCTATCTTGTTAAATAGTTTGTCTTCAAAATACAATAATATTATTTTTACACTTAGTTGAATAAGTTCTCAAACATTAGAAGATATGATTTCAAGTCTTTTAGCAGAAGAAAAGAGAATGAATGCAGAAGATACAAAAGTTGATAATCAATAGGAGAATGCATTATATTCTCGAAGTCATAAAAAAAGTCAGGTACAAACAATGGGAAAATTAAATTTTTTTACTATAAGAAAAAAGGTCTCAGAGCTTGGCCCTATAGAACTCGAACCAAATATGTTCTTAAAGGAGATCTCAAAGATCAAGCAAATGAAGGTAAATTAGTTTGTATTTAGGACGATAATGAAGATTTTTTTGGATGATGATTTTGTTGATATTACATAGAATGGATTAGTACTTTAAGCCATCACATTGGAGGTTGGTAGCATCAAAGGATGGAAGAATTTCCATCATCTCAAGTAGCTTCTCACTTTGAGATAGTGTTTTGCATGAGACAGTTAAGGGATTTCATATATTGTGAAGTTTGAATTTTGGAGATAGGTAAGGGATTTAGTGTTGAACTCAATATGGATAATTGTTCAGTGAGTTTATGAGGCCGTGATCGAGAATTATACCCTTTCGAGGGTTATCAGGAAACTTGATGGAGCTTTGTCATAGCTCAATATGGATTTTTGTTGAAGGATTTGGGAATCAGTGATTTGGGAGTTCGAGAAAATGGTAGTTCAAGAACTCGAGAATTTAGCTCGATGCTAAACCCTTCCTAAGGTCATGAGGAAGCTTTATGGAGTTCCACATGATTTAGGATTTGTATCTTCAAAGAAGTATCTTCTCAAGAATGTATATATATTTTGTAATCAACAATTTTTATTACATAAGCCTTAAAGCGGGACCCTTGGAAAGGTGAAGTTTGAGATTTTGATGATACATTTTCAAGAAAAATGTAATTAGAGGGGAATGTTACCATAGCTTAGTGTGGTATTACAATGTTGATCAAAGTGCCACTATAATTATTAGTGCATTATGGTTGCATCAGCTTGTTATAGGTGCATCAACTATAATTTCTCATTTATATATGTTTGTGCTAAGCATCAATGTGATAAAAAAACATTCACTCTTCTCTTCAAAAAATTAGATACACTTTGTTCCAAAATAATTGAATGGACTAAAACATGTAAATAATAAAACTAATGAACTTGAAAATGAAAATAAGCAAAGAGAAAAAAAATCATATTTCATTGCAAACCTCAAGATATAGCATATTATGATTACTTTTTCATGAGTCGATGTGGATGCAACTCCACAACATAACAATACTATATTTTGATAATACAATTCAATAGAGTAAACTAGCATAAAGAATTTATTCATGAAAATTATGAGAGGGAAAGACATTTATATATTTTTTGAGAGATTAAATGAAGAATGACGATAAGATCAAACACTTGGAGTTAACTAAACTAGTTGTGAAGTCAACTTGAGAAGGTGGAAATGATAAATCAATTGATAATGGAAAATTGTCATTTCAAGCTCCTAGGAGGATAATAGTGAATTAAATTAACTCATTAAATAGATAATGAGAAGAAGTTTATATATAGAAGACAAAGTTAAATGGTGGAGTGATAAATGAAAATTTAATTTATTTGTAAAAAGTGGATAATTAGTTCAAATAAATAAAATATAAAATATTATTTCATTAATAAATAATTTTTGGGAAATGTTAATAAATGTTAATTATAATTGTAAATAGTAAATTATATAGTAAATGATTAATGGTAAATGGTAATAAATGATTAATTGATGGTAAATGATGGTGGTATACTTCCAGTCAATAGTTGATGTTTAGAAGAATATTTTAGTATCTACAATCATAATTAACTAACATTAAAAATAGATCTAATTTGGAATTTTATGTAATTATTATTTTGGATCAATTTTCCATAAACAATGTCTAGTGAGATTGTTATAATAATCAAATAGTCTTTTGATGAACAATATATTAATGTCAATGTTCATATATCTTTGCTAATAATTTTATGAGTTTGAAATAAAAACTAAAATATTAAATTGTATTTTTATAATTTTATAAATATTTTTATTTCCAATTAGAATTATTTTTTCTCTTCAATATTCAGGAACTATTTATTTATCCTCTTATGAAAATGTAAAAGAAAATAAGCAAATTTTAAATGATCAAGGATGATTTATTAGATAATAAAGAGAACATGTTTTCACAATAAAGTAATAATGGCAACAAAATTTCTTGAACACTTGTAGCGGAGTGATGATGTGGTGTACGGACAAGGTTCCTCGGGATGGCTGTCAGCCGTCAAGGGTTTGGTTTTCTTTACCCTTCGCCTCATACTGCTCTTTTTATAAGTTTAGCAGTCATTTCGTTATTATTACTCAAGGGTTTGGTTTTCTTTACCCTTCGCCTCATAGTGCTCTTTCTATAGGTTTAGCAGTCATTTTGTTATTATTACTCTATATGCTTTCTTCACTATATTCTTCCTCACCTCGTGTTCTCCTTGTTTATGCTTGATCCTCCCTGCTGTTAATCCTCCTTATCTACGTTTAGTGCTTGGTGCTTTGGTATGGGGCAATTAATGGACGATAAGGTCCATCATTTGGGTGACCCCTCGGATGAAGGGGCAACTAATGGCGGGTTAAATCTACCCAACGAAGTGGGCTATGGTGTTTTTTCATTCAAAGATATTGTTGCAGACTCTGAAAGGGGAGACATTTCGGAGGGAGCTAATCTAATTAATGTTGATGACAAAGATGACACCGAAGCGCATCACGTAGGAAGCGGAAATGGTAAGTACACTATCCAAGGCCCTAGGAAATCTGTGTTAATTCCAAATGAAGTTATGGTCTTGGCTAAAGAATATTGGCATTTTTCTTTGGGGTAAGTGCAGAAGGATGGGGCCAAAAAGGGTGTTCAAGTGGCTATTTTTTTTCTAAAATAAAGAAAAATTAATCTTGGATGAGAAATCGAGGATAGTTGTACTCAAAATTTTAAGATGCAACAAAATAATGTTTGTAGTGCTCTGAGGCTACTTTTTGAACGACTATTTTTTTTTTTTAAATGGTAGAGATTAAGGGGTTCAAAAAAGGGAGCCACAAAAATTGGTGTTATTTTTGTCAAGAAAACATAACATAGTGTCTTTTGTAGCTCCCTCAAAAGGTTGACTCTTTTTTTTGGTATTTTTAAAATCGCTTCAGTGAGAAATTAGTTAACAACATTTAGTTTATGCTCAATTTTTTTGATAATTTTTTAATGAATATTTGTTTTTTTGCTAATTTTCAAAGTAGACACATTCTGAAAAAATAGAATTTTGGATGTCCTACTTTTATAATTTTTAAAAACCAATCAAAAATCATTTTTTTTTTAATATGTGTAAACTAGAGTCTAGCTTATAAAAGTGTAATTTATTTGAAATTTTAATGAATAGTTAAAAAAAAGAAGTAAAAAATACCAAACAATTGTTTTTGACAAAAAACAAACACACAAACAAAAGAAATTAAAGATAAAAGTCTTAACATTATTAAATTGTGAAAGAAATTACATCATTAAATAGCTAAGAGAGGTTGACATTACCTAGGTGTTCCATTTATTGGACCTCGAAACACGTGCAAACCTGATGGTTAGCATGAATAAGATTATGTGAAATCCTATAGAATATGCAAAAACACATCTTTAGACGTTGGGAAGGCACTCCAAGTCTTTGGGTTGGAAATTCAAAGCAAATCCAAGCCTAAGGCATGGGGATTCCCAAATAAAGATATAATACAAGCACATTATAATGTGTTCACATTATAATGCACTCGCATTATTTCTTGTTTTGTATTTTTCTCCCTTTTGTAAAATTTTGTTGTATGTTTCCCAAGCTTGACATAATATGAGTGCGTTATAACGTTGTCTTGCTTGAAATTGTTTATGTGCAAGTTTTTTAAATGTATGTTTGATGTATGTATATGTTTGTATATAAATATTTGTATGTATGTATGTATATATGTATGTATGTATGAATCCATGTATGTATGTATGTATGTATGTATGAATATATGATTGTATGTGTGTATGTATGTATGTATGTATGTATGCAAGTATGTATGTATGTATGTATGTATGTATGTATGTATGTATGTATATATGTATTTGTGTGTTTATGATTGTATGTATGTATGTATGTATGTATGCATGTACGCATGTATGTATACTTGTTTGTATGTATGTATGTATGTATGGTTGTATGTACGTATGTAAGGGTTTTGGTTTTAGGGTATAGGTTATAGGGATGAGGGTTTATAGTTGGATAATATTTAGCTTGTTGAGTGTATAACATTGTGTAAGGTATAGTGATTAGGGTTTAGGATATTGGGCTTAGGGTTTACGATATGGATTGAGGGTATAAGGCATAGGGTGAAGGGTTGAGAGTGTATGGTTTATGTTTTAAGTATAGGGTTAAGGGACAATATTGAGGGTTTAGGGTATAAGGGTGGGGTTATAGGGTATAGGGATGAGGGTTTGTGGGTGTAGGGTTCAAGTTTTAACGTATAGGGTTGAGGATTGAGGGATTAGAGCTTAAGTATATGGTTGAGGGTTTATAGTTGAGGGATAATGTTGAAGGTTGACTGTCTAAGGTATAGGGTTTAGGGTTTAAGGTTGAGGGTATAAGGCATAAGGATAATGGTTGAGGGTTTAAGGAATAAGTATAGGGTTCAGGGTATAGGGTATAGGGTAGAGGTTTGAGGGTAGATGGATAATGTTTAGGGTATAGTGTCCAAGGTTATGTGTATAGGGTATAGGTCCATTAGGGTTTAAGATATTTAGTTTACAGATTAGGGCTTAAGTATAGGGTTAAGGGTTAATGTTGTAGGGTGTAGGGTTTAGGGTTTAAGGGTTGAAGGTTTAGGGTTTAAGGGTTGATGGTTGAGGTTTTAGATTATAGGGCTGAGGGTTTAAGGGATAAGGCTTTAAGGGTTGAGGGTTGAGGGTTTAAGTTTTGAGGATTCAGGGTTGAGGAATCAGGGGTTGAGGGTTTAGGTTTTAAGGATGAGGGTTGATGGATTATGGTTTAAAGGTTGAGGCATTAGGGTTTCAGGGTTGAGGGTTGAGGGATTATGCTTTAAGGTATAGTGTCGAGGGTTGAGTGTTTAGGGATAGGGTTTAGATTTTTAGGTTTAAGGGTTGAGGGTTGAGGCTTTAGGGTTGAGGGTTAAGGGATTAGGGTTTAAAGGTTGAGGGTTTAAGGGCTTAGGGTTTAAGGGTCAAGGTTTTAGGTTTTAAGGGTTTAAGGTTTAAGGGATTATGATTTAATGGTTGAGGGTTAAGAGATTATGTTTTAAGGTATAGGGTTGATGTATTAGGGTTGAGGGTTGAGGGTTTAAGGGATTAGAGTTGAGGGTTGAGGGTTGAGGATTTAAGGGATAGGGTTGAGGGATTAGGGTTGAGTGTCTAATGTATAGGGTAGAGGGTTTAGGGTTTAAGGTTTGAGGGTTGAGGGTTTAGGGATTAAGGTATAGGGTTGAGGGTTGAATGTATAGGGTAGAGGGTTTATAGTTGAGGGTTGAGGGATTAAGGGTTTAATGTATAGGGTCAAGGGATTAAGTTTGAGGGTTTAATGTATAGGGCAGAGGGTTGAGGGTTAAGGGTTGAGGGTTGAGGTATTAAGAGTTTAAGGGTTGAGGGTTTAATGTATAGGGTAGAGGGTTTAGGGTTAATGGTTGAGGGTTGAGGGATTAAGAGTTTAAGGGTAGGGGGTTTAATGTATAGGGTAGAGGGATTAAGGGTTTAAGGGTTGAGGGTTGAGGGATTAAGAGTTTAAGGGTTGAGGTTTTAAGTGTTGAAGAATTAATGTATTAAGGGTTTAAGGTATAGGTTTGAGGGATTAGGGTTGAGGGTTTAATGTATAAGGTAGAGCGTAGACGATTGAGGGTTTAAGGGCTTAAGGTTCTAAGGGTTGAGGGATTAGGGTTGAGGATCAAATGTTTAGGGTAGAGGGTTGACGGTTTAATATATAGGGTAGAGGATTGAGAGATTAGGTTTAAAGGTTGAGGGTTTAAGGGTTTAGGGATTGTGGGATGAGGGTTTAGGTTTTAAGGGATTAGGGTTGAGAGATTTTGGTTAAGGTTTGATGGTATAGGGTTGACGATATAGGGTTGATGGATTAGGGTTCAGGATCTAATGTATAGGGCAGAGGGTTGAGAATTGAAGGTTTAATGTATAGGGTAGAGGGTTGAGGGATTAAGGGTTTAAGAGTTGATGGTTTAAGGTTTTAAGGGTTGAGGGATGAGGGTTTAAGGTTTAAAGGATTACAATTGAGAGATTAGGGGTGAGGGTTTAAGGGTTGAGGGCTAAGGATTGAGGGATTAGGGGTTGATGGTTGAGGGTTTAAGGGTTTAAGAGTTGAGGGTATAAGGTTGAAGGATTAGGGTTGAGGATATAGATTTTAAGGATTAGGGTTGAGGGTTGAGGGTTTAAGGGTTAAGGGTTGATAGTTGACAATTTAGGAGTTGAGGGATTAGGGGTTGAGGGTTGAGGGTTTAAGGGTTTAAGGTTTTAAGGGTTTAAGGATTGAGGATATAGGTTTGAGGGATTAGGGTTGAGGGTTTTAGGGCTGAGGGTTAAGGGTTTAAGGTTTAAGGGATTAGGGGTTGAGGGTTTAACGTTGAGGGTTGAGAGATTGGAGTTGAGGGTTGTCAGTTCAATGTATACGGTAGAGGGTTTAAGAGTTGAGGGATTATGGATTGGGGATTAGGGTTGAGGGTATAAGGGTTGAGGGTTGAGGGATTAGGGTTGAGGATTTAAGGGTTTAAGGGTTGAGGTTTGAGGGTTGAGGGTCTAATGTATAGGGTAGAAGGTTAAGAATTAAGGGTTGAGGGTTTAATGTATAGGGTATAGGGTTGAGGTAATAAGGGTTTAAGAGTTAAGTGTTTAAGGGTTGAGGGATGAGGGTTTAGGGTTTGATGGATTATGGTTGAGGTTTGAGGGTATAAGGTTGAGGGTATAGGGTTTAGGGTATAGGGTTGAGGGGTTAGGGTTGAGGATCCAATGTATAGGGTAGAAGGTTGAGAATTGAGGGTTGAGGATTTAATGTATAGGGTATAGGGTGGAGATATTAAGGGTTTAAGGGTTGAATATTTAAGGGTTAAGGCTATAGGGTTGAGGGATTAGGGTTGAGGGTTGAGGGTTTAACGGTTTAGGGTTCAGGGTTGATGGTTTAAGGGTTGAGGGATTAGGGGTTGAGGGTATAGGGTTGAGGGATTAGGGTTGATGTTTGAGTGTTGAGGGTATAGGGTTGAGGGATTAGGGGTTGAGGGTTGAGGGTTGAGGGGTTAATAGTTAAGGGTTTAAGGGTTGAGGGATTAGGGATTAGGGTTGAGGGTTTAAGGGTTGAGGGTTGACCTAGGATTAGGGTTGAGGGTATAAGGTTGAGGGATTAGGGTTGAGTGTTGAGGTTATAGGTTTGAAGGATTAGGGTTGAGGGTCCAATGTATAGGGTAGAGAGTTGAGAATTGAGGATTGAGGGTTTAAGGGTTTAAGATATAGGGTTGAGGGTTAATGTACAAGCTTGAGCATATAGGGAATTGTGGTGAAACTTCATAGCACACACAAAATAAGACATATGTAACACTTAGAAGATGTCATAATTGGTAAAAGAAACATCGCATTGATGTACCTCAACCCAAGCCCCTATTGAAACATGATAAGATTTAGGAAACCTTTATAAAATGAAAATTTTCATAACGTGGGTGCGCTTTCAAAAAGTTCAAAAAATATGACCATTTTTAGAGCAAGCTAAAACATGCTTGCATTATAACATGAGCACCTTTTGTCTTTCTTTAAAAATGGTAACATAGGTAGGACACCTATGTTCCAATCCCACATGCTCTATTATTCTCCTACTTATGCATGTGATTTGACAATTTTTTTTTTTTTATGTTGTTAGGAAGAGCACATGCAAGTTTTACACATTCCACCACCTTTGCATCAACTTGCCACCACCATTTTCTTATTTTCTAGCTTAGGAAGGAGAAAATAAGAGTTTTTTACATCGAATTTGAATATATCAACTCAAGTTTCAATATTTGTAGTGTTCCAATATGTTAATTATGATTGAATTTTTTTAATTTAACATTATACAATGGTTAATTGTATATATTTTTAGTAATTATACTAGGGTTATATACAATTGAACGTTGAAAAGGAAGCAAGTTTGTGAAAAGCTCAAATTTTTGAGGAGTTTGATGTAATAAAAAAAGGACTACACATAATTGGGTATTTTCTCCTATAAAATCTCTATTTTTAAGGTATGTCAAGTATTTATACATGTTCTTTACATTTTCCTTTATTCTCTCGTGTTTCTTTATCACTTCTTATCATACAATCTTAATACAATTCTTTGATTTTGTTATCATGTTGACTCTAGGATTAGATTTTTTTAGGTATTCAAAATTATGAGTACTCAACACACACAACCTTAATCAAATGTATTAGATTTTTCTAAGGGATTAGATTAGATTTTGTTAAAATGCATATTCCATGTTCATAATTGTTTTATTTTAATTTTTGACATCTATGAGAATTGAAGGGGGGTTCTTTTGAAAATTATCATTATAACCTTATCCCCTCTTGGCACATTTAACCTATACAATTATTCACTCTTTGTAGTGGTTTGGATACTCTTATAGAATCATGAATCTCTTGTGAAACCAAAAAAATCTTGGTTTGCATTACTACAATATCCACATAGTTTCGTCCTTTCGTCCCTACAATCATTTGTCTAATGTCCTAGTTTACCGCACTTCTAACAAGGAACATCCTCCCTTCTCTAACCTTAATCTATTCCTTGGCAGTTTCATCCACTAAACTCATTGTAGTAGGATCTATTGTCCCTATATTCTTCTCTATAACTAGTAGAAGGTATGTCTTCAGGGAGTTTCAATACTGCATTTTGAATTGAGTATATGTCATTGATATCTCCATTTGGGCTATTGATTCCCATAATTTGTTTTGGAAAGATCTCATTTTTTCAATCATTTATCCCTTGCCACAACCTTGTGGAAAGGTTCCCTATTTTTTAATTTGTGGTTCCATTGGGGTTTATACTCCTCTTCATCACACTCTCTAAATTAATCACTACAAACTTGTATTCAAACCCAATATAGCTTGGAAACAGCTTCAACTTCACCCCAAACTAGAACAATTCACTTATAAATGACAAATAATCCAAATGAAAATGCTAGTTAAGTTCTGATATGAAATGTGAAGCCAACTTAAGACCCTTTGAAATGGTTTGATATGAAATGTGTAGTAGCTTAAATTGAGGAAATGATCAAGGATTAAATCAACACATGAAGAGAAAGATGCTAAGAATACAAAAAAATTAGAACATATGAGGAAATTTCGGGAGAAGAGGAAATTCAAAACGATAGAAGAAGACATGCCAATTAAAGAGGAACATGAACCATCAATGAGAGAGATGGTATCGGTGGCATAAAGGGAACGAATGAAAAACCTTTGTGCAATGAGAGATTTGAATCCCATATTTGGAGACATGTCCTCTACAACAATTCAATATGGAGACACACCATCTACCACATCTTAAGTTGAAAGTACATCATCACTCACATGTGAAGAAGGAGGTACACCATATTTTCCATCTCAACTTCAAGATAAGCCATCTATTCCATCTTCGATCAAAGGTATGCCATCTATCCCATATCATTTAAATAAATGTGATGAAATTCCTAATGTTGAGAAAAAATTACCTTTGAGAACACCTCCTAGAATTTTGCATAGAAAGACCATATATTTAATTCATACTGATGAGAATATTTTTAAGCCAATGGAAGATAAGTTTCCAAAACATACTTATAGAAGATATGCTCATAAGATTTGTAAAATTTTCTTTGAAAAATTAAATGAGACTTGAAGATTTCAACTATTTGTTGAAATGATGTGAAATATAAAGTATAAGTCCATCATGAAGATTCTTTGTTTGAGAATATTAGAGGGTTCAAGTGAAAAATCTATTGTGAAGAATCTAATAAGTGAATATGAGAGTGTGGGTAACACCTCACACACAAAAGATAGTAATGCTACATGACATGTCATTACATAAAAAATAGTAAGTAATAAAACAAAGAAAGCTTGTCTCATTATAAACACAAGCAAAATATTGAGAATAAAAAAAAAAAACTTTATCAATAGCCATTGGAAGGTTCCAAAGAATCAAGGACATTGATGATAATGAATTATGGAAATTCTCAGGGAGACTACCATGAAAAGATAAGCCAATTATTGAATAATTGAGATCACTAATTGAGGAGTTTTGGAAGAATAACACAAGGGTATCTCCAAATCAAAGGGATGTGGTAAGAAGTAGAATTGGTAGTCAAAACCATGAGCCACATCCAAAGCATTTTATGGATATGACTCAAACATAGCTTTTTGGTAAATTTCTAGAGATGTATCCCTCAAATTAAAATTTGTCAAAGATATTTTGAAATGCTAAAGCCTTTCTTTGTAAAAATAAATCACACAAACACTACTTGTTGTTGTATCTAGTATATATTGAGTTTTCTAACCATTTTTATGTTTATCAGTTTGTATGTTTAGATTCACATACTAACAATGTTTTGCAAGAATGTGGCATACATGCCACACCTACATCTTCAAGAGACTTAATATCAACAATTTTATGTGAAAGAGAGTAAGGTTAATTTCTCTATAGGAAATTATGCTTAGATGGCACATGTCAGCATTGCGGTGGCTTGCAATGTATGCTAGTATGTGAACATATGGAAAGTAAACATGAGGTTTGAAATAAAGTAGTAGAATTTGGAAAGTATAAGAAAATATCCTACAATACAAAAGATGGTAAAGAAGCAAAAAGGTGTGATATCGTTATTCAAAAAATTCCAGTGTATCTATTTATGTCTACGTTTTAAGACAGTATACTATGTTAGTATGTAAGGCATACCCATATAGCTTGATGGTTGCACTTGCAATTCAAGTTATTCAAGGACACATTTCCACTTGGTAGCATTGTTTAAGTCATTGACTTTGCAGAGAACTACAGTCTATAGCCATAACATGAGATGCAATCAAAGTATTACAACTCCACATAGGTTGGTATTTTTGTTCACATAGCATTCATTCATGCCAATGATAGTACAAATGATGATAGAAAGATCATAAGGGAGTGTTATTTTTATATTAGTGATGATCACACACATTCTATAGAGATTGTGCAAGGTTTCTTTTAGGTGTTCTACCATGATTTGGATAGAAGGGGCTATAGGATAGGGTAAAATCAAGGTAAAAAGCATGAATACATAGTAGCAACCACCAACTACCTAAAACTCAAGCCCTAAAGACACTAATCCAACAATGAAGTACAAATGGTAATAGAAACATATATAATAAAGCAATAATACAATAATTCTTATCCTATAGTTGAATTACCTTCATTGCTCTTCTTCATTTTTCATTATATGCTTGATTTCCCTAAGATTTATAGTATACAAGAATAAGCCTAATTATAGTGATAGAAAAATATCAAAGATAGTGGTTGTCTTGTAACTTGATCATAATAGCTAGGAATGGAAATAGGGTTTGAAATGAGGGAAAAAACTCTCTTTAATGGAAAACCAATTCAAAATGAATGGCTAGGATTAAATGATGAATAATAATGATGATCAATGGATGAGATTGCTTGAAAAGCAAAGAAATAGGGTTAGGAGAAAATAGGGTTTAGTTAAGGATGGATGGTGGAGATTAATAGATAATAAAACCTTATCAAGGGTGGAGGTTAGTTGAGATAAAAGAGGAGGATGACATAGAAAAAGAGGTTGTTGGAGTGAATTAAATAATTATAAAATTATTTAATTTAGGAGGGAAAATAAATAATTAAATAATCAACATAATTATTTGATCATAGAAGAAGATGGAAAAGTTGAATTTTAATTAAAATAATTGGAAAAAAACTATTTAATTAAAAGTGGAGGAAGAGGAAAAAATATTAAATAATTAAATTAATTATTTAATAGTGGAGGGAAATGATAATTAATTAAATAAATGAGATTTCTTTAATTATGGAAGGAAAATAAAAATAAATTAATAAATAAATAAGAATTTATTTCATTATAGAGATAAAGGAACATTAGTGATGTAATTAAATAAATATTAATTTATTTAATTCATCAATGGAAGAATAGAAAAGGGGAAATGAATTAATTAAATAATTAAAATTATTCAATTATGCAGAGAAGAAGGGAAATCGATGTGAAAAATGGAGTTCATAGGCTTAAGACATTTTTCACTGTCTACATTTTGGCCCTCTTTGATACAATGTGAAGTCATCTAAATGTTATAAAAGAACAAACATGAGAAATTCAGCTCAGAATATGCCTCGATGAAGACAGGATAGACCTATGCCCCCTTAGAAATTTGTTCAAATTTTGAAACTTTTTTAAAAAAAATTAGAAATTATTTTGATAAGAAAATCTAATAGTGGATAACATAGTCATAGAAAGAGGTTTTAATATGGAATTAGCCGAATGAAGAGGGATTGATATTTGTCTTGATAGATATTAGGCTTGCATGATTATCATCATAGGGTGTTGAATTATGGCAATGAATAATGAACACCATGGTATGTCATCGACTAAGGTATGATATGTTATCCCTTGAAAGAAATAGACACATGATAGACAAGGAGTGCCATGATGGATACTAGGGACTTAGCTACCCCAATCATATATCCAAGACAAACTGCAAACAACCAAAGAGAAAACAAGTCATTATTCATCGTTGCTCCTCTAAATTCTTCTTGGGACATCCTCGAGGTGGCTATTAAAATGGCCTAAGATAAATCAAAGGACACGAAAAAATAAACCAATAGAGTGAACAACCATATGTATCTTTTTCTAATCAATGAGTGTTTGTTGATAGGATTGATAAGATTGATTGATTGATTGATTAAGAACGTGGTTTTAACAAAGGGAGCATGTTGTATAAGGCATCAAGCTTGGTTTCAACCATGTAGCCACCTATATAAGGAAAATGATAGTGTTGATAAATGATTGTCTAGTTTCAAGAAGGATACATCATGTATAAGACAAATGATAGGATCATATCTGGTTTCAAGAAGTGAGGCAAGTTGTATAAGATGTTGAGTCTAGTTTAAATAATGCCCCTTCGTGTATAAGACCATTGATAGTTGATAAGTTTTGATAGATATTGAAGACTAGTTTGATAGTAGATATTGATTTGTGATTTAGTTAAGGTTCAAATATCTATTTTTCTTCAATCAAAGTGTCGACCTTAGCATGGGAAAATTTATTGTGAGATGAATGATGATGAACCATGACGAACTTGAAAAACCCTAAGGGATTGACCTAGTGCCTTAGTAGCTCATCAATGATGGCCTTGCCTATGTAGAAGCATAGAGACATCCTAGTTCGATTGACCTAAACCAACACGACTAACACTATTTTTGGGGTTTTTGAAGAGTATTTGATTTTTTTGGATTTTTGGGAGGATTTCAATGTTTTTTGGATTTTTGAAGTATTATTTAGATTTTTTTGATAATTAGCATGATTTGATCCCTTTTATATTTTTGGGAATGATGACCTCTGATACCTAGTCTAGGATCCCATGAAGACACAAATCTTAGATGTGCCCCTAATCAGGTATAGGACTAATTATTAGGGATGGATAAGGATGGAATTTATTATGACCAAACATGGAAAATCAAAGGCACAAAATACCAACTATTCTTAGGACATGAGAAGGATGAAAAATATTTATTATGGATTTGTACAAGAATGGGATTTTGTTATGGATTATACACTATAAGGTCAATGATTATAAATGCATGTGAATGATACCCACAATCAAGCAAGCAAGAATGCATAAGGATCCAAGCACAAACATTATTGCTTCCCTAGTCAAGATGAAAACCAATTGATAGGTGATGATGATGAAGATGTTGATATGGGAAGGACACATCCAAAAACAATGTGAGGATTAGGAAAGACATATCCCACTAATGATAATGTGACTAAAGGTTCAATATTTATAGCAAGGCTAGAAACAAAGCAAAGAAATGTTTTGGATGATGCACAAGGTTGCATAGTAATATTGTATGGATTAGGCTTGTTGCTTTTGGAATGACTTCTAATTGATTTCAATAGCACAAACCATTGTATCTTCAAATTTTCCATGGTCACTACTATCAAAAAATTATTGGTTAGTTTGATGTCCTCCAAACTTCTTCCAATCCCTAAGTCGGTTGTGAACAAATGATGCCTTGTATTTGCAAAAATGACGACATTTAGGGAACAACTATGTCAATATAGATTTTTGAATGAAACTCTCACAACAACTAATAATTATTTCCATCACATTTTATTTACATGAGAGTAATCAAATACTTCAACCTTTATGTCTCATAATCACCAATGCACAAAAACTATATGTCAGTCAAAGCTATAATATGCCAAGTAACTAGGTTCACTATAATAATTTCTTTGGCCAATGTAATGAAGCCTTTTAAAATACCTTAACAATAGTCAATGAAACCATGATAAATTTCCCCTTTCAAAAATATGCATTGTGTCTTCAAATGTATCAAAGATTAAGCCAAGCCTCATGTAACAATGTTGTCCCAAATCCCCTGAATAAATATTACCTCAACATCAAAAACAAGTGTAGATGTTAGACACCAGGTATCAAATCAAAGATGCACAAATGTATCAATATTTCCAAAGAACTATAAGCACATAAAGTATTTATGCCTCAATGAATTATCATTGCTCATGCAAAGTCAACCAAACCAAGTTGTCTTATAACCTTCATTAAAGTGTCAAAGTAACAAGAGCATCTCAATATATGCCACTTCTGTGTATGCCAAGGTAAAAACTTGACATCAATGCCAAAACCAATGTCAAAGGGTCAACAAAATCCCCCTTTGGAATTTATGTCAAACCTGCCAAAGAACCTAAAAGAATACCACCTGTAGAAGCATCCTACCAAAGAAAGAATAGCACCATGAACCTGTGCACCAAAATCTGAATATCATGAACCATGTATCACATGTTGTTCTCCCCCTTTTGATGTTAATGTTATGGCAGCTTCAGGCTCATCCTTCCAGCCACGTGTGAAGACATAAATTCATATAGCCTATCAGCTATTTATTTATATGTGATAATTAATGTGAAGGGGTGCTTCACATGGCAACAATGTAATTTTCTCTTGGTCGACCTTCCTTAAAATTAGCATTTATTATTTGTAATTATATTTATTATTATGGCTGACCTATCTCTTGAAGAGGTGTGACCTCTCTATGAATATGTATATATAGAAGATCATTTCACTCCTTTGGATCATCAAGCAAGTTCCATTCTATCCTTCATTCAAGTGTGACTTTTCTCCAAGACCAGATTGCGAATTTCTCTAAGTGCAGATTTAGATTTAAAGGAAGGGTAGATTATTATCTATTTTGCATCTAGAGTTGGTGTTGGATATTGGCCTTGTGATTGGCCTCATTGTAAAGTGAATTGTTTCCATTATTAAATATATAAGAGAGATCTTTGTTGCTAGGTTTTTCTCCCTCAAGTGGAGGGTTTTCCCAGGGTATCTACTATGTTATTGTGTCTGATTTTGAATTAATTTATGTGCATTAAATCTAATCATTAAAACTTACATGGTATCAGAGTGGGTTTGAGAAGATAGCAATCAGATTTACAACAATAATTTTTTCTCTTTGTCTATCTCTACATCAATCAAGATGGTGAACGGATTGAAGATCGAAGATAGACTTGAGGGAGCGTCAAACTACACTTCATGAAGATTTCTGAATTGAGAGATCAACTCTCTACCATTGGTCATATTGTTGATGACAAGGATTTGAACATGTTGGCTCTTAATGGTCTTCTTTCATCTTGGGAGTCTTGCATTCAAGGAATCAGCGCGAGATCAAAACTTCCCAAGTTTGATCATTTGAGGGCGAACTGTATTCAAGAAGAGTCTAGGTTGGTTGTGAGAGGTATTGGTCGAAGCTCTACAAATGAAGAAATTCATGTTCTTTCTGCTCAATCATTGGAGAAGAAAGGAAAAAGAGGAAAAAAAGGATACTTCAAGAGGAATAGAGATAAAGGGTTTGATGGTGCTCCTGCATTCAAGAAGAAGTGGGACCTCTCCAAAGTCCAATGCTTTTGTTGTGACAAGTTTGGTCACTATGCAAAGGATTGCCCAACCGGGCCTAATCAATAGGCTTCATTTGCGGATATGAATAAGTTCTCTCCTCAAAAGGATTCTAGGGAATTTCTATTCTAAGTCATGGGCATGTGTTCAAGCCGTGAAAGTTGTGTGTTGTTCTATGCTCAAGAGTAGCATATCTTGCATCCATCAGAATATTTAAATAGATAAGTATTCTTTGTTTGTTTGAGTTATATCATTTCTAGTTGGATCTTGTAATTAGTAAAGAGAGATAGTGGTTTCTCTTGAATTGTGTTCACTAGCATAAGAGTTTTTGAAGATTTGTTTTTCTTTGCATGTTGGTTGTGAAGATTTCTAAGTGTGACTCTGAAATAAAAAGAGAACTGTAATTTCAATGGTATCATTCTCTAATGCATGAACTATGATAGAGCCTTGAACTCTTGGAGAGAGTTGGTTCTACATGCTAACTACATATTGCATTCAAGAAATTTGTAGTTGTGCAAATTGTTCTTTTGTTGTGTTGAGTTTGGCACTCTCGAGAGGAGTAAAAGATGGAAGAAAGAGTTATATCAAATAAAGATAAGTTTCTGATTTTTTTGATATATTTCTCTTATAGGTTGATTCATTTATGTTTTAATATTGCTCATAAATTATTATGTATTTATGCTATAACCTGAGATAGTAAAGCTTCTATGATTCTAGTCTTGGTATTTCTTTGGATAGTTATAAACTATTAGTAATCTCTCTCCAAAATGCTTCCAAGACAGATCTAAGAGTAGAAGGTGTTGAGAGATTCCTTAGTGATGAAAATCTTGAGGCATCTCATGAGTAAGTCATGCTGACCAAAGAAATGATCAAGCAACTGAGTTGGTGGCCAGAGGGAGTTGACTTTCAGAAGTCATCTTTTCAATCTTTGAAGCAGGGATCAAGAGGGAGTTTTGTAACTCACTGAGAAGAAGTGAAGATTGTTGTAAATCCTTAGATGATCCCTTTAGCTGTTGAGATCAGAATTGCTAAAAGACTGTCATCTGGATTTGATATTGGTAGCTTTGCAAACCTATTCAGAATAGAGTGATCTGCGATGAGGTTGAGGAGGTCTACCTTGAACTCTCTACAGTACCAGAGGTGTGTACTAGAAAACATTTATCTAAGGAAAGCATTGCAGGAAATCTTGGATGATGAGGTCAGAAGGTTGATGCAATTACTTAAAGTTTTAGAGGGAGCCTATTGAACCTAAAGAAGATGTTTGTGTTGCTGACTAGAAGAGCACCTCTGGTTGTTGCTTCAGTTTGGGTTTCGTTATGATTTCTTGGTGCAGTAGGAAGTAGTCTTCTATAGCATTGAGTAAAACAGAGGTAGAGTACATTGTAGCTTGTATGGCAACTCGAGAAGTAGTCTGGCTTCGTAAGCTCCTTGCAGGATTGTTTGGACAATCAATGGAGACTACTATCATTCATTGTGATAATCAGAGTTGTGTGAAGCTTTCTGTCAATCCTGTGTTTCATGACATAACCAAGCATGTTGAGATCAAGTACCACTACATTAGGGATATGGTACTATGGAAGGTTGTACAGTTGAGGTACATTAGCACTGATGAGCAGACGGAAGATATTCTCACCAAGCCTCTCTCTAGGATAAAGTTTGTGTACTTTCGAGAAAAGCTTGGTATGGTGGAGAATCCAGCCTTAACTAAGTAAGAGTCTTAGTATCAGTGAGCCTTATTTAATGAGTTCTTCTCTGAGAGAGAAGTTTGAGGTGAAATCCCTTGTTAATGCATTTTCCTCTGAGATGGAGGAATTTGAGGTGCAAGCCCTTGTTAATGCATTTTCCTTTGAGACAGAGGAATTTGAGGTGCAAGCCCTTGTTAATGCATTTCTCTCTTTGAGATTTGAGGTGAAAGCCCTTGTTTCCACCCTCTAAGCTGAGTCATGGTGGATGTTATGTGTGAGACTCCATGACACATCTTGTACTTGTGAATGTCATGTTGGGGTGACAACATCACACAAGTGATGAACACTTGTACACACCATAGTATGGTTGTAGCCATTATGGTTGATATCGTGTTGAGGAAATATCTAATATCACAATGAGGTAATATTCTTCTTTTCACATTTGGTTGTAGCCAATGTGGTAGACATCATGTTGAGGTGATGTGTCTTGTGTAGCTGGAAGTTCTCTCCCTAGCTGAGAGGGAGTGTTAATGTTATGACAACTTTGGGCTCATCCTTCTAGCCACATGTGAAGACATAAATTCATATAGCCTATCGGCTATTTATTTATATGTGATAATTAATGTGAAGGGGTGCTTCACATGGCAACAATGTAATTTTCTCTTGCCCGACCTTCCTTGAAATTAACATTTATTATGATGGCCGACCTATCTCTTTAAGAGGTGTGACCTCTCTATCAATATGTATATATAGAAGATCATTTCACTCCTTTGGATCATCAAGCAAGTTCGATTCTCTCCTTCATTCAAGTGTGAATTTTCTCCAAGAGCAGATTGAAAATTTCTCTAAGTGTAGATTTAGATTTCAAGGAAGGGCAGATTATTATTTGTTTTGCATCTAGAGTTGGTGCTGGATATTGGCCTTGTTATTGGCCTCATTGTAAAGTGAATTGTTTCCATTATTAAATATATAAGAGAGATCTTTGTTGCTGGGTTTTTCTCCCTCAAGTGGAGGGCTTTCCCAGGGTATCTGATGTGTTATTGTGTCTGATTTTGAATTAATTTCTATGCATTAAATCTAATCATTAAAACTTATATTTGAAAACAATGGAAAAGGTCAAAACATATAGTAAACCAACAAATACCTATCCAATAATTTGAAACTATGATCACAGTGGAAACAAACACTGTCACATCTAGAAAAATAAATCTAAAAATAGAGCATTGCATAAGAAATCATAGAACTACCATAGCATGAAAATAATAAATGTCACTAAATATTCTAACATACTGTAATCACTAGACAAGAAACAAAACATCCATTATCCATGATTGAGATAAGATCAAACATCCAAGATTGTGGTCTATTTTCACTCAGCATACAAACCTTGGCTTCAAATCAACATGTACAACATTATAATTTTGAACCTAAACATCATCATGAAATGCCATCAAGTACCAACTTCAAATGTAAAATGAGAGAGAAACGCATATCAAACCATTGTCATTAATAAAAAATAAGGTCACTTTCATCCAACAAAGTACAAAAAGGGTCGCATCAGTATTTGTTCGTGAAACTAGAAAGAATTTTTGTCAGCTATCAATCACACTTAAGAAGGTATCAACATCATTCAAGGCACCCAAAACAATCAACACAATATGATATGGAATATTGAGCTCTTTGTAGAAGTCCTTATAATTTTTAAGCATCTCCGCATGCATGTCTCAAGAGTCATTTCCATTTGGGCTAGTTCTGCAAAATTGTTCTACGTTTTCAAAATAGTGCACTCTAAAAATTCCCAGTGTATCTTTTCGATCAGAACCTTATGCTTTTGTAAATAGGAAGAATATCCTACATACCTTATGGGTAGTGTTGTAGAGTGAAGCCAATCACCGAGATGATAAGATCATAATGAATACTCAGATGTTGCAATGAGATATTTTTCATCACCTTTGCTAGTACTTACCTTGTACAACTCTTCATTAAATTATGCTAGTTGAGCACATTCTTCCACAATTTCCTTCCTCATAAAGAAAGGTGTTTGCAATAGTGAATATCCATGCTTCCTCAAAAAATACAAGGCCAAAATTTATCAATGCTTGATTAAGGAGTACGCCATCACCTTTTAAATAGTATCCTCTCCCTCCTACTATATCAACACTTTACTTTAATTTTGCAATACCAAGAAGTTGAACAAGATCAACATGATTTTCTAATTCAAGCTCATCCCTATATTCTCCCCAAGTACAGATGACAACATTGTTTGCCTCATCATCACTGATAGGTATAGAATTATGTACAAGGATCCCAATGAATCTCAAAAGAGAATCTAGGGTAGCTTTTTCTTCTTGGACCTCTATTTCCTTCTTTGCTGATAATAATTTTTATTTGTTCTATTCTGGTTGTTTTATAACTTGAGATGCATCCTTCAATTTTCAATTCTATAGAACCCATCATTGAGTGCATTATCAGAAAATAGCATTATGCATCACACATATCACTGTCATATTGATGTCATTCAACAAGGTAAAGTCACTAACTAAATATTGAATGAAGACAAATGTTGCAAATTGTAAAAGATGTTTGAAGAGTGCACAAACTGATACAAGCTATTCATAACTAGGAGTATAAATGTTGAACTTATATGACTATTATGTTTCTTAACCTTTAATTGTCATTTTTCCTCTACATAAGTAATCACAATTAAAGATGGAAATTACAAGTATTATAGGCTATTCTATTGTCACAAAATCCATACACTATCTTGATGACTACTATTGTATTCAACAAGCTTCCCTTGACTATAATAGAAATACTTCATTTGAGTAGAAGTAATACCACCAACTAAGCCAAAAATAACTGACATAGACTTTATCAAATCAAATGGAATCATGACAAACTATGAATGTACTCACATATGTGAAAATGTATATGAAGATTATTACCAAACACCAAATCACTATAAATTTTCACAAGATATATCACAAGACCAATAGGATCACTGTACTCATATCTACATTTTTCATACCTTAAATATGAAACATGATAAGAAGAATAAAATCAACTCCTCTTGATAGATACTAAAGAAAAAAAAACTCTTGATGAATGCCAAATATTGTTAACTCCAAATCTCACTGCTCATATATCGGAGAATATGCATAGAAAAATCTCATAAAAATTACACACAACCTGTTCCACTGTCAACAATAGTAGATGAATATATCTAACACTACAAATTTCATACATAGTCAAACTTCTACCTCAACCAACACTATTGTGCAAACACATTAAAACCTCTACAAACTAAATCATTGTGTTAACAAGAAAGGGAGACTATCACAAGACATGAAAGGCATTGTGTAAAACATGAAAAAATGAAAGACACTGGTATTGCTTCTGTTGCACTATTACAAATGTGTTGTCCTTATTTTCAATTCCTACCCACATAATATCACTATCAAGAAACCTGTAGACAGTTAATAACATCTAAGAGCAGCAAAAGGAACACATAATAACATTGTCTCTTGACTCTTCAAAGATCATAAGGTCATCTCACATGACTATTGTTGGACCAACATGGTGTTGTAATAACTGATCATCAAACAAAGAACTCCACACTCCACAATGAATATGAGATTGCACTGAGTAATGTTATTGAACATCATGCAAATAAATAGTATGAAAGATACTTCACTGCAAAAAGTCATTTCCAATACTAGAAATAACACAACATGAAGCACATGCAACCTCCTAAATCAAGTATTAAATGAAGATCATGGAAACTTTGTACCTTAAGACGATGAGTTACATCCAGACATGAGAATCATGATGAACATATCATGAAGCAACTGAATGTAACTCTTGATGATCATATAACAAAAGAACTTCAACTAAAAAAATTCAAACTTCCAATAGAGGGTAATAACTTGACAAGATGAACATTGAAGAAAATCTAGATTCAAGTAGTCTCTTGAAGATGATAGTCTAATGAATTAAGTTGTGAATGTCACTGAGAGAAACCCATTGAAGATAGAACAACTGATACAACCACAACATTTACAACCTTCTTGGTTGATTTCTATGGGGTTTGAAAGATAAAACTATAAACACTCCCCCTAACCTCAAACTCCTCTTTATGCACTCATGGATTTTTCTTGTGTGGTATGTACAAGATTATTTTTTCCTTCTTATTGACATTTTTTTCTTCTCCAAACCTGTATAGGCTTTTTATTTTCTTTTCTCAGGGTGTCTTGTCTAGATGTATTCAATTTATTCCTACAAAATTGTGCCTTATGCCCAAAATTATGACACTTGAAACAAGTGATATTATTTCCAACAAGAGGTTTAATAGTAACATGTCTTTTTGAAAAACTAGGAACAAGATTTATTGTATAAGTTTTATAATCTCTAGCTTTATGACCATAAATATGAAAAGAATAGCAATAACCATGAAACTAAGAATAGTTTTAGCTTATTGAATGGTATTGCTTGAAAGGTGGAGGCATTGAGGCCCTATTTTTTCTTCTTCTTTCAACATCAACAACTTTATCTTTTGTCTTATCTTTAGGAGTAGTACTATGATGACCCAAATCTATCTTCTTCCTTGGTGTATTCAAGACTTTATAAGTATGCCCTTCTTCATATCCTAGGCTTGTAGTGTCCTTATGATTTTTTTTATTTATTTAACATGTCATTTAAAGATTTAGTACTCTTTTCAAGCTGTAGAATCTTATGCAACTTGGAAGATGCCTTTTCCAATTCCTTTCTTAAAGAGACTATTTCTAACTCTAATTTTAGGCATTCATTAGTTTTTGCTTCAAGATCAGATTTTGTAAATCAACTACCCTTTTTTCTTCTTCTAACTTTTTCTTTAGGCTAATAATATGTTTGTTAGACCCTTCAATATCTAAAGAAACTTTTGCAAGATCTAAAAGTACCTTGTTCTTGGAGTATTTTTTGTGTAGAAGTTGGTTTTCTAAACCCTGGTTCTCCTCTTTGAGTTGTTTTATCTTATTAAGGGCATAAATAATTTAACGTTAAAAATAAATTTCACATTTATCTTCAAAATACTCTTGTTTAAAATCACTCACTAAGTGATCTCCTTTGTTTACACTCTTCACTACAAAATCATCTTTTGTACTACATTTAAGTGGTGTTTGTTGTTCAACATTCTGTTGCATTTTTTTTTCTCTGTTTCTTTTACTTTTTTCCATAACAAGTACTCCACTTCCAGGAAACCCTTAATTTGGTTAGACTTATTCAAGGGTATGGCTCTAATACTCCTTGTTGGAGTACATGAAACACTAAGAGGGGGGGTGAATCAGTGTTTCAATAATCAATTTCAACTTAATGATTCTTCAAAACACATAACTCTTTGAAAAAAATAAAAGTTTAGTTTCAAGAGTATAATCATATGTGATAACCAAACTTCATATTCTTAAACATGTAAACACAAATTTTGCAATGTAAATAAAGGAATTAACAAGACCAAATATAATCCACAAAAGAATCATAACCTAATGTTTTTCATGAGTGGAAAACCCTCACAGGGATGAAATAACACTTAAGAAAATGCCTCACTAGCTTAAAAAAAATTCCTTGATTACAGAGCCTCACTGACTACTTTTTATGCCTCACTGGAAAAGCCTTAGTGGCTACATAAAATGCCTCATTGAAAAAGCCTCACTGGCTACACAAAAACCTCACTAGAAAAGCTTCACTGGCTACACAACTGCCTCACTAGAAAACACAACTACCTCACTCGCAAAACATAGCCTCATTATCTTTTTCATGTTACTACAACCTCACTAACATTCATGGTAGTAACTTCCTCACTAGAAATAACAACTTTTCTCATCAAATAATATTGTAAACAACAATACTGAGTATCACCTCTATTTCACTTAATAACACTTCTTGTTTGTCTCATTTATAACTGGAGACACAAGAATCTGAATGTATAAAAAATTAAAATATTCACTTTAAAGTGCTCAATCATTGATCATTAAAAAATTCTCATCAATTACATACAACATGATAATAACAGTAAATGCAATTCAAATACTCTAGCTATGTGATTTCAACATTATGATCAACCAACTAACTGTTGTATAGGGTTTCAAAAGAAACCTCTCTTTATAGAACAAAGTAATCATAACATCTAAAACAAAAAGAGTCTATCAATTTAAATCTCCAAATCATAATGTAACAACATTTTCAAATGCCCATTTTCATGAAACTAAGATTTCGAGAGAAACCTCTACATTCGAAGCATAATGAGCATAAAACAATTGAAAATTGATTCTTAATTCTCAAAATTTTCAGTGCACTCTCTAACCATTTTGTGCTCAAACATCTGAAATATATAGCAATGAACAACTCACCAAAATTCAATAATACCATACCTCAATTTAGAACCAAATACATAACTAAAAAAAACTAACAAATTTCAACTGCACAAACCACTGTTTCTTCAAACTTTCCATGGCCACTATTGTCAAAGAAATATTGGTCAATTTTCTATCCTCCAAACTTCTTCCAAGCCCAAAGTCAGTTGTGAACAAATGATGCCTTGTATTTGCAAAAGCAATGACATTTAGGGTACAACTATGTCAATGGTGTCGATTGCATTTTATTTACATGAGAGTAATCAAATACTTCAACATTTATGTCTCATAATCACCAATGCACAAAAACTATATATTGGTCAAAGCTATAATATGCCAATTAACCAAGTTCACTATAATCATTTCTTTGGCCAATGTAATGAAACCTTTTAAACTGCCTTAGCTATAGTCAATGAAACCATGATAAAGTTCACCTTTCAAAAATATGCATTGTGTCTTCAAATGTATCAAATATTAAGTCAAGACTCATGTAATAGTGTTGTCCCAAAGCCCCCAAATAAATGCTACCTCAACATCAAAAAAATTTGTAGATGTTAGACACTAGGTATCAAATCAAAGATGCACAGATGTATCAATGTGTCCAAAGAACTATAAGCACTTAAAGTATTTTTGTCTCAATGAATTATCAATGCTCATGCAAAGTCAATGAAACTAAGATATCTCATATCCTTCATTAAATTACCAAAGTAATGAGAGCATCTCAATATATGCCACTTCTTTGTATGCCAAGGTAAACACTTGAAATTAATGCCAAAATCAATGTCAAATGGGTCAACAAGTTCCACTCTCTTTGATATTTTTCTATCAATATCATTAGGCGTATTCTTGCATACTACAAATCTAAGGGCAAGAAATCATTTAAAGAAAAATGGAGAAGAGAAATGAAGGTGATTCAACTATGGCATAGGAATTATGCTATTATTTCCTTATTATTTATGTTTCTATTATCATTTGGACTTCATTATTTGATTAGGGTCTCTAGGGATTGAGTTTTTCGTAGTTGGTGGTTGCTACTATTGATTCATGCTTTGTACCTTGACCTTACCCTATTCTACATTGGTGAACCCAACATGAACTAATCGAATTTGAAGAAATTTGTGAGAATTTTGAGTTTTAGGTCCACAATGCAACTAACAGGTAGAAGGATGCATACACTTGAAAAAATGATGCAATTGTTTTATGGTGCAATACATATAAGGTTTTTTGCATAGCTTATATTGTATAAAATGATAGATTTGATTGTCTTAGAGAAAAAAATGTAAATCACTTCATTATTGTTATTTTTTGTCATTATCTTGGTTTTTGGTTTTACTCTAAAATCCTGATAGATTTCTTACATCAATTCTATCATCATATGTTTTCTATCATTTTGTTAGATTTTCTTGTTTTTGTAGCTTTCAGGTTGTGTCACATTTTTTGAACAGTATGATGCACTTGACTAACAGTTCACCGCATCTAACATATAGTCTACTATAGTCGCCAAAAGGTCTACCACAATCATTGTTTGGTTCACCGTATTTGTCTATTCCTCTAACGCATCATTCTATCACACCTATTAGATAGAAATAAAAATCAAGGTACAAAGCATGACTCAAGTAGACATTGAAAATTTCCTAAGTGTGCAAGCACCATTTTCACATCGATTTACCTTCTTCTTTGCATAATTGAATAATTTAAATTATTTAATTAATTAATTCCCTCTTTTCTATTCTTCCTTTGATTAATTAAATAATTAATATTTATTTAATTGCGTCACTAATGTTCCTTTATCCCTATAATTAAGTAAATTCTTATTTATTTAATTATTCATTTTCATTTTCCTTCCATAGTTAAATAGTTATTTTAATAATTTAATTATTCATCAGCTTTCTCTTCCATAATTAAATAAATATTTTAATTATTTCTCATTTCCCCTCCACTATTAAATAATTAATTTAATTATTTAATACTTGTCCTTTTCCTCCACTTTTAATTAAATAGTTGTTTTTCAATTATTTGAATTAAAAGTCAACTTTTTCCTCTTTTTCTATTATCAAATAATTAATTTAATTATTTAATTATTCATTTTCTATCAAAGGAAAAATAGAAATGGGGGGAATGAATTAATTAAATAATTAAAATTATTTAATTAATAGAAGAATTAGAATTTAGAAAACAATAAAATAATTAAAATTATTCAATTATGTGGGGAAGAAGGGAAATCGATGTGAAAAATGGCGTTCATAGGCTTAGGACATTTTTATTGTATTGATAATAAGGTTATGATATGCAATTCATAGATTGAGCATTCTAGCTCACTTTACATCGGATTATATATTATTAGCTTCCTTTGCACAATCAAAATGTATATATAAATCCATAGAATAGTTCAGTTACATATCAGATTATATATTATCAACTTCCTTTCCATAGTAAAAATGTATATATAAAACCACAAACTAGTTCAAATAAAACCAAGAAGATGCTTGTCTAGTAGTGCAAAATGATTCAACTACCATGATAGAGTTTATCCTTTGTAGTTTTTACTATTCACCTTCGAGTCACCACACTCAGCCTCCTAAGTAGTGGGTTGTACCATAGAAATATCCTGTAAATCTTGTGTCATGTTATAAATATCCCTTAGTTATGATGCCAAGTATTTCCATACTTTATTTCAGCTTTGTTTACCATCACTACTCCATCCGTTATCAGCCTCATGAACTTGGCCATCGAGGTCTCCATTGTCATTGTAACCTATAAAATAATAGAGAGGAATTTGATTTTTTTGTTGGAATCAGTAAGCCCTCAGTCACCCCCTTCAAATTTTTCTTCATTCCTAGCTTCCAGATGGACTATAAGATCTCAGTAGTGAGATAGTCCAAGGAAAATTGATATTCTTTATTTAGTTTCCTTGAATTAAATAAAACATCATACCAATTGATCTTTCCATTTTCATTCAAAATTGACATGTTATTGCAAAAGATATTACAAGCCTCTTTAGCAAAGAAACAATCAAAGAATATGTATAATAGTGTCTCAAGGGTCCTACATATGCTACATATGTCCAAATCAACATGGTTAAGTTTAAAAGGAATTTTGTGCAACAATAATTGCCACTTGAAGAAATCATTTTTAGGCTCTTTCACATTCTTCTAGATAAAAGAAATGACACTTTTGCATTTAGAATCATTAGCATTTAGATCAAAACATACATTTACATGCTCTCTAATTAAAACATATTTCATTTGTTCCTTATACAAATTTTTAGCCTCAATTTCAGTCAAATGAGTGTCATCGTTCCAAATTAGATCAGCATCAATATCATAATTTTCAACATAAACCAAAGGAAAGGAGGCATTTATACAAGTAACAACAATTATATTATAAGTTCTAGCATTGGAGATATCCAAATTAAAATCTTTAACCAACTTTTCTAGGGATTTTTGTTGACCTTTTTCAATAATATTATGGAAGGTTTGGATGTCAGCCTGGCTCCATTTTTTAGTGGAACACCCTTGCAAGAGATCAAGAGGTTTGTTTCTATGCTCAAGGTTCCACCATAGGGAGCAGTAGGTTTGGAACTTCAAGTTTTTATTGACTTGAATATTACAACCTTTGAATTTAACTTTATGCTTGACCAACTCCCATTCTTTCCACTGACTTTTGAAAACTAGTGAGCTAGCTAGGGACATCAGGTGCTTGTTCAGGAGAATATCACATAGGGGTAACCTTTTCCACGATTTTTCCTATTTAGTTGTGACTAGTAGGATATCATTCCTTATCAAAACCTTTCATGGCTCATCAACCATCATGGCTTTGGTAAATCCCTTTGAGAACAAGTGTAGTTCCTTGATTTCTTAAGTCCTTAAGACCAAGACACATCTCCATTTTATCTATAAAACACCATTCCCATTTGCCCATGTTCCTTTTTTTCTTACCCTTCCTGTCTGACCACAAAAAAACAATTGATTCTTTTCTAGATCTCATTCACCTAATAGCTACTGAAGAACCACATTGAGGCAAAATAGATATTGTAAGATGAAAGGATCTTCTAAAAGACCTCGAGTCTCCCTATAAGAGATAGGTATTTCCTATTGCAACTTTCCATTTTTTTCTCAAATTTAGCACTTATCCAAATCCACATTTCTTTTAGGTTGGGGATAATGGAAAAGGAGATCTTCATATATCTAACCAACTTATTGGGTCCACCCTACTAAAAATAAAACTTCTGCAGCCAATTGGGGGGGGGACTCTACCCAAAGGCTTGGTACAATAGATCCAATTTTTCCATAAGTATTTCCATATTTCTCTCTTCCAACTCAATGAAGATGGCAGTGTCATCCATGAACTGAATGTTGACAAGCTCATTATTATCTGGGAGTATGATCCCCTTGAACTTAGGAGAATGTGATTGATCCCTTAAGAGGTAGTGCAGGGCATTTGAGGCTATCACATAGAGAGTAGAGGAAAGGGGGCACCCTTTTCTAATAGATTGACCAAGAGTGATCTCCTAGACATCATTCCATTAACATCCACATAGGCTACCACATCCTTAAGTAAGCTATCAACTACATTACAATATTCAACTAGAAAACCAAATGCTTCTAGAATTGACCTTAGAAAAGGCCACTCAACGAGCTATCATAGGCCCTTTTAAAATATAAGAACAACATGGAATAATTTTGATTAGAGTGCCTTGACCATTCCATGGCCTCCCAAATCATGATCAGGTTCTCCAATATGTACCTCCCTTTGATGAATCTTGTTTGAGTACTATTTATGAACTTGGGGAGGATGTACACCAATATTAGGGAAATTATTTTTGCAAGGATTTTGTAAGAGACATTAAGAAGATTTACGGGCCTCCAATTCTTTACTAAGGTCTTGTACCCCCCTTTTGGAACTAGTTTTATAATGCCCTTGTTTATGTTTTTTCCCAAGGAGCCACTTTCTAGTGCCTCCTGATAGACCTAAAGAAAATCATCACTTATCTAGTCACTAAGATTTTTATAGAATTCCATTGAGAGCCCATCACACCTAGGGGATTTATTGTTGTGCATAGAGCAGATGGATCTTACAATTTCATCTTTGGTTATACTAGCATCAACTTTGGAGGAACTTTCTTGATCAAATTTTTTAGGAATGAGACCTTTTACATACTCTCTGGCTAACTTATTGAAATCATGGTTTCCTTTTGAGGTGAAAAAATTCTGGTAAAAGGCTTGGAACTGATTCACAATCTCTTCCTAAGTGATAAGTAACCTCCCATCCTCCAAAATTTTCCCAAACTATTCCTTGCAACTTTTCTCCTTAATGTAATTGAAAAAAAATTTGGAGCCCTTGTCCCCATGGCTCAACCAGTTAAGCTTGGCCCTAATTTTGAGACCTTTGGTTTTATTTACCTATAACTTCTTAAGGTCATTCTTAGTCTAAGCAAGGAATTTGCTAAGGGAAACATTGGTTGGGTCAGCCTAGATTCTTGTTTCAACCACAATCAACCTTTCTTTCAAAGCTCATTTTATGATCTCCTCGAGTCCTTAGACCCTTTTTTTTTATGGTTTCAAGAATATTTTTCCAAGTTTCCACATTTTGATCCCATCCTAATATGGAAATTTCATCTTTTAATAACCAATTTTTGATCTCTTTAATGGAGGCTATACCATACTTACAACCCTCATCTTATAGAACTTGGGCATTAAGAATGAACTTAGGAATCTTGGGGGCCTCATTGGTTCTACTATGGATGATGGACACTTTGGTTTTGATGGGGTGGTGATTTGAAACGGTATAGGGGTACAAACTAACATTTTTCCTTGAATTTTTTAGAATGAAGTTTAGAATATTCTTGTTAGCATATAATCGGTCAAGTTAGTAGTAGATCCCTCTTCTTCCTTATTGTGAATTGCACCAAGTAAACCACACCCCTTTATTATCTTTTTGGATTTTTTCGAAAGGGTCTACCAAACTCAATTTATGCTTCAATATCCGCCAAACATGTTTCTTGTCTCCTTTCTAGGCCATATCCACACCTCCCCACTTGTCCTCAAGATGCTCCACCATATTGAAATCACCCCCAAGTACCCAAAGGACTTTAGACAGCCTGGAGGCCATCCATTTCCACAACTATGACCTTTCCCTGTGGTCATTAGGGGCATATAATGAGCCAACCCCCAAAGATTCCCCTTCTTTTTCCAAGATGACCCAGACCACTCTATTGCAAGGGGAGATGCCTTGTCTAGTTATAAATTCCTTCCATCTATTAGAGATGAGAATAGTTGTCCCCCCTCTTTCCCTCTCATGCTTTGGAAAACTGACAAAATTCTTTCTAAATAAATTTTAAATTAACTTCCAAAGTGAAACCAGTTGCCTTTGTTTCCTATAGGAAGATTACATCCTTCTTAGGTTCAAGATTTAAAAATCTTCTTGCAATATATTTCATGTCCAGGGATTCAAACCATAAAGCATTCCAAGAAATATGATTAAGATTCATATTCACTTGCCA
The DNA here is from genome assembly GCA_007258455.2 of Sequoia sempervirens. Taxonomy (NCBI): domain Eukaryota; kingdom Viridiplantae; phylum Streptophyta; class Pinopsida; order Cupressales; family Cupressaceae; genus Sequoia; species Sequoia sempervirens. The sequence goes on along the minus strand of VDFB02281492.1, from coordinate 841,279,847 downwards.
TGGGGGTGTCATCTTGACTACTCTTGAAACACTCAAAGAATTTGGGAAATACATCCTCCACCTCTGGTCTCTTGTGTGTGGGAGATTGAATTACTAGGCTAGTTTTTTTCCTTTTTATTTTTACCAGTTGTAGGTTCAAGTTGCTAGAGGTTTTATTTCCATATTTCATAGCCTTCCTCTCCCCTTTAGTAGTTTATAGTTTTTCTCTATTTTACCCCAACTAATATTCTCCTCAACCTCTCCCTCAATAACATCAGTTGATTCATAAGATGCATGGGGCATGGATATTGGAATATGTTTAGACTCCATTTTAAATGCTAATCATGGGTAAATTTTGACATCCATATTGGGATCAAGTTGGTTAGGATCTGTCTAGATATGAATGTCATTACTTTCTTAGGTGAAGATTTTTTTATGATTTTCTTGGATATAATATCGAGTTCTACCTGACACCCAAGGTTGTTAGTGCCCATTTGGCTAGGTTCCAGAGAGGATTAGGGTGCCATTGAAATTATTTCCACAAATGATTTTTCTTAGGAGGAAAAATCACTATGGAAAGCCCCATCTACCAAGGCACATAGATCTGGTTGTGTAATAGTAACAACTGAGGTGGGATTGTTAGATTTTACCTCATCCCTCAAGAACCCAACCAAATCTGCATCGCTAATTTGAAATCTACCAAACCCATTTTTTCAAGCATAATGTTAACATCTATTTTTTAATTTGCATCGTATACGTTCTTTTGGAATTTATGCTATTAGAGGGATCACTCAAGAGATGTTTTCTTCAATTCTTTTCCTTAGAGTGTGCATGGAAATTTGATATCCATTCAACTTTTCAATTTGATAGCTATTCAAGTCAAGCGAGGGTGAAGGGGCACTAACATGAGCTGCTATAGTAGGAATTTCATCACACTCACCCTTGTCATCTACCAGAGTGTTGAACACATTACTGGTGGGTATTTCCCCAAAGAAAGGGCTAAGGTTTTGGGGAACAAGGCTTAGCACCAAGAATAGGAAAGTCCAAGGAGACAAAATCGCCATTAGGTTTATTCATTTCCTCTGCATTGGTATGAGTCGAGTGAGGTTCTGGTCTATGGTTAAGCACATGACTGCCCTTGGGGTTGCCATTGTTTTTCCCACTATTTTTCTTAATGAAGAGAAATTTTTCCTAATGTTTCCTTCTTTGCAACACATGTAGTAGGAATTTATACTTCTCAATATTTCCATAGGACAACTAATCATTCTTTCATCACCCTCAATAATAATTCTAAGTGGGAACTCAACCCCTAGATTCAAAGAAACTAGGGCTTTGGCATCTAGGTGTACGAGGGAGGCTTTGGCCTCGTCCATCCTTATTATGCTTTTGAAAGTAGAAAGAAGAGTAGGTACCAACTTCTAGAAGCTTGGAGGCACATTTTTAAACACTACCCATCTTGGGTGGGATTGGGTAAGAACTTCTTCCATGATAGCCAATGGAGACCGGGCCAATGCATAGAAGACACACCCCACCAAAATTCTAATAATATTTGGTGAGGGATTTTCCCCACATTTAATGATTTTTAAAGAAAAAATAAGAGATCCCCCATTGGAGCATTCTAAAATAACTAATTTGAATACCAAATTTAGAAAGCCAAATATTTGAACACTAGGCACCCATGTATTTCATAGCCAAATTTTTATTAATGTCTACAACAACAAAAAAATGGCCACATATTTAAGTCTACACTTTTCAATTTGAATAACCATTTTCATTTCAGAATTTAGAGTGAGTCTAGGAAAGCTGAGAGTGCCATAGGGCTTACCTTCTCCTCTGCCATTACCACCCACCTCATCTTTCTCAGACACAACAACAAAAACAACAATTTTTGGTGTAACCACCTTTTTTCTAGCAACCACTTTTTTGAGGTATTTTTCCTTGGAAGAAAAGCCATCACAATTTACCTATTGGGCGAGGGGATCCATACCTCCATCCATAAATTCCCCAGAGGGCTAAGTCCCAACTTGTATTCAGGGGTAACAATGGAGGTGACTAACCACACATGTGCAAAAGAAAACTAGAACAAAGTAGAGTAAAGAAAATTAAATCAAAGTAAACACATGAGTATTGGGTGCCACAAGGAAAACCTATGTGGAGGAGAACAAGGCCTCCCCCACTTGGCACTATAGATAAACCAAGGCCAAACAATGTGTCTACCAACCACCAAGTTGCAAAGTGCAAAACTATCTTCGCTTAGGACATTTTTCAATGTCTACATAATAATTATTTCTAGAAAAGGGGGAATGAAATAATTAAATAAATCCCATTGAATAATTAAAGGAAGAATATAAAAAGGGGAATAAATCAAATAAATAATTAAAATTATTCAATTAATAGAAGAATGTGATTTTTGAAAATAATCAAATAATTAAAGTTATTCAATTATCTAAGGAAGAAGGGAAATCGATGTGAAAAATGGCATTCATAGGCTTAAGACATTTTTTCAGTGTCTACATTTTCCCCCTTTTTCATACAATGTGAAGTAATTTAAACTTTGTATCAAAGAATAAACAAAATAAAATTCGCTCAGAATATGAACTGGTGAAGACAGGATAGACCTATGCCCCCTCAATTTTTTTTTCAAGTTTTGAAATATTTTTGAAAATTTTGAGAAATTGTTTCAATAACCAAATATGATAGTGGATAATTCATTTATAGCCAAAGGTTTTAGTATGGAGTTAGCCGAATGAAGAGGGATTGGATTTTTTCTTGATAGATATTAGGCTTGCATGATTAACATCATAGGGAATTGAATTATGGAAATGAATTATGAAACCCATGGTATGAAATAGAACAAGATGCAATATGCTATCCCTTACAAGAAATATACACATGATAGTCAAGGAGTTCCAAGATGCATACTAGGGACTTAGTTGACCTAGTCATATTTCCAAGAAAAACCACAAATAATAATAAAAGAGAAAACAAGTCATAATCCATCATCGCTCCTCTAAATCCTTCTTGGGACATCCTTGAGGTGGCTAGTAAAAAGGACCTAAGATAAATCAAAAGACACTACAAACTAGACCAATAGATTCAACAACCATATATATCTTTTACCAATTGATGGGTGTTTTTTGATAGTATTGATAATATTGACTGATTGATTGATTGATAATACCTAGTTTTAAGAAAGGGAGCATGCCATATAAGACATCGAGTTTGGTTTCAACCATTTAGCCACCTATATAAATAAAATAATAGGGTTGATAAAGTATGGTGTATGGTTTTAGGAAGGATAGATCATGTATAAGACAACTGATAGGATTTGGTCTGGTTTCAAGAAGTGAGGAAAGTTGTATAAGAAATCGAGTCTAGTTTTGACAATGCCCCCTCTTGTATAATACCATTTATAGTTGGTAAGTGTTGATACATATTCATGATTAGGAAATTGATCGGGTTGGATTGAAGACTAGTTGGATAGTTAGTTTGTTGATTTGTGATTTGGTTGAGGCTTAAATGTTTGTTTGTGTTGGATCCAAGTGTCGACCTTAGCAAGGGAAAACTTATATAAGATGGATGATGACGGACCATGATAGACCTAAAAAACCCTAAGGGACTGACCTAGTGTCTCAAGGGCTCATCAATGATGGCCTTTCTTATGTAGAAGTGTAGAGACATCATAGTTTGACTAAACTTGACCATGGGTAATTTATTATGGAGTGAATCATGATTGACTTGACTCAACAAACCCTAGGGGACTAACCTAGTGCCTCATAGGTTCATAAATGATGGCCTTTCCTACATAGAAGTGTAGAGACATCATAGTTTGAATGATGTAGACCAACACAACTGACACTATTTTTGGAGTTGTTGAAGATTTTTATTTTTTTTATATTTTTTGGGAATATTTCAATGTTTTTTGGCTTTTTGAAAGATTATTTGGAATTTTGTATATTCTTGACATGTTTTTTATTTTTTTTTGGGAATGATGACCTCATATACCTAGTCTAGGATACCATGAAGACACAAGTCTAGGATGTCTCCATGGTTAAGAATAGGACTAATTATTAGGGATGGATTTTATTATGACCGAACATGGAAAATGAAAGATGCAAAATGTCAACTATTCTCAAGACATGAGAAGGATGATAAAGCTTTATTATGGATTGGTACAAGAATTGGATTTTGTTATGGATGATACACTATAAGGGCCATGATAAATTCATGTGAAAGATACCCACAATCAAGCAAGTAGACATGCACAAGGATCCAAGGAAAAACATGATCTTACCCCTAGTCAAGCTAAAAACCAATTGATAGGTGATGATGATGATGATGTTGTTAATATGGGAATGAAACATCCTAAAAAAATGTGAGGATTGTGTAAGAAATATCATACTGATGATAATGTAACTAAAATATCAAGATTTAGAACAAGGATAGAAGCAAATCCAAGGAATTTTTTTGATGATGCACTAGATTGCATAGCAAGATTGTATGTATTAGCATTGTTGCATTTGGAATGACTTTTTTTCATGATTGAATGGGATGATGGATGGATGTTGGATTAGTGGATTTAAGTCCTTACACCACTGACAAGGGAAAATAAAATCCAACAATAAGTATGAAAGGATAATGGGTGGATTTGCTAAAAGATCAGAGTCATGAGGATTATTGGATTGAATAATTAGCATAGGACCTCTAAGGACTATGCCACATAGGAAGAATTTGGTTTCTTTGAAATATGGGTTTGGAAAATGCTATGTAGGCAATGACATGATATTTCATGGATAGTGTATGACCAAATGATTAACATGTCAATATTTATCTCAAAACATGATTTATGTTATACCCCAGTCCTTATGGAGATCAAGGTAGGTAGGGAAGATGGATGGAAATGATATGGATTGGATGGATAGATGGAAATTTCATGAGAAAGGTATGGAAGATGAGATAACTTGCACCCAAGTGTAATGGTCTACATAGATAATTTCTCTTACACATGACACCTTTTTTCTAGGTTTTCATCAGGGCACTTATCCAAAGCACCATAAGAATGGTTTTCATTATTGGATGGACTATATATATATATATATATATATATATATTTTGGTGGTGCTGATGTAATGTTGGTGTCATGGCATGCTAATAGTGGCCTTTATGGAGTAGTTTCCTTGTAAGGATCATAGTGCTTGTATACAATTGATAGATGTAATTGTAATCCTTTCTAATACTCAGGTTGGCCTTATCAATATACACACATTGTGATAGAGTTCCATGGGTGTCCTTATGCTAAAGAATTTTTTCCAAAATGTGATGGATTTGTGATGTGAGAATTTTATAATTTAGGAAAGATGTAGGATTATGATGGATGATGGTAGGTGTGGATGGACTATTTGGAACTTTAGATGTATGAATTTTTATTTTCCAAACTTGGGGTGGTGGATGATGGAGTTTGGAATTTTGATTGGTATAGTGTTTGGAACCAACACTTTTATATCCCTTGTCTGATGACCATTTTGAAGGATGTGGAAATTTGTTATATGTAGGAGACCTCTTTTCTTCTGTGTCCACTTTTTTATTGTATATTGGATTTTCTTTAGTTGATCCATTTTTCTTTGGGATCCATTTTAACTTCATTTTTCCACTTGGATTTTTGTATTCAATGGCTTTTGAAATTTGATTTTGGATGTTGGATTTAGAAGAATTTTGTTTTTATTGTTCCAATTGATAGGTTTAATTAATTGTGAATGATGGTTCATGTTGTGGATGGAAGGAGTGTTGGAAGAAATATTATGATAAGGAGTACTCATGTCCCCTATTTTGATGTTTGTATTGGATAAAGTTTCTCCCAATACCATGGATGTATCACTAACATCATTCGATCTGTTGGTTGAATAATAACCAAGAACTTGATGCATAGTATTTTCTTGAATCTATACTAGTTCTAGAATTCCTTGCTCATGTACACCTATTCCTCTTCCTTGACACTACATTCTCTAAAATATTTTATTTGAGATGGCGTATTTTTTTATTTTGGAAGCAAGATGCAAACCCATCATTGTGTATGTGGAAACCATTACTCAAATTTTTCCCCTCTGCAAGAAAGCTTTCTTTGACAAAGGTAGATGATCCTAATTGATAAAATATCTTAGCACTATTGATATCTAGGATGGTTTTCTGATTGATATCTTTGTCCTAATTTTGTGAAATATTAGATTATGATGGTTCTCCAAAAGATATTAGTACTTCCAATTTAATGTAGAAACCTTCCTTATGGTCATCACCATAGAGTCTTGTGAGTTCAGCTCTAGCACTAACACATTTGACTGCAAAATCTGACATAAATTTTTGATGAAAGATGTATAATTTGATGTATTGTCAGGTACTTGTGATATTTGATGTGTAATTTAAAAAAAAAATTAATTATATCCTCAACATTCGTCGAAATTTCGATGAACCTGATTTTTCATCAAAATTTAGACAAAGTATTTTCATTGAAATTGTGACGAACATGTGAAGTCAAAATTGTGGCCGACATAAATAAATGTGAGCTCAACTATTTATTTAGACAATGTTTTGCTATACTTATAAATTTTCTCTGCTTGCGAATTTGCTATACTTAGGACAATTTGTGGAGAACTAAGGATGATTTTCTTGGGAAAAATAAAAAAAAATTCAAGACGATATCACCAGGTTGAGGATAGTCATTGTCTTTTTCTAGAATTTATTTGTGAAGGCATATTTTTACTTGTTTGAAAATCATATTTTAAAGCAACATCTCACCAAATTTCATTTTTAGACTTGTGCATTTTCAGAATTTCATTTTCAGATTTTGTTGTGCAAGTTCAATATTCTAATTTTAGGAGTCTAACGATTGGAAATCATAGTAAAATAAAAATTTAATAATTTTTGGAATTATCATTTCAAAGTATTTTTTAGGGTCATTAACTTTAGGCTATCTTCTCTTTTGTAGTGGTGGTTTCATGCTAATTTTTTTTGGTGTAAAATATCATAATTATTAGATTTTGTTACCTATCTATGATTGAAAATTATTGGAGTGTGAGTTTGATATTTTTTGAAGATCTAAATATTCAAGATTGGTAAAGAAAAATCATGTCAAATAATATTAGTCCAAAACAAAATGAAGAGGCAGTTGCTAGAATGTGGGCTAGATTGAAAAGAAAGGGTGATGGGAAATGTTATTGTACTTGCAATAATTGCAAGGGCTTAAAGACGAGAAGAATTTTAATCACAACAACTGAGAAAAATTGTAGGCAGTATGGTCACATTGAAGGAGGGCATGATTATCATCCATTGGTAAGTTGTTCATTATATGTGTTCATATTGATTAAATTTGTAAATGTTTATATTGTTTTAACATTTTATATATATATAAAATTACTTGATCATGATCATGGTTTATTTGTGTCTATCATTATTATAAAGGTGGGGCATTCTAGGGCACATGATATGGATTATCACGACTCAGAGAATGTGGTTTTCCAAGCAGAGGAACATGGAGCTATGAATATCGAAGATGAAGTTAATGATCCTATGGAAGAAAATGATCATGCCCCAAAAAACACAGTTGAAGATGATGGTACAAATACATTGATCCATGACATAATTAGTGGCACAGTTGATCATGATGATCGAGATAACTTTGATGATGTTCATGATTTACTTGTACTTGAGAAGGCATACAAGCCCCTTTATGAATGCTCCCAAACAACTCTTCTCTCTGTTGTATTGTTGTTGGTGAACTTGAAGGTTATGAATTGTTTATCCAACATAGCAATCTCATAGATGTTAAGGTATGCCATATATGCTATATTTTTTCATCTATTTTAATTGTTGTTAGTTCATCACTAGTAAATTAATGATGAAATATGTGCCATAATATTGTTTATATTAACAAATTATTATTTTTGTTGTAGATTGATTGGTAAATTTTTGTTACCACCATTAAATATTTTACCTCGCTCATATCGAGATTTATCTAGCATTATGAAAGATATTGGAATGGAGTATCAAAAAATAGATGCATGTCCCAATGATCATATTATATATCATAAAAAACATGAATTTGCAATAGAATGCCCAAAATGTTATATCAATAAATATCGAATAGATCAAAAAACAAAAAGGTTCCTTGCAAATTTATTCATTATATTCACATTATTCCATGTATGAAATGATTATTTAGGTGCAAAAGCTTAGAGTAATTTATGGATTACCATGCATGGAATTGAAGTGGAGATGACATTTTTTAAATGCATGTGGATGGTTCTGCATTTAGGGACATGGAGGGAAAATTTCTACACTTTAAAGAAGAACCTCATAATCTTAGGCTTTCATTGGCAGCAGACGGTGTCAATCCATTTAGAGAGCTGAGATGTATTTACTCGGGGTGACTTATTTTTTTATCAACAATAACATTCCTCCATGGATTCCAATAAAGAGGGAGCACATAATGTTGTCAATGATTGTTCCAAGTATTTGTTTACATCAATTTTTTTAATGTAGTAGCATCTCATTTGTCTTATTCGTTGCATAATGACTTATATTTTTTTTCATTTAATAGTCATGTACATTAATTTATATATATTGCAGTAAAATGGTTATAATAATTATGTAATGTTTATATTAATTCAACTAGGTAAGTACCAAGTTAAAGATATGAATGTATATATCAAGCCTCTTATCAATGAGTTACTAAAGTTATGGAATGGCGTCACTATGTATGACATCTCTAGACCAATAGGACAAAAAAAATTTCAATTCCATGTAATGCTTGTATAGAAAATTTATGATGCCCTAGGGATAACACATTTTTGTGGTATGTTATAATGTTCAATTGCACTTTAACGATATTTAATTTTATGAAGTAGATATCATGCATGTTTTTAAAATAATATATTCATTATATATAATTATAAAAAATGACATATTTAATCCAATTATATAGGATCTTGTAGGTCTTCAAACAAAGGGAAAATTTGCATGTCCAATTTGTGGTCCAAAGATGAAATCTTGTCATTGAACAAGTTTAGGAAAGCAGGTGTTTGATGAGTATAGGCACTTTCTCCATAGAAATCATAAGTATCAAACTACTGAAAAACATCTTTTCAAGGGGAAAGAAGAGACTACATCAAAACCACAAAGAATGACATCACACTTATGGAAGTTGGAATATAATAGAATTAATCATCAAGGTTATACATCAGATCAAATTGTTTATCTATCATATATGATATGTTTGGAATTTATATTTTTATATTGTGTTGTGTTTACTCATTCTGTAATTGACAATGATTGTCATTATTAATTTTTTTAACTTATATGCTTCATGAAAGTTGTTAAGGCATTAATGGTCGGCTTCCACAAGGACTAAAAAGTTATCCTGGACAATTTAGTATGTTGCCCTACTATGAGTAGCTACAAATTGTGGATTTGTTTGATATAATGCATATCAAAAAGAATCTAATAGAAACGTTATGGAAAATATTGGATGGAAGGTATGAGAAAGAAAAAAAATTCAAAATTTCTAGTGACATTTAGGAAGCCAATCATGCAATGAAAAATGTCATTCAATTGAATAGTGATAGAGAAAAAATTAATATAAGTGCCCTTCCTTGGTTATTAATGGAGCAACAAATTAATGCTATAAAATAAGTCATACAAAAAATTCGATTTCCTATAGGATTTACTGCTAACATAAACAATATCATAACAAAGAAAGGTGAATTTGGGTCAGAGATGAAAACACATGATTGGAATACCTTCATTAAGGTAATTATTCTAGTATATTATATACACTTGTATATTGCATGTACTTTTTAATGTATTATATTTACTTCTTTTGGAAAAATAATGAAAATATTATTTTATAATTCTTATAGTACATTCTACCTCTATCTCTCCTAGACAACTTTGACATCAATGTCAAGCAAGTTATATATGATCTTGGAAAATAAATGAGGTAAGTAGTGATATTTTTTCAATTCGTTGTATAGATCTTATAATTTCCATTTGTTTTAATTATTATCTAAAATATTGTATATTTTTGTTAAATCTCGTTAATATATTTGCGCCTTGAATCACTTGCAGATAGTTTTCATCTAAAGAAATACATAAAGAAGATATAAATTATTGGAAGAGAAAAATTCCTCATCTAATGTGTGAAATAAAAATGTGTTTACCTTTGAAATTTTTCATTGCACAAGAACACTACCTCATACACCAAGTTGAAGAGATTGAATTGTGTGGACCTGTACACACAAGGTCAATGTGAATGGTTGAGAGGCACTTAATTTTTTTGAAGGATTTAGTTAGAAAAAGAGCACATCCTGAGAGTTCTATGGTAGAGGGATATATGGTATACCAGACCATGGTGTACATTAGTGAATATTTTCCTAAGTTTGCAACAAAGATCCATGTAGATCGTATTTGGGATCCCAACTCCATTAATAAATTCAAAGGGGAGTACCTAATGGGGAAAGGTAGATTGAGCAAAGTAAGAGGTAATTATAAGATGGTCATGGAGATTAATTAGAATTTACATTTTACATATGGTTTTTATATATATTGTACTTATTTAATTATTAATCTTCAATATACATCAATTATAAATTAAGGTTGTATATTGTGGTGATTGGCTAATTATATGTCGTTTGTGAACTACAATTTTTTTGGATACAATTGGTCGAGAGTGGGATGCACTACATTTGTACATCGCAAATAATCTTGATTGGATGACAGTATGGATTGAATGATGTCAACAATGTGGTCACACATTAACATGGGAATGTGTGGCTTCATTAGTTAAAGAATCTCATCGTAATGGAGACTCCAATGTTACACAAAGGGAAATTGATTTAGCATATGGTTTAAGAGATAAACAGGTACTTATAAATATATTAATCACCTGTATTATTTAATTATTTTCAATTATATTGATGTATTTATGATGCAGAGGATCCAATAACAATGCCAACAACATCATTTCATGAGGGTAAATCAAACCCAATCAGAATCAGGAGAAGATCAAATTCTTAATTCACTTTCTTTTTCCTCAAAAATCATAAAACTTCTTTTGATTCTTCAATTCTACAAGACTTCAAGGCAACAAGTTAGCACTCCAATTTCAACAAACCATATGTCATTATTAGTACTCCAATTGATTCATTCAAAGAAAAAACAATATTAGAGAACTTTGACTCAATAAATCAAATTCACATCATTCTCAACGACCATATCAACATCTATACATTATCTCATCCTTTCATAAGGCAACACATTATGCTCACTTTATACACAACCAATTACCAATCCTTCAAATTCATGTATACATCATATCCTCAAGGCAACAAAACACTTATTCTAAATCAGATTCCAAAATGTCAATAACCAAACTTCAATCATTGAAATCAGCCTAAACTTCTCAAATAGCACCAATTCATTTTCCTTACAAGGAAAACTAACAAAGACCAATCCTTCTTTCTATCAACTAGTTAATCAATCCTTCAAGACACAAGATTCATCATGTTTTGAGAGAAATCAATTCAATACATCAATGTATAAATATCAGATCTACTTGCTCTGTAAAGATACCAAGACACACAATAGAATCATCATTCTCAAAAAAATATGCACTGCTTGGACAACCTTATTCAAGTATAAATTCTACTGTAACTCCATCCAAATGAAAAGGTTCAAGTATTTAAGGCCACTCACTTCCCTGTACACACAAATTTCCACTATCCATGAAATATAAACATTAATTAGCAATAGACCTCCATACCCTAGATTAGGTGAACCACTCACACTATGTTCAAAACCAAGATCCAAAGGCACATTTATAGACTTCTTAATTCCCATATCATCATATCAAAAACTCAAAATGATTTATAATGGAGAAACTAGCAGATTTCACACTATACACCCAATAAAGGCTATTAGAATAGGGCTATTTTACAAAGCATCCACTTTTTTTCCAAATACAAATTGTTAGACAAACTCGAACAGCCAAAGTAAAGGTCACAAAACACCAGATTTATCCACTTTCAAATATTCAAAGACCCATTTAGAAAGTGTATTGAAAAACCCTTAATTTTGGGTTGGAAACACCCAAAACAGTGAGGGTTTTGTGATTATCACCCTTACAAGCCTCCAATACTCTAGAAAACCATTGAAACATGCTTCATTATGTCTGAAAATTCCTTTAGAAACATCTCCTTGGACTTGCATATGTTATTTCTCCAATACCCTACTAGAAACCTTCATTTTCAAGAGGAAAACTCAAAAAATTAACTTTAAATCAGAAACACAACACCATATTCTTGATACCCTGCACTGACACAAAAAAAATCACATAAAGGACACCCTACTTATCCCAACCCACCATTTCTACTAGGCTTACATCGGTGGGATGGGCCTTAAGCTTCTTTAGGGACTCAAAATCACAGCGAAACTAGCTCTGCCTGAGACATAGGATTGTCTTTGATTCTTTTGTTGCTTAAAACTAACTTTTAGACTCTTTGACAATGAAAACTACTCTTTATCGAATGAGATTACATAAGAACTAACTCTTGGATGTTACCAAACTAGCAATACAACTTAGGAGAAATAGAAAGAATGCTTCATAACTCAGAAAAATAGGGCTTTTATTCAAGATTTTGTTACAAGAATTTGGATGAAGAAGAAGATCAATGACATTGAAATGCATGAGTTATGCGATTATATTATCTATTTGATATTAATTTCTTGATAGAATTATATTTGACTTATGTGGTTATATAAATAATTCATGATGTTTTTAATTTTTATGTCATTACATAATTAATTTAATGATGTACTTTTTAATGTTTGAAAGGTCAAAAAATTAAAACATTTCAATAGTGATGTTAACAACCTTGAAATTAGTGTGTTTTATGTTTCATGGTATCATAAAAGATTAAAAAATCAGTTGTAGAGGTGGTTTTTCAATGGTTGAGGTGTAAATGCCTTTAAAAGGCATAAAGTGATCATTGTAATGGTTGTTGATGGTTGAGGATTTAAAATATAAGCTCTTGACATTCAAAAATTTGTGTTTTTCATCAAAATTTTTGTATTTTTCCCATTTTACAGCACTATACAGTCACATACAACCATATTTTGATGTGAAATAAATTCCATGTCATGAAGATATGTGTTAGATTTTATTTGAATATGTTTTTAGGGCTAAATGCATTGATTTGAGTTTAAAAGCTTCATTTCTTTGCATACAGCCCAGTTACCCTGTTTTTGAGGGTTTTCTAGTCCAAACACGATATAAAGGGGCTCTTACAATTTTTGTGATTACTATAGCTTGTGTAAGAGGCCCCATGGATACTATTGTAATTTTAGGATGCATGAATAGGGTGTAGGATGAGAAATAAAGAAGGTATAACTATTGTCCTCAAGAGTTTTGTGAAGAAAAGCATGTAAAATGAGAGGTTCAAGCCTAGGTTTCAACAAAATATGTATGGAAGATCTAATTTTATGAATTTTTATCCACGTGCGGACCTAATGGGTTGTGTCTAAACACTAAATATAAATGATATGCATACACACACACACATATATATATGTACATATGTATGTATGTATATGCATTTGAAAATGTAAATGTAAATGCAATTACTGGATGCTCTCCTAGAACAATAAATGCAACATATCATTAAAGAAATCTATATCTATGTATATAAATGTGTATTTCTAAGTGTAGATGTAAATACCAATAGCATATGGTTTTGTAGTGTTATAGATACAGCATATCCATAAATTAATGTAATTGAAATTCTGAAGTCTTCAACACATATAATATGAAATCGATCAAACTATTAAACTACATGAGAAATAAACAAAAATAGTAAATGCATATGTATCAGAATCAAATATTTTTCGTGGTGGACCTATTAGCACTCAAAAATGTTGGTTGGAAAACCACAAGAGGTTGCCAATCTCTTGATACGCTTTAGGGTAACGTACAAGGCTTAATGAATCGATCCTTCTCTTTTGGTGTTGTTGAACCTAGGTGGGTCTACCTATACTGACTGAGTAGACTTAATTGATGTTATTTAACTATAGTAATCTATCCACAATGACAAGTTTATAGTGAACAAATGTGATCCTAATCTAACATGAACTAAATGAGAAATATGTTTAGTTAACAGACGTATAAAATGAATTAGATTTATGGATGGAAAAGGGGACACTAGTGCCTTATTGGGTATATGGAGTCTAATGAATATCTAGAAATATGGATTTCAATAATGGCAATAATTCAAACTGCCAGGTACAAAAATTGTTTACAACTTGTGTAAACATGCAAGTGAATAATTGGAAAACTCTTCTTGAGATAGAATGACAATTCTAGTTATGTGATTCTTCTTATTAATCCAACTAACACTTCCCAATTGTTTTGATTGATTAAAATATTTTAATCCCTACTTGAGAGATCCAAATAACTAGATCACACATATATAGCAAATGTACAATGATAAACTGAATATAAACTTGTTATAACAATTTAAACAATAGAGAAGCATCATAAAGGAGACAATCAAATAACTGCATAAATTTAACAAATAGCTGATACCAAAATCTTAATCCATGACTTAGATATCTTCATTTACTCCATCAAAATACATGCATCTGAGTCTTTGTATATGAAAGCATTTTTCTAGAAAGCTATCTATTGGATATCTCCTAATGCATGTATTTGTTGCATTACTATGGAATAAATATAAATACATGAAAACTTGGAAGCGACACGTCCCTTCACAAATGTTTCATTTTACTTAACTAATTAAAACAAGAGATTAGGCTCTATTTAGCCATAGATGAACATTTGATAAATGATCTAGATAATCCTATTGTTCATGAGTATTGGCATCTCCTAATGCGTTCCTAGTTGATATTTCCACCTTTATCATCCTTTCGTTCTGCTCACAGCTCTCGTCCAATGTTGAATCCTTCCCTATAGCATTTTCCATAATTCTTTGCAACATCAATTCACATTATTTGATCCACTTGGCTTTCTCTTTCAACTTTTCTCCATCTTCAAATAGTGTAGGCAGTCCCATATTCATAACATCAACCAACCCCTTTGTATTTTCTTGCAGTTCCTCATAATAGTCAAGTGATCCCACAATAGTGGTTTACAATTTTTGGCCAAATTGAACACTGAAATAATTTTTTTTAACTAAATCTTCACTTTCAATCACCTATAGCAGCTAAACTGTGAGGAATTTGAAGATGATGCAAACTAGAGTTTCGTGAAATTTTGTCTATAGATTCTAAATATATTCTTTTCAAAAAATTTGGAATAATATTGCACTTCTTTTTTCATCTCCCTCGAAAACTAGTTTTTTTTTCATAAAACAACATTTTTCAAAGAGACGCTCATCGTATAACGTATAATTTTTTTTCCATGAAGGATAAAATTCTAATTCTTTAAAATTTAGATTTGTAACTTTGATATCTAGTGCTTCAACTTAGATAGTTTTTTATTGAATATTTTTTCTTTAATCAAGATTTGAATTCAAACCAATTATAATTCAGACATAGTGCAACTGTATAATGCGTAACTTCTTTTGTATGTATTGAAATTTGATTTTTTTTCTTTGTTGGATCAAGAACTTCAATATCTAGTGCACTAATATTTTTATTTTTATTTTTAATAATCTGCTATTTTTCCACATGTACAGAACATAGAGCTTGATTTTTGGTGAAAAACCTACATTCATGAGAAATAAAAAATAAATATAATAATAAAACTAAATTTATTTAAAATTATATTTTTTGGGAAGCTTATAATAAGGACGAAACATTTTGCAAAAATAAATTTTAAATGAATTCATTTGATCCCCCAAAAGGTAAATCAAAAGTGGATTTTTATCAGCATTTTGATAGGTGTAAAGGAGACTCTGTTATAGGTATGGTTTAAAACTAGCAGTGTTCTATCCAAAAGGGTTTGATTTAAGGTAGTTTGATCAAACCCTCTTGAATTGGAATTCTTTAAATGGAACCTTTTAAGGCTTAAATCATTATATTTTCTAAAAATATGTGATTTTAGCACAAATCAGTTCCTTTCAAAAATTGTAAACCAGCTTTGTGGAATCACCCAGTCCCTGTGTTTCTTTATAATTTGGTCACCCATACCAATGGCCACACTATCAGGAACATCTCTTTCATTTAATTCTCAAAACTTTTCTTGAATCCTTCCATCAATTCTCTTGTGTTCCTTCCCTATAACATGATTCTTTCAATATTCTCCCCATAGCTTATTCAATGAAATCATTAAGTTGGCATGCCTTTTTCTGATTATTGCAATGAGTGTATCATATTTACCTTGTGAATATGCAGTTGACTCCTCCCAATGATATTTTACTTGTGATCTTTCACCATGTGTTATTAATTTATAAGGTCCCATTGTGACTCCTAGCATGTCCTTCAAATGATCATTTTCTCTCATGGGTATGTGCAGGATCATCATGGAAAAAATAGGCCCTTAAGTGGCAAAAAATTCAAAAAAATCAGAGTTAGGCAACTTGACGTAAAATTTTGAATAAGTTATCTATATTATTTCAAAAATATATAAGAATAGAATCTGTAGCAAATTGAATGTATTTTCTAAACTACTAGGTTTAAAAAAAAAAATCTTTTCGCTCAAAAATTTGAAATTTCAATGCAATGGTACTTAAATTTCGGGAAAAAGTAAGAAGTAGATGTCCTGTCGACCACCCTAACCACAATAAAATGATAATTATTTTTCTAATATTTTAGATATAAGTATACAACTCATGTCTCTGATGTGATGCATATTTTTTGTAATTTTTTCTAAGTAAATAATTAATTATGAATTTTTATTACAAATTTTTAAAAATATAAAAACTATGTATTCTGACCACCTTAACTTGGTCAAAACTCATGACATTCAATTTTTCTTTTTTAATCCTATATTATGTGAAGCATAGAATGTGACTGATGTTTTGGATTAAAAAAATGTGATACCATTTGAAAGCTATAGATGTTTTCAATCAACCTATCAATCGACTTTAGTCATAATTTGAATAGAAAATGAATAATAAATAATTATTAAATTAAAAGTAAAGCATAATTTATATGATGGAAAGCCGAGAATCTCCTTTAAAAACCCTTTTTGTTTCATCAATTTTGGGTAAAAAAATAGTCGTCAGTCACATACCCATCATATTGCCACTTTTTGGCCCATCGTGATCCTTTTAGTACTCATTTTTTACATTTCATTTTCTTTGATAAACATTTTTATTTGGGCTTTATTCAATTTTTCCATATTAATTCCAATGTTTGTAGTTGCCATAGGATCTACCTCTCCAACCTTCAGAGTCATGACATGTCCAAATGATTTCTCGGTATCAATCACCACTGAATTTCTATGAGGTGGATACAAGGTCCATATCATGAGTGATCCTTCATCCAAGTTATATTTGGATCCAACATATATTTATGTCACCCACTCTGGACTAAGCTTGTGCATGGCACTATTATCCTTTAAGAAGTTATCAAAGACCAATGCAAAATTCAAATCCAACCCTAGAAAGATCATAACTCTAGCATCCTCTAACATTTTCCTTCCTTTCTCAGGGGTCATATTTTCCATTTCTCTATCCACAGTTAATTTCAAATTATTTAGTAACTGCTCCTCATTACTCTGTGTAATATTATCAACTATCTCCCTTATCTCCTTTCCCTTTTTCTTATACAATAAAGATATGAATTCTGAAGAATTCACAAATTCATTGTTTGCTACAAATGACCTATATGCCATCTCTCTGGTGTCTGTATCTTGGCTCTCTTCAACACTTGGTTCTCTAGGAGGGCAGTTGTAATCTTGAGTTTTTAATCTAGAAATCCTACTGGGTAGGTCTCATGGCATATCCTTTCTAGATTCCTCATCTCCAGAAAAAGGAAACCCTGTATCCGACAACCCTTGGTTGTATTCCTCCACTACTCTCTTTTCTTCCTCTGCCCCCAAATTTATAATCATGTCATCGAACTGATAAGGAACATGATCATATCCTCCAAAGTTTATCATTTGTTAGGCAGAATTGATATATCCCTTTGGATCAAAACCTTTTCTTGGTGGACCCTTATTCATATTATACTGCATTAATTTGTCAAGGATCAAATCATGTCATTCCTTTTCAAGCACAATAAAATCACCAAAGCACAGAGTACTAGGCATAAATGCATGTTTCACAAATGAACCAAAATTCATGAAACTAGAAAAATCCATTTGTCTTACAATTTCCATATATGCAATCCTATCTGAGACTGTTTTAGGAAAAATGAAAGGAGAATCCTCAAAACCAAATGCCCTTACAATAGTAGCATCTTCCAAGCAATACCAATCTTCCCAATTGTGATCAATTGGTCCATTAAAGTCCTTACATCTAAGGAAGCATTTTATTTCATCAAAAAATGAGTGCGCACAAGGATGACTGTAGAATTCATATACTAGCTTTACAAAATATTCTTCAAAATATAGGAAACTGGAATTACCAAACCTACTATCCCAAATGGAAGTCCACAATTGAATGGGTAATAATTTGTCCTCTTTATCAAAGTATGAAACCTTCAAATTTTTTGGCCAAATCCCTAACTCTTGTTTGAAGTACAATACTAGATGCATTAAAAGAGAATAATGCCTAAGGTGTAGAACAAGTGATTTATTCTTGATTTCCATCAATGCTAAGTCAACTTCCTTGGAGACAAATGAAGCATAGTTGAAAAACCTAGAATTATGACATTGAATGCCAGTTACAATTACCATAGGAACAATAGACATATACTTAGGAACTTCCATACCCAAAACTTGTCCTACGAGGAAATAGATATATCTCATATAGGGCTCAAATAATTCCACATGGAATGGAGGCCCATCGCCATTGTCAAGTGGGACAATTTTACCATCTTGTTTAATTCTATGCAAGAGAAACCTCCAACCCTTGTAAGTGGTGTCCATTCTCCAAAACTCCTTTTCCAACTCTTCATTCACAATTTTCTCATTACACCACCCTTACAACTTAAAAACCTCACTTATTGAAGCCTCTAATATGTATATGAAAGGTTTCCTAGATGGTCTGCATATGGCCTTAATTTTTGAGTCATAGTGGGTGGCCAACAATTTTACTAGCTTTGTATTGACAAACACATTAGGGAAAACCATCTTTCCCAAATTTAGACACCACAAATTACAAACTAGCTCAAAACGATCTCTTCGATGAAAGTGAAATCTAAACAATTCATAGAATCTTATTGGGGTCCAAATATATCCTATGTTCTTGCATTTTTTGTCCAATTTTTCCACTTTCGCCCTCAGTTGTGTGAAGTACCTACCTTTGGGCCCAAAGCTAGGAAATTGGTCAATTAAATCTTGATTTAACTTTCGTTCAACACCCTCTGGCTCAATTTTAGACTCAACTTTTTGCTTCTTACTCTTAGGGTGACTACTCTCACTTTGTTTCATACCTTTCAACTTCCCCGACCTGGTGGCTTCCATATTACTTGCGAATCATATAGAGGACTTACTAGTTTTGATTGAGGTCTTTCAACTAAAACAATTCTTTGGCTCTTTGTTTGTCTCCTCATTTCCTTCGCTACCAATTCACAACAATGTTCATTTTGCAATGATTTCCTTTTAATTTATGAAATTACCTATGCTTCGTGGTTCCATTAATGTCTTAACTCTAGGCACGAATGTAATAGATTTTTGAATTCCTTACTGTCACATCAAATGAACTAGTCAGAAAGACACCTTCAAACTTTGGGTGATCTATACATTAGGCCCCAACCAACATTCACTAAATACTCTGCTTATCAAGGTAACACTCTACACATTTGACAAATTTTAGAATTTGTCCCATATACATCACCAGTCACCCTGATAATCATTTTAGTTCATTTGTTTCTTCATTGGCTTGAATTTTAGTATTGCTAAAACATTCAGTGGTTCCTACGATGTTATAATTCTCACCAATAACACATCTAATGAACTGGTAGACAAGACACCTTCAAACTTTGGGTGATCCATACATTAGGCCCCAACCAATGTTCACTAAATACTCTGCTGATCAGGGTAACACTCTACACATCTAACCTATCTTAACATTTGTCCCATATACATCACCAAGAGTCACCCCAACAATCATTTTGGTTCATTTGTTTCTTCATCGACTTGAATTTTAGTATCACTAACATATTTAGTGGTTCCTCTGATGTTATAAGTCTAGCTGATAACTTTTCTTTTGGTCTTGAATATGTTTCCAGAACTCCTACCGATATCCTCTTGTTGGTGTAACTTAGTGCGTCAGGTGAACATTCAAGATTTACAGCAATGGCACATGTCTCACTGATATATTCCTAGTGCTCTTGTCAGTGAAATAAATGATGGTCTCACTAATGAAACTTCATTGGTGAGACTTAAACTTTGGGCTAGCATATATTTTCCATTCCAAGATGACTTGTCTTGCCGAGAGATTCTCTTCATTGATGAGATCGTAAGCCAATCTACTTGATATGTCCTCTTTAGTAATCCTAATCACTACAATAGTTTTGTTGTCTCATCGATGTGCTAAAAATTTCTTGTAACCCATAATAGGTCGGGAAGACTCATACCAGCTCATGCCAATGTGATTTGTTCACCACATTATCTTTGATCATAAGAATTTTCAGGAGTAGAACAAGGTGACCATTGGTGATTATATTCTATATGGCCAATTACATCCTTTTCTGACTCAAAATGTAGTTATTATTGAGAAATTTACATGAGTAAATCATTATACAATTTTGAAATTTTTAATAGTTCCAATGAACCCTTCTTCATGTTGTATTGCAGCATTTTGTTGAGAACCCTATCATATCCATCCTTTGCTAATACAATGAAATCACCAAAGCATAATGTACCAAGCATAAATGCCCGCTTTCCAAAAGAACTCAGATTCATAACATTTCAATAGTCCAATTTCCTAACAATCTCCAAATATGCAATCCTTAAAAACCTTTTTATTTCATCACACAATGAGTAATCACAAGGATGATAGTGATATAAAGGGTAATGTCTTCTTACTTAATATATTGGGAGAGAAAGAGAGAGATAGATAGAGTTATATGGGAAGAGAAAGAGAGATAGAGATATATGGGAAGAGAAAGGAAGAGAGGTGGAGATAGAGAGTCAATGGATAGGGGGGATAGGGAGGGACTAGAGATGGTGAGAGATCTTAGAGAGGGGGAGGGAGAGAAGGGATATAGATAGGTAGAGGAGGAGAGATAGAGAAGAGGGGGAGAGATAGAGAAGAGAGTTTAGGGTTTAGGGTTTAGTGTTTAGAGTTTAGGGAGATAGAGAGCAACATGGAGAGATATATCAATCACCCTCCCTATATATCTATCTATTCATCATTATCTCTTTATCGCTCTACCTCTATCTATCTCTTTTTCTCCCTTTCTATTTTTATGTTTCTCATTATCTCCCTCTCTCTCTATATTTTATTCCCTATATTTATCTTTGTCTCCTTAAGTGTGCAATGGGTACATTGAAGAGGTCTTAAAGGAGAATTATCATATCTTTAATCAAATGGCATGCTACCTTGATCATAACTCCCCAAGGACACATTCCATCCTTGTATTATTAACATGAAACAACCAATAAAAATTTAGTTTCTCTTTTCCCTCTCTCTTTTACTTTGTATCTCTTATATTTCTCTCTCATTCTCTCTCTCTCCCTATCTATCTAAGTCCATCTCTTTCTCTCATTCTCTATTTTTTTAGTTTCTATATCTCTTTCTATTAGCTAATAGGCTACATATATTGTGAGATTTGAGCTTGAAACAAATCTCATGCCTAGAAACCACTATTGTGTCATTGGAAAACAAGTTTCAATTGTCATTTAATGGTAAAGCAGCTATAGTGTAATGGTAAAATCCTCTAAAATATAAAGTAAAAGCCTATATATACTATTATATAATAAATATAATTATATTATATATAGTTTAATCTAAAATTACTATTATATTAAATATATATTATATTAATTATATTTTGTATTGGGAGAACGCCAAGGAAAATATTGAATATATACTTTCATGAAGAAAGAACATGAATGTATATTATTAATCTACAAGAATGAGCTACAAAATATAAATCTAATATAGCTAATATAAATTTAATTAATATATAATTAACTATATTGTAGAATATTAAAACCTAGCTAAATAGCACCATAATTTTCAATTTTATTAACATACTCTAAAACCTAACAAAACCAGTTGTAGCTTGTAAAATTGGAGAAGTGAAAGGTCAACACTAGTGCTGAGGAAGACTTTGGAGGAGTAAAAACAAGGTCAATACCAATGCCGAGGAAGAGTTTGGAGTTAAAACAAGGTCAATACCAACATCGACGAAGAGTAGAGGAGTGAAAACAAGGTCAATACCAACATTCAAGAAGAGTTTGGAGGAGTGAAAACAAGGTCAATACCAGTGTTGAGGATGAGGTTGAGGGAACTCAGGGAAAATCAATGACCAAGGGACAATGAGTACTGTAATTTTGGCACCCCCATTCTCTTTAACCTGTAATTTTCATGCCTAGTTTCCACAGATCTTCTCATACATTTTCACCCCCAAAGGTCTAGGATTTCATTACACATAGCCTTCATCGCATGATTCTAAAGCAATTGTAGACTTAGTAAAATTATATACTAGGCTAAGTTAGATCTAATGAATGGAAATAGAGGCATACAATTCTTCTTTAATACCTCCACCATAAACAAATGCAAGGAAAGGTCTCCTCCCTTGTTGGTAGTGATAACCTCCTCCACACACAACCCTTAAAAATTATGAATAGAGGAGTATAATCTTTGAAGAACTCAAAGTTGATTCTCTCTTACCTTATACAATTATTCATTTTATCCTTACAAATATTTATAGTGATTACTAGAGGCACATAGACCAGTTCTTCATAATGGAAGAATTTGATCATACTTTTCCAATGATGGCATTATGAGAAAACCTTAGGTTAAATGAATAATTCCTAGCTAAGTTATTTAAATCATGTATAATCGTATAAGAGAAGACCACTGCTATGTGCACTTGGATACCATGGAGAAAGGCTCTTTGGGCTCTTTCATCAATCAAGGTATTGTTAAATTTTAACACCTAAAAGTGAGAATGAAGAATATTTCCTAGGATGGTGGCCATTCCATTATAGCTCTTAGAGTTGTTAGAGATATTTTTGCTTCAAAGTAGAGATTGGAACATCAAATAGTGTCACCATGACTATACCAATATATCCATCAAATTGACAAACACTGACTTGACAACCACAAATTCATAAGAAAATTTCCCCTATCAGCCCTAGGGCATCAATTCAATGCCAAGTTACTTGCTTTAATAGATCCCTAAATGCAGTGAACCTATATCATACCATGTTGCACACCAATACACTAAGTTATAGTTCCAAGATAGTGGATGGATTGGTGGATGTCATTTCTATTTAGCCCTCAAACCCTTACACAGGAAAAATAGGGCAGTCCCTGTATTTGATTATTTTCTCCCACAAAACAATGATTTAGCACTTCAAAACAAATGCAAATGAAATGGAACACATATATTTATCTACAACAATGATCTTAGAGCATTTCAAGCTTTTACATGGATCAATACAACACAAAATAACTTAAAAAAAAAGTAAGAACATAGAAAATTGCTTAAAGAACGTGGTATTTGATATGAATTTTTGGTATCAACAATTGCAATGGGATGGGAATACAATATGATAGAAGTGGGATAAGAAATGCATCGTTTGAAGCATCAAACCAATATGTAAAGATGAAAGAAAGTGCTAACCCTTAAACTAAAAAAAAATATTTTAACTTTAAGTTTGTTAGGTAGCCAATTCTTTTAAGTTATCAAATCCTACCATCATACATAATGAAAATATTGTTGTTTCAAATGACTATGAGCACTAACCTTCACTATTTGAAGATGTTGAAACCTTGTCGTAGAGAACTAGAACATTGACGCAACCACTCATCCTACCTTAAAACATACCAAAAGTCTCTTAGAAATTAGACATAGGAAGATTTAAGATGACTTAAACAATTTTATTGCCAAAACATAAACTTATGATGACTTAACCAGGCCTAGTACACATACCCCCCCCATTAACCACTTAGACATATGGAAATTAAATATAAATTTTCTACCATTTTAGTCATGTAGGTGTCTAATAAACCACTTGGTGGTGTTTCCCTTCAAGTTTATTTACTTGAATGAACAGCAAAAATCCTTTGATTATAATTACAAAATACATTTAAGGCCCTGGTTGTGTAACTGGTGGACCACAGTCACATTTAACACTTGTTACAAAGTTTGGAAGTTAAAACATTAAGTAGATTTGATTTGTGATGGACACATTTGGACGATAGTAACAATAACTTGCAATCTATCAAGACTTGATTACCTTATAACCTATCAAATTCTAGCAATGAAATGATAGATTTATCATAATGTCACCTTGGGATCACATCACCATGAAAGAACTTCATCCAACATCCTTATGAGTGCAAGTACCACCAAATAGGTAATTTTCAGATCTGTCTTCCTTGAGTGAGGGATATTTAGGAAGAGAAGAGGAAAGTGAGACATGTAGTAGGTCTAAAAGAGTGAGATCAACTAGAGGTCAAAAGATTAGAAGGAAATTCCATAAATGCATGGATTTTTTTCTTGCTAAAGGGGGTCATGTTCTTATGATGATGAGAGCATAGGAGACATCGAGGTTCCCTTGAGGTACAAACATCTACAGAAACAATGGGTACCCAAGGAACTTCCTCCAATAAAAATTCATTTTTGTGTCAATGACAGGATATATCGCATAGCACCATCGTCATTACATGGTTTAGGATTATTTTACATGGACGGCATAATGGTCTATTACGACAAATTTATTGAATTGATGGAGTATGTTGGACCCTGTTACAGTTACAAATATTGGATGCAGCTGGTTCAATATACATGAAGTATGCATACGTATGCACTGTCAGCAAATTGTATACAACTAAAAGATAAGGATCAAAATAAAGGAGTGGCTATGTGTTAGCTCTCAAAAATGCAGGTTTGAACCACAAAAGGTTGCCAAGCTTTCACAATGTTATAGGGTAACAGAAGAAGGTTTGAAACAATTAAACCTTCTACTCTCCAGGTGCTGCTAGACCTAGGCGGGTGTACCTATAACAAATGAAGCTAACTTGACTATTGATCTTCTCTTCATACCATGATTTGTCCACGATGGCAGATTGGAATGGACCAAAAAAAACAAAAATTTTATATATTGTATACTAAAATGAAGACTAAACCCTAATATGCTCAATCAACAGATGTAAAAAGTATGAATGAAAATAAATGATGGAAACAGTGAGACCAATTCCTTATATAGTATACGGAATCAAATGAAATCTTAAACAACTGACTTCCCTCTAGAGGTCATTCAAATTGTTTGGCATATTTTGTTTATAAATAGTATAAACATGCAAGATTATGATTATTAAGTTCTTCTTACTGATCTAAATGAAATTCCTTGATTACTATGATTAATCAAAAGGATTTAATCCTTCCTTGAAAGAACCTATCAACCAATCACATAGATACGGAAAACATGTACTGATAAACCACACATAAACATGTTATGTTAATTTAGATAACCAAGCAACATCAATCTTAGAGACAACTTAAATAATTCTTTCAATTGGCACAACACAACAATTGACACCAGAATACGCCAGCAAATCAAATGATTTTCATTGATATCTCCATGGCTTCAAAACATACACCAGAGTCTTAGCCCTGTGAAACATGGCGTTCCAACATATTTTTTTCTATTCTCTATCCTATTCTACTGATCGCCACATATTGTTTTCAAAATGGAAATTTATACATTGAGAATATGAAAGGACACAACCTTTCAGAAATAAGAAATATCAATTACAAAACAAAAGATAGAGAATAATTAGGCTCTATTTAGCCTTAAGTGAGTCTTAGTGAGGTGGTCCAAATAATCTGGTGCTCATATGTGTCTGCATCTCCAATAGCATTCTAGATCATGATTTCCATCTTAACCATTTCCTCATTTCGCTCGCTCACTTCTTCCAATGTTGTATCCTCTGTAGAAGCTGTCTTCATGATTTCATTCAATATTGACTCACATTCATTTTTTCCATTTGACAGCATCCTTCAATTCACCTTTATCATCAGAGAATTTGATCACAGTTTTCTTGGCAGCTGCAATTAACCCCTGTTCATCCCCTTGCAATTCATCATAGAAATTTTGATGGTGATTGATTATATGATTTGCAACTTCAAGTGTAGAACTGCTAGCCTCATCACTTTGAGCCAACTCATGAAACTTCTCCATGATTCGTCCATCCATCCTCGTGTGCTCCTTCAATGCAGCAAGAGTATGAGAGTATTTTCCCCACAATTTATTCAACCAGGATGTCAAATGATCCAGCCTCTTCTTGACAATTGCAAAAATTGCATCATGCTTTCCCTGAGAATAAGCACTTGACCCTACCCAATGGTGTTTTTCTTGAGAGCTTTCTCCTTGAGTAATCATTTTAGTTGCCCCCATTGAAACACCAACCAAGTCTCTGAGTCTATCATTTTCTCTTAGCAATTTTTCATTATTAGCTTTATACATTCTTCTTTCTTTTATCAATAGCTGAATTTGTGCTTTATTCAATTTTGCAATATTTACCCCAATGTCTGCATTAGCTATAGGATCAGCCTCTCCAACTTTTAGAGTGATAACATGGCCAAATGCCTTCTCTGTATCAATTACCACTGATTTCTTGTGGGGTGGGTACAAATCCCATATCATCAATGACCCCTCATCAGTATTATACTTGGATCCTGCATACACTTTTGTCATCTTTTCCTTGTCAAGCTTATGTGTAGCATTATTGCCCTTCAAGAAACTATCAAAAACCAATGTAGAATTCAAATCAAGGCCAAGAAAGATCATGACACCAGCACTCTCCAACATTTTCCTCCCCACTTCAAGAGTCATATTTGTCATTTCATCATCCACACATTTTCTCAATTGAGCCAGTAATTGTTCCTCATTTCCTGAAGTAACATCATCAAAATTCTCCCTTATTTCCTTCCCCTTCTTCTTGTACAAGAATGCCTTGAACTCTGGGGAATGTATAAACTCATCATCAGAGATAGATGACCTGTACTCCATGTTCGTTGCATTAACATCACCACTTTCAATACTCTATTCTCTAGCTAGGAAGACATACTGCTGAGTCCTCATCCTGGATACCTTTTCTATTTTACCATGTGGCACACTAGCTCTTGTTATTTCCTCAACTCCAGAAGAAAATATCTCAATATCCTGTAGCCCACGATTATATGTTTCAACTACCATTTTTGCTTCATCTTCATCCAGATTCCTAATCATATCATCAAAAGGATAGGATACATGTTGATACCCTCCAAAGTTAATCCTTTCTTTGGCTGAATTGATATATCCTTCAGGGTCAAAGTTTTTCCTGGTTGGTCCTCTTTTCATATTGTAATGCAACAATCTATCAAGGATTGAATTATATCCCCCTTTAGCCAACACAGTGAAATCACCAAAACACAAAGTACTAGGCATAAAACCTTGATTCCCAAAAGAACTAAAATGCATCACACTATGATAATCCATCTGTCTGACAATTTCCAAATATGCAACCTTGTTTGGAACTGTCCTTGGCAGAATGAGAGGAGCATCTTCAAATCCATATACTCTGATTACTGTAGCTCCTTCCAAAAAATACCATTCTCCCCAGTTATGATCAATTGGCCCATTGAAGTCTTTTGGCCGAAGGAATCTTTTGATTTCATCAGTCAATGAATAGTTACAAGGATAATGATACAATTTATATAATGTCTTTACAAAATTCTCTTCAAAATGAATGAAACTAGAACTAGCAAACCTGCTATCCTAAATAGGAGTCCACAACTGAATAGGCAATGCTTCACCCTCCTTACCAATTTGAGAAATTCTCATTTCTAGAGGCCATACCCCTAACTCCTGTTTGAAATATAGCACTAAATGCATCAACAATGAATAGTTTCTGAGATGAACAACAAAAGCTCCACTCTTTATAGCCATCAATCCTGAATCAAGCTCCTTAGAAATATATGAAGCATAATCAAATGGCCTGGAATTGTGATATTGAATATCTGTTGTGATAACCATTGGCACTATTGACATGAATTTTGGGGCATCCATTCCCAACACCTACCACACTGAAAAATATGTGTACTTAATATAAGGTTCAAACAAATCTACATGATAGGGAGGCCCTTCACAATCCTCCAGAGGTTTTGGCTTGTTACCCTGTTTGACCCTATGCATTGGTAACCTCCAACCCTTGTAAATTGTATCCATTCTTGAAAATTCCTTCTGCAACTCCTCACAATTGATTTCCTCGTTGCAAAACCCTTCCAATTTGAAAACCTCACCTATTGCTTCTTTTGACACATTTATCTATGGTTTTCCAGAAGGATCACAAATAGCTTTATATTTTGGATCATAATGATCAGCAAGCAATTTTACCAATTATGCATTTATGAATACATTAGGGCACACCAATTTCCCTACATTCAACTTCCATGGATTACAGATTGGCTCAAAACGGTTTCTCCTATGGTAGTGGAAATTGAAAAGCTCATAACCTCTTATAGTGGTCCAAACATCACCTATGAACTTGCATTTATCATCTAGCTTATCAACCTCTGCCCTAAGTTGTACGGACCTTCTAGCTTTAGGCCCTGAACTAGGTAATTGATCAATAAGGTCTTGGTTCAACCTCCTCTTAGTGCCTTCATGCTCTATATTAGTCTTTTGTTTCTTTCCCTTCGACTGACTACTCTCACCAAGCCTTCTACCCTTACCCTTTCCAAAACTAGAAGACTCCCTTTTCGAGCTTACAGAATCAAAATGTGAAAAAAGAAGAAGAAATTACTTACAGTATTCTGTTTGAGGTCCTCAGACTGAAAAAATGTCTAAATTCTCTGTTCAGCATACTAATTCACCAACAATCAATTCAAAAATGAGGAATTGATTAAAACATTACTATTTTATCCCATCACACCATTAATGAAGCATGAATGAAGCCTCCTTTGAAACTGGCACTATCGTATCAAATGTCCTTTCGATGAGAAAATTTCAAATCTGGGGTGAAATCCCTTTTCAATGTTTATTTCACCATTCACCAAGACACTTTGTGGTCTTATCGACACCTGGAATCAACCTAATGACTAATGCTTCTGCTTTTCATGTCGCTGTGACAATTCAAAGTCAGGAAAATGTCTCATAGATATCATGGTGCCATACCGATATGTATTCTTCAAAGCATTTTCTAGTTGCTATGACAAGATCACCCCTTTCCCCAATGAAAAGAATCCTACTGATGAAATAAATTCAATGGGCAAGACTCTGAGAACTCGAAAGGACTCATACTGACACCAAATGTTTGGATGAATCCACTCCTTTGTGCATTAGTTGGTATGAAATGTTGTATTCACCATGACATTATATCGATGCCCCAACATATGCCGATATATATTCTTATAGATGCCTGTCGGTAAGAAAAAATACTTCGCCAAGACATTCTCTTGAACACCTTTAGCTTGATCGATATACTTCCACATGCACCGGTCAGCAAAACACAATGTATTCACCATGACTTCACTCTGACAATGAGTCCCCTTTGCTGAAATGACTCCTTTTGTTGTCGAAACAAGAAAATTGTCTTGCCGAAAGTCTGCAACAAACATACATCAGTGAAAAATCAGGTTGGGGAGACTTTTACTATGTCTTACTGATTCAGGTTTTTTAATGAAAAATGAAGGACTTGATGGATTCAAATGCGTCACATGACAGAAAATAGGCAAGACAATACAAAGAGGGAATTTTATGCTTATGATGAGGACTCAATGCTGGAACTCTTGAATGCAATAGACTATAAAAATTTCAAAATTTTATAGTTCTAACACTATGTACATTGATGGAAGGCCAAAAGCATCAAGGAATATTGCAAGGTTCATAAACAATACATGACCTAGGTCAACAAATAAGAAGCCCAATTGCATATTTGAGGTGTGTGAGGGAAATTGTGTATTCGTATGTGCGATAAAATCAATAACTGCAGGGGAAGAGTTTCTAATCGATTACAATTTGAATCACTTAGTTACAAACACAGTTACTATGGGGTGATATGTAGTATGTACCATTTTAGCCAACCACCAATTAAAGACTCCACTAAACCATTTTATTCTTATGTTTTTTTTCGTAAGTCTATTAGTTTCATTTTGGTAATGTTTTTTTTATATTTAATTTTTGTCACAGTAGAACATTGATCATACGAGGAAGGCTTCAGCCTAGAGCATAGATCACGATGCATCTTTAGGCACTTCTACTCAATAGGTTTACCTCATTGTAATTGTACAAATTAGATACAAGAAAAAAATTTATTATTATGTTTTTTTCATAAGTTTATTGTATCAATTTTGATATTTGTTTTAATATTCTTGTTGCAGTCAGCTAATCGGGGAAAGGCATCAGCAGCAAAGGAGAGCATCCATAAGGAGGTACAGTCAATATTATGTGCTGATGACATCATATATTCAACAAACCCTATTAATATGGTAAGGAAGACCCCAAAAAAATGCAATGAAGAAATCATTAAGTTGTTATTCATAGTGCCTCAAATAGATGAGATAAGAGAGGGTTAAAATATTGACTGAGAGAGCACAAAACTTGCAAGTAAGTTGTCATGAGGTCTTTAATTATAACATAAGTTCATTCAGGGTTTTAAATTTTGTACTCTTTTATGTAATGAACTAAAATATGTGTTGTTTTTGTAAGATTTGTTGTGTCCTCATGATGCTATTGGCCATGATCAATGTAATGCCCATTGTGCAAACCCCAAAGGACAAAACAATGGACACATTTTTTATTTTTTTAATAATACAAAGTAAACATATAATGAAATATTAAAACATATTTACATTTCATATTAACATCATAACGTCAATTCCTCTAGGGAACACGAGGTCACATTGCATAAAAAACACATAACAAAAGATTACACATATAGCTAAATAACATAACTAATCTAACAACCATCATAACTATTACAATATCCATTTTCAAAAGATAACATACATATATCCATAAGCCTAAGCATATTTACATCATGTGATACAAACATAATAAATCTCATAAAATGAATGGTTACAAAAGTACACAAATAATACATCATCAGTTAATACATTACATGTTCTCAATGAATACAATGAAACCTGCCATACACGTGGGATAAATACATGGTATAAAAAAGTCTAAAATACAAGATGAGAATCAGGTAAAGCTCCATGTGAAGAACACTGTAAAGAATGAACATTGATGGGGAGCTTAACGGGTGCGAAGAACATTCCACCCAACCACATGGGTTTTAGAGAAAACCCACCCCCCATGCTCAGAGGTGACAAGGAAGTAACCGCGACCATGAAAGCCATAAGACTAGCTCCAATAAATAATAACATAGTACAATAACTCCAAAAGCAACACCAAATAATACATAGATCTTAAATGACAATAATAAGGATCCACTCATAATAGCCAAGGAGCCATAAAATGTATTATAAATAAACCAAAGACCATTAACCACATGCCAAGTAAACCAAAGAGACAATCATAATACACTTCCAAAGGCAACCAAGAAAATAAGGCATAAGGGAATCTAGTGGAGAGTTTCGTTGCATAGCCTACATGGGTTATCCTGGCCCTTCCTCCAACATGAGGTGTCGGCCCCCATCTATGGTTATCCTGGCCCTTCCTCCTACTTGAGGAGCCAGCCCCATAGGGTGGCTCATGCAGAGCTATTAACCTCTCCTGAGGATGAGGTTACAACTTTTTCGACCACGGCCTTCTCAGTCCACCATTAGTCTGCGACAGCCCTAATGCATAGACGAGGTATCCAAGATTATCTTATATGTTTTTACTACCCTTCCCCCTAAGTTCTATTATTAGGTTTTCACTTGTTAATCTACTCTTACGTGGGTTATCCTGAGCCCTTCCTCCTTTTGAGGTGTCGAACCCCATGAAGAGCCACTCTCCCTGAGACCCAAAACATAACAAAATCAAGCAAGGGTTGTACCATAGGAACAAAGCATTAATCTCAATCAAAGACATGCGAGGCATTACCCATCTTGCTAAAACACATACTCAAGGTCTCCACAAAATCTTGTACAACCCTTTCACAACGATGATACCAAATAACATACTATAAAAGGAGCACAAAAAACAAGGATAAACATCCAACAATAAAACTAAGCCTCTAGAAACCTAAGGTTCACAACATCAATAACATGATTCATAAAATCAACTGGGTTCCCACATCAAAAGGCCAAACACATTAAAATAAAGTTAACAAGAGAACCCACTCAAAAGCATAGATTTTCAACTCAATTCAACTTACTAATATTCCACATTGAGAAACAATTCTATTTAATCCATTGCTTAAATCTCTATTTCTACAATAAGAAAAAAAATCAATAATAATAAATGTATGACTTACTATTTTTTTTTTTACAATTGTAATTCACAATTTCACAAAATGAAACAATATATCATTTTTTTATTTTTTATTTTTTTATTATATATATATATAATATTCATGCCAATATAGAATTTGTTTAATTAAAATTTTATATAGAAAAATATATTTAAAATTTTAAATCACAAAAAAATAAGAAAAAATTAAAACTTTTTATTACAGCCGCCGCAGACTGCACAACAGTCCGTATGGACTGTTGTGGGTAGTCTGCGGCCCATAGGGACAGGGGTGGGTATGACCTAGCCGTCCCCCCATAACCCCCAAATATAATACCCTTAGCATTAAAACAAAACGCCGACTAGTACAGTTTAGATCAACATAGAATTTTGAAATATGATTTCATTAAAAAATATAAATGCAAATACATAAATATATATATACTTCGATACAATGTGTATATATATATACATATATTTATATATATATTTTTATCAAAACATCCTCTGTAAGAGACTAATCATTAAAAGCAACTGTATATATGAATATTATATATATATATATAATAAACTTATAAACTTATAAACTTATAAACTTATTGAACATTTTTAGAACCCAGAAAATTTTCTTTCATTTGTTTGCTACCCAGAAGAATTTCAAAACCCCATAAGACTTCTTTTCTTTCACATAAAACATATTTATTCATTTTTCTTTTTCTTTTGAATCAGAAGACTAAAGAATAAGAAAATGGAACTTGGAGTCTTTTGCTGCTAAAAATTTGATCAAGCTTTGCTTGATCCAAATAGCCTTTCAAAGAGCTCTCGTTCCTTCCTTCAGAACTTCTCTTCTAGATTTCCTTGCTCCAATTTTCTAATCTAAAATTTAATTTAGAAGAACCTCTCCTCTAAAACACTGAAAAACTAAATAGATTTCTACAGAAAAAAACCAGAGAGAACCCAATTCTCCCAACTCAATATTTTGGTGTATCTTCTTAAATTTTCCCATGAATCCATAATCTCACAAATTTTCTATTAAATAAAAATATACCTTCTTATTTTTTGAAAGCTCCAAAAATCAAATTTAAAAGAAGTTTTCTAATTTCATTCCTAGCTTTTCAGCCAACACTCAACACTCATTGGCCCTTTTTATCTTTTCTTTATTTTCTTGATTTTTTTCTATTTAACACCTTTTCTTTTTAATTCTGATTTTGCAAGCTATACTTGTAATTCACACAATTTAATATCTTTAATTAATTTATTTCATAATTATCCTCAACATGCTTATTTAATTAAATTATCAAAATACTAAATTTAAATAATTTAATTTATACTTCTAAATAAATCACATGACTTATAATATAAGACTTTTATATTTTAATACAAATTATTGCAACACTATTATAAACATTTATTAACATCATTTAATTATATAAATTACATCATACAAAATACCAATGTAACATAAATACCAAAAGTACACTCACACAACCAATCCACTAAACCAACCATTAAATAGTACTATCACAGTCTCAAAGTATCAATCAAAAATATAGAAAGATAACAAGTCCAAACCGCAATAGGAGCGGTATTACAATCAGGGTACTGTGGGTGTTGCCCAAGGAGTAGGGGTTGGTACAAGTGTTCATCCTGATCTCCATGTGCATACATCACATCATCTAACCCCATCATATGTGCCTATATTGTCATCTAAAATATCGACAACACATACCATGTAGGCATTGGGTTGTGCACCCTCTCACAATGAACACATGCTAGTACTGGTGATGTTTTAGCAACATTTCCTAGATCTTCATGTATTACTAGTACGAGAACATTTCTGGTCACATTTGTGGTGACCGAGAATTTTGTTCCCATAAAGATAGAGAAGGTCCCAGGTACTTTAAAATGTTTTAATTCTTATTATATATAATCCAATTAAAATTTACTTATTGATAACTCTTTTTTGACTAGTGATCCCATGATCATTTTGCAAGAAATGATGTTTTTTATAAACATCTAAGTGATAGTACATTGGAACTCTTCGGTCCCACCATACGTACATAGTGGAATGCCCAAAATGAAGATTTAAAAGATGAGCTCATTAATTGTTTAGTTGTGATGTTCGGTGATAAAACATTCAACCGAACGAAGGTCCTTAAGAAATTTGGTACCTATCTAAAGTATGTGAGGGACCAATATAGGTCACATTTAGATAAGAAGAAAAAAAGTATGAGTGTCCCCCTATGATTCTGGAGAGGGAGTGGAAGGACCTAGTGTCAGATGGAAAGGAAAAGGCTGAAAAGAAAAAAGGAAAGACACCATCGAGCCAAGAAAGGTATGTGATACTATCAACAATGTAATTATATACTAATTACTCTTTCCTTTTACATAATCTAACATATTTCAAACTTTTCATAGGCTACCTGACACATAAAAGGAAACAAAGGAAAGACTAGAAAAACACGGGCAACACAAACTTGGCTCTGGAGGTTATATGAAATTAGCCACAGGAATTGTAAGTATCAATAAATGAAATATTGCATCCAAATAATAAATTACAAATAATTTTCATTTTGTTATACCATAGAAGCAAAATTGATGATCTTATACAAAAATGCAAGGCTCTAAATTCAACAAAGTTCCCACAGAAGAGGACTTGAAGATTTCCTTCCAACAAGGTTATGGAGCCGTGGCTAAATGCCTAAGAGTCTTGACTAGGAAAACACAATCTTCCACTACATTGAACACATAGGTAAATAAAATAAATATTTTAAAAAAAAATTGAATACTTTTGCAATCTATTCAATATTAATTTCCACCATAAAGTAATTATGTGCCTATTTGTTTTAAATAGAAAATCAATGATAATACTACACATGACATTGGAATGGAGCCTGGTGAGGGTGGAGCACAACCTACATATGAAGGTCATGGTGTGCATCCTGGTACTGGATGTATTCATGTGCTATACAAAATGTAGTATGGATTAATACAATTAAACATCTTTAATTGTAATTGGTGTATTAATTATTGTAACCTTTCATGTTTCAACTTTGGAGCATGTAGAGTGTGATCAACATGTTAAGCATGATCAGGCTAGAGAAGATCAATAACATGATGTGGCTTCATAAGGTAAAGAGGACCACTCTAATGTTCTTTTAAACATATTTAATTGTAATTGGTGTATTAATTAATATAACCTTTCATGTTTCAAATCTACATTAGGATTTAGAGGGTGTTCAACATGTTGAGCATGAGGCTATAAGAGAAGATTAGGAACATGATATGGCCCCATCAGGTAAAGAGAACCACTCTAATGTTCTTTTAATTAATGAAATACATGTAACAATAATAATAAAACATATCAATTTAACAGTTCTTTGTTATTGCAGAAGACCCCCCCTTGCAGCAGCATCCACATCATGAGTACACGACTAGGCATACATTAAGATCACAAGCAAAGGGCATAAAAACTGAAGGGGGGACAAATGATTTAGAGAATGATACTCCACTTCAGCTTTTTTTAGCTTAAAAAAAAACAAAATAAAAATGATTGTAATCATATTATGAATGAATGTGAATATGTTAGTGAATGAATGTTATATGATAATGAATGAATGTTATATGTTATTAATGGATGAATGAATGATTAATTTTATATGATCAGGTATGGGGAATTGAGAGTGATGTGAAGGGGGGGTGGGAGAGGCCAAATGAGCTTCCACCATCATTTGGTTGTCCCTATTAACTACAAAATATTAAACTATTCTCAAAATAAAGAGAATCTCAATAAGGTAATGAGCTTTTGAATATAACAAATGAATCATTTGAAGCATGATCAAACCAATATGCAAAGATGAAAGAAACTGCTAACTTTTCACTATGGTGATAGAAAATTGATTCTTTATACCCTAATGCCTTAATTTTCCAAGCCAATTTCTCCTACTTTGCATAGCTCTACCATGTTTGCGGATGTGATATAAATCCTACACAAAAAACATGTACCAGTTTATGGCCTTCAATCCAACTACATCCAAGTATCTTTTTAATTCCTCTATCTTTCATCAATTTGTTTACTATTTGAACCTTGTACAAATGTTTTAGATGAAGAACCCATTATTGTGAAATGTGCCTCCAGTTAAGTAGAGTGAATCCATGCTCTACATCATAATTTGAATTCGTTTCCATTTCAATGTTATAAGTTTAGTTTGTTTGTATGGCTTTCTATGAATACCACATTGTGTTGTGTGTGGATTTGGTTTCAAAGCTTTGTTTCTTTTGTTTTTAGTGGTGACACAACTCTAAAATTTGACTTTTGTGCATAACAGGTTAGTGGAAAAATTGACTGCTCTGAAGGGTTTAGAGGCTCGATTGATATAGATACACAGATATTTGGATCTTGTTGTTGATGGGAGGCTTCCACTTAACCATGAAATTTTTTTCATATGTTTTGTACTGATTTTCAGGAGCTTGAAGAAGAGGGAAAGCACCCACCTGACCTCCCAATCCTTAAGAGGAGAATAAAAGAGGGTAATGTTTTAATTTTGATTATTGTTCCATTGTTTTCAAGATTACAAGGCATCACTTGTTTCATCTGTTTGGACTATGTTTGATAGTGTTCATTAATGAGACATATTGATCCTTTCTCTATCAGTTGTTAGAATTTTGTCCAATTTCAAAGCTTCAAGGAAAAAAGGGTCTACTCGAAAGGACTATATTGAGTGGCTTGTTGCAGATTTGTCTGTATATTATGGCTATAATGACTATTTGATCCAGACCTTCCTTGAGGTTGAAGCTTTATTTTTTGCAATTTTGTTGTTATTATCTATTCTAGTGTTTTGTTTGATTGCCATTTTAGCACTTTGTTTGTAGCTTAGTGAATTTTAGAATAAAGTTAAATGAGGCGATATTGTGTTGAATGACTATAAATTGTGGTCTCCAAACTTCAGATGTTCCATGTTGCTGAAGTAGTAGAAATTATTGAAGCAAATGAAGCTCCTCTGCCTACATGCCTCCAGGCCAACACTTTAAAGGTCAGTGGCTGGAATAACCAATTTACAGTTGAATAAAATACTTATTGCTCACTTGAGTAACTGAGCATCTATTTTTTGATGTTATCTTCGTACATTGATTTTCCTAAAACAAACACAAGAAGCATGCATGAAAAATATACCAATTTTCCTAAAACAAATGTAGGGACTATTCACAAAAGATATCCCAATGTGCATAAAAAAAATGCAGGAAGTACCCATGATAGATTCATTGATAAATGCAAAAAACACACCATGACCCTGAGTACCTATAGGTACTGCTATAGCAAAGTGGAACACAAAATCTTACTTCATACCACCTCACGGCTCTATGATACAAATATATATTTTTGAGATCATGATAGAGGTAGAGAAATATATGGATAGAAAGAGATAGAGAGAGGATTGAGAGGGATAGAAAGATGTCTTTGTATTGCTGTAATATCTTGTTGAACCTTTCTTACTACAATGGGGTAGACATATTTGTGAGCACTATTATTGTGTGTAATTTCTTGTGTAGGTGTGTTTGTGAACTATCAGAAGCACAAATTTATGTGTGTGGGCAATGATCTTGCAACATTGTGTAGTAGAGACCAAAACTAGTTTCGATTGTGATGTTAACTCAAGGAGGTTAAGTTTCCACTTGTGATTATGTATTGTCCATTTTTGTGCCTTAAAATGGTAAATTCCATCATGATCATACACTCATGGTTGTCCAATATAAACAAATTATATCTTTCTATGTATAATTTTAGTTATCTCCTCCCAATTTTAAATAAGTAATACTATTTTTCAATAATATTTTAACCAATAGATGTGTCTAGAAAAATTCATAGACTCCTATGTCTACCATGAAAAAGCTCACTAATGGAGAGCAAAGGCCACAAAAGACTCTCACTGACAGGAAGCAAGTA
Source organism: Sequoia sempervirens (assembly GCA_007258455.2). Taxonomy (NCBI): domain Eukaryota; kingdom Viridiplantae; phylum Streptophyta; class Pinopsida; order Cupressales; family Cupressaceae; genus Sequoia; species Sequoia sempervirens. The sequence goes on along the minus strand of VDFB02281492.1, from coordinate 841,241,253 downwards.
TAAGATTATGACCTTTTGGAGGAGTATCTATCTCTTCTATTTGTATTTCTAGTTATATCACTTTTTTTATTAGGCACATTATATTATAAAGCTCTGCTAATTTTTTTATTCCCTTACACTACATTTTTTTGTTACTTTGGTTTCAGGAAAATCAAGATACATTGATCAAGTGTATCACAAAATATGTTGGCTTTAGTAATGGAAGACCTATAGCTACATGTATCATCTATAAGTCACTTCTCCAATGGCGTTCATTTGAAGTTGAAAGAGAATTTTTTTTTGATCATATCATTCATGCAATTGGTTCAACAATTGAGGTATCATTAATTCTACATTTCCTTAGTTCTAAGTCGTTTATGTGAATTGGCCCTATAGAATATAATTATTTACTCATGTAAGTTTCTCAATAATAACTACATTTTGAGTTGGAAAAGGATGTAATTGGACCTATAGAATATAATTACCCATGGTCAGCTTGTTCTTCTCTTGAAAATTATTTTGATCAAAGATATTGTGGCAAAAAAATCACATCAGCATGAGCTGGTATGGGTCTTCCCAACCTATTATGGGTTACAAGCACTTTTTAGCACATCGATGAGACATCAAAACTATTGTAGCAATCAAGATTACTAAAGAAGACATATCAGGGAGATTAGCTTATGGTCTCATCGATGAAGAGAATCTATCGGCAAGACAAGTCATCTTGACATGAAAAATATATGCTAGACCAAACGTTTAAGTCTCACTAATGAAGTTTCATCGGTGAGACAATCATTTCTTTCACTGATAGGAGCACTGGGAATAAATTGCTAAGACATAGCAGGTTGGGTAAACATTCAAAACTTACCCTAATGGTATAAGTCTCGCCAATATACTTCCTCATGCTCTGTTAATGAGACCACAAGTCAGTCCTCTCGATGAATCTTTTTTAAAAAAAAACTACAATGTTTTGTCAAAATTTTGACAAACCAGTCTGATGAAAAAGAAAGTGCAATGAGGTTTATATACCTTTGACACAATTTTGATCGCATTCTGATGGCGAGATCATCAAACAAATGATGACTGTCTATTGGACTTCTGACGAAACTTGGTCACAATTCCAACAAACTTCTCATGCTGTTCCGACAATTTGGTAGAAGCACGCCACATGTTTTATGGCTATTGTTCATCACTAGATGGATGAAATTTTTTTCAATATTCCGACAAACACTGGGTCCCTTTTTTGTGGTAGAAACCAACGAAGTTTAGTCATGATTTCAATTTTTTAAATCTCATGAAGAAACTGATGAAACTTTAGCGACATTTGTTTTGAGTGATTCATCAAAATTTTGACAATAGTTTGTTGATAGTTCAACAAAATTTCATCAGAAAGTGGACTCAAATATAGTAGTGTAGCTTGATCATTTGCAAATCTGTCTAGAGTAAGAGACCCTTGTTCTAGAGGAAGATCATCTATGTGTCTTGTGGAAGCAATTGTCTCATCTGCAAAGGTGGGGGTGATCAGAATATGGATGTCATGGAAAGGACTAATATCTTGATCCAAGATTGGATTATCGTGGCTATTATGGTTACCTAGAAGGGTTTTTTGGAGAACTTGATCGTGATTTGTCTTGGAGTTTATTTCATCATTCTCTAGACCATGATCTTAACACATATCCAATGGTTTAGGTAATGGAATGATATGATTCTCTTCGATGGACTCAAAATTATGGCATGTCAATAATGGAGTTTCAATAGAAAAATATTTTTTGGGGTTGGTAGGCAATGAAGGGCATGGTGGAAAAATATGTTTGGATGGTATAGGATTAAAAATGTGATTATATTTATTTATTTATTTCATATAGTCCAGTCAAACAAGTTCCTTTTCGAGTTGTCCTTGGAGAGAATTACTAAATGTGATTTTATTGGGTGGTATTTTAGATTGGGATGGAGTGGATGGCAATGGATTAGTGAATGAAGTACTAGAATAGGATGTGTAGGCTATAATAATTTCTTGGTTTGGTGATGAGGATGAAAGTATAGGATATCTATATAAAATAGGGATTTGCAATATGGTTTGGGGTTGAGAAAAAGTTTGGATGGAGGATTGATTTCCCTTGTCAAGCTTAGGATAAGGGTGTCCAATGGATATTTGTTGGGGATTACTTGCATGGATTTTGTTAATTGAATCTATATAGTGAGGGGTGATGGATGGATAACTAGAGCTTGTGGATTGTTGGAAAGAGGAGTAGACAGGTGGATGACTCGGGACTATGGGTGATTGGTATGGAACATCAATGAATGGGTTATTAGAGCTTGTGGTTTGGTAGTATTGAAAAGGAAAGTGGCTTTCACCTTGACTAAAAGGAAGATAAAAGGTAAATTGTTTAGACATGGTTATGAGTTTGGATTGGAATGGATAATGACATGGTGGAGATTTGGCTATGATTTTTTTTTTGGTTTTATGATTTGGGGATTTATGCAAACTAAGAATGATGATGCAAGATGATAATGGGGTTCTAATTTGTTTGTGGTATTTTTTGATATAAATATGTAAGATGGAAATGAAAATATACTATGTGAGGTGGCAATGCAAGGTGAAAATGCAACTAGACTATGATTTGGGATGTAAAGAGATAATTGGGCTATGACTATGCTTCAAAATTTAGATATGCAAATTTGGATTTTGAAAAAGGATGCTAGGAAAACTATGATGGATCAAGGTAAAAAGTCAAAATGTCAAGACCTCAAAAGGATAAGTGCTATGATGATGACTGGATAAAGTGAACCAAAACTAGGTCCAACTTAGAGATAATGATAGATAAATAATGATAAGGTCAAGATAATCCAAGTATGTGACAATGATCCGATCAATGGTATGATAAGCATCCTAATTTCAAATTTCAAAGATGGTTATGACTATGAATGAGCTAGGATGGACAAAGACCAACTAGGTAATGCAAGGAAACTTAACTAAAATGTATTGAAATGGACGGATTGGACTAAGCAAGTCTATGATCTGAAGGTATGGTTACTATCAAGAATTGACCAGGAATGAGACTACATAGGAATTCCATAAAATTTTGAGAACTAGTAGTTGTGTCATTTCCATCCACAAACATGTTTTAGGGTCATTCAAATGTGTTGTTTTGTCTTAGAAAATGTGATGTACAATCATTAAAATATAGTGTTTTGTCTAGCAAATTTAGTGTATTTTCATTTGGCCCTAAGTTGATTTTTTTCAAATGATTTCTCATTTTGGGAAATTTTGAAATGTGATAAGAAAACACAATAAACACTTGGAAAATAGATTTTGGCTGATATTGACTCTTTGAGCTTCAAGGTAAGCAAGTGTTTCATAATATTTCTACCATAAAACTCACTTTTCCTTAGTTTGCACACAATGAAAAAAAAGTAGAACCTATCTAGTAGTAATAGGGTTTATGTACTAAAGTGGGCTTACCTCATCCCTGAAAGAGTTATTTTAAATCTTCATCCAAGGAGTGGGTGAATAGGGTATACCAAGGTCATGTACCACCTTGATACCCCTAGCCTTGTAAGAGTGTAAACTCTAGAAAGATTCCTTACACCTCAACCATGGATAGATGTGGTAAGTAAGTTCATGGTATGATCCAAATCCCTTGCACCACAATAGTAGATGACCAAAAAGGTCTTAGGTTTCTAATAGTAATGTATTTCTAGGAGACCGGTGAACACTAGAGGTTTACTTCATACATGAGAGACTTAAGCCTCTAGTCAATGTGAATGTGGTTAGTTGTTCCACAACAATATTGACACACAATGTATAACATCCCCAGATGATGCTACTAACTTTCACCTTCACAACTTTTATATAACCTGCTTGAAAAAATGTGGTTTGAGGTCATCCCCCTTGAGTTCTTCATTACAATGTGTCTCAAAGGTAGGCATCCTAAAAAAGAAAAGAGATTGATATGTGTTTATCTTACACCCAAGTTCACACAAAGCACAAGGGGAGAGGATACAAACACACACCAATTTGGGATTTAACACAATGTGCAAGTGTATCAAACATGGAAAATACTTGTTATTTTTAAGCCCAAATCCAAATGTTCCTATTTTAAAAATCAAAGATAAGTAAAACCCTACAAGAACATGGATTAGTAGTCTAGATAACAATGTATTCTCCTAATGATTGCCACATCTTGTAGATTAGATACTAGTAACACTAAAACCCTTTTCCTTAATGAATGAAAAAGGAAAAAAAGGAAAAACTCCTAGCTTGTACCTTTTTACCTTATGATATATAGTTGCATCACTCTGTTTGATAGATGTAGTGCACTGATATGTCATAGAAATAGATAGATGCAATGAACTAGATAGCGAGCATGACAAACTATTTGTTGACTGTAATGGACTATCTGCCAGATGCGATAGATTGTTAACCAAATGCATCATACTATTTCATAAATGAGACAAATAACCTAAAAGCTATAAAAATAACCAAATCTAACAAAAATATAGAACATATGATGATAGAAATGATGTAAGCAATCTATAAGGATGTCAAAATAAAACTAGAAACCAATAAAATGACAGGAAACAACAACAAAAAAGTGATTTGCATATCTTTCCTTAAGATAGTGAAATATGTTGTTTTGTCCTATAGATGTTGTGCAAAAAGCCTTGTATGTTTTTTACTATAAAAAGATTGCATCACTCTATTAGTCGATTGTGTCATTCTGTGAAGCATATACATCATTCTTCCTTCCAATTGTATTGCAAACTTGAAATACAATTAGATCACATCAAGTTCACCAATGTAGGATAGGGTAAAATCAAGGTACAAAGCATGAATCAATAGTAGGAACCACCAACTACCTAAAACTCAAGCCCTAAAGACCCTAGTCCAACAATGAAGTACAAATGCCAATAGACACATAAATAATAAAGCAATAATACCATAATTCCTATGCCAGAGTTGAATCATCTTCATTGTTCTTCTCCATTTTGTTTTATATGCTTGCTTTGCCTGAGATTTGTAGTATGAAAAAATAAGCCTAATGTTAGTGATAATAAAATATCAAAGATAGTGGTTTTTTATACAACTTGATCATAATATCTAGGAATTGTAGACACTTCTAAAGTGGTCATCATAATTGTCCCACTTTTCATCTATGAATTAAATGAATATTACTATCTATTTAATTAATTAATTCAATTCATTCTTCTATTCATTCATTAATCCATTTAAAACCATTGAAATATTATAACCATTTATACATATTATAAGCATTTATAAGCATTTATTCATAACCATTATCCATTTCCATAATCATTTATCAATCATTAATCAATTATTTATCCATTTGCATTAATCATTAAACTATCATTTGCATTCATATCATATTAATCTTTATCCATTCATATATTCCATTAAATGATTTAAACATTTAATCCATTTAATTCATCCATTAATTCACAAATATATCTTTATTCTAGGCTTCTAAACATACATTATGTCATAAATCATCTCATTTATTTATCTCATTTTAATCAATTTCAATTAATTGAAATATGCATTTCTCCATCTTTTATCCCACATTTCTCCCATAACTCGAATTCACCTTGTGAATTCAGCTGTAAAAGCCCTTTCTTCTCACCAAAAAAATGCACAATTTGATTGCAAAAGTCAATTTTTTTTTATCAATTCCATTCTACATAGCCTCTTATGCTTTTGCTACAAAAAGCTGAGAGAAAAGACAAGATCTTGTAGATAGGATAACAATGGAGTGATTTTCCTTTTGAATGCATTTTCTTTAATTTCTTAGAAATTAGTATTTCATTTCTGCATTCTATCTTCATTTTGGAAAATCTCTATTGGAACGATGTTGAATGCATGTTGATTTCCATTTGTGAATTCAAAGCTTTTAGCTTTCAACATCACATAATGGTAAACCTGATGTGAATATTTTGTAGTAATGTTTTGTAGGAATGAGGAACATTTTTGAGATGATCGTAATATGACATGAATGTTTTGTAGTAATCTGATATGCTAGTTCACATTTGAGAGACTTGAAAGGTGGAAAAATAAAAACGCGTTTGTCAAAGATTGGAAATCAAAAACTACTAATGAAATTTGGTGCAGGACATTTTTCAAAGACTTGATTTTTTTAAAAATTGATTATCTTTTAGTATAGAAAACATTTCAATTGGTGCTTAAAAAGAACCTTATTTTCTATTTTTGGTGCACTTGCACATTTTGTGTTCCTTGAGATAGTGCATTCATATCCTCTCCCCTTGAACACTTGTGGGATCCTAGGTGACGAGAAATACACATTGGTCTACTTTTTTTAGGAGAGGACTGCCTAGGGATTTCATCACCTTAGGGTTTCAACTTGAGCACATTTTCCATTGGCCTATATCAAAGGGGGGAGAATGAAAATTTTAGCCCAAGGACTGGCTAACATCATTCAAAGCTAAGACAGAAGACCCTCAATCCATCAATACTTTCTGGTGATGATATTGGGAGTGGGCCTCCTAGTTCTTGGGCTATTACATATAGGCTCTCTATTCATGGAATCCCTTACTAGGCACGTCTTGTTTTAGAAGCCAAAATATTTCTATTTGTTAGTGTAGGAGGTCAGACCTCTGAAGCCATCCCACACATTCATAGTTCAAAGTAGAGATAGAAAATTCCTTGTGATCTTCGGGTATTTAGGAATTCAAATTTTGGTGTACCCAAGAAGTGAGTGTCATGGAGGGGAGCTAGTGCCACTAAACTTCTAAGCTATCTACTCTAAATAGGTGCGACTGGAGAAATCCAAATGGGAACCCAACAAATATTGTCTCTGCTAGCCTAGGATTTGTGCTTGTATTGCAATAATCAAACAAAATTCACAACCAAGAACAAACTCAAAAAAATTGTATTTTATGTGTGTCTTTCAAATAGACAAAGCAAACAAGCCTTAAAATTGCAACACTTCAAAGATTTGGACCAAGCAAAATTTTCAGACAAAGTTCTTACTATGATTCTTGTTTAAAACATGAAACTTGCTCCATTCACCTTGCATATCATCATTCCATTATTAGGTCACCATTATTAGGTACCTTAGCATCGTCATTATTTTCATCACATTTGGCTACCTTTTTCAAACTTCTAGGCTTCATACGTTGTGGATTTTAGGATAGAAGAACTCTCTATACCTTGGTACAAATCATTGCCTCAACAAAATATTGTCATTTGAACAAGTCACTCTTTTAATTTAGTCCCCTGTCATTTTGGTGATAATATCCTACTCACAAGTCCAGTTGGGAAACTTAGCTTGTCACTCTTTTCACTTGTCTTAGAAAAATCCATTTGACAATCCTAGTTGAAACATTAGTTTACCCTTGGATGGTTAGTGATCCTATTCTTACATCTTTCAAAAGTGTTTAAGCCCTCAAGTCCACTATAGCTATCCATCACCTCTTAGTCATTTGTATCCTTCATACTACAACATTTTAGACCTAAAAGAGTATTTTAATAACATCCAACATTATCATTAGAACTTTTAGTCTTGTTGCATACATTAGACATATTTTATCCTCAAAATACCAAAAATACCAAAAAAATAGTTGCATTATCTTTAGGCATCCCTATATATTAAAAAATACAAAATACATAGCTTAGGTCATATTTTTTCATTTTCATACCTTAGACATGATATCGCATACCTTAGTCATACTCCACCTTTCGTCATACCATCACATTTGTATCATAGTGGAATTACCTCACCACCATGTCTTCAAATCACCTTGATATGCTTGCTAGTCAAGTTGAATACAAATTAATCCACAATGGTCAAGCCCAAAAAGTCATAGAATTCAAGAGATGATGTATTAATTCTCTATCCCAATCACCCAAAACTCATAGTCAATCACCCATCTATCCCTCTTACAAACAACTCATAAACCCTATTCCTCCATCCATCTACTCTCACTACCAAGAGTCTCTTAGCACAATCCATTTCATTAATCCACAACAAATTTCCACTTGTCACCCTTATCCTAACCTTAACAAGGGAAACTAAATTTCTACTAATCCCTTCCAAGCCTCCATGTCCTATTCTAGTCCATCATTCACTTCTCCATTACAAGTCTCCACATTCTCTTGCATGTTCCTTCGTCCACTAATCCATTCCTATTCACTCCATCCCAAGCTACATTTAGTCATTAAAACCATATCCTTGTCCAAAGTCACATTCCATTGCCAAAACTTCAGGATACATGTCAAGAGAAAAATCCAGGGCATGACATCATAACTTCACCTTCATGTCAAGATCAAAGTAGTCCATCCCATGACCCCATCCTTAAATCCATTCAATAAGTCCTTCTAGATAATCATGCCATCCAAAATACACCTATCCTTGATCAAAATAAAATTCCCAATCATGTCATCCAAGATAAACCCATCTTTGACGAAGATGCTACCATTGATGAAGAAATCCAAAATGATCCGCTCATCGACCTTTACGCTATTCATGATCAAATATTTGAAGTTGATCTTATCCAAGTACCAAACATATCAATTTCCCAAGATGAGACAATTGATCCCATGGGATACATATATGATCTTATTCTAGAACAAGAGTCTTCTATTCTAGGAATATTCACAAATGGTCAAGCTATAGCTGGATTCATAGGACTCTATGACAATGACTATAAAGACGGTTTTGACATTGACTTGGAAGCACCATTAGAATCATATGAATCTGATATGTGAAAAAATTAGACCAAAGATGTTAATTAGATATTTATCCCACATGTTAGTGAAGCTAATACATCCTATCAACTAGGATCATCCACTTTTACCAAGGTAGACTTTCTTGAAAGAGAGAAGATTCCAAGTAACAATGTCCACATACACAATGATCTGTTAGAATCTTGTTTTCAAAAAAAATACCCCATCACAAATAGAATCTGTTAGAGCATGCAGTATCAATGAAAAGGACTAGACCTACATGAGTAAGGAATTCTAGAACCAATACATTTTTATGAAAATCCTAGACATCAAGGTCTTGGTTATTCAATAATCAGCAAATCTAGCGATGTTAGTGGTTCCTCCTCAATATTGGTGGAAACTTTATCTAATACAAACATCAAAATGGGTGCCATGAGTAGTCCTTGTCATAAGGTTCTTTCCAACATTCCTTCCATCAACACCATAAACCATCATTCCAACATGAATAAATCTTCCATTTAGAACCAATAGAAAGAAAATTATTACAATTCCAATGTTCAAAATCAACAAAAAGAAAATTATTAAAAATCCAAAGTTCAAAATCAAATGTCAAAGGCCATTGAATCAAACAAAAAATCCAAGTGGAAAAATTAAGTTAAAATAGATCCCAAAGCAAAATGGATCAAGCAAAGAAAATATTTCAAAAGTAAAAGTCAAACAAAATGTGGAGCCACAAGAAAAGAAGACTCCCACATATAATAAATGTCCAACTCCTTCAAAATGGTCATCAAGGAGGTCATCTAAAAGTGTTGGTTCCAAACACTATCAAAATCAAAATTCAAAACTCCATCATCCAACATCCCAAGTTTGGAAAATAAAATGTGATTCATCCAAACATCCAAATAATCCTTCCATGTCTACCATCAAAAATCATAACCCTACATCTTTCCTAAATTCCAAAAATCCCATGTCAGAAATCCATGACATCTTGGAAACAACTCTTTATTGTAAGGAATCTCATGGTACACTATCATGATGTGTGTATACTGATAAGGCCAACCCAAATATCAAAGAGAATCACAATGGCATCAATCAGTTGTATGCAATTGCTATGATCATGACAAGGCAACTACTCCATCAAGGTCATTATTGGCATATCATGGCGTCAATCTCTATATCAACACCAATGAAGGATTCAAAACATTCAATGATCATCTAAAATAACAAGGCCATAAAAAAAAAATGCAAAGAAAAATGAGAAAAAGTCTTGAAAAAATACAAAAAAAGAAGAGAAAAAGTCCTAAACAATAACAAAAAAAAAAATCAAAAAAGAGCTACCTTGATGAAAACCTAGCAAACTGGTGTCTTCATGACACAAAAAAATAAAATAAAAATAAAAATAAAAAAATAATAAAGAGAAAATTTTGTCCAATAGTGAAAACCATTTTTATGGAGCTTTGGATAAGTACCATGATGAAAACCTATAAAATAGGTGCCATGTGTAAGAGAAATCATCTATGTGGACCATCACAATTGGAAGCAAGTTATCTCATCTCTCATACCCTTTGCATGACATTTATTATGACATTTCCATCTATCTATCTAAGCCCTATCATTTCCATCCATTTTCCCACCTACTTTGATCTTGATAAACATTGGTGTACAAACATAAATCATGATATGAAAAAAAATTGAGATGTCTATCCTTTGTGTTAAATAGGAACAAGACAACTGAGAGGTGCGGGTGAATCAGTTGTCACAAAATTCCAACTTAAAACTTTAACACTTATTAATTTCACAATCACACTATTTTGTTATTAAGTATGAGCATGAAACACAAATAAAATAAAGTAAATCAACATAATGAACACCATATTTTTACGTGGAAAACACAATGAAGGGAAAACCATAGTGAGGGTTAACTCACAATATAAAGAGATTATAAAATAGAATCTAAAGGCTCACTGCCAAGGGCTAACTACCCAGCAGAGGATTCACTATCCAAATAAAAAGGATCAGTGCCTACAGAAAGGAATCATTGTCCAATAGGGAGGCTCACTGCCTATAGATACAAAAGAGAAAAAAGATCCACCACAACAATTAACACACATCTGTAGCCTTGAATAAAGGATTGTAGAAAACTTTAGCTCACTTCCTTCAGGAATCCAACATAATGAAGAATTGCTTCCTGAACAAACTTTAGCACACTTCTTCTCTTATGATTTGTGGCTTACTTCATCACTTTGCATCACACTATCATACAACTCTTCATAATTCGACTTGTATTTATACCATCTTCAACCTTAGAACCTTTCACCAAGGTTGGCCACAAAAACCTCATCTCATAAATTTAAATTAGGTCGGCAACTCAGCATTCCCATGGTGGAAAGGAATGAGATTGGACCAATAAAACATTTAACTAAGACCAAAAGATAATGTCTTGAATCAACTACATGCTTCCTGAATTAATTTTAATTCTTCAAATGAATTGTAAACACTATGTCAACCAAACCTAATGAAAACACAAGTCAAAATTGATGTATAAGATTTCCAACAAGAAGATGACACACAGATGCCACAACATGCTTCATTATGCACAAGAATACATCTAAAATTCCTTCAGATACATCCATAACAAGTGCAAAAAACTTCAAACACTAAACACCTTCCACTAGTCCATCCGGATTGTGCAAACACACACAACACTGAAACATGACTTCTAGACCACCAAACCTCAACCTTCTTTGCCATAACCTAGAGAACACCTTCACAAGACAAATCCCAGATCTGTAAGATTTGAAAAAAATAGTGGAGGACTACGGAACAAAAATATTTCTCCTAGTCCATAGAAGACCAACTCTGTCAGAATAGTTCAAATACCAGTGAATGTAACTTCCATATACCATCAAAACAAAAGCTAAAACTTAGGAGATATCACCACTAGATCACTATTAGAAACCCTTCAAATCCAAAAAAGCATAGTCAAAATAGGAGAAATGTGGAGAACATATCAGAGCACATTCCAAACACACTCAACATTTTGACTTCTCTTCTTTATCAATTTTCTCAAAAGCACTTGGAAACTCAAACCAACAAAACTACAACACCATAAATATAGCTCCATGTACTCAAAACATCTTAGCAACATCTGAACTATACATGTACAATCTACAACATACAAAACTATGTTGACTTCAATGACAACATTAATGACAACACCACCAAACTAGCACACACTTGCAACAATCTCGCCCTTTGTCATTGATGGAAACACAGGATGTGAAAACCCATCAAAGAAAACATATTACACAATATCTCGAGAGAACACCTTCTCTGTAACTATTTTTCACATGACTTTATCTGCCCCTTTGACATCAATTGTAAAGATACACAACTCTGATTACTCCCCCTTAGGAGTACACCCATTAAACTCATACTGCAACAATGAAAACCTTTTCTACTCCCCTTGCAGAGTAGACCCATTCATTAGTCTAGATAAATGAAGAATCTATGAATTCACTAGACTGATGCACCTTCATGTGCACTTAGTTCAAAGGGCCAATGATCCCCAAATTCTCCTTAAGATGCTCAAAAGTATCCTTCAGAAGAGTCATAGTAAATATGTCTATAATTTGTTATTTTGTTGTCACATACTCTAGTCTAAATTCATTCTCCAACACATTTTCTCTAAAGAAATGATATTTGATAGATATGTGTTTTGTTCTTGAATGCATAACTAGATTCTTCAAAATATTTATAACACTTGTGTGATCACAAAAAATAGGAATAGGCTCATCATATATTACTCCATTTTCTTTGAGTTTGCTTCATCCACAAAACCTGTGTGCAATAGGATGCTACAACAATATATTATACATCTGCAGTGGATAAAGAAATTGATTCTTATTTCTTACTCAACCAAGAAACCAATCTTCTATCGAGAAAGAAATCACCTCCATTGGTACTCTTCCGGTCATCCACACAACCAGCCCAATCTAAATTAATATAAGCACTCAAGGTGAAATCAACACCCTTAGAATACCATAAACCATAATCTGGTGTACCTTTAAGATATCTAAATATCCTCTTTACAATTGTAACATGCACCTCTTTAGGATCTACTTGAAATAGAGCAACTAGAAATACTACATGCATAATATCCGATCTAGTAGTAGTAAGATACAACAGTCCACCAATCATAGATCTATATTTGCTCTAATCAATTTTAGTAGATTCATCATCATTGCTCAGTTTACATTTGGTTATCATAGGAGTACTAACCAGTTTGGAATCATCCATCCAAAACTTCTTCAACAACTCTCTTACATACTTATATTTTGAAATGAATATTCCTTTATCAGTTTGATTCACTTGTAGACCAAGGAAGAAATTCAATTTTCCAATCATGGACATCTTAAATTCTTTTTGTATCTCTTCAACAAACTTTTTACACATGCCTTCATTTCCACTAAAAAATATATCATCAAAATATACAACTACTATCAACATTTTGTTACCTTGCACTTTTAAGTAGAGATTGCTGTCAATAGAGCCTTTTTTGAATCCTTACTTTTTAAGGTATCTATCCAATCTTCCATACCAAGCTCTAGGAGCTTGATTTAGTCCACACAATTCCTTCTTCAACTTACAAGCCATGCTTGTTTTGTTAGATAACTGAAACCCTTCAGGTTGTTCCATGTACACTTCTTCCTCCAATTCACCATTCAGAAATGCTGGCTTGATATCCATCTTCACATGCTTCACTCATAAACTTAGGTTCAATTTTAGAAAGTAAACATAGATTCACCTCATCTACTACTTTAATTCTTGTCTTCACAACTTCACTCTTATCTCCAATTATCTATTCCTCTAGATGATTATTTTGTACATACTTAGGAGTCTTAATAGTAGGTTTTGGATCATTCTCTTCTTCCTTCTCCTTATTCTCCTCAAGTACATGTCCATAGATAGGATCATCAAGTTCAACTTCACTTATCTTAATAGATCTGCATTTGTCTTCATCAACTTTCACATTAGCACTTTCAACTATCTTTCTCAATATTTTATTAAAGCATCTATATGCTTTTCTAGTAGTAGAGTATGATCCAAGAAAAATTCCTTCATCACACGTAGCATCAAATTGTCCAAGATTTTCATCATCTCTTTTAAGTAATTCATAGTGGGAGTCTTACCAGTCCATAACTCAAAAGGAGTCTTTGTGTTATTGCTTCTAATTTTAAATCTATTAAGAAAATAAACAATAGTGTGTATTGCCTCTCTCCAGTACACATATGGTACATTTGATTCTTTCATAATGGTTCTTGCAGCTTCCCGTACTATCCTATTCTTCCTCTCAACTACCCCATTCTACTGAGGGGTTCTCAGAGCAAAGAAATATCTCTTTATGCCATGCTACTCACAAAATGTATTAAACTCACTAGAAGTGAATTCTTCACCTCTATCAAATCTCAAACATTTCATTTTAAAACTTACTTCATTTTCCACTCTTTCTTTGAATACCTTAAACCTATCTAGAGCCTAAGTCTTTTCTCTAAGAAAAGCAACCCATGTCATTTGAGTATAATCATCAATAAGAAGCATGAAATACCTCTCACCATTCAAGCTTCATGTTCTAGTCAGACCATAGAAATCAATGTGAACTAAATCCAACATTCTAGTAGTAGAGTGTTATCTTCCCTTAAAGTTGCATCTTGTCTATTTCCCCAATTGAAAACTTCTTCAAATAGTATTAGCAGGTCTTGTGATTCTAGGTATCCCTTAGAGAATTTATTTTGAACCGATTTTGACCAAATTATCAAAATTTACATGTCCTATTCTCCAATGCCATAACCAGCTTTCACTGACTTGAGATACAAGGAATTGACCATCAACTCCCTTAAGTTGATAGATGTTTCCATGAGTTCTCCTTCCAGCAACAAACATATCTCCATTTATGGATCCTTTTCTAATTTCATAGGTATTATTCTGAAACACAAGTTTAAAACCATTGCTACACATCTGACCAACACTCAAAAGGTTATGCCACAAACCCTTCACATAATATACATCACTAGTGTTTGTGCACTCCATCAAAAGTAATTAAACCTTTGCCAAAAATATTAGCTCCTGAATTATCACCAAACATGACTAAAGCACCATCATACTTTTCAAGTTTAGTGAACTTACCCTTATCCTTGGTCATGTGATTAGAACATCCACTATCAATTACCTAGTAGTCTTCGTCCTATCTTGCATGAAAGGTGGTAACCAAAGTACCTTCCATCATATTCCTCTTATTCTTTGGAGCCTTCTTTCTTGCACATTTTCTAGGGTTAGAAGATAGAGATTTACTTTCCAAAGCTAAGAATAATCACTCACTATCATCAACCTCATTTTCATATTCATCATCAGAGATTCCAACTTTTTATTTAGCATAGTAGAACTTCTTGTATTTCCTATCCTTCCTATCCTTATCTTTATAATCCTTGTTCTTCTTATGTACAACTCTATTAAGACGTCTTGAAGCATAATGACTGATATTACCACAACTGAAACATTTAAAGGGAAACATACCTTTATACTTTTTGGTATCTTTCTTCAACTTCCTAGTGAAGTTAGCTTCCAACTCATCTGAACCATCACTCTACGGATCATCTTCAATCTTCATTGCCTTAAATTTTTTCTTTGTTTTTCCTTCTTTCCTATGTTCTTTCCTTAACTTTCTCATTTCAAATTTTTTCAAAGTGTCGAACAATTGTTCTTCAGTATACTTCGTAGGATCATACATCTCGCCAATAACTAAGATCTTATCACTATAGCAATCTAGTAGGATGATCATAATCTTCTCAATAATATCTTCATTGGTCAACTTTCCCCCTTTATTCTTGACTTCATTTACTGTCATCTCAACCCTCTAGAAAAAGCTTGTAAATTCTTCACCTTCTTCCCTTTTCAAATTCTCAATTTTTTTCTTTGCCACCAACTTCTTTGTTAATTTTACTCTTTCATTTCATTCATACAGTTCCTCCAACTTCTTCCAGACATCATAAGCAATATCTAAAGAAATGACCTTAGTTCACTCAATTTTAGATAAAGCACTATAAATAACATATCTCACTTTCTCATTCTCCTCATAAGTAGAAACCTCATCTATAGAAGTAGGACCATTTTCCAGAGGAGTATACTTCATCTCAATAGCCTTCCAGGTCTTATAACCAAGAGAATAAAATCTGCACTTTCCAACCACTATAATTAGATCCACCAAATATAGGGATTGCCAACTTATGCACCATCAGATCTTCCTTAAGCGGTTAAGCTCAACACCAAGGAACCAAAGATCTTATACCAATTGTTAAATAGGTGCAGGACAACTGAGAGGGGGCATGAATCAATTGTTACAAAATTCCAACTTAAAACTTTAACACTTATCAATTCCATAACCAAACTATTTTGTTATTAAGTATGAGCATGAAACACAAATAATAGAAAGTAAATCAGCACTATGAATAATAGATTTTTATGTGGAAAACCTAATGAGGGAAAAACCACGATGAGGGTTAACTCACAATATAAAGAGATTATAAAATAGAATAAAAAGGCTCACTACCAAGGGCCTACTACCCAGAAGAGGACTCACTATCCAAATACAAAGGCTCACTACCTACAAAAAGAACTCACTATCAAATAGGGAGGGTCACTACCTACAGATACAAAAGAGAACCAAGATCCACCACAATAATTAACACACATCTGCAAACTTGAATAAAGGATTGCAAAAACCTTTAGCTCAATTCCTTTAGGAATCCAACACAATGAAGAACTTCTTCATCAACACACTTTCACACACTTTTTCTCTTATGATTTGTGGCTTACTTCCTCACTTTTCATCATGTTGTTATACAACTCTTCACAATTTGACTTGCATTTATACCATCTTCAACCTTAGAAATTTTCACCAAGGTCAGCCATGAAAACCTCATTTCATAAATTCAAATTAGGTTAGTAAATCAACATTCCCACAATGAAAAGGAATGAGAGTGGACCAATAAAACATTTAACCAAGACCAAAAGATAATGTCTCGAATCAACTACACATTTCCTTAATTAATTTTAAATCTTCAAATGAAGTGTAAACACCAAGTCATCCAAACCTAATGAAAACAGAAGTGAGCATTGATGTACAAGCTATTGAAAAAGAAGATGACACACAGATGCCACAACACCCTTCATTATCTATGATAATACATCTTAGATTCCTTTAGATATGTCCACAACAAGTGTAACAAACTTCAAACACTAAAAACCTTCCACCAATCCATCTAGACTATGCAAACAAACACAACACTGAAACATGACTTCTAGACCATCAAACCTCATCCTTCTTTGCCAAAACCTAGAGAAAACCTTCACAAGACATATCCCATATCCACAAGATCTGAAACAAAACAACGAAGGACTATAGAGTAGAAACATTTCTCCCAATCCACGAAAGATGACCTTTGCCATAATAATTCACATACTAGTGACTGTAACTTCTGCATACCATCAAACCAAAAGCTAAAACTCAAGAGATATCACCACTAGATCACTATTAGAGACCCTTCAGATCCATACAAGAATAGGATCAACACATGAGAAACATGAAGAACATACCAGAGCACATTCTAAACACACTCAACATTCAAACTTCTCTTCTTTACTAATTTTCTCAAAAGCACTTGGAAACTCAAACGAACACAACTGCAACACCATAAAGATAGCTTCATGTACTCACAACATCTCAACATCATGTCAACTATACATTTACAATCCACAACATACAAAAATATGCAGACATCAATGATAACATTAATGAAAACGCCACCAAACTAGCTCATACTTGCTACACTTTGGTCATACACTATCCATGAAATATCATGTATCATTACCTTTATAGCCTCATTATCCCTATGTGACAATGTCCTTGGAGACCAAATGATAATTCTTCCAACCCATATTTCTTATGTCTCATATCTTTTACCAAAATCAATCCATTATCCTTTCATACCTATTTCCAGGCTTGGTGTTCCCTTGTCATTGGTTTAATGATTCTAATACACTTATCAAACATCCTTCCATCATCCCATTCAATCCTGAAAATAAGTCATCCCAAATGCAATAAGCCTTATCTATACAATCTTGCTATGCAACCTCATGCATCATCCACAACACTCCTTGGCTCTATTTCTAGCCTTGCTACAAACCTTGATCCTTTAGTCACATATTCATCATCCTCACGTTGTTTCGGGATGTGTCCTTCCCATGCCAAACAACATCATCATCGTCATCATCACCTGCCAATTGGTACTCAACTTGACTAGGGGAAAAAACATGTGTGTCCTTGGATTCTTTTGTATGCTTGCTTGTTTGCTTGTAGGCATCATTCACCTATATTTTTCATGATCCTCGTTAACCTTCAAAAAGACAAAAAAATATAAACATTTTAAAAAGACCAAAAAAATTGAAACATTCCAAAAAGACCAAGAAAATCAAAACATTCCAAAAACACAAAAAAATCATGAAACTTGAAAATATAAAAGAATTGAAACATGTCAAAACCCAAAAAAAAAAAGATAATTTTTTAAAAAATCCCAAAAATAGAGTCAAAGTCAGTCATGTTAGTCTTTTTTATTGTTGAACTACATTGCCTCTATGACTAGATGTAGGAAAGGCCAACCATCAATGCGCCACTGAGGCATTAGGTCAGTCCTTTAGGTGTTATCAAATAAAATCATGATTTGGTCCTTTATCATTCAAACAAATTCAAGGGTCATGTTGAAGTATGAGGTCTCTATTCATTGCTACGTAAGCAAGGCCATCTATCGATGAGCCCCTGAGGCCCCCTAGGTTAGTCTTCTAGGTTTCATCAAGTCATTCAAAATAAATTGAACCCTATAAACTTAGATGTGACATAATCATGTGAACTTCAAACACAAATCCTGAATCAACAAGACAAGCAATCCAACAAGTCTCCAAGTCAAATCAATCAAACTAGTCAAATTGATCAAATCTAAGGGTCTTATATAGGTTATGTCCTTCCTAAAACCAAACCTTGTCACTGTCACACTTTGTCATTTTCCTTATACATGTAGTTGCATGATCAAAGCCAAACTTGATGTCTTATACAACATGTTTCTTCTCCTGAGACTAGGCCTTGTTGAAATAGTCCACCCATTGCTCACTTCATCCCTTAACACATTGGCAAACATTTATTGGAAAATAATCAGAATGGTTGTTGACCTCGTCGATATCTTTTGTATTATCTTTTGGATTTTCTTCATTCATGTTACTAGCCACCTCGAGGATGTCCCACAAAGAATTTGGAGGAGTAATGATGTCTCATGACTTGTCTTTTATGTGATTGTTGGCTGTGGTTTGTCTTCACAAAAAGATTGGGGCAACTTTTCCCTTAGTACGAGTTAGGATATTCCTTATCTGTGACTATTTGTTTTACAAATGGATGAACTTGCACACCTTGGTCTATGTCATACCATGGTATTTATTTTCCATTTTTCATATTTTATTACTCTATAATGATAAAGCACTATGACATGCACAAGAGAACACTTATATATTTTCCTTTATCATTTTTTTCCTTCATACTTATATATTTTCCTTTATCATTTTTTTCCTTCATCTTCTAGTCCTATCATCCATTTCAAGAGCACACTCGTATTCTTTGAAACCACATGTCCTCTTGAGGGTGCATACAACTACCTCTTCATCATGCTTCCTCATCCTACTTTCACTAGGGCATATGTTTTTCTTCGACAAAACACAATAAAGTGCATTGTATCTAGAACCTATGAAAATGGGGGAATGTATGAATGTATTCACACCCACTTTGGAAGAGGCTCTACTCATGGATAACCCTAGAGACTTCAATGTGAAAGAAATTGAAATCTAGAAATAGGTCTATCCTAGGGATTGAATGATAGATAAATAGGGGTTCACCAGCAAGTGTAAACTTGAAAAAGACAATGAGTTGGAAAGCACAGTGTGAAATTGAGACAAATACAAAATGGCCCAAAAGATGTAGATCATAGTGTGAAATTAAGATATATGCAAAATCACTTAATTAAGATATATGCAAAATGACTTATAAACTACCGTAGAAATGAAAGTAAAATAAAATGAAAGAGAAAAGATGTAAATAGTGTGCACTTGGAAACCTTGTACTGATTGGGAATGGCTCTAAAATTCTAGAAATGTTGAATTTTTGACCAGCTGGGACTCATATGCCAACTTGGGCGAATCAATCCCAGATCAATATTTCTGCACAATAGTTTGTTTCAATAAAAAAGGTATCAGGATCTATAGATAGATCTAAAAAAAAGCTACATTGGGACTTATTCACCACACTTGGAGAATCATTTCCATTCTGCTTTTTTAGAAATACTTTGATCCACACTTCAACACCTACTCTTTCCTTCCAACTTGAGTTTTAGATCCGATTATGTGAAAATTACCTACAAAATAGAATTCAGCTTGATTTTGTAATGGGGGGTTTTCCTTGGTCAAAGCCCTAGTTTGATAGTTAAACCTTAATGGAAATGACAAAATGTGCATGAAAACCCTAGGCTTAAGTGTGTCAATGACTTGGAAATCTAGAACATGATGCAATCTTATTCTGATGTGCACGAATATGCTACAAAAATGGAAATGAAAAGATGAATGACTCACTTGTGATGATCTCTAATCACACCAAATGAGCCTTAATGATGCTTGTACCTTCCTTAGGTTGAATGTAGAGTGAGAATGGAATATGGAATAACTTAGGAAACAAGTCTTTAGGATTGGCTTGATGGCTAGTTTCATCTCCCAAACCTAGAATCCATCATGATGCACCATAGGCATCCATGATCAATCCTTGAAAATGCTATATTTTGATTGAAAGTGAGCTTGAAGACCTGGAAAAATCCTTCTATGTTGCTCCAATGCTTCAACTTTACTTGCTCTTGAAATGAGAAGGCTCTTGTGAAAGCTTTGCTTGAAGTTTCTTGAGGCTTAATGCTTGAAAATGCGTACACAAAGTTCTTAGATGTGATGAAAATGACTTAGAAGCTTGATTTTATAGGAATAAACACCTAATTGACCATTATTTAGATCTCAAAGGCCAACACGCAACAAAAACCTAAATTAAATTGATTTATTCCCACTCAAAATTGAAAAACACTTCAAATGGGACTCATTTTCCACACTTGGTGAATGAGTCCCACCTTAGCTTTTTGATGTGGGTTTCTAGATTTTTTGTTGTTTTGAATGATTTTATAGGATTTTTAGGTGAAATGGGTCCTAGGGGCCTATAAATGATTATTTAAAAGATAATTAGTACAAGGGTACCCAAGATAGGTCCAAATTAGACCAAGGATTGTACTTTTTCCAAAAAAAGAGTACAATTTTGGTGGTCACATTTAGCCCCCACTTTACTGCCCATATGACCATACATGCATATGTAAGCTGAAGGACTCTAAACAATACACTTTGTAAAAGGATAGTTATTCATATTACGAGAGAATCAAGCCCATAGTGTAGCCATCGACAAAACCACAACATTACGAACCACATCTTGCAACTCAAATTCATTAGTTGTCTGAATATCCTTTTATCTAACTTCTTTTATAAATCAAATTCAAGGGTAGATGTATGCCCCCCCTTGAATCCGCTTGCTTTACGAAGGTGGAATCAAGGTAGAAATCTAGCCACATCAAATGAGAGAAGTCATATCATAGGGAATTTCCAAGTACCATGCCACAGAATGATAGATATTTGATGATGTTGGGAGTGGAATCATGATTCCAACACAACAAATGACATCAAAAAATAGAGCACTCTAGCAGCTGTTATCCTGATTTGATTGAGATGCACCTTTTAACCCTAATGTAGTAAAAACCCTAGGTTTAGCCTACATAAAAGGAAAAAATGAAGTAAATTGTAACTTTATTATTTACCTTTTTGTAGCTTGAGCATAATTGAAGAGGAGTGAAATATGCCTAGCAGACGAGATTACAGGCCTACAAGACTGGATGTGTTGATGGACCAAGTGACACACACCAAGGATCATCATGAGGTGAATTGATTATTCTACCTTCACTTTGTCCTTACATAGTAATTTTACAGTTTTTTATGCATTTCTAGGTTAATTTTGGGCCTTGGAAGAAATGTTCGCAAAGTGCCCCCTTTCTTTGCAAAATTTCCCTTTGTTTCACAAAGTGTCCCTTTTGTTCGTAAAGTGTCCCACTTTTTTGCAAAGTGTCCCGTTTCTTCACGAAGTTTCCCAAAAGGGGTCTAAAATGTCTAGGGCCTTTAGGAAATCACACTAGAGAAACTTTAGCGCACTTTTATGATTATTAATGTAAAAATTGAAGAGATTAGACTTCTTATAGGACATATTTTTCTCCTTTTTTTGGTTAGGTTCCCACTCATTCGCATCAACGTTTAGGTGGTAGATAGATTAGAATTTTAAAAGATTTATCCCCAACTCTTTTAGTGGAGGATACAAAGCTATTGCAGAATATGGGAGTATATTGGGTGTAACTCATGCACCCCATGAGGTACCATGATGTAATGTTGATGGACCTAGCGGAGCGTTGGGATGATGATACATGTACATTACATTTGTTGACTAGAGAGATGACTATCATGCTAGAGGATGTACACTTCCGAGTGGAGCGATCATTCTGTGAGATGAAGGAAAACATGTAGAATTTCCTTTGTGGACTAGTACATGATGAGAGAGTGAGGGAACAGATAGATTTAGCTATGCTTCTATACTCACGAGCCCCATTGGTTAGATGGATTATGATGATTATAGTTGCAGTAGTACTCATTCTAGATGGTAGGGGTGTGCACCTACAGGGAGGACTAGTTTACCTAATATGAGGGATGAAAAAGCACTGGATAGTAAATGCCTCGAGGCATTATATCCTAGATCACTTATATTACGATCTTGGACAATTTTTCTTTTAGGAGGTGGATAGTATGGTACACTATACGCTTCCACAAGTTTGATGCCTTGATCATATCACTTGTACTAGACCTACTAGCTTCCCATGTCTAACAACCTTGGGGTATCCTCGGGCTTTTAGCTATCCTCTACGACAATTTTGGCAATATAGTGATTTGTACTTTTGGAGAGTTCAGTTTGATCAACTGGAGGAGGATGAGATCCTTTGGAGACCTTATTAGCTTGTGCTTCAGTGGCTAGATCACACTTGACAGATGAGGAGATTACATCTTGACAAGTTTATTCTTGGTAGACATGATTATGTAGTGTGTCTTGTATACTATGATTAGGTCATGTGGCAATTTGGGAAGATGCAAATA
The DNA here is from genome assembly GCA_007258455.2 of Sequoia sempervirens. NCBI lineage: Eukaryota > Viridiplantae > Streptophyta > Pinopsida > Cupressales > Cupressaceae > Sequoia > Sequoia sempervirens. The sequence continues at coordinate 841,218,209 of VDFB02281492.1, read as the reverse complement.
GCACCAAGGGAATGACCCTTCTTTAGGAGATCAGTGTAGAGGGCTCAACTTGGTGATTTGGTATGGTTCACTATAGAGGATGTTATCTTTAGTGACTTTGGGTACTCAGATCATGATATGCATCTAATCTCTGATGTAGATGACATTGGTGCCACAAATGACCATGAGGAGTGGTGGATAGTATCACAACCAACTCTTGTATTTTTGATGGAGGAGCCGATAGGTGATGCATAACCACTCCCAGATGAGGGAGATGATGTGGAGGATAGAGTTGAGGAGACACGCTATAACACTACAAACATATTTATAGATGTCATAAATAGGGAGTACGATGAGGATGTAGATCCTAACTATGACAACCAGGATAGAGGAGATGAGGAGGATGATGAGGACGAGGAGTCCATGAGTGAGGGTGATGAGGCAGCTGATGAGGATCTAGCAAGGCATGAGTGGGGAGAGCCTTCTCTCATTCATGTGACTAGAACATGAGTAGCAGCTGCAATAGGCACCGCTACCCAAAGTCATGGAGAGGCTCGCATGTCCTCCATGCTCCGTGCACATGAGGAGGCTGTTTTTATACAACCTACTAGAGATATAGGTGATGATATTTTATTTATTGTTATACTTCATAATTGTGCTTATAATTTATATATATCATGATTTGTATTGATTACACTTATTTTTTCTATTTATAGGGTCAATGATAGGTTTTTAGGATCTCTATCATTAGGTGGCTACAAAGATAGTGTCCCCATCAGTCGACGAGGAGGCCACAGACTCAGACTATGTGCCCCCACCTTGTGAGGACTAGGACCAAGAGTTGTTCAGGCCATACATTAGACTGCAAGAAGTGTATAATATTTTGAGGAGGTGATTCCACTGAGTTGATGCTTCCCTAGAGGCATAGTCATCTTGGACCCCAACATAGTTTGAGAGACTAGAGGTAGAGGTAGCTAGGCTATAGGAAGAGATGGATTAGATAGCAAGAGAAAATAAATGAGGCCCTTGGATAGATATGGGGTTTAGAGTTTTCTCTCAGTACATTAAGTGGATTTTTATCACGATCACACACCACCATCTCCTGATAGATCGATACCAGATAGCTCTGACCACCAAGTCCCCAGGGATCTAGTAGTCACATGCCTTAGTAGTATTGTATATATTGATGACATGTACTTGATATTTTATTATTACTTTTTGTGTTTAAATGTTAAATGTCAATGTGATTAATTAAATAACCTCTATAAGATTATTTAATGAATTCCTCCATGATTTAACATGCTTTATGTGATCTCACAAAAAAGTTATTACAATTTCTCTTAGATGCAACATTGGGATGAAGTATGTTATGCTAAATTAAATAAACTTATGATTTAATTAAAGAACATTAAATGAAAATAAGGATCTAATCTAACACAACATAAAAAATGCACTTGAATAGTATGAAAACTAAAACAATTACTTAAAAATAAATTAAATAACTTTAGTGTTCAACACACACAAATGACTATTTGTCAAGAACAAAATCGTGCTATAGAAAAATGGACCCTTATCATTTTCATGGCCTTTTAGGTCTTGTTTCATGATGTTTGGTCCATTTTTCTTTGATTTTATATTGTAATGTGGCTTGAGCATGCATCTTTATGTACTAAAATCTAAATAATGACATCTTGTGAAGGTGTTGTGAAGCGTTGTAAAACATTTCTACACTCTTGTAGACTCTATTCATTACAATTCACCTAAAAATCACCTTTTCATCACTAAAAAATTCCTATTTTGAAGTGTTGTAAAGTCTTGTAACAAGATTTCATTCTTTTCTAGGCATAATTTCACTATTTACATCTTTCTTATGCTTTATTTGACCCCTTTATGCTTTTATAAGCTTTAATTAAGTGTATTTTTGAATGTAAACCTGACAAATAATATTAAATATGACTTAATTCCTGACACCCATTTTTAGGTCCTAGGTGGGACCCATTCACCATGGGTGGCAAATGAGTCCCGCTTGGCTCCAAATTCAAAGTATTTCAAATTTCCTTTTAGATTTTTATTCAAAATCACTTGATGTCACCCTGTGATGAGGTATTAATAGGTTACTAAGGCATGAAATTGTATAAATAAGTGATTTAAACCTCACACATCACATCCAAGCAATCTTTTCATTCACTCAATAATTCAACAATTTTACAACATCAAATCAAGCATTCATCAAGCATTTTTGAAGAATCCATTAACACATCTTCATATTTTATTCAACAAGGGTTTTGGTAAGTTGATAGCATTTGCATGTTATTTGTTTATAATTCTCTTTCACTCCATTATTTCATTAAGGGTTTAATTAACAAAGTGGGGTTTGACCAAGGAAAACCCTTATTTGCTAACCCTCAACCACTTTTCCCCTCTTGCATTTGTGTTTGCAGAATTTTGTGTGTAGATTTAACAAGTATTTAGGCATTGAAAAGTGGGAAACAAGTCAAATAGGTTTTTCAAGTCAAATAAACCATATTTCAAGCTTGACTTCGACAACCCAACAAGTAGACATCTTTAGATCTAGTGTTGCAGAGTTGTCTCCCAATTTCTCAAAATTTTGGTAGAGGACTGATTCACCACTAGTGGCAAATGAGTCCCACCTTAAGGTTGGAAATCTAAGTTTTGTCAGATTTCAGATCCTAACACTCAGAAATTGGTTCCAGACAGTTTTCATCAAAAGCAGGACTAATTCACCACCCTGGACAAATGAGTCTCATTGGTGAATTTTTGTAATTCTAGATAACCTTCCAAACATTCCAGATTCTTCATCAAAACTCTAGGTGCACTCTGATTCAACTCATTTCTTTCTGTTTTGCATCTATTCATTCCTATTTCATTGTTTTCTTATCACATTGTGTTTTAAAACATAGCATAAATCTTAGATCTTGCATATATAATTAGTCATTTAGATCACTTAATTGCACTTAGTACATTTTTTTTAGGCATAATAACATCATACATAACATAATGAATGAAACCTTTAGCTTTTTTGGCCCTACTCTCTCCTTTTAGGTGAAAAACCCAAGAAGAGTTAGAAAGTCCTAAGGTGCCAAAAATCAATGGTTCATTTTGGTGAATCTGCATTATTGAATAGTTTGAATTTCTAATGTCATTTGCATCTTGCATCCTACATTATACTTGCATCAACATTCAATTAGGGTATTGTTTTGTTTTTGCATTCTAGGATTTCTCAAATTGCATTAGTGAAAGATTCACTTAATTTCATTTTTGCATTATATATCATTGAAAAAATTGAAAATTTGGATCTGCATCCTTCTTTGCATTATGAAAAGCATTAGAATCACATTAAAATTTCTCCAAAACACAAAAAAACATCATACTGGGACTCATTTACCACCAGTCCACCTACACTTTTCACACAATATGTTTTGGCATTTTTCTGGCATTTTCCTACATTTTTGCTTTTTGTAGTTACTTCTCTATTACAGCTAGCATAATTTCTATTATTTTCATTTCACACTCTTAGATTGCATTGCATTTGCATCCACCCCATCTTTTGTGGTACTTGTGTGAGTGTTTGGTTCCCCATTGATAATACTTTAGTGAGATGAAATTCTAGACTCATGGCCTCCCGCAATAACACTTTTGATGTGGACCTTGGGATCTCAAGAGCTTCTACTCCTATTATGGACAATGGTGGATTAGGCATGGACAATGCAACTTTTATGCCTTCACCTTTCCATCCAATGAATGTTGGCACACCAATAAAATCCATCCTACAAGAAAAAGTAATTAATATTCATGAGGTTTTTGCACACTTACAACAAGACTTCTCCCTTGAAAAAATTTTGACCATTGCCATACCCACGATAGAAAACCTTCATTGTTTGATTGAAAGTGATGATGGCTTACAAGTTATGAAGAAAATTGTTGAGATTTATAATAAACATGCCTCCTCCACTTCCCCATTTGTAAAATTTTTTGTAACCCAAGGAGGACCTCACATTCCTCCCCCTTCAACCATAACCTCCATACCAACCTATACCACTCCTCATGTTATAACAACTATGCAACAAGTTAGTCATGTGGCTCCTTCTTTCACAATTCCAACCAGTATTCCTAGTTCTCTTGTGGCATTGCAAGTCCTCTCCACTACCTTCAACCCTCTTAGTGTTCCGTTCACTTCCCCTCACATTCCATACACTCCATTACCCTTTTCTCTTCCACCTCAAACCACCTACCCCAATCCCATCATTACAAAAATCCTTAATATTGTTTCATCCATGCAACAACAAATTTCCACCATTAGCCAAGGTCAAACTACTCCACCCACATATCATGTTCATAGTAGACCTTTATCCTTAGAAACCTTACACACACAGATGCCACATGGGATAGAAATTCCTAGGTTTGAGAAATATGGAGGTAAAGGAGACCCTATTAACTATGTAAATGCTTATATAACTTTATGTAGTGATTTTGTCCTTGATGATAAAATCTTAGCCAAATTTTTTCTTAGGACCCTAAAAGACACTACATTAGAGTGGTTTTCAAACCTACCTAATAATTCCATTTGAGTGTTTAATGATCCTATGGATGCCCTCATAATTCACTTCTGAGTTCATATGACCACTAAAAGGACACTAGCTTATCTAATGCATTGTAGATAAAATTCCAATGAGAGTCATTGATTTTATTTCACGTAATTAGTCATTGTATGCTCAAGTGGATGTCAAAATTCCTTATTCACATCTGTAGAAGATGTTTATCAAAAATTTACACAAAAGGCTTCAGAATAAGTTAACTATGATGAAATTCCCTTCGTTCATGCACTTTTGCACAACCCTATGTGAATATGATAACTCAATTTCAAGTCGTGATTCAAAATCCACTTCTAACTAAGCTGAAAATCCTGAGAACAATAATAAAAAATTTTGCAAACCAAATAGAGACTTTTTTACAATTCAATCTTCCTCCTTAACTGCAACCAAACCCACCTATTCTAAATCAAGTAGTAGTTGTTGAAGCAATGATGCCTTATACCTATGGGGAATCGAACAGACAATTTACTCCCTTACCTGATACCCTTCATAATGCAATGAACCAATTTCTCTAGCAACAAATGATGACTTTTACTACCATCAAACCAACTAATACCACCAAATCTTTACCACCCACCTTTAAACCTAATGCTTATTTCCATTTTCACTGCCAAAATTGCCATGACACTGAACACTGTCAGTGTCTCAAACACTTAGTTCAAGAACTCATTGATTCAGGTCCTCTATCCATTGTGGGTGTTAATGATCAAGGTAATAAGTCTGTTTCACCCCCTACCCAAAATTTACAAATATTTACCAATCCCATGCCTAAACATAATGTTTCATTTGTCAAGGCTAGTGAACCTTCAAACCCTCAAGTCAAGAACATTGATACACATAGTGAACAAAATGATATAACTCCAGATGTTACCCAAGTTAATCCTATGGATGAACTTGTGGGTGTGCCAGACATCATCCCTCATAAGGAACCAACAAACAAAAATCTTAATATCACTTTTTCTTCTAAATATATACATCAAAAACTTCCTAATGGTCCTCTTTACATAGCCAGTAGAATCTATGATAAGCCCACCAATGGGATATTAGTAGATCTTGTGGCTAGAATGTGATCATGGAATAATTTATAGTATTACATGATCTAGATATCAAGATGATTATAACAAACCAACTACATGGATTAAAATACATACTAGTTTTGTGTGCCCTATGATTAGATCGATCGTACTCCCCTTACAAATATGACCCAAAACTTTAGAGGTAACATTTTCAATTATTCCACAATCAGATCAATTTCATTTGAGGCTAGGCCACCCATGGATGCACTCAATGAAAATTTTCCTTTCAGTTGTTCACAAATGTTTGAAGTTTCCACATGAAAATGAAATATTTACCATACACCATAGTGTCTTTCATTCATTATCGACTAAAGTTAATTTTTCCTTAGAAGCCTTCTAGGCCACACCTATGGAACCCATCACCCCCCATAAATATTTCTTTTTCATAACCTATCAAAACTTCAAAGCCAAATGAATAGCCGAATTGTCTCTTCATAACATGTCCTCGTCAACTTTCGCTCCTCCTATCCTATATGAAACCATCCTTCAACCTGATTCAAACATTGAATAAACCATGCAACATCATGAAAAACCACCCTTAGACAGTTCCCGGCCATGTTTTAAATGACCGAGGGAAAATGAAACCAATCCTATCATACCTCGAATTAAACAAGTGTATAAATTTCAGGAGAAAGTGGTTGACCCATCCTCTTACACCTATGATGGATCAATCTACTATTACAACTCAACAAATTTAAAATAAAATTAAATTCAATTGTGGTGCTAGGGAGCATAGGTGTTGTCCTTATCTCCTTGCTCATCAATCTCAAATTGAAGAAAATAAAAAAACCCAACCTCCAACTTTGATAGAAGTAATAGATGATCACCCCCCTTCTCTTGACCCACACAAAAATACTCTAGTCCAACCTTCACAACAAAATGAATCAAACCAACAACCACAACTTTTAATACACCCTTCCTTGGAAATAACTCTTCATCCTCTCGTTGTCATCAATATTGATGATGATGCAGAGATTGCAAAAATAGATGAAGAAGTGTATAACGATTTAAACTCTTTATTTTCGTCTACCATGAGATTAAATGATAAATCTTCTCAACCAAGTGAGGAACCTAGTACATCTCCTAGTTTGTCACTTTCAATTCTTCCTTCACATAGTGAACTTCCCTCACAATATACTAAACATGATTGGAAGGTGGATGACTTGTTATATGGTTGACTTGCATTCACCTTACTAGTCTTTTTCATTTATTTTTTTTTCACTTTATATTTCAACTTGATTTTATGTGCATATCATGTTCCCCTGTATCATATGTTTGATGCTTTCTCTCTCATCGTGCACTTCTTCTATTTCTACCTCTCTTCTTCTATATGTTGTACATTATCTTTTTTGTTTTGTATTTTCCTTTTGGGGATGATGCAAAGCATAGAGATGCCCTATGTCTCTTCCATGTTGACCCACAAGGTCCTTATCTTTTTTCACTTTTTTTTTATTTTCTCCTTTTGGGGATGATGCAAAGCATTGAGACAACCTATGTCTCTTTGATGTTGACCCAATAGGTCCCTTTTTATTTTTGTCTTTTTCTTGTGTCTCCTTCTAGGGATGATGCAAGGCATCAAGACCACAATGTCTCCTTCATGTTGACCCAAAATATTTTTCTTTTCATTTTCATTTTGCTTGTGTTTTCCTTTTGGGGATGATGCAAAGTGTTGAGACTGTAATGTCTCTTCCATGTTGACCCAAACCGGACTTTTTTTTTTTTCGCTCTCTTTGTGTCATTCTTCTAGTTCTATGTACTTTTGAGGAATGATGATAGTTTTGAGTTCTTTCATAAAAACATTGCAGCAATGAACATATTGACCCCAAATCCATAGATCCCGTATGTGTTTGGTGTGTTCTTTTCTGAGGGGCATCCTCCTTTTCTTTTGTTTTCTTTTTCATTGACATGAAACAACCTAACTTCGAAACATATGACTTGGCATAGGGCTTTTCAAGTTTTCTCTCATGTCTTATTTTCCTCTTGCATATTCTTTCCTTCGCTACTTTAAAGTAATTGATAATAGAATGATGTGTAGAAATTCCTTTAAAGTGGGGGGCATACATTACCATATTTCATTTGCATTTCCAGTTCTTAGTGTAGCCTTGTCATTTCATATGATACGTTCTTCACTTTGTGGATGGCATTGGTGATGATGTCCTTCATAAGTGTGATCTATCTTAGCATATTACATCCTCTTGGTGGCCTAATGCAATGCACTGCATCCCCTAAGTTGTGAATATTTTATTCTTTGACTGGTCTTGTCTTGGAGAAATTAGACACAATGTTCCCTAAGTGACTAAACTTGGATGAACATAACAAGACTCATTTGAACATCTTTTACATTTTACATGTTACATTTTTACATTTTGCATTTTGCATTTTACATTTTTGCCACCTTGCATAATGCAACTTGCATGCCTGTGGTACCCTTTCTATTTGTTCATTAGTTCTAAGCATATGACACTTTGCTTGCCTAATGAAGCACAGACCAACATTTTCCTTTGTGGCACTGTGTTAAAGTTATCAGGAGGTATAACTTTGATATGGTTGAGTGGGAAGCCCACTCAATAGCACGATTTTCCCCATAGCCACCTTTGTGTTTGTGAGTGCATACCAACTAGTGTATTTATTTCACCTTATGGGACCTCTCACTCGATAGACCACCATGAGTTCTATCACCCTAGAGTGTGTATACATTCTCTTTTTCAAACAACCAGCCTAGATCTAATCCACAACTAACTGGATAGACGATCAAAGCTTCATTTGATTCTATCATTGCAACACTTGTGTTTTCCTTTGTTCTTATGCTTAGTTTTCCATGGGATCTTCATCCTAGGGGCTTGATCATCCCTCTTGATCGTTGTCATTACATCTTGATAACGTAAGTTCATTTGAACCCTCCTCTTAGTGTGCATGGCTACTTTAGTGTGAGTTTGAAGCAAGTTCATCCTCTCACTAAAGTGGGGGCTAAATGTGTCATAGAAAAATGGCCCCTTCTCATTTTCATGGCCTTTTAGGTCTTGTTTCATTACTTTTGGTCCATTTTTCTCTGATTTCATATTGTAATGTAGCTTGAACATGCATATTTATGTACTAAAATCCAAATAATGACATCTTGTGAAGGTTTTTTGAAGTGTTGTGAAACATTTCTACACACTTTTAGATGCTATTACATACAATTAACCTAAAAATCACCTTTTCATCACTAAAAAAGTCATATTTTGAAGTGTTGTAAAGTCTTGTAACAAGATTTCATTCTTTTATAAACATAATTTCACTATTTACATCTTTCTTATTCTTTATTTGACCCCTTTATTCCTTTATAAGATTTAATTAAGTGTATTTTTGAATGTAAACATGAAAAATGATATTAAATGTGACTTAATTCCTGACACTCATTTACAGGTCCTAGGTGGAACCCATTCATGATGGGTGGCGAGTGAGTCCCCCTTGGCTCCAAATTCAAAATATTTTAAATTTTGTTTCGGGTTTTTATTCAAAATCACTTGATGTCGGCCTGTGATGAGGTATTAATGGGTTACTAAGGCACAAGATTGTATACATAAGTGATTTTCACCTCATTTTACATCTCTTACAATCACACATTATATCCACACAATATTTTCATTCAGTCAAGCATTCAAGCATTTGTCAAGCATTTTTTAAGCATCCATTGACACCTTCAAATTTTATTCAAGAAGGGTTTCATAAGTTGATAGCATTTGCATGTTATTTGTTTATCATTCTCTTTCATTCCATTATTTCATTAATGTTTCACCAAACTGGGGTTTGACCAAGGAAAACCCCTATTTGCTAACCCTCAACCATTTTTCCACTCTTGCATGTGTGTTTGCAAACTTTTGTGTGTAGATTTAACAAGTATTTAGGTGTTGAAAGGTGGTAAACAAGTCAACTGGGTGTTTCATGTCAAATCAACAATATTTCAAGCTTGGAGAAGGTATTTTGTCCATCTCCTACAGAATTGACTTTGACAACCCAACAAGTAGACATCCTCAGATCTGGTGTTGTAGAGTTGTTTCCTGATTTCTCAAACTTTTTGGAGAGAAATGATTCACCACTAATGAAAAATGTGTCCCACCTTCAAGCTGGAAATCTAAGTTCTATCAGATTTTAGATCTCGACACTCAGAAGTTGGTTCTTTATAGTTTTCATCAGAAGTAGGACTAATTCACCACCCTGGGTGAATGAGTCCAACTGCTGAATTTCTATAATTCTAGATAGCATTCCAAACATTCCAAATTCTTCATCGAACCTCTAGGTGCACTCTAATTCAACTCATTTCTTTTTGTTCTGCATCTATTCATTCCTATTGCATTGTTTTCATATCACATTGTGTTTTCAAACATAACATAAATCTTAGATCTTGCATATATAATGAGTCTTTTAGATCACTTAATTGAACTTAATACATTTCATTTAGACATAATAATATCATACATAACATAATTTGAATGAAGCTTTTAGCAGTTTTGGCCCTACTCTCTCCTTTTAGGTGAAAAACCCTAGAAGAGTTATGTCCTAAGGTGCCAAAAATCTATGGTTCAAAAGAAATGCGAAAGCATATGAAATATAATCTAGTAGATCTAAAGCAATGATTATCATTCATAATATTCAAGGGGATAAGACATAATACCAACACAGATGTGCAACATTGATAGGTTCTTTGAGGGGTGTGCCATATAGTTCAGTTAACATGTATGCATTGAACCAATAACTTCTATCAATTATGCAAGGTTATAACCAATTAGGACTAAACTTCCCTTTTTCATTTGGATTGACATTGATGTTACGCTAATTGTCAAATAAGAGTAGGTGACCTTTGTTGAATGTGTGAGGGATAACATTGCCATTGTAAATATGTTGTCTTTTACAATAAGCCTGAAGATGCTCAAGAGAATTGATGCATTGTTCATCGAGCATTTAAAGCTGATGCAATTGTTGTTCTTTATAATTTTTTTCATCAATAAGTCCTTGAAGATAAATTCTTAATGTAGGAATCTCTAACTCCAAGGGAATTATTTCCTCACTCCCATAGACAAGATTATAAGGTGTAGTTACTGTAGATGATTTGACACTTGTGCAATAGGCCCATAACACATATTGTAATTGCGTGTACCAATCCTTATGATTCTTGTTAATGGTTTTCTTTAGGATTTTCTCAATGGTCTTATTGGTTGATTTATCTTGACCACTAGATTGTGGGTAGTAAGGTGTTGAAAAGTGAATTTGTATGTTAAATTTTTCTAAGAACTTCTTCACGTCATTATTCTTAAATGGTTTACCATTATCAAATACTAATGCAGAAGGAAGCCCAAAGTAGGAAATAATGTGTTCTAATATGAATCAACATATTACATCCATTGTTGTTGATCAAAGGGGAGTGACTTCTACCCATTTTGTGAAATAATCTATGACAGTGATTATGAATGCATGTCCAACAAATGAGGGGGGGAATAATTTTCCAATAATTTCTAAACCCCAACCATGAAAGACCATATCATGACTTGAGCTCAAAACTCTCAAGTAGGAGCATGGATTAGATTTCTATGCTCTTGACATTTGTGGAATTTTCTTACATAATCAAAATAGTTTTTTTCCATATGTCTCCAATAGTATATAATGTGAATAATTTTTTGAACTAATATTTTTCTTCCAAAATGACCACCATAAGCACCTGCATGAGCTTGTTAAAGTCCTATGGATATTATAGATTTATTATGGCATACAAGTGAGAGACCATTGAATGATCTCTAATACAACACATTGGTGAGAATTATGTACTTAGATGTGAGTTTTTGTAAGCGACCCTGAATGTTCTTTGTTGTTGGCTCGAGAAAGGTACCATCTTTCAAATAGTTAGCAATTGTATCATACCATTCACTCGAGTCTTCCTTGGTTGTTGCTAATATTTCCTTTGTTTTATCATCAATTGATGGTTTCATAATTGGATAAATGGTGAAGGTAAAGTCCTTTGAAGGGTCTTGAGGTGATATAAGAGAAGCTACACTTTCCATTATATCTGCATGCCGGTTATCTTTTCATGGTATGTTATCAATGGTAAATGATTCAAACATTTCTTACAAATTCATGGTGATATCCTTGTATTTCAATAATTTGTCATATTTTTCTTGATATGTCCCATTTATTTTCTTGATTACTAATTGTGAATCACCAAAAATCTTAATGTCTTTTGCAGCCAAGATTAAAGCAACATGTAACCCAATGAGAAATAATTCATACTCAACAGTGTTGCTTGTACATAGGAAGTTTAACTGATATGACAAGGGAATAGGATTTCCTACAAGTGGGATTAGTATAACTCTAGTTTTGGAGCCTATTCTACATTTAGATCCATCAAAGTATAATTCTTATGTAACAGTTTCGATTGTCAACACATTATTGTTGGGGAAAGAGTCATTGCTAGGTAATGCCAAAGGGGAAGGAGCATCAACCAATTGGTTGGTCAAGTCTTGACCCTTAATTTATTTTTGTGAAATTTTTTGAAGTCAAACTCATTCAACAACATTACCCATTTAGCTAGACATGTTGATAAGTCTATTTTGTTGAAAAGATGTTTCAGAGTGTCAAATTTTGTCATCACTTGTATTTATGCATTTAGTAAATAATGTCACAATTTACTAGTAGCAAATACAAGAGCCAAAAATTGTTTTTCTATAGTTGTGTATCATTTCTTGTAATCAATCAAGGTTCTACCGATGTAATAAATAGGATTTTTTTATTATTTTCATCTTGTTGAGCCAACAATGTTGTGAGAGCATGGCCTGATGCACCTGTATAAAGTATGAATGGTTTGTTTTGCATAGTGGGTTATAAAATAGGTTGAGTTGCAAGGTATTCCTTCAAACTTTCAAAAGCTTGTTTACAATCCTCATTCATATCAAAGTGTTCATCCTTTTTGATGAGATGTGTAAATGGTAATTTTCGATTAGCTAGAGATGCAGCAAAATGATGGATGTCTTCAATTCTTCCTTGTAACGTGCACAATTGAGAAATGCTTTTAGGAGGTAGCATGTTGACAATAGCATCAATATTCTTTGTATCCACCTAAATGTCTCTATGGGATAGGATAAAACCTAGAATTTTTCCACTATCTACACCAATGAAACACTTTTTTGGATTTAAGCTTGTGGTGTATTATCATATCCAGTTGAAGATTCTTTGAAGGAAATTTGCATTGTCTTGTCTTGTTAACAATTTGGCTAGAATACCATCAATGTAATCTTAAAAAATCTTATGTATGTGATCATGAAATATCAATGTCATTGCTCGTTGATATGTTGCACCCTTATTCTTTAATCCAAAAGGCATCATAACCCAACAAAATATTCCCTAGATACTTGTGAAGGTTTTCTTATATTGAACTTGAGGATTGATGAAGAATTGATTGTATCTAGAAATTCCATCCATGAATGACAAAAAAGCATGTCTCGCAATTGAGTCTACTATCATGTCAATATTAGGAAGGGGAAAGTCATCCTTTAAAGATGCTTTATTTAAATTGTGAAAATCAGTACACATTCTACTATAATTGTTAGGTTTTGTGATTGTCACAATATTTGAGATCCATGGAGAATAATCTATAGGTCTTATGACACTAGCATCAAGGAGTTTTTCAATTTCATCCTTAACCATCAAGGATATATTAGAGTTCATTAAATTTGAATCTTTTGTCTAATGATCTTAGCATTTTTAGAAAGGACTATATTGTGTGTTACAATCTTAGGATCAATTCCCGACATTACTAAATAAGTCCAAGAATTTTTTTTAGGAAAGTCATGAAGCAAGGTTGCAGTAATGTCTTGTTCTTCATCATCAAGGCATTTTCCTATTTTCACAACTTTCTCTTTATCATTCATTTCCATTGCTATATCCATTGTATCTCCTAAGGGGATTGCATTTGATCTTGGAAATTAAAGATTGTATTCTTCATTTTTCATGTTTGTCTCACCACTCTCATTGTCTCCCTCCTTTTGTTTGGTGCTTATCATAGCACATGTAATATTTTTCATGTGAGGAGAAGTAGAGGGTTTATCATAAACTCCTAGTCTTTATTGCAAGGCTTCATCATCTTCAAACTACTCCCATGATGGTGGTAATTCCATATCAAGCAACTTAGGATGCTTCATGGTGAGTTTTATTTTTAGTTTGCACATGATAGTGTTGATGTTCAATGATGGTCTCTTTGATGCTTGTGAAATCTTAGAAGGACAATATCCCAAACCAATTTTTATCTCTTGTGTGTTATGCTCGATAGGAATTTGAATTCCTTGTTCTTTATTCCTGCATCCTTTACCATTGTAACCTAATTTTTTCACAAGCTCATAACCTCTCCTATAAAGTTTTTCCATTTCTTTCAGGTTTGGTGATTGTTGATAATCACTCTCATCAAATTTAGTTGTGTAACTTGTATTTTCTTCCAAAGTGGATGAGGTAGATGGTTGTGAAGATTCTTCCAAACTTTGAGTTGACATGACCATCTATTGTGCTGGGACTACCAAATTTTGCAAATTTGAAGTGCCCATATTGAAAAAATTTCCTTTGTAAACTCAGTAGTGCACCTAAGAAATCTGCCCAAGTGACCCACTTTGGAGTGTCATAATTTGGATTCATTCATTTTTTCATGGAAAACCTCTCTGTGGAAACATTCACATGACATATGTGAACATGCATGTCAATTTTTAGCTTCCCATGACAAGTTTTGATGGTGTTTTGAAAAGCGAAGCTAGAGGGTTTTGGCACTTTTTTGTTGTTTGCAAACTATGTTTTGCGAAGTGGCCTCTCATTCGAGCTTGTATTTCACAACTGGATCATTTTCACAATGAATGGATTGTTGCTCTCCATTCTTCATACATTATTATACTCCATTATCTAGTTTTAGAGCCTTCTGATCTGATTTGCACTATTTTTTGTGATCAAAAGCAAGTACAGTTTGTGCTAATTTTACATCTGCATTTCTAGAACTTTTCAAGGTGGTCAACTTTGACCTCTAATATCTTGTGAAGATTGATGATTGAATGAAATTACTCTTTCACGTGTACTTAGTGTACCTAAATGATCTTATGTTTCCAGCAGTAGCCTCCCAGAAGTTGATTTGGTATTTTTTCATAGTGACATTGAGAGCCCTGATTGGTTCTAAACAAGCACAGTTGCAGAAAAGTCTGACTGAGCAACTTTGTTGATTAATATCTTTCACCTCAGGATCCATTTTTCCAATTCATTTATTGCACTACATTCTTGGGTCAAATGTTTACATTCCTACTCAGTTTCAAGCTCTCAGGATAAGTTTTGATGGGTTATTTAATCATTTTCTAATCACGACATGGCCAAAAATGGTGTCATGGAAAGTGTCAAATTTTGTAAATATAAGGTAAACCCATTTCATTTTTTGGTTTGAAACCTCTACAACTCCATTTTCATGAAGATCGGAGATCATATTATACATTATTTTAATGTATTTTGGTTGTGGCGAACACATCCCAGGGGCCAGTTTACAAAGGAGGTACCTGAATTTTAAGGGATGGGAAAAATTGGAGGAAATGAGTTTTCTCTAAACAATTGATTATGATCACACACAAAAATTCATGGCTCCAAATGTCTTGGTTTGTGCTTAGTAAATTTCCTTCAATGGTTGGTAGGCATAATTAAAGCCACAAATTTCTTCTAATGTTTCAAATATTAATATTTAAAATATTTTGAATATTGGGAAAACATAATATGAAACCTAAAATGTTTTGGAGGACACGCAAGTTTAATTCTTTCTTTTCATTGGATGTGGCAAAACTTTTAGGAAGTTATCAAAGTATCTTGTTCATTTTTCTGGTCCACAGAGGTCTCATCAACTACCTTAACCTTCTTTGATTCAAGCTTGGTGTGCACATTTCTACTGAACTCATTCTCTTCTTCATATTCAGGTGATAACATAATGTGTACTTTTTTAGAACCAACATCATCTGTAGATGGACCTTCACTGGAGGGTAAACTTCCTCTTCTTCTCCTTACAAGCTTTGCTTTAGTATTTTCTTCTTCTTCATCTTGGTCATCTGTAACACTCATATTTTTCTCTCGTTTCCTTCTCCTTCCTTCCTCTCTTAATAGGGGATACTAGAGGAGTTTCCTTCCTCTTTCGAGATCTAGTAGTCGGTCTAGAGGAAACATGACCTTTACTCTTATCAATAGTACTAGTTTCATTCTTTACTTTAGGCACTATGGAGGATTTTGCAGGGGTATTCCTTCTAGCTCTCCTAGGGCCAAATGATTCTACTTTTAGTTGTTCTCCCCTAGCCCTACTAAAGGCAATCTAATCATATGTAAATCCAGCCTCTTTAAGTGTTTTCTCCACTTTCTTCCTAATCTTAGGCTTCTGTTGTTCCATATGAATTTCCATAGATTTTTCAGCATATGTCCCAATTCTAGGTTCACTGGGATCTTTTGAATTCTTTAGCAGTATTTTCACATAACCTACAACTTCTATTATCTCATATCCTAGAGGTTGAATACAAATAGTTCAAGGTTCTACAACCTAAATCATGCATTCATTAGTGAAGACATGAAATATGACATCATTCTTATACTTCTCCACATTTTTTCTCTGAATTTTATCCCTTTCATTCATGGGTGTGTGCAAGAAGTTGAGTCTACTTTTTGGCCAAAAAGTGGAAGTGTTTTCCGTGATTTTCAAAATTTGACACATTGACCTTAAAATTTGAAGCACTTAGAGATGGAATCTTTGAAAAAGTCACTAATCATAAAATGTAGTGCTCGGAGTCTAGTTTCCAAATATGTAATTTATTTCAATACCCAGATTGTAAAATTAATTTTCAATAGGCATTTCCAAAAACCATTGTTTAAAAGTCACTTTTTTATACCATACCATGAATGTGTACGACATCCATATTTTGACCTAAATTATCATATTTTTCAAAAAAAAATTGGGAAAAGATTTGTGACTCACTGAAGCTTGTTTTCCATAATTTTTTGTAACTTTTTATTGTTTTTTTTTTAATTAAATTTTTATTAGGCATATTTGTCATTTTGAAAAATCGTGTGTACGACACACATAAGATGACCTAAACTTATCATTTTTTGAATTTTTCTTTTTTAAACTAAAAAGAATTGTCTAAAGTTTGTTCTCGTGCAATCCGCTTGTCAAAATGTTATGTTGATCAAAAGTTATTAAAATACTAAAAAAACCACATAATTCAAGTTTATGGACTAGTTTCATTAGAAATTAATTGAAAAATAGAAAAAATATTCAAATTATTAAAAAAATTACATATTTGGAATCTGCACTATCTCATCTATAATGGGTTTTAATTTCATAAAAAATTTCTGCAAAATAGGTCTTCAAACATATGTCCAAAGTCATTATTTTCTTGTGACATTAACAGAACCTTCAAGCTGCAGGTCAAACCAGGTCCAAAGCTTAGGTTCGGGTCCCCAAGCCATTTCTGAATCAAAAAACAAGCCAAAAACCCGCCCAAAAATTCATAATTTAAAAAACGGGATCCCGTTTTAAAACGGGATCCCGTTTCATAAAACCATTTTTATGGTTCTATGAAATAGGATCTCATTTTGTAAAATTGCCAAAAGGAAATTTCCAATTTTGGAAAGTTTTCAAATAGATCCCATTTTGAAAACTTTCAAAATGGAAATTTTTTAAGTTTTTGAAAGTTTTCAAAATGGGATCCCTTTGAAAACTTTCCAAGAAATTTTAGTTTTGAAAATTTTCAAAATAGGATCCCGTTTTGAAAATTTTCCAAAAACAAAAATTTCTAAAAACGAGATCCCGTTTTGAAGAAAGGGATCCTATTTTTTAAATTTAGGCTCGGGATTCTGAAGCTAAATGGGATCCCATTTTTTTAAAATAGGATCCCACTTTTAAAAATGGGATCTCGTTTATTAAAAAGCGGGATCCCATTTTTTGCAAGCCAAATTAATTTTTTTGCCTAAGGCAAAAACTTCCACGTTTCGTGGACTCATCTTCTTGCACTTACAATCATATTTCTTTTGAATACAACAAATAATGTTGTTAGGGCATCCTCTTGAGCATTCAAATTTCCAATATTATGCATTTGATAAAAAATTTGATATCCCACTGGTCTGGATGGGTTCTAGAATACTTCTTCACTTTTTCCCAGAAGCCTCTTCATGAAGTAAAACAATAAACATATGATCAAGGAACCAAAATTAAAGGCATACTTCTTTTCCTTTTTTTTCTTTATGTTCTCTAGCAATTTCAATCGAAAAATCTCACAAAGATCATAATTTTCACCTTTCACTACCATATCAAAGCCAATATAGATTGTTGTGGCCTTGTGACCTATCATGAGAGATGCATACTTCACTGTTGGATTAGTAAAAAAAAATTTGCTAGAGCTCTTTATTGTATTTGGCTCTTGTAAACACTTCTACAACCTCATTTTTTATAGATTTCAGAATGGGCGTTGTATCATTATCCCATAAATCATTAACTACCTGTTGTGCAATTTTGCACACACGCCCCACTCGGAGTAGGGACCCTCTTTTTTTGATTTTTGTTGTCTCTTTGAGCTTTGGTTTTTATTGGATTTGTCCTTTCGAGGTCTTGGGATGTTGGTCTTGTTGGTCTTGGTCTTACCCTGAGGGTTGGATTGATCAAACTTCGTTTTTAAGGGAAGTCCGGGTTTTGCCCTGGATCCGAGATTTTCCGGTTTACCCGAATTTTCCCGGGTCCTGGTTCATCGCCTGTCAATGTTGGAATTTTTGAAGTCTAGGTTTTTGCTTGGATCCAGGATTTTCGGGCTTGGGAAAATTTTCTCGAACTTCGTCGGAGTCCCAAAGGATGCGTTATCCGGGGAATTCATGCTCACCCAGATTATCCGTTTGGCTTGGTTTTTTTTGAAATTTCGTTTTGGGCTCGGGTTTCCGAATTTCCTTGATATGTCTTATCGTTCATTAATGCTCGAAGTACGTCTTCTCTGGCGTGAGTGCGGGTGAATTTAAGGTCTTTTGGTGCTCTTTGATTTCATTATTCATTTACTATTTGCTCTGGTGCCTGAGTTTGTTCTTCTTGAAGCTTTGGTTGTTGGATTTAGTCTGCTTGCGTGTGGATTGCTTGAGCGCTTGTGGTGAGTATTTCC
This sequence comes from Sequoia sempervirens, assembly GCA_007258455.2. Lineage (NCBI taxonomy): Eukaryota > Viridiplantae > Streptophyta > Pinopsida > Cupressales > Cupressaceae > Sequoia > Sequoia sempervirens. Next base: position 841,199,381 of record VDFB02281492.1, on the reverse strand, counting down.
ATCGCTAGGGCACCCTTTTTTGTAGTGACTTCTTCGGGATCGAGCTTCATTCGGAGTTGATCCATGGTAAGCCGTTATTGACTTCATCTTTTTGTTTACACTTTGATTAAATCTGTCAAGTTATTGAATGATGGTTATTTGGGTCGGCCCTTGCTCATTTCATGAATATATATTTAGCGAATTAAGGTTTGACCTATCTCTTCATAGGTTTTATCACCTGCACTGTGCATCCCTTTGCTTACCAATTGAATGTCAGGTATATTCTTGTGACTAGGTATTTCTGTTAGGGCCCTGCCTTCTTGGTGCGTAGTCTATTATATTGCAAAGTTAGGGTTTCGGTAGGTTTTCCTGAATTTCTTAAGACTGGTGGAGCTGTCACAACTTTCATGTCTTATGTCTAGCTCAACCTTTTTTGCGGCATTTGAGACCCTGGTGTGCTCTAGTTTAATCGTCCCGAGGGAGAGTGCATGAATTTCTAAGCCTGCCCTAGCTTTCATGGTGGATGTTTAGCCGATTAACTTAAGGGCGTCATTGTTTCATCATGGGGATTAGTTACTTGAGAGTTTTTTAAGAATTTAAATTCATGTTCAATCGAAATCCGACTTATTAGGATTGATTTTATGTCCATTGGAATCTGAATAGAGAGGTTTATATGATCATTCGATTAATGGTTTGCGCGTTAAACGATCGTCGGGTTTTCGAGGTGTCTGCGGAATTTCTGCACACCCAGATTTTCTCGATTTCTGCCATTTCCTCAGAGTATGATGAGTTCTGGAATTTTGAGCCACCCGCTGAAATCTGAACTGTCTGGATTTTTTTGGTTTTCTGCTTGGTTCCACTTCTTTTTGATTTTCAAAATTGGGGTAATGAATTAAATGTTAAATGATGATTTCTTCTTGCTAAATGAATGAATCTTATAATAATCACGCATCTCTTTTGTCCATATTAATGATTTGTTTAATGAATGATGCCTTGGCAGCAGGAGTCCGTCTAGGTCGGATTTCTCTGAATTTTGCCCCAACTGGATTTTCCCAGATTACTTCATTTTCCTAGATTTTCAACATTGATAATTGATCTTAATTATTTCATGTGATTTCAAGGCTAACCTTTCATTGAAATGTATATGATAATGGGATTTTCATGAGGTCCTTTTTGTGAATGCAGACTGAATCAAGCAAAGCAGTAGCAAGAAAGGCCAAGGGTGATACAGAGGGGTCTTCTGTTACAGATGCAAAAAGGTTGAGGCTGGATGTAAAAAGTCAGTTGCCTGATAGTAAGATAGCTTCAGTTTGGTCTGAGGTCTTTGATACCAACGTAGGAGTGTGGAGATATGAAGAGTTCAAGGAAAGGATAGCTCAGAAAGATCAATCGGCCCTGACCAAGGGAATGGTGAAGTCTGGACTGACCCATGTAGCAGGATTCCCTCCTACTGTTCAGTGCTATGAATTGATATTGGAGTGTGCCTAGCAATATGACTTTGATATGCAGAGGGTCGTTAGCACTAAGGGAAGAGTACTGCCAAAATTCAATCTAGATTGTATTGCCCAACCATTTGATTTTCCAGACTTACCATGTGTATGTGCCTTGGACATGGACTTGGCTAGAACTTACTATGACAATTAGCCTACTAAAGTCCAGTAGATGATTAATTCCTGGCTTGAAAAGCTGAAGTCTCATTTCTCCAAGCTGCCTAAGTAGTTACATAGGATCAAGTTCAGACAATATATATATGATGCAATCACACTGCTGAGTAGGGTGGCCGGCTTGAAGAGTGTTGGGGCATTGGAAAATTGGATGGAGCATGTTATTAACATGATTGAGCAAGGTATTAATTACCACTAGGCAGAGCTTATTAGTGAAATGATTGATAGGCAACTAAGAGATGTGTTAGAAACAAAGAAGTTTACCATGTCATCTTATGTGATATAAGTGCTGACCAGATTTCACCCATACAGGGGATTGAATCTAAAAGGAACATTTGGATAGGATATCATCTATGAGGTATACCCCGAATTTCACTTAGGGAATTAGAATTTTACAAGAGAAAATGATGCATTTACTATGCATATTACTAGGCTACTTCAAAATGCAGAACATGTGAGAATTTCTGATGGAGCCAAAGAGCTAATCAAAAAATACAGAGCATGGTTTATACAATTTTCCACCTTCTCTTACATTAGAGTTGATGGATGTCCGACTACTCCATATAGATTGCCAAGGTATCCTACCGACCATGTCATACTTTTGGAAGTGACTAGTTAGATATATGACTTCGATGCTATTGTCAAAAGAGAGAAGCACAAGATAGGGTTTTGTGGGGACTTCCCTTTGAAAATTGGTATAGTTGAGGTTTGCCCTTCAATCCAATCGGCTCATACATCCGGGGAGGAATTGAGTACTTATGGTTTCTCTTTCCATTCTAAGAGGAAAAACTTTGATATTACTGGTGAAGCACAAAAGAATAATTCAAGGGGAACTTTATAGTGCAGCTGCTAAGCTTGAAGTAGGAGATGTGGAAATGCACCCTTCCCCATTGGTTTTGTATGAGGATTCTCCTATGAGAAGTAAAGATAATAAATCCCCTGAGAAGGGGGATGTCCTTGTCAAGACTCCATCACCCCTGCAAGAAAAGGAAAAAGAACTAGAAAGCAAAGGTGATCAACCTCCTAAAAAGGAAAAGGATGAGATAGTGGAACAACATGAAGAGGTCAAGAAAGATGAAGTCCAAGTGGATCTTGCTATTCTGGATTGGTTAGATAAAGAAATCAGTAGGAAGAAGGCCATTGCTGAGGACACACCTCCCAACTGGGATGAAATGTTGGCCAAGATTGGAAAGGAAAAGAAGAAGAAGGCAGCCAAGGTGGTTTCAAAGATTGAAAGGGATGAGGATAGTAATAGGGTCATTCATATTGCTACTCCTGCTGCTGATAAGGGTAGAGACAAGGTCATTGAGAAAGATTATAATGTACAGAACATCAATCCTGGGCCTGCCTCCATGGAGCAAGATATTGAAGAATATGAGGGGTCTAGTGCAGTGATAATTGGAAGATTAAGGAAGGAAACACAGTCCAACAATGAGATAAAGAAGGAGAATGAAAGGCTAAGGAAATGTTTAGAAGATTTAATGAAGCCTTTGCAATCTTTTCACCCATCTTCTTCTGCTGATGTTCATTTCTTGCCAAAGGAGACCATCTCTGAAATAGAAAGAATGAAAGGCTTTACCAAGGCTTTAATAGATTGGTTGAAGGAGGTACAGACCACGGGAGATGATTCAATAAAGGAAATCCTTTCAACTGGAAAGGATGCAATAAGAGCTAAGGATTTATTAGAGCATGTTTTATCTCAGGACAAGGAGGATATTGACCTTTTGTTGTAGAAAGCTAAAGTGATCATGGAGTATGGTAAGGATCAGTTGGTTGTAGAGGTAATCCTTTCTTCATCTAGAGTTAATGAGCCTTAGGAATGGTTCGAGGCCTTACAAATTCGACAGAAAGCCATCAAGAAGATCTGCAAACAAAAGAAGTAGTTAGATGGTAATCTTACTGGTGTTTATGATGGATGTATAGCATTCTCTGAAATAATGACTGGAAGGAGGAAGATTTCCCCTAATTACTTGAGTTTAGAACAATTGAGGGAATGGTGCCATGATTTCTATGCCCCTGATTCTGAAAATGTTGTAACAGGGCACCAATTGGATGATGTGACAACTTACTTAGCTGTGATAGACAAGTACCAAGCACATAGGGGTGAGTGGGATAAAATTGTTAAGCAGTCAAATGAAGAAATTGGCTCCATTGAATTTCGGCTCAAAATCCTACCCTTGCCACCTATTGCCGAGTCAGATAGGGTGTTTTTTAAGGTTCATGAATCATTGGATCAGAACAAGGATAAGGGAGGTGGTAGTTAATGCCAACTTTGAGATTTGTGCTTCCCTATTATTATAGGGCGTGTGTTGATCTGAGCTGCATTGAGGAAAGTGTTTGGGCCGACCTCAATGATGTATCGGCATTTAATGTGTTCCTTATTTTGAAATTCTCGAGGCCGACTTGTTTTGACTATTTTATTTTGTAAATGTTTGGCTGGGCCGACATGTTTGAGGATTCTCTATAAAGGGAATTCCTGCCTCATTTGTAAGGGGTTAGTTAGAGAGATAATAGAGACAAGCTAGATTAAGAAGGAGCTAGAGCATTCTGTAGTAGAGATAGTATTTAGTTCTCTTGAGCAAGTGCTATAATAGAACAGTGGAATTGGTTCTATATTTTGGTGATCTAATACAATTGAAGGCATTGTGGTTTCTCTGGTGAATTCTTTTGTGTTAGTTTATCTTGCATGGTTCTTTTTGTTCCATCATTTGAAATTGCTTGAGGAAATTGGATTAGTGTTAGATTTAGAATTGGATTAGTTTGGTGAATAATGTTCATGATCTCATACTTGGAATGTTTGTAGCAATCTCTGGTCTATACTCCCAGCAACTATCTAATTGTAGTAGACTGGTGAAGTCAACCTGGACCATACATCTATTTGTGCTTAGTTCGATTGTGGATGAATATCTATGATTTGAAAATCTATATGCCTTAGGAGATTGCACTGTTCTTTTGATATTGCATTGTGGGTTAAGCAAGAATTGGTTATTCGAGATTGGTCCATTCCAGATATCTGTCATTTGCATTGTTCATCCTAGAAATAGTTTAGATTTCATTATATCCCTTGCACCCTCATCTTTTTCCATTTCTTTATTATTCGGTTAGATTTAGGATCTAAGATCATCATATTGTAGGATTTGATAAATTAGAAAGATACAGTTTTCTTGTAGTAAGGTCTGATTGTGATTACCAGCATTTTCACATATTATCTAAATTGTTTATGCATTGTCATGACCCGACACCCAAGAGACCTTGTGGTGATTTTAAACAATTTGTTGTTGAAGGTTATCTTTCAAGAGAGATAAAACATTGCATTCTATCTGAGTTGTTGCCATGCAGAAAACACCATCAACAGATTGGCGCTAGAAGGAGGGCCTGAATGAGCACACTGGATCATTTCTTAAACGCCATCTCTCCTGAGAGATATAGAAGTACCAGATCTACCCTAGGAGGAGAGGATTTACATGAATTGCAGTTCCCCACTAGGTCAAGGAGGACTCAAGAAAGGGGAGAATCATCATCGCCCGTCCCTTCACTTGTATCGTCTGCATCTTCACTTCTAGAAGTTGAGGCCATACCCATCCCTAAGGCAGTTCCCATTTAGCAACCCCAGCTTATCATTAACCAACCACAACCACCACCCCCACTTTTGCTAATGGATTTCCTTGCTAATAATCCATCTCCCTTGTTTTTTAATGCCTACAATGTTATGCCCAAGAATCCTCAACATTTTTGTTCAAAATTTCATGTTAATGACCCAAACAGGACTGCAGAGAAGCATATTAGGATCTTCCAAACCTGTCTCACGGATAGAGGGATTGTTCATGAGGATGTTGCTTGTAGGTTGTTTCCTTATTCACTAGGAGAAGAGGCCTTTTACTGGTACAATCACCTCCCATCTGGTTCAATTCTTAACTGGAATGGTCTTGAAACTACCTTTTTATAGAAGTTCAAAATACCTGTTAGTGCCAATGAATTGTATCTACAATTCACTAGAGTCAAGAGAGAGGTTAATGAACCAATATCTAGTTTCAATAATAGGTTTCACCGAGTGTACACCAGACTTCAAGACCCTTATGTTTTAGACAATAATACAACCCTGGGAGTCTATTATGAAGCCTTGGACATCATAATGAGAGGACAGCGTAATGAGAGGGGATTCAGTAATGATAGGGAATATAATCAAGATAGGGGTTACAACAATGAGAGAGGATTCAATAATGATAGGAGACAAAATTTTGATAAAGGAGAAGGTAGTGGACCAGGATTTGATAGGAGGCAATCACAGGGACAGAGTAGGACATGGAATACAGGACCCAATAATGGAGGAGTCCCCACTCCATTGGATCAACCAGTTAATCAAATTGTCAACCAATCTGCCAATCAGCAGGCTAGTCAAGACAAGCCCCCTAGTGGTGTATATATGGCTGAAGCTACCTTGTCAGGATGGTGCAGGCTCCATAAGAAAGGCCAACATTCAGAGTTAGAATGCCTAGAGTTTCAAAGTGCAGCCTCCATTTTCTAGTATGAGGTGGAGAATAATGCAAATGGTCAAGAAATTGTTCCCTCCGCCCCTTATGACTCTCTTGTGTTGGTTTTAAATCATGCTCCTTTTCCAGCAGGTGAAGAAAATGTTCCAGAAGAGGAATCTAATTCCCCAGAGGATAAAACTGACCAAATCTGCAATGGAGATGAGGTTGCTTAGTTATTCAATGCGGAGACAATAAATGATAATGGCCCCTTGGATAAGGAAGAGGTCTATGTCGAAGAAGTATAGATGTTCCAGAGGCAAGGGTTAAGAGATATGCCCCATAGGTGCCCACAGACTGGGAGTCCCTTCACCACCTCCATTCCTCCTAATAATTTCAATATCCCTCTAAATCCTAATGTTAGTAATAATCTGTCATTTCCACCTATTTCCAGGCAGTACCTTGCAAAGGAAGGACAAGCTCAAACTAATCCATAGAAGGAAATTTTTTTTCAAGCAAGTAAAAATAAGGTGGAAGAATCATCCAGGGAGGTCCTCACTAATCTAAGTGAGGAGCAAATGGCTTTGTATGTCGCTGAGGAGTTCAAGAAATTAAAGGTAAATCTTTCAGCATTCGAGTTACTGAGGTTTCTTGCAATTAGGAATCCAGTTCTAGGAACCTATGGTGCACACCCAGTGTCTTTGGATAAATGTTCCAGTGAGAGTATCAACAAGATTTCTAGCTCTCAGCCAGTGAAGACACAAAACCAGGCATGTAGTCAGACCAATTTCCCCGTGGAGACAAAGGAAAAGAGAAAGACAAAACCCAAGTGGCCCAAGTAGATACTCAGCCAGCTTTGTTTCAAGGGAAGACAGAGACCCCACCATTTCTGATCTCTGTGCGCATATTCGGTAAGAATTTACATAATTGTTTACTAGATTCTGGTGCTTCTACTAATGTTAGGCCATTTAGAGTATGGAGAGCCTTAAGGATTACACCTGTCGATTCTCAGAAGAAGGTAACTCAGTTGGATAGGACTTAAGTAAATGTGGGGGGAGAATTAAACATGATTCACATACAGGTAGCTTCTGACCCAAGAATTCAACAGGTTATCAATATTCAAGTAGCTGACATCCCTGATGCGTATGGCCTGATTCTAGGAAGAGATTTTACTAAGGCCTTAAATGGATATGTATCTACTGACCACTCTCACCTGTGGCTTCCCTAGAATGGGGTACCAAATCAGATTAGAATTGAGAGAGAACCAAGAATGAAATACATGATTACAGAGTACCAAAATACTTCAAATGAAATTCTGATATTGGAAGTAGGCATGGAAAATTATATGCTGTCAACTCCTTATGAGGAGTCAGACTCAGAGGAGGTATTGATGTTACATACAATGTCTATTGATGCAAAGACAGATTTCAGCAATGCTACTATTCCGACAGAATCAATTAAGGAAGAAGAGGAATCCGAAGATAATCAGATTAGCCTACTAGACAGCTTCTAGGAATTCATCAGACAGTGTGTTGAAAATCAAGTTCACCTAGGTAGAAGGACAGGCTTTGAAGAATTACTCTTACCTAATTGGTGTAGAGTTCATAATGCTTCCCATTCAAAGTTGGAGTGTTGTTTATGCCAGATAGTAGTAGAACGAGTACAGAAATGCCTAAATCCAACCCTGGTAGTCAAGATGGATATGCAAAACCCTCAGGAAGAATATAAAGGAAAGAAACTAATGCTATCTGAGGAACCATCTAGCAGTATTGGGCCGAAGGATGTGATGAAGAGGACTACAACTGCTGAATGCTGGACTCTTAGATTTGATGGATCTAAATCCAAGCACGGAGCTGGAGCAGGGTTTGAACTGATCAGTCCAAAAGGTAAAAACTTCTTTGCAGCCCATAGACTTCAATTTCACTATACTAATAAAAAAGGTTAAGATTCTGCAAGTTTTTGGTGATTCTGAGTTGGTAGTTAAGCAAGTAAGGAAACAATATTCATGCCATGATAGGAGAATGACTAATTATAGGCATAGAGTATGGGACCTCATTGAGGGATTTGATGCCTTCAATATTCAATTGATACCACAGCATAAGAATCAAACTGTAGATTCTCTGGCCCAGGTAGCAAGCACTCTGCAGCCTTTATCTTTGTCAGGTTTGAAGAAGTTTACTATAGAATTGATCCATGTGCCATCAATTCCAGACAATGTTACTAACTTTTATGTATTTGAAGATGACAAGCATATCTTGGACTTCATCACAAACATGGATGTTTTCGCTTCTCAAATCATTGATCAAACAGAACTCCAAGAAGCAGAACTGGATTTGGAAGGAGTGATGAATCTGAAGTCTAATACTATTCCAAGGGGGATGCTGCAGTTAGAGCAAATTTTTGATATGGACAAGATCAGAGATCAAGAGTAAGAGTCTAAGAAAAAGTCTATCAATGGACAATGTGATGCTTACAATTTGGGAACTGAGGATAATGCTAAGAACATTTTTATTGGCAAGGTATGCACTCCAGAGGAGAGACAAGGAATAATTGAAGCATTGCATAGCTTTCCAGATATAGTAGCCTAGAGTTATGAGGACCTGAAAACCTATGATACATCAATCATAACTCATACCATACCTCTGAAGCCAGGTGCCAAGCCTTTTAGGCAGAGACAAAGACCAATCAACGCATTACTAGAACCACTTATACAGAAAGAAGTTCAGAAATTACTATCAGCCAGAATTATATTTCATGTTAGGCACTCAACATGGGTGGCGAATTTGGTTCCAGTAAGAAAAAAGAATGGGGAAATCAGACTTTGCATTGATTTCAGGAATTTAAACAGATCGTCAGAAAATGACAACTATCAAGTCCCTTCATTAGATGAAGTACTTCAAGTGGTTAATGGATCTCAGATGATGTCCTTTCTGGATGGTTATTCAGGGTACAACCAAGTAATGGTTCAGTATGAGGACAGACACAAGACCACTTTCACAACTAAATGGGGTACCTTTGCTTACAGGAGGATGCCTTTTGGACTCATTAATGCAAGGGCTACATTTCAAAGGACCATGGATACTTCCTTCAAAGATATCATAAGAAAATGCATCATTATTTATATGGATGACCTAGCTATCTTTTCCAAAAATAGAGGGGACCACATCTTTGACTTACGCAAGGTGTTTCAAAGGTGCAGAGAATTTGGCATATCCCTGAATCCTAAAAAGTGTATTTTCAGAGTGACAGAAGGGAAATTGCTGGGACATGTCATATCTAAAAAGGGAATTGCTATTGATCTAGAAAGAGTGGAGGCCATACTGAAGATGAAGTCTTTCTTTGGCAAGATCAACTTCATTAGAAAATTTATTACTAGATTTGCTGAAATCGTGAAGCCATTGAATGCAATGTTGAAACAGGATGCTAAAATTGAATGGACTGCAGAAGCAAAGGAGGCATTTGCAGAAATCAAAAGAGCCATTGTTGATGCTCCAGTATTGGTAAGTCGCTATTACAATAAGCCCTTTTACATCTATTTGTTTGCTTCAGATCATTCATGAGCATGAATGTTGACTCAGAAGTCTAGTGAGGGAAATGAGCACCCTACTGCTTTTATGAGTGCACCATTAAAAGATTCTAAGTTGAAATATCCAAGTGTAGAAAAGTAGGTGTATGCTCTGGTTAGAGCAGTGAAGAAATTCAGACATTATATCCTTAGAAATAAGGTTTATGCAATTGTCCCAGATCCTCCAGTTAAGTTATTGTTGATGCAGAATGAGTTGGGTGAGCATAGAGCTAGGTGGGTGACAATGCTACAAGAATATGATATTGAGATCCAACCCATGAGGTTGGTAAGAGGGCAGGGACTTATTCAGACTATGGCTGAAATGGGGCCTAAATTGACTGCTTAGAATTATAACCTTGAGGAGGTTTCCCCAGGTGGTTGGTACGATGACATAGTTTACTACTTGTTAAACCAACGATCTCCAGTCCATCTTAACGTTGTTCAGAGGAGAGCTCTATGACTATAGAGTGATGGTTTCATGCTAAAAGGAGCTGTTATGTACAAGAAAAATCATGAAGGCATTTATTTAAGGTGTCTCGGGAAACAGGAAGCTGAGAGGGTGATGAACAAATTTCATGAAAAGTATGGCACCGGCCATGGTTCTACTATTGCCATAGCAAATCAGATTTTAAGGGCAGGGTATTATTGGCCCACGTTGTTTAAAGACGTCCACCATCATGTCAGGACCTATCACACTTGCCAGATCACAACAATGAGGGAAAGGTTTGCAGCACTTCCACTTCAATCGGTCACTGAGGTAAGGCCTTTCCCTCAGTGGGGTATGGATTTCATAGGCCCTATCAACCCACCATCTTATGTGGGACATAGGTACATTCTAACTATTACTGATTATTTCACAAGATGGACTGAGGCTTTTGCTTGTAGGTAATGTACATCTGAGGTAGTGATTAATTTTCTAGAATCTGCTATTATTAATCGATTTGGATTCCCTATTGTTGTTGTCTGTGATAATGGTCCTTCTTTCGCATCTTTAAAAATTTCAAATTGGGATTTTGATTATGGCATTATTGTAAAGTTTGCATCCAATTACTATCCCCAGGGTAATGGCTTAGCAGAATCCTCCAACAAGAATTTATTGACTGTTATTCGTAAGCTGATGGAGAGGAATCCAAAAGACTGGCATACTCAGCTTCGGTTTTCCCTCTAGGCAGATCATACAAGGCTTAAGTCATCCATCGGAACATCTCCCTATCACTTAGTATATGGTCTAGAGCTAGTATTCCCTATTCAACTCAAGATTCCAACCTTGCAATTTATTAATGAGTTTTATGATGAGGGGGATAGAAGGGAGGCTAGGTTGATAGAATTACTGCACCTTGAAGAGAAACGAGACAATGCCCTTGAGAACTTTGCCAGATATCAGGGGGTAGTTAAGAGGTGGTTTGACAGAAGGGCTAAAGTCAAAGCCTTTAAGATTTTTGACCTTGTGTTATACTAGGATAAACCTCATGATCGAAAAGGGGACTACGGGAAGTTTGATAAATTGTGGCTCAAACCATATCAGATTGCTGAAATACTTGGAGATAATGCCTTTCGTTTGAAGACTCTCACAGGAGAAGATATTCCGCTGCCTATCAATGGCCAATATTTGAAACATTATTTCCAATCCTGAGCTATTTTTAGCTCTCTGCTTTGTATATAGTTAGTTTAGGTTGCTTTCTATTGTTTTGTTTTGGTTAGAGTAGGCTTCCTTTCGGTTTTTTTCTATTTTTCTTTGGTTAGAGTAGGTTTGCTTTGGATTTTTTTTTGGGTGTGTTGCTCTTACTCTGGTTTCCTTCTCTTTTTGGGATCCCTTGTTGCATTTGTATGACAGTGGTGACAAAGTAGGTGTGGTGCTCTTAGTATTTCCCTTACAAACTTTAATCATCTTTCCAGAACATTATGGTATGAATTCTCTACCCAAAGTCACATCTCCTTGTGTCTAAAGCAAAGGGTCTTCTAGTCAAATTGAACAGGAATACATTGGGTCCCACATTTTTGAATATTAAAGATACCTAAAATTGTAGAAGGTCCTTATGAAGTTTGGACAAGTGAAAAATCAATTTTCTGCTCTAGTGCCACTGTGGCTCTCATCCCTGAAGTGTGAACTTCATTGTTCAAAGGTTGAAGTGAAAGTAGTGAAAAGACAAGTAAAAAAAAAAGAAAGAGAAATAATATTGAAAATTAAAAGTCAAAATTCAACTCATCAGGGGGATCTGGATATCTCTATCGGGGCTATAGATGCCTGGCTGGCAGTAGAGCTATGTTCAGGAGAATCATAACGATAACCTCGTCAGGGCTATGGACGCCTGACTGGCAACAAGGCTCTATCCAAGTTACTTTTAGAGTATGAATCTTTATGTAACTTGTTAAGACCAAGTTTGGATCCTATTACAGCTAAGGGGAGGTAATGAATGCATGTGCACACATTTCGACCCTAGTGTAAGAAAGATCTTGATGACTGGTGGGTTCTTTGGTTTAACTGTAGGTAGTGGCTGAATGGATGAGTTGAAACCTTGAGTTCGGGGTTCTTGATTCCAGTTTGTCATCAAAATGCCCTGGAGCATTTCCCCAGCAGAGTCGCCATTTGTTGTGCAATTTTGCACACACGCCCCACTCGAAGTAGGGACCCTCTTTTTATTTTTATTTTTGATGGCTCTTTGACCTTTGGTTTTTATTGGATTTGTCCTTTCGAGGTCTTGGGATGTTGGTTTTGCTGGTCTTGGTCTTGCCCTGAGGGTTGGATTGATCAAACTTGGTTTTTAAGGGAAGTCCGGGTTTTGCCCTAGATCCGAGATTTTTTGGTTTACCCAGATTTTCTCGGGTCCTGGTTCATCGCCTATCAATGTTGGATTTTCTGAAGTCGGGGTTTTTGCTTGGATCTAGGATTTTTGGGCTCGGGCGGATTTTCTTGAACTTCATCAGAGTCCCAAAGGATGTGTTATCTGTGGAATTCGTGCTCACATGGATTATCCGTTTGGCTTGGTTTTTTTCAAAATTCTATTTTGGGCTCGGGTTTCTGAATTTCCTTTATATGTCTTATCGCTCATTAATGCTCGAAGTACGTCTTCTCTAGCATGAGTGCGGGTGGATTTAAGGTCTTTTGGTGCTCTTTGATTTCATTATTCATTTACTATTTTCTCTGGCGCCTGAGTTTGTTCTTCTTGAAGCTTTGGTTGTTGGATTCGATCTGCTTGCGTGTGGATTGCTTGAGTGCTTGTGGTGAGTATTTTCATTGCTAGGGGACCCTGTTTTGCAGTGACTTCTTCAGGCTCAAACTTCATTTGGAGTTGATCCATGGTAAGCTGTTATTGACTTCACCTTTTTGTTTATGCTTTGATTAAATCTGTCAAGTTATTGAATGGTGTTTATTTGGGTCAGCCCTTGCTTGTTTCATGATTATATATTTAGCAAATTAAGGTTTGACCTATCTCTTCATAGGTTTTGTCACCCACACTATCCATCCCTTCGCTTACCGATTGAATGTCAGGTATATTCCTGTGACTAGGTATTTCTGTTAGGGCCTTGCCTTCTTGGTGCATAGTCTGTTATATTGCAAAGTTAGGGTTTTGGTAGGTTTTTCTTGAATTTGTTAAGACTGGTGGAGTTGTTGCAACTTTCATGTCTTGTGTCTAGCTCAACCTTTTTCGTGGCATTTGAGACCCTGGTGTGCTCTAGTTTAATTGTCTTGAGGGAGAGTGCCTGAATTTTGAAGCCTGCCCTAGCTCTCATGATGGATGTTTAGCTGATTAACTTAAGGGCATCATTGTTTCATCATGGGGATCAATTACTTGAGAGTTTTTTAGGAATTTAAATTCATGTGCAATAGAAATCCAACTTATTGGGATTGATTTTATGTCCATTGGAATCCGAATAGGGAGGTTTATATTATCATTCGATTAATGGTTTGCGCGTTAAACGATCGTCAGGTTTCTGACGTATCCGTGAAATTTTTGCACACTTAGATTTTCCCTATTTCTGCCATTTCCTCAGAGTATGATGAGTTCCAGAATTTTGAGCCACCCGCAGAAATCCGGCCTGTCTAGATTTTTCTGGTTTTCTGCTTGGTTCCACTTCTTTTTGATTTTCAAAATTGGGGTAATGAATTAAATGTTAAATGATGATTTCTTGTTGCTAAATGAATGAATCTTATAATAATCACACATCTCTTTTGTCCATATTAATGATTTGTTTGATGAATGATGCCTTGGCAACAGGAGTCCGTCTGGGTCAGATTTCTCTGAATTCCGCCCGGATTGGATTTTCCCAGATTACTTCATTTTCCTAGATTTTTGAGATTGATGATTAATCTTAATTATTTCATGTGATTTCAAGGCTAACCTTTGATTGAAATGTCGATGATAATGGGATTTTCATGAGGTCCTTTTTGTAAATGCAAGCTGAATCAAGCAAAGCAGCAACAAGAAAGGCCAAGGGTGATACAGAGGGGTCTTCTGTTACAGACACAGAAAGGTTGAGGCTAGATGTAAAAAGTCAGTTGCCTAATAGGAAGATAGCTTCAGTTTGGTCTGAGGTCTCTGATACCAATGTAGGAGCGTGGAGATATGAAGAGTTCAAGGACAGGACAGCTCAGAAAGATCAATCGGCCCTAACCAAGGGAATGGTGAAGTCCGGACTGACCCATGTAGCAGGATTCCCTCCTATGATTCAGTGCTATGAATTGATATTGGAGTGTGCCTGAAAATATGACTTTGATACGCAGAGGGTCATTAGCACTGAGGGAAGAGTATTGGCAAACTTCAATCTAGTTTCTATTGCCCAAGCATTTGATATGCTGAACTTACTATGTGTATGTGCCTTGGACATGGACTTGGCTAGAACTTACTATGAGGATGAGCCTACTAAAGCGCAGCGGATGATTAATTCCTGGCTTGAAAATCCAAAGTCTCATTTCTCCAAGCTACCTAAGCAGTTACACAGGATCAAGTTCAAACAAGATATATATGATGCAATCACACTGCTGAGTAGGGTGGCCAGCTTGAAGAGTGTTGGGGCATTGGAAAATTGGATGTTGTATGTTATTAACAGGATTGAGCAAGGTATTTATTACCACTAGGCATGGCTTATTAGTGCAATGATTGATAGGTAGTTGAGAGATGTGTTGGAAACAAAGAAGTTTACCATCTCATCTTATGTGATATATGTGCTAGCCAGATTTCACCCATACAGGGGATTGAATCTAAAAGGAACATTTGAATAGGATATCATCTATGAGGTATACCCCGAATTGCACTTAGGGAATCATAATTATAGAAGAGAAAACGTTGCATTTACTATGCATATTACTAGGCTACTTCAAAATGCAGAACATGTGATAATTTCTAATGGAGCCAAAGACCTAATCAAAAAATATGGAGCATGGTTTATACAATTTCCCACCTTCTCTTACATCAGAGTTGATGGATGTCTGACTACTCCATATAGATTACCAAGGTATCCTACCGACCATGTCATACTTTTGGAAGTGACTAGGCAGATATGTGACTTCGATGCTGTTTTCAAAAGAGAGAAGCACAAGACAGGGTTTAGTGGGGACTTCCCTTTGAAAATTGGTATAGTTGAGGTTTTCCCTTCAATCCAATTGGCTCATGCATTTGGGGAGGAATTGAGTACTTATGGTTTCTCTTTCCATTCTAAGAGGACAATCTTTGATATTACTGGTGAAGCACAGAAGAAGGCTACCAAAGAATATCACCACAAATACAACCTAGAGGATTATTGGGTGAACATCAAACATGACTTTGAGGTGAGAAAGAAAAGATATTCTAGGCTTCCAGTTGATGTGATTAGAATGTACAATGTCAAGTTGATTCCTGACTAGTTAGAGGATGATGGGAATTTAGTTTAGGATCATGCATATGAGTCAGTCAAGGACAGGTCTATTGGAGAGATAAACTGGTCTGAAAATGAGGTAACTGAGCTAGAAGAATTAATGGCTCTTGTTATGAAATTTACCAAGTCTTGGTTGAAGCATAAAGTATGGGAATTGGAAAGCGAGAAGGTACCTTGTACCTTTAATTTGATGGGAGATCTGAATCCTCTTTCCACCTTAGAGGAATCTGGTGAAGATGATTCCAAAGGAAAAACTAAGGTAAGCTCACCTTTTAGGATTAAAATCAAAGGCCCTAAGGAGAGTGAGCCTGGGTAGAAAAGGAAACCCAAGGTAAAGAAGAGGAGTCGAACGTTGAAAATAGGCAAGCCTGTAGAAGAGGAGGAACTTGAGAAAATCGAGCAAGAAGATGCTCCTCCAGAGCCAAAAAGGGCAAGCACAACCAGGGCTTCTAAGAATAAAGATGAAGGAATGTCCAAGGGTAAGATAGACCCTCCTGTGGTTGATGTGGAGAGCTCAGGAGAGAAAACCAGGGTTTATTCTAGGAAGTCAAGGACTCCATCTCCCAAGGATACCATACAAAAGATAGATCCTTTTCCAATGGCATCCCCTATGGAACAACATAAGGCTACCTCTCCCCCATCGAGTATACCTGAGCAAATAATTCATGAAGAGCATGAGACCAGTGGGGAAGCAAAATCATTCAAGGAAGGGGAAATTTATAGTGCAGCCATTGAGCTTGAAGTAGGAGATGTGGAAATGCACCCTTCTCCGTTGGTTCAGTATGAGGATTCTCCTGTGAGCAGTAAAGATAATAAATCCCCTGAGAAGGGGATGTCCTTGTTAAGACTTCATCACCCCTGCAAGAAAAGGAACTAGAACTAGAAAGCAAAGGTGATCAACCTCCTGAAAAGGAAAAGGATGAGACAGTGGAACAACATGAAGAGGTCTAGAAAGATGAAGTCTGGGTGGATCCTATTGTTTCAGATTGGTTAGATAAAGAAATTAGGAGGAAGCAGGTCATTGTTGAGGACACACCTCCCAACTGGGATGAAATTTTGGCCAAGATTGGAAAGGGAAAGAAGAAGAAGGCAGCCAAGGTGGTTTCAAAGATCGAAAGGGATGAGGATAGTAATAGGGTCATTCATATTGATACTCCTGCTGCTAATAAGGGTAGAGACGAGGTCACCGGGAAAGATTACAATGTACAGACCATCAATCTTGGGCCTGCCTCCATGGAGCAAGATATTGAAGTATATGAGGGGTCTAGTGTGGTGATAATTGGAAGATTAAGGAACGAAACACAGCCCAAGCATGAGCTAAAGAAGGATAATGAAAGCCTAAGGAAATTTTTAGAAGATTTAATGAAGCCTTTGTAATCTTTTCACCAATCTTCTTCTGTTGATGTTGGTTTCTTGCCAAAGGAGACCATCTCTAAAATAGAAAGGATGAAAGCCTCTACCAAGGCTTCAATAGATTGGTTGAAGGAGGTACAAACCAAGGGAAATGATACAATAAAGGAAATCCTTTCAACTGGAAAGGATGCAATAAGAGCTAAGGATTTATTAGAGCATGTTTTATCTCAGGACAAGGAGGATATTGACCTTTTGTTGTAGAAAGCTAAAGTGATCATGGAGTATGGTAAGGATTAGTTGGTTGTAGAGGGAATCCTTTCTTCATCTAGAGTTAATGAGCCTTGGGAATGGTTTGAGGCCTTGCAAATTCGACAGAAAGCCATCAAGAAGATTTGCAAACAAAAGAAGCAGTTCGATGGTAATCTTACTAGTGTTTATGATGGATGTATAGCATTCTTTGAAATAATGACTGGCAGGAGGAAGATTGCCCCTAAGTACTTGAGCTTAGAACAATTGAGGGAATCGTGGCATGATGTCTATGCCCCTGATTCTGAAAATGTTGTAACAGGGCACCAATTAGATGATGCGGCAACTTACTTAGCTATGATGGACAAGTACCAAGCACATAGGGGTGAGTGGGATAAAATTGTTAAGCAGACAAAGGAAGAAATTGGCTCCATTGAATTTTGGCTCAAAATCCTACCCTTGCCACCTGTTGCGGAGTTGGATAGGTTGTTTTTGAAGGTTCATGAATCATTGGATCAAAACAAGGATAAGGGAAATTGTAGTTAATGCCAACTTTGAGATTTGTGCTTCCCTATTATTATAGGGCGTGTGTTGATCTGAGCTACATTGAGGAAAGTGTTTGGGCCGATCTTGATGATGTATCAGCATTTAATGTGTGCCTTATTTTGAAATTCCTAGGTCCAACTTGTTTTGAGTAATTTATTTTTTAAATGTTTGGCTGGGCTAACATGTTTGAGGATTCTCTATAAAAGGCATTCTTGCCTCATTTGTAAGGGGTTAGTTAGAGAGATAATAGAGACAAGCTAGATTAAGAAGGAGCTAGAGCATTCTGTAGTAGAGATAGTAGTTAGTTCTCTTGAGCAAGTGCTATAATAGAACAGTGGAATTGTTGCTATATTTTGGTGATCTGATACAATTGAAGGCATTGTGATTTCTCTGGTGAATTATTTTGTGTTAGTTTATCTTGCATGGTTCTTTTTGTTCCATCATTTGAAATTGCTTGAAGAAATTGGATTAGTGTTAGATTTAGAATTGGATTAGTTTGGTGAATAATGTTCATGATCTCATACTTGGAATGTTTGTAGCAATCTCTGGTCTATACTCCCAGCAACTATCTGATTGTAGTAGACTGGTGAAGTCAACCTAGACCATACATCTATTTGTCCTTAGTTTGATTGTGGATGAATATCTATGATTTGAAAATCTATATGCCTTAGGAGATTGCACCATTCTTGTGATATTTCATTGTGGGTTAAGCAAGAATTGGTTATTCAAGATTTGTCCATTCCAGATATCTGTCATTTGCATTGTTCATCCTAGAAATAGTTTAGATTTCATTATATCCCTTGCACCCTCATCTTTTTCCATTTCTTTATTATTCGGTTAGATTTAGGATCTAAGATCATCATATTGCAGGATTTGATAAATTAGAAAGATACAATTTGCTTGTAGTAAGGTCTGATTGTGATTACTAGCATTTTCACATATTATCTAAGTTGTTTATGCATTGTCATGACCCAACACCTGAGAGGCCTTGTGGTGATTTTCAGCAATTTTTTGTTGAAGGTTATCTTTCAAGAGAGATATAACATTGCATTATGTCTGAGTTTTTGCTGTGCAGAAAACACCATTAGCACTACCCTAATCACGTCCTTCATTATAAGATGTGGCCGGTCAATCCACAAAAAGTTGTCATGGATTCTGCTTAATGAAAGCTAAAATTAGTGAAATTGTTCTAGATGTCCAACCTTTTATCAACCACATTCAAATACTAAAGTTTTATCCTGAAGTCATCACTAGTAAGCTCATCATTCTAGATGTCAATTAGCTTTGTAAAATTTTTATTCTTCAAATTTTACCTGAATCATCATCCTAGTATCCTCGGTTGGCATTACACCATGTGGAATTGACGAAAATGCACCCACGAGATCATATTTGAAAACTTTTGAAGAGTAATTTCTATAAGAAGGCCTCAAACTCTAATATTTTCACAACTATGGGAGTTTCCTTTTTACATTTCTAAATTCAAACAACTTAGCCAAAATAGAAAGCACAACAACTTAGAAGATATAAATACCTTGTTCTACACACAAAGCCATAATTAGGGTTTCCATAGCTCGAACTTCAATTTTCTTCAGGAATGCACGAAAAGTTCTTCAAATTATCCAAATGCTTGAATGAACAAAATTCCTTGATCATTTTATTTATAAATTAATAATTTTCCCTAATTCACATTTATTGTGGCAGACTCCAAAAGTTGCTAAAAACTCTTTTCTTTTACACAGACAAACATTAATTTGTTCTAAAAGGGATCATCACTTCATATTTTCTACCGGTTCCTTTTCTAAAACCTTTAAATACTCAATCTTCACCTTTCTTCCTTGTGCCAACCTTTGATATTCCATTTATCTGAGGGGTTCATAATTTTTTTTGATAAAGCTCCCCCTACGACCTTGCTAGGTTTAGTTACCGAATAAATTATCTATATCGGATGAGGGTACAAATTCATTTGTTGTCTCTGGTTCTTCTTTCTTCATCCAAATCTTGCTCATATCTTTATTAATCTCATCTTATTCAATCTTCTTCATAGATTTATTCTTTTCTATAGGATTGGTTTCCTTACTCTTCTTGCTTTTGTAGACTCTTCAAACATGTCCTGGTTTGTTGCAGTTATACCATACAACATTCCTTTGATTATATTGATTTCTATTAATTCTTGTTCTATACTGGTTAGCTTTATGTCCATACTTGTTTCCAGTGTAGCAATAGTCATTGAAGGACTGACTCATTCCTCTTACATTAAATTGATTCATCAGATATGGTCCAACATTCACTTGCTCTATGTCTAGTTCTTTTTTATGAAAAACATTGACCAACAAAAGGACTAGGAAACTGATTCATTCTACTTCTACATTCTATTGCCCTATGACCGGATATATTGCATGAAAAATAGGTTTCATTAAAAGAAGGGTACCTTTGTGCATTAAACTGTCTCACTAGAGGTCTCCTAGTAGAGTTCTTTGAATTTTCTTTTTGCTTTCCTTTTTGGTTCTTTTGATTGTTCACAGTCTTAGAGCTTTCACCAGCATTATTTCCTAGTCCACCTTTATGTTTACTTGGTTTTTGTCCTATAATTAATTCATCAAGTCTTTCTGAGCTAAATTTGAAATTGTTTTCACAAAGATTAGCCTTCTCTAGATCCACTTTTAGATTCACAATTTCTTGTTCAAGCTTTGTGCAATCTTCAGACACTCTTCAATTTTTTTCTTTTGTTCCACTTGTACTTTGAAACCAGACATATTTTATTTATCCTTTTTCAATTGATTAGTTATTTCCTTATTCCTTTCTTTGAATTTTTTTAATTGCTTCTTAACTTTTCAGACACATTCATTTGGTCCTTCAAGATTCTCTTTCAGATCTCTATTTTGTCTTTCAATTTTATCAAGATCCTCAAGAGTAGTCATGAGCTCTCCTTTTTCATCCATTTCTTCCATCTTTGGGATCTCCCTCAAGCTGTTAGGCTTAACCATAGGAACCAAGCTATGATACCAATTGTTAAAGATCCAAGATACTAAGAGGTGGGGTGAATCAGTATCTTCTTAAATTATTTGATCAAATACCATCCAATTATTCCAATGCAAACTATAGCAGAAATAAAGAAAAGCATTAAAAAAAAGATAAGATAGAGAAAACAAGAACACTAGGATTTTTATGTGGAAAACCCAAATGGGAAAAAACATGGTGAGTGTTAGCTCACAATATTATATAACCGATTATAGAATATTACAAAATGGGTGGCTTACTGCCAGGACTCACTATCTAGAAACAAAGGCTCACTGCCTATAGAATTACAATGATTGAATGGATTTTAGCTAGAAAATGAACTGACATAGTACACATAATGAGTGCAGATTTAGTTCCAAATAAAGCTCAATAAACAGACTTGACACACTTCATCAATTTTTCACTACTTCACATCTTCACATAAATCACACACACCTTCAAAAACTGTCTGTTATATATACCCAATCTCTTTGCAAGAATCAATTAGGTCAACCTAATTAGATGTGCTTCCTATTTACCAAAAATACCATCTATTGGCTACAAGCTTTGGAAAATATATCCTACACGGGCATGTGCAAGATCATCATGGAAAAAATAGGCCCTTAAGTGGCGAAAAACTCAAAAAAATTAGAGTTAGGCAACTTGACGTAAAAATTTGAATAAATTATCTATTTTATTTCAAAAATATGTAAGAATAGAATCTATAGAAAATTTAAGGTAGTTTCTAAACTACTAGGTTTATTTAAAAAAAATAAAATTCTATTTCGTGAAAGTTTGAAATTTCAATGCAGTAGTGCTTAAATTTTAGGGAAAAATAAGAAGTAGGTGTCTGCGACCACCCTAACCATAATAAAATGATAATATTTTTTAATAATATTTTAGATATAAGTAGAGGACTCATGTTCGGATGTGATGCATATTTTTGTAATTTTTTTCCAAGTAAATAATCAATTATGATTTTTTATTACAACTTTTAAAAAATATAAAAAATCTTATGTCTGATCACCTTAACTTGGTCAAAAATTCACAAAATTGATTTTTTCTTTTTTTTAATCCTATAGTATGTGAAGCATAGAATGTGACACATGTGTTGGATTTAAAAAATGTGATACCATTTGAAAGCTACAGATGTTTTTCAATCAGCCTACCAATTAGGACTTTAGTCGTAATTCAAATAGAAAATGAATAATAATTATTTATTAAATTCAAAGTAAAGCATAATTTATATTGGTGGAAAGTGGAGAATCTCCTCTAAAAACCCTTTTTGTTTCATCAATTTTGGGTAAAAAAAAAAGCCGCCAGCCACATACCCATCATATTGCCACTTTTTGGTCCATCATGATACTGCACACACCCACACACTTCAACAAGTTGACATAGACCTAAAAAGGGTCGTAGATATATTGAAATAACAAAACTATTTTCACCTTTACATAATTTACCAAAGAAGTTAGCTAGGAATAGACTTTAAACCGAAAAACCAAAAACATTTTGTATGAGCACCGAATATGTGAAATCTAGAATGTTTTTGTTATCAACATCTACAAACCAGTTCCCAAAATCACAAGCAATAGTGATAATCAGAAAAAAAAAAAAAAAGTGGATCAAAATACCAGAGGATTACTGGTTCAGATACCCGACTAGAATATCAGAGTAGTTTTAGTCTTGATCTTACAGTTGCAAGTCATATATCATGACATCAATGACAAATAAAAAGTAACAAAATAAGATGTTCTTCATTTTTCCAACAATCTCCCCCTTTGTCATTGATGGAAACATGTGCCAAAACCAAGAAGAATGTTTACACTACTTCTCCCCCTAACACTAAAAATTCACCACTTCACTCCCCCTTTGATATCAAGGACAAACAGTGTGCCAATAATATATGAAAAACATTAAAGAAAAAAAAAAAAAACATATATCATATGGAAGATGATGATCCTTGAAGCTCCTTTAGAATTCCTTCCCAGACTGTTTTTCATTTTTCCCAACCTTCCTTTGCTGCATTTAACATCATGTTCTAAGATTCCAGCTTTATCAGAACTTCTTCAGCACCTTTTGGAATATCAAGAATTGGGTTTATCTTTTCAAGCCTTTCAATGCATGCCAAAGCTTCTCCAACCAGAGTGTATTCCATTCTTACAATATCACTTAATAAGCTGAATTTTCTAATAATTTTATCTTTTTGTTTCTGCAAGGAAAATAAATTTTCTCTAAGTGCAATGATGGCCTTCAGGATTGATCTATCTTTATCTTTAGCTACACTATAAGTACCAGAAATAGGAGACAATTGGGACTCAATGGATTCCATGACAACCTTGATATTATGAGTGACATCCAACCACTTCAGGCAATAGGAGAGAAAAACATCTTCCTCAGACTCGCTGACCTTCACTGCATTCAGATTCTTTTCAACACATGAGTGTGCAAGAGCACATTTGTTATGTAAAGGAAACACCCTTTTCTCCACCAAATTTTCTTCTATCTCTTGTCTTGTCTTTTCATTAAGTCCAAAGGAATACTCCTTGAAAGAGTCTAACAATAATATCATAGTTTCAATGGGGGTGAGGGATGCATCAATGGATGTATCGAGAATAGCTTCATGTAATTATTTCAGAGCATCTTCTATCAATTTCATTCCCTTTTTATGTGTTTCTAGAATTTCCTTTCTGTTGGATGCTTGCATAGTATCACCCAACACAACTTTATGTACAGGAGACATCTTTTCCACATCAACATATCCTTCAATCATAGGGAGTTTCAAAAGTTCCTGGGGAATAATCAGTTGAAATCTAATTTTCTTAGATAGCAAACCTTTCAGTACATCACTACCAGAAGATGAATCACTAGGATGCTTCAATGATTTTACAATCTTTTTTCTTCATTTTTCCTAGAGGATTCCACAACTATCTTTTCTTTCTCTCCCTTTTCTTTTTCTTTATCTTCCTCTACTACCTCTTCTTCTTCTTCCCCTTTCTTTTCATCCTTTTCACCTTCATCTTCATCTTTATCTTTATCATTATCGTTATCTTTTTCATTGTTGTCTTCTTCCTTAGGATTGTCTTGACCTTCTTCTTTATTACCTTGTCCATCCTCTTCAACATTGCCATTATTTTTGTCATCATTACCTTTCTCTTCTTCACCTTTTTCTCCTTTAGTATGTTCTGAAGGAGCATCATTATGCATCTCAGGCTCATCTTCTCTTTCATTCTATTCATTAACTTCATCACCAATATGAATTTGAACATTAAAATCATCAAGAATGTCTTCATTAATTGTATCTAGAGGAACATTATCCTTAGCATTCTTAGCAGCAACATCATCATTAGTTTTGAGCATATCGTAATTTTCTGTAGTTTCCCGCATTACCTTTGTTGTTTCCTTTCTTACTTTCTTTGTCAATTTCTTATTTCTTTTCATCAACATATTCACTGTACTCTTCATCTAAAATTTTTTAGAACAAATATTCTTTAGGGATTCCAAATCATCAAGGGTCAAGCAGGACCCAATATTATTATATGTTTCCTTTCTCATCTTTTCTTCAAACACAATGGCCAAAAATATCATTTTCATTAGATCATCGCACATACTTTTAGGAACATCTTTCTATATGCTATCCCATTTGACCTCTAAGAAAACAATGTATTGAATAACAACTAATAGCAATAATTTCTTATCTTCTTCTCCAACTTTATCATAGAATTCAGTTGTGGGTTGGAGCATGTTCTCAAAATTCAACAAAGCATTGAGAGTTGGATCAAGTTTATATCGAGGGCCATAACTTACTAGAGTATCTTGTTCATCTTTCTGGTCTGCAAAGGTCTCACTAGCTACCTTAGCCTTCTTTGATTCACACTTGGTGTGCACATGTATACTAAACTCATGCTCTTCTTCATCTTAAAATGATGACACAATGTGTACTCTTTTAGAGCCAACACATTTGTAGATGCACCTTTAATGAAGGGTAAACCTCCTCTTCTCCTTACAAGCTTTGCTTCAGTATCTTCTTCTCCATCCTTGTCATCTATAACACTCATATTCTTCTCTCTTGTTTCCTTCTCTTTCTTCCCTCTCTTAATAGGGGTGATCGGAGGAGTTTCTTTCCTCTTCCTGGATCTAGTAGTCAATCAAGAGGAAACATGACCTTTACCCTTATCAACAATACTAGTTTCATTCTTTGCTACAAGGATTGTGGAGGATTTTGAAGGGGTATTCCTTCCGGATCTCCTAAGGCCAGATGATTCTATTTTCAGTTGTTCTCCCCTAGCCTACCAAGGGAAATCTCCTCATCTTTAAATTCATCCTTTTTAATTTTTTTCTCCACTTTCTTTCTAATCTTAGGCTTTTGTTGTTCCATATGAATTTCCATAGATTTTTCAACATATGTCCCAATTCTAGGTTCATTGGGATCTTTTGGATTCTTTAGCAGTATTTGCACATAGCCTTCAGCTTCTTCTTCTATTGTCTCATATCCTAGAGGCTGAATCTAGATAGTTCAAGGTTTTATAGCCTCAATCATGCATTCATCAATGGAGACATGAAATATGATATCATTCTTATACTTCACAGTTTTTCTCAAAATTCTATCCCTTTCATTCATATTTCTTTTGAATACAACAAATAATGCTATTAGGGAATCCTCTTGAGCATTCAAATTTCCAAGATTATGCATGTGATCAAAAATTTGATGTCCCACTAGTCTAGATGGGTTCCAAAATAATTCAATTTTTCCCAGAAGCCTCTTCATGAAGTAAAACAATAAACATATGATCAAGTAACCAAACTTAAATTCATACTTATTTTCCTTTTTTTTCTAAAATTTTCTCTAACAATTACAATTGAATAAGCTCACAGATATCATAATCTGCACCTTTCACTACCATATCAAAGCCAATATAGATTGTTGTGGCCAAAACATAATTATCTTTTTTTGTAAAATATATCTTGTGACCTATCATGAGAGATGCATACTTCACTACTGGATTAGTATTTTTTTTTTTCTAGAGCTCTTTTATCTTTTACCACCTCATTGTTTACAAATTTTAGAATGGGCACTGTAGCTTTGTCGCATAAATCAGTAATGGCCCTAATTGCCTCCTTCATTATAAGATGCGGTCAGTCAGTCCATAGAAATTTTTCATGGATTTTTCTCATAAATAACTTCACAAATTTTCCATCAAAGCTAAATTTAGGGAAATTGTTCTAGATGTCCAACCTTTTATCAACCACATTTGAATACTCAGGTTTTATCCTAAAGTCATCACCAATAAGCTCATTTCGCCAAACATCAATTAGCTTTGTATGATTGTATTCTTCAAAATTTACTTGAATCATCATCCTAGTATCCTTAGTTAGCATTACACCATGTGGAATTGATGAAAATGCACCCATGGGATCATCTTCGAAAATTTTTGAAGAGTACTTTCTATAAGAGGGCCTCGACCTCTCTAATATTTTTGCAACTACGTGAGTTGCCATTTTACAGGTTCTAAATTCAAACAACTTAGCCAAAACAAAAAGCACAACTACTTAGAAGATATAAATACCTTTTCTACACATAGAGCCATAATTAGGGTTTCCACAACTTGAACTTCAATTTTCTTCAAGAATGCTTCAAAAGTTCTTCAAATTCTCCAAATGCTCAAACGAACAAAATCCCTTGATCATTTTCTTTATAACTTAACAATTTTCCATATTTCACATTTATTGCGGTAGACTCCAAAAATATTCTTAAAACTCTTTTCTCTTACACAAACAAACCTTAATTTTCTCTGCAAGGGATCATCCCTTCATATTTTCTACTAGTTCCTTTTCTAGAGCCTCTAGAAACTCATTATTTATCTTACTTCCTTGTGCTAGCCTCTAACTCACCATTTATCCAGGGGTTTTTTACAATTTTCTGATAAAGCTCCCCCTAGGAACTTCCTAGGTTTGGTTACCGAATAAATCATCTATACTAGATGAGGGTACAAACTCATCAGTTATCTCTGGTTCTTCTTTCTTTCTCCAAATCTTACTCATCTCTTGCTTAATGCCATCTTTGTCAATCTTCTTCACAGATTCATTCTTTTCTATCGGATTGGTTCCCTTACTCTTCTTGCTTCTATAGACTCTTGAAACATGTCCTAGTTTGTTGTAGTTATAGAAGACAACATTCCTTTGATTAGATTGATTTCTATTGATTATTCTTCTACATTGGTTAGCTTTATGTCCATAATTGCTACAAGTATAGCAATAGCCATTCAAAGACTGACTCATTCCTCTTACACTAAATTGATTCATCATCATGGTCCAACATTCACTTGCTCTATGTTTCAATTATTTTGCATGCAAAACATTGACCAACAAAAGGACTAAGAAAATGATTCATTCTACTTCTACATTTTGTTGCCCTGTGACCAAATTTATTGCATGAAAAAAAAAATCCATTAAAGGGAGGGTACCTTTGTGCATTACGATGTCTCACTAAAGGTCTCCTAGCTGAGTTCTTTGAATTTTATTTATGCTTTCCTTTTTGGTTCTTTTGATTGTTCACATTCTTAGAACTTTCATCGGCATTATTTCCCAAACCACCTTTATCTTTACTTGGTTTCTATCCTGCAATTAATTCATCAAGCCTTTTTGAGCTAGATTTGAAATTGTTTTCACAGAGTTTCACCTTCTTTAGATCCACTTTCATATTCACAATTTATTTTTCAAGCTTGGTGAAATCTTCAAACTTTCTTTGTACCAACTTGTTCAAACACTCTTCAATTGTTTTCTTCTCTTCCTCTTGTACTTTCAAACTAGCAATATCTTCATTAGCCTATTTCAACTAATCAGTTATTTCCTTATGCCTTTATTTGAATTTTTTAATTTCTCCTTAAGTTTCTAGACACATTCATTTGCTTCTTCATGATTCTCTTTTAGATCGCTATTTTCTCTTTCAACTTTATCAATATCCTCAAGAGAAGTCTTGAGCTCTCCTTTGTCATCCATTTCTTCCATCTTCAGGATCTCCCTCAAGTTGTTAGGCTTAACCAGAGGAACCAAGATCTAATACCAATTGTTAAAGATCCAAGATACTAAGATGGGGGGGTGAATCAATATATTCTTAAATTTTCTAATTAGATACCATCAAACTATTCCAATGCAAAATATAGCAGAAATAAATAAAAGCATTAACAAAACATAAAATCAAACAACACAAGAACACTTTGATCCCACAAAGCTGGTTTACAATTTCTGGGAGGAACTAATTTTTGCTGAAATCACATATTTTTAGAAAATATAATGATTTAAGCCTTAAAAGGTTCCATTTAAAGAATTACAATTGAAGAGGGTTTGATCAAACTACCTTAAATCAAACCCCCTTGGATAGAACCTCGTTAGTTTTAAACCATACCTATAACAAATTCTCCTTTACACCTATCAAAATGCTGATAAAAAACCACTTTTGATTTAACTTTTGGGGGATCAAATGAATTCATTTAAAATTTAATTTTTTCAAGTATGTAGTCCTTATTATAAGCTTCCCAAAAAGTATAATTTTAAATAAATTTAATTTTATTATTATATTTATTTTTTATTTCTCATGAATGTAGGTTTTTCAATAAAAATTAAGCTCTATGTTCTACACATGTGGAAAAATAGTAGATTATAAAAAAAAAATTAAAAATATTAGTGCACCAGATATTGAAGTCCTTGATCGAACAAAGAAAAAAAAATTGAATTTCGATACATACAAAAAAAGTTACGCATTATACGGTTGAGCTTTGTCTCAATTATAATTGGTTTGAATTCGAAACTTGATTAAAGAAAAACTATTCAATATAAAACTATCTAACCAAGTGGAAACACTAGATATAAGAGTTATCAATCTAAATTTGAAAGAATTAGAATTTATCCTTAATGGAAAAAAATTTACGCATTATACGGTGAGCGTCACTTTTTAAAAATGTTGTTTTATGAAAAAAACTAGTTTTCGAGGGAAATGGAAAAAGAAGTGCAATCTAATTCAAAAAATTTTGAAAAAAATATATTTAGAATCTATAGAAAAAATGTCACAAAACTCTAGTTTGCATCATCTTCAAATTCCTCATGGTTTAGCCACTAGAGGTGCCCGAAAGTGATGATTTAGTTAAAAAAATTTATTTAAGTGTCCATGTTGGCCAAAAATTGTAAACCACTATTGTGGGATCACCGTTCACCAAGATTTTTATGTGGAAAACTAAAATCAGAAAAACCATGGTGAGTGTTAGCTCACAATATTATATAACCGGTTATAGAATATTACAAAATGGGTAGCTCACTGCCAGGACTCACTGTCTAGAAACAAAGGCTCACTGCCTAGAGAATTACAACAATTGAATGGCTTTTAGCCATAAAATGAACTTACATAGTACACCTAATGAGTGTATATTCAATTCCAAATAAAGCTCAATAAATAGACTTGACACACTTCATTATGTTCTCACTACTTCACATCTTCTCATAAATCACACACACCTTCTTCAAAAACTATCCATTATATATACCCAATCTCTTCGCAAGCATCAATTAGGTCGACCTAATTAGATGCACTTCATATTTACCAAAAATATTTTATGTTGGCTACAAGCTTTGAAAAATATATCCCACATGCTTCAATAAGTTGACATAGACCTAAAATAGGTCGTCCATATATCCGCATAACAAAAGTATTTTCACCTTTACATAATCTACCAAAGAAGTCAGCTAGGAATAAAATTCAAACCAAAAACCAAAAACATTTTGTACGAGCACTAGATATGTGAAATCTTGAAAGTTGGTGCTCCCAACAATACAAACCATTTGCCAAAATTGCAAGCAATAGTGATCATCAGAAAAAAAAAATGTAGATCAAAATACCAGTGGATTACGATTTTAGATACTAGACTAGAATACCAGAGTAGCTTTAGTCTTGATCTTGCAGTTGCAACTCATATATCATGGTGACATCAATGACAAACAAAAAGTAACAAAATGAGATGTTCTTCATTTTTCTAATAGAGAGGACAAATGAAAATAATTAAATTTGCTAGAATCAATCAATGTATCTGTGAGTAGCTCGACAACTATAGTGTAAGATGTTAGAAGAGACCAAGAAATGATTACAAATTCCCTGGCAGATGTTATGCTGGCTAATGGATGACCAAGTTGATGGGAAATGAAAATTTCTATACAAAAATAGGGAGCTACTACAGGGGTCAATCCAATGTTGCAAATAAGGTTGTGAATAGACATTCAGGACAATGAAGTTCAATGTAGAGGAAATAAATCATGAAGATGCTTTGCCACCATCAATGTGGTTCCAGAAGAAAGAACACAAAGCTTCCAAATGGAGGAATTAGGGCATTTTTCCCTCATCCCCATTCACTAGTTCTCTCTTCTATTTCCAAATTGAACCAACGATGAGCAATGGCATTCATCACTCATCGCAAGTTGATCTCCTTTTGTTTCCTCTGCTCGTGCGATGAGCGATGTTGGGAGGAAGATTTGGTGGGCTCATAAAAGGAGTAAATGGGTATAGTTTTAAAAGAGGTCCAATGGTTTTAAAAGCAAAGCCTTTCAAATAAAAGGTAAAATACAAATGGGTGATTTCATTTTAAATGGTGAATGCAAGCATACGGAGGAAATTTTTTAATTTTACTTGAGGAGTGAACTGAATATTCACTATACAAGTGAAAGTCTGACTTGCTGTTGGGAGTAAATATAAAGGAAGTGGATAAAATTTTACCTAAGGATAATATTGTTGGACAGATATTTTAAAAGGGAATAAGCTAATTTTCAATGGCTCGGTGAAAGATTTAGAGTGCCAACATTATTAAAATATGAATGCATGGTGGAAATTAGATTTAAAGGCCCTCCTTTATAATATGGAAATAATATTTTGGTGAGAAGTTAATTTTTCTACAACAAATAAAGAGGATAAATAAATCTTTTATGGGAAAATATTTTCATTGACGTTCAAAGTGAAATATTCTAAAAGGCCTTCACCATGTAGGGGAAATTTTTTAAGATGAACTAAAAGGGGGAAAGTGGAGAGCTAAAGAGTAAAAGAATTTTATAGGTGAAATATGCAGCAAGGTAACTAATTTCTCTAGGTGAAAGGTTTGTTTTCCAAGCAAGAGGTAGATTAATTTTGTTGAAATTTTTTGTTGTAAATGAGTATAGATGAAATTGAAATTTGTTTTAAAATGAAGGGAAAATGAAATGTAATTAGCCAATAGTTTGAAGCTTGTTTTCTCCTTTGAGGTAGATCAGAATTGTGCTAATCAAGAACACAAAGAATGCATATACAATCCATATCTTAAAGTTTTGAGTAGAAGTAATGAGTTTGGTCAATTATGTGGTTTCTGAACATATTTGAATAAAAATTCTAATCTCTCAAGCCTATTGTCTCTCCATTTTGATATTTTGGATGAGTTATTAATGGATTTGGATCAAGGATCTATTCATTAATTATCAGTTTTCTTACACTTTGATATATGATTTAATTCTTGCTTTGATCTAATGGATGAGTTAAATGCTTTGATTAAGTCATGTGGATTTGGTAAGTGGTCACAAGATTTTGGGTGTTAATTTGTAAATTGTAAGGAAATTTCAAAGATTATGGATGCTCAGGATTAAATTTTCTTTTTAGTTCAATTTATTATATTTTGACTCCTAACCCGTGGATATGGCACTAGTCTTGACTGATATATACACTTTTCTCACTTCTAGTATTTCAATTCTAGAACAAACTCATGAATATACATTCAATTGATCTATTTGTGTAAGTTTGGTACTATTTGATATTCTTGGTTGTAGATGTTTAAATTCTCTTAAGGAAATGCCAATTTCTTTAAGGATTTCATCTATTCAGCAATAAATGAGAATATATCTACTTAATATGCCATGTATATGGAAATATTGTGATGGAATGTTATAAATATGTTGTGGGATCACCCTCCCAGGTTTTCCAAATCTTGAAGTGTAGGAGGAAAGCTAGCTTTCTTTCTCTCGTTTATTGGCCAACCCTCTTTAAGGTTGTTGAATATTGGAATTGGAAAATCCATAGGTTTCCTTGAAGAGCTGGTTGGTATTTAAAAGAGCCAACATGTTTCTTTTGTTTGTCATCTTCTTTTCTTGTGATTATGTACTCTCCCATAAATGAGGGTGTGAACTCCAAGGAACCCCAATCATAATCCAATAGTTTTGACACTATCTCCATTTCTTGTTTGTCTTATTTTAAAGGTTCTATATTGGATGTTGGAATTAATGTGCTTAGAGGACTTTTAATTCCTTTTTCAACTTGTAAGAAAATTTTAGGCTTGGGGTCCATTTCAACTTGATATACCTTGTTGTCATAGACGTATTTTATAATATGATGAAGAGTCAAAAGCATTGAATGCTTCTCATGAATCCATGGTCTTCCCAAAAGAAGATTATATGAAAGTTCATGAGGCATAACATGAATAAGAGTTTGTAAGGTAACCTTCCTGACTATATATAATAGGTAAAGTAATCACACCGATCAGTTGTCTTCCTACATTGTCAAATCCCCAGATTGATAAAGAGCCATATTTCATCATTGATTTTTCTAACTGCAACCTATCGAAGAGTTTCACATTGCATACATTAAGGGCTAATCCAATATCAACCATGGTCCTTTTTATGCCTATTCAATTAAATTGAGAAATTATCATAAAGGCCTCATTTTTCTATCTTAATGCCAAAGGGGGTAGCTCATGCTTGTGAAATGTTATGTCTACATTAATTGTATTCATTCTGTGTATTAGAGTTTCCACATCATTTGCATTTGTACCAAGAGGGACCACTATTTTTTGTAAAGTGGTTTGAATCATAGTGATAGTTAGGGGAATTTTGAATTAGGTCCCATAGGGATATTTTTCCAAGAGTATTTTTAAGTTGTTCAACAAGATCATACTCATTCCCACTATGCAAAGATAAACAAGGGGCACTAGGAAATATGGGATTAGGAAAGGGTAAGGTTCTTGGGGTTGATTGTTGTGGTTGCGCATTATTCCTAGTGTTATATGTATGAGAAATGGTATTATGACTCTATTTATACAATACATTAATCTTAGGTGGATATAGGATAAACTTAGGCTTGTTTATAGGTTGTGGTTTATGCGAAGGGGGGTAAAGGATAAGCTGAGTTTGAATCACATTAACTTCTCTTTGTTTTGGTTTCTCATAACAAGTCTTAGTGGATGAGCTTTGTGAGATGAAGTCCTCAAGGGATTCATCTAACATGAAAAAGTCATCATTACTAAAAGGCTTAAGGGTTAAGTTAACTTTGCTTGGTTTCAATTCTTCAAAACAAGCCTTAGCGGATGACCCTAGTGAGAGAAAGTCCCCAAGGGCTTCATCTAACATGTCTAGGTCATCACTACTAAAAGGCTTGGATGATATGCTTTTTCTAAATTTGAGCATTTTTTGAATTGTTTGTTTTGATGTTTTCAGTTTTTAGTTTTTGTTTTCTAATGAATTTAATCTAAATGAGCTAGAACAAATGCTAAAAATGAGAATTGAAAACTCTAATGCTATCCATAATTTCCATGAATGTAAATAATTCTATTTCTAATTACTTAAATGCAATAGAAAGCAACTGAATTGAAACAAAAAAGTAATAGAGGTAAATAGAAGCTTAAAAATAGGAAATTTAACTCTGTAAAATGGAGTGCAAATTTTGCACCAAGACTAATTCACCTAGGGTTGAATAAGTCCTAGTAGGCATTTTTTTCAAAAAAAATTAGAATTTTCTTTTGGTTGATTTTTCTGTTTTCTATGTTGTATGACCTAGATCTAAGATGCAAATGCAATTTTTCAATACTTTTTAATCAAATTAAGTATAGAA
The DNA here is from genome assembly GCA_007258455.2 of Sequoia sempervirens. NCBI lineage: Eukaryota > Viridiplantae > Streptophyta > Pinopsida > Cupressales > Cupressaceae > Sequoia > Sequoia sempervirens. The sequence goes on along the minus strand of VDFB02281492.1, from coordinate 841,165,826 downwards.
ATGAAAGCTAAATGATCTTTTCAATAATGCAAGAATTGAAACCCTAGAATACAAATTAACCAATGCACAACCTAATGCAATGTTAATGCAAGCTAAAGCTAGGATGTAAATGTACTCCAAATTAGAATAATGATGTCCTAAATGTGGGTTCACCAAAATGGAACCCATGAATATGGGGGAATGTATGAATGTATTCATAGCCACTTTCAAAGAGGCTCCACTCAAGGATAACCATAGAGACTTTGATGCAAAAGAGATTGAAATATAGCAATAAGACTATCCTGGGGATTAAACGATAGCTAATGAGGGGTTCACCACCAAGTGTAAACTTGGGAAAGATAATGAGTTGGAAAACATAGTATGAAATCAAGAAATATGCAAAATGGCCTAGAAGATGTTGTAAAAAATAGTGTGAAATTAAGATGTATGCAAAATGACCTAGAAAATACCTTAGAAACACAAGTAAAACAAAATAGAAGAGAAAAGATGTAAATAGTGTGCACCTAGAAACCTTGCAGTGACTGGGAATAGCTCTAAAATTCTAGAAATGTTGACTTTTTGACAAACTAGGACTCATTCGCCAACCTAGGTGAATTAGTCCTAGATTAGGATTTCTACACTGGAGTATGTTTCAAGAAAAAAGGTATCGAGATCTGCAGACAGATCTGAAAAATAGCTATAGTGGAACTTATTTGCCACACTTGGTGAATCAGTGTCATTCCGCTATTTTAGAAATTGAAAACTCTGATCTACACTTTAATACCTTCTCTTTCCTTCCAACTTGACTTCTAGATCTGAGTCTATGAAAAGTACCTAAAAAATAGAATTCAACTTGATTTGCTAATGGGATTTTTTCCTTGGCCAAAACCCTAGTTTGGTAATTAAACCTAAATGGAAATGATGAAATGTGTGTGAAAACCCTAGCCTTAAGTGTGCCAAAGACTAGGAAATTTGGAACATGATGTAATCTTATTCTAATGTGTAAGAATATGATGTAAAAATGGAAATGCAAAGACAAATGACTCACTTTTGGTGATCTCTAATCACCTCAAATGATCCCTAATGATGCTTGTACCTTCCTTAGGCCGAATGTAGAGTGATAATGGAAGATGGAATCGCCTAGGAAACAAGTCTTTAGGATTTGCTTGATGGTAGTTGCATCTCCCCAACCTAGAATTCATAATGATTCACCATAGGCATCCATGATAAACCCTTGACAATGCTAGATTTTGATGGAAAGTGAGATTGAAGACCTACAAAAATCCTTCTATGTTGCTCCAATGCTTCAACTTTACTTGCTCTTGAAATGAGAATGTTGTTTTGAAAGCTTTTCTTGAAGATTCGTTATGCTTAATGCTTGAAAATACTTACTCAAAGTGCTTAGATATCATGAAAATTACTTAGAAGCTTTCTTTTATAGGAATCAAAACCTAACTGACCATTATTTAGATCTCAGAGGTCGAAACCCACCAAAAACCTAAATTAAACTAAGGAATTCTTGCTCAAATTTGAAAATGACCTGAAATGGGACTCATTTCCCACACTTGGTGAATGGATCTCACCTAATGGGAATCATTATCCCAAGGTGGCAAATGAGTCCCACCTTGGCTTTTTGAGGTGGGTTTTTTGGATTTTTTGATGTTTTGAATGATTTTATAGGATTTTTAGGTGAAATCAACCTTGGGATCAGAAATAATGGGTCCTAGGGGCCTATAAATGATTATTTAAAGGATAGTTAATGTAAGGTACCCAAGATAGGTCCAAATTAGACCAAGGTTTGTACTTTATCAAAGAAGGGGGTACAATTTTGGTGGTCACTGTATCAAAGAGGGGAAAAATGTAGACACTATGAAATTGGTCCTCATAATCATCCTACATTTCATCTATTAAATAAATAGATATTACTATTTTTTAATTAATTCATTCAATACATTCTTCTATTCATTTATTAATCTATTTGAAACCATTAAAATATTATAACCATTTATCCATATTGTAAGCATTTATAAGCATTTATTCATAACCATTATCCATTTCCATAATCATTTATCAATCATTAATCAATGATTTATTCACTTTTATTAATCATTAAAATATTATTTGCATTCATATCACGTTAATCTTTATCCATTCATATATTCCATTAGATCATTTAATCCATTTAATTCATCCATTAATTCATAAATACATCTTTGTTCTAAGATTTTAAACATATATTATGTCATAAATCATCTCATTTATTTATCTCATTTTATTCAATTTCAATTAATTTCAATTTTCATTTCTCCATCTTTTATCCCACATCTCTCGCGTAACATGAATTCACCTCATGAATTCAGCTATAAAATCCCTTTCTTCTCACTAAAAATGCATACACATTTTGATTGCAAAACTTGATTTCGTTTAATCAATTCCATTCTACATAGCCTCTTGTGCTTTTGCTGAATAAATTTGAGAGCAAAGACAAGATATTGTTGATAGGATAACAATGGACTGCTTTTGCTTTAATTTCTTATAAATTGGTATTTCATTTCTACATTTTGTCTTCATTTTGGAAAAGCTCTATTGCAATGATGTCAAATTCATGTTGATTTTCATTTGTGAATTCAATTTTTTTAGTTTTCAACATCATACATGAATAGTAATAGGGTTTAAAATGAGAGTGAAAGGTATATTTTATAGAAAACCAATTCAAAATGGAGGGATAGGATAAAATGATGAATAATGATGATTATCAATCAATGACATTGTTTGAAAAGCAAAGAAATAGGGTTAGGGAAGAAATAGGGTTTAGTTAATGAAGGACGATGGAGGTTAAATGGTAATAAAACCATATCAAGGGTGTAGGTTAATTGAGATGTAAAGAGACAAGGATGGCACAAAAAAATAAGTTGTTGGAGTAAATTAAATAATTGTAAAATTATTTAATTTAGGAGGGAAAATGAATAATTAAATATTTAAATTAATTATTTGATCATATAAGAAGAGGGAAAAGTTGACTTCTAATTAAATTAATTGAAAAACAACTATTTTATTAAAAGTGGAGGAAAAGGAAAAATTATTAAATAATTAAATTAATTATTTAATAGTGGAGGGAAAATGAGAAATAATTAAATAAATGGGATTTATTTATTTATGAAAGAAAAAGCCTATAAATAATTAAATAATTAAAATAATTATTTAACTATGGAAGTAAAATGAAAATGAATAATTAAATAAACAATAATTTATTTAAATAATCAAAGGAAGAATAAAAAAGGGGGAATGAATTAGTCAAATAATTAAAATTATTTGATTAATAGAAGAAAATGATTTTAAAAAGTAATCAAATAATTAAAATTATTCAGTTATGTGGGGAAAAAGGGAAATCAATGTGAAAAATGGCATTCTCAAGCTTAGGACATTTTTGAATGTCCACAAAATCAAATCAAAGCATCATCACAAATTCTCAACCATTATTAGTTGACATTAATGACAACACAAATATAAGCCTGTTGACAACAATGACAATACCAACTACCCATAATTGCAACAAAAATATCCTCCACACATCCTCCGAGGTCACCATGATCTCCCTAGTCAAGAGGTGGAAGGTTATAGTATACGATATCCACCACCTTTCTAATGTGATCAACATAGTCCTATGGGATTGGATGAATAGCATTAGAGTTGCATAGTATAACCTACATTCCTATAGTAGATCCCAATACACATATTGAAATCTTATCATTAGCACAAACAACGTTGACCATCTCTCCCACATCTCCACCAACCTTAGTCAATCCTACACATAATATACATACATTAGCTTATCCTTCATCAAGTCTTTAATGAAAAGAAAAGCACATCTACCAATTCCTAGATAAACCTAAAATTTAAATGGATCTAATAATTTTTCCTATACATTCATTTATTTTTGATACATTCACCAAAACTTTATAGATCCATCCCATTTCCCACATATTCACTATTATTTTACATATTCCAAAAATCTAGTAGTTTCATTGAACTGCTCTGCATTCACAAATTTATTAGTGGATTTGTAAATCTCTAAATGCATCCATTGAATTATGATCAATGGATGCATCCTACATTTTTGGTACCCCCATTAATGAGCCTAAACTACCCCTACAAGAATGTTTCAAATTATATGCCCATCTAACCACTCCCTCTGGTTGTTTGCATCCTCTCATATAATCTATTTGATACTCAACAATTGGTACATTTTCCACCATTGGTCCAATTCTCTTTTCTACTCATCTCAATTTCGCTAGTGCTTACGATAAAAAAAATATTTTTTACACCCCCAAAAGCTATTTATTCACTCTTTGATCATTATTTCTCCCACTATTTGTTCATCCTAACTCTATTTTTTTTTATTTCTATTTTATTCATCTCTATTTTTTCTTCATTCAATAGGCTATTATGACCACATATTTCCCACCTACCCTCTAAATGGGGCATTGCATCCTAATATTTTTTCCTCCATCTCTTCCACACTAGGACATCTATTTCATTTTATTTTCTTAGGAAATATATTTTATTTTTCTTCAAAATAGAGTTATTTTAACACCATTTCAAATATTCTTAAAATGTAGACACCTAAAATTGGTAATCTAATTGTGATGAATTTACCCTAATTTTTCCATTTCTAAGTCATATATTAATTAAATAATATTCCTAATATTTAATTAATATTCTTTTAACAATTTTTTTATCCCACTCTCCATCCAAAAATCACCATTCCACTTGTCAGGTAATGTAAAGCCCCATCATGCAAACCCTAAAGGAACAAGTAAAACTAAACAATTTTTTAATTTTTTTTAAAGAACATAAGAATTGTACTAAGTATTCCAACATAACAATGTTCTAAGTTTCATAACTAAATCCCTTGGGGTTCATGAGGTGGTATTACTAAACTAACCCATAACAAAGATAATAGATTAAACACTAAATAAACAATTACGTAAATCCATTCATCCACAACATCATTAAGACACCCATTAATGATAACCACATTAATAAGAGTAAACCATATTAAATTGTATATCCAAAACACAAATGAATTAATCATGAAGATATTAAATATATATATATATATATATTTCCACTAATACAACATAACATAATCAGTAATTACAAATGATAGTTCACGAATGATTACATGGTATGAATAAACATTACATTAGTCTAATAGTACATCATAATGAACATATAAACAAATTACATCAAAGTGTTCCCAACACATGTGGGAGAGATACATAAATAAATGAAATACATCAGTAGTACAAATACACATCTGGAACATATGAATCCTGGATCAACTGCATCTACAAAGCCCTACACTGAATGGTACAATTGCATCCAAAGGGGACCCAACCACCCCCATGCTGGGAGTAAATAAGGAAGGATCCCCGACCAAGCACATCTAACAGTAACACAAGACTAACTCCAGACAAGATAACATAATATCAAAAGACCACATAGAAAACTAAACAACAATAAATCACCAAAAGACATAACAATAGACCACCTCTAGAGGACTTCAATAAAACAACAAAAATGGAATGCTAGAGAAGAGTGTCATCACATGGTTGCACATGGATTATCCAGACAACCTATCACAAGGTGTTGCCTCCATCTATACATGGATTATCCAGAAAACCTAGTTCAAGGTGTCGCCTCCATCTATGGTTCTCTTGACAACCTCTCTCAAGGTGTCGCTCCATAGGGTTACTCATGCGAAATTGTTAACCTCTCCTGAGGATGAGGTAATGATCATGCCAACCACAGCCTTCTCGGTCCCCTTTAGTATGTGATTGCACTAACAGGAGGATGAGGCATCATAATTATCTTATTAATGTTTAACCACCCACCCATAATTAATTATTTAGGTTATCATTGATTACTCTAACTGTACATGAGTTACCCTAATAGCCCCTTTGTGCACCAGCCCCCACATAGAGCCACTCTCTCTACACACCCAAACCATAAAATATCTAACACAAAAGGATTGTACCAACAAGAAATACTGAACCAACAAATGGAACATCCATGAGGAAAAACCATCTCACCAAAGTCATATGAATAACATTCACAAAACGGTACAATCCAAGTGTAACTAAAATCACAACCATAATAAAAAAATAGGCCAAATATCAAATTGCAAGGTCAAATATAAACATCAGTATCCCCACCTCTGGAAGTTCCTTATCAACAACTTAAGTTCCTATAATAGGATAAACTAACTCCATGGTTTTCCCGCAAGACATAAACCCCAAATAAGAGAAAGCCAAAATTGATTAAACAAATCATCTTGAGAGAAAAAAAATACATAAGTCAATGCCATAAAACTCATTTTAATATACAACAAAATTTTCCAATCAAATAAATCAATTACTCGAGAAAATTCAATTTAATTTAAAACACATAATTTATCTTTGATTTCCTTGATTACATTATAACATTGCAACTTGTAAAATTATCTTCTTAATACAAAATCACATCATAGAAAAGTCCTTTATATATATATATATAAATATATATACATATATACGTTTTTTATGCATATATACATACGTATATATATATATATATATATATATATATATATATAATAAAACATATTTTACAATTTATGCATTAAAATCATATTATAAAATTAATAAATAACCTACTGTAAAAATCATAGCAGTATATATATATATTTATTTATATACTCATCATATATATGTATATTTATTTATATACAATTGAATTTAATTTTGTTTTAAATAGACATTTAATAAATTTGTTTTTCCCCCCATTGCCTGTGGTATGCAGTACCAAAGCCTCCTGTGGTATTGTGTACCACAAGGTGGGTAGGCCGCAGCCCTCACAGGCTATGACCAATAGCCTTGGCTGTTGTGCGCAGCCTCTGGCGGGTGTGTACAGTCAACCACCGTGGGGCCATGGGTGGTATGGCCTCAGCCGACCCCCACTCCCATAAATAATTATATATATTTTTTTATTTATTTATTTTTAATTTAATTTTGTTTCAAAATAAAAAAATACGAAATTCAAAAAACACTTTTTAAAAAAAATATATTTCATTCATCTCACATAAATGAAAAAAACAACCCAGGACCCATATTGGTTTATTTTATGGTTTTAAATAACCAAAACAGAATATATATATATATATATATATATATATATATATTTATCAGGCACTCAAATAAGTATATAAATAAATTGGTTTTCTTAACATATCCAATATAAATCTGGGCATGCAAATTCAACCCAATAGTAAAATGATTTTCTTTTCAAAACAATAATTTCTAAAAAAATTTATTGAAGAAAATAAGAAGGTTTTCACTATAGTTTTCTACAAAAAAAATTAAAAGGTTTAACAACACAAATTTTCAATCACAAAATCTCTTTGAAAACATAGAGAAATTAATTTCCAAACATGGCAGACAAGATTTTATTGATAGACTATTAAATCTAAAGAATTAATGAATTAAAAGAACCTGGAGTCCTTTGTTCGATGTAGAATCCAATTTGAAAGTAGAATCGCCTCTGCAACTTCTTCTCAATTTCTTTCCTTCAGCTAAATTTTGAACCAATCCTTTTCTTCTTTTCTTATAGAATAATTTTTACCAAGAAGTACAAAAAACCCTATTTTTCTTTTCTTTTCCAGAAAAAAAACTAGAAAAACCATTGTGTGTATAACTACCTCATAATAAAAATAAATAATAATAAATAAAGCTCTTCATCTTTTTCCTCAAAAATCCTCTCAATTCATTGGTTCTTTTCTTTCTTTTAAAAGCACACACTTATCTCACAATTTTAATTAAAAATTAATTAATTCCTCATGATATTATCCTCACAAGATATTCTCTTCTGATTTTCTAATTTAATATCAGGAAAAAGATAATATATAATTATCATCATCATTATTTATTTAAATTAATTATTTACACTTTTAATTAATTAAATAAAATTTTCATTTACAAGATATTTAAAATTCAACATTTACTAACTTAAAATTAATCAAAGCAACAAAACAACATTAATTAATCTTATAAAATAAAGATTAATTAAATAACCACTAACCATAAATAAAATAAATAATCAACAATCAAACAATATAAAGACAAGGAAAAAACCTAGATCATGACACAACAAAACTCACAATGGGATGGCGGACTTGGGATGGGGACACTTCCTTATCAACTCCCTTTTTCAACATTGTACCCTTTGAGTTAATTTAATGCTCGCCTTGTCCTATCGAAACAGGTGGAATCAAAAGTTTATTCCTACAATTCTTGCATACAAATAAACACCAAGTAACATGTCAATCTCCATTGTAGACACACTGTGAAATGAGACTGTGGGGTAGTAGGGCACTCACAAGCAAGTGATGCTACTCTGTCCTTTCACCAATAATCACTAACAACAACATCAGAAAACATAGCATCATATAATCACAACATCGACATATATAATATTAAAGAAAACCATAGCATAATCAAATAATCTAACCACCACATAAGGTATCATAAATCATCATAATAATGTCAAGTGCAGCAACCAACTAAACTATAAATCCACACACAACCAAATTGGTGAACTAATAACCATCACAAACCAATATCAAACCAACACATAAGAGTATCAAAGAGTAACAAAGAGTATCAACAATATGGGGATATTACTGGCAAAATTTTAAATCTTGGAAACTAATTATCTCATAATTATTTATCTATTCTAATGTCTCGCCTTCCTTCAAAAATTAAATAAATATTTTTATTTATTTACATTTTCAACTTTTAGAATTCTCCACAATCCATCCTTAATCCTTCATTATCTTCTAATAATTTGCACAGGGTTAATCAATGATTAAAATTTTATTTCACCATCCTAAATGTCCATAAAATAAAATTTTCCTCCCAAGTACCCACAAGCAGTAATCCAAGGTATGGGTTAATCTTCCATTTCAATTTTTTTAATTTATCCATGTACTTTGGAAGCATTGAAAATCCTCCTTGTTTTTATAAAAAGTAATTTTAAATTCACTTTTGTACCCAAAGGCATGTGTGGTAAAAATAATCACCTTAATGGAGATAATTCCATGGTACTTGGAGGTACTCCATCAAATCTCACTCATCCAATAACTCCCATGCACAATCATATCTATTGATGTTCCTTCAATCTTGGAGCCACAATCCTCATCCAACCTTCACTTCCCACTTGTCACCTTCTCCTTTTTTGAGAGATCTTAACCATCCTTAGCCCTTGGAAGACTATCCTTAGCCCTTGATCTTCTAAGTTGATCTTAGCCATACATGCATTTTAGAAAAAAAGAAAATTCATGCTCAACCCAAGACATTTGAACACAATCCTTGAATGAATATTATGTTTCTAAATTGCAAGCACAAATACAATCTGCATCATTTGGGAAAACCACTTGTGTGCAACTAGGAAGCCTTAGTGTAATTTACTTTATGATATTATGCTTTTCTTAGATTTTCTAATGCCTAATTTGAGTTTTTTCTTCTGATTGTGCTTATCAATTTTCATGTTTAAGTTGTTCATTTTAAGCACAATGTCACTACACACACCAAGCTACATTATTCTGGTATAGTCTCTTAAGAGCCTTGACAGAAAAAAATAAATCAAATTATGATGGAGTAGTTCTCAAATTTTATGACACTTGTAAACATTTCCTCTATACCTATAGTTGCATATGGTGTTACTCCATTTTAACCTCTCTTAATTTTTTATCAACTTGACATCATTTGGCCACGCCAAGAACAAATGCATTCTTGCAAAAAGCATCAATTAAGAGCAATACGAAAACATAAATAGACATATTTGTCTTATTTTCACTATGGGGCCAAAATAAGTATGCCAACACCTTTGGGTCAGTGGGTGAATGCTACTATAGTCCTTTGTTCATTACTTGCATCTCTCATTCCCTCCATCCTACTCTCTTCTCACACACTCTCTTAAGAGCCCTAAGAAAAAAAATACTAGTAGTTACTAGAGTTCATTACACCTATTAATGTTTCATCTTGACCTACAAGTGGATATGGGGTCCCTCCATATTAACCATTCTCCATTTTTTTCAAATTGACATCATTTGACCATGTCAAGAATGAATGCACTATTGCTAAAAGTGTCATTTAAGAGTAGTGAAAACTTGGAAACTAGAATATTTTTCATTTTATTTATTGTGGGGAAACAATGACTATATAAAAATATTGATGTAGGTGGGTGAATGATACTCAATTATATTTTCATTATGCAAGTCTCTTGATGCTTCCAACCTATTGTATTCCATTGTACTCATGTAGGATCCCTAAGAGTAAAAAAAATACAAACTATGATGGAGTAGTTCCCAGAGTTCATGGTACCTAGGAATGTTTTTTCTACACATAAAGTTGGATATGTTGTACCTCCAAATTAACCTCTCTCAATTAACTCAAAACCATTTGTCCATTCCAAGAAAGAATGGATTCTTATAAAAGAAATTATTGGAGAGTAGTTCAAACCTATAAATAGACACTTGTTGCACTATTTGCATCATGGGGCCAAGTCAACTATGCCAACATGCTACCAAATTTCTCCATTTATTTATCAAGTCTCCTAATCAATCCAACCTACTCTATTCTAGTGCACTCTCTAAAAATACCTAACAAAAAATTTCCAAAATAAGAAAAAGTAGTTCTTAGAGTTTGTGGCCCTTAGGAATGATTTTTCTAGACCCATAGGTGAATATGGGGTTCCTCCACATTAACGTTTCTTTTCTTTGTTCAAATTTACACAATTTTACCATGCCAAGAATGAATGCATTCTTGCAAAATGAATCATTTGAGAGAATTAAGATCATGTAAATAGGCATATTTTATATTTCATGCATTGTGAGGCCAAATTGTCTCCACCAAAATGTCAATATAGGAAGGTGAATTCTACAAAAGGCCTCTCTTTTTTCTCTAGTCTCTCAATCCTTCAAAACTACTTTATTCTAGTGAACTCTCTTAAGAGCCTTGAGAGAAAAAAATTACCAAAATATGATGGAGTAGTTCCAAAATTTCATGACACCTAAGAATGTTTCCTCTTGACTTATAGGTGTATATGGGGTCCCTCAGAATTAACCTCTCTCATTTTTGGTCAAATTGAAATTATTTGACCATGCCAAGACTGAATGCATTCTTCAAAAAAGCATCATTTGAGAGTAGTACAAACTAACTATTCAAACATGTCAAGCTAGGTGGGTGAAATCTACCAGATCCCTCCATCAATTCCTTAGGTCTCCTGATCCTTCCAATCTACTATATTCTAGTACAATGTCTTAAGATCCCTGAGACAAAATAACTACCAAACTATGATGGAGTAGTTCTAAAATTTTTTAGAACCTATGAATTTGTCATCCAGACCTACAAGTGGATATGAGGTCTATCCACATTAACCTCTCACATATTTTTAAATTCAACACAATTTGACCATTCCAATAATGAATTCATTCTTACAAATGTGTCATTTGAGAGTAGTGCAAACCTAGAAACAAACATATATTTACACTTTATTCATCATGGAGCCAAAATAATTATGTAAACATGTCAGTGTGGTTAGGTGAATTCCACCATATGCCTTGAATTTTTCCTCAAGTATCCTTATCCTTCCATCATACTCTATTCTTCACACTGTCTTAAGAACCCTAAGATAAAAAACCTACCAAACAGTGATATAGTAGTTCTTGGATTTTGAGACAACTAGGAATTTTCCCTCTATATTTATAGATGGATATTTTTGGAATATGATATCAATTTTAGTGTTATTCTAGTAGTGACAAATAGTTTACATTGATATCTAGCTACTTTTTTTTTGTTACTCCCTATTTCTGGTAATTTTGACAAATGTCTGATATGCAGTTGCATTAGTTACACTTTCTATCTTTGAAAAGTTTTTTTCGACAAGGACTTTGCAACTCAATTTTTTTATACTTTTTTGCAGTCATATTTTTTGTAACTTTTGAAGGCTATTTTAATTGTAAATTTCTTGAGAAATAAAATATGAAACATGTTTTCTCATGGTTTTTACCTGGTATAATTTTACAAGGTTTTCCATGTAAATATTATGTTAAAATTGTACTTATTATTTTTCTCTATTTATTTGGCACTGTAAATTTTCTTTAAAATATTAAGTCTCTCTACACTAGCCTATCTTAGGTTTTATCAAATCAACACCATTTGACCTTGCCAATAATAAATGTATTCTTGCAAAATGTGTGATTTGAGAGTAGAAAAAACTTTCCAATGGGAATATTTTATGTTTTGTGTGTTATCTGACCCAATAGATTATGGGTATGTGCAGGATAATCATGGAAAAAATAGGCCCTTAAGTGGCAAAAAATTTAGAAAAATCAGTGTTAGGAAACTTGATGTAAAAATATGAATAAGTTATCTATATTATTTCAAAAATATATAACAATAGAATCTATATAAAATTGAATGCAATTTCTAAACTATTAGGTTTATTTAAAAATAAATAAAATCTATTTGGTGAAAATTTGAAATTTTAATGCAGTAGTACTCAAATTTCAGGAAAAATTAAGAAGTAGGTGTCTATCTGACCACCCTAACCATAATAAAATGATAATATTTCTTTATAAGATTCTATATATAAGTAGAGGACTCATGTCCAGATGTGATGCATATTTTTTGTAATTTTTTTCCAAGTAAATAATTAATTATGATTTTTTATTACAACTTTTAAAAAATATAAAAACTCGTATGTTTGACCACCTTAACTTGGTCAAAAATTCATGAAATTTAATTTTTCTTTTTTTAATCCTATAGTATGTGAAGCATAGAATGTGACACATGTTTCAGATTAAAAAAATGTGATACCATTTGAAAGTTATAGATGTTTTTCAATCAGCCTATCAATCAGGACTTTAGTCATAATTCTAATGGAAAATAACTAATAATTATTTATTAAATTCAAATTAAAGTATAATTTATATTGGTGGGAAGATGAGAATCTCCTCTAAAAACCCTTTTCGTTTCATCAAATTTGGATTAAAAAATGTCGTCAGCCACATACCCTACAAATACCAATAATATTGCCACTTTTTGGCCCATCATGATCCTGCACATACCCTTATGTAAAGATGTTGGGGTGGATGTGTAAATGCTACAAGATGCCTCTATTTTTTCTCTAGTCTCTCAATTCTTTCTAGCATGGTCTCTTAAGAGCCTAATGAGCAAAAAAACTACCAAACTACAAGTGGACATAATGCCCACAACACTACCCTATCTAATTATTTATTCAAATTAACACAAATTGACCATGATAAAAATGCATGCATTCTTGCAAAATGTGTCATTTGAGAGTAATCCAAACTTCCCAAAAGGCCATTTTTTGCATTTCATGCATCATGGGGATAAATCAACTATGATAAAACATTGAGGTGAGTACAATAATTCTATCAGAGGCCTCAATTTTTCTCCCAATTCTCTTGATCCTTCCAAGCTACATTACTCTAACATAGTCTATGAAGAGAACTAAGAGAAAAAAGTTCCAAACTATGATGAAGTAGTTCTCATTTGTGTGTGGCACCTATGAATATTCTGTGTGAACCTAAAAGTGGATTTTAGTTTCCTATACACTACCCTATCTTGGATTTTTATCAAATTTAAACCATTTGAAAATGATAATAATGAATGCATTCTTGTAAAATATGTAATTTAAGAGTAGGGAAAACTTTCCAATATGAATACTTTGTGTTTTGTGTGTTATGGGACCCTATCGACTATACCAAAATGTTTATGTGGGTACATGAATGTTATGGGCAGCCTTTGTTTGTTCCTCTAGTCTCTTAATTATTTCAACATACTCTATTCTAACACAATCTCTTAAGAGCAATAAGACGAAAAGAATTCCAAACTATGATGGAGTTGTTCTAAGAGTTTGTCACACCTAGGAATGTTCTATCTATACCTCTAGTGGAAGTTGGGTACCTCAACACAATGCTATCTCATTTTTTATCAAATTTCCACCATTTGGCCATGCTAACAATGAATATATTCTTGCAAACTCTATCATTTGAGAGCATTAGAAACTCTCCAATAGCCATATTTTACATTTCATGCATCCTAGAGATAAATCAATTATACCACCATGTTGGGGTGAGTACATGAATACTATCGAAGGCCTAAATTTTTTTCCTACATTTCTTGATATTCCTAGGCAATGTTATTCTTATGCAGTTTCCTAAGAGCCCTTAGAACATAAAACTACCAAAATATGATGATATAGTTATTGGAGTGTATGTAACCTATAAATATTTAGTGTGGACCTATCATTGGATGTTGGATCCATATTCACTACCCTATATTTGTTTTGGTTAAATGAACACCATTTGACCATGCAAACATTGTATTCTTGTAAAACATATCATTTAAGACTAGTATAAACATTCTAATAGGCATGTTTTACATCTCATGAATCATGGGAAAAAGTTGAATATGCCAACACATTAGTGTGGATAGATAAATGCTACCAGAGGATTCCATACATTCCCTTGGTCTCACAATCCTTTCAAGTGAAGTTATTCTAAAATATGATGGATTAGCTCTCAAATTTTGTGGCGCCTAAAATTTTTTCAACTAGATATACAAGTGGAAGTAAAGTCCCTCTACACTATGCTATCTAAGTTTTGATCAAATTGAAACCTTTTGACCATTCCAACAATGAATGTATATTTATAAAATGCATCATTTGAGAGCAACAAAAGCTTTCCAATAAGCATATTTTATGTTACATGCATCATGAGACACAATTGACTATATCAACACATCAATGTGGGTTTGTGAATCCTTCCAAAATCCTTTATTTATTCCCTAGGTCTCATGATCCTTGTAGCGTATGTTATTTCAACATAGTCTCTTAAGATCCCTAAGAACAAAAAGGTACCAAAGTATGATAGAGTAGTTCTCAGAGTTCGTCACAATTGTGAATGTTTCTCCTATACCTATAGGTGGACATCAAGTCCCTCTAAATTAATGTGTCTTAGTTTTGGTCAACTCAAAACCATTTTATCATGCCAATAATGAATGTATTCTGAAAAATGCACCACTTGAGAGTAGTGCTAAGTTTCTAATAAGAATATTTTGTATTTTATCCCTGATGGGGTTGAATTTACTATTCCATACCTTCAGGGTGGGTAGGTGGAAGCTACTAGAGGTATTAGTTCATTCCCAAAATCTCTTGATCCTCAAAGGTTGTATTATTCTAGCACAATATTTTAAGATCTCTAAAAGAAAAAAACTACTAAACTATGTTAGAATAGTTCTTAGAGCTTTTTGAACTTATGAAACTTATTTTTGGACGTAGAAGTGAACATTAGGTCCCTCTACACAAAATTATCTTTGTTTTTCTCAAATCAACACCATTTGACCATACCAATAATGAGTGCATTATTTCCAAATGAATTATTTGAGAATAGTGCAAACTTTCTAATAGGAATATTTTATTTTTCATGCATGGGTATGTGCAGGATCATGATGGGCCAAAAAGTGGCAATATGATGGGATGTGGCTGATGACTTTTTTATAGCCCAAAATTGATGAAATGAAAAGGGTTTTGAAAGGATATTCTTAGATTTCCACCAATATAAATTATTCTTTACTTTGAATTTAATAAGTAATTCTTATTCATTTTCTATTCAAATTACAACTAATGTCCTGATTGATAGACTGGTTTAAAAACATGTATAGCTTTCAAATGGTATCACATTTTTTAAATCCAAAACATGCATCACATTCTATGCTTCACATACTATAGGATTAAAAATATAAAAATTGAATTTCATAAAGTTTTGACCAAGTTAAGGTGGTCAGACATACGAGTTTTTTAATGTTTTTTAAAAGTTGTACAAATAAAAAAATCATAATTAATTATTTACTTGGAAAAAAATTATTAAAAAATATGCATCACATTGGAACATGATTCCTCTACTTATATCTAAAATCTTATAAAAAAATATTATCATTTTAATGTGGTTAGGGTGGTCAAACAAACAACTACTCTTTTTTTCCCTGAAATTTAAGTACTACGCATTGAAATTTCAAATTTTCACCAAATAGATTTTTTCTTTTAAAAAACCTATTAGTTTAGAAACTAAATTCAATTTTCTATAGATTCTATTCTTATATATTTTTGAAATAATATAGATAACTTATTCATATTTTTACATCAAGTTTCCTAACACTGATTTTTCTAAATTTTTTGCCACTTAAGGGCTTGTTTTTTCCATAATGATCCTACACATACCCACATCATGGGGCTGAATGACTATTCTAACTCATTGAGGTAGGTATGTGAATGATAATAGATGATTTAATTCATTCAATAGGTCTCCCAATCCCTAAAAGATACATTAACATCCTTTTGGTTCTTAGGGAAACCCATTGAAGACTATGACAATCCTTTACTAAATTTCTATGCAACATTGAGAAAAATATATATAATGTATAGGTATGTGTAGGATCATGACAGGCCAAAAAGTGGTGATATGATGGGCATGTGTAGGGTATGTGGCTGACAAATTTTTTTTACCCAAAATTGATGAAACGAAAAGGGTTTTTAAAGGAGATTGTCAGCTTTCAACCAATATAAATTATGCTTTATGTTGAATTTAATAAATAATTATTATTCATTTTCTATTTGAATTATGACTAAAGTCCTGATTGATAGGTTGATAGAGAAACATCTATAGCTTTCAAACAATATCACATTTTTTGAATCCAAAACATGTGTCACATACTATGCTTCATATACTATAAGATTAAAAAAAATTGAATTTCATGAAGTTTTGACCAAGTTAAGGTGGTCAGACATACAATTTTTTATATTTTTTAAAAGTTGTAATAAAAAAAATCATAATTAATTCTTTACTTGGAAAAAAATTACAAAAAAATATGCATCACATCCGAACATGAGTCCTCTACTTATATATAAAATGTTATCATTTTATTGTAGTTAGGGTGGTCAAATAGACACCTACTTATTTTTTCCTTAAAATTTAAGTACACTACTACATTGAAGTTTTGAATTTTCACCAAATAGATTTAAAAAAAAAAAAAACTAGTAGTTTAGAAACTACATTCAATTTGCTATAGATTCTATTCTTACATATTTTTGAAATAATATAGATAACTTATTCAAATTTTAATGTCAAGTTTCCTAACTCTGATTTTTCTAAATTTTTTGCCACTTAAGCGCATGCTTTTTCCATCATGATCCTGTACATACCAGTATGTGGGATATCACAACTAGACATGTCATCTTAAGCATGCAAAGTAAAATAATGGAATATGTGTTTAATTAAATTTTTTAATGACTCTTATATCTAGATTCAAACTTGAACACTCTTTGTATAAATTTCTCTTGAGTGCATTGATTAGAAATCTAAGTAAGTTTCTTGGTGATCCTTTTCATTATAGGGTTCTTAGGATGGGATAATGGGTGAAGTAGTTTTAAGGTAGGGATATGTCATTGAAACTTCTCCATGGTTCAAAAGTGACGATATCTTATTTCTCTTGGTTGTGATATTATGATATAGCCATAGATGTATGGATATGATTCTAATAAATGCATTGCTATAATTATCTTTAAGTCTCTTTCTATTTTATTTCAAATAGACATAAAATCAATCATATAATTGATACAACATAAAAAATAATCCACTTTCACAACACACGTCTACAACATCAATAACACCCTAATAAATAATTCCAAGGAATCCAAGACTTTACAACATAGTACTATAAATTAGTACATGTGCTTAGAAACCACCTAAATAAGCCATATACAAAATAGAAGAATGACATAAATAGTATACAATCTAATCTACATTCACAACACAAATCCAAAGAATCAATAACATCCCAATAAATTATACCAACGTAACCAAGAATTTACAACATAGTGTTGAATATTTAGAATATTGAAGGGGGAGTGAATCAATATTCCATAACTTTTTGAACAAAACATATTCAATTACCAAACCATATTAACTAAAATAAGAAATAAAAGCATGATTTGTCCACAAAGCCAAAAAAACATGAACACCAAGATTTTTACATGGAAAACCCAAAATGGGAAAAACCACGGTGAGGATTATCTCATAATATATTATATCTAGATATAGTATATTATAGGGGCTCACTGCTAAAACACACTGTCCTTATAAGGCTCACAACCAGAGTTAAATACAATACAAAAATGGTGTCTCACTACAAAAATATAAAATGATACAAAGTACACCTTCCTTGTGTTGTATTTTAGTTCCTTTGAAGCTCTAAATATGAAGTACTTCTCTACTTAACATTCACCCAACAACTCTACTTTGATTCTAAACTCCTACTATTGAATTTGCATACTCACATCATATGGCACCACTTGCATCTAATAAATCATTTTTGCTCATGCATCCATGCTATATATTTACTACACACTTCAATTCCAACATGTATGTATACCCAAATACATCTGCACATATCAATTAAGTTGGCCTAATTATATGTAAAAAAAAATCCCAAAATAGCTCTTATCAGGACCACACAATATTTAAAATCATCTTTTCGCTCAAGTAAAACATGCAACACACAATTTCAAATTGGCATGGACCTAAAATATATGCAAATAACATCCACATTATATATTTAATATTCTGAACATGTATCATGTATTAGATCGGCCAGGAATAGAACCTAATCACAAAGACTTCCAATCATACACACGTTTCTCAAAATAAACACTTTCTAGATTCGATATTTCTTTAGTTTCTCTTTTTTCCAACATCAGAGAGACTACCTTTAGAACCACAACATTAAAAATCCTTCTCAAGAAAATGTGGAATCTCCCATAGTGGTATACTGAATAGAGAGATGACAGAGATATATAGAGTTAAACTTTGTCACTGATATCTTCCATTCCACTTCATAAATGTTCTCAAAATCTTGAATATAGCTATATGAACCAATCATAATGATATGGTTAGAAGTGCAACATTATATTACTTTCGATGAAGTGTAGACCTAAAAAATTGATGCACTAAACCTCAAAACCATTAGTAGAGAACACTTAACCAAAAGTTTGATAGATCAACATTCCAATATAGTTAGTATTTGTATAGATAACACAAAAATGCTTCCCCACAATATTGACATCAATGAAAACAGTAGGTCGGCTAATTCATCCTATGTATGTACACTTCATGCTCATTTTGCCAAGTTGTATCAACAATGATATACTTTCAAACTTCCAACAATCTCCCCCTTTGTCACTAATGGAAACATGAATATCAAAAACATATTTCATATCATGAAACAAAATCATTTCTTCCTAACCTTGACTCCCTCTTTCAAAATTAACCTTGACTTTCCAAACTCCCCCTTAACCTTGGCTTTCAAAAAAAAAGTTTTTTCCAGACATCCAAAAATGTTTTTCTTATCTCCACTAGATCTATCTCTCCCCCTTTCAAATCAATGGAAAATGTCATGCATGGGTTTCGTGTATTTCACTTGGCTATATGTATGCATTGTGTTCAAAAAGATAATTGGATAAAAAAATGGAATAAGATATATCAACCTGAAGATGAAGATCCCTTGAGATTCTTTAGAGTATCTTTCCAAGTAGATTTTCCTTCTTCCTAAGAGTCTTTTTCATTTACAAGAGTCTTGCATAGTATTTCAAGCTTTTTTAAAGACTCTATTCCTTCTCCCATATTGTTGGGGAGAAGATTTATTTCTAATAGTGTCAGCACTGGAAAGGGAACTATCTATAGGAATGTGCCTTATCTTTACTAGGTCTCTTAGTGCCACATACTACTTGATTGTTTGTGTCCTCAAATTTTGTAAGCTAAAGAATTTGTCTTGCAGTTGCATGATGTAAGACCACCTTTGATTGTACCTATCATTTTACAAACCATAAACATCTGATTGAGTGCTCAACTAGATTTCATTCTTTGTATCTAGTGTCCAATTAGACCAATTTAGACAAAATGATATTAATTATTGTGCTTCTTCACAATATTGAACATCCTTCAATTCCTTCAAGACTCTATGATGTGCATCTGCACATTTCTTCCCGATGTCTTCTATATTCTCCTCTACAGTCCTTGCTTCTAACTCATTTCCAAATTTTTCTTTTAATTTGGAGACGTATTCCTTTAATGAATCAACCATTCTTCTGAGATTTTCTATAGTATACATTGATGTATTAATTCTTCCATTAGGGGTTACCTTTTATAAAGCCTTTATTGATTCATCCAAATCGTGTACTTTCACTTCTGTACTCATGTAGGGTCACATCAAATTGACTTCCTTCTTGTTTTGTAACCTCTTATTTGATAGCAACATTGTTTGTTTACTTGTTCTTCTTGAACTACCAAAGGCTTCAGTCATAGACCTTTCTTCCAAACCTATTTTTTTGGTTCCTTTCTGATTCTTAGAAGCACTTCTACATAATGATCAACTTCCTCCATAGCTAATTCATAATCTAACTCAGAAATCCAAACAGGTTTAGGTTCAATTTCTTCTATGTAACAAAAATCAGTAGAGACAAGGAAATTGATTTCTTTAGAGTATTTTCCACCACACTCTTTGGAATTTGTATTCCCTTATTCATCCCCATCTAAAAAATTCCAAAGAATGTTGCAAGTGTAACTTATTGAGCATCCGATCCACCAAGATTCATCATGAGATTTCTTATCTGGTGTGCTACTATTTTTGTATTTTTGCATTCCACTTTTCCAATTATTGGTATCTCCATCACGAAGTAGAAAAGTAAGCAAACTATTAAAGTACTATACTTGAATGTATTCTTTTTGTTCTTTTTGATTTCTTTCAAATTCTTCACCAAGTGTTGTCAAAGTAATTCGCAAATATCATAATCTACACCATTCTCAATCATGTTAAATGCAATGTGAGCAACACTAGTAGAGACTATATAGCCATCATTAGGTAGAGAAATTTAATGTCCAAAAAGCATTGTGGCATACTAGATAGCCAAATTTCCAAATGTACTCAAGATAAGTTATTTTCCTTCAAGAGTTACACTAGTCTTTTCAATTAATTCTTGGTCATTGAAAAAATTATTCCTTGGAACTGGTCTAATGGACCACAAACTAGTCACATCCCTTAGTTCTTCCCTTGTTATTGAGTGTGCACCATCAATCCAAATAGAATCGTCATGAATTCAAATAGTGGAAACTTCTACCATATGTACAATTTATTTTCAGCTAGGGTTTTGTATTCCAATTTAATGATACTGTAACTTTCTTCCAATTATTTTTTCCACAACATACTCAATTGAATAGGGGATATTTCTTCCATTTTTTCATATATGTATGCATAGATATCCTGAGTAGGTGAAATTCTAAGGTACTAGAAAATGTACTCGTTGAGTCTTTTGATATATTTTTCAAGGAATACCTCTTTAATTTAATTTTTGGTATATTTGAGACATTTACTACCTTTGAACCATCCATTGCATTAAAGATGAAAATTTTGAAAAAGAATTGTGTAAGTAGAATACCTCTTGAATTTGCTTCATTCAAGATTAGGGTTTTCATTTTTTGCTTCCAAAAGACGCAACAAGTCCACTTCCTCTTCTTCAATTTTCATTTCCTTCACATCAAATGAAATTTTCTTCTAAGTTAATTTGTAGACACTGCATAAATTTCTACATCACAATATTTCCTTCCGCAAGTTTCTTCTATAGCTCCATAAAATCCTTTTCTACAACATATCTTTGTGCCAAGATCTGAAACTATTGAATATCTAGAATACTAAGAGGGGTGGTGAATCAGTATTCAACATATAAAATTAAATAGTAACCCACATTTATCAGATATGATGAACCATAACATAAAGAAAGTTATAACGCATAGACACAAGGATTTTTACATGGAAAACCCAAAGTAGGAAAAACCACGGTGATGATTAACTCATAATATATTATAACCGGTTACAAAATAATATGGGGCTCACTGTCAGGACTCACTATCCTTGAAAGGCTCACAACCTAAGTACAAAATATGGCTAAATCCTAAAGTAAAAAATATGTTGGATCACTGCCAAAATGAACTATAAAAGTGCACCTACATAGCGCTAGTAGCAGTTCTAGTTAAGCACTAGATTTTTTTGCTTTCATTACCAATACACAAAATACTTATTTGTAGCTTCACATTACAACCCTTGTCACATAAATTTATTATCACCTCTCACTTTTCATCACTTAGGCCATCATAGATATATGCAGACATTTTCTTTCATAATTCATACAGTCGGCCCAAATAAAGGGATACTTAAAATATAAAAAGGATCTTGTCAGCTTAGTAAATAATTTCATTTATCATATAGAGAAAAACCTATTGTCCATAAGCTAGTTTAGCTTGGACCTAAAGAGAAACACACACACTAAAAATACACCTTGTTGGCCAAAAGAACACAAAAGTCTTGTCACCAGAGTAGACCAATCGAATCACAAAAAGGTATCCAAAACACACCTATAGCTGATGCATCTGATCAACATATTGAGATTCTTCTTACTTCAAATATTTTTGGATCATAATATAGTCAGTTACCAACCAATTTTGGCATCAGTGACAACCAAAATAGAGGGTACCTTCTTCATTCTTCCAACAATATCCCCATTTGTCATTGATGGTAACATGTGCCAAAAATGAAACTTTCTTCAAAACAAAAAGTATGCACAACGTCACCTAACATATGTACAAAATCATTCATTTCATCTTTATCTTTTTCTTCTCCCCCCTTGACATCAAGGAAAAAGGACATGGAAAAACTTCAAATTCAGGTATTGGGGGCACCTTGCAATTCTTTGAGGATTGCCTCACAAGCAAGCTTTCCATCATCCCATACACATTTTTCCAGAGAAAAAGTTTTATGCAAAGATTCTATTTCAGCCCGGCATTCTTCTCCTTCTTCCAAAGTGGATGGAGAAACATTCATTTCCTCAATTTTTTTAGCCTCCATTAGAGCATGTGAAATAGTAATCTATCTGGACATGACCAAATTTCCAAGCTGGGCATACTTCCTCATAACATCTTCCTTCTGCCTTTGTAGGATAAAGAACTTTTCTTGTAAATCAACAATAGAAATCCATCTCACATAGCTTCTATTATAGAAAATCTTATAATCTATGAAGGTATCAACAAGTTGAGTCTCTACTGAGTCCATTAGATCTTTGATACCTTGAGTGACTTCTGACCATTTCATGTAATAAAAAAATAAAAGTTGAGCTTCTTCATCACAATCTCGTACCTCCTTTAGAGTTTTGCAAGCTTTGTCATGTGCAATAATACACTTATCTTGTAGAAACAACAACCTTTTCTAGAGTAAGTTCATCTCTACTTCTTTTGTAGTTAGCATCTTAAGATTGGATGAGTATTCCTTAATAGAATCAACAATAAGCTTCATATTTTCAATCGGAGCAAGAGAGTTGTCTGGAGTAACACTAGGAGTTTCCTCATGTAGAGTTTTGATAGCCTCATTTATTAGCTCATTGAATCTTTGATATGATTTGGATTCTTCCTACATGATAGAGCTAATGAAAGTGTTACATAGCCTCATTCTGTCATTAGGTGTGATTTTAGTTAGATCCATGAAACCTAGATGAGATGGCAATTTGACTAGTTGAGGTGGAAACGTAGGTTGGATTATAGCTTGTCTTGAAATATGACATTTAAGAGTATTTTTGAATGATTCTCTAGATTCCTTTGATGATTTAGGGCCTTTGAGAATTTCAACTTCAGTTGGAATGTCTTTCCTATCTTCTTTTTCCTTCTTTTCTTCTTCTTTGTCTTTTTTTCTTTCATCACTGGATGGCTTTCTGTTTTTCTTTCTTCTTTCTACCTTCATCATCCTTATCTTTATCACTTTCTTTTCCTTCATTTCCTTCATTTGCATCTTTATTTTCTTCTTATTTATTTCCAGAGGGTTCTTGATGTTCTTCTTTATTTTCATCAAATTTCTCCTTATAATGATCATTAGACGTCTTACTAGTAGTTTCATTTGTGTCCATTTGAGTGGTATGGATTTCCTAAGCACCAAGTGTCTCATCAACAGTTTCCAAAATAATATTTTCTATTACTTTTCTAAATATAACAGGTTCCTAAGTCTGAGTAGTGTGAGATGAAGAATTGGTTCTTTTCCCATAGCTCCTTCCTAATTGCATAATTACATCATGAGTTTCTTTCCTTACTTTTTCAAAATACTCTTCTTCCTTAGTCATCAACATGTTGACCCTTTACTTGACTCTAAACATTGTAGAACTTTATTTTAATAGATTTGTAGCTTCTATTTCTAACTGAGGGGAACTAACAAATTTTATGGCTTCTCTTTTCATCTTTTTCAAAGCTTCTTTCCTTCTAAGTACTAACTCATTCCACACATTTTTAGTGACTTTTGACTATATAGAGTCCATGTTTATATTACACATAACTATGTATTAAGAAAAATCATTTAAAATCATTTATTTTCCTTCATTGTCAACCCCATCATATAACTCAACAGTAGTCATGAATTGATTATCAATCATGTGATTTACTAACGTTACAAGAACCAAGGGTGGATGATTTCTTATTGGAGGAGAACTAGACATGGTCTCCATAGGGTCAGTATTCCTTCTTCATTCTTCTTAGCATGCTCATGAATTTTTTAGGCATCTTCTTCAATTTCTATCTCCTCATTAGTGGATATCTCTACATTGGTTTTGATTCCTTCACCAGAAGTGCTACTTCTTATGTTTATCTTCAGTTGATGCTCCTCTTCGAGACAAAGCTCAATTTCATCTTCAACTTAAAAGAAAAAAATGAATTCAAAATAAAATAGAATACCTTTCAGCTTGCTAGGAACTAGGGTTTCACGATATGGTACTCAGAGTTGCTTCTTTCTCACTTCAGCTTGCACTCCTTCACATAACTTTTGCACAAATGTGCTTTCTTTAACTTAGTGGCTTGGTTTTTATATTTATCTTTTTTCCCTAATTTTTCATTTATTTCCTTTCCACTTAAAATTTGTTAACCACTTTGTTGCATACAATGTAGACCATAAAAAGAGCTCCACAATTTCTTGACTTGATTTTTGCTAGAATTTTCTTCAACACCATCAAAATAGAGATTCATATCACTTATCTTCGTGTCATCACAAGACACCTCAAAAAACTAAGGGCTTGATAGATTTTTTTATGACTGCTTCCCCTAAAGCCATTACTGGATTCAATTCATAGGAGGGGTATTTTCACCAAATACAGATATAGGATTATTAGTTATATCCTTATCTTGAGTTTCTTATTTCTTTTTTCCAAATCCTTGACATTTCATTCCTTACCTCATTAGGATTTATCTTGTTCATAGATTTGTTCTTTTGTTTCAGATTTGATTTCTTCCCAACTTTGCTCTTACAGAATTTTAGGATATGTTCGGATTTGTTGCAAGAGTGACATACACAAAATCTTTGATTAGAATATTTTGTATTCATCCTTATCTTGTACTAATTATCTTTATTTCCAAAAATGTTGAATATGTAATAGTAGCCTTGAAAAGAGTGAAATCTTCTTCCAGTATTAAATTTTATCATCATAATCTAACTTTTACATTCAATAGAATTATGTCCAAACTTGTTGAAAACATAACATTGTCCACCAAAGAACCCAATATTTTGTCTTATCATACTTCTACACTCATTTGTTTTATGTCTGAATTTATTTCATGAGTAACAAAAGCTATCAAAAGATGGATAGTTTTGATCATTAGGCTGTTGGATGGGGATCCTTCTTGTATTAATCATTCGGTCCTTTCTTTGATAAGCATTCCTTTGAGGTTTCCTTTGAGTGTCCAATTTTTTGTAGATCAGTTTGGTTTTTGAGTTTTGTCCTTGTTCAAGTCCTAGACCACTTTTATCCTTTGAAGGCTTCTAAGATGAAATTAACTCAACAAGCTTTGTAGAACTTGTCTTGAATATTTCTTCATATGCTTTCAATTTTTCCAGATTAGCTTTTAAAGTTATCACTTCTTGTTCAAGCTTTGTGAATTCATTAACTTTAATCTAGATCTCAAATTTTTGACATTCGTTAATCTACTTTCTTTCTTCTATTTCCACTTTTAGTTTGGTAATATCTTCATTGGATTTTTTTAGCTGATCACTGAATTCTCTATGTCTATCTTTGAATATTTTGATCTACTCTCTCAATTTTCTGATACACTCATTTGCTCCCTTTAAATTTCCTTTCAAGATTTCTTTCTCATCCTCACTTTTGTTCAATTCCTCAAGAGGAGCATTGATTTTTTCAAATACAATTTTTTCTTCTAGAGAACCAGAAATATTTTTTCCAGTCATGTTTTTAATTTCTAAGACCTTCCTTAAGTTGTTTGACTTCTTCCAGGGAACCAAGCTCTTATACCAATTATTGAATATTCAAAATACTGAGAGGGGGGTGAATCAATATTCAATAGATAAAATTAACTAGTAACCATCCAATTAATAACCCGCATTTAATAGCTATGCTAAACCATAACATAAAGAAATTTATACACATAGACACAAGGATTTTTGCATGGAAACCCAAAGTGGGAAAACCCACAGTGAGGATTAACTCATAATATATTATAACGGGTTACAAAATATTTTAGGGATCACTACCAAGACTTAATGTCCTTAAAAGGCTCACAACCTAAGTACAAAAGATGTTGGCTCACTACCAGAATGAACTATAAAAGTGCACCTACATAGGTCTAGTAACAATTTCAATTAAGCACTAGATTTTTTCTTTGGTTGTCAATACACAAAATACTTATTTGTAGCTTTGCATTATAACCCTTGTCACATAAATTTCTTATCACCTCTCTGACATTTCATCACTTAGTCAATCATATATATATGAAGACATTTTCTAAATGCATAATTCATAGAGTTAGCCTAAATAAAGGGATAGTTAAAACACAAAAAGGATCTTGTCAGCTTAGTACAAAATTTCCTTTATCATATAGATAAAAATGTGTTGTCCACAATTTAGGTCATCCCAAACCTAAAGAGAAACACACACACTAAAAATACACCTTGTCAACCAAAAGAACATAGAAGTCTTGTCACCAGAGTAGACCAACAAGATCACAAAAAGGTATGTTGAACACACTTGTAATTGATGCATTTGATCAACATATTAAGATTTTTATTACTACAAATATTTTTGGATCATGATATAGAAAGTTACCAACCAATGTTGGCATCAATGAAAACCAAATCAAAGGGTACCTTCTTCATTCTTCTAATAGAAACCTTGTTTTTTAGGGGACTATTATTGCTCCCCCTAAGCCTTGGCATGGGCTTAGTTTTTAGAAGAATTATATGTACCAAAGGTATGTATAAATGCATTTAAAGTTCTTGATTCATCTCCTTTCTTAGATTCATCTTTATTTCTCCATATATTTTCCACTTCCTTCTTAACCTCAGTAGGATTAACTTCCTTCATAGATTCATTCCTCTTTATGAGATTAGCCTGTGTTCTCTTTTTTCTTCTGCATAATCTTGAAATGTTTCCATGCATGTTACAATTGTAGCGCACAACATTGTTTTGACCAAACTAACTTCTATTAATTCTTGATCTACACTGGTTAGCCTTATTCCCAAATACATTGCATGAATAACAATATTCATTAAAAGATTGAAACATTATCCCTATGTTATATCTATTCAACATCTAACTTTTGCACTCAGTACTTCTATGTCAAAACTTTGTGCATGCAAAACATTTTCTAGAGAAGAATCCAACATTTTGATTCATTCTACTCCTACATTCTATTGATTTATGTCCATATTATTGTATGAAAAACAACTACCATTGAAAGATAGGTACTTTTGAGAATTTGGTTGTTTGATACAAGGTCTTCCAGCATTGCTTCTTTGATTTCTGAATTGTCTCTTATTTCCTTGAGTTTCCTTTTGATTGTCAACCTTGGTAGGTGTCTAATTTTTCTCTGAACTTTGTCCTTCTTCAAGTCCCAAACCACATTTATATTAAGAGGGTTTTTGTATTGGAAGAGTTCATCGATAATTATAGTACTTGTTCTAAATTTCTCCTCATGATTTTTTTCCTTTTCCAGATCAGATATGAGATTCACCACTTCTTGTTCAAGATTAGAGCATTCTTCATTTTTGTTTTGTACCATTACATTTAGACATTCCTCAATCCTCTTATTTTCTTCCTTTTCTACTTTAAGTTTGATGATCTCTTCATTTTCTTGCTTCAACTATACATTGAATTCCCCATGTCTTTCTTTGAACTTCTTGATTTGTTCTTCCAGTTTCTTGATGCATTCATTTGCTTGCTTCAACTATACATTGAATTCCCTATATCATTCCTTGAACTTCTTGATTTGTTCTTTCAGTTTCTTGATGCATTTATTTCCTTCTCTTAGGTTTTCCTTTAAGCTTTTGTTCTTATTTTCAACCCTATAAAGATCTTCAAGAACATCTTTTAGTTCTTCTTTGTTAAATATGCAGTCATCTTCTATATATTCAGTTGCAAAAATTTCTTCTAGAGGAATAGGACAATTCTTATTTTCCATGTTTTCAAACTTTAAAGATATTCCTCAAGAGCTATTAGGATTTTCTTCAAGGAACGAAGAGCTTTGATACTAATTGTTAAATATTTAGAATACTAAGAGGGGGGTGAATTAGTATTCCATAAATTTTTGAACACAACATATTCAATTACCAAACCATATTAATTGAAATAAGAAATAAAAGAATGAATCATCCACAAAGCCAAAAAAAACATGAACACCAATATTTTTACATGGAAAACACAAAATGGGAAAAACCACAATGAGGATTAAGTCATAATATATTATATCTAGATATAGTATATTATAGGGGCTCGTTGCTAGAACACATTGTCCTTATCAGTCTCACAACTATAGTTAAATACAGTACAAAAATGGTGGCTTACTTCCAAAATATGAATTGTTACAAAGTGAACCTTCCTTGTGTTGTATTCTAGTTCCTTTGAAGCTATAAATATGAAGTACTACTCTCCTTAGCAATTGCTCAACAATTCTACTCTGATTTTGAACTCCTACTACTGAATTTGCATATTCACATCATATTACACCACTCAAACATGATAAATCATTTTTTTCTCATGCATATATGCTATATCTCTACTACACACTTCAATTCCAACATGTATATATACCCAAATACATATGCACACATCAATTAAGTTGGCCTAATTAGATGTAAATAAAACAATCCTTTCCTCAATAACTCTTGAATCTGTTGGTTTAATTTTGCATTCTCTACCATTTTCATTCTATATGCTACTTTTATAGGTAAACTTTCTCCTAGTATGAGATCTATATGATTGATACTATGGATAGGCGAAAATCCCTTCGATACATTTTGTGACATGATGTCTTCATACTTTGTCAACAATTGTGCAACTTCTTTCTATGGTAGGTTTTAATTTCTTTCTATCTCTAGACTACTTCCATCTTTCTTTGGAATTAATGCAAAACACATGCTTTGATGCCTCAATTCATCAAAAAATTTCCTTCTATGTACTGAAAATAGTTTGGTAGTGCCACCAAATTCAATCTTCTCCTCTTCCTCCAAAGGTATAAACTTGATTCTCTTTCCATTTGAGGTCACAATATGCATATTCATTATTCCATCATGAATATATTTCATATCATACTACCATGGTCTTCCTAGTAGTAAATGACATGCATCCATAGGCATAATTAATATCACACATTAATTCATCCCCATATGACCCATTATGAAATTTCACCAAAAACTACTCATTCACCATTATCTTATGTTCATCTTGAATCCATGCTACCCTATAAGGGTTCAGATGTTTCAATCTCTTCAAATTCGATTTGGTCACCATCTCTCCTAAAACTAGATTATCAAAATTAACACTATTAGTGATAACTTTGCATACCTTTCCTCTGAGCTTGCATCTAGTTATGAATAAAAATTTCCTTTGTTGTGGCTCCTTAGTAGCTTCTTCATGTATCAAACATCTCCTCATCACCAATGATTCACCTTTCTCTAGTTTCCCAAATGAATTAGGGGATCAAGCATGTTCTTCCTCCACATAAGCTTCCTTTTTTGTATGCTTAGGTTTCTTTCTAGTACTTCCTTGATGACAATAAAATTCTCTATGTTCTTCCCCTCCACACTTGAAAAAAGTTCCTTTGAATGGTATTCTCTCATTTTTTCTTTCATCTCTTTGGAATCCATCACTACAGTAGGAATTATGACCTCTTCTATCACTGTAGTAGAAATTTCTATCTTCTCTTCCTATGTAGTATTCTTTAACATCCTTCTCTTCACTCTAGTATGGATTTGAATCTTTTTTCTACTCTACATAGGTTCTCCTCTCTCTGGACCAAGGTCCACTCTTCTAAAATATTCCTCTTGCACTCCTCTATCTTTGTTCAAATATATTTTTTAGATTCTCTTCAACCTTCAATGCAAATTTTTATGCTTCCTAAACTGATTTCATCTTCACCAAGCTCAATTCTTCAAAACACCTTTAACTCTCCTTCAAAACCACAAGTCCTAAAAAGAAACTATGAAGAAATGTGGAGAAAATACATTTTTTCCCTACACCTTTGTTCAATGCTACAAAATTAGTTCACATACTAGTGACCACAACTTCCTTTCACCAATGATCCAAAACCTAAAGATCTGAATAAAGCAACCTCAAACACCCTTGAACAACATACTAAATCTACACAGGAATAACATCAATATAGAAGAAATGCAGAGTACCATCCAGAGAACATTCTAAACACTTTCACAACACTACTTTCTATGTTTATCAAATTTTCTCAAAAGCACTTGAAAACCAAGTAGTAGAGACATGGGTATGTTCATGATGGGCCAAAAAGTGGCAATATAATGGGTATGTGTAGGGTATGTGGCTGACGACTTTTTTTTACCCAAAATTGATGAAACAAAAAGGGTTTTTAAAGTATATTCTCATCTTTCCAGCAATATAAATTATGCTTTACTTTGAATTTAATAAGTAATTATTATTCATTTTTTATTCAAATTACGACTAAAGTCCTGATTGATAAATTGATTGAAAAACATCTATAACTTTCAAACGATATTACATTTTTTGAATCCAAAGCATGCGTCACATTCTATGCTTCACATACTATAGTATTAAAAAAAAATATATTGAATTTGATGAAGTTTTCACGAACTTAAGGTGGTCAAACATACAACTTTTTTATATTTTTTAAAAGTTGTAATAAAAAAATTATAATTAATTATTTACTTGGAAAAAAAGTACAAAAAAATATGCATCACATGCATACATGAGTCCTCTACTTATATCTAAAATATTATAAAAAAATATTATCATTTTATTGTGGTTAGGGTGGTCAGACAGACACCTACTTATTTTTTCCCTGAAATTTAAGTACTACTACATTGAAATTTCAAATTTTTACCTAATAGATTTTAAAAAAAAAATTAACCTAGTAGGTTAGAAACTACATTCAATTTTCTACAGATTCTATTCTTACATATTTTTGAAATAATATAGATAACTTATTCAAATTTTTACGTGAAGTTTCCTAACTCTGATTTTTTTGAATTTTTTGCCACTTAAGGGCATATTTTTTCCATGATGATCTTGCACATACCCACATAATCTTAGCTCATTACTTTACTCCAACTCATCTTCAAACACTGCAATGAAAAGAGAGCTCCATGTACTCACAACACTTCTTAAATATCTCAACTACACATGCACAACTTGAAACAACTTGTTTTCCTCTTTTTCACAATTTTCTTAATATCCTCGCCATTTTCATCATGCAACAACTTCCTTAATACATAGTTGACATCAATGAAAATTCTAGATAGTATACATCATGTTGAAATCAATTGCAACACCTTCATACTTACAACACCATTTCCACTTGAAAATTTGTCAAATTACTGTCAAATAATCTTGTAGCTGAGTTTTTGTGAATTAACAATATGTAGGGATTCAAGTGCAACAATGAACAATTTTTCTTCAATCTTCCTCTAATCCTCTCTAAACCTAAAGTCTACATATTCACAAAGAGAAGAAATGTTGTACTATTTAGGGGCTTTCCTTTACCAAACCCTGTGTTAGCTTTTTCATTTCCAAAATGGTAATGCTAATGATAAAATAGATAAATGATAGGAAGGAATGATAAATCAACATTTTTTTGCAACTCAACACCATTCAATAGCTTCCTTGAAGGACTAAAGTCATGCACATAACTTCAAGGTCTTGAATCTTTCTTGTTTTATTGCTTGAACATTCTTGGAGACCTACAACAAGGGTTGGCCTTCACAAACAATGATAACATAAACACATATCAACTCACATAAGATTTGGTCTGATGTTAAGATCTTAAATTCATGGAATAAATCTCTAAAATACTACTCTTGACTTGCTTAATAGTACTTTTGATCATAATTTTTCCAATAGTCTTTTAGATGGATTTCAAGTGATTCAATAACTATGTATTTATAGGAATTTCTTTAATTTCCTAAATATTAGATCTCAATAGCCAACATTTGCAAGTTGAATTTTGAATTTGAAAATACTAACATGAAAATATCCAAAATTGGTCCTCAAAAAAATAGGGCGACCCATACATCCCAGGGCGAAGGGTCATGAGCCTATTTTCTAGGATATTAAGTGCTAAGGGAAAAATAATGTCTAGATGCATTTGTTTAATGCTTGCAATTTCTTATAAAATGGTAAAAATGGGTTATAAAACAAATAATTTAGGAAATTAGGGGGTCAATTAGGCTCAATAATTAGAGGGGAAAAACATAAAGTTAAATTATCAAGGGTGAGAATTTACAATGGTACATTTAGCCCCCACTTTAGTGAGAGTATGAAATTATGCTCAAAATCACACTTAAGTGGAAAATCTACATCAAGAGGGGCTTGATTGTCCAAATGTTGAAGAGATAGGCTGTCAAAGGATGTAAGGGGAGTGCACAAGCCCCCAAAATCTTAGATCCCATGATAAACCAACATAAGCACAAAGGAACACACATGTATGAAATGCAACAAGACAACATACATAAAGATACAATGCCAAAATGAAATGAAAAATGAGGGTATGGATAACCATGAGCTATCAAGTTAGGTTATGATAGGTGCAGTGCCCCTCAGTTTTCTTTTTATTTCTGATAGTGACTTGGTTGTACTTGGATATTATGATACTTTGATACATAGTTATGATAATACTTGATCACACTTTTATCACTAATGTTTATGCTTAAACCATGCTTAGAAGATCATTTTAATTGATTGTGTGGGTTATTGTTGCTATGAGCATTATGCGATTATTGGATGTATGTTCTTATCATGTTATTAGTATTTGATTATTGTGTGTCAATGTATTTTGGTAAAGGGGAACAATGTTTCATCTCTCGCTTGTGAGTGCCCTGTAATGTTGTGATTTTCCCTTCATGGTGTGTTTGACTGTTTATCTATGTACAAGCTTGACTGTGTGGCTTGCTACAAGTTACAAGTACCAAGCATCGACTCCACCTGAATTTGTAGGTTTGAGCATGCCTTAATCCCAATGGAGATTTTTTATTTGGAGATAGCATTAGGTCCCCTATGTTGAGCCATCATCCTTGATGAGGATGAATATTCAATTGTATTCCCCTATAAGTGTGGTCAGTTCGAGTTGGTCTATCTATGTCATTGTGTTTTTTCTTCCATTTTTCTAGGAGGTCAAGTACTACTTGGTGTTCTATTCATTGGGAAATGTACTTGATTAGTGCTTTTGTTTGATTATTATATTAAAATAAAAGTATTGAAATTAAAAGACATTTTGATAATTAAAAATAAAAGCTTTTATATAATCAAAGTATTGATTAAATAAAATATTATTAAAGTCTTTATTTGATTTTAATAAATTAAATTTATGATTTCATAAGGAAATATTAAAATAAATGTATTAAATTGTTTTATTATGCAAAAAAAACTATATGAAAGATTAAATTAATAAATTAAATATTTTAATAGTTGATTTACTTTGTGCAAATATTAAAGTAAGGTTGAATTATAAAATAATAATTAGTGTTGGTAGTGGGGAAAATTAAATAGAATAATGAAAATTAAAGAAGTGGAGGCTACAACGGATTGGGGAAATAGTAAATAAATTAGTTATATTGCAAAAAGAAAGGAACTTTTGGATTATTCTTCTAAAAACTAATTTGGTTTACCCATCATGAATATTTTTTTGGTTCTTGAATTCTCTTCTTGGGGGGTTTTGGCAA
Organism: Sequoia sempervirens; assembly: GCA_007258455.2. Taxonomy (NCBI): domain Eukaryota; kingdom Viridiplantae; phylum Streptophyta; class Pinopsida; order Cupressales; family Cupressaceae; genus Sequoia; species Sequoia sempervirens. Next base: position 841,131,441 of record VDFB02281492.1, on the reverse strand, counting down.
GCTTTGGAATTGGAGGTTCTTAACAATGTTGTGGAAATTGTGAAGGGTGTTAAAGCTAGGTTGTAGTAGCAAGCTAGGAATGTGAGCTTTGCATCAAATTATTACTCAAGCAAGCGGGAGAAACCAAGTTTCATTGTTATTGACTTTAACCTCTACTCAATGTTGAATTGAAATCAGTAGTAAATGAAACTTCTAAAAAATGGGTGTCCTCTGCAAATTATTTGTGTGTATATAGTAAATATTGTATTCAATTTTTGCTGGATATATAATTGTTCTAGAAGTTGTTTTCGTTTGGTAACCCAATCTATAATTGGAGCACATAGTTTATTCCCCTATTGTAGCAAAATATTGTTTGAGCCATGATTTTCCCTATCGCCCTTGATAGTTCTTATTTCCTTGAACATCAAACTCCTTTTTGTGTTTTCTTTTTACACTCCATCGTTCACTCTTTATACTCAAAAGTTATGTGACAATGATTCTTCGCTGGCAATTAGATGAATAGGAAGATTTGTTGTCCCTTGAATCCAATGTCTTTATGGGGGATGTTATAAATATAATTCCTTGTTCTCCATGCATGGTGCTTATCAGTGCCATTTATTCTTTGTTGTGGAGCTAAATGTATATATTCGATACACATTCAAAATTATGGTCATAGAATCTTTGTTGTGATTTTTTTGGTCATTTAATCTCTATTGGGCCTTTGTAGGCTGAAATCTCATTCTCCCGGCACCAAATTCTCATTTCTCCTAGCACCACCTCTGCATTATAGACTGCTAGGTGAGCCTTGCACTAGTTGTGATGTGATACACCTTTTCTTCATGCATTTTCTATAGGTTGATGGCATAAGATTACAGGTTACAGATATCATTTGTGTGTGTCATATATTTACCTTTCTTTCCACCTTTGTTACCTTCAATATCTTGAGCAAGTTAGACTCACATTGGTGCCACCTTTGCTCTATAGATATGTGATAAATGAAGCTTAATTCATGTGAAACTGACTGTGGTAACTTAGAATTAACCCCATCACTTTTATTGCATTCATATTATATATGAAAAGGGTTATATATATATATATATATATACATCAAAACATTTCTCTGTACCATTTGGGGTCACTGTCATACTCTGTGATACTCAATATGAGATTGAAATCAGATAAACATATGTTCATACATATATATATATATGTATATATATATATATATATATATGTATATATATAGATGTATGTATGTATATGTATATGTATGTATATATATATATGTATGTATGTATATGTATATGTATGTATGTATATATATATATATATATACATTTATATATAAGTATATATATTGATGTCTATATATTTAATTTTTGTATTATTTATTTTAAAACAAAACAAAGCTTTACTTAATGAAATACCTATATATATACTTATATAAATATATATATAGAGTACATATATATGTATGTTTTGAATACATTAAAGAGAGTATTGTTGTCCCTGTTACTATTCAATCATGGCTGTAAAATAAATGAAATAGATAAATAATTGATTTTGAAAGATTGATAGAGTTATAAATAAATAAATGAAAGTTAGTGTGTATGGAAAGAGATGATCTTTGATTTAGATGATTAATTAGTAAACATGAAAGGAATAATTTGTAAACCTAGTCTAGATCCCATGTTCTTCTTTTATTTTGAATTGTTCGATTATTGATTTGGCAATGAATTGTAGGTTTTGATCAAATGTTTAAGTCATCTTGTGAGGTGAATATTAGGAGTCTTCCAAAGGCTAGGGGGGGATTTTCTTCTTGATGGAATTCTTTGATAATCCTTGGAGATGGTTTTTTTTGTATTGAATGAGTATACAAGGGTCATTAGCCTTGCACGATATATTCTCCATTATGGTTAGAACTTGTGTGTGGGATGGTTTATCCCTCACCCTGTTGAGTATGTTAATGAGGTTTTTGTGATTGTGCAAGTTGGATTTTCCCTATTCATTTCATTGGGTCTCCTAGTTGCTAGTAGGCAAGTGGCTCTCAATGGGGGCCAACGCACAAAGTGGTGTCGGGGTAACCCATGTGGGAGTTTTGTAACTAAGTGATAACCTAAAATGAATTAGGGGGTTAGGTAGTAATCACACTAATCAAGATAAGTGAATTCCTCACTCATGGCTCAAGTGATCGTTTAGGCTTGAGGTGAGATGAGAAGACTTGGAATGGCAAGATCAACTACCTTTTCCTCATGAGAGGTATGTTGATTTTACATGTGTTTGTATGGGGGGCAGAGATTGGTAGAGGCTACCAGGCTAACCTAGTATGGGGGCCAAGGCCTAGGAAGATCTGCTAGGGTAACCCATAGAAAACTATGTGATGACACTTTTCCCTATTGCAACCTAGTATTTAGTTTCCTCTTGTCCCCCTTTGATGTTTGTGTGCCTCTAGAAGTGGTGTCACTATCATGTGAAGTTGTATTGTACTTGTACATTGGATTCATCTTAGCCTTGTGTTGATCCTTTCCCTCTAGTCTGTTTCGTGGTAGGACCTTATTGCTATCTCCTAGCATGGGGGGTGGACCTTAGGTTTTCATAAGGTCAGCTGGAATGTTTCTTGTAATCCATTGGGTTCCCTTTCTTTGTTTGTGTTCATGGTGACTACTCCTGGATATGAAGAATTTTACACTTTCTCTAGTTTATGTGGATTATATTTCATGTACTTGTATTGTACCATAAATCTATTGTATCATGTATTATACTTTTGATGTACCATCCTCACATGTATGTGACGAGACATTGTTGTTCAAGATGTAATGATGTAAATAAATGTTGAACTCTCTTATGTAATGGACTATGTGAAAGATGTTACTGTATATGTTAGTTAAATCTATTTATTCTAATGATAACTATTAATCACATGTTATGGTTATTTCCTATTAATTGTTCAATTAAATGTGATGGATTAAATCAAATTTCACATTATTAAATGAATCTTATTTAATGTAATGATTTATAGTTCTTTCTATTTTAGTTAATTGCAATTCTAGTAATGTTGTGATGGACCTTAGAGGACTTAGGTTAGAATTCAAGATTTTGTTTCAATTGCAATTTTTGTATATATTGCACTTCAACAAAAAATGTTTCATTTTAGGTGTATAGTGTGTTTTCCTCCAGGGTTTCGAGGTGGGGCATTAAACATGGTATCAGACCCCATGTTATAACACTGGGTACTTTGGGTATATTGAAGAGCCCATTATGTTGTTTAGTTGCATAGACTTTGTACATTATGTTTCCCTTTTTCGTCCATTCCTAACACCTTGAACTTGTCGTTGGTGATGTCTATGTAGGATTATTCCTAGAGGTTAGGGTTAAGGTTGAGGACATGGTAGAGGTTATGGTGGTGGCCATGGGGCTAATTGTTAGGACTCCCCTCCTCAGATTTCCCACGAGTCTGATCATGAGGAACAATAGGGTTCCTAGAATAATCAAGGAGGTGTAGATCAGAATTTGGGTTAGTCAAGATTGGAGGGTGCACAGTTGTATCACTTGCTTGAGGAGGTTCTTGTTTGTTTAGATCCAAGACAAGAGGGTGATCAATTGGTGATTAGGGAGAGAGAGAAGTCTCCCAAGAGGAGAGAGATTATAGTTGAGTATGAGTCTATATTAGTTGGACATATGAGTGACCTTTTATGAGCATGTCCTCCTACTTTTGCTAGGACTAGGAGTGGTTTGGAGGTAGAGACCTAGTTAATTGATCTGAATAGTTGTTTTGCTATGCATCCATATGGTAGCAACATCAAGGCTAGGTGCACTATCATGCATCTCAAAGGTTTTTCTTCCATGTGGTGGAATTTGGAGGAGTAGAAGCTTCATTTGGATATAGATTCAGTCTCATGAGAGATGTGTTTACAAAAAAATAGAGCTTGGTTCTTATTTGATCATTGGCAGCAACATTGTGTGGATGAGTTCCATGAGCTGAGGCAAATGGTGATGTTAGTTGACTAGTATGAGTGTAGATTTTATGAGCTTAAGTAGTATGATGGAATAGGTGACAATGAGGATATGTTAGTACAACATTTTATTAGGGGTTTGAATGCTCGTATTAGTGGGGTTGTTCATGTATTTGAGCTAAAAAACATAGAGCTAGATGTAGAGAAGGCTCAAATAGTAGAGGAGAATTTGGCTATGGCACTATGTCATCAAATAGGTGTATAAATTGGTAATGTACCTCCAATAGGTTTCAAATCTTGAGGTGGCTAGACTCAAACAATAGGCCCCTCTAGGAGCCATCATGCACCCACTAAGGGTGGTCAGTAGTAGCAGCAACACTCTTAGTCAAAACATAAGAACTCTCAATCCTTGTAGGGTGATAGGTTTCCATCTGGGAGAGACCAGAATTGGAGGTGAAACAAGTGTTATCGCTCTGATCAACCAACCCAAAGTTCATAGTCTATAATTAGTATGGGCATTTTTTAGTAGTCTAGTACACCTCTAGGTAGTAGAGGTTTCGATAGAGGTATAGGGTGCTTCTCTTGTGGTCAGTAGGGTCACATTGCTAGAAAATGTCCTCAGAAGGGCACATTGGATCTAGTAAGACACCGGTGCCTTTAAAGCTGACAATAGGAGATACAGGTAGATTGCATAGAGTCCTTGTAGCGGTTGATAACTATTAGGCCAAGCATTAGGGCACAGTGGTTGAGGCTTCAAGTGTGTTTTAGGGATTTTTTCTATTCTCTTTGACTCTAGTACTTCAGATTCTTTTGTTTCTCCTTCTATAGTGGCACAATTTGGACTAGTGGTAGTGAAGTAGGATGATAGGCGTTTGGTCGAATTGGTCTCTAGTGCTAAAGTAGTAGTTGAGTCTCTTGTTCATGGTTGTGGTTTGAGGATTGGATCTCTTCACACCAAAGTAGACCTTCATATTATTCCCCTTGGGTCATATACTATTGTATTGGAAATGGATAGGTTAGACGCTCATAAAGCAGTCATAGATTATTGATATAAGTCAATGTAGTGTGTTGATGATTCTAATAGTGAGGTTGAGGTGATTGTTGTTCAGAGGCCTATTTCCTTGTGCATGATCTTTTCTATGCAGTTGAAGAGATGTATGCAACAAATATTTTAGTTGTTTGCAGTGACATTTAATGATTTGGAGTTAGGGGAGATCCAAGAGGTGTCTCTTGATACTTATCCTATCCTTAGATAGTATGCATATGTCTTTCCTAGTGAGATTCTAGGGATGCCACCTAAGTGTGACATCAATTTTCAAATAGATCTTGTACCTGGAGCTAAGCCTATTTCTTGAGCACCATATTAGATGACCACTCAGAAGCTTAAGGAGCTTCAGTTGTAGCTTGATGAGTTGTGGGAAAAGGGGTTTATTCTCCCTAGTGTCTCTCCTTGGGGAGTACTAGTTATTTTTGTCAAGAAGAAGGACATGTCCCTTCGATTGTGCGTTGATTACCAACAGTTGAATAAGGTGACATGTCCCTTCGATTGTGCGCATCTTTGAGGTAGAAATCCATAAGATGGAATTTTGTACTCGTTATAGACGCTATGAGTTCACAGTTGTGTTTCTTGGGTTGAAAAATGCACCGTCTATGTTCATGAGTTTGATGAATGGTGTGTTTCACACCTATCTTGGTAGGTTTGTCCTAGTGTTTTAAGATGAAATTTTTATCTATTTGAGAACCATGGAGGAACATGAGGAGCATTTGAGGTAGGTGCTACAGTGTTTGAGGGAGAACCAATTGAATGCAAATTTGGAAAAATGTGAATTCTTCCAGAGGAAGGAAAGTATTTGGGTCATGTTATCTCTAGTGAGGGAATTATCATGGATCGTTCAAAGATCTAAGCTATCATTGATTGGCCTATGCCCACTAATGTTGCATAAGTTCATAGTTTCATGGGTTTAGCAGGTTACTACTGATGGTTTGTACGAGGTTTTTCAAGGATATCCCACCCCATCACTTCTCTTCAGAGGAAAAGGAAGAAGTTTATTTGGTCAGAGTAGTGACATGTAACTTTTTAGACTCTTAAGGAGAGGTTGACTAGTGCACCTATCTTGGCAGTTCCTAATCCTACTAGGGATTTTGAGGTTTGTACAGATACATCCTTGGAGGGTTTAGGAGCAGTTTTTATGTAAGATGGTCGTGTGGTTTCCTATGAGTCTCACAAACTCAAGGATCACGAGCTAAACTATCCTACACATGATCTAGAGTTAGTTGTTGTGGTTCATTCTTTGACGAGATGGAGGAACTTTCTAATTAGTTTGACCTACATAGTGATCACCATAGTTTGTAATATATTTTCATGCAGCCTAATCTGAACCCAATGTAGAGATGGTGGATGGAGTTCTTGTGTGAGTATGATTTTGAGGTGAAATTCATTTAGGGAAAGGAGAATGTGGTGGCGAATTCTCTCAGTTGCTGGAGACACAACCTTTCGATAGTGACTCTTGGAGTGGACTTGAGGATTCAAATCCCTTCAACACTTCCTTCAGATAATTGGTATCAGGAGGTGAGGTCTGAGGTGGAGCCAGGAAAATTTTTGGAGGGCAGATTTGTGGGATACTCCCTTGAGTTAGATGGGTTTTTTTGGCACTTGGGTTCCATTTATGTTCCTTCCTTAGGAGATCTTCATACTTTGATCATGTCAGAGGCACATCACGCACCCTATTCAACTCATTTGAGTGTCAAAAAGATGCATGCAAATCTTTGTCAACTATACTTTTGGGTTGTAATGAGGAGAGACATTGCTGATTTTGTGTCGAGATGTCTAGAGTGTCAAAGAGTGAAGGAAGAACACCAACACCCTGATAGCCTAATTTGGTCTTGGAGTAAAAATAGGATATTATCTCATTGGATTTTATTTATTTTTTTCCCATTTCTTCCTGTCGGCATGATGCCATCATGGCCATTGTTGATAGGTTAACTAAGGTGCCACACTTTTCTCCCATTTGATCCTCATACAATGCTTCATCAATGGCTAGATTTTTCATGGAGGATATTGTCAGGTTACATGGTATTCCTCACAAGATTATCTTAGATAGAGATCTAGTGTTTACTTTAGCTCTTTGAACATCCCTACAACATGCATTGGGGACTTAGTTGAACTTTAGTTCAACTTAGCATCTAGAGACTGAGGGGAAGACCTAGAGGGTTAATTAGATCCTTGAGGATATGCTTTAGATGTATGTTATAGATCAGTAGTCAAATTGGGAGGATTACCTATATTTGGTGGATTTTGAATACAATAATAGTTATCACATCTCTATTGGCATGCCTCCTTTTTAGGCGTTGTATGGTTATCCATGTCAGATCTTGTTGAGTTGGGATTGTCTTGAGAATAGACTTCTTCTTGGTTTGGAGATGATACAGGAGATGGAGCAATAGGTGTTTCACATTAGGGAGCATTTTGTGGCAGCCTAGGATAGGTAGAAGAAATATGTTGATGCTCATAAGGTGGACCTTCAGTTCTTAATTGGAGACCGGGTATTCCTGTAGGTACATCTACAGAAGAGTCCAATCTACTATGGAAAAGTCTCTAAGCTTGTACTGTGCTTTTTTGGTCCTTTCAAGGTGTTGGAGAGGATTTGACCTATCACATACTGTCTTGCTTTGCCACCCAGTCTATCGCGTATTCATGATGTATTTCACATTTCAGTTATCAGACCCTATTATCTAGACATATCTCATGTTCTTGATTGGAATGCATTACAGGTAGAGGATGGGAAGCTAGCTTTGGAGCTCGTGGGTGTCATACAACATAGGAGACTAACCCTCAAGGGTCAAGGCATTGACCAGGTTAGGGTCTAGGGGGATCCAAATGAGGAGTCTTCTACTACATGGAAGTATGCATGCATAATGAGAGAGTTGTACCCATATCTGTTTGCACGCTTCCAAGAGTAAGCCTAGTTTTACGGGGGAGGATGTGGTTCCCCTTATTTTATTTTATTTTTTTGACAGTGACTTGGTTGTACTTGGATATTATGATACTTTGATGCAAAGTTATGATGATACTTGATGACACTTTTATCACTAATGTTTATGCTTATACCATGCTTAGTAGACTAGTTTAATTGACTGTGTAGGTTATTATTGCTATGAGAATTATGTGATTATTAGATGTATTTTCTTATCATGTTATTATTATTTGATTATTGTGCATCAATGTATTTTGGTGAAGGGGAACAATGTCGCATCTCTCACTTGCGAGTGCCCTGCAACGCTATGATTTTCCCTTCACAGTGTGTTTGATTGTTTGTCTATGTACATTCTTGACTGTGTGGTTTGTTGTACATTGTAGGTACTAGGCATCAAATCCACCTCAATTGTTAGGTTTGAGTGTTCCTTAATCCCAATGGAGATTGTTTATTTGGAGATAGCATTGGGTCCCCTATGTTGAGCCATAATTCTTGACAAGGATGAATATTTGATCATATTCCCCTGTTAGTGTGGTCAATTTGAGATGGTCTATCTGTGTCGTGTTTTTCCTTCCATTTTTCTTTGAGGAGAAGTAATGCTTAGTGTTCTATTCATTGAGTAATGTACTTGATTAGTGCTTTTGTTTGATTATTATATTAAAATAAAAGATTATTCAAATTAAAAGACATTGTGATAATTAAAAATAAAAACTTTTATATAATCAAAGTATTGATTAAATAATATATTATTAAAGTACTGATTTGATTTTAATAAATTAAAATTTATGATTTCACAAGGAAATGTTAAATTAAATATATTAAATTGGTGTATTGTGTAAACAAAACTATATGAAAGATTAAATTAATAAATTAAATATTTTAATAGTTGATTTACTTTGTGCAAATATTAAAGTAAGGTTGAATTATAAAATAATAATTAGTAGTAGTTGTCAGTAGTGGGGAAAATTAAATTAAATAATTAAAATTAAAGATGTGGAGGTTGTAACGGATTGGGGAAATAGTAAATAAATTAGTTATATTGCAAAAAGAAATTATTCTTCTGAAAAATAATTTGGTTTCTTTGCTTTGAATATTTTTTTGGTTCTTGAATTCTCTTCTTGGGGGCTTTTGGGAAGCTTTGGAATTGGAGGTTTTTTGCAATGTTCTAGAAATTTTGAAGGGTGTTGAAGTTGGGTTGTAGTAGCAAGCTAGGAGTGTGAGCTCTACATCAAATTAATACTTGAGCAAGTGGGAGAAACAAAGCTTCATTGTTATTGACTTTTACCTCTACTCAATCTTGAATTGAAATCAGTAGTAAATAAAACTTTGGAAAAATTCTTGGGTGCTCTCTACAAATTATTTGTTTGTATACAATAAATCTTGTATTCAATTGTTCCTAGATATTTAATTGTTCTTGAAGTTGTTTTATGTTGGTAACCCAATCTTTAATAGAAGCACATATGTTCTTATTTCCTTGAACATCAAACTCTTTTTTGTGTTTTCTTTTTAGACTCCATCCTTCTCTCTTTATACTTGAAATTTATGTGACAATGATTCTTCACTAGCAATTATATGTACAGGAAGATTTTGTGTCCCTTTAATTTAATGTCTTTATGGGGGATTATATAATTATAATTCCTTATTGTCCATGCATGTTGTTTACCGAAACCATTTATTCTTTTTCTTTGAGCTAAATGTATCTATTTGATACCCATTCAAAATTATGGTCACAAAATCTCTGTTACGATTTGTTTGGTCATTTAATCTTTGTTAGGACTTTTTAGGCCAAAATCTCATTTCTCCCAGCATTGCCTTTGCATTGTATACTTCTAGGTGAGCCTTGTACTAGTTGTGACATCATACACCTTTGCTTGATGTGTTTTCTATAGGTCAATGGCATAAGATTACCGGTTGTAGATATCATTTGTGGGTGTCATATATTTACCTTTCTTTTGGCCTTTGTTACCTTCAATTTCTTGAGCAAGTTAGACTAACATTGGCACCACCTCTACTCTATAGATATGTGATAAATGAAGCTTAATTCATGCTATATGAAACTGATTGTGATAACCTAGAATTAACCCCATCATTGTTGTTGCATTGATATTCGATATGAAAAGGGTTGTAAATATATATATACACACATATACATATATATATATATATATATATATATATATATATATATATATATATATATATATATATATATATATATGTACATCAAAACATTTCTCTATACCATTTGGGGTCACTACCATACTCTTTGGTTGTTATATTTTGTGTATAGAAATTTGGTAATAGCAGTCAATATGAGATTGGAATGAGATAAAATATATGTTCATATATATATATATAAGTATATATCGATGTCTGTATATTTAATTTATGTATTCTTAATTTTAAAGCAACACTTTACTTAATGAAATACCAGAATATATATATAGAGAGAGAGAGAGGGAGGGAGAGAGAGAGCATGTATATATGTATATTTTGAATACATTAAATAGAATATTGTTGTCCCTGCTACTATATGATAATGGTTGTAAAATAAATGAAATAGGTAAATAATTGATTTTGAAAGATTGATATAGTTATAATTAAATAAATGAAAGTTAGTGTATATGGAAAGAGATGATCTTTGTTTTAGATGATTAAGTAGTAAACATGAAATGAATACTTTGTAAACCCAGCCTAGATCCCATGTACTTTTTTTTTGAATTGTTTGATTATTGATTTAGGAATGAATTGTGGGTTTTCTTCAAATTTTTAAGTCATCTTCTGAGGTGAATAGTAGGAGTCTTTCTAAGGCTAGGGGGAAATTTTCTTCTTGATGGAATTTTTTGATAATCCTTGGAGATGGTTATTTTTGTATTGAATGAGTATACAAGGTTCATTAGCCTTGCACGATATATTCTCCACTATGGTTGAAACTTGTGTGCAAGATAGTTTATGCCTCGCCCTGTTGAGTATGTTAATGAGGTTTTTGTGATTGTGTAAGTTGGATCTTCCCTATTGATTTCATTGGGTCTCCTAGTTGCTAGTAGGGGAGTGGCTCTCAATTGGGGCCAACACACAAAGTGGTACCAAGGTAAACCATGTGGAAGTTTTGTAATTAAGTGATAACCTAAAATGAGTTAGGGGGTTGGGTAGTAATCACACTAATCAAGATAAGTGAATGCGTCACTCATGGCTCAAGTTCCCATTTAGGCTTGAGCTGAGATGAGAAGGCCTATAATGGAAAGATCAACTACCTTGCCCTCATGAGGTATGTTGATTCCGCATAGGTTTGTATGGGAGTTAGACATCGATAGAGGCTACTAGGGTAACCCAGGATGGGGGTTGGGGCCTAGGAAGATTTTCTAGGGTAACCCATAACAAACTATGTGATGAAACTCCTCTCTATGAAAACATAGTATTCCCTTGTCTCTTGTCTCTGTTTGATGTTTGTGTGCCTCTGGAAGTGGTGTTACTATCATGTGAAGTAGTAATGTACTTTTACATTGGAATCATGTTAGCCTTGTGTTGATCCTTATCTTCTAGTTTATTTTATGGTCGGACCTTATTTCTATCTCCTTGCATGGGGGTTGACGTTGGGGTTCTGCATGGTTACTTCAAAATTATCTTGTACTCCATTATGTTCCCTCGCTTTTTTAGTGTTCATGGTTACTACTCCTGGATATGAAGACTTCTGCACTTGTTCCAGTTCATGTGGATTATATTTCATGTACTTGTATTGTACCATAAATCTAGTGTATCATGTATTATACTTTTGATGTACTCTCCTCACATGTATATGAGGAGACATTATTGTTCAAGACGTAATGATGTAATTATGTAAATAAATGTTGAACTCTCTTATGTAATGGATAATGTAAAAGATTCTATTGTATGAGTTAGTTAAATGGATTGATTCTAGTGATATCTATTGATCACATGTTATGGTTATTTCATATTGATTGTTCAATTAAATGTGTTGGATTAAATGGAATTTCATATTATTAAATGAATCTTCTTTATTGTAATGATTTACAGTTCTTGGTAGTTTAGTTAATGGGGATTCTAGTAATGTATTCATGAACCTTAGAGTACTTGGGTTAGAATTCAAGCTTTTGTTTCAATTGCAATTCTTGTGTATATTGCACTTCAACAAAAAAATTGTTTTGTTTTAGGTGTATAGCTTGTTGTCCTTTAGGGTTTCGTGGTGGGGCGTTACACTAGGATCCACACCAAAGGAGTTCATGACTCACACAATACTAAATTTTGATATTTTCTAGGTGAATCATAAATAGGAAGGAAAAATGGGCTAGTGGAAGTCCGATATTCACTAGGTGTGCACCAATGTCAACCATACCAAGAGTTATATGAGCTCCCTAATAACTCTGATAAGGTGCTAAAAGGTTAATAAAATGTTATTCAAACAAAAAAATAAGTCGAATGCTTTTGTACAAGTGAACTAAATAGTGCCAATCTATGCTCCCACCTTAAACAAAGTTCAAAACACCATGCTATGAACAATTTCTTTAAGGCAGAAAAAAATGATAACTTTTATGCAAGAAAATATCTCAAGAGATTATTTGGAAAGCCCTATGATAATGATATGTTTCCAAATAAATCTACATCATGATAAGGGGTGGCCTCCAAATGGAATACAACAAAAAACATAGAATATGAATACATAAGGGATCCACAAATATTGGGTTAGTATTCATCTTTGCTACACTGATATAAAAGAGCTTGAAAATTACATCATTCCCAAAATACTCATGGAAAAATAAACACAATGGAATAATGTCACATAGAGAGAGAAAATAAATGAGCTTTTGGGTCAACATGGAAGAGAGCTAAATATATTGATGCCTTGCAACATCCACAAAAGGAAAACACAAGATAAAAATAAAAGATAAAGTTTACAACATATAGAAGAATGAAGGTACAAATATTAGAATGTCATGATAGATTTATTTCCATTGTATCCTTGCATAAATAGACCAACAAGGGCATCCAAAGTAAACTCACAAATACAAAGACATGCCAAGTAGCACAACATGGGAGATCACATCATGTGGAAGCAAACACATGAAAAAAAAAAAAAAGGAGTACCACACATGTGAGCCAACCTATAAAAATTCATACACATCCTAATATTTCTCATCATATAGGGAAGGCAGACAACTAGCTAAAGGACTACAAGTGTCATACTAGGAGCATCACTAGGTTCAACATGTGATGGGTCACTCTCATCAAGAGGAACATCATAGTTACCCCTATCTAACTTCATTTTCTTCAAAAAAAAAACATTAAGTTCATTATGCACCTTTTCATCAATTTTAGAAATTTCATCTTTATCATCCATATTAATAAAAAATGGAGGTTTATGACAACATAAGTTGGATGTTCTTGTTTCAGTTCTTATTTTAGTTCCATGTCTTGTTTTGGTGAAAGTTGTAATTCTTCTAGAGTTGTTTGCATAGGTGTTTGAGTATCATGCAATGCTTTATTCTTTTCTTCCAATTGACGAGAAATAACATGACTTCTACACCTACTCTCTTTAGAATTTCAATATCTTCTTACAAAATTTTACATTTGTGATAGGGAAGGAGCAGGTTTCTCAACCATTGGTTTCTTTTATTCCCTTAAGGGAGGAACTTAAGGAACCACTGGGGGTTGGGAAACCACTGTCTCTTTAGGTCTATACACTTATTTTATCTTTTGAGGCATAAAATGAATCATTCAATTTCCTCTTCATCTTTTATATGATATGGGTGGAGAGAATGTGACATATTTGCATTGGTTTTTTGGAAGGGAAACTACTTCAGGCATAGGTTCATGAATGACTAGTGAGGTAGAAGGAGCAACAATAGTATTATCATCCTCAAGTGGAATATTGCTAAGGGATAGTTCTGTTGTATGGTTCACCTTAAAATTTTGGCATGACCTACAGAGTGAGTGCAAGATCATGATGGGCCAAATAGTGATGATGTTAGAAAAATTTACACGAGGAAGGAAAAATCACATATTTCATGTTTGAATTTTTACTTTATTTCGTAAAAAGTACAATTTCTATGGTAAACACCAAAGCAAAATGGATATCCACTATACGCACTTATATTTTTTTAAAGACTAAGCCATGTATATTAATTATTATAATATATAGTATAATAATAATATATATTAATATTATCATAAATATTAATATTAATTTACTAGTATGATAATATTAAAATATTATTATATTATATATATTAAGATTACCATATAATATATATTATTGTAGACACTCAAAAATGTCCTAAATGATACTCGACATTTGAATTTGATATTTTTAGACAATAAAAATTTTCCCAGGCTTGTGATTTCTAAATTCTCCATCATTTCCCCTTTTGTCTTTGATAATTAATTATTTAATTAACTCATTTCTATCTTTATTCCACCTTGAATAATTAAATAGATTTTATTTAATTAATTACATCACTAATTAAGTCCTCTCCTTTCTAAAATTCAATAAATTCTTATTTATTTAATTTTGGTCCACTTTCCACCATAATTAAATAATTATTTTAATTATCTAATTATTCATTAGCCTCTTTTCTCATAAATAAAATAAATTTTATTTATTTAATTTGGGCTGGCCACTCTCTTCAATTTTGAATTAAATCATTATTTAATTCAAAATGATTCATTTTGTCACATTCCTCTATAATTAAATAATTATTTTATATTTAATTATTCATTGGCCACCTAGATTATATAATTTTTATTATTTAATTTCTCCTATCACCTCTTTATCTATGCCAATTTTATCTTCCACATCAAATCTTATCTCATTTAATCTTGGCCCTTGATTGAATCATCTCATAATTCAATCTCAATCCTTCATCTTTATCATTTTCCCTAATTTAAGCCTAACCCTATTTCATACTACAAATTTCAATCTTGGCCATTGATTAAAACATATTTTTGGAATCCAATCTCAACCATTCAATCAAATTTGTCTTTTCTATAAAAGACCTTACCCTTGTCATTTTCATTATCTACACATATTATGCAAGTACATGTTGCTAGTGTGAGACAACAATCTTTAATATTTTGCTAGTCACTTGTCACAGGCTTATTATTGCACACTCAAATCTAAGGGAAATTATAATATTCAAGAAAAATGGAGAAGTACAATGGAGGTGAATCAATGGTGGCATAAATATTTGGTAATGTTGTTTTATGCTTTATATCTTTATGCTCATTTGTGCTTCATTGTTTATTAGGACTTGATTTATATGCTTTATTGCATTAACCTTAATATTTTAGCCCTAATTACATTGGTGAACCTGACAAATTTTGAATTTTTTTGAGGAATTTTTGATTTTGTTGCAGGTTTTGTTAGCTTTTTGTTGCAAGTTTTCCATCATTTTGGGACAAAACCCTAGTTTTCAAATATTTGACCATATCTCTCAAATGACTAATTTTTTTTTCACAAAATTATTTCTACGCATTGGTTACAATATCAAGAGCTTCTAGTCTAAAAATCAATGTTTTTGGAGCTTTTTTTTTTTAAAATAATTTTTTTGTTATTTTTGATGAAAAAACAATTTTGAGAGAAAATTAGTGAATGTTTTAGATATTTTTACATTTCTACAAATCTCTCTAAATTCTAGTAGAGGTCTCTTCTTTATGTTTTTAAATTGGATGAAGAATAATTAGACAAAAAATAGATCTTTAAAAATTAAGGTTTTACAAAGATTTGCTTATATCTCACAAACAGTTGCAGATATTTTCATAAATTTTATTCTATATATTGGTGATGATGTTAGGCATCTTTAGTCAAAACATCAAAATCTTAGACCTGTTTTGAATTTTTTTAAATTTTTTTATGATTTTTCATAAAAAAATAAATTTTGGGTTCAAAACAATAAATTGTTTAGATTTATTTAAATTTTTAAAAATCTCTAGAAATTTCAATAAGGGTCTTTTCATTGTATTTTTATTTTTTATGTAGAAAAAATTTCCAAAAATCAGATTTGTCTTGACTAGCTAACCCTCTAATATTAGTGATCAATTATCTTGTTACGGTTTTGGCTTTGTTGTTGGTTTTGTGAATGTGTAGAAAAAAAAACACTTCAAAATACAAATTAGATCAAGTGGACAAAAAACATGGAGCTAAAGAAAGTCTAGGTTCACACATTTCATCTTTCATCTCTTAATCGTTGCTTGTCAACACACTATAATTTGGGGCTTAAAATGAACATCTTGTTTACAATCACACTTTGAAATTGGGATTAAAAATAACCATTTTCTTCCATCACACATTTTGGCTTTAGGTTAAAAATAAAAAGCGCTTCCATTGTTTGTTTACACACATTTCATTTCTAAATGGAAATTAACAACTATGAGTGTGAATCAAGTGTGTGTGTCCTTCAAAACACCTCACTTGGTTTGCTTTTGTCATACCTTTCTTAGGAGGCTTTCTTGGATCATACACCCCTCCAAGGGATGACCTCAATCTAGTGTGAAGCAAAAGACACACTCCTTTTGGAGTTGGAATCTTGTCACTCTTGGCTAATCCCCAAAGAACTTTATACCTTTTGGAAGTGAAGGTGAAGGGTGGGTTACCCCTTTCTCTTGGTCGTGTGGAAGGATTTTACTTTCAAATCATCCCTAGTCAACCTTGTGCATCCTAGCTTGATACCTAATTGGCCATACCCACTTGAATAGCATTAGGCTTGTTGTTGTGTATTCAAGTTTTTTCTTAATCATAACATTTTATCTTGAAAGAAAAATTTATCATTGTGTTTGGTGTGTGTGTTCATGCATTTACATTTGAGATCTTGTGTTTGGTATTTCCCAAGTAAAACTTCCAATAAATATTTGCCACATCATCCAAAACATCCAATATTGTCATTCCTTATCATATCCTAATCATCATCATCTATTTAATCTAGTCAACATCATTTTACATCATGACAACATTAGAAGACCTAGCATCCCAACTTAAAAACCTCCTTCAAACACTTCACCAAATACCCAAACCCCTAGACCACCAAACCATACAAAGACTTCAAAACATCTTCCAAATTTTTCAACAAATTAAATCACCTCAAATCCAACACCTCCTAGCTCAATCCAATTAATTCATTGCCACTTGTCAAATACAACAACCACAACATCATCCCCTATCCATTCATTATCAACCAATTCCACCTCAACCGTATGTGTCATCCCCTTCCACCTCATACCAATCTAATCCATCCACTTCTTTGCATGTCAATGCCACATCAACCTATCAAGCCACATCACAGAAAACACATGTGAACTTAAGTTCTACCTTGCAACAAGGTCAAACTTCTTCATGTTCTAATGTAACCATTGACAAGGGGAACAATAATCTAGGTCATGCACCCTATAACTTTATCATACCACCATCTAATCAAATTGCTATCCCTAATTAACCATGTTCTAGTCCTAATCCATTGGCCTCTCTACCTTCTAACCCATCAAACTCTTCATTCCACCCATCATCATCTAATCCTCCACCAAACCCATGCCCTAAATTCAAACATTTCAAAGGTAAACCTATGGCATTACCTAAATCCACCCCTACACCTACAAAGTATGTGACCCAGGGGCTACAAGCAAGGAATCAATTGTCACCACATCATTCAACACATATACTTGAACATACAAAAATTCCTCAAACATCATGCCAAGTCCTTCAAGCCAACCATTTAATCCAAAACCTCTTGAGCCAATTCAAGAGTCTCCCCTCATAATTCCAAGTCACCCTTTTTCATGCTCCTATTTTGTTGACCATCAAGAACATGTCAAGTCTCTCCATGATAAATCCCCTTCCACTTCCATTCAAGAAAGCTAAGATTTATGTCAAGAGCATTATCCTAAGCATGAGGATACATTAACCTCTCATTCTAATAAAGATCTAGGCCCATCTAATGATCGCACTCATAACATACTTGGTCCTATTTATGATCAAGCTCCCCTCTATAATCTTACCTATGATCAAGAAGGCCATGATGATCCTCTTAGCCAACTTTATGCATTCCATGGTCAAGAGCCTATCACTTCACCTATCCATGAGCAAGATATACCAAATGCACCTTTGCCTAGTCCTATCAATGATCCATCAACATCCACTTGGACCCTTGATGAGACATATACCTCCCAAGCACACATAGAAGATCAAAAAAAATCTTGGATCTAAGTGAACACAATGCTAATCAAAATCTTAATGATCCTCCATCACCCACTATCGACCCCATTGCAAGTCCTCCATCATATCCTATTGGTATTTCCACCCTCATTCATGAATTTTCCTCCTTAGAACAACAACAACCATTATATTCCCTTGCTTCATTTTCTCCATCCAATAAGGAACTCATGTCTAGTGTTCCACCTACACCTAGTCCCATTTTCCATCACATTCTCCAAAATATGAACTACCAAGGTAAAGGTTTAGGCCTTCATGAACAAGATATTTTGGAGCCTATACATGTCAAAGTCCCTCCTTCATGCTCATATGGCCTTGGATACACACCCCAAGTAAAACAAACTAAAGATGTTGGTACTTCCTCCATGTCTCCTAAGTCCACTTTCCTCCACAAGCCTTATCATATTCTCAAAACATACGTGGCCAATCCACTTCCATTATCCTACAAGTGTCAAAAGCATGTGACCATACACCTCCCACCATCCAATTTATCCCTGCTTCTTCCAACTCCGCATATCCCTCCATCCACTTTGCCACCATTGCTTCCAACACCTAATATCCCAATCATTCATAAATACCCTAAATATCCTAGTCATGACCAACAAATGCACACATTTTGTAAACATAAAGCTTCCACTCATTCCATCCACCCCATGGGATTCAAAAATAAAAATTTGGATGCCTCCTTTCATAAAGCCAAAAATCCTAAGGGTCCTAGTCCCTTAGGGTACAAATGCAAGAAACCAGAGAAAAATACATTAAAAAATCCACCCAAGCCCATACCTCCAAAATTAAAGGCCAAAACTAAATTGGTTTGGGTCCCTAAGAAAAAGGAAAGCAAGTCAAATGAAGCATCTACATCACAAAAATCCCAACCATACCCTTCCATCCAAAATGCACATTCAATTAAAAAATTAAAAAAATCCCACAAGCCAAACAAAAATCATAAAAATACTAAGTCTATGTGAGTACCAAAAGCAATACATACACCACCTCATAAGCAAACATCTCCATTTCTTCCTACACCCTGTCCACATCAAAATATTCAATGTTTATCATAGTGTGTGAAACCATTGGTCATGGTTCCCTTCCATTTCACACCAATTCCACATACCTCCATGTCCTCACCCTTCACTCATTATCCTGCATATCTCCCCCACCACCTTCCTATGTTCCATGATTTTGGCTAAGCCTCCCCATTCATATTTTACATAATTCCTACCATCTTCCCTACATAATCTACATCATAATCCACTATTTTCCTCCATAATCCACATATCTCCATCTCCCTTTCATGTCATCCCTTACCAACATCTATGAGCATAATGACATTTGACATGGTCCATGTGATTACATCCATATTTAGTGTGACTACCACCTTTCATGGAAATATACAATTGAGTCCCTCCTGTCCATATCTCCCTTCTCTTATCCAAAAATTAAAAAAGTAAAAAAATAAAATATAAAAAATAAAAAATGGGTAAAAGCAATGAGTTGGGTACACAAAGAGGGGAAATCTCGGGAAAAAAAAACCTCGCAAGAAACACATACGTGTTATGGATCAGGTACCCGAGCCTGGATTTGAATGTGTATGCGTCCAGTCTTGGGTACGCGAATCTAGAACTCGTATGCGTTATAAAACGCGTACACATTTAGAACATGTATGCGTTTTGAAATGCGTACGCAGTTCGAAAAAGTATTTATTTTTTTAAATAAACAATTGTAATTCATTTTCCACCATTCTAAGTTCAGATGGAGAAGGAGAAAGGAGAGCGCATACTCATTTTAGAGGCCTCAAAATTTTGACTGCCACCTCCTCCCATCGACACTAGCGACCTCATCAACCTCCAGGTTAGTTGAATTCTTCATTTTTTTTTGCTTTATATCTTTTTTTGGTTTTTTAATTAGTATTCAATTTTTGTTTGTTTAGTGTATTTTAGTTCAATGTTTTATTGTTTTTAATTGCATTTAAAAAACCAAAAATGTCAATGAAACAAAGAAATTTAAATTGTAAATTGAAAACCATAAACTTAGCTAAACCTAAATTGAACACATTTAAAACTTAGAAATTTCAAAACCCTAGAAACCCTAGGTTACAAAATTTACATAGGTTAATCTTTGGACATAAACCCTAAAATGTAAACCTAAAACCCTATTTACCCTAATTTACAGTAAACCTAAAATGGACTATTTACCCTAATTTATGTAAAACTAAAATGGGCTATAGATAGACTATGTGCAATATGGATAGAGCTAGACACATAAATGTTATTAAATCAAATAAATATTAAAATGTGAAACATGAATGATTTCTACCCATTTCTCTTATTTGGATGAGATCCTTTGTGAATTATGTAAGGATGCATTATGATCATATTTAAGCCTTAATTTATAGGATGTTATTCATAAGATCTATAGGACAAGTGTGTAATCTAATTCCTATTTTAACTCTCATGTGTAGTGGCATTGTTCTAGATTAGGAAAACTAAATGTTGTACTTTCTCTAAACTAGTGTATCAAAGCTAACTTGTAGCATGAACATTTCAATTTGGAATTTAATTCAAATTACTTTTTTGAGAAACTTGTAGTTTAGGGTTTAGGGTTTAGATCTCCTCTTCCTTTTTAAATCATCCAAGAGTGCTTAGAGGTCCAAATAGGTTCAAAATCCATCATAACTCAACAACTTACTTATAATTGAAATCTAAAATTCCTAATTGTTGATATATTGAAGCTATTCCTAGAATGTCACATATTTTATTCAAAGCACTAAGTTTAGGTGGTAGGGTTTCTCATTTACTTGTAAAAATTTATTCATGTGTCTTCTATATGTTTTCATGTCATCAAATCTCTAAATCTAAACCCTAAACCCTAATTTAGCATTCATTTTGTTGTAGGACCTTATAATTAAATTTGGTTGCCTTTCAATTCTATAACCAAAGGTTTATTTTCTAAGATTATTTATTTATTGAATTGATTAATTGATTCCTCACTTAGTGGCAGTTAGGTTCTTTTTTTGAAAAGCCATGCACATCTAGAATTTATATAAATATTCAAAGGAAGAGTCTATGTCATAGAAACGTTTCAAAAAATATATGATTAGAAAAAAAATTGGGTCTAGGGTTTAGGGTTTAGATTAGATCTCCTCTTCCTTTTTAAATCATCCAAGAGTGCTTGGAGGTCCAAATAGGTTCAAAATCCATCATGTGTCTTCTATATGTTTTCATGTCATCAAATCTCTAAATCTAAACCCTAAACCCTTATTTAGCATTCATTTTGTTGTAGGACCTTAAAATTAAATTTGGTTGCCTTAGGAAACTCCACCAAATTTTATTCCCTTAAGCCATGGAACATTTTTTCCTAGTCCACCTTAGTAGACATAGATCCCCTTAAGCCATCCTATCACCCTAAATCATAAATCGATGTCTTAAGGGGTCCTAATATGACATTTTTTAAGTGGATCAAAGAAGTTCTCAAAATTTGGTGAGTAGAGCTCAAGCTCATCTTTGTTTATTTTGTACATTGCAATTAGGTCACTAGCATATATCTATGTGTCCCTTTGAATGTATTCTATTAATTTTTCATTCTTATCTTTAGTATTCTTTGAAAACAATGAATGAGATTATAAATTTTAATGTTAGTGTTAAACTTATAATTTCTTCTTAACTACTTTGTCCCACTATAGAGATCTTGTGTCTCTTAGATGAGTTCTTGAGAGTTAGTTAGGCCAACTTGTATAGTGAATTTGAAATAAAGAGATTGTGTAAGAGTTATTATCTATTTTAGGATGGGTCAACACATGTGAGAGTCATAAAAAATTACTTACCATAGTATTTTCATGCATTATTAGTGACTGTGGTGTTGCCATTTTGTTATTTCCTAGGAATCCTTATGTCTATATATTGGATTCTTGGGGTAGAAGATGTATGCAATGTATCTTATAGAGTTATTCTATCCTTTTTTTTAATAGGATTAGGATTTTTGATATCATTGTTGTATTCTATAGAATCCCTATGAGTATATTATAACCATAAATCATCTAACAATGCATTGAGTTGTGTGGTAAATTAGAGGATAGTTATTCTTGAAATAGGATTCATAAAGTATATTTATATCTCTTTCCTTCTTATAGTTGCATATATTCTTATTTCTCTCTTTTTTCATGTTGGGTTCTTGCTTTTGGCTTCTTAGTTACATGAGAAAGTACTAGTTGTTTTGAATACTATTTAAAGTTCTTATGTTGGTTTCAGTCTTTAAATCCATGGTTAAATAGAAGAATTGGATTATTGTTCACCCTCATTACATGTTAGTTGTAGAGTTGATCTCTTAGTGACCTAGAAGCTCCCAAAAAACCTTGTTCTTCTATTTGGATGTACAAAGTGATGGTTGTGGAATATTTTGGTTGCTTAAATTTCCTAGATAACCCTCTAGCATTTTTAGATATTTGTACTTGCATGTTATAGATTCATGATATTTGTACTTGCATTTTTCTGATTGTTGAGAATGAATAATTTTTCCTTCACTTTGGGATTAGCTAGACCTAGGAGAGTATTCCTAGAGGTAGCCTTTAACAATATTTAATCACAAATAAAGATATATAAAATATAAAAAACTATAATAGTATCTATATACATGAAATTTGAAAATTTAGATAAATCAATTTATGTCCTCGGATTTAATTAAATTTTGTCATACTTGATTAATACATCTATTCATTTTGAATTGTATGACCTTAAAATGAAATTTGGTTGCCTTAGGAAACTTCACCAAATTTTATTCCCTTAAGCCATGGACCATTTTGTCCTAGGACCTTACTACACATAGATCCCCTTAAGCCATCCTATACCCTAAATCTTAAATCGATGTCTTAAGGGGGAATTTGACATTTCTTAAGGGGATAAATTTGGTGAATATATCTATGTGTCCCTTTCAATGTCTTCTATTAATTTATCATTCTTATCTTTAGTATTATTTGAAAATAATGAATGAGATTAAATAAATTTTAATAAAACCCCATAATTTCATAAATCTACCCTTCATATTAACAACCCCACACTGGACTCAATTTAATGTGTGTACATGCTATGGATTTTTAATGTTATGGATTTTATAATGTTATAAATCAAATGGTCTTCAAATGAAATATATTTTGAATTTGTGCATGTTCAATGTGATTTTTAAATAACTTTCAAATTGTGTGCATTATTTAATTAGTTTGTTGATATATATTTTTTAATTGTTTAACATGCAGTTTCCATATCATTGCTCACATGGATCCATTGTTTAATTTAGAGGATTTTATGCCCAATCAAGAAATTCCTATAGATCCCATACATCCCAATCCACCACATGAACATAACCCTAACACACCTCCACATTCTCCACCGCCTAACCCCCCACCCCCTCCTGTAGTTGATGAAGATCAATTAAGAGAGAATATCCAAGCAAACCTCATTGTCATTCAAGGAAATATAGATCTCATAAAAAATGAGCCTAGAGTCCCTCCCCATCTTGCACGGTTTGCATCTATGATGCAAACTATTGTTGATTATGTTCGATCTATTGATGCGGACCTAGTTAGGTTCCATCAATGGAGAGAAGAGAGGAGAAAATTCTATGTGGATGGATTGTCATATAAAGAAATCAATGACTAAAAATTACCAAACAAGCCATGTGCCAATATTTTATTAATCCCCATACAAACCAACCCATTCCACCCACGAAAAAATAAATTTCAATTTTATGGTGTAGGCACCCGCAGATAGCTACGCATATTTGGGATAGATGGTGGATGGTGTTTGATACTCCACCACATGGCAACAGTGAGGTGCCCTTATACTTTTTGAGAAAGTTATGGGCTGAGTTTGAGTTGGGTAAAAAACCCAACTATTTTGATATGAGGTCATTTTAAGGAGTTGGGTGTGGCATGCCCCAACATAGACTAGGAGAACGTGTCAATCCTCAGTGACATGCTCCAATTGCTCATATTGTTCCTCTTCCTTCTCCTAGTGTTCTCGCTGCATTTTAGCATCAAACCATGTTATCGACATTAGGAGAATTAAATTCACTTTCAGGACATCTCACTCAACAGACTACACACGCGGCCACTAAAGTGGCCAATAGAGAGCATGGAGGCTCAGGCTATAGGGATACTCATACATCCACTTCAGGCGACACACATGCATCTGGGATGAGGTCATACCTAGATTTACTATATTTTGAGGATCGTCCTACACAGGTATGTTCATATTTTGAACTTAAATTTAATTCAAGTTTGAAATATGAAAAATTCATGTAAATAATAACATCAAACTATATATATATATAATATAATATTAATTAAATAAGTTTTTGGTGTAGACACATGATCACATGATGCCTGAAACTCAATATGATCATCGTGTGCATATGTCGAGTGTTGTAGATCTGGGATCACCTTTTGGACATGTACTTGAACCAATATATATTAAATAATTTGTGTGGATATATATCTAATTTAATTTGAATTTGTACACATGTGTGAATTGATATATTATATCTAGATGCAGGGAGATCATACAATAGACCGCTCTTGAGACATCATCAACTCATGTGCATGCTTTCAAAAGTTTGTTAAGTTTAAATTAAATAGAAATCATAGATCTAATTTAATTTCTCATTTACATACACATGTGTCAATTATCTATACGAACTGTTGTACATCTATATGCAGGAATTTCATGAGATACCCATGGCAGGCCATGCACCTGAGACATCATTGGCATTTATGCATGGAAAATATCAGGTGCATGATCATGAGGTCATATCATTCAAGGTTGTAAACTTTACTTTAAATCTCCTATACAATTTTTATGGACCTTTTAAATATATATATATTTGAGGTTTTCAAATATTATTTGCTTTATATGAATATGTAGGATATAGTAGATCAGGCATTTGCATCTTCTCAAGTGACAGTTATGCTACCCATTGAAGAAAATATGCCAGTTAGAAATTCACATGATCATATGGTAATTTATGCATACTAGAAATCATTTTTACTATATAAATACTAGATATTTAATTAAATTTATTTCTATCTAAAATTTTATATTTTCAAGTTTAAATATGTTTAATTATATCAAAATTTCTAAATAAATTTAAATCTAATTTCAGGTTTCTTGTACTCTTTTACAACATGATGCGGGTACATCTAGTCAACATGGAACAAAGAGGAGACTTGATTTGACCGATCAGCCAAAAAGTTAGATGGTTTTATATTTTATGGACTATAGATCTTTAGTTTTATTTAAATATATGTGTTGGACTTGACATATAAATTCTATGGACTATCTATCTCTAGTTTTACTTTGAACATGTTATTATCATATTTGTGTTTATTTATATCAGTTGACTTTAATATGATGATTATATATGCAGTCAATTATGATATCTTGTTATGTTCATTTTCATGATTATATGCACTCATACATTAGACTATTTATATTTTATCTAATTTTCAAGTATTACATGCACTATATAAATTCTTATCTAGAATCAAATTTAATATATATAATTTATCACATGGTTAGGTGACAAATTAAAACATTCCTTAAATAGTTTAGATCATATTCATAATAAATTAAGGGCAGGTAATTTTAACTATTTTCCAATTAGATAGCAAATATTTGAATCAATAAACAAAAAAACCATCTCCTTGTATGTATAAAATGTATAATCTATGCAATTGAATAATTATATAAAATGTGGTAAATACAAGACATGAAATGTATAATCTATAAAATTGGAACAAGATATTTAAAAGTGACATTGAACAAACATATATAATGTATATCAAGATGTTTATTATAACTATATAATATGATGAAACATAAATGTGCATGTAGATACAATTAAAACTTATCAACTTTTAGGTGAAGACCAAAAATTGACATTTACATAGTCTCTTGATAAAATAATTTTTCAGTTCAACAATCACTTCGTAGATCGACTTGATGAGAACCTGCAAAAATAATTAATGTAAGTAACTACAATTTTTATGAGTCATTTAAGAAAAAAATTCATGCGAGAAAAGAATAGTATATAGTAAATTCCATACAAATTCAAAAGATGTTTGCCATAGGATGGATTAAGGGGACCTAAGAGGATATATAGCTTAGGGGGGTCTTAAGAGAATGGCTTAAGGGGAGTTAAGAGGATGGTTTAAGAGGATGCATCTCATGAACCCTAGGATATGGCTTAATAGGTCCTAAGAGGATGGCTTAAGGGGATGTAAGAGGGTGGATTAAGGGGAGTTGATAAAATGACTCAAAGGGATGTAAGAGAGTTGATTAAGGGGAGTTGATAGAATGGATTAAAGGGATGTAAGATAGTGGATTAAGGGGATGCATGTCATGAACCTTACAATATGGATATTAATAGGCCCTAAGAGGATGGCTTAAGGAGAATTATGAGAGTCCTTTAAGAGGATGGCTTAAGGGGATGTAAGAGGGTGGATTAAGGTGAGTTGATAAAATGACTCAAAGGGATGTAAGAGAGTGGATTAAGGGGATGTAAGAGGGTGGATTAAGGGGAGTTGATAGAATGGATTAAAGGGATGTAAGATAGTGGATTAAGGGAATGCATGTCATGAACCTTACAATATGGTTAACATGCCCTAAGAGGATGGCTTAAGGGGAATTATGAGATTGACTTAAGGAATGCAAGATTATGGATTACAGGGATGTAAGAGGATATGAATTAAGGGTGCTTTAAGAGGATGGCTTAAGGGGATGAAAGAGGGTGGATTAAGGGGAGTTGAGATAATGAATTTATACTATCAATTAAATGTATCTAGAACTATATATAGTTACCTATCTCTATATTTGAATTCCATTATAACATATGTGCATCTCCTCTCTTGTTTTTAAAGCATCTAATTTTGGGGGACTTGAAAGAAAAAATGATATAAAACTTTAATTAGGAAATGATTAAATACATATATATATATATATATCAATTAACTATATAAAAAACTAGATATACTTACCAATATTTATTTATTCTGTTGTACCATCTACATCCTCTCTCTTTTTTAATGCATCTATGATTGTCTCATGATCATCCATCGAAAGTGTCCATAAAACTTTATTAGCATGCCTCCCTTGATATCTAACTAGTTTTATATTGGTTTCCAAAATAAAATGTGAATAATGTATAATCTTCTTGTGTCTTTCATAATCTTCAAATGCAGGAAAGCCATTCTTTCTCATCAAATATTTTCGAAGCCAAGTGCCTACAACAACCACTGAACTAGTTGGATACTCAAAGTTGTCATCATCCACTCTAGGATGTGCCAACTTATGTTTTCTCTCAACACATCTAGCCAACTAGTAATTTGTCTCCTCTTCATTCCCCTCAGGTGCAACAACATACACATGTCCTGCAAAAACAAATACAAAATTCAATAAAAAGTGACTTATATTTAATTCACATATAAACATACATACATACAAAATTCAACTCAATAAATAATGTACCTTCTTGTACAAGATTCGAAACACGGTCATAATCATCAGATGCAAACACTTGATTATCTTCAATTATCGTTCCATGTTGAACATTTGTCAATGTAGGTGTTAAGGCTCTTTGTTGCCATTGTTTGACCCATTCCATATTTTCACATGCCTCCCAATCACCTGCAATATAAAATTGACAAAAACATGCTAACTCCCTTGTCCATATTTTCCATGTGTTTGCATTTGAACTCTTAAAAAAATGCCATTTTGCAGATCCATTAATTGTTTCACAATCTTGTCGAGAAAAAATATCATTTTCTTCAACTAACCAAAAGAATCGTCGAATTATTGAGCTCTCACTTTTTCTTGTAGATAATTTGGTATTGCACCAATCTACAATTGCACATGCATCTCTAAATTTCGTAGCATCCTCAAATTTTAGTTGCTCTCTAGCAAGAGCTCTTTTCACACATGCACTTGCTCCATCATGTTCTCCCTTACCATGACTAGCTTCAAAAAAACTCCATATGTGTTGGATATTATTTTCCTTATGAACTCTACATAACCAATAAAACATTCTAGCATTTTTGAATTGACCTATGCAATTATCTGACCATATGAGATGTTCTAGCATTTGAATTCCTCTCTTTTAAATTTTTATAAAATATATCAAAACAATATTGTACAAACTCAGATGAATGTAATCGATTATCACTTACATAAAAATGGTACTCTCTCAAAAAAATTCTATTATCTTTTCTACTATCTTCTGCATGTCTATAAACAATGTGAACAAATATAGCTACTTGCATTGAATTGTAATACTGTGATTGAATTTCTTCTTGTGGAGCAAGAGTATAATTTTCAAAAAAATCAACAACTAACAATATACTTCCAATTGGGAATGTTTTTTTACATAAACAAAATTGATTATCAAGCCAATGAGCATTATGAGAGTGTTGAACATATTTAGGTACAAACTTATCTTTAAATTCATTAATAAAAGCATACACACTAACTTTTTCCACAATTAGCTCAACACGTTTTCCAGTTTTTCCATCTTTTAAAGAATACTCAACATTTTTAATTTTTTTTACATCCACTAATTGTTGTCCAAATTCATCTAAACTACTTTCATGCATACATTCTCCTAGTAATGAAAAGTTACCACATCTATCGCATTCTCCAGAAATGCATGCTTTTAAAAAAAATGAGTTTCCATTTAAAGAGGGATCACAAAACAAACTTGCTATAAAATCTTTGATTGTTTCAAGTGGCATATTAATGCCACAAATGTCATGCATAATTTGGTTAGCATATAAAGTGCATCGTATATATTGAAATATATCATAATAATAACAAAATTGTACATGAGTCTTACAACAACAAGAGATTCGTTGCTTATTAATTCTAACATACCAAGGTTTACACTTTTCGAATGATCTTTGACTTATGTTAATATTCAATGGTAAGATTGAAGCATCTAAATTATTTTTATATAATTTAGTTTGAGTCATATCTAATAGATGCTTTGGATGAGGTTCACGAATTTTGGAACCCACCCTTAATTTTAAGACATCTCTAATGTTAGGTGATACTCTTGTATTATCATGCCAAAATTTATGGATTAAATATTTAATTTCATTAGTTAATTTCATGTCTGATCTTGGGAATCTACCATTAAAACTCCAACATTGATTAATAGGATCCTTTTCAATACTTTCTCTTCTTTTAGCAGCTCTTATCAAAGTTCTAGGATTTACTTTTACACATTTACTAATCTTACCTAACATTCTTTTATTTGAAGTTGTTTTATCAACTAGAGCAGTTGTTATTGCACGACGAGTCACATTCTTATCTTTCGATTGACTTTTCTTACCAATAACATCAATAGCATTAGCAACACTAGATATGACTTGTTCTATTGAATCATCTTTCTTTTTTGATTTTACAAAAACACCTAATTTTTTCATCACTTTTCTCATTTTCAACATTCTCCTCAATTGCACTATGTGTTGACATTGGAATCCTAATTTCTTTCTATAAAAAAATATTTTATATATTTTAGTTCCATAATTTCTAATTTATCTCGAAGAAACTTTACCAAGAAGGTTATCTAGCACATCTGTTTCAATTGTAAAAAAAAAAAATTTCACCTTCATCCATAGGAGTTTCATTTTCATTTACACAAGGGGTTTCATTTTCATTTTCAAATGTAAAAGGGATTTCATTATCATTTTCATCAATATGAGGGATTTCATTCTCATAAGATATAATTTCTTCTTTTTCTTATTTCTACATTGTTTCAACCCTAATATTATTGATCTCATCAATGGTGTATCCAGCTTCATCTAAACAAGCAATATCAATATTATAAAAAAATTGGTTTGAACACATACCTGGATAGATTGTTTGAATAGGTGCATTTTCCATATCATTGGGAGGTGGATTTGAAGACACACTCGAAGTTTTTTGCTTATCATTCAAATTTGGAAGTTGAAGGTACAGTTGGGTTTGTCTCCGTAATTGCATTTTCTTCTATATTGACCATCTCCACATTTGCATCATCTACATTCATTTCATCATTCATGACTTCCTCTTCAACATTCTTGGAACTAGATGCTTTCAAATCTTTCATTTGATGATTCTTTTCTCTCCTTTCCCTTTGTCGTTTTGCCTCCTTATATGTATTTGCTTGAACTTCTTCGGGTGTCATTAACTTTCTACTCCTTTTTTTCATCTTTGCTTATCACCCATGGTTACCAACCCCTTTTTGATCACAAAAACAATAATTCAAGAAACTTATTTTCAAATTTCTACCTCCTTCAAATATTCAAATTAAACTATGTACTATGAAGAATATTTTTTCTATAAACTCTGAAGTACAAAAACATCATGAGTACATCCAAAAATTCACTTTTTCCAAATCTTCTTGTAAAAAGTTCTTGCACTTGATTACACTTAAGAAAATTCAACCTGCACTTTGTCTCTTCCAACAATTTGAATAGAATATGCCCTGCATAAGACAAATTTGCAATTAAAAATGCAAAAAATGACACTTTCAGACCATACTATAGAAAAGGGATGTAGGAAAATTGTGTTTTACCAAAATTTTCTAAATTATGGAAAAATGGCTATATTAGAAATGCGTATGCATTATGAAATGCATAAGTGTTATTTTCAAGAAACGCATATGTGTTTCATAACGCGTACGCGTTACGTTTTCCCAATGGGTCAATGGGTAACGCGTATGCGTTATGAAACACGTACGCATTTATTTAACACGTACGCGTTAATTAAAATTGAATTTCCACACCACATCCAGCCTTGGTTTTAAGCTTCAGAAAGGCTTGGCAATCCAAGGCTTAGCCTTTAACCTACAACTAAAAAACTAAGGCAGATTGAAGAAAAATGTCCAACTTTGACAACATAGCTGATGGACTTGTTTTCTGAATAAATCTATAAAATTAAAACCCATTAGAG
This sequence comes from Sequoia sempervirens, assembly GCA_007258455.2. Classification (NCBI taxonomy): domain Eukaryota; kingdom Viridiplantae; phylum Streptophyta; class Pinopsida; order Cupressales; family Cupressaceae; genus Sequoia; species Sequoia sempervirens. The sequence goes on along the minus strand of VDFB02281492.1, from coordinate 841,100,342 downwards.
AACACAATTTCTAATTTCTAAATATATAAATTTTGTTAAAATTGGATTATGTTTGCTATTTTTTAATTAATTTCTAAGCAAACTAGTCCTTAAACTTGAAATATCGTGTTTTTTTAGTTTTTTAATAACTTTTTATTGGTTAAGTTTCTTGTAAAAAAAATTATATGGCATCAAACTTCAGACATTTCTCTACACAATGAAAAAAAAAAAGAGTCAATTTTTTTTTTTTTTTAGGTCCAAATATGTTGTCTGTACATGTTGATTTTAAAAAACATCAATTAAGGCCAATAAAAAAATAATAATAAAAAAAATTCAACCAAAAATTACAAAAAGAAAAACACATCAAAATTCATGTTGTTAGCTCTCATTTCCCAAAAGGAATTAGCAAAATAATTTTATTTGGATCAAAAAGTGTTGTCCATACACCTGCTTGGTATGGTAAAAAAATAGGGACTTTTAAAAAGTGGTTTTTATAGATCCCTATCAAAATTTAATTTCTATAATCTGAGTAGTTTAATAATTTACATATTTGGAAACTAGATTCAAAAATTCTAGATTTTATTTTTACTGACTTTTTAAATATTCATTGTGTAAGTGCCTCAAATTTTCAGTCTAAATGTAACAAATTCTGAAAAGCAGCAAAAACATTTCCACTTTTTGAGCTTTTTGTGTACCCAACTTCTTGCATTAGCCCAAATAAAAAGTAAAGATAAATCCCTTCATCCAATGGTGAAAACCTGGTAAACAGGCACCTTGGATAAGTACCATGATGAAAACTTGGAAAACAAGTGTCATGTGTAGGTTGATTTTCTATGTCACTTACACTTGGGGTACAATGTCTCATCTATCCAACCTATCATTTTCATGTCATATCATTATATCTTACCATCCTACCATCTTTGGTCATCATAAACCTATCAAGCCCAATCATCTTCTCTTCCTCCTTTTGATCTTGATAAATATTGCGGGAAAAAAAATTGAGATGTGTTTTGGATGTCTCTTTGCATACCTTATCCCTTCCAAGCAACCCCTTCATTATCCATCTTATCATCCTATTATCCTAAGATTTGTCATGTCAAATCATAACTACAATGGGGCATGCTATTCCTATTTGACATAGTCTTTGGAGATCACATCCTTGCTCTCTTAGGAAAAATACATCCATTCTATCCATCCATCTACTATGAGCCTTTTATCCCTTATCATCTGCCCTTTCATCCATCAATCCCATCTATCTCCTTGCACCTAGACTTGGTTTTCCCTTGTCATTGGTATCTAGCACAAAGGATACCCAAATTTTCATCCATTAACATCTTAAAACATTTCAAAAAAATCAAATATTCTCAAAAATACAAAAAAAATTAAAACATTTCAAAAATCCAAAAAAATCAAAACATGTCCAAAACACAAAAACATCCAGATAACACTTAAAAATCTCAAAAATAGAGTCAAAGTCAGTCATGCCAGTCAATCCATGTCATTGTCAAATTATATTGCATCTGCGACTAAACGTAGGCAACACCATCTATCGATGAGCCCCCAAGCTCACCTAGGTCGGTTCTTTAGGTTTTGTTGTGTCAACCATAATAAATTAGATATTGTCCACAAAGACACAAATGGTAATCAAAACATCCGACAAGTCACGTATCAACAAGATAGCAAGCCAACAACGTCCCTCAGTCAAACCAAACAAATTGTTAAAATATTCAAATAGTCAAATAAACATCAAACTAGTCAAAACTTATGTCTTATACATGGTGTGTCCTTCCTAAAACCAGACATTGTCATTTAGTCAAAATATTGTCATTTTCCTTATACAGGTGGTCACATGATTGAAACCAAACCCAACATCTTATACAATATGTGTTTCCTGAAACTAGGCTTATTAGACAATTAATCCGTCAATCACTTAGTCAATTAACTTTCAAATAAATCAAATTATGGCAAGCATTCTAATTGGCAATTAACATTGTGGATTCTCTTGTCTTATCCTTTTTTTGGAATTTATCTGTGAGTCAGGTTACCAATTCCTCAAGGATCTCCCATGAAAGATTTAGAGGAGTGATGATGTCTCTTGACTCTTTTCTTTAACTGTTGTTTGTTAATTGTCTTCACAAAAAGACTGGGGAACCTTAGCCCTTAGTATGAGTTGGGACATTCCTTGTCTATGAGTGTCTATTTTTCACAAGTGGATGACCTTGCACACCTTGGTCTATGCCATACCATGGTGTTTGTTGTCCATTTGTAACATTTTACCGCCCAATGATGATTAATGCAAAACCTATTTATACATTGGAAAAATATTGAAGGTTTCTTTCTCCATACTAACATCCATGACATCTATGCTAACATGCATTTTCTCCATGATACCATTCCTCTTTTCCACTCTAAAATTTCTTCTAGTCCACATTCTCATCATCCTTGTTTATTTTTCCCCTGTCATTTTATTCCTCATCTTCTAGTCCTTTCATCCATTTCAAGATCACACTCATGTTCTTTGGAACCACATGTCCTCTTGAGGGGGCATACCACAACCCTCCTCATCATCCTTCCTCATCCTCTTTACAATGGGGCATGTTTTGACTGAATTTTTTGACACAACACAATAAACTACATGGTATCAAAGAGGGGCAAAATGTAGACACTAAAAATTGTCCTAGGCTTGCAATTTCTAAACTCTCCATAATTTCCCCTTTTTTCTTTGATAATAAAATACTTTTAATTATTTAATTATTTTCTAACGTCATATGTCTTCTATGGGTATGTGGAAGATCATGATGGGCCAAAAAGTGGCAATATGATGGGTATGTGGCAGACAACTTTTTTCTTACCCAAAATTGATGTAATTAAATGGGTTTTTAAAGGATATTCTCAACTTTCCCCCAATATAAATTATGCTTTACTTTGAATTTAAGAAATAATTATTATTCATTTTCTATTTGAATTATGACTAAAGTCTTGATTGATAAGCTGATTGAAAAACATCTATAGCTTTCAAACGGTATCACATTTTTTGAATCCAAAACATGCATCACATTCTATACTCCACATACTATAGGATTAAAAATAAATAAAAATTCATGAAGTTTTGACCAAGTTAAGGTGGTTAGACTTATGAGTTTTTATATTTTTTAAAAGTTGTAATAAAAAAATCATAATTAATTATTTACCTAAAAAAAATTACAAAAAAAAAATGCATCACATCAAGACATGAGTCATCTACTTATATCTAAAATATTCTAAAAAATATTATAATTTTTTTGTGGTTAGGTCGTCAGACAAACACCTACTTACTTTTTCCTTGAAATTTAAGTGCTACTGCATTGAAATTTCAAATTTTCACTAAATATATTTAAAAATAAATAAACCTAGTAGTTTAGAAACTTCATTCAATTTGCTACAGATTCTATTCTTACATATTTTTGAAATAATATAGATAACTTATTCAATTTTTTACATCAAGTTTCCTAACTCTAATTTTTCTAAATTTTTTGCCACTCAAGGGCCTATTTTTTCCATGATGATCGTACACATACCCCTATTAATTAAATAATTTTAATTATTTAATTAATTCATTTATATCTTTATTCTTCCTTGATTAATTAAATAATTTTTAATTACATCACTAATTAAGTCCTCTCCTTTCTAAAATTAAATAATTGTTATTTATTTAATTTTTGTCCACTTTCGAGTATAATTAAATAATTTAATCATTATTTAATTCAAAATGATTCCTTTTGTCACATTCCTCTATAATTAAATCATTATTTTAATTATTTAATTTTTCATTAGCCACCTAGATTAAATAATATTTATTATTTAATTTCTCCTATCACCTCTTTATCTATGTGAATCTTATCTACCACATCAAATCTTATCTCATTTAATCTTGGCTCTTTATTTAATCATCTCATAATTCAATCTCAACCCTTCATCTTTATCATTTTCCCTAATTTAGCCCTAACCCTATTTCATACTACAACTTTCAATCTTGTCCATTGATTAAGACATCTTATTGATATCAAATCTCAACCATTCATTCAAATTTGTCTTTTCTATAAAATACCTTACCCTTGTCATTTTCATTATGTACACATATTATGCAAGTACATGCTACTAGTGTGAGACAACAATCTTCGATATTTTGATAGTTACTTGTCATAGGCTTATTATTGCACACTCAAATTTGAGGGATATTATCATATTCAAGCAAAATGGAGAAGTGCAATGGAGGTGAATCAATGGTGGTATGAAGATTTGGTAATATTTTTTTATGCTTTATATCTTTATGCTCATTTACGTTTCATTGTTTATTAGGATTTGATTTATATACTTTATTGCATTAACCTTAATATTTCATCACTAATTACAATATTAACATTATTTTGTCCTGAAACCCATCTTTTTTTTTGTGTGTTTAATTAAATAAGCCTAATCATTTAATTAAATGCCTCATTTTCACCTATTAACCTAATTGACCTAATTGGGATAATTCACCCGCTCTAACACCAACATTTTTAATTTTAACCCTAAGTCCTCTTATTTAATTAAATAGCCTGAACTATTTAATTAAATATCATATTTGCATCCCCTTTTCATTAAATGGATAAGTAATTTAATCAATATCCTCACATTCCTCATCTTGCACATTCAAAATTAGTTTTAATTAACTAAATTTGCTAATTTCCCCTCCCATCCACTTGCATAGGGAATATTCTCCTATTTGGCTCCAAAAGGGGAATGATTTCTTTCAAACAAACTTTGTAATAAACTTTAAAAGTTGTTACAAAGTTTGTTTGTTTGAATCATTCTCAACCCTTGATCTTTTCTTGATCCATGTGATCTTTGATTCTCATCCATTGATGAGAATCCTTGATCTATGTTTCACCCTCCTTTTCATCTTCACCATTGATTAATTTTTTCAATATAAACCCTTGATTTCTCATTTTCTCTCCTATAAATAGATTACTATTTGGAGATAAAGGGATCTATATTTTTATATCAAACTTGTGTTGTTGAAATTCATACTCATTTGCATCCATGTTTCATATTTGACAACATTTGAGATTAACGCTTCATCCATTAATGGCTTCATATTAGTTTAGTTTGCATACATTTTAGCATAAATTTGTAGTTATCGCTTGCATCTTTGAAATTTTTTTACATTTAGCATAGGTTGCATACATTTACATCAAATATCATAGCATTTATCATGTTAAAATTAGCTTTCATCATGTTATACACACATCTAATCGGTTTTATTATTTTTCTTCAATAAAACTAATTGAAACAAGCTCATTATCCAAGTGATTAGGAAAGGGTCGCTATTCCACATCAATGCAAAACCACTTCCCCAATAGGATAAGATTCAAAGTCATAGAATAGATGTTTGTCAAGATTTCGTGTTTTAGCATGTTAGTTTTCATGGCTTCTTCATTTTCTTATTATTGAATACCTTATTGGGATGAATGCTTAGGGGATTAAATAGGGTTTAAATCTGTATGGAACTGATCTATTTAGTCTACACTATGACATTGGTCACATTTTGGCACTAGAAGGAGGACCATAATGATCAAATTTGATGAATTTCTCTTTAGATTCCCATTTTCTTGTGTTTGCACATACAACGATGCCATTAATAGATTCAGTGATGCATCTTATGCATGTCGCTATACAGTGACACACTTTGGTCTCCTAATTAATTTCATCATTGCATGTTTAAAATAATGACGGTAAACTAGTTTTTATTCACATCATGAATTCCATTTCAGCAATGCATTTGATATAGCAACACAATTGATGTCACTCTTTACTATAGAGCAATGCATTTTATTTTTCATTGGAGCGACACACATCCGATATGGTGATGCATTTGATGAAATTCAGTGACACTTTTCCCTAGTAAAAAAATAGACTTAATTTTGACATGTGCTTTAAAGTTTTGATTTCATGTGCTTTGTAACATGTCACTGACATCTGGTTTTCTTTTTTCGGCCAATTGGTTTTATAGATTTGGGAAAAAACTAGGAAATTAGTTACCCCAACTTGTTTGAGTCATAAATTTCTACTCGTTGCTCAAAATTTGAATTTGTTTGCAGCATTGGAAAGGTCTCCAAGAGTACTAATTCAGTCCCTAAAAAATTGTCTTTGGCAATCAATTTTTGGTGACCAACGCAAGTTTCAAACCCAATTTTTTTTTTAAAGGGCTTTGAAAATGCAATTTACCATAACATACAAAAACTAAAAAAATTTGAAAATTTTGACTTTTGGTTTTTCTTAGTTTTAATTATTGTAAAAGTGTTTTGACACGTTTGAGACAATTATAACCCATCATGCTACTTTTCTTTATGTTTTAGGACAACTAGACTTCTAGTTGGATAAAAATTCACTTTCAAAGTTGGTTAAAATTGGACCCACATATCCTCATTTTGCAATATTAGTTTAAAATTGAACAAAACATTCAAACATTTTCATTTGGTGCTTAAAATGAACTCATTGTGCTTTACAAGGTTAAAATGAATGCGTTCTTGCTTTAGTCATGTGTATTTTTTGTGTGTATCCAAGTTACCCTCTCTCCTTAAAGTGTGTATTTGTTGTATTTATTTTCTTATGCTTACTTAAAGTGTGTATCATCTCTCCTTGTGTATTTTGGTGACCTTGGATGATGAAAAACATCTTAATTTTCCTTTGCACATTGTGTTACCTTTACAAGGCCTACCTCCCAACTTGTGAGAGGGAATGATCCAAGTGATAATTTCATTTTGATTTGCTATATAAATAATTGGTGTGATGAAAGTCATTAACTAGCTAGTGCAAATGCTTTATATCAATGAATGTCTGCCTTAGTATATGTGTGATATGTAAAAACACTTAGATTTTTCTAAGGTCTAGGAGGCCTCTTAATTGAGTGAATTTTCACATGTATAGACACTAGTTTATCCCAAAAATTCTAATTAAGAACCTTTGTTAGTCATGGCTCACCAATTTTATCTTTGAGGAATATTTTAAGGTAGTGAATTAGAATAGCACCATTCTAAGAAGTTACTTACCATGTTCTATTTTTTGTTGAGGCAATAAAGTAAATAGGTAAGGGACTATTTTTCTTGGCATGTCAAGATGATAAATTTCCTTGACATAACCTATTGGTCTATTCTATCTTCATAGATTAATCATCTCTTATGGGATGATGGTAATACTAGTAAGAAATACACACCCACTTGAGCTAGGGTTGTAATTATTTGTGAGTCAGTTCAATACTTTGCTTGGTTCTAAAATATTTCAAATACACATCAACAAGTTTCTCAAAATTTCAAGCCCTTTGGTTTAAGCATGGATACCCTTTGAAAATTCTTGATGTTGATTATTTTCCTAAGGATTATATCCTTAGAGACTTCTAAGTTGTTAGAAACTAAGATCTGATTGCAAACCAGAAAAATCACCTTCCAAAGAAGAGAAAAATGAAAAAACAGAGATTTGCAAAAGATGTGCAAATTGATATATTCGAAGTACAAAATATTACAAGAGATAATTTGCTTTATAAAAGCAAAGATGCATAAAGCTAATCTTATTTTGAACAAAAAGATACCTCAATAAGATAAGGATAAAACCTATAACTTGGGAATTAAATATGCCTAAGTAAACCTATGCTAAAGTGTAATTAAATATTAATTACACCAACATAAGTATTTTGGCTTATATCTAAATCAATACTTTCCAAAGTTAACATAGGTAACTATGCCCCTAACTTCATGATTTTCACACAATGGACATTTTCAAATGAAGGATGTTTTTGACATATAAATTTTAGTTTGAAATTTAAGAAATGCATTGTATGTGGTAAAAATAACTTCATTAATCCATAGATTAAATCCAATGAACACCCTAGATTGATCCAAGTTCCATTTTACCAAAAACATTTTAGTTACATATTCAAAATCATTGAGTTCTATTTTACCAAAATAATTGAGTCCTTAGGTTTTGATCACTATAGAGGTATAGCATTTTTCTCACTACCTTGGTCTTGCAAAACAAAAGTTCATTTTAGGTTAACATTATTGGGTCAAAAAATTTCATCCACCTTTTATCATATTTCACATTTGAATTCACCAAACTTTATAAAATTTTGACACACCAACACTCTTTTGACTTATACATCATCAAACCAATCCACTAACTTAGCTATGTTGTTTGTGAAATGGATCCTTTTCCATGCACTTAGTTGAGTTTGTTATCACATTTTGTGGACAAATTTATCTTGAAATTCACAAGTCTACCTTCAAGATTTACAAGTTCATTAACACCTTTAATCAAAACATCAAATCACTTTGTCTAAAAGTGTTGTCCCAAAAGTTTGGAAAGATCACTCCCCACATTATTCACCTTTTCATCCCACATTCACACCATTAGTACAAAATGAATTAGAGTGGCCCTTTTACCAAGATTTGAGTCAACTAGATAGTTTAAACATTACAAATCCCAACATAACTCTCCCATTGGTGACCCACAATCTATGGTTATAACAAGGTCATAACACAAGAGAATCAAGGAACAAACCAAAGTCTTGTCCACAATGCAAGTGATCCAAAGCCATGAGAATTTGATCCAAGGAGTCATTCTACCCCCTCACAACAACCCCAAGATCCATTGGGACTATATTAGGTAGAAGATGTCACAAACAACTCATTTGAAACTACTAAAGAAGAAATCATTGAGTATAAAAAAGAACATCAAGCCTTAGATAAAGTGGCTTCAATTCCCCCATCTTTTTTTGCACAAACCTTGGCACAAGGCTTGACTCCATCAATTATTCAACCAACTCCATCCCTTGTGCCAATTCAACCCTTAAAATATAGTCTTGCAACTAGACTAGAAACCAAACTTGGTCTCACTTCATGTTAAGGAACAAACATAACTTTGGTTATTCACAAAATGACCATTCTATTAATCGCAGCCTTCCACAAAAACATAAGTTGGACACCAACATTTGGCATACCACTTACATTCCATGATGCCACAATGACCTTAACATTTCAAGCATATACATCTTCATCCATCACCACAAATACCCCAAGCGTTCCTAACGTTACACAAGGTAATGTGAATCAAGTACCTTAAGTAGGACAACAAGGAAAAGTTAACACTCTCATGGAAAGTCAACCCTTGAAAACTGGTTCCAACAACCCCATTGAAACATTGAAACAAGTGGTTACCCAAACCACTCAAGTCAATCCACCATCCATATCAAACCCACCTATCATCAATCCAAATAAAAGCAACATGTTGATCAAAAACCCCATCAACCAAGGTAATTCCTTGGTCCCTCATCAAACACAAAAAGGGAACCCTCAACACATCGGTTAAGGGGACCCTTCTAATAAATTGATCCTAGGTCAGAACGTGTCATTGAAATCACAATACTAAATGTCACCATCATCATCTTTACCATTGGTCCCCCAAATCATTCAAAATCAAACGGGGTCCCAAATCTACATTCCTCCATCCCAATCTACCATTTTAAAAGGAATGTTGAACCAAGGAAACCCTCAACCTATCATCATGAACCCACAACCCACTCAAACAATAAAAACTCAAATCCCATTTCAGATGTCCAAACAACAAAATGATCCTACATTGAAAGCACATTCTCTAGATTTAAAACAAGCACAATAGGCTTATGGACAAGACTTACAACAATAGAAAATCTAACAAGAAACCTTAGTTGCTCAACAACAAAAGTAAGCCCAACAAGCAACCTTAGCCTCTTAACAAAAATAGCAAGCTCAACAAGAAGCTTTAACTGCTCAACAACAATAGAAAGCCCAACAAGAAGCTTTAGCCGCTCAACAACAACAAGCCCAACAAGCAACCTTAGTCATAAAACAACTACAACTAGCTCAACAAGCAGTCGTAGGTGCACAACAACAATGACAACAAGCACAACTAGCAGCCTTAGTGGCCCAATAACAAAAATCCCAACAAGGATTACTAGCACAATAGTACACCCAACAAATACTCGCACAACAACAACAATAACAACATGAGGGTTTTAACTATAATCCTCAGTAAAACATCATCAAACCAAACATGTTAGACACATATGCACCTCCACCCCCATCACCTCCATAATATAAAACTCCACCCTACATACCATATGCCTCATCATATCAAAATCCCACAATACACACCTTATTCTCCTCCACCAAACCCGCAAAATGATATGGTGTCACAACTCAAGGCAATAATGGAACAAATATAGGATATTCAAATGGGAAAAATGAAGAAACCCCATACCTGAAAAAACTTATGTCCATACCCATTTGATAGAAACATTTCAATGGTACCCTTCCCTCCTAGTTTTGTGGTCCCTAAATTTGATAAATACAAAGGGATAGGAAATCTTGTGGATCACACCAAAGAATTCAACGTCATGTGTACGGAGGTTGCCTACAATTGTTCCTATTTGATATGCCTCTTTCCACAAAGTTTGATAGCTCCATCCATCGATTGGTTTCCATAGTTACCTCTAGTTATCAAAACCTTCCAAGAATTCATTGATAGATTCATAGATGACTTCTACTTCAATATTGACATGGATGTAAGCTTAGAAGATTTATACACATTCAAGTAAAAAAAAGGACAATCCTTTGCTAATTTCTTCCAAAGATGGAGACAAAGAGCTAGTAAGAGCAAGTGCCCAATTCCCAACGAACAAGTGGGGATTATCATAGAAAATGTTGATTCAGATCTATCCTTCCACTTGAAGATGCAATGCATCACCACTTATGATGAGCTTTTCCCTATGGCTCTCAACATAAAGTGAGATCTAATATAACAGGGAAACACACAAGCATATACAGACAACCACCCATCCAATAGTTCTAATGATAAACCTTGCTTTTGGGCCAAGAACACAACTATTACTAGTGATGGTGTTGTTAATGCAAAGGTGGTCTTAACTACTCCTAATCAAGCAAAAACCCAATTCATAAACACTCAACATGCACCCCAAAGAACAAACAATAATCCTAAATGACAATTCACTCCCTTAGGGGAACCTATGGAGGATGTGTTGAAGAGATTGATATAGTACAACCTTATTATACTCCCAAATTTCTCAAACTATCAAGAGCCACAAGTCAAACCTCATAGTTATAAAGATGATCATTTTTGTGAATTTCACTAATACAAAGGTCATAACACACAAAAAAAATTAGACTCAAGCATCTAATAGAAGATCTTATTGAACAAGGATACATTTATGTTGATAAATATAGGAATGAAAATCTAAAAATTTACACAAACCCTATTCCTGATCATATGAAAGAAAAGGATTCAGGAAAGGCATCAACCTCAAATAATGTAAACCATACTCATGATACCATGATGGGACACATTTATGGTATTCATTCATCACAACATGAGGAATCAAACATAGAACAAGAAACTAAATTTAAAAAAAAAGTCCAAACCTATCAATAATGTCTAGCAATAATTCATATTGTAATGGCATAAAGTATCTATTATATTACAATATCTCTCCCACATATGACTTCATGATTGGGAATTTTGAAGAAGTTCCAAATGAGCCAGAAATATCCCTTGTTACACCCCTACCCACAAACTATTATGAAAAGTCTTTTATTAATGATATATCATCCACCCAATGATCATGTCAAGAGGAAGCTCTTGAAGATAATGAAATTTACTCCAAATGAACTCAGGATCAATAACCCTTATCCCAAGAGTTTCACCAAGAGCCAAGGGACATCTTACAAATGATTTTAAACTTCAAATATGTCATCGATATCACCCTTGAGATGTTTCTTTTTGATGGACATATAGACATTATTCATACAAAAAAAGAGTCTCTAATCCATAGCAGGGGTAGTCAAGCTAAAAAAAAACTTAAACAAGTGTCTTTGTTCATCAAAAAGTGGGTTTTCCTTCACAAACCCTCATTCTTGCTTGTAGACTTTTAGAAAAGAAAATTAGACATATCTTTTAACCCAAACATGATCTTGAAAAAATAAGACCCATTTATGATACCCATTTGGCCATTCATATACATATCCAAAAATAAGGTAGGGTTGCTTTGTAGAGAGGGGCTCAAAATTTGACTGTCCTACTTCTAAGAGGGTTTTTTTTTACTATCTACACCCAAATACACGCAAACTTTCATTAGTAACTTTATTAAAATGTAAAACTATGAAATATTCTCTAAAGGGTTTTTATATACCCTAAAAATAGAACATTTAACCAATTTTTATAGATTTTTTAGTGAGGGAAGAAAAGATATGGAATTTTCTTGTTCACTGGAAACCCTAGGGAAGATTCAGACCCATTGTTACAAAAAATGTTATAACTTTCTCTAAACTTAGTGAAATTTAACCAAAATAAAAAAAATGAAATCTAACTCAATTATCTTTCCAACCATATCATTTCTAGGTTATACAAAGGCCATAAAATTTCATACCTTGTGAAAGAACTTGATGATTACAAGCAAAATGCATAGAAAACAAGGGTTTCATTTATCAAAACTTCAAATACACAATGTTTCCTCATTATTTCATCATCCTAAACATTTCTTCATCCACACAAGGAAATTTTAAACACTTACAACCATTTTTCAATGGTTCATAACCAACTTTTCAAATTACAACTATTCATATTCCAATAATGTGCAATTTGACAACATTGTGCAACACTGACACCTTTTGCAACTAGATACTTCCATTCACTTCATGACCTAACTTAGACTCCAAAAAACATGAAATGGTATTCTTAGAACTTATTACATGAAAATAACTCAAACAAAAAAAAATATCAATCTTTGACCCTTTGGAGACATGAATTGACCTATAAGTGCCCTTGTACCACACTTCCTAGAGGAAAAAGAACTCAAGTCTCCCTAAGTGCAAGTTATCTCTTTCTTCCTAGTCTTCTAATTCTTTCGCAATGTGTCCTTCATTTCTACAACTTTCCCTGGATCTTTTTTATTCTTCTAGTACCATCTCTTATTGAGCATCTTCTCAACTTCTAGGTTCCAAAATTCTAGTTCTCGTTCATATGCCTCAATACTACAATCAATGTCTTCATCTTTATCATTAGAATACAATATATCAGCATATTCATCATCCATAAAATTAGAAAATGCGACCATTACCACAATTGGTTTTGCAACATTTTTTTCACCATAGTGTGCTACATTTGTATGACAATATTCATATACTATATGCACTTCTCCTTCTTTAGACTCTTTTCCATCTTCATTTTCATTTGTTATACCTGTAAACACATACTCACACACATTGTTAGAAATAAAATGTTGAGTCTCAAGCAACACATTTTCTTCAAATTTTTCCTCTTCCTAATATGGTGTTTTTATCTTCCATTATCAACAAAGACTCCCCAATATCTCATTTTACTATCCTCTTTTTCCTTCTCCTCTAAATCATCTTCTTGATAAGCCACTTTATCCTTTTTTTTTATTGGTAAATATCAACCATTTTCTTTGTTTTATTTCACAAGACACTATTGTATCTCAAGTTCCATTTTCTTTTCCATTTCTTCCAAGGTCTGTCTCAACTCTATTATCTCTTGTTGCATGTTTATTTATTTTAGCTCCTCTTTTCTCTTCATCTCACTTTTCTCTCTTCTTTTCTCTTGTTTATTGTTTGGTACCTCCTTACTCTGCAAGTCTCCACAAAGCAATCTCCTCAAAATTTCTATTCTCTTTTTGCAAGCAAGTCTCTTTCACCTTACTTCTTCTCAATGTTGCTTCTTGTCTTCATGGTACCTCACCTTAGGCTTGGGTATGTGTAGGATTATCACAGAAAAAATAGGCCCTTAAGTGACAAAAAATTTAGAAAAATCAAAGTTAGGAAACTTGATGTAAAAATTTGAATAAGATATCTATATTATTTCAAAAATATGTAAGAATAGAATCTATAGCAAATTGAATGTAGTTTCTAAATTACTAAGCTTATTTAAAAAAAATATATTTGGTGAAATTTTGAAATTTCAATGTAATAGAACTTAAATTTCAAGGAAAAATAAGAAGTGGGTGTCTGTCTTACCACCCTAACCACAATAAAATGATAATATTTTACACATAATTAGAGGAATCATGTCTCAATGTGATGCATATTTTTTTGTAATTTTTTTCCAAGTAAATAATTAATTATGAATTTTTTATTACAAATTTTAAAAAATATAAAAAACTCGTGCATCTGACCACCTTAACTTGATCAAAACTTCATAAAATTCAAATTTTGTTTTTTTAATCCTATAGTATGAAAATTATAGAATGTGATGCATGTTTTGGATTCAAAAAATGTGATACCATTTGAAAGCTATAGATGTTTTTCAATCAGCCTATCAATTAACACTTTAGTCATAATTCAAATAGAAAATAAATAATAATTATTTATTAAATTGAAAGTAAAACACAATTTGTATTGGTGGAAAGTTAAGAATCTTTTTTAAAAACCCTTTTCTTTTCATCAATTTTGGGTAAAAAAAAGTTTTCAGCCACATACTATACAAATACCGATCATATTGTCACTTTTTGGCCCATCATAATCCTACACATACCCTCCTCTTTCTTTTCCCTTAGTCTAGTCTTTTGGTATCTAGACTTTTCCTTCAACCTACAAGAAAAAACAATACACAAAATCCAAAATTTGTTTTTACTAGATGTTTCGGATCTACTAAAAATTTGATGTAGATCAGGTGTGAATTAAACTCAAAACAATCTCAAACAAGTTCTAGGTATGTACAGGATCATCGTGCAAAAAACAGGCCCTTAAGTGGCAAAAAAATAAGAAAAATCAGTGTTAGGCAACTTGACGTAAATATTTGAATAAGTTATCTATATTATTTCAAAAATATGTAAGAATAGAATTTGTAGAAAATTGAATGTAGTTTCTAAAATACTAGCTTTATTTAAAAATAAATAAAATCTATTTGGTGAAAATTTGAAATTTCAATGCAGTAGTACTTAAATTTCAGGGAAAAATAAGAGTGGTTCATTCCACCCTAACCATAATAAAATGATAATATTTTTTGTAATATTTTATATATAAGTAGAGGACTCATGTATGTGATGCATATTTTTTGTTATTTTTTCAAGTAAATAATTAATTATGAATTTTTATTACAAATTTTAGAAAATATAAAAACTATCTCTAACCACCTTAACTTGGTCAAAACTTCATGAAATTTAATTTTATTTTTTAATCCTATAGTATGTGAAGCATAGAATGTGACATGTTTTGGATTCAAAAAATAATGATACTTGCTTTGAAAGTTATAGATGTTTTTCAATCAACCTATCAATCAGGACTTTAGTCGTAATTCTAATAGAAAATGAATAATAATTATTTATTAAATTCAAATTAAATCATAATTTATATTTTTGGAAAGCTGAGAATCTCCTCTAAAAACCCTTTTCGTTCCATTAATTTTGGGTGGAAAAAAAGTCGTCAGCCACATACCCTACAAATACCCATAATATTGCCACTTTTTGGCGCACCATGATCCTGTACATACCCTTCTTTTGTTCATCAAAAAGTGGGTTTTTCCTTCACAAACCCTCATTCTTGCTTGTAACCTTTCAAAAAGGAAAATTGGACATATATTTTTGACCTAGACCTGATCTATGGAAAATGAAACGCATTTACGATATCCATTTTACCATTCTTAGACATATCAAAAAATAAGGTAGGGCTTCTTTGTATGAAGGAGCTCAAAATTTCACTATCCTACTTCTACGATGTTTTTTTTTGGACTGTCTCTACCTAAATGCAAGAAAACTTTCATTGGTAACTTCATCAAAATTGAAAAATATGAAATATACTCTAAAGGGTTTTTAGATACCCTTAATATAGAACCTTTCACCAATTTTTTATAGTTTTTTTATTGAGGGAAGAAAAGATATGAAATTTTCTTTTTTGTTGGAAACCCTAGAGTAGATTCAAACCTACTATTACAAAAATGCTATAACTTTCTCTAAACTTAACGAAATTTAACCAAATAAAAACAAAATGGAATCTAAATCAATTATCTCTCCAACCATATCACATGTAGGTCATATAAAAATATTAAAATTATGTACCACATGAAGGAACAAGACTGTTACAGGAAAAATGCATAGAAAACAAGGGTTTCATTTATCAAAACTTAAAGTACACAATTTTTCCTCATCCCTTCATCATCCTAAACTTGTCTTCGACCAAACAAAGCCTTTTTAAATACTTACAACCATTTTCCAATGGTTCATAACCAAATTTTAAAATTACAATTGTTCATATTCCACTAATGTGCAATTTGACAACTTTGTGCAACATTGACACCTTTGGCAACTAGACACTTCCATTCACCTAATGACCTAACTTAGAGTCCAACACATATGAAATGGTCTTCTTAGATCTTATTAAATGAAAATAACTCAAACAAAAGGAAATATTAATATTTGACCCCTTGGAGGAATAAATTGACCTATGGGTGCCCCTACACCATACTCCCTAAAGGAAAAAGAACTCAAGTCCCCTTGAGTACAGGTCTTCTCTCTTTTCCTAGTCTTCCAATTCTTCTGCAATGTGTCCATTTCTATAACTTTCCCTAGATATTTTTTATTCTTCTTGTACCATCTCTTACTAAGCATCTTCCCAACTTCCAGGTTCCAAAATTCTAGTTCTTGTTCATATGCCTTAGTACCACCACCAATGTCTTCGTCTTCGTCATTGGAATATAATATATCAACATATTCATCATCCATAAAATTAAAAAAATGCAATCATTACTTCGGTTGGTTTCATATCATTTTCATTACCAAAGTGTACTACATTTGTATAACAATCTCCATATGTAACTATATGAACTTCTCCTGCTTAAACACATACTCACACACATTGTTAGAAATAAAATCCTAAGTCCCAAGCAATCCATTTTCTTCACATTTTTCATGTTCCTCAGATGGATTTTTCTCTTCCATCATCAACAAAGACTCCACAATGTCTCGTTTTGCTTTCCTCTCTTGCCTTGTTCTCCTCTAAATGATCTTCTTGATAGACCACTTTATCCTCTTTTTTATTGGTAAATGTCAACCACTTTCTTGGTTTGCTTTCTCAAAACACTGTTGCATCTCAAGTTTCATTTTTTTTTTCCATTTCTTCCAAGGTGTGTCTCAACTATATTATCTCTTATTGCATGTTTATTTTTTTTACCTCCTTTTTTTCTTCTTTATCTCACTTTTCTCTCTTTTGTTCTCTTTTTTCTTGTTTGGTACCTTCTTACTCTATAAGTCTCCATGAACTATTCTCCTCAACATTTTCATTCTCTTTTTGCAAACAAGTCTTTTTCACCTTGCTTCTTCTTGTCTTCATGATATCTCACCTTAGACCTCTTTCTTTTTCCTTGGCCTAGTCTTTTGGTATCCAAACTCTTCTTTTAACCTGTAAAAATAGACTATACACAAACTAAAAAAACTTTCCTTCCCAAACTTTGGGTTCTGATACCAATTTGATATAGAGAAGGGGTAATCAAACTTAAAACAACCTGAAAGAAGCACCTTTTTTCATCAAAAAATGGGGTTTCCTTCACAAATTCTCATTCTTTCTTGTAGTCTTTCAAAAAGGAAAATTTGACATATCTTTTGACCTAGACCTGATCTATAGAAAATGAGTCATTTGGGATACCCATTTGGCTCTTCTTACACATATCCAAAAATAAGGTAGGCTTTCCATTTTGATGAAGTTACTATCAAAACTTCAATTACACAATGTTTCCTCATCCTTTTATCATCCTAAACTTTCATTTGACCACATAAGTCATTTTTAAACACTTACAACTATTTTCTAATGGTTCATAGCCAACTTTTCAAATTACAACTCTTCATATTCCACCAATGTGCAATTTGACAACATTGTCCAACATTGGCACTTTTTTATAACTAGACACTTCCATTCACCTAATGACCTAACTTAGACTCCAAAACACATGAAATGGCCTTCTTAGACCTTATTACATGAAAGTGACTCAAAAGAAACAAAATATCAATTTTTGAAGCCTTGGAGGCATGAATTAACCAATTTGATGTAGAGAAGGGGTGGAAATTACATGATTGTTGCATGATTGGTACCATATTTAACAAAAAAATGGATTCATTCCTCTTTCAAGGCTCAAAACTCTTCCAAAATGGAATATGATCTTAAAGGTCACAAAACTGAAATCAGACATCAATGCCTCAAACCCTCTGTTTAACTCTTGAAACACCTCATACAAGGTGGAAACATGTGTAGACCAACAATGGATCTCAAGAAATTTGGACTCTCAACCTACTTAGCATTCCTTCACAAACTACCCCTTTCCTTAATAGTTTTTCAAGCATAACTTTCAAGGAAAACATGACCTTTTAAATTTAAGCATAGTTATAGAAACCCATTTGGCCCTTCTAACACATATCAAGAATTTAGGTAGGGTTACTTTGGAATGCAAAGGTCAAATTTTGATTGTCCAGTTTGGAATTAGGTCTAATGGGCATTTAAGCTTATAGGCAACTTGAGTTTTTTGTCTTGAAAAGGTTGTTCAATCAATCTCTTGGCCTAGGAAGGGTTCATACACACCCTCCAGTATCTCACAATATCATGATCCACCTTTTAATTGATGCAATGCAATTTAGTTCCCATCCTATAGGGTTCTCAACCTAGTAAATATTAATATTAAACTTTCAAGCCTTCTCCACACATGCAAACTTTATTTCCTTCCCCTTCAACTTTACCACATTGAAAAACATATAAATACAATCCATTTCCCCAAGTTTTAGGAGTTTTCACTGGTGGAATAGGATTTTTTTGCATTTTTGTTTGCCCACTGCCACCCTAACTATTGTTTGGACACACCTAAGAAGAAATCCTTGTATCTACTTCAAAACTTGATGAATTTGAAAGAAACCAAAATTTATAGAAATTAGAATCAATATAGATTCATCCCCAATTGATTATAGGTCAATATGAATCTGTACAATCACATATAAAGAAAAGAAATGGTAAGAAACATGTTCATATTTTTAGAAAACAATGTTCCTTTATTGCTTTCCTTTCAAAACTTCAACAAAAACCTCCTAGTTGATGATTACAAGTCATTTTAAAGAATTTCCAATAGATTTCCAACACTTACAAACTAATTCTCAACTTCCAATGGTTCAACTTCCACTTGACACCAAAAAATTGCAAAAGTTGTTTTTTGCAACATTGACAACATTGCCACTTTTTACAGCTAGACACTTCCATTCAACTAATGACCTAAATTAGACTCCAACACATGTGAAATGGTCTTCTTAGACCTTATTACATGAAAATAACTCAAACAATACAAAATATCAATCTTTGACCCCTTGGAGGTATGAATTGACCTATGGGTGTCCCTGCATTAGTCACCCACTCTTGGTATTCTTGATTCTTATAGTGTTTGTGTATCATTGACATCTTTTGAATTAGCACCAACATATTTTGAATTAGTATCAATAGGTAATGATTTCATAGAATCAGAACAAATAGTTCATATTCCTCAACAATAGGAACCCATAGCAATATCATGTGTTCATGACAAGCATATTCAGTGGCTATGCATCAAAAGATACATTATCAAAGAAAAGGATTAGGTATTGATAATACCTTCACAACATCGAGGGAAATATTGACTACAAAAAATATCAACAAATGAGGCATGAAGGATCCTTATGATGAAAATACTAACAACACTACAACCAGTCATATCATGAATCTTCATCAACCCATCATCTCATACTCAAATTGGAACCAACATAAAAAGAAAGATTCCTATCAAAGCAAGGAGAATATCATCAAATAAAATGAAGCCATAAAGAAAAAGGGACACATCAAGTAGAAATGTATACCAAAGAAAAATAAAGAAAATCATCCCTCCAAAGCTCCATCAGTCAAAGAAACTATGGGGGGAAATAAAAAAGGGAAATGTATTAATCAAAAGCATCCTCAAATAAAAAATTAGGCTTCTTAAGCAAGGAACAAGGTATATCCAGTGGTTGGTCCTAATTCCACTCAAAGCTTCATTCCCACCCATCATTTCTCATCTTCCCAAGTTTGGAGAGGCAAAAATTTCAAACCATCTATCAATCCATCTCATGTTCCTTTATCTATAACATCATACACTCCATTTATGATATTTAATTCTCACACTGACCATGTGTTTGCAACTACCATTCATCATAAGGATTATGAAGGCACTCTATCATGATGTGCACACATAGACAAGGTTAATTCTGATATCCACAAGACAAATAAGAGTTCTTCAAAGTTGCATTCAACTGCTCGTATCTTAGTAGAGAAGCTTCTTCAATAAGGATATCACTAGCACATTATGATAGTGGCCTCTACATCAGTATCACCAGGTGGTTCAACATGACGGTAAAATTTCCAAAACCTTAAAAAACAAAAATCAAGAAAATAGTAAAAATAAAAATGGTCCTCCAGTGAAAACCACTATGGTGGCACTTTGGGCAAGTACTATGTTGAAAACTTATCAAATAAGCATAATGAGTAGAACCAAGCATCTATATGATCCTTCTTAGACATAAGCATCTCATCCTTGTCATGATAAATTCAATGTTCCCTCCATCCATTTAATCTAGATTTATCTAGATATTCATGTTTATCTTGTTCTTGAAAAAGATTTGGATTATACTTCAACTCTACTCATGGAAAATTTTTAATAGGATCTTAACCATTTTATCTAATGAAATCCCATAGCCCATATCTAGCATGAAAAAACTATATTGAACTCTTGGTATATACATTACCTATCTTGGTTTGTTCATTGCACTGTGAAGCATTGCTAGACATTGGGGGTAAGTTATTGCACTCTTATTTTAGAATAAATCTTGATCCATGTCTTATATCTTTAATAACGTGACATCAAAATCATGATTTATGTATCATTTACCTCAAAATCCCTTAAAAATCCCAAAAACATTCATAAAACATTCATCAAAAATCCAAAAACATTCAAAATCCTCTACAACTAAAATCCAAAAATAGTACTATATTGAACTACATTGTCTCTAAGCTTGAATGCAAGTAAGGCCATCACTAATGTTCCCCCAAGACGCTTTAGCTCAGTCCTTTATTAGTCCATCATAATAAACTGATAATCCATCAAGTTTTCATATCTCATCAATCAATAAGTCACAGTCAGTGGAACTATGTGGTATCTATGTGTATAACACAGGAAAGACTCATCTTTGATAAGCCCCTGAGGCCCCTAGGATAGTTTTTTAGGTTAGGATCTTGGTCAAAATCATAGAAAATACCAAAAAAATTAAAAACTTTCAAAAATATTAAATAGCCTCAAATAATCGAAAACCAAAACATTCACATAAACTTTCAAAAAAACTAAAAATATCTTCAAAACATTTTCAAAATACCAAAAACATTTAAATATTCCAAAAATGTCCATAATCACCCATCCCATCTCACTTTCACCCACAATAAACTTTCATCCATAATAAATTGATCATCACACTCACCCTTTTGGTAACACAAATGGAAAGAAAATACAACAATTAGCAAAAGTAGCACCTTTAAATGCAACAAATCAAACTATTGATCATTATCAAACATGTCAATCAAACCTTATATAAATGGATTTTCAAATAACCTATTAACTTGCCAACATATGAGAACAAATCCTAGGATGAATCCTTCCTACAATGGGCATTATCATTCGCAATCACTTTGGACATTTATCCTCAAAACACACTTTCTTTTGCAAGAGATATAGATGACATTGACTAATTTTTTTTATATTTTCTTATGATTTATCTTGTTGAACTATTCTAAGGATAGGTCTCTTGATGATGTCTCAACAATTTAGAGAGAAAGGAATAAGTAATTGATCATTATCTTTCATTTTCTATCCTTGTGGGGTTCTTGTAAAATAATCTTGGCGCATACTTGCTTAGTTGTGTGTAGGGAGGTCATTTGGAGTAGATTGTTAACTATTGCATATGCTTTGGTATGAAATATTCTAAACTTCTAAACTATATTTGAATGAAGTTTTTTGTATGTCAAGATGTGAACAAGTACTATCCTATCTATTTGTAGAGGCAAAGTCCACACTAGATATAATGCCATCCTGGTTATCAATACCTTGATGCATCATGTCTATGTGTTATATCAAACATATGGAATGATAGAGAGTCCCTATTCCATATATGAGAAAATCATCAATCTCATCACCACATTTAATAAAGTCTCAAATAATCATAGGCTTGTTGGACTTTTAAATCAATTTTGAAATCAATGGTCAATCCATCCATCTTATTCTTCTAGTTCTTTCATCTTTATTGACATTTATATCCAAGTATCGAATCATTGTGATACATCAAGTTATACATGAGGCTACCCATGGTTGATGACTATCTATACATCATCCAATCTGTCTACATGAGATATTTGAGCATTATAGTCCATTTTGAGTTGAGCTAAATCCATGTTAATCATTTGTTGAGAGATCAACCAAAAATTAAAAAAAATTTGCTTGATCTCTCGAGGGGGCAGGGTACTAGCTTAATTATTTTTGTTGGGGCAATAGCGGGGCATCCAAAAAATCAACAATTTTTTAAATTTGTTTTATTAGAGTAGCTGTTTTAATCCAAAAAGCATCAATCTTTGAACCAATGTTATGTAAACACTATAAAATAAGTAAGATCTTTGAACCAATGTTATGTAAACACTATAAAATAACTAAGATCTTTGAACCAATGTTATGCAAACACTATAAAATAACTAAGATTTTTGAATTTTACAAATTTTAAAGAATCCAAAAATGAAAACCTAAAAACCTAAATGAGATGCAAACTAATGCAAGTTAAGAACCCTAAATGTGATGCAATGAAATGAAATGCAAGGTTATGGAAAACCTAGATCTAGGGTTGAAAATGGACTCTAAAATTAACAAATTATGATGCTCAAATGTTAGGTTCAGCAAAATGAAACAATGAAAAATAGGTGTGGGTTAAAATGGATGTGTAATGAAGGGGTATGATGTGCCTATTTTCCTTTATTTTATTAGGAAATGAGATCTACACAAAGAATCGACTAACAATCCTTAGTTGAATCAAGTCAATGTGAGAAATTTTATATTTCCTTATGCTTGAAGGACATCGGTCAAGGTCAACCAACACTTTTGTGAGAAAAAATAAAAATAGTAAATCAAATGCAAAATGCAATCTAGCACTTGAAAGGACAATATTAAACTCAATATTAGTGGAACCAAAAAACCAAACATAGATCTAAGAAGGGTAGAGATTTGTTTACTATTCAGCAAGAGTTAGTTTCTAAAGGAAAACTAGGACTCCTTCGCCTATGGGTGAATGGGTCTTTTTTAAGGATTTTTATGCAACTTTTTGGAGCCTCTGATGCTGATTTCTAGGTTCTAATTTGTCCAAGTTTCATCCTTGAAATTTCAAAAATCATATTTGTATGTTAGATTCTATGATTTGTCAAAAAAATTAAAAAATTTGAAAACTTTTCCAATCTTTCTCTTCAAAAGATCTTCAATACTTCTTCAACCTAAATTTACAATCACACACACAAGAGAGATTTTTTTTTTGGGTGAATAGTGCAGTCAAGGATGGAGGGTCCAAGAATAGGACTATCCAAACTTGAAGCAAGAGTAAACATAACTGAAACTCAAAGAGTTGGAATAACAATCCCACATGAATATATAGATAATGATCAATTATTCATAGGAAACATGCATTTCCTTCTAGCTTACAAATTATAGAATGATATGGCGCTAAGCCCAAAAATACAATGCAGGTTGAGGCCCTTATCTCCTATATCTTCCCTCTTCTCTATCACTCTATCATCACAACTACATAATAAAACTACACAATGCTTATATATATCAATTCCCAACTCTAGAAAAGGTTTGTGTTGGCCTCAAGAGGTCCCAAAACCCTGAAGTTGATGAAATGTGTGAAGGTCAGCCAAAACATAAGATTCTCCTTTGATCCTTAGATAAACATGATGTGGATCATAATGAAGGGTCTTAAATGAATGTGAATCCTTATGAAATGGTTTCCTAAGCTTTGCAAGTCAAGGGATAGGTCCGCACCCTTGAAAATCCAAGACTGGTCTGTGAAATCTCTTTGTCCAATTATGACTGATATTCTATTAGCGATATCTTTGTACTGGGACCTCCAAAACACTTGAACTTTGGATATGTTGTAGATGTTGCAATGAAGATCATATATCCTGCTTCGAGATCTCTGATGTTACAATGTAGTATAATGTGGTATGAAATACAAGAAAACATTAATGCAAATAGTTTTGGTTGATGCAAGATTGCTTGAAACCTAGGATGCTCTTACATCAATGAATGGGGGTTTTCCTTGGTCAAACCTCATTTTGGTAATCAAACATTGAATTGAAATAATGCATGAAAGAGGCAGTGAAGAATGAACAAAGCTATGTTACCACTCAACAAACCCTTGTAGAAATATTGATAATGGATATCTTAGGAAGTGCACAACTTGCATAAAATGGTTTCAATGGTTGTGTGTCTTGAAATTTCAATAATGCTTTGAATCCTATTGTATTCAAGGATGGAGGGTCTAGGAATAGGACTGTCTAACCTTGTAGCAAGAGCAAGCACA
Organism: Sequoia sempervirens; assembly: GCA_007258455.2. NCBI lineage: Eukaryota > Viridiplantae > Streptophyta > Pinopsida > Cupressales > Cupressaceae > Sequoia > Sequoia sempervirens. Next base: position 841,075,645 of record VDFB02281492.1, on the reverse strand, counting down.
ATGGAAACTTAATGAACAAGAACACAATCACATATAAAAATATAAATAATTCTCAATTATTTACTGGAAACATGCCCTGCCTTCCAGCTTACAGAATTATAGAATATAGAATGATCTGGCGTTAAAGCCCAGACTACAATGTGGGTTGAATCCCTTAACTACTATCTATCACTACTAAGTGTGATGACGATAATGATGATTCCTAATGCAACTACATGATTCCTATATATATCAATTCCCAGCTCTAGAAAAGGTTTGCATCGGCCTCAATAGGTCTTAAACCCTTAAATATATGAAACATGTGAAGGTCAGCCAAAACATATGATTTCCTTTGATTGTTGGACAAACATGATGCAGATCAGAACTAAGGTTCCTTGATGAATGTGCATCCTTATGAAATGTTCTCTTGCACTACACAAGTCACGGAATAGGTCCACACCCTTGAAAAGCCAAGACTAATTGGTGAATGCTCTCTGTCCAAATACAACTGATTTTATGTTAGTAATAACTTCTTACTAGAATCTCCAAAACCCTTGAATTCTAGATATGATGTAGATGTTTCCATGAATATCATATATCCTAATCTGTGAGCTCTAATGTTACAATGTGGTATGAAATGTCGAGACTGGGTCTGACAGATAACTATTGAAATGCAAACATGAATGCAGATATTTTTGGTTAATGCGAGATTGCCTAAAACCTATGATGCTCCTACATCAGACACCCGAGGTTGAAGAAAAGTGATCCTCTCACTTTCCTTGGGCTGGAGGAAAACTAATGCGGTCCACCTTTGCCTAAGAAATCCATGATGAATCTTCCTCCAGTCTTCCTTTCCATCTAACTAGATATTCCTTGTATTTCCTTCCTTTGGTACTATGTCCAATTCTACTATCTATAATCTCCTCAATTTCCTCTAGATGATGTGCTACCTAGTCCAGAAAACCAATTTCTCTATCCTCTACTGACTCTCCTTCATGATACTGGTATAGGTTTGCAATACTGAATATAGGTGATATGCCAAATTCCTCTGGTAGTTCCACTTCATATGCATTTCCAGAATCAAACTTCTTGATGATCTTACAAGGTCCAAACTTCTTCATCTTCAACTTGTTATATGTCCCAACTAGAAATATTTATTTTCTCAAATATATCATTACTTCCTCTCCTATTGAAAACTCCTTATGTCTCATATTCTTGTATACTATCTCCTTGTATCTATTGTTTATCTTAGATCCAAATGCTCCTTAACTTGAGTATGCATTGTCTCCATGAATCCTACAAATTCTTCTGCCTCCTCACTCATTTTATTTTCCATACTAATATATCTTAACTTTTCTACTCCTCTGGGTTGTTTTCCTATCACTATCTCAAATGGTGTCTTCCCTGTGCTTTGGTTTACTGAATTGGTCTATGAAAATTCTACTTGTGGTTGCATCAAGTCTCAATTTCCTTCTTTACCTTCAGCCAAAAACCTCAACAGGTTCCCCAAACTCCTATTTTCCACTTATGTTTGTCCCTTTGTCTATGGGTGAAATGTTGAATTCTGCTTCAAGTCAATATTCATCTTCTTCCACAATTTCTTCCAAAAACATCCAAAGAAATTAGTGTCTTTGTTTGATACTATACTCCTTAGTAGTCCATGTAATCTCACAATCTCGTTGAAAAATAGGTCTACAACATGTATTGCATCACTGGTCTTCTTACAAGGTATGAAATGCACCATGTTAGAAAATTCGTCCACAACCACAAATATAGAATCAAATCCCCCTTGGTGTCTTAGGTAATTCCAACACAAAATCCATGCTTATGTCCTCCCATGGTCTCTATGGCACTGTCAATGGTGTATACTTCCCATTGTTATGACTATTTCTCTTTGCAACCTAAAAAATCCTACAACTTTGAACATACTTCCTAAAATCCTCATACAACTGTAGCCAAAAGTAGTTCTCACTCACCAATGCTACCATCTTATCAATTCTAAAATCTCAGGTGCTAATCCTCCAGAATGCTTTTCCTTGATCAAAATCTCTCTTATTGAACTTTTAGGGATACATAACTGATTGTTTCTTGAACAACATACCTTCCTGAATAAAATAATATAACCACCAACTTCTATCTATCTCTACCAATTCCTTCCAAGCCTTCCATGCCTCTACAAAATCAATGTCATCCTCATACATATGCTTTATTTCCACAATACCAAATACTACAACTTTCATCTTTGTCAACAAACTCCTGCTCAATGCATTTGCAACCTTGTTTGACTTCCCACTTTAGTGTTTCAACATAAATATATAACTCTGTAAAAATTCTACCCACCTCATGTGTCTCTGGTTCAACTTCATTTGGCTATTCAAATATTGTAAAGCTTGATGGTTCGTATACAACACAAACTCCTTAGGTAACAAGTAGTGTCTCCACTTCTTCAAGGCCTGAATAATTGCATAGAAATATTGATCATAAACCAAATATCTTCTCCTAGCATCATTCAAATTCTCATTGAAGTAGGATACTGGCCTCCCTTCCTAACTTAACATAGCTCCCATTACACACCCACTAGCATCAAAATCCACTTGAAATACCTTATCAAAGTCCTACAATTCCAACACAGGTTGTTCTGTCACCTTTTTCTTTAACTCAAAACTCTTTTGAAATCTAGATGTCCACTTGAATTCCTTGCAATCACCCCTCATTTTCTCTGTCATTGGTGTGCAAATACCACTAAATTTTTTGATGAAATTTTGGTAAACATTTTCTAGTCCATGAAATGATCTCACCTCTTCAACATTCACAAGTGTAGACCACTCAACTATTTCTCTAACCTTCTCAAGGTCCATCTTCAATCATTCCACACATATCACAAATCCCAAATAGACTAGTTATTCCTTCATGAAACTACACTTCTTGATGTTTATCAACAACTTCTCTTCTCTCATCCTTAGAAATACTTATCTAATATGTTCCAATTTTTTTTCCTTAGTCTTACTAAAAATCATAATATCATCTTGATAAGCAATGACAAACTTATCCAAAAATTTATTCAAGACTTCATTCATCGGTCTCATAAATGTTCTTGGTGCATTAGTTAATCCAAATGGCATGACCAACCACTCATAAAATCCCTCATTTGTTTTGAAAGCGGTTTTCCATTCATCTCCCTCTCTGATCCTAATCTGATGGTATCCACTCTTTAGGTCTATCTTGGTGAAATACTTTGCTACACTTAAACTTTCCATGATGTCATCCATCCTAGGAAATGGGAATCTATACTTCACTGTGATCTTATTGATAACTCTTGAATCTATACACATCCTCCATTCTCCATCTTTCTTAGGTGCAAGTACAACTGGTACTGCACATGGGCTCATACTCTCTCTAATCAATCCCTTCTTCAATAGTTCTTGTATATGTCTATTTACCTCCACATTCTCTACTGGTGTCATCTGGTGTGTAGCTTTGTTCAAAAAAATACCTCTTGGGATAAGATCTATATGATGACTGATACTTTGGATTGGTGGTAATCCTTTTGGCACATTCTCTGATACAAGATCTTGGTACTCTATAATCAATTCAATGACTTCCTTCTCTGGTGATTCTTCTTCTCTTATGGTTCTTCCTGCATCTAAGTCTCTGCACTTCCTTGAAATAAAATTAGAACACATGTTCTCATACCTTAATCCATTCAGAAATTTCCTTCCATCTACCAAATTTATTCTAGTTGTTCCACATACTTCACTTTCTAGTTCATCCTCCAAAGGTTTAAATGAGATTCTCTTTCCATTTGATGTTATGGTATAGCTATTCTTTCTCCCACCATGTATAGCCTTCTTATCATACTACCTAGGTCTACCCAACAACATATGACATACATCCATTGGCATTATATCACACAACACTTCATCATAATATGACCCTATCTTATATTTCACTAGACATTGCTCACTTACTAGCATTTTGTGCTCATCTTGAATCTAGGCTATCCTATAAGATTTTAGATTTTCCTCCTTTCCAAATTCAACTTTGTCACCATTTCCTTGGAAACTAGATTATCTATGCTACCATTATAAATTATAACTTTGCAAAACTTACCTCCTACTTTGCATCTAGTTCAGAACAAACTTTTCCTCTATAGTGCTTCCTTAGGTACTTATTTCTCCTAGAACAGTGCTCTCCTCATGAATAATGACTCTCCCTTCTCAGGAATTCCTCTGAAACTTGGTTATTTCATTGGTTATTCCTCCGCATATATGGTTCTTGCATGATTTTCATTCTTCTTAATTTCTTGGTGACACTCAAATGCTCTGTCTTTCACCTCTACACTTAAAATAGGTTCCTCTGAAATTTCTCTTGTCATATCCTTTCTTATCCCCTCGGTATACATTATTGTGGTATGAATTTGTCATCTCTCCTCTTCTGATATGAATTGGAATCCTTCTCTTCCTTGCTATATGAGTCTTTGTCCTTACTTTGCTCCATATATGATCTTTCTCCTCTGGAATCTGACCTTCCTCTCTACCTCTATTCATGTCTCTTGTTTAGCTTTTCCTCCACTTTCAATGCAAATTGATATGCTTCTTCTAATGAATTCATCCTTACCAGAATAAACGCTCCCTAAATGTTCACCTCAACCCAAGTGTACTCCTTTAGAGTCTACTCCTTTTGTCTCAAGTTTTGTAATCTCTTTAGTATCTCCATCTCATAGTCCTCAGGTATAAACTAGTTCTTCAATTTTTTCACTATTCTATCCCATTTGATAATCTCTTCTTTTACTTTTTTCTCCTCTCCAATTGAACCTCTTTACACCATATTTTAGCATGTCCTTTTAGTTTAGTCTTTACAAATCTCACTCTCTCTAGATCTTCAATTTCTTCATACTCAAGGTATTCATCAATTTCATTTATCCAATCAATCAACTCTTCAGGGTTCAAATTACTAGTGTAGTTCACAATCTCCATTCTACGTCGCTTTCCTATTTTCCATATAGCCTTCATCATCTTCACCTAATCTAATTCTTCCTCTTTAGAGGTTTCTTCAGATTGATCTACTTACTGAACTTCATCATCATCACTTTCATCATTAAGTCTATGGTTTGGGTATGTGTAGGATCATCATGGAAAAAATGGCCCTTAAGTGGTGAAAATTTTAGAAAAATCAGAGTTAGGCAGCTTGACTAATTTTTTTTGAATAAGTTATCTATGTTATTTCAAAAATATGTAATAATCGAATCTGTATCAAATTGAATTTAGTTTTTAAACTACTAGGTTTTTTTTTTAAAAAAATCTATTTGGTGAAAATTTGAAATTTCAATGTAGTATTATTAAAATTTCAAGGAAAATATAAGAAGTAGGTGTCTGTCTGACCACCCTAACCACAATAAAATGATAATATTTTTTATAATATTTTAGATATAAGTAGAGAACTCATGTCCCAATGTGATGCATATTTTTTGTAATTTTTTCCAAGTAAATAATGAATTATGAATTTTTTATTACAGCTTTTAAAAAATATTAAAAACTCGTATGTCTGACCACCTTAACTTGGTCAAAACTTCATGATTTTTTTTTTTTAATCTTATAGGATACAAAGCATAGAATGTGATGCATGTTTCAGATTTAAAAAATGTGATACCATTTGAAAGCTATAGATATTTTTCAATTAGCCTATCAATTAAGACTTTAGTTGTAATTCAAATAGAAAATGAAAAATAATTAGTTATTAAATTCAAAGTAAAGCATAATTTATATTGGTGGAAAGCTAAGAATATCCTTTAAAACCCTTTTCGTTTCATCAATTTTGGGTAAACAAAAAGTCATCAACCACATACCCTACACAAACCCATCATATTCCCACTTTTTGGCCCATCATGATCCTACACATACCTCTTTAAGCCTTTTCTTATATCTTCTTCAAAAACATCCAAGCTCATGTTTATTGTTCACATCATTTCCATCATATCATCCATCTTTCCAACAACATTAACAATAGTATGAATTCTCCTTGGTGGCATCTCTTCCTAGGATCTAGTCCAACTACCTCAAGTCAGCGATTTGGCTACAAGGTCACAATTGCCTCACAATCAATGATCTATTGACAAACATAAGTAGGTTGCCTTATGTCGGCGATCTATCCACAAAAGATCTTATGGAATGCCTTGCTGAACTTCAAAAACTTGCTCCAGTACAACTACCTTAGGTTGGCGATCTATCCACCTTCGCTCTCCCAAAATTCACAAACTCAGTCTAATCTCCCAAAGGTTCGCAACTTCGCTTTGATACCACTTGTTGCAATCAAGGATGGAGGGTCCAGGAATAGGATTTTCCAACCTTCCAACAAGAGCAAGCACAATGAAAACTCAATGAACAAGAACACAATCACATATGGAAATATATATAATGCTCAATTATTTACTGGTAACATGCCCTACCTTCCGGCTTATAGAATTATAGAATACAAAATGATCTAACTTTAAAGCCTGAAATACAATGTAGGTCAAAGCCCTTAACTACTATCTATCACTACTAAGGATGATGATGATAATGATGATCCCTAATGAAACTACATGATTCCTTTATATATATCAATTCCTAGCTCTAGGAAAGGTCTGTGTCAGCCTCAAGAGGTCTTAAAGCCCAAAATATATGAAATGTGTGAAGGTTAGCCAAAACATACATTTTCCTTTGATCGTTGGAAAAGCACGATGTAGATCAGAACTAAGGTTCCTCAATGAATGTGCATCCTTGTGAAATGGTCTCTTGTGCTCTACAATCACGGAATAGGTCCACACCCTTGAAAAGCCAAGACTGGTCGGTGAATCCTCTCTATCCAAATAAATCTATTTTCCTATTAGCAATAACTTCATAATGGAATCTCCAAAACATTTGAATTCTAGATATGATGTAGATGATGCCATGAAGATTATATATCCTGCTTTGGAAGCTCTAATATTACAATGCAGTATGAAATGCCGAGACTGGGTCTGACAAATAACTACTGAAATGTAAACATGAATGTAGATATTTTTGGTTGATACAAGATTTTTAGAAACCTAGGATGCTCCTGCATGAAATGCTTGAACTTGATCTTGAAATATACATCAAAATGATAGCTCCAAATGCAAGAAGAATTTCACATGATGAATAGATCTTTAATTCCGCAATATAAGTCTCAAATATATCTGCTCTTGAATGCTCTTGATCATCAACTCTAGCTCTTGTTGACTCACATAAAAATTATAGGTGAAACTTAGTGAAATGACCTTGTATTTGTAGATATGTATCCTTAATTTCCTAAAATTCAAATATCACAAGTTGGCATTCAAATATGGATTTGAAGATGCTAAAATACAGCCAGAAACATAATTTAAATTTAGGTCCAAAGGTCTAGGGAGGACCCATTCTCCCATGGGAGAATGGGTCCCATGTCCCTATTCCTAGAACACATATTCCTCAAGGTAAAGTGTTATGTTTATTCATTAATTATTGTCAGGATTCCCCTTCAAAAATTGTAATTTTTTAGGATTGTAAATGAATAAAATGGCTTATTAAGGCCTAATCAAGCTCAATTAATTAAGAGGGCCAAAATAAGTGTGAAACTATAAAGAGATGCATTTATCAATAATAAATTAAGGAATTATTAAGTCCATTTTAATTAGGAGGGCCCAGACAAGTGTGAAAATGTAAAGGGATACATTTTTCTACACTATAACTAATAACCTATTCAAACTCTTATGTGAAGTTGCTTAAGTCCATTTTTCTAAACTTTTATTGCCACTTAAGGGCCTATTTTGGACCCCCATGATCCTGTACTAACCCCTAAAAAGGATATTCTCATGAGGTTTATTAGGTTCCATAGGTTGGGGCCAAAAGAAATCTAATGAAAATTTTCCATAGGAGGACAAAGGATTAAACCAACTATGATGCACTACAAAAAAAATGTTTTCAAATGGGAACTTGATGCACTTGTGAATAACGAATGGGGCGACATTCATTAAGCATAGCCATAGGTATCCTAGCTTCACACATAATTGGTTCGACATTGGGATGATGGAGAATGATACATCTAATTATTTTGGTCCAAATTTAAGAGGACTATTGATTTAATCTATTGTAGGGTGATTAAAACCATCATGAATTTTAAACCATGCTTTTTATTGTTCATAAGAATATTGATAAAGTTCATGCATAAACAAAAAATCCTCTATGATTACATTCTCTACATACATGGTATCAATGAGTATCCCAGTTGTAGGCCTATTATTAACACATCCGAAGGTATACAGAGGACCATAAGGTGCATGTATGGATGCATTAATATGGGTGAAAGAAATGCCAGGAAAAAGAGTGGTTTGTCCCTTACAAGAATGAATGTATATGAGGGTGTCCATACCTTGTAGGCTATCCTGATCATCATTGTTATCAGCATCCTCATCATTATTTGATTAATTAGTTTTATCAATATTCATCTCATCATTATTAACATCACAAGCTTGCACAATGTTGGATGAATGGTTTTACATTAGATTGGTAAAAATAATAGGTTTTAGTTAGGTGGGGAAATAAACTTATTTCCTTAACCATTAACACCACCTAGCTAGATGTTATTAGAATTAATGATTTCCCAAACTTGATGTTTAAGACACATTCATCATTTTGTATCATGTCCACTTATGGGATAATATTGACAAAAGGCATTTGGATTGTAACTTGGAGGTTGAGGGTTGTGTCCACAAGTCCAATCAAAGGAAATCAAATTAAGTTCTTATTCAGAAGTTGCAACATGATCGAATGGAGCCTGTATCTGGTAACTAGGTAAATTATCTATCTCGTGATCTAAAAATATACAATTTCAAACTTATGGTAGCAACTCGAGGGTCTCTGTGAATGTTTATTTGAGGTGTACTTATCTTGATAAAGTTCTTGTTGTGTTTCTTGAAATGTTGATAGTTGTTGTGAGGTATAGATTTGGATTTCATAGTAGGAGTAGATGAAGATATCTCTTCATACTAACTAAATCTTGATAATCTCAAAGGGTCATACAAGTGTATAAAGGATGAATATTTCATCAATAATATTTTATCCCTTATTTCTGGTTGCAAGTTTTCAATGAACACTCTTTGAAAATCTACATCAAGGAGAGTAAGACAAATTTATGAATAAATCAATTGATAGAAACCTATGCTTTCATGGGTTGTATCATGGTTCAAAGGCTTCATAAGGTTTTCTTCATTCAGACTACAAGTTTCATTGTGCCAAAATTGTGCTTACTCCTTGGAGAACAATATGTGGAATCCAAAGCATACTACCGGCTATATTCAAACATGGCTTCATTCTTTGTAGTGTCACTCCTGGAAATTGGGATTTCTATTGAATATGTTTGCTAGGCTACAAATATGATAGTGCAACCTAAATATTTAGGGAATCTATATATTGTTCTATCTGTTGAACACCTGACCATTGGAATCCATTTGATGGATTATATTCCTCAGTTCTTGTAACACAAAGAGGTAGTTCCACTCAGGTCATTCCTAACAGACCTCCATACCCCTAACTTTGAAGTTCACTAGGAAATTTCCTATCTATGATATTCGCCCCTAGTAGACGAGGCATCCCACCTTGACTGAATTTTGGTACTTCCATGTATATATGCAATACACACACACACACATATATATATATATATATACATATTTAGCTTTATCATACCCTTAAAATAATGTATTTATTGTGTGTGGTTTTATTTTTTCATTTCATAGCACAATGTTATAGAATGTCCGAATTTACTCTCATGTGTATGATAAGCAAAATTTGCAAATGTAGAGGTCAAACCAGAAAAAAGAAAGACAAAAAACCCTACGAAAGAAAAATAACCCTAACTAACAAAAAATTACCCTAACAATCGACTAACCCTAACTAAGAAATTTATTTTAAGCTCAATTAGTATTTTCATTGTTGTTTTTGTATGAATTATAGCAGATTTATCTTTAAATTCACTAGAATAAATTTCAAATTTCCTACTCTAATAATGAATTATCTTAAATTTTCTACGTTTAACAAACACAAATTCAATGATGTACTTACCAATAAATTTCCTCACATGTATGTAAACGACCTCATTAAAGGTTTATTGAACACACTTAAATTGTTGATTCCTCAATACTCTACTTTCCTCCAGTCCTAGTTCATTGTTCTCTTCTTTACTCTATTCAGCTCCATGAACAACTGTGTCCATTTCTTGATTTTCCTCTTCTCCAAAATTTTTTGCTTCCTCGGCCCTATCTTCACTTTGAACTTTGTTAGACCAAGAAGTTCCACGATTTATATTATTATTAGAAAAAGAGAAAGTAAAAATTTGATACTCTGTGTCATGCATGAAATCAAGAAAAAAATCATTTTTAGCTTATGAATTTTTAGTTTGGAACAAAAAACATGCATCTCTTGCTTTATTTTCCAGCTTCTTCTCTCCACTAACATTTTTTGCATGTGAAATGATGACTCTTCATTGTTGTTTCCTCATTTTTGGTGCAATATTTCTGAGTCTTAGTATTCTCACCTTATTTCCTACAAAACCTTAGGATTTTCTTCATAGAAATTGTAGTTAATAAACCGTTTTGATATACCAATTAATTTTTTGACATTTTCAACTCTACTAGGGTTATACTCTTATTCATAATTCAAAATATTTCTCATTAATGACTCCTTTCTTTTAGAAATTAAAAACTCTTTTTTTAGCATAATCACCTTATGTGTGGCGAAACTTACCCTAGTTAAAAAATATTAACAATCAAGTTCATCATGATCAGTTGTATAATGAATTCTACAGTCGGTGACTCTACCAAAGATAAACAAACCCAAAGGATGTAATCTCTAGTTAATGATTTTTCATAGTTTCTCAACTTCCATTTTCAAACTATCAGCTTGCAAGGACGTTTGTCTTACAAGCTACTTTAAAATCCTCATGGGAAAATAATGAAGAACCTATATTTACTTGAAAGACTAGACCAAGGCAACCTAAAAGAAAGAAATTTTGAGGAAAAGGTTGACTTAGCTTAATCTCAAGGCTCCGTTAATCAGGTCTTGACCATAGTGTATGATGTGAAATTGATGTTAATCTCAAGGGGTCTATAGTTATCTCTAGTTTTTATAAAGGAACTATAAGCATCAAATGGAATATTTTCAATTCGATCATTAAACAATTTCATGAAATAAATAGATTTGTAATAATATTTCATGAACATAAAATAAATTTGCTATCATTTAAGTAGATTTAGCTTTAAGCATTCAACAATTTCATGGAAATGAAAGATTTGGAATAATATTTCCATTCATTCATCTCTTTTTTAGAACATTTTCTTAAATTAAACATCTAATCTAAAATAAAGCATCAAAAATACTTGAAAAGTAAAATTGCTCCCTGGTATTTTCCATGCATGCCCCAAGATTTAATCAAATCAAAGAAAACTACTCTATACTTCACCAAATTGCTTCACAAATAGGTATAGAATGGTGTGAGATTTTAAAGAGAGGTGATTTACTTTGGACATCGAGTAGGTTTTGTATTCACCCTTAAACGGTGCAACAAAAAATCTTGTCCAGCTAAAGGAATAAACCAGCTACAAAAGATACGTGAGATAGGTAGCTTTCAGATTGGCTTCGGTATTGATTAATTTCTATGTGCATACAATTTTTTAATTTAGAATGATTCAAAAAATAGGAGAAAAGAAAAAAATTAAAGAAGTTTTGGCTCTTTCAACATCCACAAATTTTGAACTTAGGAAGAAGTATCCCCTGGCATTTTATAGAAACAAGACGCGGGTAGGATAAGAAAAATACATGAGAGGAAATCCAAAGGATGTATCATATCAAGGCACATGGAATATGAAAAGTGGAAAAAAATTGTAAATGAAGTCAATGGATGTCAACCTTCATTTACATGTTGATGTCCTTTAGGTTTTTCATCTTCTTATTATTACCAGGATAATAACTTGAATCAAGATAGTATATAGGAAATTTCCCATATATTCAGAACGAATTCTTTATCATCATGTTCCTAAATTTTGGTTCTACCTCAAGCTTTCTACTCTCAAGAATGGGCTTCCCCAGAGGTTGGCGCTCTCCTTTGTCACATGTGCAATACTAGGATCCCTGGTATTCTGACGACTCAATCTACTCCTTTGCATAGCTTCCCGAAATGTGTAGCACAATTTGGATATGATATTATCTATGATCCAAGTTTGCTTGACTGTGCATACTCAAACTTTTCATTGTAATTTTCTTCTCTTACAATCACTAATTCCATCTATTAAATCCCTTTAATAACATTTATAAAAATCTCATGTAAATAAAACTATCATTAATTCACATCATTTTAAATCTATTATAAATAACATGATTTCAGAAAACGTCATATGTTCTCATATAATTATTCCTTTTAGCTAGGTTACCAAACCATCAGTCCTTTTGGATAATATTAGAAATTTTAAACTTTACTTTGCATTGTTACCCATTACCCAGTACTCGATGTTAAGATTTTTCCCATAATTTTCTTGGAGCTTGGCCTTTACTCGAACTTCCAAACTTACCGAACATTTACACATGAACCAAAATATTTTTCTCAACACCTTGTATTACCTTTTAAACTTCTAGATTCCCTACTTCACGGTACTCGATACCCAGTACACTTGAATTATGAAGTACTCTTAAAATATTTCATTTTTTTACTTTTCACTTATGGTGATCATTACAACTAGCCAACACCTGCCATAAGCATTAGTTTTCATTTGGTGTCCCCAATTCTTATAGTGTTGGGGTGTGTTGTGAGACCACAAAACAACAACATTGGCTTTTATTTCAGCTTGCTTAACCTTATTAAAAAAACTTTTATCCTTGAAATCTCCTAACATTAGTTTAGCTTGCACAAATTTTTCATATATCTCAGAGTAAGGACTAACACAAAAAGGGTTTTATTTAAGCATCATTTCTTCAATGGAACATATTCTTCTCCATTCATTCTTCCTCTCTGTAACCCCAACATCAGAAAATAAGTTCTTGATTACATCTTCTTGATATATAAATTGATGTTGTTTGACAGACAATCCTCTTGCTTTACTCTCTACATCAATGAATCCATCAAAATCATAATATCTTGTGATAGCTTGCTTCATCCTATAATTATTTAAGAGGTAACCAAACCTCTCAATACCATCCTTTGATAAGCATGTAAAATATGCAAACCCACACTTAGGGTCTATCAATGATGCCTTCCTTGACTTTGTAAAGTGTTCTCTATCCTTGACATCTAATTGCCACATTAATTTCATAAATACTTCCATGCCAGATACATACATAGGTAACCAATGAGGTGGCACTGGGGATCCATAAATCCTTCTTGTAGTAAACTAGGTATGTAAGTACCAGTCCCCCAATTGAAATTTTGTGTTGTATTTGGTTCAAATTCCAGAACTATCAAGATTTCCTTTACACCCCTTGATATTTTATAAATGGGCTTTAAGCCCAATTGCTCCAGCACACTATATTTGAAGCCATCACAAAATGCAACATAGTTAGAATCCAAACTATTTACATCCCAAACATGCATCTACATTTGTACAGGAAACTCATTATCTTGGTTGTCCCTCTCCCTTAATCTTATGAAGTTTCTCCACACCATTTTTCCTCTGCACAATAATATATGCATCAACAGAGAATAATTCCTACAAGGCAATGGAGGTGTTGTATCTTTCTACTTTACCAAATCCTCATGCAATTGATCAATAATATACGAGGCATCATGTTCTAATACTTGTTTTGTATATCAATTGCCAAGACCATTAGAGCAGCATCCATCTTGTGCAAAACTTGGCACAATTCATAGTCTATATTCTTAAAATAATCTTCAAAATAATAAGAGTCAAATGGCTCAAAGGCATTAGGCCCAAACGACACACCATTCATCTTTAGGTCACGCTTTCTATGTCTTGGAAAAATATTTTTTCTGTATGTAAATTTATTCTGATCACATTCATTATACAATGCATGAAATTTGATTGACTTAGTAGTAGATGGGTTTAAATTGAAAACTTCAACTATTTGGCTTCTTGTAATTTCAAGCATGGGAGAAAATTTTGAAAATCTCTTGATTGTTCTATTAGTAGGATCATAACATCTATCCAATTCAAGAATTGATTCCACCTCCACAAATACATTTGGGAAAACCAATTTGCTAATATCATAGGTCCATAGATGATAGGTGGGGTGCTTGGTGTTCTTTTCATGAGCTTCTCTCCTAGTTTCATCCAACTATATCAAGTTGTCAACCAGGTGTTTTATTTCATCACAGTTGTTCTCATTATACCCTTGCATAAACTTGCACATTTTTATCAGATTTTTCTAAGGAAGTCTAGCATCTAGTCCATAAACTAGACCAAATGGTGAATGTCCAGTGGCTTTCTTCACAATAACTCTATCAACCCATAATGCAAGCTTCAACTTTGAGTCCTAGGATTTCTTATTCTTCTCTATCACCCTTTTGATAATCTTCATCAGAATTTTGTTACTAGATTTAGCTTGACCATTCCCTTGAGGATGTTAAGGAGAATAATATGAAATTTGTATATCATGTTTATCACAAAAGTCTCTGAACTCATCAGATCTAAAACACATAGCATTGTCAGATATGATCTTGTCTAGGACCCCAAATCTAATTAAAATGTTATTCATCAAGAAATTAATTACCACTTTACTTGTTTCCTTCTTGATGGGGATTGCTTCCACCCATTTCATACAGTAATCAGTTATAACAAGAAACCAAGAATGCCCTCCACTGGATTTTTTTTTATATTTGACCAATGAATTCTATACCCCACTATTGAAAAAGGGCTTGGACTAAAATAGGTATAAGTGGAAATTTTTGACAAAATTTTAGCTTTCCTAAGAATATTTGGAAAGCATCGTAGATTTCAACAAACTTATGGGCATCTTTAAAAACTAAGGGCCACCAAAAACCTTCCCTCAAAATTTTATCAAAAATTGTTTTAGCCATGTAGTCGTCATCACAAACTCCATTGTGCATTTCTTGCAAAATTTCTAATGCCTTTTTTCCATCAACACATTTGAGAAATACACTGTCTGGGCTTCTCCACCAAAGCTCATTATCAATGATGACATACTTAATGGCATGTAACTTCAAAGTTATCTAATTATCAACCATACCCTCAAGACACTACATGATTTTCAAATATTGAACAATCCTTCTATACCCCCACAGGTTTGCATGTCAAAAATAGGTGCAACATCAACACACTCAACCTGATTTACTTGGTTGGCCTCCAAATTGGTTTCAACCATCAATTTAGCTAAACATTGTCCTCTCACCAAATTAGTGATTTGAACATCAATATTAAAGTCTCGGATCATGTTGATCCATCTACACCTCTTGCCTGTGGTTTCTTTTTGAGTGAAGATATCTTTCACTATAGCACTTGGTACAAAATTTATGACTATAGCTCCCATTAGATAAGTTCTATTTTTTTTATAGTCTTAACCAATGCATAGGCCTACCTCTCAATAAAATCATACTTAAGCTTTATGACCTACAAAGACTTACTAAAGAATTCAATAGGCTATTCTAAAACCTCATCATTTTTCGATAACAATACATCAACAATAGTATGGAAAGAAGCAAAAGGAAAATATATGCATTCACTTGGAAAAATCCAGAGATTTCAGCACTGGAGCCTCCTTGATGGCTTGTTTTATACTTTTGAATGATTGAATAGCATCCTCACTCCAAATCACTTTCTCTCCCTTCTTTAACATATTAGAAACAGGTCTTGTAATCTCAGCAAAGTTAGTGACAAACCTTCTTAAAAAATTGATCTAACCAAAGAATGATTGAATTCCTTTAACATTCTTTTGCTATGGAATTTTTTCTATGGAAGCTACTCTCTCAAGATCGATCCTTATTCCCTCTTTAGACACAATATGCCCCTATTTATTACCTTCCTTTACCCTAAACACACACATTTTTGTATTCAATGAGATCCCATACTCTAATGCTTTCTTAAACACTTTCTCCATATGCATACAATGATCTTTCTTTTTATTGTATGTAGTTAGGTCATCTTTGTAGACTGCTAAAAATATATCTATGGAATATTCAAATGCCACATCCATGGCTCTATGAAAGGTAGCCCCTACACTTTTCAATCCAAATAGAATTATATCATAGACATAAGTTCCCCATGGAGTTGTGAAAGTTATTTTGTACTACTCAAATTCTTTGCACACCACTTGATTATAACCTAAGAACCCATCCATCATAGATAATAGCTCACAACCAATTAAATTTTGTAACATGGCTTCCATGTTTGGCAGAGGACAATTATCCTTCAACAATGACACATTCAAATTTCTAAAGTAAACAAAAGCCTGATGTCATTGTTCTTCTTCGTGAATGGGACAAGATTTGAAACCCAATTTGAATGCCTAATAAGCTTGATAATCCCAGCATCCCTTAACTTCATGAGTTCCTCCTAAATTTTTGGTTGCAGTGTGGGATTTATTTGTCTCTACTTTTTCCTAAAGGACTTTTCATTTGGTTTCAAGAGTATTTCATACTGAAAAATATCCTCCCTATACGCCTTTAGCTCATTAGAAGACCATACAAATACATGTTTGTATTTTCTCAATAAAGAAATTAGCATTTCTTTGACCTGAAGTTTCATATTCTTCCCAATGTAAATATTTTTTTGGAGAATTCTCTATTCCAAGATTGAATTCCTCCAAATCCTCTTTGTGTGTGGATGTTTTCTTATCACTACTTCTATTAGGGCCATCAAAAACTCTTTCCAATGCTACTAGTCATTTTGGAATTGTTTTAGTCTTCAAGTAGATAACTTCATTCCCAAATATGGTTTGCTTACCATCCACTTCCACCACAAAGGCTCCAAAATCTATTTCTTGACATTCATATTCATCTATACACTGCAAGAATCTCAAGATGTCATCATCAACATTAAACACCTACCAAATATTTATGTTTTAAGGAACTGAAGGTCTAATTTTCACTTCAACCTTTGAAATGCCAACAAAATTTATGCCATTTGGTAGGAGAATAATGTTAGAAAGTAGATCTTCCACCGAGTTGTTGCTCCTATCCAACAAATCAATGTCAAATGCATCAAACAACTCAATTGAATCCCATACAACATTTCTATACTACCTTTGTCTAGTATTTTTTTATGCATACTTTCCCCTAACTGGAGAAACTATAAGTTCTGAGCCTCCAATGACTCTTAACTTCTTAATTCCATATGTCTTAGCTAACCTCAACTCTAGTAGCAAGGCTTCATACTCAACTACATTGTTTGTGCAAGCAAACAACAATTAAAATGAAAACTTGAAGGTATTACCATTGGAAGAAATAAGTATGACCCCTACACCAGCTCCCTCCTATGAACAAGCTCCATCATAATGCATATTCCATAGGTCATCACTCTTAGCTTGGTACAATACTTCTTTCTCCAGAGGTGCAAGTTGTTTTTCTCCTGCTTCTTGTAACTCTCCAATCCAAAATTTGTCCATGCTAGTGTCTAAAAAATGGATTCTATCTGCTTCTCCCACAAATTCAATGATATGTGGAGATCTTGGTTCCCTCACAAGTTTGATATCATTTCCCTCAATAGGAAAAGTTTCAAAGGACATGCCACATTGCATTCTACCTCCCATGGAGGCACTCCACTTTCTTGACAACAACATGCAATAGTTTTGTGGGATGTCCATCACAGCTATGCTCATGACAAACTCCTTGTTAGGAAAAATAGCTAATCTATATGGAACATCCTTAATAACTCCAATAATTGAAATTTCTCTAGAATCCATGGCATAACACTTGTCATATGTACAATTTATTTTCAAGCCCATTTCCTTCATTATCTCCACTGGAATGATATTAGATGATGCTCCTGAATCATTCATGAAATTCTTTAGGAGCTTACCATCAACAATCAAAGTTACATAGAATGGGTCAATATTGTTTGGGAAAGCTATGATAATGCTTCCCAAATAAATTTAATGGATCTCACCAATGTCTCCCTCCATTACCTTTTCACTCACTTGATTTCCATTCACTTTATGTTGAGTAGTCACCCTTTTATCTTCCCGGGCTTGAGTGGCACCATTGATAAGGGTCACTTCCTTCTGCTTATGTTCATCAATTCTCATAATTTCCATTAGTGGAACAATCACTTGTACTTGAGACAACATCTAAAAAATGTCAACTAGATTATACTTTGGTAGTTCATAAGGGACTACACTCTACTCTTAAACTTGGAACTTTATTTGGTCAAGTTTCTTCTCAGTCTCTTTCTTATCTTCTTTATTTTATGGATTAACACTTCACTTTTGAGTCTTAACCTTGACCATTGAAACAACCTCGTCAATTTTCTTGGATTCATTATCTGTTTTCGCCCAAATCTGAGGTCCTTTACTTTCCTTAGTTTTGACCTCTCCCTTCTGAAACTTGGCCAATTCTTTGGTTTTAGTTCCATGTTTCTTTTCACTTTTCTCTTTCATGAACATACTACTAGGTTTACCTTGATCATAATTAATAAATTTTCTTATAAAGTTGTGAGAATTCCTAGCTTGCTCCACCAATTTCTCTATCATCATCTTATACTCATCATCAAAAGTTCTTCCCAAGGATATATCCATATATTCTTTCTCCATAGCACACATTTTTTCCTCAACCTCTTCATCCTCATCAAGTAAAATATGTTGATGATAGGACTCTGATTTATACCTCTACCATTCAACGTCAACTTCATGTGATTCTTCCTATGAATAACACTCCTCGATAGAAAAGTTTGATCTATGCATAAGCACATGTAATTCAACATCATTTTCATCCATTGGCTCATAATCATCTGATTGAGGTTTCTCTTCTTCAAAATTTCTTACTACTGAACATGTTTGAGAAGCATGTGGTAACTAGCAAAGAACATACCAAGGTGTTTCATCATCAAAGTTCATCGAAATATTCTATAAAGGATCAAGGGGAACTTTATTTTTGTGTATTTCTTTGATTGTTTTGAACTATTTCCTATTATTCCAATTCGTATTATAGGGATGGTCCTGCAACCAAGGAGGCCTCTCATTCTTTCAAAAAAAATTCTTATCATTGGTAAGACCCTTTTCTTTCCTGGCAAGTCTATAACTAATGCCCTTCATAGAACTTGCAGCATTATCAATCTTATCCTCAAGAGAAGATCCTTTTGTTGTAGAATGCTTATCCTCCTTCTTTGGATTCTTCAGGATTTTAACATCCTCTCTTTTCCCAACCTTACCAATTTCTCCTCTAATGTTTTCAATGTGGATTTCCATCTTGAAATCTTCTCTTAAGGTTTGAGGATTTTTATCCAACAAGAGATAATACATTTTTTCATTAAATGCATTGAAATAGTTAACCAAGCATACACTATCATTGAGTCTCAAGTAAGGAGGTAATCTATTCATGTCCTTTTGAAACCTTACAATAAAATTAGTAACTGCCTCATTTGAGCCTTTAGAGATATTGTTAAACTGATCCAGGAAGAACCTTGAATCAATCTTGTCATCATACTATTCTCTAAATATCTTCTTAAACTCCTCCCAAGAACCAATAGTTTCAGCAGGAAGACCTCTATACCATTCTCTAGCGTCCTCAATGAGTTATTGCATGAAAAATTTCATCATTGCATCCTCAACCTGCACTTCAAAATCATCCATCACATTTGCAAATGCTTTCAAGTGATCCTCACCACTTATAGCATTGTTACCAAAGAAATTAACCAAGGCCGGTATTATGTCCTTAGGGAACTAATTTGGATAACCAAGAATCCCAATAAAGCATAATTGTTGGTACCTATACACTTGCATTGGCCTCTTGGTAATTTGATCTCTATGATTGTTTCAAGGCTCATTGTCTTCTTGATCACCAAATTGGCTATCAACTTTTTCATTTCCACCCCCACCATTGCCACCAACACCACTATTCTTTCCACCACCACCACTTCTCCATCTTAAGAGTAGGTGTTCTTATTGTTATAGTTACCTCCACCTTCCACAGTCTACCCACCACCACTTCCACTAGGAATGTGTCCATCTCATTTAGACTTATGTGGATCAGAGTTAGTATGACTAGGACTTGAAGATGTTGGATTGGGAATAGAAGTATTAAGAAATGCTATCTTCTATTGATGGCCAAATTGATATAGCAACATGCAAGTAAGATGTAATCACCTTACCTATCCTGAAAAAGATAAACTATGATTAAATTTATCACCTTCCAAGGTCCTAGATGTTGGGTTACAACGTTGTTTTGTTGAGAGGTCAATGAGGTTGTAATGTTCAAGGGGCATGTTCATTCATTCCTTTAAATCTTCAAATCAAATGATTAAGAGAATAAATATCACTCCATAATACAACTTAAAGCAAGTTTTAGTATGGTTGCTTCTATATAGTGAAACAGATAAGCAACATTTACAATTATGGAAAACATCACTAGTGTATAGAAACCAATGTCTTCAAATTCACTCAATTAAGTAAAAATGCAGAAAACTTCATTGTCCACTCTACTACTAAACTAGCTAAAAATTATAACTAAGATGCTTAATTGATTTTCCTAAAATTCTCACCCCTTTCAAATAAGCTTTATTTCACAATAAATAGCTCACCAAACCTATAATTTATGCTAAAAAAACTCCCCAAAATTTGTAGCAATCAACCATTCTTTAAAAGAATCTTTTTGTTTCAGCTCTTTGTTTGAATCTAGTTGGTTTCAGTTAGCTTTAGTTCAAAAGTTGCAAATTTTAGCTTCACTGAGAGTTCTCCATCTTGCACGATGTAAAGAAATATATTTCTTTAGAAATTACTCCAAATGGAGACCACCAAGCATTCAGTTATCTACAATTTTCCAATCTTTTAGAAAACCTCTTCCTTTAAATATTTGATTTGTAAATCATCTTTAAAGATCTATTGCATATTTTAATGTTACATAAGACCCACGAGCATTGAGCATTGCAATTCATTGTCAATACAACCTTTCAAGGTGCCTATGAGACATCAATGCATTAATCAATTTATAGTATTAATCAATTCATACTATTTAACTAATTCAAAAAATTAATTAAATATCTAAAATATTTAATTAAATGCAATGAAACTTTCATTTCCAGTTTGAAAGAATAATTAAAACCTCTTTAAAGTTGACATTACTTTAAAACAAAATAAAATTAAAATCATGCCTAACATAGATTTAATATTCTAATGCATTTTGTTTTTCAACTCTCATTGCTTTCCATCTTTTGAACTTGTAGTTGATTCTCTAGATAAGAATTAAAAGCAATCCAATTTGAATGGATGCCACATCATGATTTATAAACTGGTATAATTTTAGATCCAAACCTTCCTTTAAGTCATTTAAATTCAATGCCCCCTGAATCTAACAATTGATTGCTTATCTTCCAATGCATGATGTAATGTCCTTGGCAATTAATCTTACTCTCACACTTGTTGGATGAATGACAAGAATAATATTTTGGCTTCATTGTCCTTTTGAGCTCTTGAATCTGCCTATTGTTGACATAGATTGAATGCTCAGATATTTATTAACCACATATTCAAACTCTAGATCTCCAAAAATGGAAACCTTATTTTGATGCTAGCATTTGTGTTATAGTAGCAATCTCTATCCCACATAAAATATGAAGTCCTTAGGCCTTCTTTATCCTTCCTTGTCTCATCAAGATTCTCACTCTTGTACTATCATCATACTTACCAATCGTTCTCTAAATATTTCATAAAGCCACAAATGCATTTTGAAGTTCAAATTCAAAAAGGTACATTCTGAGCTTTTTGCAATCGTTGTATCCCATTCAAGTCCCTTGACAACACCTATCTGAGGCATTCTACTCAAAATCCCATGCCATTTCACACCTTTACATTTTAGTTATGATCATGACATTTCATAAAATAAGATTCTTAGAGCTATTGTGTCAACTAGTTAAGATGCATTGTGCATGCTTCCACATCTCACATGCATAGTTGTGAGGGGAAGTTCATGCAAGGTTTTTTAAATACTTTCAACAAGACCATTTTAATGTGCCCCTTGTTTATGCTTTGCCATTTTACATGTCACACTGTAACCATCACATTCCATAAAATAGCCTCTGGTTGAGGCATTTTTCTCAACTACACCCACTTTCCTTACATTTCTACTTTCTACATATGTTGCCATCATTATTCTTCATGTAGAAAAACCCTCTAGGGTATTCAGTCAAATAGTTAATTTTCCTTACATCTTATGTGTTCAGATTTGTATGCATTTTCTTATTTCGAAACTCCCTTCTATGCCATGCATGGGAAGACTTCGTGTAATTTGGCTTAAAACCTGCCAACAACATTTACTCAAAATTCCTTAAGCCTTTTAAAATATCAATTGTGTATGTAGTACCCCTCTAGTTATGCTTATGTTTTCTATTTGCATGTTTTCACATTGTTAGACTATGGTACTTGGTTTGGATATTTTGATCGCTGATTTTGAGTGACAGTGGATTCACTTTGTGACATGATGATACATTGTATTGCGATATTTGATTTCTAACATGCTTTGATATAGCGTAGATGTTTTCCTTCAGATGAATATTGCTATGTGTATGTTTATGATGGACTAACTATTATTTAATTTGTTAGTTTGATGTGACATGTATTGGTGTGGAGAACAGAATCGCATCACTCGCTTGTGAGTGCCCTGTGATGTCTGTGATATTCTCCGCACGGTGTGCCTGTATTATGGATTATATATATATGCATGTTATTGGTTTGGTTGCAGGATTGCAGGTACATGACACCGACTACACCTAGTTACTCAGGTCTGAGCATGTCAAGACTCAATGAAAATATTGATTGGGAGGTAGTAGCATAGTTTATCCTAATCTAGTCTTTAACTCGGTCATAGTACATCGTCAGTTTAGTTTGGAGTCTTTGGTTGTTTAGTTTGTTCCTATTTGGATTTATTGCTTGAAAGGAAAATTTTGTCAATTTTAATGATAGTTGGTATTCTTTAATTTACTGATATTTAAATTAATTTTTAAATATTAAAGAAATAAGTTTTACATGTTATTTAATAAATTAATTAGTTTGTTTGGTTAAATAATTTGATCTTAAAGATTAAATTTATTTAATTAAAAAATTTAATTAATTAAATTAAATTGTTTTAAATGTGTGAATAGATTTTATTTAAAATTAATTGTTATTTGGAAATGGCATTTTAATTATTAAATAAATTTTGCATTTTGAAAAATTTTAATTTTTAATTTTTAATAAATTATAAACATGCAAATCTTGAAAGGCAAGATTGCCGAGAAGTTGTTGAAGATATTTTGTTCTTCTCGACAAGTGTTCCAATTACATTTATTGTTTTTGGTTAAAGAAATTCTCGGAGGATATCTGGGATCTGGAAAATATAGAAGGGTTATCATTTTTTATTCACCAAAAATGAAAAAATAATTTGCTGTTAAGAAATTATTTTTAAGAAGAAATTGTGATTTCCTCTGTATGTTGTATTTTTGTGGAAGATCCCTTTGGTTGGAAGTTCTTTGTGTTTGGATATAGCTTTCTTTGGTTTTGGGTTTTCTGGTGAAGCTTTGGAGAATTGCACGCTACAGGCAAAAGGCTTTCTTCTACAGGGAGTTTTTAAGCTACAAGAAAACAGGTACTTTCCTTTATGTTTAAATTATTTTCTTTAATTAAAAAAAAAGGATTGTGATTTCTGTATTTCTTCTCTTGAATTTTGTAAATATTTTATTTAAATAGTAGAAGAATCTCAAAGAAATAGGAAAGATCATTGAAGAATTTTAAAAGAAGTTTCCTGTCAAATTTTTTTATATGTTTCCTGTAGGAAATATTTTAAAAAATTTAGTTGTGAAAGAAAAGAAATTCTCTGATATTGAATTTTAAATCTATGGAAAATTTGTGCAGAATGTTAGTTTTCTCAATTACCTGTACAAAATCTCTATGAAAACTTCATATTATGATAAATCTATTTATTAAAATATATATATATATTTGTATGAATTATTACCCAGAAAATTTTTATACCCTATTAAAGTTAAAAAGGCAGACACATTTTTTTTGAAAAACGCAGAAATTGGTAATTTTATTGTAAGTCACGATTTTTTTAAAAATTGCAGAATAATGTTTTTTTTGTTGGGTGCCACGAGGGTTTCTGGCGTCCACAACCGACCCCCAATAGGGAGGCGGAGTGGAGGGCAGTGCCCAACGCCGCCTCTACAGGCAGCGCTTGGCGCTACCTTCCACCACCGTGACCCTGTGGGGAGGGCTGCGGGGCAGCCCTAACCACGACCCACGGAAGCAGCTATGGCTGCAAATTGTTTTATTTTATTCGCATGAATAATATTTCACTGTTATTTCTTTTAATTTTGTTTTATATAATATATTTTAATAAATATTTTATATATAAAATATTTATTAAAATATTTTATATATATTATATTTTATTATAATATATTATATATAAATATATATTATTAATTGATTAATTTTACTAAATGTAATTTGATTTTTAAACAAAATACTTTTATTGTGAGTATTTTTTTTAAATGTGTGAAATATTGATATTTTAATATCAGAAAATTATGAGTAAGTATTTTATAATGAAAAATATTGAGAAAATAAATTGAAAGTGTTAATATATTGCGTGAATGCAAAATTGGAGTTAATTGTTAGATTTGTTATACGAAATGAATAGAAGTAAAAATTATACCTTAGAAGATTAATTATGTACTTCAAATTATTGCCTGATTGGATTTAGTAAATCCAAATAGTAGACGTTTATTTTTTAATTTGTTTTTAATCATGTTTCTTATTGGGCAAATTGGGAAAGTCTTAGATGTATAAGTCTTCCAGAATGAATTGTATAGAAAGGGTGATGTTGTTGTTCATATGTATATCTTGAGTTGATTAGGGTTGTGCACGTGTTAAAATATGGTGTATTGATACCTGATCTATGAATAAAAGTTTTTAATGACCGTTGTGTGTCATTTCTTATTATGTGATTGAATTTTGTGCACCTTGTAAACTTTAGTCATGGAAACTTAGTATATATTTGTTATGTTTAGGGGAGTGGCTCTATGTGAGGGCCAACACACAAAGTGGTGTCAGGGTAACTTACAAAGAGTTAGTAAGTCAGTGATAACTAAACAACACAGTAGTTAGATTAAAATCTTTAATAAAATTAATATGCCTCACTTATGGACTCTTGAGCTAGTTTAGTCTTGAGTATAAGATGAGAAGGCTTGGAATGACAAATCGATATCTTGTTACCTCAAAAGGTATTCGATTCCGTAATAATTTGCAAATGGAGCCAGGTTTCGTAAGAGGTTACCAGGGTAACCCAAGTTGGGGGCCGGAACCTAGGAAGAAACACCAGGGTAACATTTGCAACGTTGTGATGACACTCCACCTAAAGTAACAATCTACCTTGTGTACTTAGTATATTTGATTGTCTTAAATCTGGAAGCAATGTAACCATCAGTTAGTAATGTACTTGTGTCTAGGGTTAATAGGTTATGTTTAGGTAACCATATTACTATCTCCTAGCATGAGGGGTGGACCTACAGGTATCACATGGTTGGGTGGAACGTGCACCTTACTCCGTTGGGTCCCCAGTTTGTGATCATGGCAACGAGAGTTTCATGGATGGAGAGCTCGTACTTGGATACATATGTATACTTCTTTATTGCATAATGGAAATCTTGTATTGTAGCTTCATTCAATTGTTTATGAGGTGAACATTTGTAAATGTAATTATAACTATTATTGATCCACCTCATCAGATGAATGAGTATTGTAATATCTTATCAAATGCAATGTAATGAATCATATTTGTAATTAATATTATCTTGAATGAAATTTCAAATGAAATGCAATGTCTACTTTTATGTTTATGTTAGTTAATATGTGCAATGCTAAATACTAAAGTCGTCTATGGAACCTCAAGTAGTGTAACGTCAAGTAACTTAATAAATGTATGCAACTAATTAACTTAATATTATTACTATAAAAAACAAATTATTTCACTTTTATACACAATTGCAACATTCCTTAGGTTATAAGACGGGGCATTACAGTGTACATGTCACAACATTTCATTCCATGACATGACATCTCTTTTGAAATTTCGCATTCAACATACCCTACAATCAAGGTATTCTATTTGAGGCATTTTTCAAAATAGTTCACATGCCTTTGCTTATGCTTTTCACATTTTTTTAGGGTGATCTACCAAACAGTTTACTCGCCATGTCTTGATTTCCATTTTCTAATTTTGCAAACATTACATTTCATGTGGGTGTGCATCTTAGCAAGGTGTTTTGTCAAGACGTTTCACACACCTTCTCCATGCATCATATTTTTCATTCATTTCATGAGACTATATTTCTGAGAGGCATTTTGTGAAACAAATCACTTATGCATCATCTATGCCTCTATATTCTGCAAGGCATTCCAAACAACCTCATTGTTTTGCATACATACCCATTGAGGTACTCGCAACTACCAATTGCAATTGCTTGTTCATGTTTTTTGACTCCTTTCAACAAATCCATTTTATGCACCCCCAATCATGCTTCCACTGTTTGTTTGCATGCTCTACTAATTGTTGTTTGGCTTGAAAGCTTCTTTTCATCAAATATTCTTTGTGCAGATCCACCGAGCATTGAAATCCATAAAAATAAAACCCCTCTTTGAGGCAATATGTCAGATAGTTCACTTGCTTTGTCCTGGCTTCTACGTTTTTATCAAAACCAAACAATCATTTATCTGCCATGTTTGTGCTTTCACACTCTGTAAATCATTGCACCATGAATGTTTAAACCTATTCCAAAGTTCCCTTTTTTGCACAGACCAAATAGATCATTAGCAGAAAGTCACGACATTTTGATTTTTTTGCATCCGCCAATTGCATTTCTTTGAAACTTTCTTAAGCCATGTCAATGGATCTTCATTTGATGAATGCACAGATGCACTTGCTTTGAGATTTTAACATATCTATTTTGTGTAAGTTTCGCAATCATTGCATCCATTAAAACGACATTGCTTTCAAACCACGCTAAAAAATGATTCACATGCTTTTTCGATGCTTCACTTATCCTAGTGCTGCGTATGGTAAACCATTTCGATGCACGGGATCGGGGTTGGGAGTTGGCGAGGCATCCAAAATTTACACTTATTTCCATTTGGTCTCAGTACATTGTCCGAACCCAAATTCCGATGAGAGCTCAGAGAGTGCGGCGTCAAGATTGAAACACACCACTACATAACATTATTTTCACCAACTCCAATGTTCGTGCGCGATTGGGTTTCAGGAATGCACTTGCACCTGAAACATTACAAATTTTGGTGTCAAGTTCCAATCACATTATGATTTCCAAAATCCAATAGTTTATGCCTGAGTGGGGTCGGGTTTTGCACCATGCACGAAACAGTTTTTTTGGCGTTCGATTCAGGGTTATCCCCGAGTCTGAAATATGAAACTGGTAGTTATGTGTGGGGTCGGGAATCATCGAGATTTTTTTCATTATGTGTGAGGATTTAATTTTCAGGAGCTCCCTCGGGACCTTGCATACCCGACTCCATTGGGGATTTTTTTTTTTTAACTTTTTAAAATGCTTTTACCCATTTTACTTTGTAGCGGGATTAGGTAATTCTTGAATCCTTTGCACTTTTTTTTTCCTTTTTTTTGATTTCTTAAAATCTTTTAAATTTAAATTTAATTTTATTTTTTTGTTTAATTTTTTATTTTGTTTTAACTTTTTTTTAATTTTACAATTTACATTTTAATTTTTTAAAAAATTGAACACATCAAATCTTTTTTGCATCTTAAAGTTTTATTTAAATTATTAAAAGGATTTAATTTATTTAATTTAATTTTAAAAGTTTATTTATTTACAATTTAAACTTTTAAGTCTTTTAAAAGATTTATCTATTTAATTTAAATTTTTTAAATATTTTAAAAGATTTAATTATTTTATTGTCTAAAGCTTAAAAAAAATTGTATTTTTAGATTTTTTTTGTATTTTTCTAACTCTAACGGGAAAAACGATGCAAAAGACGACAAAAACGAAGATGACGAAAACTAACATCGAGAAGAACACACAACACAAAAATGAAAAATGAAGAAACAACACAAGACAAAAAATGAACAAATGACAAACCAACGAAGATGAAAACCAAAGAATGAAAACAAAGGGTAGAAGAGAAATGAGATGACGAGGCGAAAAGATGCCAACGAAAAGATGAGGATTGAGATCGGGACCAGACAAGGAACGTGAACCCAAACAATGTCAGAAGGAAAAATGAAGCAAAATGGGTTGGAGATTAGGATCGAGGCAGAACTCAAAATGAGAACCTTCAAAGAGTGCAACGATCTGAGAAAGTTATGAAACTTAAACTTGATTGGAAAAAAGCACAAAGGATGTTCAAATCGAGATTGGGATGAAACCAGGAACAAGAACCTTCGAAAGATTCCTTGTTCTGGTTTTAGTCTAATACTCAATTTTGAACCAAACAAAAGAAAATAAGGAATCAGAGATTAGAGTCAGGATAGAACCACAACTTGAAACCTCAAATGGTGTTAGGTGTTGATTCCATTTTGAAACCAAATTTTGACAAAACAAAGATGACAAGCAAGCATAGATCAGAATTGGGATGGACAAAGGAAATTGAACCTTCGACAAGTGCAAAGTGTCAGTTCCAATCTGAAACCCGACTCTAAAAAAGAAGAACAAAACAAGGCATGAGCAAAGACGAAAATGAGAACGAAAAAGCATGAACACGACATAACGAAACAATGGAACAAGGGAAAAAAAGGGGGTACCCACTTTTATAAGTGAAAATGTTGGGGTGTGTATGCAAGACATAACAAATGGTGACTTAGTTGGGAAAATTCCCTAAGAGTTTTAAGACACACAACGCTCCAAATACCCAAAATATCTAGTTTACGGTCATTCAAAGCAATTTAAGAAGTGAAAACACAATCAAAATTGGGACATTACAAAGGTTTGAGATGAAACCAAAATCTATTTGTGTGTGCAAAAGATTAATTCCCCTCCATAAGCATTGTCAATATCAAAGTGGAATAAACTCTACCCAAGCTACGTAGTTTTAGGTTACATCTCTGACGTTCAATGATATCCTAGGCATAGCTCTACTGGAAACTAGGCATTTATAGCCTCGACAGAGATACCTCTAATTCTCTCTAAGCATCACTCTACTGCTAGCTAGGCATCTATAGCCTTAGTAGAGATACTTGAATCACCCTTGCTAATTGAGTTCACTTTTAAATTTTATTTCTTTTCTCTTTTTCTCAAATGCTAATACTTTTAAAGTATATTTTCTCAATTCCTTCAATACTCAAGCAGTGAAGCCTAAGTAGTAGGTTGAGAACCATAATGGATATCGTGAAAGAAATGTAACCCTTTAGATTTTTCACTTGGAATAGAGCTACCCCACTGATGTAAACTAATTAATTGATTTCTTAAGATGTGCAAAGCATGATAGACTTTCAAAAACTCCCCAAAAAATTTCATAATGTACCAAGTCCTTATCTATGCTAACATTCCCTAGTTTGGAATGGATGAAGGTAAATCAAAGTTTTCAAAGCAACTGACTAATCAAATGTATGAAAATACAGATAGAAAACTATCAACAGATTCACCCCTTGGTATAACTTGCATACAATAACTCAACTTCTACTATCAACAAAAGGAGCCCCTAGAAGAAAGATAAAAGAAAAGAACAAGGAAAGAGAGGAGTAGAAGAAAAGAGCACACATACACGATGGACTAGCAAAACCAAATAGAAAATGAGATCAAAAAATAGCAAACAAACAACCAAAGACCAAAGAAAAAAAACAACAATCCCAAAAGCAAAACAAAAACAAGAAGACATGGAAAAAGAAAAAAAATAGTACAATGAAAGAAAAAGAAACCAAAACTCACAAAAGAAACCAAAACAAAAAGAAAACCAACTAAACTAAAAACTTACACTAACCAATCCTAGACCTAAACTAACTCCAAAACTGAGCTCTAGAAACATAAAACTATGAAAATCTATACATCCACCCGATTGATTTTTCATTATGTGCAAAAGTCTTAATTTGCTAGGTATGGTTATGAATCTAGCAAACTCATCTTTATACTTAGAAATGTAAAGTTTATGTCCAATAAATTCATTATGAGGGTATAAAGTTTGAAATATTAACAGTTATGGGGTTTTAGCCTTGTCATGATTTACCCACAAACACATTTTACTATCCCCAATGTCATAATCAAATTGAAAAATCATTAAAATACATAGAATGATGAAAACAAACCACTTGTTTTAGAAGATCTTTAGTTGGTGATGTGGGATTGTGTTGTATGAGCTCTTTTTCATGAGGTCTCAACTCATGGAACACCACTCCATTCTACTCTAGTACATGCATGTCAACATAAAGGACATCCATTAATGATGAAATATTAACATTCAAGACATCCAAACATGGTTCAAGAATTTTATGTGCATCCTTTTCACTATCAACGCTAGTTTCAAACAACAAAATAATGTGTTTGATTTCACCAGGACTATCAGCTTTAATTATGCTCTCCAAGGTTAATGTGTCACCAATTAAATATTTAGCTTCTTCAACCTTTAAATCAATTTTCTTAACATCTTCCTTACCTAACTTTGCAGTATTTCCCAACAACAATAGATCAAAACAACTTACCTCGGAATGTGAACCGAAAGGAAGAATCCTACATGGATCACTTGAAGTGAGGTTTTTTTTACAACTAGGCTATCCATTTACCAACATCTTTGTATTTCACTTAGATGAGGAGTCCCAAATTCCTTCAATCTCTTCAGATGGACTAAGTAGAAAATCATCCCCATTATCCACTTGTGAAGTCAATGAACCCTTCTCCTCTAAAGATGGAGCATCGATTTCAGTATCTTCTTCAAAAACTTCATTAAAGTATACAAAACTATACCCAGGAAATTACTTCCCCACTTCATGTTTCTACATATCATAAACAAGAATACACACATTAGTGTCAAATTAATCACTATTAAGATCAAATTCATTAGTGCATGCTAAGTAATAACTTTCTTCAAACAACTCATTTGAATAAACAAAATTAAAACTAAGAGGATACTCCCCCATTTCATTATCTTTGTCATGCTGAAGTGGTTAAATCTTCGAAACAACCTCTTGACAGTATGCTTGATATTTTTTTTCTTCATCCAAGTGCATCTTATCATATATTCCTTACTGCAATAAAACACTAAAATAATCCATGTCAATATTTTGATTAGCATTCAAATCCGGTCTATTTTCCCGACATGTGTAAATCTGGTCCAATTGATCATCAGGTAGCATTTGGTGAATTTGCACATCCCCTTGACTTTCTTCTTTCTAAGAATCATTTTGTATTCAAATCCTTGTCCTTGACCATGAGATTCATGTGCAATCTTATCCAAAAGTATGTTCTTTTTTTCAATCTATTCATTATTCAAATCAGCAGAGCCACTTTCTGGTGTTAAGTCATTAAAGGTTGTTTCTTCCTTATTCACCACATGAAAGAGTCTATGAACGCATTGATAAACTCATTTTCCACATCAAGAAAATCTAGGCAAGGTAGAGAAGCTTTGTTAATTGTTGAATCCATCTCGATGTAAGGATCGAGCTCATCAAAAGATGGGGAAGAGCTTAGCATGTTCTCACAGTTACTCTCATCATTTTACATGGCTCAGTGATTGTCATTTTCATGTGTGCTAACTATTTTATCTCCCTCATCGAGTGGATATGTACTCCAGGGATCTTCCAAAGTATTTCTTCAACAATAATTAGTTTTCTAAAATATAATTCCATCCTACCAAGGAAAACCTGACAATCCATCTAGGAATGTTAATTTGTTAGATGTGTCCTACATCTATTTGGCCTAGCGAGTTCTGATATTTTTGGATCTCTTAATTCTTTAAATTTTCCCCTTAATCAAGTTTGCGTACGTGTGATATCTATCCAACATGAACCGTGCTCTTTTTTCCATCCCCCATCACATTGATTCTCATCTTGGTTAGAAGGAATGTTCAAAATATAGGAAGGTATTACTTATTTCTCATGACAGTAGTCTTGTGTTGATATTTCATCTCTTTCAATATCATCATCATTATTAAAATCTCTAATGAAACTAGATTCTAACCTAAATTTTCCATTATGCTTTGAATTTATATCTGTTTCATGCTCTTTTTCAAATAAAACATCAAAATGGTATTTTTGCTCATCAAATCTTTTTCTTACAACTTCATTATGATGTAATGGATTATGTGTTGGAATATGACTGTGTATCTAAGGGTTATTTTCAGGTTAGATTAGCATGATTAGATCAATAATGAAAACCCCAAAGAAAGTAATGAAGTGCAAAAGAGATATAAATTAAAAACACAAAATGGAACAAGCTCACCAAGTGTCTTCAATCTCCATGGCTGATCTTCATTACACCTTCTAACTTGTTGGAAAGAGGTGTTGCCCTCATATTCAAAGTATGAGCAATTTGAAAATAAGACTATGTCCTACACAAGTTTTGAAGGATTTTGGAATATGACAAAATGAAATCTAAATGTCTATGAAAAAATGACTCTAATAGCTAAGGAAATTATGTCAAGATCATAAAATAAAAATGCAAGCATCTATATGTTGTTGTGAGTATGTGTAAGTGTCTAAGTGTCATCAAAATTGTGAGCAAAATTGGCATTTTATAGAAAATTCAATTTTGGACAGATGGACGAGATTGAATTTTCATAGAAGCCTAAAATTAGAGGATGAGATTTAATGTGAAAAATCCTAGTTAGCGTTAGGGAAAAATTATTAAATGAGTGGTCGAGATGTCATGAGAAAATCGAATCGGCGGTGGAGAATAAATGAGATAATTTGTCAGAAAGATAAAGATTTTCAAAAATCAAGAAGATAAAGACCGCTTGATTTGTGAGATTTGAAAAATCAAGAAGATAAGAGTTGAACTGAAAAGCAGATTTGGAAAATCAAGAATATGCTCAATTGCTTGATTTTTGGAAGATTATTACCATTTTGAATTAAATTAATTCAAAATATGGATTTTGTGTGATAATAAATAATTGATTTTTAGATTATTTACTAAAATGAACTAACAGTGAAAAATGTGAGATCATTTTAAATAATTTCATTTATTTAAAATGAGGAAAATGTTAATTTTCACAATTAAATAATTAAAGATAATTATTTAATTTAGAGGATATGATTAATAATTAAATAAATCAATAAATTCATTTAATTATGAGAATTAGTGACATATTAAATAAATAAATGAAATTCATTTATTTAATAATGAGGAAGAATAAATGAATAAAGGTAATTAAATAAATTGTGACATTTATTTAATTAGGGGAAGACTTAGACAATTAATGACGTATTAAATAAATAAATATTATTTATTTATTTAATAATCATGAAGAATAAACAGACATGAATTAATTAAATAATTATGAATTATTTAATTAATAGTGGAATGTGGACCAGGACATAATTAAATGTCATAATTATGCTAGGACGAAAGTGGTAAAAATAGAGCTTGTAGGCCTAGGTCATTTTTATGTGTCTACATTTTCCCCCTCTTTGTCATAATGTAGCATACGAACGACACAATCAATATGTCACAACGCATGTGAAGTACGGAACGACACAACTATTGTTCCTCAATGCAAGTGTAGTCAACGCGACATATTTGACTTTGACTTTTACTAGAGTTGATTCTAATGCTTTTATAATTTAATATATTTTTTAGTTATGATGATGATAATAATGATTGTCCAAATAGAGCTGATGCATTATTTGATCATGTGTAGAGACAGCTAGCACCCATATATACGCAAGAGTAGGCCATCAACCTTTCGGTTCAAAGATCAGAAAACTCCGTGAGAGCGATGACGGTTGATGTGGCTAAGTCTTTATTATACTGCCTATATGAATGTTATTCAGGAAAATAGGGGTTTGCTGACTGCATTATGTGAGAGGTGGTGGTTAGAGACATGCTCATTCCACTTTCCAATGGGAGAGGCCGCAGTGACGCTGGAGGACATCTATCATATCTTACGACTAGTGGCCAAGGAAGGGGAGAGAGAGGAGGAAGAGTAGCTAAGGTAGGAGGAGGAGGAGGAGAGACAGGAGGAGCAGCCAAGGCAGGAGGAGGAGGAGAGACATGAGAAATAGTCAAGGCCGGAGTAGGAGCTTGAGTTGGACGTGGATGTGGATGTGCCTTAGGACAAGGGAGTTGGTGGCAAGAAGGTCACAGAGGAGGAGGATGATGACAAAGATGATGAGGATGCTATGGATGAGGTCGAGAGACTCTTGAGATGGAGGATGGTGGAGGGAGAGGAGGAGATACCACCTACCTCGACATTGCCCCAAGATGCCATGATAGACAAGAGGCTGGCATATCTACAGAGGAGGCTAGATGAGAGTGTGGCACAGGTCAGGGTAGTTTAGGCAGAGCTAGAGGTGGCTCGAGTAGAGTGGGATCAGGTAGTGATCTTCCAGTAGGATTCAACACAATGGTGTGTGGACTTTGCAGCTTTATGTTTAAGACCTTCTAGGGATATTGCCCATGAGCTTCCCAGGGTGAGCACTCGGTATGGGTAGTACAAGACCCTATATGAGTAGGCAGTGTCTCCCAAGTGACAAGATCCTACACTGTCGCATGCATAGATGAGGATAGGCGGTGGTCATAGGTCAGGGAGTGGGAGCAATAGTAGGAGTAACACCAGTGCAGGAGGGTCTACACCATTAGGGCACACATTAGGGCATAGGTCCCACCACTCACATAGACATGCCTTGAGTCATCATTCGAGTTGTAGTCATGGGTCTACCGGTTCAGAGCAAAGGTCAGTATAGAGGCAGCCACCAATAATAGATCCTTCAATGTCACAAAGTCAGGCTGCAGTGTCATCATAGGTACCATCAAGGTTAGTGCCATTAGTTTCACAGACAGAGGCCATTATCGTTCCACCTATTATCTCAGTGCCAGTCACAAGTCCTCAGTCACCACACTCTTCACCATGAGGGGATGATGAGAGCCTTTCCTAGGGGCATGTTTGCTACATTTCATTCTATGTTATGACACATTATGTATAGACCACTGAGCCTGCAAGCTCCATTTTTTGGATATCTCTTGACTCTATCATGTGACATTGTATATTTTTAGATGATGCTATATGATGTAGTTTTGATGCGGCCTATGTGTGTGTTATGCAATGTTATTTGATTTATGCATTATGATATATGATGGATGACTAGTGTATGATATGCACTTATGATGGAATATGGTATTATTTATATGTCTTTTCATGTATGTCCTATGATGCTTACTTATGATATGATGCCCTGATGATGCAATGCTTATTTATATGTTGTGTTGATGTTATAACATGGATGATGATGATATGCATAATGTATTTATTTGAATGGATTCCATGTTTATGATTATGTTAATGCAATTTGTGATGAAATGTATATGATTTAATGTTATGGATGATGTGTGTATGGACCTAATGAAATGTCTATATGATTATGTATGCACTTTTTTTTTGTATGTCACAGGATATCATCGTGAGATGGAGGAGAGAACATGACTAGACCGAAGGAGATGCATGTTAGTTTCTAGATGAAATCCTTCAAAACTTTTCAGGACTTTAATATTTATTGCTCTTAACCACCATTGCGAAGATGGTTGTAATGGCCAACAAACACCACGATATAATATAGATCAAGGTGTGCAAGATTGTATCATCACATAAGACAAGAAGTCACATAAATGAATGATAATGACTCATAAGTAGAGCACAATTTCCCCAATCTTTTTGTCATAATCAACCACAAGAAAAAAAAAGATAAGAAGGACAATTCATGAAACATCGTTGCTTCTCTAAATCTTGTTTCTAGGACATCCTTGAGAACCTAGTAGTATGATTGCCAAAATACCAAAAACAACCCTTATCATGATACGTTATTTTTCTAAATCCTGAAATCAGGACCTAGTAATCATGCATTTCAAAAAGTCAATACAAACGTCATGATACGTCACTACTTCTCTAAATCCTATTGTTGGGATCTCGCTGGAAAACTAGTAACATGATAAAAGCCAAAATACAAGTTCCAAGTGTTTGCCAAGTGTGTCTGGATAACTAGTGTTTTAATGTCAAGATGTCAGGTTTGATGATGTTAAGATGCCAGGATGTCAAGGTTCTGACGATACCAAGATGACTCATACGTAGATCGCAATTGCCACAATTTTTTTGTCATAATCAACCACAAGCAAAAAAAGACAAGAAGGACAATTCATGAAACATCGTTGCTTCTCTAAATCCTATTTCCAGGAAATCCTTGAGAAACTAGCAGCATGATTTCCAAAATACCAAATAGAGCCTTTATCATGATACGTCGTTGTTTTTCTAAATCCCAAAATTAGGACCTCGCTGAGAAAACAGTAATTATGCCTATCAAAAAGTCAAGACAAATGTCATGATATGTCATTGCTTCTCTAAATCCTGTTGTTGGGATCTTGCTGGAAAACTAGTAACATGATAAAAGCCAAAAGACAAGTGCCAAGTTTTTTCCAAGTGTGTTTGGATACCCAGTTTTTTAATGTTAAGATGTCAGGTTTGATGATATTAAGATGCAAGGGTGTCAAGGTTCTGATGATGCCAAGATGAAAAATGTTGAAGATTTCCAAATTTAGGAAAGACGCATCCTGAATAATGTTGATGTCGAGAGGTTTGATCCCTAAATGTCAAAAGGGATCCCTTGAAATTCCAGTGACAGGGACAGTGACGATGCCTAGGAAGGACACATCCTAGGGCATAAATGAAAGAGTCTGTTCTTCAGAAGGACACATCTAAAGAATATTGATGTCAAGAGTGATCCTTAGATGTCATGAGGATCCCTCAAAATGTTGAATGACAGTGATGATGCTAGGAAGGAGACATCCTAAGGCATGAATGACAGAAGCTATTCTTTAGAAGGACACATCTAAAAGATAACCAAGAGTTGACAGTTTGATAGATTATGATCATTTGACTTGTTTTGATAGAGTTTGACTTGTGTTGACCATATGTCATTTCTTTTGACATGCTGATGTGATTGTCATGTTTGAATAAATGAACGCCATGCTTTCTTTTAGGAGTTTTCCCTTTTGGGAAATGATTTTTCTTGACTTGAAGATTTTTGACGTGTGTGCTAGTGTAATTCCATGAACCCTAATGAATTGAATTAGTGCAGCCTTGGGGGCTCATCGATAGATAGCCTTTCCTACGTCATACACTCAGAGACATCATAGTTCGACATGAACAATGACTTTGTCTTGATGATCAAAGATTGCATTATGATTTTATTTTTACAAACCTAAAAGGATTGACCTAATGTCTCAGGGACTCAAAAATGAGTCTTGCCTATGTAGCAAATGCACAGAGACAGTGTAGTTTAGACAATGACAAAGACTGCTTGATATGACAAACAAGATGAAATTTGACTTTGTGTTACGTTAATTGAGACAATTTGGTATTTTTTTGTGGTTTCTTCAGGGCATTTTTTAGTTTGTAGGTCTTTCTTCAGAACATTTTATAATGTTTTTGTTTTTTTATTTATCTATTTTTTTTTAGGACTTTTTTCTAATGTTTTTAGTCTTTCTTCAGGACATTTTGTGATGTTTTTGGTGTTTTTTTTAGGACATTTTATAATGTTTTTGTCTTTTTTTTATGACTTTTTGCAATTGCCAAAACCCTGCTTGATATCTACGATAGTTACATGATAAAAACTTTTCCCCTAGTCAGGTGCACGACAGCCAATTTTAAAGGACATGAAAGGGATGTGCCTAGGGTGCGAGATGGACAGTATTCAGGACTTGATGTCAACCTTTTGTCAACCATGAAAGGAAGGGTATGATGTCATGGAAAATTTTGTGGTGATGACGGAAAATGTATTTCACCCTAAGCCAAGGAAGACAGAGTAACAGTAGATGGCAAAGCAATGATTGATTACGGATGGCACCTGTTTTCTAGGTTTTCACCGTGGTACTTATCCAAAGTGACTATTCACCAGGTTTTCAGTATTGGATGAATTATTTATCTTTACTATTTTTATCATTTTTCTTCTTTTTTTTTGGTGCGACAAGGATGCCTATTTGCCAGGTTTTCATCAAGGCAACAATTTTTTACCATTTTTCAATTTTTTTTTGTATTTTGAAAGTTTTCAGCTCAACTTTTTATGCTTATGCATAGAAATTCTGAAGATGTAGACTATTGATAGGCTCTGTCAATTGTTCACCATCCAGGGTAGCCAACTAATATGCTCTAGAACCAAAAGAAGATACGATGACATAAGGACCCAACCAATTTAGTTCAAACTTTCTTGGCTTTCCTCTGTTAGCCTTGTTCTTAGGGTTCTACATGAAGACTAAGTCACCAATTTCAAACTTCCTAACCATCACTTTCTTATTGTAACTACGACAAAGATGGTTCTAATACGCTTGTAGATGGTTCAGGGAATTTTTCCTTCTTTCCTCTAACATCTCCATCTCATGTAGGCATGACTGTCTATACTCCTCATCATCAATTAAACCCTTTAGGGAGTCTCATAAGGAAGGAATTTCAACCTCGATGGGCAAGATGGCCTCAGCTCCAAAGA
The DNA here is from genome assembly GCA_007258455.2 of Sequoia sempervirens. Classification (NCBI taxonomy): domain Eukaryota; kingdom Viridiplantae; phylum Streptophyta; class Pinopsida; order Cupressales; family Cupressaceae; genus Sequoia; species Sequoia sempervirens. The sequence goes on along the minus strand of VDFB02281492.1, from coordinate 841,036,843 downwards.
CTAGAGCCAATGAAGTAGCTCCAGTGGGTGTGTGAATGCTAGTGCGGTAATCCCACAAAGTAGGGTTGAGTTGAATATGCCAGTCATGGCCAGCATCATTGACAGTCTTTTTCAGGATTTTAATAATGGTTTTATTTGATGCCTCAGCTTGACCGTTTCCTTGCAGGTAATATAGAGAGTAAAAATTATGTTGGATGTGAAATCACTCACATAACTCATGAACGTCTTTGTTTTTAAATGGGCATTCATTGTCAATGATCATGTAATGTGGAAGACCATATCGGCAAATGATGTAGTTATGAATGAATTTTAATATTTGTTTGCCAGATATGTACGTCAGTGGGATGGCTTTGATCCACTACGTAAAATACTTAGTGGCGGGGACGATGAATTTGTGGCCATTGGATGAGGTAGGATGGATCTTACCCATGAGGTCGAGTCCCCATTGAGTGAAGGGCGAAGGACAAGTGATTGGCCAAAGTTCCTACACTGGAGCGTGGATTAAATCACTATGAATTTGGCATTGGCAACAAGTTCTAACATATTCTAGTGCATCTTTTTCAATGGTCAGCCAGTAGTACCCAAGTCTCATTAGCTTCTTGGCTAGAGTAGGGCCACTTGAATGAGACCCACATATACCCTGATGTATTTCGCATAAGGTTGTACGTGATTTGTTAGTGTCGAGACATTTAAGGAGGGTGTCATCGAAGCTATGATAGTAAAGGGTGTTGCTGACAATGACATGTCTTGCGGCTTTTCAAATAAAAGACTTCATCTAGTTATTGTATAAATTAGGTGGAAGGGTTTGGGACTTAAGGTAGTAATAAATATCTTCGTATCAGGGAGAGTCGAGACAAAAAAGTTCACAGACCATCTCTGACTCTGGAATGTCATAGGCGGGGAGCAACAATTATTCTATTCGGAATTCTAGCTGAGGCATATTGCTTGGAATGTCGAGGAGAGAACCTATTCTAGCCATTGTATCTACCACTTTGTTCTATGCTCTTGGAACTTGTTCAAAAGTCACCATATGAAAATATGTTTGAAAACTGGTAACCATTTGTTTGTAGGGCATGAGTTTCTCATACTTTGTTTCATAGTCATCATTAACCTGGTTGATGACCAGCTGAGAATCCCCATAGACATGTACTACTCTAATTTTCCATTTTATTGCCATTCTAAGTCCTGTAACTAGTGTCTCATATTCCGCCATGTTCTTCGTGCATGGAAAAGCTATATAGAAAGACTTGGGAATGGAATCCCCTTGAGGGGTGATAAACAATATCCATGCCCCCGAGCCATGATTAGTATGTGATTCGTCAAAGTATAGCCTCCAGGGAGACTTTGGTTCTGTATGGAATATTGACTCATCTGGGAAATCTGCCACTAAGGGATGATCACTTTGTATAGGCGTGTCTGCCAATTGGTCTGCAATCACTTGTCCTTTGATCACTTTTCTTTTGGCATACTAAATGTTGTATTCACTTATAATCATGACCTATTTTTCCAGACATCCTTTCAATGTTGCATGACTCAATAGATATTTGAGGGGATCAATCTTGGCTACCAACTGTGTCTAATGGCTCTACATATAATATCTTAGCTTCAGAGCTGCAAACACAACTGCTAGACAAGAACATTCAATTGATGTGTAATTTAGTTCATACCCGAACAAGGTATGACTGATATAATATATGGCTCTTTCTTTTTCTTCTTGGTCATTTTGTGCTAGCAATGCCCCCGTTGTTGAATTAGTGGTAGAGATGTATAAGATCAATGGTTTTCAGTGAATGAGTGGCATGAGGACTGGCGGCGATAGTAAGTATTCTTTTATTTGTTGAAAGGCTTCTTGGAATTTATCTATCCACACATAGGGGATTCCTTTGCGGAGAAGATATTGGAATAGTTGACACTTGTCAGCCAATTGTGCTATAAAATGTTGGATAGATTTTACCCTAGCTTGTAATGTCTTGAGTTCACGTATTCCTCTAGGAGGAGGCATGTCCATAATGGCTTTGACTTTTGTTGGATCCACTTCAATGCCTCTTCGAGAAACTATGTATCCCAAGAGTTTACCCGATGTTACACCAAAGACACATTTCTTAGGATTCAGTCAGACTTTGTATTCTTCTAGTCTCTTGAAAATTGAGTCAACACCTCCAAATGATTTTTCTTCTTATTGATTTAGCCAATAGGTCATCTACATAATATTCCATTATTTTATGCATCATGTCATGAAAGATTGTGGTCATAGCCCTCTGATATGTGGCACCTACATTTTTAAGACCAAATGGCATGACATTCCAGCAATATGTACCCCAAGGGCAAGTGAATGTTGTTTTATGCTGGTCTTCGGGGGTAATACGAGTTTAATTATAGCCTTCAAAACTATCCATGAGGGACAACATCTCATATCCTACCATTAGGTTGACTATGATATCAATATTCAACAAAGGAAAGTCATCTTTTGGGCATGCCTTGTTTAAGTCTCTGAAATTTTTGCAAACTCGGATCATTCCATTTGGCTTCGTTACTAGCACAAGGTTAGATCTCCATTCAGCATAATCAATAGGCCATATGAATCCAGCATCTAGAAGTTTCTTCAACTCAACCTTGACCAATAGAGCGACCTAAGGATTCATTTTGTGTAACTTATGTTTAACTAGTTTGGCATTAGGCAATAGTGGCAGATGGTGCAAAACCAGTTCTGGGTCTAATCCCGACATGTCAACACAGGACCATGCAAAGTTGACTTTATGTTCTGCAAAAAAATTGTGAAATTTCGGTCTCTCTTCTTCAGTCAAGGATGTAGAGAAGAGGACCATTTTTGGATCTTCTGCTATTGATATGTTGTCTTTTATGGTGTCCTCTATGAGCATAGCTGATTTCTCTTATGTTATAGGAAGAAAGTCTAGTCCTCTATCTTTGGGCACCTCATAGAGGTTTTCTCCCACAGATATTCCTTTGTTTTTACTTTTTTGTTGTTAGAAGGTACCTTTCGGTTTTCACCTAAAGATGTTTCATTTTTTATTTAATTTTTATTCTTAATTTTAAAACTCAAGGATGGAGTAGTCTCACCGAAGTAGGCTGGACAATCTAGGTCAATGGAGAATCCTACATTGTGATCACCACTGGGTATGCCCTCACGTAATCCCATAAATTTTACAATAGCATCATCATTCTGAAAGGTGTCCAAGACTAGTGGGCCTTGTTGGTCGCAATCAATTAATTGTGGATAGACAAAGGAAATGCCATCGTCAGTGTTGGTGAATTGAGGGGCAGATGCGGAAAGTATGCAGATGGATTCAGAGATATAGTAGATGAAATTATCATCCGCTAATTCCACATCAGACTCTATCCAATCTTCCCCTTCACTTGTTTCATATTCATTGTCAAAGTAAGGGGTGAATGACTCAAAGTCATGGTTGTCTGCATTATCTGGCAATTCAGATGGATTTGACTGTTGGTTACTAGATTTAGGTGGTGAGTCTTGTATGTCATGGGGAAGGGAAACGAAACTATGACTATTAGGTGCCCGATCAATTTTAAATGTTTCCCAAAAATTTTGTTGAGAAATAAGCTTCCTCATTTCAACAAACAAATCATCAAGGCAATAGTCACTTAAGTATCTTCAAGAGCCAAATTCCCACTCTTGGGAGTAAGTTTTGGTGAAGTTTTCCTTAGCGGTCTCGACACTTTCCAAAGCATGCACGCACTCACTCGAAATCCCACTGGTACGTTGGTCATCATTGTTGGGCAATCCATGCCCTAATCCAAGATACTTTGGTATTTTAAAAGATTCTATGGGCTCTCTTATTCCAGTTTTATTTCTACCTAGGCCACTAGTTCCATTGTAGCCCTTAGCATTCATCATGTCATATCCCTTGCCATATTTCTTAACTAGTAATGGGGGTAGGTCGGCCATTTCTTTATAGAGCCATCCTGTAATATTGGCAAGGTCCTCATTACTCATGTCTCCCCATTTTATGAAAACCGTTTTTGGTGGAACTTTGAAAATTTCTTTGGGTTCCATTCTAAAACATGGTCATCCATAGACCTTCAGAGACTTGGTTATTGTTGTGATGCTATATGTCGTATATAGTTTGAATTCTCCACAGCCTAAGTCCTAGATCTTGACATTGGGTTCATCCTTAGAAAGTGTGGAAGATGGTGGTGTGGTGGAAGATGTGGACGGAGTGGTTGTGGAAGATGATGTGAGTGTGGATGGGTCAATGTATTTAGAAGACGAGGAGGCAGGAGCTTTTCGGTTGATGGGAACTCAGTTTGCATAAATTCCCCTTAGGTTGGTGCAATATTGAAAAGGGTCAGGGTCTCCATATATGGTGATTTCTATGTCATCAAATGGTAATTTTAAGCATTGGTGATATATGGAGGGTACGAATTTTAAGGCATGAATCCATGGACAACCGAGCAAGATGTTGTAAGGTAATTATAGATCTAGGACCTAGCAAGTTGTATCCACAATGACTGGTCCCACTCTGATAGGAGGAGAAATAATGCCTCATGAAGAGTGTTCTTCATCATCATATGCTTTTATGACTATACTCTTTGTAGGGTCTACGCATGCATCATAAAATCCTAGAGCCTTAACTAGTTTTAAAGAGCATATGCTCAGTCCTAATCCACCATCTACTAAAACTCTTCTGACCTTTTGCTTATGGATGAAAGTTTCAATGTATAATGCATTGTTATGGTTAGTCTTAGGTGACAAGTAGTCTTGATCAGAAAAGGTGACATGGTGAGGCATAGTGAGGTTTCCCGCCATGGTCTCAAATTGGTTGACATCATTATCCTTAGGGACTGACGACTCTTGCAGGGTTTTATCAAGTATAGCCTTATGTGTGGGAGAGATGCAAAGCAGCTCAAGTATGGAAATATGTGCAGGAGTTTTTCCAAGCTGGTCGATAAGGTTAAATAGAATCTTAGGTTGCCATTGCTTTGTCATCAAGGTGGGTTGTGATTTCCTAGGAGATGGACCGAGTGTGGTAAGCTTAGGTTGTCTAGCAAGAGGTGGACCAACTATGGTGATCTTGCCACTTCGAGTAGTGGCATTACTTTGGGGTGCTTGTTTGACTGTGATGGTGTTGATGTATTCATCGATAGTTCAGACATTGTTTATAGTAGGTCCACTGGAATAGTCATACTTGGTGCGGGCGAAATTGGCTTGATTATTGTTTGTCTTAGGACCTAACGTGGAAGCATTATTAGAACCATGGTCTTGTAATGGGATCTTATGAATGGTATGGTTAGAATTTGATGAGAATTTTGGCCCACCTAATTTGATTATTCGACACTCAATAAGGTCTTGTACTATATTTTTGAGTTGTCGACAAGATGATGTCTTGTGTCCTTTAGCCCGGTGGTAAGCACATAAGGCATTATCGTCCCACCATGATGGTTTAAATTTCCCTGGGTCATATGATTTTGGTTCTTCAAGTGTGATGAGACTGTTCTGAAGGCATTTCTTGAGGACTTCCTCCATGGGCTCACCCAAGGGAGTGTATGTACAACCTTTGGGAAATTGTCTCATTTGATGCTATTGTCCTTGATTTTGACTGTTTTGACCATTTTGGATTTTTGTGATGGCATTACTGGGGGGTGTTAGTATCGTCATTGGCTTGTTTTGTGGTTGAACCCCTTTCAGAGCCAATATAGGACCCATAGTGTTTATAGCCTTGGCATCAATGACACCATCATTGGTGACATGTTTATTTTTGATCCAATACTTTTTTTTGTTAGTGGGAGGATTTGCATTTGTTTTTTTAGGACTGTATCTTAGCTCTCCCTTTGTGATGAGGGCTTTCTCAATCTGGACACCTTTTTCAACTAGGTCCGTGAAGGTTGTGCAACAATGTACTTGCAATGCATATTTTAAGGGTCCTAGAAGTGTTTGAACGAACATGTCCACCTTTTCCTTTTCGGGTATGTCGATGTGACACCGACTAGCTAGACTTCTCCATTTTTGAAAGAATGGGATGAATGTTTCACCAGCATCCTATTGCATGAGATTGCATAAGCTAGTAATAGAGGTGTCCATGTCAATGTTGTACACATAATTTTTTATGAATTTTTGTTTAAGTTCATCCCATGTTTGGATATCCTTTTGAGTTGAGAACCATTCAAGGGAAGGACCTGTAATACTTTTAGAAAAAATTCTCATCAAGTATGTTTGTTCATAGGTGACGTCCATACAGTTGGTTGCAAATTCTCAAACATGTTTGATAGGGTTTGTCTTTCCTTTATACTTGGTGAAATTAGGTGACACATATCCCGAAGGAAATGGTGGCATGTATAAGTTCATTTCGAAGGGATATATGGATAGATCATATGACACTTTTGATTTCTTACCAGATATTTGTATGTTTTCTATGGTCTTCTCTAGACCCATCAGTTTTTCTTGTAAGGCATTGATTATAGGGTCATTTGTGGTCCCAGACATTGGATTGATTGGCACACCATGGGTCCCCATTTGTTGTGCGTGGATGTTGGTGTATTGTTGAGGGATGGATTATTGTGACATGCACGATGTGTTCTAGTTTGCGTGTTGTTGGTATTGAAAGTTTGGATTGGGGGTATGTTGTTGGGTATGAATATGGGATGAGTATGTTGGGATGTACCCCACAACCATTTCGGTCGATATTTGGGGAATATGGTGACCATAAGTATTTTGATGTGTGAATGATGCCATAGGTTGTGTGTGTTGACTGCCTTATCCAAATTGATGGGTTTATAAAAGGGGAATGGTCGTATTTTGTCCTTGGGAGGTGATGGCATTAGACTGTGTTGACGTGTTAACATTTTTTTGTTGTCGTTGAATAAAGATATGTCGTTTGCCTCCACCCACAAGATTTTGTGACATACCAATGAGAGGATATGATGAAGAAGTACTCATGGTACTAGATGTAGTTGTCAATGGAGGATTTGTATGTCTTGATGATGCCCCCATGGAATTTACCATAGTGGTAAAGAGAGGATTGGAATAACTTTCCTACACTGCTAAGGACCCAAAGGTGGTTCCAGCCGATTGTGATGGTATTGTGGATATTGTGGGCACTATGACAGATTGTGATCCTCCAATGGATGTAGCGTTTATTGAATTGGAGTTGTTTGGAATGTTGGAGGTAGAACGCATGGTCATTGTGACATTTTTTGAGGTAGCATCAAAGAAGGTATTGCTTGTGGTGTTCGGAGGTTAACCACTATTTCACATGTTATGCATATTGTTGACGTTATTGGTAGGAGATGTCGATCTCAAGGTATCAATGTCAAACCCATGAGGTAATTTAGCACCCTGACTTAAAAGTATGGCCAAATATATGTCTCTGTCATATAAGACCATTTGTTCTACAAAGTAGGCTGCCTCTAGATATTGTGCTGCTACCTCTAGGTTTTCCTCAAGTATTTTTCCATATTCATCCTTATGTAAGAATGGTTCAAAGGGGCTATTTGATGAGGATGGTATGGTCGTGAGAGATTGAGTATTCATGTTGTTAATTTGGGTCATAAGTGTGATTGGTGACATTGGAATTAGAATCTTTTCCAATGTTTTCCATTTGTCTTTTTTTTCATTGGAGTCTAGTTTCCACCATAAAAGGGAATTGCTCAAATGAGGTAATGAAAATGATGATGAAATGAAAGGATGATACTAGCCTATGTTTTCTTTTTTTTCTTTTTGTATTTTTGTATTATGAGGGATGACAATGCAAGGTGATGACTAAGGAAACGATTGATGCAAAATGACAAGGTTGTCAAAGCCAAAGTGTCGAATGAGGACTAAGATGGTAATGCTGACGAAGGAATAAGGAGATTAATGCAAATTCTAGGTTCAAAATGAGGACTAGAGGTGGACAATGGAAATTATAAGTTAACAAAAATGATGACTAAGTTTGGACAATGTTTGGAGAAAGGTTTGTCTAACTACTCTAAGCTTGACATATGTCTCAATTTAGGTTATCCAAAGGACTTGGTAAAGGGACAAAATGACAAGGTAAAACTGACGAGTGAGCCTGCCTAGCTAGACTATTGAGTTGAAAATTCTCACAAAAATGACAATGACCGAAAAGAGGAATAATGACTATGTCCCAAGATACCCTAATTTTGAAAAAAATGGTGTTTGCAAAGTGAGGAGATTTGGCCTAATCCAAAGTTTTTCAAGATGAATCCTAAGGGAAAAATGATGATTATGATGCTGAGGGAATGCAACTAAAATATGGAAATTTTAAACCTATGGTTAAAGTGCAAGCTAATGAATGCAAATGATGGACATTTTAACCAATTTCGATTAAGGTTTCTAACAAAGACATTTGAAAAAGATGTTTAATAGTAGGCCAAGATGTCTGGACTCAGATTCTTGTTTGAAACAAGGTTTACTTTGTTGACAAGCAAATGCGTCGTTATAGGCATCAAATGCATTGCAAAGATCGAATGTGGCTCTGGAAATGGAAAATGTAGTTCAATTTTGGAAATGTGGCTTTACAGAAGTCAAATGCGGTTCATTATTTTGAATGCAGCTTTAGAAAGTGTGAATGCGGTTTAAGATAGGAAAATGTGGTGTTTGGAGAAGAAAATGTGTTGCGAAGTTTGACAAATACGGTGCGACATAGAAAATGCGATTTGACAGATGCATCTTAGGATGTTAAAAAGTCAAATTTCTAATGTTGTGGTTAAAAACTTGAATTGTTGAAAGTTTGACTGTCTATTTTGCGATATTGGAGTGTTGTTTGTTTTGTTTGAGTAACTAGCAAACACTTGGCAAGTACGATATTTTGAAAAGTAAACAAACACACAAGAGAACAAGTATGATCCTAGGTTAAGCCATAACAATATTCGCTAGACTCCACATGGGTTTCCCTAGCCGCATATCAGTAGTGTGTGAATCCAAAAGCTTGGCTGCACGGGCTCCCCCTAACAGTGCACTTTCTTCTTAGGCCAACCAAGCTTCCAACCCCCATGAAACTCCCATGGAAAATAAATCACTTCTACTAAAGAATGCGAAGACGTGGAAGGCTTCACACTGACAAGTGTTGTACTAGTAAAAAGGATGTTTTGGGCTTACTACACAAGAGTTTTTAATTTGAGACCCTCGTTCAAGTGGCCATACATGGAGCAAGAGATTAATCACCGATTAGGTGGCACTCTAGCCTAAAGAGATTAAGCTCAATAGGGTTTATGGGAGTACTACTCTGTCTGTTTGACACATTCATACTCATAATCTTAGGTTTTCGCTTAAGAGTCATAGTTATATACCGGTTGGGGGTAGCTTGGCTTTAGCTCCATTATCAATTTGAGTCACATTGGGGTGATGAAATCCCAGGAAGAGCCAATTTATAGAGGCAATAATTGTTTCTCTTACACCCAAGATCGCATTACTACACAAGGGGAGAAGATACTTTGGTTATTGCATTAGGGTTACACAAGGATAAAGTGGGTCTAGCTTTTTGATCACCTAGTTTGCACAAGATGAGAGCATACTCGCCTACCACTTTCAAACACAATCATAAATGAAAGACATGTTTATTTTAAGTGCACTAAAAATAAATGTGTTGTAATCTAAAAAAAAAAACAAGGACAATGTTTAATATTGAGTCTTCGACACTTGAACCTGCAAAACCAGAAGTTAGTAGTTTGCTTAAATCATCTTGGACTCCAAAAATCTAACTACTACATGCTACAAACAAAAATTAGTAACATGAAAACTCTATGCTAGAACAAAAAAAAAGAATGCCAAACAGAAAGTAACAGAAAACAGAGTCTAAAGAAAATGGAATGCAAAATAGAGATTGATAGAAAACATAAAAACTAGAATGTAAAATGGAAGAAATTTTTTTTTACCACGCAAATGCGTAGCAGTAGAGCGATTGCGTCAGTATCTGACAGGCAAATTTGGCTCAATTATGTTGAATGTGTCATTCCATACTGCCCATGCATCACCTCAGAGTGATTGTGTTGTTTTATAATTTGAATGCATCGCGATGCATTAAATGCAGCGCGGGAAAACTCAAATGCGTTGTTTTGTAGCTGTACCTACAAAAAATAACAAAAACACAAAAAACGGTATGAAATAGAAAAAAAATAGTTAGGTTGACCAATGTATCTAAGGGTTATTTTCAAGTTAGATTAGCATGATTAGATCAATAATGAAAACCCCAAAGAAAGTAATGAAATGCAAAGGATATATAAATTAAAAACACAAAATGGAACAAACTCACCAAGTGTCTTCAATCTCCATGGTTGATCTTCTTTACACCTTCTAACTTGCTGGAAAGATGTGTTGCCCTCAGATTCAAAGTAAGAGCAATTTGAAAATAAGACTATGTCCTACACAAGCTTTGAAGGATTTTGGAATATGAAAAAAAGAAATCTAAATGTCTAATACAAAATGACTCTAATGCCTAAGACAATTATGTCAAGATCATAAAATGAAAATGCAAACATCTATATGTTGTTGTGAGTATGTGTAAGTGTCTAAGTGTCATCGAAATTGTGAGCAAAATTGGCATTTTATAGAAAATGCAATTTTCAATGAATAGACGAGATTGAATTTTGACAAAAGCCTAAAATCAGAGGACAAGATTTAATGTGACAAATCCTAATCAGAGTTAGGGAAAAATTATTAAATGAGTGGTCAAGATGTCATATGAGAAAATCAAATCGGCGGTGGAGAATAAATGAGATAATTAGTTAAAAAGATAAAGATTTTTGAAAATCAAGAAGATAAAGACTACGTGATTTGTGAGATTCAAAAAATCAAGAAGATAAGAGTTGAACTGAAAAGCAGATTTGGAAAATAAAAAATATGCACGATTGCTCAATTTTTGGAAGATTATTACCATTTTGAATTAAATTAATTCAAAATATGGATTTTGTGTGATAATAAATAATCAATTTTTAGATTATTTACTAAAATGAACTAACAGTCAACAATGTGAGATTATTTTAAATAATTTCATTTATTTAAAATGAGGAAAATGTTAATTTTGACAATTAAATAATTAAAGATAATTATTTAATTTAGAGGATATGATTAATAATTAAATAAATTAATAAACTCATTTAATTATGAGAATTAGTGACATATTAAATAAATAAATGAAATTCATTTATTTAATAATCAGGAAGAATAAATGAATAAAGGTAATTAAATAAATTATGACATTTATTTAATTAGGGGAAGACTTAGACAATTAATGACGTATTGAATAAATAAATAAAATTTATTTATTTAATAATCATGAAGAATAAACAGACATAAATTAATTAAATAATTATGAATTATTTAATTAATAGTGGAATGTGGACCATGACATAATTAAATGTCATAATTATGCTAGGAAAAAAGTGGTAAAAATACAGCTTATAGGCCTAGGTCATTTTTACGTGTCTACATTTTGCCCCTCTTTGTCATAATGTAGCATGTTGCATTGTGAAAAAGAAAATAAGTTAAAGTCATGCCCCAACAAAGCTATGGAGTATCAGTGCCCCATCAATTTTTTTTTCAAATTTTGGGTCAACAACAGAAAAATTTGGAAAGTGTTCCAATAAGTCAATTTAATGGCTAGAAGAATAATGGCGGAGACGGTTTTAGATTCTGACATGTTTAAAGTGGCCAAAGGGGTGGTCAAAGTTGATCAAAGGAGCCTCCATTAATAACCTAGTTAACAAATGTCATTTTGACTTTATAAATTGGTTGAGAAAGGGGTAAAAGTCAATTCTTTTTCACTATTTACCTTAGCAAATTTGAGAGCTCAGAGCAAGGAGGACTTTGGCGAGGATGGTCATTCTAGTGACTGGGCATCGTGGTGAGATCATAAGGACCTAATGGCAGCCAGAGCCCTCAGAGCCAGTGGTATGTACCCCTAACCCACTTTATCATTTTCTTGTTTTGCATGCAAAAATTATGGTTTTTAGGGTGAACAATGAATGTGTTGTAATGCATATGTGTGCACATAAGCCACATTTGACTTCGTGCTCGATGCATTTGATGTGTCGTGACGCAAGTTGAAGGGTATTTAGGGGAGGCCAAGGATGTTAACACATTTGACAAAAAGTGCGATGCATTCGTCATATTGAGGTGCATTTGAGAGTTAGAAGGCGGCATGTGTCATTTTGTGACGCATTTTCCTGTTTGAGCAATGCATTTGAATGAAGTGACATATGGGTCTTATATCATGATGCAAATGATCTGATGTGATGCAATTGAGTGACAAAACGATGCAATCGATATGTCGCAACACATGTGAAGTACGGAATGACACAACCATTGTTTTGCGATGCAAGTGCAGTCAACGCGATGTATTTGACTTTAACTTTGAATAAGGTTGATTCTAATGCTTTTCTAATTTTAAATGATTTTTAGTTATAATGGTGATAATAAAAATTTTCCACAAAGTACTGATGCGGTGTTTGATCATGTGCAAAGACAGCTAGCACCCATATATACGTGAGAGAGCAGGCCATCGACCTTCTAGTTTAGAGATCAGTTGACTCTGTGAGAGTGACAATGGTTGATGCAGCTAGGTCTTTATTATTCTGCCTATATACCTATTATTTAAAAATATAGGGGTTTGCTGATTGCATTATGTGAGAGGTAGCGGTCGAAGACATGCTCATTCCACTTGCCAACGGGAGGGGCCACAGTGATGCTAGAGGACATTTATCATATCTTACGGCTACCGATCTGAGGAGAGCGAATTGTTTACGACCCTCGGCATGAATATCAGACATTCATAGTGTACTATCAGGATAAGGGAGCAGGACTCGGTATCTAGTGCTATGAGATCTGCTGAGAGTTTATGGTGGAGCATTATGCTCAGTTTGATGCATTTATGGCAACACTGATTCGTGAGATACTAATTCTTGACTGACGCAAGCATGGGTTTCCCACTGGTTGGGGAGATGTGATAGTGGGGATGAGGCAGGACAGGACAGTGTATGCCTGGGGGCCTTGTTTGTTGGGAACCCTCTACCATCAGCTTCACAAGGTGGTTTATAGGAGGGTAGAGATCATTTCCTGTGGGACTACACTTCTGATGATATGGGCCTAGGAGCATGTGGCCATATTCTGACCTCCTATCCAGAGACCATAACTAGCTGAGGGGATGCCTTATGCTTATTATTATCTTGGTGCCCTACAACAGACTAGGATGGGAGAGATAGGTTGGTGGTTCCATCAGATTGATACCATGGTTTCATTCATTTTGAGGTCGTACAGAGACTACCAGCAGTGGAACGATGAGGATGACCACCTAATATTTTGTAGATAGTACCACTATTTGATTCGTAGGACAGTGTAGAGTTATCTCATTCTAGAGATGTACCTGCACAACATTTATTGAGACAGTTTAAGGAGCAACAGGGTGTACCAGCAGGCACAACTGAATACGTCAGAACTTCCATGGAGTCAACTTGGGGGCTAGCGATTCTTGTAGCTTTTTTTGAGCAGCAGATTGATCGGCTAGCAACCCAGTAGTGGGGATGGAGAGGTGGGATTGCAAATCTCAGGACTACCACTGACTACAACTTATAGTAGCAGGCACATCGACTAGTGCCACTGATAGATCCAAATGGGCCAACACTTGTTGACACGAGGTCAGTTATACCACATGTGCTGAGAGTCAGGTGAGGGGGCAAAGACGATGACAGAGGCAGAGGTAGGGGGAGGGATGGTAGTAGGCATGGAGGCCAGGGTGGAGGGTGAGATGGGGGTAGGTACAGAGGTCGGGGTGGAGATGATGGAGATGGCTGGGGACAGAGGAGAGATGGCTAGAGGCAAGGCACAAGGGTGCGATCGCATGTGGCCAGAGCCACATTGGATGTTATCCCAGAGGTTTCCAAGGAAGGGGAGAGAGAAGAGGAAGAGCAACTAAGGCAAGAGCAGGAGGAGAGACAAGAGGAGTAGCCAAGGTAGGAGGAGGAGGAGGAGAGATAGGAGGAGCAGCCGAGGTAGGAGGAGGAGTACGAGAGACAGAAGGAGCAGCCAAGGTGGGAGTAGGAGCTTGAGGTGGATGTGGATGTGGATGTGCCTTGGGATGAGGGAGTTGGTGATGAGGAGGTCATAGAGGAGAAGGATGATGATGAAGATGATGAGGATGCTATCAATGAGGCTAAGAGACTCTTGAGATGGAGGATGGTGGAGGGCGAGGAGGAGATGCCACCTACCTCAACATTTCCCAAGGACGCCATGATAGAATAGAGAATGGTAGATCTACAAAGGAGGCTAGATGAGAGTATGGTATAGGTCGGGGCACTTAAGGTAGACCTAGAGGTGGCTCGAGTAGAGTGGGATCAGGTAGTGATCTGCCACCAGGAGTCAGCACAGCGGTGTGTGGAATTTGTAGCTTTATGTTCAGGACCTTATGGGGATATTTCCCATGAGCTTGCCAAGGTGAGCACTCAGTATGGGAAGTACAAGACCCTATATGAGCAGGCAATGCCTCCTAAGTGACGATATCCTACACTGTCGTGCTCATAGACGAGGATAGGCAGCGGTCATAGGTCAGGGAGTTGAAGTAGCAACATGATTCACACTAGTGGAAGAGGGTCTACCTCGTCAAGGAAAACATCAGGGCACAAGTCCCACCACTCACATAGGCATGCCTCGAGTGATCATTCGAACCATATTCATGAATGGGTCTATGGGTTCAGAGCAGAGGTCAGTATAGAGGCGGCCACCAGTGATAAATTCTTCAGCGTCACAGAGTCAGGCCACAGTGTCATCACAGGTGCCATCAATTTAACAGACAAAGGTCATTACCATTCCACCTATTATCTCAGTGCCAGCCACAGGTCCTCAGCCACCACACTCTTCACCACGAGGGGATGATGAGAGCCTTTCCTAGGAGCATGTTTGCTACATTTGATTATATGTTATGATACATTATGTATAGACCACTCAGCCGATGAGCTCCACTTTTGGGATATCTCTTGACTCTATCATGTGACATTGTGTATTTTTAGATGTTGCTATATGATGCAATTTTGATGTGGCCTACATGTGTGTTATATGATGTTATTTGATTTATGCGTTATGATATATGATAGATGACTCGTGTATGATATGGACTTATGATGGAATATGGTATTATTTATATGTATTGTCATGTATGTCCTATGATGCTTACTTATGATACGATTCCATGATGACGCAATGCTTATTTATATGTTGTGTTGATGTTATGCCATGGATGATGATAATATTCATAATGTATTTATTTGAATGGATTCCATGTTTATGATTATGTTAATGCAATATGCAATGAATTGTATATGATTTAATGTTATGGATGATGTGTGTATGAACCTAATGCAATGTCTATATGATTATATATGCACTTTTATTTTTGTATGTCACAGGATATCATCGCGAGATGGACGAGAGAAGATGACCAGACCAAAGGAGATGCATGTTCGTTCCTAGACCAAATCCTTCAAAACTTTTCCTTAGGACTTTAATATTTATTGCTCTTAATCATCATTGGGTAGACTGTTGTAATGGCCAACAAACACCATAATATGACATACATCAAGGTGTGCAAGTTCGTACCATCACATAAGAGAAGAAGTCACAGACATGGATGATAATGACTCATAAGTAGAGCGCAATTTCCCCAGTCTTTTTGTCATAATCAACCACAAGAAAAAAAGATAAGAAGGACAATTCATGAAACATCGTTGCTTCTCTAAATCTTGTTTCTATGACATCCTTGAGAACGTAGCAATATGATTGCCAAAATACTAAAAACAACCCTTATCATGATACATTGTTGTTTTTCTAAATCCTGAAATCAGGACCTCACTGAGAAACTAGTAATCATGCGTGTCAAACAGTCAAGACAAACGTCATGATACATCGCTACTTCTCTAAATCCTATTGTTGGGATCTCGCTGGAAAACTAGTAACATGATAAAAGCCAAAATACAAATGCCAAGTGTTTTCCAAGTGTGTTTGGATAACTAGTGTTTTAATGTCAAGATGTCATGTTTGATGATGTTAAGATGCTAGGATGTCAAGGTTCTGACGATACCAAGATGACAAATGTTGCAGATTGCCAAATTCAAGAAGGAAAAATCTTGAATAATGTTGACATTGAGAGGTTTGATCCCTAAATGTCAAAAGGGATCCCTCAAAATCCTAGTGACAAGGACGGTGATGATGCCTAGGAAGGACACATCCTAAGGCATAAATGATAGAGTATGTTCTTCAAAAGGACACATCTGAAGAATATTGATGTCAAGAGGATCCCTCAAAATGTTGAATGATAGTGACGAGGCCTAGGAAGGACACATCCTAAGGCATGAATGGTAGAGGCTATTTTTTAGAAGGACACATCTGAAAGATAACCAAGAGTTGATAGTTTGACAGGTTATGATCATTTAGCTTGTTTTGACAGAGTTTGACTTGTGTTGACCATATGTCGATTTCTTTTGACATGCTGATGTGATCATCATGTTTGAATAAATGATCACCACACTTTATTTTGGGAGTTTTCCTCTTTGGAAATTGATTTGTCTTGACTTCAAGACTTATGACATGTGTGCTAGTGTAATGCCATGAACCCTAACAAACTGACCTAGTGCGGCCTCAGGGGCTCATCGACAGATGGCCTTGCCTATGTCATACACTTAGAGTCCTCGTAGTTTGACACGACCAATGAATTTGTGTTGATGACCAAATATTGCATCATGATTTTATTTTGAAAAACCTAAAAGGACTGGCCTAGTGTCTCAGGGACTTGAAAATGAGTCTTGCCTATGTAGCAAATGCGCAAAGACAACGTAGTTCAGACAAATGACAAAGACTAATTGATATGATGGACATGATGAAATGTGACTATGTGTTGCATTATTCGAGACAGTTTGGTATTTTTTTGTGGTTTCTTCAGGGCGTTTTTCAGTTTGTAGGTCTTTCTTCTAGACATTTTATAAAGTTTTTGGTTTTTTTTAGGACTTTTTATGATTTTTTTGGTCTTTCTTTAGGGAATTTTGTGATTTTTGGTGTTTTTTTTCTTTTCTTTTTTTAGGACATTTTATAATGTTTTTGTCTTTTTTTATGACATTTTATAATGTTTTTCTCTTTTTTTGTTCTTTTTTTTAAGGACATTTTATAATATTTTTGTCTTTTTTCAAGACTTTTTGCAATTGTTGAAACCCTACATGATATCTACTGTAGTTACATGATAAAAATTTTGCCCCTAGTCAAGTCCAAAACTTAGCCAATTTTAAAGAATTTGAAAGGGATGTGCCTGGGGTGCAGGATGGACAATATTCAGGACTTGATGTCAACCTTTTGTCAACCATGAAAGGAAGGGTATGATGTCATGGAAAATGTCCTGGTGATGACGGAAAATGTATTTCACCCTAAGCCAAGGCATATAGAGTAATAGTAGATGGCATAGCAATGATTGATTACGCATGGCACCTATTTGCCAGGTTTTCACCATGGTACTTATCCAAAGCGCCTATTTGCCAGGTTTTCACTATTGGATGAATTATTTATTTTTACTATTTTTTTCATTTTTCTTATTTTTTTGGTGCTACCAAGACACTTGTTTGCCACGTTTTTATCAAGGCAATAATTTTTTACCATTTTTCAATTTTTTTTTGTATTTTGAAAGTTTTTGGCTCAACTTTCTGATGCTTATGCATAGAACTTCTGATGATGTACACTATTGATAGGCTCTGTCAATTGTTTACCATCCAGGGTATCCAACTGATATGCTCAAGAACCAACAAAAGATACAATGATATAAGGACCCAACCAAATTGGTTTAAAGTTCCCTGGCTTTTCTCTGTCAACCTGGTTCTTAGGGTTCTACATGAGGACTAAGTTGCCAATGTCAAACTTCCTAACCATGAATTTCTTATTGTAACTATGACAAAGATGGTTCTGATACACTTGTAGATGGTTCAGGGAATTTGGATTTCTTTCCTCTAAAATCTCTAGCTCGTGCAGGTGTGACTGTTTATACTCCTCATCATCAGTTAAACCCTTCAGGGAGACTTGTAATAAAGGAATTTCAACATTGATGGAAAAGATGGCCTCAGCTCCAAAGACCAGAGCAAATGGAGTGGCTCCAGCGGGTGTGCAAATGGTGGTGAGGTAAGCCCACAAAGCAAGGTTGAGTTGAATATGCCAGTCATGGACAACGTCATTGACAATCTTTTTCAACATTTTAATAATGGTTTTATTTGATGCCTCAGCGTGAACATTTCCTTGTGGGTAAAACAGAGAGGAAAAATTATGTTGGATGTGAAATCTCACACATAACTCATGCACGTCTTGGTTTTTAAACGAGCATCTGTTGTCAGTGATGATGGATTGCAGAAAGCCATACTTGAAAATGATGTAGTTAAGAATGAATTTGAATATTTGTTTGTTGGTTATCTACATCAACGGGATGGCTTAGATCCACTTCGTAAAATACTCAATGGCTGTGATGATGAATTTGTGGCCATTGGACGAGGTAGGATGGATCTTACCCATAAGGTCATGTCCCCATTGAGCGAAGGGACAAGGAGAAGTGATCGACCGAAGTTCCTACGCTAGAGCATGGATCAAATCAATATGAATCTAGCATTAGCGACAAGTCCTGACATATTCTAGTGCATCTTTTTCAATGGTGAGCTAGTAGAACCCAAGTCTCATTATCTTCTTGGCTAGAGTAGGACCACTCGAATGAGACCCGCATATACCCTCATGTATTTCGCTTAAGGTTGTATGTGCTTCATTAGTGTCGAGACATCTAAGGAGGATGTCGTCGAAGCTACAGTAGTAAAGGGAATTGCTGACAATGGCATAACTTGTAGCTTTTCAGATAAAAGACTTCCTCTAGTTATTGGATAAATTAGGTGGAAGGGTTTGGGACATAAGGTAGTCATAAATATGTTGGTACCAGGGAGAGTTGGGACAAAAAAGTTCACAGACCATCTCTGACTCTGGAATGTGATAGGCGGGGACAAACAATTGTTCTATTAGGAATTCCAGCTGAGGCATATTGCTTGGAATGTCAAGGAGAGAACCTATTGTAGCCATTGCATTTGTCACTTTGTTTTCTGCTCTCAGAACTTGATCAAAAGTCACCATATGAAAATATGTATGGAAACTGGTAACCATTCATTTGTAGGGCATGATTTTCTCATCCTTTGTGTCATAGTCATCATTAACCTGGTTAATGACCAGCTGAGAATCCCCATAGACATGTAATGCTCTAATTTTCCATTTTATTGCCATCCTAAGTCCCATAACTAGTGCCTCATATTCTGCCACATTATTCATGCATGGGAAATCTATGCGGAAAGACTTGGGAATGGAATCCCCTTGAGGGGTGATAAATAATATCCCTACCCCCGAGCCATGATTAGTATGTGATCTGTCAAAGTAAAGCCTCCAGGGAAACTTTGGTTCTTTATGGAATATTGATTCATCCAGGAAATATGCCACTAGGGATGATCACTTTGTATAGGCGTGTCTGCAATTGGTCTGCAATCACTTGTCCTTTGATTTATTTTCTTTCGACATACTGAATGTCGTATTTTCTTAGAATCATGACCCATTTTTCCAGATGTCCTATCAATGTTGCACGACTCAATAGATATTTCACAAGATCAGTCTTTGCAACCAACTGTGTCTAATGGCTCAACATATAATGCCTTAGCTTCTGAGCTGCAAAGACAATTGCTAGACAAGCACATTCAATTGATGTGTAATTTAGTTCATACCCGACCAGGGTCCGACTGATATAATGTATGGCTCTTTCTTTTTCTTCTTGGTCATTTTGTGCTAGCAATGCTCACAGTGTTGAATTAGTGGCAGAGATGTATAATATTAATGGTTTTCCATGAATGGGTGGCATGAGGATTGGCGGTGACAGTAAGTAGTCTTTTATTTGCTTAAAGGCTTCTTGGAATTTATCTATCCATGTACAAAGTGGATGCCTTTGTGGAGAAGATATTGGAATGGTTGACACTTGTTAGCCAATTGTGCTATAAAGCACCGGATAGATTGTACCCTGCCTTGTAATGTCATGTGTTCGCTTATTCCTCTTGCAGGAGGAATGTCCATGATGGCTTTGAATTTTGCTGGATCCACTTGAATTCCTCTTCGAGAAACTATGTATCCCAAGATTTTTACCTGATGTTACACCAAAGACAAATCTCTTAGGATTTAGTCAGACTTTGTATTCTTCTAGTCTCTAAAAAATTGTGTCTAACACCTTCAAATGATCTTTTCTTGTTACTGATTTAGCAAATTGGTTGTCTACATAATCTTCCATTATTTTATGCATCATGTCATGAAAGATTGTGGTCATAGCCCTCTAATATGTGATGCCTATATTTTTAAGACCAAATGGCATGACATTCCAGCAATATGTACCCCAAAGGCAAGTGAATTTTTTTCTATGCTAGTCTTCAGGGGCAATACGAATCTGATTGTAGCTTGTGAAACCGTCCATGAGGGAAAATATCTCGTATCCTTTCGTTAGGTCGACTATGATATCAATATTCGGCAAAGTAAAATAATCTTTTAGGCATGCCTTGTTTAAATCTCTAAAATTTGTGCAGACTCGGATCATTCCATTTGGCTTCGTTACTGGCAAAAGGTTAGATATCCATTCAGCATAATCAATAGGTCGTATGAATGCAGCGTCTAGAAGTTTCTTCAACTCAGCCTTGACCAATAGAGCAACCTAAGGATGCATTTTCAATAACTTCTGTTTAACTGGTTTGGCATTAGGCAATAGTGGAAAATGGTGTAGAACCAGGTCTAGGTCTAATCCTAGCATGTCAGCATAGGACTGTGTGAAGTTGACTTTACGTTGTGCAAAGAA
This sequence comes from Sequoia sempervirens, assembly GCA_007258455.2. Taxonomy (NCBI): domain Eukaryota; kingdom Viridiplantae; phylum Streptophyta; class Pinopsida; order Cupressales; family Cupressaceae; genus Sequoia; species Sequoia sempervirens. The sequence goes on along the minus strand of VDFB02281492.1, from coordinate 841,015,997 downwards.
TTTGTGAAATTCTAGTCTCTTCTTCAATCAAGGATGCAGCGAAGAGGACTATTTTGGGATCTTCTGCTATTGATATGTTGTCTCATATGGTGTCCTCTATGAGCATAGTTGATTTCTCTTGTGTTACAGGAAGAAAGTCCAGTGATCCATCTTTGGACGCCTCAGAGAGGTTTTCACCTACAGATACGTCCTTTATTTTTATTTTTTTGTCGTCAGAAGGTGCCTTCTGATTTTCACCTAAAGACGTTTCATTTTTTATTTTATTTTTATTTTTAATTTTTCAATTGGAGGACGGAGCAGTCTCGCTAAAGTAGGCTACACAATCTAGGTCAATGGAAAATCTTGCCTTGTGATCACCACTAGGTATGCCCTCACGTAATCCCATAAATTCTGCAATAGCCTCATCATTCTAAAAGGTGTCCAGCACTGGTGGGTCTTGTTGGTACCAATCAATTAATTGTGGATAGACAAAGGAAATTCCATCGTGAGCATTGGTGAATTGAGGGGAGGATGTGGAAATCATGCAGATGGATTCAAAGATATTGTAGATGAAATTATCATCCTCCAATTCCACGTCAGACTCTATCCAATATTCCCCTTCACTTGTTTCATTCACAGTGAAAAATTTAACAGATTTCAAATCACAATTTGAACAAAAGAAAAGACAAAACTTCATTCATTCCTTGAAAGCTTCAAATCAAATGATTACAAGAACAAATATCAGTCTAGAATACAACTTAAAGTAGGTTTTCGTCTAGTTACTTCTATGTGGTTAAACAAATAAGCAACATTTACAATTCTAAAAAACTTCACCAGTGTACAAAAAATAATGTCTTCAAATTGACTCAATTAACTACAAATGTAGAAAAATCCATTCTCTACTCTATTGCTAAACTAGCTAAAATTTCTAACTAAGATGTCTAATTGATTTTTCTAAAATTCTCACCCCTTTGAATGATCTTGATTTGAAAATAAATGGCTCAACAAACCTATAATTTCTACAAAAACAACTCCCAAAAAGTTGTAGCAATCAGTGATTCTTAAAAAAAAACTTTTTGATTCAACTCTCTGTTTGACTCTGGTTGGTTTTAGTTAGCTTCAGTTCAAAATTTGCAACTTTTAGCTTGACTCAAAGTTCCCCATCTTGCACGATGTAAAGAAATATCTTTCTCCAAAAATTACTCCAAATAGGAAGCACCAAGCATTCAGTTATCTGCAGTTTGCCAATCTTTTAGAAAACCTCTTCTTTAGGATATTAGATTTGCAGATCATCTTTAAAGATTTGTTGCAGATTTCATTGTTACATAAGACCCACAAGCATTGAACATTACAATTCATTGTCAATCTAACCTTTAAATGTGTCTGTGAGACATCAATGCATTAATCAATTTATAGAATTAATAAATTGATAATATTTAACTAATTCTGAAAATTAATTAAATATCTAAAATATTTAATGAAATGCAATTAAAATTTCATTTCCAGTTTGAAAGAATAATTAAACCCTCTTTAAAGTTAATGGTACTTTAAAATAAAATAACATTAAAATCATGCTTATACAGATTTAATATTTTGATGCATTTCATTTTTTCAACTCTCATTGCTTTCCATCTTTTGAACTTGTATTTGAATCTTTGGATAAGACTTAAAAGCAATCCGATTTGAATGGGTGCCACATCATGATATATAAATAGGTCTAATTTTAGATCCAAAATTTCCTTTAATTCATTTAAATTCAATACCCCCTGAATCTAACGATTGATTGCTTAGCTTCCAATGCCTGATGTAATGTCCTTGGTAATTAATCTTACTCTCACACTTGCTGGATGAATGGCAGGAATAATATTTTGGCTTCATTGTCCTTTTGAGCTCTTGAATCTGCCTATTGTTGAAATTGATAAGAATGTTGAGATATTCATTAACCACATGATCAAACTCTAGATCTCAAAAAATGAAAACCTTATTTTGATTGTAGTATTTGTATTGTAGTAGAATTCTCTATCCCACATCAAATACAAAGTCCTCAAGCCTTCTTTATCCTTCCTCGTCTCATCAAGATTCTTACTCTTGTAATATCATCATACTTACCAATCATTGTCTAAAGATTTGATAAAGCCACAAATGCATTCTGAAGTTCAAATTCAAAAGGGTACATTCTGAGCTTTTTGTAGTCATTGTATCCTATTCAACTCCTTTGACAACACCTGTTTGAGTCATTTTGCTCAAAATCCCGCACCATTTCACACCTTTACATTTTATCTATGGTCATCACATTCTATAAAATCAGATTCTTAGAGGTATTGTGTCGAATAGTTAAGATGCATTGTGCATGCTTCCACATCTCACATCCACGGTTACCAGGGCAAATTCTTGAAATGTTTTTTAAAGACTTTCAACAAAACCACTTTAATGTGCCCCTTGTTTATGCTTTGCCATTTTGCATGTCACACTGTAACCATCACATTCCATAAAATAGCCTCTAGTTGAGGCATTTTTCTCAACCACACCTGCTTTCCCTACATTTCTACTTTCTATATATATTACAGTCATTATTTTTCATGTAGCGAAATCCTCTGGGGCATTCGATCAAATAGTTTATTTTCCTTGTGTTATGCATTCAGATTTGTATGAATTTGCTTGTTTCAAAACTCCCTTCGATGCCGCACATGGGAAGACTTCGTGTAATTCGGCTTAAAACCTTCCAACAACATTTACTCAAAATGCCTAAAGCCTTTTAAAATATCAGTTGTGTATACCCTGCAACATTTCATTCCATGGCATGACATCTCTTTTGAAATTTCGCTTTCAATATACCTTGAAATCAAGGTATTCTATTAGAGGCATTTTTCCAAACAGTTCGCATGCCTTTTCTTATTCTTTTCACATTTTGTTTAGGGCGATCTGCCAAAAATTTTACTCGCCATGTCTTGATTTCTATTTTCTAATTCTATAAACATTGCATTCCATGTGGGCATGCATCTTAGCGAGGCATTTTGTCAAAATATTTCACATGCCTTCTCCACACATCATATTTTTCATTCATTTTATGAGACTACATTTCTCAGGGGCATTTTGTGAAACAACTCACTTATGCATTGTCTATGCCTCTATATTCTGCAAGGAATTCAAAACAGCCTCATCATTTTGCATAAATACCCACCGAGGAAGTCGCAACTACCAATTGCAATTGCTTGAAAAAATTTTGAGGCCTTTTGGCAAATCCAGTTTGTGTGCTATCAATCATGCTTCCACCATTTGCGTGCGTGCTCTGTTGATTGTGTATGGCTTGAAATCTTCTTTTCATCAAATATTCTTTGCGTAGATCCACCGAGCATTGAAATCCATAAAAATGAAACCCCTCTTTGAGGCAATCTGTCGAACAGTTCACTCGCTTTGTCTTGGCTTCTACGTTTTTATCAAAACCAAACAATCATTTATCTACCCTGTTTGTGCTTCCACACTCTGTAAATCATTGCACCATGAATGTTTAAACATATTCCAAAGCTCCCTTTTCTACACAGACCAAAGAGATCATTAGCAGAGAGTCGCGACATTTTAATCTTTTTGCATCCACCAATTGCATTTGTTTGAAACTTTCTTAAGCCTTTTCAAGAGATCTTCATTTGATGAATTCACAAATACATTTTCTTTGGCATTTTAACATAGCTTTTTTGTGTAAGTTCCGCAATCATTGCATCCATTGAAACGACATTGCTTTGAAACCATGCTAAAAAATGATTCACATGCTTTGTCGATGCTTCAATTGTCTTGTTGCTTATGGTAAACCATTTCCATGCACGTGATAGGGATCGAGAGTCAGCGAGGCACCCAAAATTTGCACTTATTTCCATCCTCTCTTAGTACATTGTGCGAACCTGAATTCCGATGAGATCTCGCAGAGTGTGGGGCTGGGATCAGAACACACCCCTGCAGAACATTGTTTTCACTAGCTCCAATGTCTGTGTAGGATCAAGTTTCGAGAATGCACTTGCACCTAAAACATTACAAATTTTGGTGTCAAGTTCCCATCACGTTCTGATTTCCGAAATCGAATAGTTTATGCCTGAACGTGGTTGGGTTTTGCAACATGCACAAAACATTGTTTTTGGTGTTTCGTTCAGGGTTCTCCCCAAGTCCGAAATCCAACACTGGTAGTTATGTGCGGGGTCGGGAATCATCAAGATTTTTTTTATTATGTGTAGGGATTTAATTTTTGAGAGCCCCCTCGGTACTTTGCATACCCGATTCCATTTGAGATTTTCTTTTAACTTTTTAAAATGCTTGTATCCATTTTACTATGTAGCGAGATCGGGTAATTCTTAAATCCTTTTGCTTTTGTTTTTTTTTTTTCCTTCTTATTTTTAAAATCCTTTAAATTTAAATTTAAAAGATTTTTTGTTTAATTTTTTTAAAATGATTTTTATTTTAAAACCTTATTTTAAAAAATTAAATATATCAAATCCTTTTACATCTTAAAGTTTTATTTAAATTATTAAAAATATTTGATTTATTTAATTTACTTTAATTTAATTTTAAAATTTTATTTATTTACAATTTAAACTTTTTTTTTATTAATAATAATATACTCGCTTTGTTGAGATCCAGCCTATTAATAGCTATAAATTATCATTTGTAACTATAATCTACCTAAACATTAACAACAATTACATAAATGTAGATTATAAGCAAAATAGGCCTATCCTGATTTAGAAGAACTACCAGCTGTAACAACACAGAGTTTGAGAAAAAGAAGTCCTCTAATGGCACTAAAAGCTAATGAGTGTTGCCCCAATTCACAAACATGGTAAGAATTCCAACTCATTACTTGAGAGGATTTCTTCAGTCACTTGATTGCCATTGCTATTTATTCTCGGAGCCCTCTTTGTTGAATCCTCTCTTTAAGCCACGGTCTTGACTTTCGAGTTCCTTTTGAAATGCTTATAGAGTGTGCACGAAGATGTCCAGGCTTTGTTGACCTTGCTACCACATGTATCCAAGCCTTCATTCATGTTGGTTGAGTAGTACAACCTCATCTTTTAGCAATTTCAGAAATTTATTCTCAATTATTTCCATAGTACCCACCACATGCATAGCAACATTAAATAGTGTGAGCCTTTTCATAGGCTGAGTAAGTACCCCCTGACACCCACTAAATTTTTCCTCATTCCTAGCCTTCCAGATACACCACATAATTTCAAATGAAAGAGAATACTAGAATACATGTAGATCCTTGCTAATTTTTTTTCCATGATTTAATAAGACATTTTTCCAATCAAATTTCCCATCAGAGTTCCAAATGTCCTGCTGATTGCAAAAAAAATTCTAAATTTCCTTAGCAAAAAAAAGTCAAAAAAGATATGGTTAATTATCTTTGGAACCCTGCATAGATTACAAATATCAATATCAGAATGATTCATTCTATATGGAAGTCTTTGCAACATTAACAACCATCTAAAATAAATTTTTTTTGCATTTTTGTCAAGTTTCCAAATTGAAGTAAGCACTTTTTGCTAGGTCTTACAGTCAAGATTTATTTTCCACATTTTATTGAGGTGTTCAAAAAGAGGGTTAGAGATGACCAAGTTTTTATAAATGGATTTAGTTTTGACTTCATAGAGAGGAGTAGAGTCATGCCACACATAATTAGCAGGGGAGGGATTCCAATCTTTAGTAAATGAACTCCAGTTGATGTCCTTGCAAGCTTCTTTAAGAATAGAGAAGGTTCTCACATTAGAAAGGGGAAGGTTAAATTCCACCTTCAATTGATCCCAATCAACTAAGGTACCATCCCTTATAATTCAGTTAAAGGTACGAATCCCAGCTTGGTGCCACTTTTTTGCAAAGCTGCCTTAGAGAAGAGCCAAAGTCTTCCCATTATGTTCCAAGTTCCACCAAATAGACTTGCTAGGGTGGACAAGGTTATGATTCTGATCAATAAAAAGTGGGAACTTAATGCTTTCCCTAACTAAATACTAGGCTCTCCAAATACTCTTGAATATTGTTGACCCTGAACGAGTGATAGAGTACTTGGTAATAAATAGATCACTGAAAGGTAGATGTCACTAGGACTTAGCCAACTTAGGTACTACTTCTTGGATATTATTCTAGACCAAGACTTTCCATGGCTCATTTCCTTCAAGAGACTTTATAATCCATTTAACTGCTAGTGCAATACCATGTTTTTTTAAGTCTTTTAGCCCCATCCCTCCATTGGCTTTTTCCAAGTAGCACCATTCACAATTGACCAAGTGCATTTTATTTTTTCCTTTCCCATCAGACCAAAGGAAGCATCTAATTTTCTTTTGAATTTCAAGGATTTGTTAGCTATTGAAAAACCAAACTGATGCAAAATATATTGTATATGAATACATTATCTTTTGGCATATCTCAATTCTACCAGCAATAGAGAGGTATTGTCTGTTCCAACACTTAATCTTCTTATCTATTTTTTTTTTATCCAAAGCCACATTTCTTTTAGATTGTGGTTCACAAAAAATGGAATACCTGGGTATCTAACCTACTTTTGAGGACCTCCCCATTAGAAGTCATGTTGTGCACTATTGTGAAGAAGATTGATCAATGGGCTAGAGAATTAGAAGCCCTAAAAAGGGAGATGGTTGCATTGAAGTCTAAAGCTAGGGTTGATATGGATGAGAGTGATTTTAAAGAAGAAGAAACCCCTAGTGAATAGGAAGAATTGGATCTAGAGGATGTGAGGATGTTGAAGCTTTTGAAGGCTGTGAAAGGTGATGGACATGGAAAAATGGATTTTCCTATGTAGGATGTTGAAGAGCTCTTGGATTGGATAGGAGCCATGGCGAATTATTTTGAGAGTGAAGAGGTAGATGAAGAACACAAGGTGAAGAAGGCTAAGACCAAGTTAAAAGGGAATGCTTTGCTCTGGTGGAACTTTGTGCAAGAAGAAAGGAAGAAAAAGGGGAAGACCAAGATCACTTATTGGGAGAGAATGAAGGAAAAAATCAAAGGTAAGTTCCTTCCTAATGATTACAATGTTCAATTACTTAAAAAATCCAAAATCTTAAGCAAAAGGACTTAGATGTACAAGCATACACTAGGGATTTCTATTGGTTAAGAAGAAGAAAAAAACATGAGGAAGATGAGGAAGAAAGAGTGGAAAGATATCTTAATGCACTGAGGTATAATATCCAAGATGAAATCAGTTTGATGATACCAAAAATAGTAGAAGAATGTTTTCAAATGGCTATAAGGGTAGAAGAGAAAGTGAAAAGGAGACAAGAGAAGACCACAAGAGGAAAAGACAGTACTTATAGTGGTAGAGGTAAATTTTCTACACTAAAGTAGTCCAAAGAAGATCAAGTGGATGTTGGTAAATGCAAAGAACAAGTGGCTAAATCTAGAGGTGGATGGAGAGGTGGAAGAACAAGCTTTAGGGGCATAAATATTGTTCAAGGAAGTGGTTCAAATGTGTTTTTCAGGAAGGTGTTATAATTGTGGTGAGTTTAGGCATCCATCTTTTAAGTGTCCTAATAAGTTTGGTGTTACTTCTAGTGGGGCTAAGAGAAAAGGTTAAAAGAGGGTTCAAATTGTGCAAGAAGATGAAGAGGAAAGTGTCAATTCATCAAGTCATAATTGTGTTCCTAAAGTTGGTGAGAGTTTAATGTTGCAAAGACAACTCTTGAAGGCTACCAAGGAGAAAGAACCAATGCAAAGGAGAAATCTTTTCAAGGCTACCTACAAGAGCAAAGGTAAAGTATACAAGTTAGTGATAGATTCCAGCTCCACTGATAATATAACATAAGAGCAAACAGAGTAGGTCTCTTTAGGGAGAAGATTAAAGCTTAATTATTTTTGTTATTTTGTATTTTCTACATTTTTTGTAATTTTTTAATCTAAGTGGAAAAATGATACAAAAGATGACAAAAATGAAGATGACAAAAACTAACATTGAGATGACCTCATGACACGAAAACAAAAAATGAAGAAAAAACACAAGATGAAAAATGAACAAACAACAAACCAACAAAGATGAAAGAGAAAAATGAAAACAAAGATTAGAAAAGAAATGAGACAACGAGGTGAAAATATGCCAACAAAAATATGGGGGTCAGGATCAAGACTAGACATGGAACGCGAAACTGAATAATGGCCAAAGGAAAAAATGAAGAAAACATGCTAGAGATTGGGATCATGGGAAAAATAAAAATCAAAACCTTCAAAGAGTGAAAGGTTTTGAGAAAGTTTAAAAACTTGAACTTGACAGGAAAAAAGCACAAAGGACACAAAACTTGGGATCACCACAGAACAAGGAACATGAACCTTGGAAAGGTTCCTTGTTTCGGTTCTGGTCTGATACCCAATTTTGAACCAAACAAAAGAAAACAAGAAATTAGAGATCAAAGTCAGAATGGAACTAGAACTTGAAACCCTGAAAGGTGTCAGGTTTTGATTCCATTCGAAAACCCAATTCCAAAAAAACCAAACATGACAAGTAGGCAGAGATTGCAATCGAGATGAACCAAGGAAGTTAAACCTTCACCAAGTGCAAAGTGTCAGTTCCATTCTGAAACCCAACTCTAACAAAGTAAAACAAAACAAGACACGAGCAAAGATGAAAATTAGAGTAACAAAGCATGAACAAAACAAAATTAAACAATGAAACAAAGGAAAACAAAGGGGGTCCCTGAATTTTCAAACAAAAAAGGTGGGGTGTGTATGCAAGGCATAACATTTTCCTTGATATTTTCTGTGTTTGCAGCTTCAATTTCCATTTTATTCAATTCTTGTTGCAAATTTTCATTTACCAGCTACAACCTCAAGATTTTAGGGTCAAGAGGAGCATTTGATGGAAAACAATTGGTCTTAGCATCTTCGGTGGATGTATTAATAGATGAAGTGTTTGTATCTATATTGGTGTTTGTACTAGGGATGGTTTTCTTGGGTTGGATTATGGGCTTCTTTCCATGATCTATAGATTAACTTCTTAACAGTAGTAGAAGGATTTGAGGCCTTAGTAGTTGTAATAGAGGTTGTATAAGTACTTGTAGAAGATTTCCCCATAGGCATGGTTACCTTAGGAGGATTGGTAATTGTCTTGGAAATAGACTTAGAAGAACCCTCAAAAATTGGTTGCTCCATCATTTGTTTCATCTTCTCAATTGTTTTCCTTTAGGCATCTCTTTTTAGAACTTTAGCCTATATTCTCTCCTCGCTTTCCTCCACTTCTATCTCCTAAAACTTCGTGAGTCTAATTTCTTCCTCTTCTAAAGCTTGCATATCCTTATCTATGTCATCTTCATCTTCTAGGAACTCTTCAGACTCACTAGGTTTAGGAGTGTAGAATGTAAGATTTGTTAGTTCTTAGGAGAATGATGTGAGGCTACACTATGGGATTTACCCCTTGGCTTGAAATTATTATCATTAAACATAAATTTACTAACAAGGGCTCCACCTCTAGATGGAAATTTGTTATACTTCTCCTATAATTCCCACCTCTCTTCTTCCCTTGACATTTCATTATGACTAACAGGGATTTTATTTGTGGGAAAACTCGCCTCATTTGAATTATACATACCAAATTCAAATGCTTCTTCATGAAAATTTTCATTATGAACATTTTCATTTTAATTAGGAGAAGCAGTAGTAGAATTTTTAGTGGACTCACCCACTTCATCATTCTTTCGTATCCAGGATGACTTCTTGCTTTTGGGCAGCTCAGACTCCAGCTTCTACTCAATATTCTTCTTCATTTTTCTTTTGGTTCCATACATGGATTGAAACTTCTCCTCATAGTTCTTCTTCTAACTTTCTCCTTGGAATTCTAACGTTGCATTGGCACAAGAGACTTTAGAGTCACCACCCACAATATTGAGAAATAAAAATGATTACACTTTGGGGATGCACTCACAATCTCAGAGAATACTTTGAACATAACCCAGTATGAAATGACAAATGAAACCAGAACTTGATGTATAAAAATGGAATTGAGCTATTGATGAGAATTTGTATAATTTTTTCTCCATACAATGAAGAAAAATGAAAATGCTTTACTCTAACTATACTAGATCTTACCTAGAGACATTGGACTAGCATTGTCCCCAGTAGAGTTACCAATTTTTTGGTTATTTTTTTAAGAACCCAACATAATTTCAACAATTACCTATGAATTTTTCATAATTCAATAATTAGTAATGGTGAGGATTGGCCAATGACTAGGTGAAAGCATGATAGGCTTTCCCTCTACACTTTGAGCTTTGCAAGGCCTAGGAGGGTGATCCCTTAAATGATACTCTTGTGTCAAATTAAAATAGACACTATGAATAACAAATACATTCCCATAGATTGCAAATTAGATGAAAATCCTAAAGAATTTGGTTGATTCTCTAACAAATGGCCATCTAAAGTAGGCAATGGGTGGTTTCTCATGAAACTATAAAAAAACCAAAGATGTATGAATGATTTACTTTAAGATTGTGTTCTTTGATAGGAATGGATGACTCAATGACTTCATAGTTGACCAAATTAATAGATTAGTGCTTTATCCATGGGAAAAAAATTCAAATCTAGAATAAACTTTAATACAACAATGATTAAGCATAGAATTTACACACTATTGTGACATTTCTTTACAACATACAACTCAAGACTTGCTAGAACAAGAAATACTTATCAAATCCTTATACTAAATCACATAAACCTATGATCTTATCAGAGGATTTAAATTAATTCCTTGAATTAAAGCACAGAAAAAACCATACACTAAACAAAAATCAAAGCCCAATAAAAGATCCTTGATCATTTTATTAATAATCCATATGACAAGGTATACCAGGAGAGAAACTATTCCAAAATTTTCATTTTCTCATTAAAATGTTGTCACTTCTGTAAAAACATTATGTCCATTATAGACTTGAATTCAATCTAAGACTCAATACTATTCTATTCCTTTGTGCTTGAATTACAAAATTAATTACATGAGTTCAAAACTATACTTACCAAAGAACCATGCAACTGGCCTTGAATTCCCTTTTATAAGAACAAGGGAGTAACAAGCTTTAGGAAAAATTACACATATAGTCACATTTTACATTTGACATACATGTAATTTCAATCTCAAATTTTTCCCAAGCAATTATATTTACAATTTCATGACAGGGAAAACATATAAGACAAAAAATCATTTGTAATTGTTGAAGAAGATTTTCCCACCTTCCAAAAGGAATATTTTGAATCATTGTAGTCATTCCAATTGAGAGCAAGGCACATTTATCATGAAAAAAATTGTATTCCACATGCACATTTGGTCAATAGAAATTGAAACAAGAAAGTAATAAAGAGAGAGAAACTTAGACCCCATCCACATCCACATCTTTGTCACCAATATTCATGACTGAGAGGAGATAACATTTTTACAATGCTTCATCTAAGTCTTAATCTGTAAATTTTTCTAGCCATATTTTATACTCCTCAATATGCCACTGCATGTCCAACAATTTATGCACCTTTGTATTATGTTGGTTATATCTAGCATCAATTAATATTTTGGCCTCCTTTACAAATGTGTCCATCCTTCAATTCATGTTAGGTTATCTACAACAAGATTCAACATGGTATAGTCAGTGACACTGATCATTTTCTTGAAATGTGGGAGTAAACATCCCAACTCATCCTTACAACAAACTCCTTCAATCCACCTTAATAATCCAAGATCTTTGGCATTTCATGCCCTTCTATGTCTCTAAACATCTTCACTTTTCTATGTAATTGCATGCCCAATTTACCATTGAATGTTGTAATTAGTTAATTGCTTTCAAAAGATCAAGAATATTGGTTGGAGCCTCAGGGTCTTCTTGCATATGAGGCATCATTTTTGGGTATGTGCAGGATCATCATGGAAAAAACAAGCCCTTAAGTGGCGAAAAATTTAGAAAAATTAGAGTTCGAAAACTTGATGTAAAAATTTGAATAAGTTATCTATATTATTTCAAAAATATGTAAGAATAGAATTTTTAGCAGATTGAATGTAGTTTCTAAACTACTAGGTTTTTTTTTTTTAATCTATTTGGTGAAAATTTGAAATTTCAATAACATAGTACTTAAATTTAAGGAAAAAAGTAAGTAGGTGTCTATTTTACCACCCTAACCACAATAAAATGGTAATATTTTGTATAATATTTTAGATATAAGTAGAGGACTCATGTCTCGATATGATGCATATCTTTTTTGTATTTTTTCCAAGTAAATAATTAATCATGAGATTTTTATTGTAAATTTTAAAAAACATAAAAACTTGTATGTTTGACCACCTTAACTTGGTCAAAACTTCATGAATTTTTTTTTTTAATCTTATAATATGCGAAGCATAGAATGTGACGCATGTTTCATATTCAAAAACTGTGTTACCGTTTGAAAGATATAGATGTTTTTCAATCAGCCTATCAATCAAGACTTTAGTTGTAATTCAAATAGAAAATGAATAATAATTATTTATTAAATTCAAAGTAAAGCATAATTTATATTGCTAGAAAGTTGAGAATTTCCTTTAAAAAACCTTTTTGTTTCATCAATTTTGGGTTAAAAAAAATCATTAGCCACATACCCATCATATCACCACCTTTTGGCCCATCATGATCCTGTACATACCCTTCTTTAAGTGCTCTGACCCTGGTACACCACTTTCTCTAGTCATTTTGAAATGTGCTTTCCACCTACACATATTTCTTGTGGGCCTCATGAGTATTCTTATAAACATGTCCCATACATTATTAGCCTTGTTCACTAACTTTGCAACCTTGTGCTTGAAAGAATCATCAAAAATATCATCTGCCACCTTGGTAATTTCCTCTTTAGTTTTCTTAGTATTATCCTTTTCTACCTGCACCTCCTATTTTAAACTCTGAAATCTCAATGACAGGGTCTCCCTATCTTGTGCAGACAAATCAAAAGAAGTTGTGGGATAAAGAAAGCCTATTTGTCTTGTAGCAAGCACCCTATTATGCTCATCTAGCACCCTATTATTCTCATCCATCAACTTATTATACTTATCCAGAAACTTCTTATATCCGACTTGTGTGATTTGGGTTGTATCAACAATCAACATAGAAGCATGCACAACCAATTATGCAACTGTAGTGGTAGTCACCCCAGTAGCCCTTTTTATTACAATACCCCCAATTTCTTTCTCTACATATTTATTACTTTAGGTTTCCTAGTATTTGATGTCATGGACCAAATAGTAAGAGTGTGTATCTTAGGACTAAAACCTAAACCAAATACCTTGTTATCAAAGTTCTCCTTAGAAATAGAAGCATTGGGGTCTTTTCTTATTGCATCCAATAAAACTGTAGATGAAAGCTCCCACCGAGGAAATAATAAAATTCCACATCCTTTAACTAGATCTCTTGCCTCTTCTGGTGATATTGCAAGAATTTCTTTCATTATCTTATTCTCGTCCCCCTTCTCATATTCTTCTTGTAATGAGGGATCAACCCTTTTTTTTCTTCTTCTATTTTCTTCTTAATGTCAAGGCTTCTTAATTGGATTAAAAAAATCCCTAAACTCCTTAGTTTGTACAAATGCATCATCACTCATGAAATAATTACAGAAAATTTATCCTAGCATCATCATCTTCATCTTCATTATACTCCCATTTTACTATCCTACTATCAGGAACAACAATATTCAAAGTATCCTCCTTTTTAGGGGATGGGAATCTCTAACCAACTTCTTCTTTTGTTGGAACATGTCCTATATACTCCTTAGGTGCATAACCCTCACCTCCTTGTTCACTTAATGAATAGGTCACCAATGGGGTGACTGCAGGTTGCTTACCTTCCTCTTTTGTTTGTATTTGAATGCCCTGAGCAACCTTATTCTTGCATCATGCTGCTCCTTGGCAACCTTGGCTTTTATTTCAACTTGCTTAACCTTATCAAAGAAACTTTTATCCTTGAAATCTCCTTACATTTGTTTATCTTGCACAAATTTGTCCTATATCTCACAGTAAGGACTAACATAAAAAGGGTTTCCTTTAATCATCCTTTCTTCAATGGAACATATTATTCTCCATTCATTCTTCCTCTCTACAACCTCAACAACAGAAGATAAGTTCTTGACTACATCTTCTTGATACAAGAAATAATTCTATTTGCTAGACAATCTTCTTTCTATTCTCTCTACATCAATGACTCCCTTAAGATTACAATATCTTACGATATCTTGCTTCATCCTATAATTATTTAATATGGAACCAAACCTCTCAAAATGTTCCTTTTATAAGCATATAAAATATGCAAACCCACACTTAGGGTTTATCAATGATTCCTTCCTTGACTTTCAAAAGTGTTCATTATCCATGGCATCTAATTGCCACATTATTTCCATAAATTCCTACTTGTAAGATACATACACAAGTAACCAATGGGGTGGCACTGGGGATCCATAAATCTTGATTCTAGTAAAGCCAATATGTAAGTACTAGTCCCCCCCAATTCAACTTTTGTTTTGTATTTGGTTCAAATTCTAGAGGCCTCAAGATTTCCTTTATGCCCCTTGATATTCTATACACAGGATATAACCCCAACTACTCCAACTCACTAAATTTGAAGCCATTGTAAAATTCAGTATAGTTAGAATCATGACATTCTACATCCCAAATATGAGTCAACATTTTTACAAGCAACTCATTATCTTGGATGTCCCTCTCCCTTAATATCATGAAGTTTCTCTACACCTTTTTTCCTTTCCACAACAATATATACATCAACAAAGAATAATTCCTACAAGAAAATGGAGGTGTTGTATCTTTCAACTTTACCAAATCCTCATGCAATTGGTTAGCAATATAAGAGGCATAATCAAAAGTCTGATTCTGATACTTGTTTTGTATATCAATTTCCAAAACCATTTTAGCAACATCCATGTTGATGTCAAACTTCTTGTGAAAAACTTGGCACAATTCATAGTCTATATTCTTAAAATAATCTTCAAAATCATCAGAGTCAAATGGCTCAAAGTCATTAGGCCCAAACAACACACCATTCATCTTTAGGTCATGCCTTTTATGCCTTCAAAAAACATTTTTTTGTATGTAAATTTATTCTACTCATATTCATTGTATAATGCACAAAATTTGATTGACTTAGTAGTAGATGGGTTCAAATTGAAAACTTCAACTATCTGGCTTCTTGTAAGTTCTACCAAGGGAGAAAAATCTAGAAATATCTTGATTTTCCTATCACTAGGATCATGAAATCTATCTAATTGATGAATTAAGTCCACCTCCACAAATACTTCTAGAAAACCAATTTTTCAATATCATAGGTCCATAGATGACAAGTGAGGTGACTGGAAAGCCTCCTATTGAAAGCATAAATAAACAAGTCCCAACTGCTCTTTGGAAGCACAACATCACCAACCCTTGAATCTGAATCTTGGAACTTGCTTGTCAAGGAACCCTCACTAGTTTTCCTCTATCCAACTAGTTTAACTTCTATAGCTGGATCTTTAGAAGCTTCTTCCATAAACCTAGAGTAGTCTCTTTTAACATTTCTCTTCTTAGAAAATGCCTCAGGCACCTCCAGCTTTGGTTTATCATCCTGGGGTTTAGATATTTTGACTCCTCTATTTGGGTTTTCTCTCAGGTTTGGTGGTAGACTCACTGGGTTCACTCATTTTCCACAGTCTTATAAGACTAGGGTTTTAAAATAATTGGTACTTATAGTCTAAATTCTTCAAATTAACAAGGTTTACACTTGAATTCAATCAAATTTTACCCACTTCCCAAAACCCTACATGAAACAATTGCAAGTCTCCTTTTGAACAAAGAAATTACAACCCCAACCACAAACCCTAGCAATCTACTCAATTCCTAAACAAGCCAGTGCTATAAAATTTACTCATAGAGGCATAAAATTCAACTTACCCAACAAAAACCAACAATTTTTTCTTCAAATTCCTCTCACGTGGTGCTCTCCTTCCTTTTTTCTTCTAAACTTGAACAATTCTTCTACTCTTGACAATTGCAACAATTATGAAATAAAATGATCAACAATCCTCTTTATGGCTCATAAATGGAGTGCCTCCACCATTAATGTTTGAAATATAGCTCATGCAAGTGAACTAACAAGTAGTCGTTCAGTTTTGAATTCATGTCGTTGATATTATTTAATTAAAAAATCATCTATGATTCTCCTTGACCATCAACTATTGATTTAACAAGTGTTCTTTAAAACAGTGATGATATCTTGAGATGTTTCCATGTACCCACTCCATGTTTCAAAGTTACATTAACACTTTTCTGATGAGGAGTCTCAAGTGATGCAAAGAACTACCCTTAGTCCATCACTCATCATTGTAGTTTATTTGGAGATGAAAATTCCTTTTCCAATGGGAAAAATGAGCGATGGCACCAATTGTTGATAGGTGGCACAATCATAGCCAACAATTCATTACCTCTCCTATTGCTCATCACCGAAGATGAAATGAGTGACCAAAGTTTTCTATGATGCCAAGACTAGGAGACTTGAGGGTCATCACACTTTGCTAAAAGGATTCATTAGGCACAATGACTTCAGTGATACAAAAGGCAACAATGATACAAGGGTAATAAAATGCATCACGCATCGCTGAAGTGGAACATGAAGGTGAAAATTTTTCTATGATGCACGATACAAAGGAAACTCAAAGGCTCATCGCTCATCACTGTAATGAACCTAATGAGTAACAAATATTTTGTGATGAGTGATACAAGAATTTTAAGTGGAAAAAATTAGTGCATGCATAAAAGGTTGTTCTTAAAAGGGGACCACCTAAGGATAACAAGGACAAGGGACATAAAAGAACTTAAGACCATTTTTCAACAAAGGATGCAAAGGCCAAATAAGTCCAAATTTTAACTTTATAAAATATTAAATCCATTGACCATAATATTATGAAGATATTATGTGACGAGTAAAATTGGGAACTCTAAAAACAAGGGGCCAATTAACTGAATGAATTCAAAGGATCAAGACATAACTAAGGAAACTTGGAACCGGCCATAGAAAGTAAACAAAGGATTAGACCAAAGAAAAATGATTATGAAAGATAAGAAATATACTAAGTAAAGCCCACAAATAGTATAAAACCCGAAACCCTTATTTCATTTTAGACCAAGAAGCCAACCAAATAAAGACATTTTAGACTAGTGGAACATGAAAATTTGAAGGTTCCACCAATGGCTCTAACTAGGGATGCATGTATCTCGTAGGCATAGCGATATTTCAAATCCCATGGTTGAAGCAGACCAAGCACAAGGACACCTAAGAACAAGATCTCATGGTTTATCAAAGAGGCCTTTCTTGACTTTCTAAAGTGTTCTTTATCCATGGCATCTAATTGCCACATTATTTCCACAAATGTCTACCTATCAGATACATACAGAGGTAATCGATGAGGTGCCATTGGATATCCATAAATCCTGATTGTAGTAAACTTGGTATGTAAGTACCGGTCCCCCCAATTGAAATTTTTGGTTGTATAATTTAGTTTAAATTCCATAGGCCTTAATATTTCCTTTACACCTCTTGATATTCTATAAATGGGATTTGAGCCCAAGTGCGCCAACACACTAAACTTGAAGCCATTGAAAAATGCAGCATAGTTAGAATCAAGATAGTGTACATCCTAAACATGGGTCCACATTTGTACAAGAAACTAATTATCTTGGTTTTCCCTCTCCCTTAATCTCATGAAGTTTCTTCACGCCTTTATTCCTTTCCACAACAACATATGCATCAACAAAGAATAATGTTTGCAAGATAATGGAGGTGTTGTATCTTTCAACTTTACCAAATCCTCATGCAATTGATCAACAATATAAGAGGAATAATCAAAATCCCTATTTTGATACTTGTTTTGTATGTCAATTGCAAAAACCATTAGAGCAACATCCATCTTGATGTCAAACTTATGCAAAACTTGGCACAATGGATGGTCTGTATTCTTGAAATAATCTTCAAAATCATCACAAAAAAATGGCTGAAAATCATTAGGCCAAAATGGAACACCATTCATCTTTAGGTCAAGCCTTCTATGCCTTGGAAAAATATTTTTTCTATATGCAAATTTATTCTACTCATATTCATTGTACAATGCATGAAATTTGATTGACTTAGTAGCAGATGGGTTCAAACTAAAAACTTCAACTATCTGGCTCCTTGTAATTTCTAGCATGGGAGAAAAAATTATAAATATCTTGATTTTCCTATCATTAGGATCATAACATCTAGCCAATTCAAGAATCATGTCTATCTCCACAAGTAAATTTAGTCAAACCAATTTTCCAATATCATAGGTCCATAAATGACAAGTGGGGTGACTGGAAACCTCCTTTTGAAAGCATAAAGAAAAAATTCCCAACCACTCTATGTCAACACAACATTCCCAACCCTATAAGTTGAATCTTGTAATTGGCTTGTCAAGCCACCTTCACCAGTTTTCCTCTTTCCAACTAGTTTAACTTTTATAACTCAATCTTTAGAAGCTTCTTCCATAAACCTATGGTAGTATCTTTTCATAGTTATCTTCTTTGTTGACGCCTTAGGCGTGTCTGACTTGGGTTTATCATCCTAGGGTTTCGGTCTTTTAACTCTTTTTTGTTTAGGTTTTCTCTCAAGTTTTGTGGTAGACTCACTAGGTTAACTCATTTTTCACAATCTTATAGGACTAGGGTTTCAAAATAATTGGGACTTATAGTCTAAATTCTTAAAATTCATAGGGTTTATACTTGAATTGAATCAACTTTTACCCACTCCCAAAAACCCTATGTGAAACAATTTCAATTCCCCTACTGAACAAAGAAATAACAACCCCAACCAAAAACCCTAGCAATATACCCAATTCTTAAACCAACCAGTGCTATAAAATTTACTCAAAGAGGCATAAAATTCAACTTATGTGAGAAAACCGACAGTTTATTCTTCAAATTCCTTTTTCCTAGAGCTTGCCTTCTTGTTTTCTTCTAAACTTGACCAATTATTTTTCCCTTGACTATTGTAATTGTGAAAGAAAATGATCAAAAACCCTCTTTATGGCTTCGAAATGGAGCACATGTACCATTAATGTCTAAAAGATAGCTTGCACAAGTGAACTGACAAGTAATTGCTCAGGTTTGAATTCATGTTGTCGATCTTTTTGATTAGAACATCATCTATGGTTCTCCTTGACCATCGCCTTTTTCTTTGACAAGTGTGCTTTAAAAAAATGATGATATCCTAAGATGTTGCCATGTACCACTCCATGTTTCAATAGTCCTATTGAAAGTCTATTGCTCATCACTAACATTTCAAATTTACATTAACACTTTGGTGACGAGGAGTCCCAAATGATGCAAAGAACTCACCTTGATCCATTGCTCATAGTTGTAGTTGATTTGGAGATGAAAATAATTTTAATGATGGGTGAAATGAGTGATAGAATTAGTTGTTGACAAGTGGCACAACCATAGCTCATTGTTTCTTATCTCTCTTATCACTCATCATTGAAGATGAAATGAGTGAAAAATGTTTTTTTTGTGTTTTATGATCAAATCTAGAAATTTTTGAAAAAAAAAACACATTTAGAAAATATCAAATTGAGAGAAAAAACTAGAACACTACAACTATCAAATAGATCACTACAATTTTCAGATAAAACACCACAATTGTTAGTTTAAATATCACAACTATCAAAAATTGTAGGAACCCAAAAAATCACATATTTCTATCCACCACAATTGACATATATTACACCATAATTGGTTGGTCTTGGATCACATCTATGGTGTTATACATTGCATCTATTATTTTTCAAAATTTTGGGGAAATACCTATGCATCCAACTTTTAGTTTCCTTCTAGATAGTGATAGTACATTTACAACTGAAACTTCTTCAATTCAATTTTCTTTCCACTGCATTTTACCATTTTCCTTAGCTTACCTTGAATATCCTAGTTTACATTTGTCATATTAGCTTATTAATCCATCATCATCTATGATTCTTGAGATTAAGAGGCTTATTGAGCCATTGATTAGACCATTGTATCATATTTGAGTGTCATGACCTTGTCACATTTCCTCTATCTTATCCTTAGGTCAGGCTTAAAAATCTTGTGTCTAGATTAGGTTCACCTTTTATCCAATCGTCATCATCATATTGGTTCTTATCTTCTTGAGGTATTTGCATTTAGATTTGTTTCCATGGTTCATCATAGTTTTCATAGCATCCCTTTTACGATTGAAAGTTCCATATCGAAATCCAAAATCATAGTCACAGTCTCATTACCACTTTGCATCACAAGCTCAGTCATAGTTGAATTACCATCTTGCATACTCTAAAAAATCTATGAAACAAAATGATACGATCCCTTAAATGACCCCAAAATTAATCCACTAGCACCATGAAATATGTGTCATTCTCAAACTAACAAGTGTCACAACCTAAAATTTTGAATCCATTTTCTAATATTACATTACATGAAGTTGATAAGAGACTAATCCCAGAAGAAATTGAAAAGGATTCCCAAGATCCTAAGATATTGTGCATTATAGAAGACCTTGTCAAAGAATATCATGATAGATACTTTCTAGCACTTCCTCAAAATGGTGCCAAACTTCCCATTGATTTTGATACTTCCACAATTGTGGAAGGGACAACACAAACACAAACTCAAGGTTAAGAACTTCATAACACATTTCCATCAAGTCATTCAACTTCACAATAAATTCACACTAGTATTCCTTTTAAGGCAACTACACACTATGCCACAACTACAAACATACCCCCTAATCCAAAATTTGGGACCAAAATAACAAATCCAACATCTCATGGACCAAGTCCATCATTTACAAATCCATTTTCTACATCATCTAACAGCATGGGAACTTTATTTGTAAATCCATTTACCACATCATCATCTCAAAATACCACCTCCATGGGTCCAAACATCACAAATCCAAATCCACCAAATAAGACATGAAGGATTCACATTGCCACACCAAGAACAAAACCCAAAATTACCAACACTACACCAAACATGAACATGTATTTTGGGTTAAATCTTAACATCTATCAACCCCCACCACAAAAATATGTCAATCCAAACCCAAATTTCACACCACAATACCAACAAATGAATCAAAACCAATCCCAAAACCATACCAATACCATATTTACATCTCACTTCCAACAAGGAAATCAAAATCCTTCACAACAAAACATCAATACAAATCCAACATTCACATCACATTTCCAACAAACCAACCAAAATCCACTTCAACATCTTGCTACACCTACACCAAACTTCCAAAACCAAAATCCTTTTCCATGATATAACACATTCAAAATGAACACCAATCCTTCCTATTCTAATTTTGGTTACTAAAGTGCACCTCCACTTACAGCAAAAACTAGATATGAATATACAAATTTAGTTGCCAACATCGTGAACACATCATTGTCACCGATGGATGCCCTAGTGTAATAGATGCAATCATTACACCAAAAATTATCCAATATGCAAGTGAGTGGGGCAAAGAAAACTTACTCCATGGAGTAAATATGTCCATATCCCTTTTATTGAAGCATATAATGCCACCTTTCCCTCAACATTTCAATGTACCAAACATCAACAAATACAAGGGAAAGGGAGATACAATATAACATGTGAGAGAGTTTCATACTGCTTGAATGTAAATCGCTTTTGGGAATACATATTTGATGATATTATTTCCATGTAGCCTTTCAAGGAAAGCTCTAGAATGGTTTGTGCATCTGACTCCTGAGATAAGAAAATGAAATGAAGTAGATGATAATTTTAGCACACACTTCTCGTACAATGTTGAAAGTGACATTAATCTTGCAAAATTGTGTAAGCCAAACAAAAAGAGGAAGAAATATTTGCATCTTTCCTCTAGAGATGGAGATGTATGTATAGTAAATTTCCACATGATATTCTCAAGAAACAATTGTTACAAATGTTTGTGGAAAAGATAAACAATGAGCTAATGTATCAACTTCAAATATATTGTTGGAATATTTTTTAATACATTGTTGAGAAAGGTGTTTCCATTGAGAGAGAACTTATTGCACAAGGATTAGTGAAAATTTTCAAAGAGAAAAAAAATAATCTCAATGACAAAATAAATTTTTTGTCTAGAGGCAAGAATGTCACCAATGATGGGGTAGTTGATGCTAAAGTAGTTAATAAAGTCCACCCCACCATTCCTCTTAAAGGTCATTCTACATCAAACAATCAATCAACAAGTCATGACCAATCCAACTTGATGTGGTCCAAAACAATCATCAATGACGAGGTCCTCCAAAAATAAACAAATAAAGAAGAACATATACTCCCTTAGGGTAACCCATTGAATCATATTTGAAGAAACTTTTACAATCGATTGTCATTCAAATCCTATAAATTAGACACTATGAACCAAGAATTTTCAAACTACCTTGGTGGAATGATAATGATTTTTATGAGTACCATCATACAAATGGACATAAGACATCGTCATGTTGGAAACTTAAGGACCTCATCCAAGATCTCATTGAATAAGGTGACATATCCATAGACAATTCACAAGGAAAGATGAATGCTAATCATACCATTTTAACAAATCCCTTACAATACCATGGGTCAAGAAAAGCCTCCAGTTCCAAGAATAATACAAGTAATAATTTTAATTATACCAATGTTGAATATGAGTATACCATCACAAAATTTAATCCTTTGACAATAATTTATCTACCATTACCACTAAGAAAAATCTAGAATGTGTCATTACAACTTGAAGATCTAAAGTGGTGTTGCAAGGGGCCTCTTCTAATCGACAACCAAAGACTCGATATAACCTCCTAGATCATCTAGGAAAAACTCTTGCACATATATCCATTCTTGAGTTACTTCATATATCTCCTTAACATAAATCCATTTTGGAGAAAGCTTTGTAAGATACTTCCATCCCCATACACCTAAATGCTAGTCAATTTCAGGCCATGGTAGGATACATAGCTACCACCCATCATGTCACTTTTTCTAAATAGGATCTCCCTATGCAAAGACCAAACCATAATGATCCACTACCCCTTAAGGTATACATTAAAAAACACAAAATGAGATGAGTCTTAGTAGATGATGAAGTAGGTCTAAATATATGCAATCTAAAATTGGTGACAACATTGGCGTTCCCTAAATATTGTAGAGACGTATTAAAGAAAATTATCATAAGGGCTTATGGTGATGTCAAACCTTCCCTTAAAGGTGTGACTACACTTCTCATAAGAGTTGGACCAACCATTCAAAATACAATATTACAAGTTTTGGATCTAGAGCTACCATATAAACTTCTTCTTGGTCGCCCATGGATTCATGCCATGGAGGCCATTTCTTCCACCTACCATTAATACCTCAAGTTTCCCTATAATGGCACAAAAATTATCATATCAAGTGATCCCGACCCATTCCAATATTGTAGCAATTTGAAGGGAACCTATGAACATCAAGTGATTATTAATCGAGTAACCTCTACCTCCACGTCATCACACTATATTGATCCCTATTCATTATTTTCATCTTTCACTCTATCTACTTCCATCCCTAAAGGTAAACTCGAGATTTAGGACCAAGGGCATGAAGAATATAACATGGAGAATTCATTTTGTATTGGGTAGTTACATACATCACTGAAATCTCATGGGAAAGCTCATCCTATATAGAAGGAACCTAAGGTTGTCATCCAAAACCCTCCCACTACTTTCACTAAGTGGGGTGATCTAAGCAAAGAGACCATAGGCAAGGTGTAGACATGTAAAAGTCCATAGCGACTATCACACATCCTAAAACTGCATTTTTCCATCATTTTCAACATTTATCATCATTTGCATTAATAATCCCCTTTTAAAGTCCTTTAACATTATTTTCATCATTAACCCTTGTTTGCACTATTGATTAAATAATCTTGAATTATTTAATTAATTCATCAATTCTTTTACTAATTATCCTCTTTATCTCCCTAGTTGAATATTTTTTAATAATTAAATAATTATCCCTGTAAGTTGAAAATATGGAATGAGCATACAATAATGAATTCAATGAAAGAAATTAAAAAAATAAATGATAAACCCACTTACCAATGAAATGCACTTGTCAAAAGCTATGAATTCACAATAAAAGTTAGATGATCAAATCACTCATAAATGAATTCAAAACCAAAACAATCTCACCATTCCATTGTCTGAGTAACCTTACTTAAAAAGTATGTGGGATTGCTTCAACTCAAAGCCTCTATGATAGTTAGCAAAAAGCTTCAATATGTGATGACCTAGATGCTATGATAAATAATTCTCAATTACTCAAGAATCAAAATAATATAGCTTTGCTATTATAATTCTAGGTTTTGAATGTGAAGGATGAAGGGTTATTTTTTATATTTTAGGAAATTAGATCAGTGATTTGGATTAAGAGGTGTTGATTTGAGATCAAAGGTCGAGAATAAATGAGAGGAACAGATTGCCCATAATTGATTATAGGATTCCATTTAACTAGTTGCATGAGATATTGATTGAAGTGTTAAGAGAAGTGATTGATCAAAAGAGTGGTCAATCAATATCAATTGACTAAAAGAGAGTTTTAGTTAATATTTGAGGGAATAATGCATGATATAATTAATTAATTATTGGAGGAACGTGCAAGATAATATTGTGGTAAAAGATGAGTTTTATTTTTGCATGATTGAGGTAATTAATTAAAGTAATTATTCAATTCAAGAACATGCGAAGCTAAGATTTATTAATAAATAAAAATGTTTATTTATTAATGGACGATGTTTGAGATAAGTAAAGTCAATATATTTTGAGGTAAATTAGGATAATTAAATAATTAAGGATAAACATTTAAGTTATGCATGATGAAAAAGGTCAATTAAATAATTAAAGATAATTATTTAATATTAGAAGGTGGTTTGATATTTAATTAAATAATTAATTGATAACTATTTAATTAAAATAGAAGAATAAGTTAAGTTAGTGACACAATTAAATTATTAATGTTTATTTAATTAATCAAGAATAATGAGGTTAAATTAGTAATAAAATAGTAAATTAATTAAACAATTCAAGATTATTTAATTAATAGAGAGTAATAGGGTTAAATGATAGAAATGGTGTTAAAAGGGGATCAATGATGCTAATGATGCCACTAATGGAAAAGTGTAGTTTCAGGTTGTTTGATATGTGTTTGGAATTTTTACATGTCCACATTTCCCCCCCCTTTCACACAATGTACTTGCCGCATTGTTTTAAAGAATTTGACACTCAAATCAAGATTGAAAAAAATTATATTCCCCACTATGCCTTGGTAATCAGTGAAAGGAAACTAGGATGCTAGTTGCGCCCTTGAGATATTGGCTAGAAAAATTACTTTTCAAGTCAAGCTCATGAAAAGGTTCTAATTATATTGTGATGCAAGATGGAGATGTTAGCTAGAAGAAATGATAGTAAGATCAGATGATAGAAGAAATTGGATGATTGGGGCAATGTAAAAAGATGAGGGGCTCAAAAAGGGGCTTAAGTGGCCACATTTTTTCTGAAATCAAGAAATATTGACCTTGGACATGAAATTGAGGATAGTTAAACTAAAAATTTTGAGATGCAACAAAAACAAGGATTGTAATGCTCCGAGTTTTCTTTCTAAAATACCACTTTATTTTGAAAATGGTTGAGACTAAGGGGTTGAAAAGAGAGATGCACAAAAATTGGTGTGGTTTTTGTCAGAAAAGCATAACATAGTAACTTTTTTGTGTACCTAGCACAGTGATTTTTTTTTAGTATTTTTAAAATCGCTTCGATGAGAAATTAGCTAATAGTATGTAGTTGATGCATGATTTTTCTGATAATTTTTTAATGAATTTTGATTTTTTACTAATTTTCAAAGTGAAAACTTCCTGAAAAATGAAAATTTGGTCATGCTACCCCTCCAAATTTTGGAAACTAATTGAATTTAAAAAAAAACAAAAAAAATGTAGAATGGAGTCTAGTTTCTAAAAATGCATTTTTTTCAAATTCGAGGAACATTTAATTTATAATGAAAAAACACAAAACACTTCTTTTTTCCAAAAAAGAGACACACAAACAAAATAAATTATAGATGAAAGGCTTAACATTGTCAAAATGTGAAAAAAATAACATTTTTGGATAGCTAAGAAAGCCTAACATTAACCAGGTGTTCGATTTGTTCGACGTTGAAAAATGTGCAATATTGATGGTGATCATGAACTTGATTATGTTAAATATTGTATAATTTGTAGAAACACATCTTTGGTCATTGCGAAGGCCCTCAAAGCCTTTCAGTCGACATTCCAAGGTAAATACCAATACTAAGGCTTGGGGATTCCCAAAGCAAGATATAACATGAGCACGTTATAATGCACTCACGTTATATCTTCCTTTTGACATGGTGTTTTTGCATTTGTGTGGGACATGTCTAGTAGGACATAATGCGAGTGTGGTATAATGTGCGGGTATGTGCAAGATCATCATGGGCCAAAAACTGGCAATATAATGGGTATGTTTAGGGTATGTGGCTGATAACTTACTTTTACCCAAAATTGATGAAACAAAAAGGGTTTTTAAAGGAGATTCTCAGCCTTCCACCAATATAAATTATGCTTTACTTTGAATTTAATAAATAATTATTATTCATTTTCTATTTCAATTATGACTAAATTCTTGATTAATAGGATGATCAAAAATAATCTATATCTTTCAAACAGTATCACATTTTTTTAATCTGAAACATGTGTCACATTCTATGGTTCACATACTCTAGGATTAAAAAAAAATGAAATTCTTGAAATTTTGACCAAGTTAAGGTGGTCACATTCTATGGTTCACATATTATATGGTTCACATACTCTAGGATTAATTATTTACTTGAAAAAACATTACAAAAAATATGCTTCAGATTGGGACATGAGTCCTCTACTTATATCTAAAATCTTATAAACAAATATTATCATTTTATTGTGGTTAGGGTGGTCAGGAAGAAAGTTCTCATTTTTTCCTTAAAATTTATTTACTCCTACATTGAAATTTCAAATTTTCACGAGATAGTTTTTTTTTTTTTTAAATAAACCTAGTAGTTTAGAAACTACATTCAATTTGCTATAGATTCTATTCTTGCATATTTTTGAAATAATATAGATAACTTATTCAAATTTTTACCTCAAGTTTCCTAACTCTGATTTTTCTAAATTTTATGCCACTTAAGGACCTGTTTTTTCCATGATGATCGTACACATGCCTGTTCTCACATTATGTCATGCTCTATGTTAAATGCTACTCTATTGAATGTATGTTTATATATTTGTATGTTTGTATGTACATGTATTCTTTTATGTCATGTATGTATGTATGTATGCATGCATGCATGCATGCTTGTATGTATATATGCATACATGCATGCATGTATGTATGTATGTATGTATGTATGTATGTATGTATGTATGTATGTATGTATGTATCAATGCATGTATGTATGTATGCCTATATTTATGTAAGATTGTATCTACATATGTACATGTATTCTTGTATGTATGTATGATTTTATGTACATATATATTATGCTTGTATGTATGTATGTATGTCTTTAGAGGGAAGGAGAATTTTAAGAGAGAGAGAGTTGTCTAGGTAGGGTGGGAGAGAGAGAGCGAGGAAGAGACCTGAGAGAGTGAAAGAGAGTGAGAGAGAGGTAGTGAGAGAGAGTCTTGAGAGAGGAAGAGGGGGCAGAAGGGAGAGTCTAAGAGAGGGAGTGGGATAGAATGGGTAGGAATGAGAGGGACTTAGCTAGGTAGGGTGGGAGGGATAGATGGAGAGAGAGAGGGGTGGGAGAGAGAGAGAGAGGGAGAGAGAGAGAGAGAGAGAGAGAGAGAATTGAGAGAGAGGAGAGAGAGAGAAGGAGAAAGAGTTATGTAGGTAGGGTGCCAGAGGGAGAGACTTGAGAGTGTGAGGGGGGTGAGAGGGAGAGACTTGAGAGATAGGTAGTGAGAGGGAGTGGGAGAGAGAGGGAGTGTGGAGTGTGAGTGAGAGACCTGAGAGAGGGAGAGGGTGTGGGGGAGGGGAGTGACTGACAAAAGGGAGGGATAGAGGGGGTAGAGTGAGCTGACTTATCTAGGTAGAGAGATAGAGAGAGAGAGAGAGAGAGAGAGAGAGAGAGAGTTACCTAGGTAGGGTTCCAGAGGGAGAGACTTGAGAGAGAGGGAGATAGAGTGAGTGGGAGAGAGAGGGAGTGATGGAGAGGCAATGGGAGAGAGATAGAGAGATATATAGACGGAGCAAGATAGAGTGGTAGAGATTGATTGAGCGATAGGTACATAGAAAGTGGGAGAGAGTAGATAGAGACAATTAGAGAGGGTAGGAGAGAGGGATGGAGAGAGAGGTAAGATGTATAGATATAGAGAAAGGGATGGGGGTTGAGGGATTAGGGTGGAGGACCTATAGGGTTGATGGTTTATGGTATTGGGTTGAGGGTATAGGGTTGAGGGATTAGGGTTGAGGGTATAAGGTATTGGGTTGAGGGTAGAGGGTAGAAGGTTTAAGGGTTTAGGGTTGAGGGTAGAGGGTTTAAGGTGTATGTTTGAGGGTATATGGTTGAAGGATTAGATTCAAGGTCCAATATAAAGCGTAGAGGGTATAGGGGTTAATGGTTTAGGGTTTAAGGGTTGAGGGTTGAGGGATTAAGGGTTGAGAGTTTAATGTATAGGGTAGAGGGTAGAGGGTAGAGGTTTCAATGCTTTAGGGTTTAAGGGTTGAGGGTTGAGGGTAGAGGATTGAGGGTATAGGGTTGAGGGATTAGGTTGTAGGGTCCAATGCATAGGGTATAGGGTATAGGAGTTGAGGGATTAGAGTTTAAGGGTTGAGGATTGTTGGTAGAGGGTTGAGGGATTAAGGGTTGATGGTTTAGGGATTAGGGTAAATAGTTTTCTTGGGTTTAAGGGTTTAAGGGTTGAGGGGTTAGGGTTGAGGGTAGATGGTATTGGGTTGAGGGTAAAGGGTAGAGGGTTTAAGGGTTTAGGATTTAAGGGCTAAGGGTTCAGGTTTAGGGTTTAGGGTTGAGTGCTTAAGGGTTTAATGGTTGAGAGTTTAGGGTTGATGGATTAGGGAAGAGAGGGAGGGATAAGTGAGATAGAGAGGAGGGAAGATTAGGGAGGGACAAAGATATATGAGGGTTGAGGATCTAATTTATAGGGTAGAGGGTTGAGAATTGAGGGTATAGAGTTGAGGATGTATACAATTGATGGTTTATGGTATTGGGTTGAGGGTATAGGGTTGAGGATTAGGGTTGAGGGTACATATGGTTGAAGGATTAGGGTTGAGGGTTCAATGTATAGGGTAGAGTCTATCGGGGTTGAGGGTTTAGGGTTTGAGAGTTGAGGATTGAGGGATTAAGGGTTGAGGGTTGAGGGTTGAGAATTAAGGGTTAAGGATTTAATGTATAGGGTAGAGGGTTGAGGGTAGAGGGTTTAAGGATTGAGGGTTGAGGGTTTAAGGTTGATGGTCGAGGATTATGGGTAAAGGTTGAGGGATTAGGGTTGAGGGTCCAGTGTAGAGGGTAGATGTTATACAAGTTGAGGGAATAGGGTAGAGATTTTACTTAGGTTTAAGGATTTAAGGGTTGAGGGATTAGGGTTGAGGGTAGAAGGTAGAGGGTTTAAGGGTTGAGGGTTTAGGGTTTAGGGTTCAGGGTTGAGTGTTCAAGGGTTTAAGGGTTGAGGGTATATGTTTGATGGATTATGGTAGAGAGGGAGGAATGGATAGAGGGAGAGATGGAGGGATAAGTTAAATAGAGAGAAGGAGAGAAGAGGAGGGAAGGACAAGGATATATGAGGGTTGAGGATCCAATGTATAGGTGTACATATATGTGTGAGAGAGAGAGAGAGAGAGAGATGAGGATTGTCAGGGTGGGTCAATTACACTTGATCCATAATAGATTGAAGCACAATTTGTCCACTAAACCTCAATCGACCAAACAAGATCATTCAAATTGAAAAGTTAAAGTAAACATTTATACAAATTGAAAGTTGCAAACTATGAAAATTGTTAAATTCCTACTCTAACCCATTTGAAACTTATCCTATTTTGGAACTGGTGTCATGTTGGTGTGGAACAATGACCCTTTCCCAATCTCATGATTAGTGAGCCTGATTCAATCAATTCTATGGAAGAGAATCAATGAAACCATTGTGAAAAATGGATGAAAACCTAGTTTGTGCTAAATTAAACATAATGCAAGCTAAGTTAACATGATTTATGCTAAAAGTGAACTAATTATGTAATTGAGCTAAGATAATATAAGATAATTCTAAGCTAATGGATGGAAACCCTAATTCATATACAAACTAATATGGATGCATTGAATCCATTAATGGATGCTTTAAGCTATTAAGCAGCTAAAATGAACTAAACTAAGCTAAAAGTGAGTAAGTTGAGAGTGTGGATGCAAGTGAATTCAACAACATGACTTTGCAATTGAAAGATGGATCCATTTGTCTCCAAATAGTGCTTTATTTATAGGAAAGTAAATGAAAAATTGAGGTTTGAGACAAAAAAGATCAATAAAAGGTCAAAGATGAAATTAAGAGGCATTAATCATGGATTCTTGTCAATGGATGAGAATTCATGATGGGATTTTAATCAAGGGCTCACATTTGCTCCAAACAAACACACTTTTGACTTGCTCACATAGGTTGAAGGTGACTTGTTGACAAGGTTAAAGGTTAAAACTTGCATTACAAGCTATGTGAAAATATCCATTTTTCAAAAGATGGAGGAATAAGAATATTCATTTGGGTGAGGATAAAAGGTATTTTGCAAATTAAAGTAAATTTTTCATTATGCAGAAAGGGGATAAGGAATATTCCATGGGAATATTCCCCTTTTAGAGGAAACTTAGTTTAATTTCTAATTAAAAAAGGTTTAATCATGCAATTAGGGGATTTCAAAGAATTATAGGTGATATTCTTTAAATTACATGATTTAATAAATGGGGAGAGATGGAATGATATTTAATTAAATAACTTAGGGTTATTTAATTAAATAAGATGACTTAAGAGATTAAATTAAATAGTTTAATTTATTTAATTTAATGAGATGAAATGTTAGCGTGAAAGGGGGTGAATTAACCCAATTTGATGAATTAGGTTAATAGATGCAAATGATGTCATTAATTAAATTAGCTAGGTTAATTTAATTAATTAAGTGAAAAGAAGATGGCTTTGAGTATGAAATGATGTTAATAAATTTGTTTCAAGTGTATGATATCATTTAGGACATTTTTTAGTTTGTATATTTTTCCCCTCTTTGAAGGAGGTACTTGTTGCTTCGATTTAAATAATAATGATTTTTGGGTCAAAACTGTTGCTTAAATAAAAAAATTAAAATTTTCTAATTTTTTAGATGCCCCAATAGAAGGATTAAGTTGATTCTCTGCCCCCTCAAGAAATCAGGTAGAAATTTTGGGTTGATTTCTTGATAAAGGTTAAAAGCTAACCCAAGGGTCCAAAAAGGCTCTAGGATGCAACAATTGTGCCAAAAATGCAAAAAATGCCACATAATTTGGTTCCAATTGGAAAAATTAGTGAAAATGATGATAAACCCTAGCTTGAAGGTGAAATTAGGGAAAAAACCCTAATTTTCTAGCATAAATAAGCCAAGAAGGGTCACTTTCATTTCATTTGTGCATTTGAAAACTTGAGAGATTCTTACTATTTTGAGCTTTGACCCTCTGAAGAAATGGTGTGACAAGAGCTTCCTAGGCACATCTCTAACTGAGTTTGAGAGTATCAATGGCTTCTAGGCACAGGACCACCAGTATGTAACTCCAAACTTGATTTGAAATTTTACTTTTTGATGCATTTATTGTGCTTTAAAGTTTAAACTTTGGTGACATCACTATATAGTGATGCCCAAATTGCAATAGACAATGCTCAAATAAATTCTAGCAATGCTAGTCACGATTTAAAATTAAGGTTTCTAATTTTAAATTGTGATGCAAGCTTATATAGCGAGACACTTGTCGATTAGAAATCAAGGTTAGGGTTTCCAAATTTTATATAGTGATTCCCATGATTTTTGTGACGCATGACATGATTTGCAATTTGAAATGCTTTTAGGTGTCACCATTTGAAATTTAAATATAGCAATGTTATTGCAAATAGTGACACTATTATGATTTTTGTGCTAAGAATTTCAAATTGAGTCAAATTTCTTGTATTTCCTAACATCATGTACTTCATGGATGTAGGAGGTCATTCCACCACTAATTTCATGTGATCAGAGACCCACCTTGTTGGAGAGATTGAGTGATCTATTAGAGTTACACCAGGAGCACCTAGGAGAGATCGACCTTTGGTATGTTGCATATGCACATGTTATCCAGACACATTTAGCTAAATTATGATTGCTCTATATGAGAGATGGCATAGTGAGACCTTGTCTTTCCACCTTTCGACAAGTGAGGTGACGTTGACCTTGGAGGATGTATGGTGTATTCTAAATTTGAAAATACATGGCGATCACATGATTTATGATGTTGATGTCGGATTGGATTCTTATCATGGGGTGATCAAGATTGAGGACATTGTTTTGGTTACAACATAGATTGACCTCAAGTCATATAGAGGTCACATGCTAACTTTTAGATTGATCATTGCAACCATGATTTTAAGTTTGGTGGCTCCTGATATAAGCAGTAGAGAGGTTAGCCTAGGATGGGGCTTGGCATGGCACCAAATGCTTCACAAGAGGACACTTTTCACATGGGGGCCCATGATGCTAGCCTCACTATATCATGACATGCACAATTTCATTTACTATGATGGGAGAGCCATTGGTGTAGGGGTGACTCTACTTTATATTTTGGCATGGGAGCATATCATCATGCTCGCACCTATTATGAAAATGGTAGACATGGAGCTATATGATCCTATGATTTGGCAGTACAGAGTTGTGATTACATTGAGGCACACTAGATAGATTGGGATCCCCTAGTGGTGATGGGTTATTGATGATATGATAGTTTTTCAACGGAACCCATGGCTATAGATGTTGTTAGTGTAATTAATTAGTTATTACAATTGCATAAGTTAACTTAGGTCTTGCATTAATTTAGTCCTAGGTTGCATAAATTAATCATTAAATAATAGGATAATTTCCCCTTTTCATGTGTAGGGATAAGATTCCTTCTAGAAGATGAGTTTTCCTTCTAGAACTTTTATCATTTCCTAGGTAGGGTTCACATGTTGTCACATATAGTGTGATTTTAACACTTGCCAACATCTTATGCATTCTATATTCGCTCTCTCCATTATTGCAACACTTTATATGTGGTTGAATATCTTTCCTAGAAAAGGTCCTCCACTGAAGACTGCAGCTTCATTAGGGACACTGTGACTCCATCATCTCAACAAGGTATTAGAGATTTTCCAGTGAAACCTCAACTTAGGATCAAGAAAGTTGGTGTGCAAGATTATTTTCTAGCTTGGAGTTTTACTTGCAAGCTAATTGGTTCTACCTAGGAGCCAAGCTGATTTTTGGTGCACATCAGAATCTCTCTGTCCTCTCCATTGCATCCAAAAGGCCTCAAAATCCATAGATCACCTTCTCAATTATCAAAATTAGAGACATCAATTGGGAGCCATTGAGGTATCAATCTAGTAGTTGCAATATTTTGTACTATCCATATAATTTTGCAGAAAAAAATCCCCCTTTTCTATCCTCCATCATGGAAATTTTTTTTTAGATCATCGGGCTATTTTTATTTAGTCATTCGGGAAAAAAATTATTTCTGTGGGTGACCTAGTATTTTATTATACAGTCAGTTTAATTATTTTTCTAGCAGCTACAGTTTCAGCTTTGGTTTTTATCACCCATCAACAAACTTTATTTTATCAGTATTTTATTAAAAAAATTGAATTGCAATTTTTGCAATATTCAAAAAATTTAAGTCAGCATTCACTGAGCACTCCATAGACACCGACAGGTCAGCCTTTGTCATTAGTCGTCAGCCATCGTCATTTCTTGTCATCCTCGCCACCATCCACTGTCACTGACCTCCATTTTTGGTATTTTCTTTGGCCTCCTATTGCCGACATCCACTCCCACTGAAGTCTCTAGGCCTTGTCTTATCCATGGCTGAGGGCCCCGCTTGCCACCAAGTGGTGCCACCAGCTTGACTGATCGTGCCACCTGTTCGCCACCCAGCCGCCACTTTGATGCCACCTGATCTAGGGGTGTGTCTTTTTGCTGCTTAAGTGCCTAGGTTCACAACAATGACCAAGGGCTAGATATTTTTATCCCCTAGTGCTTTAATTTTGTGCCTAGTTAGCCTATGCTTGCTCATTTTAGTAGTGATCTTCCAGAGACCATATCTTTTGTATACGATATCAAATTTTGAAAAATGATATACCATTGAAAATCTCTTGGAGTCTACTTTTTAGTGGTACACTTTGTTTTTCTAGATTCTTCTATCATCAAAAATTCTATCTAGTTGAAGTGGAAAATTCTATCTAGTGGTACACTTTGTTTTTGGTACACTTTGATTCGGCTTAGAAGGTGATATCTCTTATTTAGTTTGTCAAATTTTTTCCATTCTCACAACATCAAAGAGGTATTGTAGTCTATTTTTTCTCAGTCCAAGATTTCCTTTTAGAATCAGATTCAGGTGAAGTGTCTTAGTTTTTTTTCACCTTAAGTTTTTTTTTCTTCACTTGAATATCCAGTCTTTTTCGAGAAAGTTATTTGTATGAAGGGGGATTCCTTTCAGTTGATCATTGATATATCATCAGATTCCAGCATTTCCTTTCAAATATTATTTTGTCTTGTATAATTGTTCTTTCTCTAATGGTAGATACAATATTTTAGATTCCCACACCCCACAATTATCATACATGGAAAGTTAGCATGCAACATCTCATTTGGTTGAAGGGCCTATGGTCAATGTTGAATCAGAATCAACCACATTTGACTAGGGAATATGAGAAATTTTAGCATCAGATCAAGTGTGAGGAGGCTATGGGACTTATTTATCTTCATGTCTCCAACTCCTTATTTTTCCATATTGAGGGGTGCAAACCTCCTAAGGAGGTTTGGAATAAACTCACAGATTTGTTTGGTTCTATTAGTGATGTTGAAGCTTTGTAATTAGAGTCATAACTTGCTTCACTCTTAGTTGATCAGTTCCCCTCCATCAAAGACTATTTGGTAAAATTCAAGTCTTTGAGGACACAACTATCTGGGTGTGGCAAAGACAAAACTAAAAAGGAATGCATCTTCATGATCTTGTTCAAGCTAAGAGGTTATTTTGCTAATTTTTCTACTTGATTGTATTCTACAATGGATGGCCTTGGAGATAGTTTTGCAATTCCTTCATTCGATACTTTTTGTGAGTGGCTCACTAGAGAACTATCAAAACTCAATTGGGCTAATACATCTTCAAAGTCTCATGCTCTTGTTGCAGCACCATCAAAAGGAAAAGGAAGCAACAAGGGAAAATATAAGACAAGATCTTTTGAATCATCACAACACGAGGAAGAAAATCCTAATAGGGAGAGACCCAAGTGTAGTTTTTGTAATGGGCTTGGTCATAGTGAAGAGACATGTTTTAAGAGGGAGATACATGAGTTGAGATAGATTCTCAAAGATCATAGTGTCTCTCTTTCTCCTTATGTCAAATCACTTCACTCTTCTTCTCATAAAGATTCATCTTTAGAAATTGCAGGGATTGCCACAGTTGAGAATCATGGCAAGGGAAATGCTTTGATCACTATTCTAGTTGATAGAGGGGAAGGTCGGTCCATTAACTCAGGTGCTTCATGAAATGTCACCTATTCTCAGGATCATATTATTTGGGATTCCATGAGGCCTTTAGAGTTAAAACATATGTTCACTACAAATGCAGACATTGTTAATGTTGTTATTTGTGATGTTGCTTTGGAGGGGGGATGGTTTTATGATGCATATATTCCTAAAATGGCCTAATACTTTCTTTTAGTTTATCAACTTGCTCAGGAGGGTTTGAAAATTGAGTTTACTTCAGATCTAGCCATCATCCAGGATCAGTTTGACACACTTGTTTCCTATAGAGAAGTAGATAATCACTCTAGGGTGTACAAGTTTACCAAGTTTTGCGATCGTGCTCAACTTGCTCCTGACTCTCTATACTCAAGGGAAGGAAGCAATTATAATCCTCCTCACTAGGGTTATGGTGGTTGGCTTGACTTGGCACTTCTCTTGACTCTATCTTCTTCCTCATATACCTCTTAGCTTAGATTTTTTTCAGCAGGGCATGATTCACACATCTCTTCAGACTTGTGGCATCTGGATGGGTTTACATCAGGTCTTGCAGACTTGGCTTCTCACTTCACCATAGGTTTTGAAGACATCCTAGAGGGGACTACTCTCCTTTATGGGGGGACATCTAGTCACCTATTTTTTGTTTCTTTCTGTATCTTTGTGTTGGTTGTAGTCCTTGGGGAGATGATGTTGAGTCCTCCAATCATCACTCTTCAATCTTTTTGATTCTTTTTTCATCTCCTTTTTGGAGAGGGATTTTGTTCCCATTGCTTTTACTCCTTTTCTCTGATTGTGCGAGATTGGCTGCATCCTCATCATGTAAATGGGTAGCTAACATGGCCTTATAGCCGGGACCCATCATCTTTGTATAATCATTGCATTTCCTCCCTAGGTGGCACTTATGGGGGGTGTTAGTGTAATTAATTAATTATTACACTAGCATAATTTAACTTAGGTCTTGCATTAGTTTAGTCTTAGGTTGCATAAATTAATCATTAAATAATGGGATAATTTCCCTTTTTCATGTGTAGGGATAAGATTCCTTCTAGAAGATGAGTTGTCCTAGAACTTTTATCATTTCCTAGGTAGGGTTCACATGTTGTCACATGTAGTGTGATTTTAACAATTGGCTACATCTTCTCACATTCTAGATTCTCTCTCTTTCCTATTGAGTCAGGCACTTGTACTCTTGTAAATATCAAATCATCATAATAGAATCTCTATTTTGCATTGCATTGTTGCAACACTTTCTGTGTGGTTGAATATCTTTCCTAGAAAAGGTCCTCCATTGAAGACTATAGCTCC
Source organism: Sequoia sempervirens (assembly GCA_007258455.2). Lineage (NCBI taxonomy): Eukaryota > Viridiplantae > Streptophyta > Pinopsida > Cupressales > Cupressaceae > Sequoia > Sequoia sempervirens. The sequence continues at coordinate 840,978,848 of VDFB02281492.1, read as the reverse complement.
ATCAGGGACACTGTGACTCCATCATCTCAATAAATGCCACCATGGTATGATGATGTGCAACAAATATACTTTTCAAGGAAGACTTGACATATCCAAGATCATGAGCACACCATTATTGAAAAATATTTACCAAACAAGGTGGCTCGACAATTTGGGGAGGTCCAAGACACACTAGATGATGCCTATGGTGCCATTTTTGCTAGGTCAGCTTGAGAGGTTCCCACATGGGGACTAACCATTCTAGCTCCCGAAGCAGTTGAGAGCTTCAGACAATTAGTGGCTTAGCCATGGGCCTATGATCAAGAACAAGTAGTAGCATAGACTACACTTTCTTATGATGTTTGGTTCGTATCACCATGATGTTTGATAGATCCATCAGGAGCTCCTCCATGAGGGAGACCCAAAGACAAGGGGGGCTAGAGAAAGAGGATAGGGTGGACAGAATGGTCAGGATGGTTAGGTTATAGGGGCTCCACCAATTGGACAATAGCCTCCTTAGGTTCAACCATATGTTGTACAATAGCAAACAAAACAACCACCACCACCAAATGCTAGAGATGCATAGATACAACAATTGCAGTAGTAGGTGCAAATTTTGACTGGTGAGCAGGATCAGGCCTGCCAGTAGGTTATGGCTATTATTGTTGAGTGGGACTAGGCATGACAACAGGGTGTGAGTGTCATGACCAAGAGAGATTAGGCATTGTAGCTAGTACATGTTGTGACCACAGAGAGGGATCAGGAGGTTTCCCAACGCCAATAGATAGAGGCTATGATGGTGGCCACACATGGCAAGACTATTTTGATGATATTATATAGAGGGGTCATGACAAAGGTTGCATATTATAGGCAACATTACCATCGAGATGTACCATAGGCACTTAGAAAGCCAAATTTTTTGTAGCGCAATGATGCATGACCAAGAGTTGAGGATCGACCTAAGAGGCAGGATGGAGAGGGTAGCAGCCATCAGGGCTAGCTCTTATGTATAGATACTTTTTTTATTTTGTTATCCCATTCTCTACCACAAATATACATTCATGGGCTCCTTTTTGATAACCTCATGGATATTGTAATTATGATCATTATACATACACTGATCCAAATTTTGTACCATGACATTCATTTTTTGATATATATATGATACAGATATAGATTCTATATGATGTGATGTGTTCACTTTATTTCATCCATATGATATGAAATGTTTATATTTGATCATGTATGGATGCACTTTACTTATGCATATGTGATATGCGATGATATGTGATGGATGCAATGCCATGTTCTTTTTTCATATCTTTTCACAATGTGCTATGGAATGAATGATATGCAATACAAATGATGTGGGTGCATTTCTTTTTGTGTTTTATATATACAATTTTATCACATGATCATGTGGGGATGCATGGATGCAAATTCTTATGCTATGCAATGATTTAAGATGCTTAGAATAATAAATCTATATCATTCATCACAACTTAAATGATAATGTAGATGTATGATATGCAATCATTATGCTAATGGATGTTTTATGATATGATTATGAGATGCATGTATGATAATGGTTTGTGGATGTATTGATGATGTTTTTGTTGATTATTATGATACTAGGTTAGCACATAGAGAATATAGAAGAATAAAGAATGAATGACCATTGATTTCGATGATTACTTCAAAAGATCCAACAAGTCCATGATCCATCGAGACTTTATTAGAGATGGTGACAAGACATGAAAAATGAGGATGAATGACGGATGATGAGTTTCTCACACTTTAGGATTAGGATTTTTGTCATTTCTTATTGTTTGATATAACACATAGATACGATGCATCAAGGTATTAATAACTAGGACAACATTGTATCTAGTGTAATGGACTTTGAATTGGAAAACAAATAGGATAGTTCTTTGTTCACACCTTGACATACAGAAACCTCATTGGAATGCAAGTTAGAAGCTTAGTCATATATTGGAGCAAAGAATACACAATAGTCAACAACATACTCCTAATAACCTTCCTATGCACAACTAAGCAAGTATGCGTCAAGATTATTTTACAAGAGTACCCACAAGCACAACAAATGAAAGATAATGATTGATGCCCCATTCCTTTCTCTCTAAATCACTTTGATAGACATCATCGAGAGGTCCTTGGAATGGGTCATTAAGATAAATCACAAGAAAAGGTCAAAGACAAACAGTCAGTGTTATCTATATCTCTTGCCTAGTTTAGGTTTCACTAAGGTGATATTTGATACTAATGTCCATCACAAGAAGGATACATCCTAGGACATGTTGATCAGAGGTTCTTTGATGTTAGGATGATGATGCTAAAATGAGTTGTTGACATAAACTTCACTGACATATTTACCTATGATTTAGACTTTAGATTTTGACACTTAGGCTCTCACTTTACGACTTGTGACACTTTTTTTATATTTGTTTTCCAAAGGGTGAAGGTGATGACTGATTTATTATGGCTGAAAGTTTATTGTGGGTGAAAGCAAGATGGGATGGATGGTTTATGATTTTTTGGGATTATTTCAATGTGTTTGGTATTTTCTAAATGTTTTGAGGTTGATTTGGTCTTTTCGAAAGGTCATGCAATTTTTTATGTTTTCAATTTTCTGAGGCTATTTAGGGTTTTTTGAGATATTTGAGGCTTTTTAGGTTTTTTGAATGTTTTCTATTGCTTTTGTGTTTTCAATTTTCAAATGTTTTTTTATTTTCTATTTTTCCAAATATTTTGATGTTTTAGATTTTCAAATGTTTTACAAATGTTTAAGGATTTTCAAAGTTATCTAGATTTTTTTGGGATTTTTCAAGTTTTGGCCAACAACCTAACCTAAAGACCTATGCTATGGGTCTCGAGGGCTGATCAAAGATAAGTCTTTCCTATGTTATACATGTAGAGACCATGTAGTTCAACTGACTCGACTTATTAACAAAATGAAGATATGAAGAGGGATGGAAAAGTTAGCTTATTATGATGGACTCCTAGAGTACTGACCTAGGGTGTCTTGGGGGCACATCAATGATGGCCTTGCTTACGTTCAAGCTCAAAGATGATGTAGTTCAACAAGGGTACCATTTTTTGGATTTTTTGATGTTCGACCTTTTTAGGGTTTTTTGATGTTTTTTGGATTTTTCCTTTACAAATTTTTAAATGTTTTTGGATTTAAGTTGTACAAGATTTTGCAAATGTTTTTGGATTTTATGAATGTCTTTGGTGTTTTCGATGAGATTTTATGAATTCTTTTAGATTTTCAATGAGATTTTGAGGAAAACAATACCTAGATGACGATGTCAATGTCACACTACGAGATACAATACATGGATCAAGACTTATTCAAAAACAAGAGTGCAATAACCTGCCCCTAGTGTTTAGCAATTCTTCGTAATACAATGGATAACCAAGGTAGGTAATGTATATGTGAAGATTTTGGTAGAGTTTTATCATGCTAGATATGGGCTATGGGACTTCATGAGATGAAATGGTAAAGAGCTTGCCAAAAAAATTCCATGAGTAGAGTTGAAGTATACACCGAATCTTTGTCAAGATCAAGATAAAGTGAAATATCTAGATAAATCTGGATTAGATGGATGGAGGGAAAATTGGTTTTATCATGACAAGGATGAGATTCTTCTATCTAAGAAGGATCGTATAGAATCTAAATTCTACTCATGATACTTTTTTTCCAATTTTTCATCATAATACTTGCACAAAGCTCCACTATAATGGTTTTCACCGGAGGACAATTTTTTTATTTTTTATTTTACTTGATATTTTGATTTTTTTTATTTTTGAAGATTTTACCCTCATGTTTTTTACCTGGTGGAACTGACGTAGAGGCCATTGTCATAATTTTTTAGTGGTATCCTTCTTGAAGAAGCCACTTTGCTAAGATACGAGCACTTAAATGCAACCTTAAAGGACTCTAATATACCTTGTGGATACCAAAATTAACCTTATCTATGTGCACACATTGCGATAAAGTGCCTTAAGAATCCTTATGATGAAGGGTAGTTGCCAACACATGGTCAATGCAAGAATTGTATATCATGAATGGAGTGGACGGTGTCATGTTTGAAGGAATATGAGGTGTATTGGTTGATATTTTGGAACCTTTGACTCTCCAAACTTGGGAAGATGAGCGATGATGGGTGGGAATGGATATTTTCATGGAATTAGGACCAACCATTGGATATACTTTGTTCCTTTCTTGAGAAGCTTGTTTTTGTATTTGAGGACTCTTTTGATGGATGTATTTCCCTTTTTTATTTTTCGCCATAGTTTCTTTGACTAATGGAGTTTTGGAGGGATGATTTTCTTTATTTTTCTTTCATATCCATTTGTATTTGCTTTGTCCTTTTTGCTTGACTGCTTCATTTTTTTTATGATTTTCGCCTTTCTTAGATAGGAATTATTCTTTTTACGTTGGTCCCATTTTGTGTATGAGATGATGGGTGAATTCGAACTCATGATACGACTAGTTTTAGTATTGACAACATTTTCATCATAAGGATTCTTCATGCCCCATATGTTGTTTTTTTGTGGACAAGATTACCCCTGGCATTGTGAAGATATTATCAATACCTAATCCTTTACCATGATAATATATCATTTAATCCATAGAAACTAAATATGACTTGTCATGAACACATGATATTGTTATAGGTGCCTATTGTTCAAGAATACGAACTATTTGCTCTAGTTCTATGACATTGTTTTCTATTGATACTGCTTCAAAAGAAGTTCATGCTGACTCAAAAGATGTCAATGATGCACAATCACTGTATGAATCAAGAATCTTGACCGTTGCTTGCTCATGAACTATTTTCTTTAATTTTATGGCATCATTATTTGTTGATATTGTTTCAAAAGATGTTGGTATTCATTCAAAAGATGTTGATGATGCACAATCACTATAAAAATCAATAATCTTGTAGTGCCCCTCCATCTGTGTTGTCCGTGTATTTGGTTTTGTTCATCAGTGTTGTTGTGATCTTACTTGTCAACTTCACTTGGCAGCCAAGTAACTGTTTTGGCATTTGGTTTTCTTGATTTGAATTATTTGATAAATGTTTTGGTTATTTGAGGTATTAATATAAATCACTGAATTAAAAGGTGCCTTGATAAATAAATATAAACATGAGTTTGTAATATTAAAATAAAATTTAAATTAAAAAAAAAAACAATTAATGAAAAGAAATTTAAATTTTGCATGCTAATCGTTTAAGCACATTTATTTTCGTATGAGTAATAGGATGCACTATAGTGATTTGTATGAGTGCTCCTTAATTTGGAAACGACTGCTTGGCTTGGAGGGAAGCCTTGTCGCTTCTATATTTATTTTATTAAATGTTGAGGAAAGTAGGATAATTTGTTGGGGTTGCTTCTTAAATGTAATTACTAGTAAATAATGCATTAATAAGTTCGTTTTTCTTCCAGATCTAAAAATAGGTTATTTTTTATAACGGTTTGGTAACTGCTCGGAAGGGGAATGAGGAACTGATTGGTGGAGCCTGGTTCACGGCTTGCATGGCTTCCATTCTTCTGGATGCATGCAGATGCAATAAAGAATGATAGTTGAATTTGAGTCTAGGCCTCTTAACTTTGTCTGCCCTTTGTAGAGACCACGTTATTTTCAAGATTTACAAGAAGAAGATGAAGAGCTTTTAAGGTGCATAGGATTTCATAGAGTCGGGCGAGCAGGATATCTATGAAGGAAATATCACCCTTCCTTGGCACATATTTGCAGCAGCCTTCTAGGTTCTTCCTTTAAAACCTGACTATATAATTGCATTGCGCAAGTTTCAGATAGCTTCTTCTATTCAGCATTTTGTACCTTTCAGATCTTGATATATTCTCAGAAGGATAGGGTATTAAGCTCAATCTTTCGATAGTTTACAATTTTGTCATTTAAAAGTCTTGAAAGTTGTTTTCGTTTGAGAATAGTAATCAATGCCTTTTCACCCGAGGAAATCAAGGTACGTTAGGGGTAAGCTCAAGGCATTAGCCATAACCTTTCTTTCACATGTTTGATGACAGTATTACCTTGTCTTCACTTTCCTTCATTCGGGTAATAGTTCTTCTCTGTACTTAAAGCTTCTATTGGATCCCTGAGGTAGTTTAAAATCTACTAGTGGGCCTTAGTATGGTTTTAGAAGGTCTTTAATTTCATGATCATTCTCTTCATTACCGAGCTCCATGTTACTTGTACTCCATATCCTTAATCATACAAGAAGCTCGCTTTGGTTCAAACATAATTGCGTAGCAATCCGTATCGTCTCCTTTAGATAGCATATGTATCTACTCTCTCTTTTATCTCGATTAATTTTCTTGGTCATGCAATAGCCTATCTTAAGGTAGTGTCTGTTTTCATAACTGATTCCACACCTATGTATATGTTATGTTTTGGGAATTTTAGCACAGTTGACAATATAATTTGTCCTTGCCCAAAAATCTCTGTCACTATAGATAAGTAGGGAAAAATTGCAAATAGTGGAGGAGTCTAGCCGCCTTGTCCATGGGTTCACACCTTTGCAAAGGTTGTCGAAGCTACCTTCACACCAGACAACATCGTCTGCCTAAAAGTTTCAAAAATAGCTTTTTCAACAAATCCATTTTGTGCATATCGCGCAACCATTGCAGATCGTGAGATGACATCTCCTTCAGGCATTTAGTCAAAAGTTCATGAGCCTTGTCTAGACTTCCCTTTTTGCATACATGTATTTCAGGGGTAGTTGCAGCTACAACATCTACAAAATTCTTTTATCATCATCATTTAATGATTTCCCCATATCCTATTCCAAAGCGCCCATTCTGACATAGGCGGCAAGACTGTGGAGAAAGATGTGAAATTCATCTTTAATTCCGCCAACTGCATTGCTTGAAATGTCTTAAGCCTTGTCAATAAATCTATTCTGTGCATACCTGCAAATTGTTGCAACCCATTGGACTACATTTCTTTGGGGGAATTCTGTCAAACAGTTTGTGTGCCTTGTCTATTCTTCCGCATTTCGTATACTCATATGCCAGCGTATTGTGAAGGCGTCCCTTTCGTCATAGGCAGATAAGATGCTGGCAAAAGATGATGGAACTTGGCCTTGCACCTACCTATTCACATTTGCTCGAAAATTACTAAGGTCCTTTTAACCAAATCCATGTATCGAATCTATCCTCAGTTGTTTCCCATTCTTGCTCGGTGTGGCTGCTGACCAATTGGCTTTCATTTGTTTTCATTTTAGAAACTTAAGTTTCCCCTGAGTAACCAATGGTGCTTCCTCTACTCTTTCGAACTCCTTCATTACTATATTTCCTCTGTGGAATTTAATCATTTGTAAAGAATGATTGATGGGCTTTGAATCCTCCACCTTATACCACCGCCTTGGGTTTTGTTTCACATCCTCGTCTTCATCAATCCTTTTTGGTGATGTTTTTATGTCCAAACATGGCTTGTAGAGCCCAGTACTCTCTGCAGATTGGGTCGAGCCTTTTGGCTTCATCCAGTCACTTGACCGGGGTAATTCCTTCTATCATTAGATGTAATCCCTCGGTCATCATGATCATGTGATCTCTTGTCAACTGGTTTGCAAAATTTCTCCATGGTTGACTAGTGAACTCAGGGCTCCTAAAAATTATGGGTTTGCAACCTTCCTTTGAGACTCCCGAGCTTAGAATCCAAAACAAAAAGAGGAGAAATCATGTTTTAACTAAATTTTATTCCTGTAAGTTGTTGTTATACTAGTGAACACAGAAGTTACAATTTCATTTATATTGTCTTGAGCAGATTAGTCAGTTTCTAGAACATTTAATTTGTTTTCCCCTCTAGCAGTTTCTGAAAATGGCGTGTAATATCTTCCTGGGTCAATTATTTTAAAGTTGAGTTTATATCTGTTGGAAGATGTTGATTGTAAAGTTTAGTCTATAATTGTAGTCAAAACCCAAACCCGAAATCATACTTCTGGGTAAAAGTGCCTTCATTTTGTATACTTCCATGAATGTAATGTACTGATCTGCAAACCATTTATATCCATGTCACCAATTTCTTAAAGAATGAGAATTTGCTTGCTAGTCATTTTTTACTGTGAATTTATCTACCACTGATTGTTTGTTGCCTTTGACTCATGTGATGTAGAGTTAAAGCCATAATCTGCGTTGCCTAAAATGCTAATGTTGGATGTTGCATTTACTCAAATGTGTCATAAATCATAGCTAGTGAAAAAAAATGAATGTTGAATTCTACCTTGCGTAATACTTAAATAAGTACAAATTTGTGATCTCTACCATTATTTATGTCAGAGAAATGTAATTCTAACTTATATTGCATATACCTCATTGCATTATGAGGTACTATACTAATTCTAACTGTAGTGCGCTTGGTAAACTTTTTAACGTGACCGGCAGCGCTAGTGCGACACGCCCTCCGGTACCACGGGGGTGGAGGAGACTAGACCTCGTGACCAACCTCTTGCAACAAGAAAGATTTAGCCAACTGAGCTAGGGCCCCAACCCTTTTAGTTTCGTATGATAATTAATAGATATATATATTTATATTTATTTGTGTTTACAGCTATAAATGTATATACTTAATGAATTCTTTTTGTATTAATAGAAAGTTATGATTTGATTTGGTAGTTATAATGTCAAATATATTTATAATTTGTATTTAGTGAGTATGATTTATTTGTATGATCTTAAATTTAGAAATTGAAGGATTTAGTTTATATATATATATATATATATATATATATATATATATATATATATATATATATATATATATATATATATATATATATTGGTATATATATGTTGTGGAATCTCTTAATTTGGAAGAAATAATTTCTCCTTTTGACTTTTTTATATAAATATAGATATAGTTAATTATGTCAATATTGTAACTAAGAATAGTTATTAAATGAAATTTCTTACATATATATATATATATATAGTTATAGTTATAGTTTTATTTTATTGTTTTAACATCTACAAGTTATTAATGTAAATAGGCTTGTGTTGAAATTGGTAATTGTTATTAGTCATAATAGTTAAAATTAGTCTATTGTAGTAGTTTAGTAAATGAAAAAGTTGATTAGATGAGGTAGTTTTCTTTATGGTTGAATGTCTTAAGAAGATTAAAAGTAATTAGGTAAAGAAGGGAGGTTTAGTTCTAAATTGTCTATGATATCCCTATAGTGGATTAAGGATTAGTTAAAAGGAGGTTGTTACACAAAAATTAATTTTAATAGATTAAACATGTATTCATCATAGTTTTGAATTGGTATATGTTAACCTTGATGTCATGAATTATTGCTTATTTTGATACTACATAGTTTTCTTTCTTGTGAGTCATGAATGTACCCACGGTCATGATTCAATGATTGCTTGTGTCTTTTTAATTGGTTGTAATGCTTGTATATTAGCTCATATTGTATAAGAATTTGATTAGCGAAAGGGAGAAGATTTTGATTGGATTATTGGGTTGATTTTGGTGATTTCTATTGTGGTCATGGTTGTTTATTTGCCTATTGCAAGAAAATCTTGAGAGGAGAAAATAGAGGTCTCCCATGGATGCCATGTTGAATTTGTATCAAAATTGATTAGGTTAGCTTTGGTTGAGTCTAAAGATCTCTTTATGATGGCTGTCACCTCTATTCATACTTGTTGACTCATTAATTGTGGATTGGAAATAGTTCTTGAAATTTTTTTTATTGTTGACATTTCTTTGATGGGGAAACCTTGTGTTAGCATTTTGAAAGTCATCTAGATGTTAGAGGGGATATGGTTTCAACTTTCCAGAGTTGGTATGGGGGCCGACGACCTAGGAGGATCCACCTTGGATAACCCATATCAAGCCTGAAGTATTTATTTGAGTTTTATGTTGCTTCACCTAGAAGAGGGTGGTTTCATGATTTTGTTATTTGATGATGGTTGACCTTTACACTTGGATTGTGTTTATGTGGGTTTGAGCTTTGCACTTGAATGTGATTTTCATTACTCTGAAGTTCTAGTGTGAGATGGTGCATGCCTCACTTGGTGCAGTTATTTTGTTTGGATTTGGGTATCTTGTGCAAGTTGGCTTGCCCATTTGTGATTTTGAGATTTTGTTGTTAGTTGGGGCAGTGGATTTCAGTGGGGGTCGATGCCCAAAGTGGTTGGTCTAGGATAACCCATTGTGAGTTTATTCAAGTGATAATTTAATTAATTAATTAGGGGGTTTAGGTAGTTTCACATATTAATTCAAATAATGTAGCCTCACTCATGGGCCCAAGCGCTCATTTAGTCTTGGGATGAGTGGGAAGGCTCGGAATGGAAAGATCAATTGCATTGTCTCTGTATAGTAATTTTGCAAGGTATGTTGATCCTGCATAGCGATCATGGGGGCTCAGCGGCCAACAGAGGTTACCAAGGAAGCCCAGGATGGGGGTTAGCAGCCTAGGAAGGTTATGCGAGGATAACACGTGACTACCTATGGGATGACACTCCACCATCTAGCAACCTTGTATGTTTTTTTTCCCTCTTCTTGTTGTTCTTGAGCCTATGGAACCAGATGTTCTCATGTTTTTGTCGATGCTTTGTTATGTTGTCTTGTGTTGGTTATTTCTTGTGTTGGAGGTTACCTTATGTTATTGTTGCTCATGTCGTGAAGTCTTGTAAACCTTGTCTTTTTTATGGTATTCATTGAGGTCCTTCTTGTCCTCTCCTAGCATGGGGGGCGGTCCATCCGGTCCACGTGGTCGGGTGGAACATGCTACACACCCCATTGGGTCCCCAACCATTGATCGAGTTGTTCAAAGATGTACCTATTGTAGTGACTTTAGAGATATACTAGTGCTGGAACTAGTCTTGATGATTTTTACTCATTCATACCGTTTGTATTATTCTATGTTATTGTACTCTTCCCATTCATGTTGGGAAGCAACATTGTATTGATGTAAACCTTGAGCAATGTATCTTCATATTAATGTATTCCCCATGTTCATGTTATTATCTTATGGTTATTGGTGTATGCCTATCATTCATGTAATGTAGTGATAATGATTCAAAAATTAATGCAATCATGTAACCCCAAGGGACTTTTTCATATGTTGTACAAGTATAGATTCATTTCAAGTGTTGCATGTTAACACTATGTTCCATGTTAGTTAAAAATTTTAAAAAAAAAATATCCCATGTACGTGTTATGTATTAGTTTCCTTTGTGGTTACGTGGTGGGTCGTTACAAATCTCAATTGTTGTTTGCTCTTGTGTGGGAATATCAAGAGTGGGATACTAGATTTTTTTGGTTCAAGAACGTCTATATGTCCATTTGAAAGAAACATCTCAAGAGTGATATCAGGGACATATTTGGAGTTTAAAATGGTTTGGAAGATGTCCCTTAGTTCTTTGTGAAACTCTATTGATAGGGGTTCTTGATCTTGACTCGATTCAAAATAATTTTCATTGTCCTCAAGAGCCTCCTCTAGACATGATCCTTGGGTGGATGATATATCATCGATAAAAGAATCTTCACAACATTTTGTGGGTATGGGTACAATAAGGGATATTTCTGGCTCATTTGGAACTTCTTCAACATGCCCAATCATTGAGTCATATGTGGGAGAGATATCACTATTTGATATCCACTTGATGTCATTACGATATAAAATAGTGCTAAACACTGTTAATGGGTTTGGACTTTGTCTTAAAATAGTATCTTGATACATATCTAATTCCCCATAAACAATGTAAACATGTCCCAACATGGTATCTTGGGTATTGTTTGAAGTTGATGCCTTTGTGAAATGTTTTTTTTTCCACGATCAGGCAAATGGTTCATATAAATTTTCATATTTTCATTCCCAAATTTTTGATCGACCTTAATGTCTCTTTGTTAAATAAGATCCTCTATTAGATGTTTGAGCCTAAAACAATTTTGTGTGCTATGACCTTTGTACTAGTGAAATTCACAAAAATGATCTTCTTTATAGCTATGAGGTTTTATTTTTGGCTCTTGATAATTCGAGAAATCTAGTAGTGTCATAAGCTTAGATTGTATAAATCTCTTCAACATGTCTTCCATAGGTTCCCCTAAGGGAGTGATTTGTCGCTTAGGAGCATTGTTTGTTCTCTATTGTCCATGTTGAGTGTTTGTAGCATTGATTATTTTATTGTTTGATGGTGACATGTATGGTTGTTGTGTATTCATGATTTAGGTTTTTCTTTTCTAGGATCAGTTAAGACCACCTTTGCATCAACAATACCATCACTAGTAACATTCTTGTTCTTGGCCCAATAGTGGGATGTGTCGTTAAAACTAGTGGATGGGCGGTTGTCTTTATACAATTGTGTGTTTCCCTATGAGATTAGGGATCTCTCGATGTTAAGGTCTCTAGGGACAAGCTTATCATAAGATGTGATGCATTGCATTTTCAAGTGGAATGATAGATCTGGTTCAATATTTTATATGATAATGCCCACTTGTTGTTCGTTGGGAAGTGACGAACTTGCTTTCACTAGCTCTTTGTCTCCATCCTTGCAAGAAATTGGAAAAAGATTCTCCCTTGTTCTATCTAAGAGTGTACAACTCTTCGGGGCCCGTAGTTGAGAAAACCAATCCATGGTAATACCTGTTAAACTTCATGGGAAAAGGAACATCTATAGACACGTAAAAATGACCTAGGCCTGCAAGCTCTATTTTCGCCACATTCCTCCTAACATAATTAAAATATTTAATTATGTCGTATAGTCCACTTTCAACTATTAATTAAATAATTTTTAATTATCTAATTAAATCATGTCTTTTATTCCTCTTGATTATTTAAATAAATAAATCATATTTATTTATTTAAATGCATCACTAATTCTCTAATTTGTTTCCATGATTAAATAAATTCTTAAATTTATTTAATTATCCTTTTTTCCATTATTTCTTCCTGATATTTAAATAGATAAATCTCATTTATTTATTTAAATACGTCATTAATTTCTAATATCTTCTCATAATTAGATAAATTCTTTAATTTATTTAATTATTGTCCACCTTGGCATTTTCCCAATTTTAAATAAAATTATTTATTTCAAATGGTCCCACTTTCTAATTTTCCCTCTCTTAGTAAATAATTCAAATTAATTATTTACTATCACATGACCCCATCTTTTCGAATTAAATAAATTTTTAATTCAAAATAACAATTTTCTTCCATAAATCAAATAATTTCTAATATTATTTGTATTTCCAGCTCTCTCTTTTTCAGTGCCATCCTTATTCTCTTGTCACATGCAATCTTGTCCACTCATTTCAAATTTACCCTAATTTTTCCCTAACCCTAATTGTGGGTTGTCACATTGAATCTTATACATTTATTCTAGGGCATTTGTCAATCTTCAAACTTGGCCATTCATCCAAAATTGCATTTTCTATAAAATGGCAATTTTGGTCTCATTTTGACATCTACACCTCTCAGGCTCTTGGAATTTTGGCATCTTGACATCTTGGCATTCATCTAGGCTCTTTTAAACATAATTTAGGCTTAATTCATAGTTGCTTACTAGTTACATAGTTGCATCATGTAGCATTGGTGATAGAATCATTCAACATTTGCTTAGGGCATGGGCATAGTTATAGGTTGCTCACACAAAATCTAATGGAAAACTACATATTGCAACAAATAGAGAAGGTGCAATGGAGGCCAATCATGGAGGTTGAAGACACTTGGCAATATCTTTCTTTTTTTTCATGTTATTTCCTCCTTTGTACTTCATTGCTTACTTTAGGTTTTTATTTATTTATGCACTAATCTACTAACTTGAATATTTCCCTTAGTTACATTGGTGAACCCAATGCCAAAATCATGCATTTTGTTTGTTTATGTACAACATTTTTCATTTTTACAGGTATAGGATGACAGAACGATGCATTTGCTCTGTTGTGATGCATACACTTTGTAGAACAACACTTTCACCACTCTATGATGCATTTCCTTTGTAGGTCATTGCATTTGTCTATAGATTTTAACCTTTGGCCCCAAGACACAATTGTTGTGTAGAATGACGCATTCACCTATTAATTTCCAAATTATGCCGTGTGATGCATTTGACACCTAGAACAACACAATTGCCTGGTAAAAAATTTCTTTTGGGTTTTCGCAAGTTTTTTAGATTTTTCCTTTTCCATTTAGTAGTTTAGAGGTTTTTCAAGTTACTAATTTGTTGTGGAAGCATGTGGCTTCAACTTTTCGTGCATCCAAGGCATCTTTTGAGACTACTAACAAGTGGTTTTGTAGGTTTGAATCTCCAAGGATTTTATTTTGAAACCACTTGTGTTTTTTTTAGATTAGAAAAAACTTCCGTTGGTGCTTTAAAAAGAACAACTATTTGTCTCATCTAGATTTAATTAGGAGGTTAAAGAGAATTACTTCATTGTGCTTGAAGGTGGTAGGTGATTATGCTCTCACCTTGTGCAAACTAGGTGATCAGAAAGCCAGACCCATCTATTTTATGTTTTGAACCTTAGAGGGGCCTACCTCAAAAGAGGGGATGACTCCAACCAGTTTTTTGCTCGTGCTGGTACATAAAAGGATGAGTCTAAATCATCAAGTCCTCACAGTATGTAGGCCTTAGTTGTGTAGTGTCATTTCAAAATGGGTACCTCCCCTAGTATATTGAGTAAAGTCTTAAGTGGCTTTCTCTAAGCTCATGAGGTGTTGTGTCCCCGAGTATTTACTAGAACCCTTTTGTTTAGTGGCCAAAAACACATCTATTGGATAGCACAACAATAGTTGTTGGAAAGGAATCCACATTCTCATAGTTCTTATTGGAGGCGATAAGTTTTCCATGGGAGATTTATGGAGACTTGATGCATGGTTGACCCGAGAAGTGAGTGCAATGTAAGGGGGAGCCTATGTGGCCAAGCTTCTAGATTCACCTACTAAGAATAAGTGCAGCTAGGGAAACCCATGTGGAATCTAGTAAATATAGTCCTTTCCTAACCTACGGTTGTACTTGTCTTCATTATGCATGTTTTCAAACAAAATATTGTGTTTTCCAAGTGTTTTCTAAGACATTGAACAAAAAAACACTCTCCAAAAACCTGGAAACATTGACTCAAACTAAATTATTTTTTGAAAAATTGGCCAAAATTACAAACAAACCGGACCTTCATGTCGTCTGCAACACATTTTCTTTTTTGCGCAATGTATTTTCTATTTTTCACCACATTTGACACTTTCTGTAATGCATTCGCTCTGCTAAGCCGCATTCACTACTATGTGCAATGCATTTTCCTGTACTCCACCACATTTGATTTAAAGAACATCATAATTTCTTTCTTGAGCCATATATATTATTTGTAGCACTGCATTCGCTGAAATTATGATGCATCTAACAAACTATAACACATCTTCGACTTGAAACGATTCAATTGCCTAGCAAAAAAAAAAACACTATTATAGTCCAAACTTGAGATCAAACTTGTCGAATTTGCTATCAAACATCTTTTTCTAGTAGCCTTTGTTAAAAACTAGACAAGGAATTGCTCAAATCCTTCATTCTTTGCATCCTTTAGCTTGCATTCTCCCATATGCCCATCCTTGCAAATTTTTAGTTGCATCCTTAGAGTCCATCTTCATTTTCAATCATAAACTAGTCTTTAGGTCCTCATTTCATTTGCAGATTTTGGAATAGGGAAACTGACCATACTTTGCTAAAATCATTGCCTTCAAGAGTAGGTTATCATTGGACTTAGTAAAAATCATTCCTTTTAGTCATTTCCCTTTTGTAAGACCTTTCCAACTCAAAATATAGTTAGGAAAGCTCACTTTGTCATCTTGTCATTGTCATTTAGTCACAAATAAGTCCTTTGATGATCCAAATTGAGACATAGATCAAGCTTAGGGTGGTTGAGTAACCTTTTCCAAATCACTTTGACCTTTGCATTGGCATACCTTAGAACATTCAAGTCATCTTAGCCTTCATTTTGCATACCTTATTCCTAAAAATCCAAAACAATAGTCCTCATTGTCCTTTAATATTTGTCATTTCCCTTAGAAAATATTTATCATAATTGCATTTGTGTTGGAAATATGTGCCTAAATCATCATAGGCTGTAACCTCTATTGGGGCAAAGTCAGTGTGACATCCATCATGTCTAGCCGACTAGCAGTAGTAACCTTGTTGATTTGTATAGGTCGTTGTGACCTAGCTTTTGTCTCACTGAATGATCCTATCACTATGACATATTGTGTTCACTGTGACCTCTTACTGCCCGTGGAGATCTCTGGCCAACAGGCCACTCATATCGTATATCAAGATAACCTATAGTGGCTCGGTGAGAAGTCTTATTGAGATATTTTGTCTCACTGATAGTATGTTACATCTTGTGGTCTTCGACATATCTTATATTCTATCAGTAAGAAGTCTTACCAATGTGTGAATGTCTTATCAATGGAGGTTCAAGTGTTGGTCATCGAAGTAACACAAAGGATCTCAGGGAGATCTCTCAGCGACTATAAAATGTCTCGCTAATAGCATATGGCTATCGGGGTAACCCAATGGTCTCGAGAAGAAGTCTCAGCGGCCAATGGAGAGTCTTGCTGATAATGAGGGGTCTTCGATATAACTCTTGGCGAATGGTGGTCTCTGGGTAGCTTGGAGAACTTTGACAAGAACTCTTAGCTATAGACATAGGTCTTGCTGACCGTTCAGTGCTCGATGTAACCAAAGGGGTCTCGGTGTCAAGTCTCAAGAATAAAGGAAAGTCTTGCCGACTGTTGATCACTTCGGAGAAAGTTTTAAGAGTTCGGTGTGATGTCTTGGTGAAAGACAATAGTCTCACCGATGTAAATTCTACTGTCTATGTGACCTAGTGAACTTCGGTGTGAAGTCCTGGTGAAAGCTATAAATCTCATCAACGATTGGGTTCTTCGGAGTAACTTGAGAAGTCTCAATGAAACCTCTTGGTGAGCGGTAAGTCTTGTCAATAGCAATGTTGAGATCGGTGTGACTTGTGAATAGCGATATGAGTGTTTCTGATGAGGAAACTCTTGGCGATAATAGATACTAAGCTGTGTGTGGCATCGGGGAGACATAGTCAGTGTCTCACCATCCTGCCAACACAGATTGAAGCCTTTTGACCTAGTGAAGACCATCCTATGTTGCTCGTTGTCAACCAATAAGAGAAGCTGAATGGGAACCATTGGAAGACAGTCCATTGTGGCAGTTCTATGAGGAAGTTTGATAGATAGGGAACAACATGAATATAGTTTGAAGTTGTAGATGCTCTCTGGTTTGGTTGGTTTGAAGAACAATTGTGTGAATAGTTCAAATTGTATTAGAGTGATTTCTATTCTATAAAGATTGTAACTTGAAGGTTCTTGTACAAGTTTGATCATTGTGAAAGCTACTGAAATATGACATCAAAAATATAAGTCTGATATTTGTATGTAATCTCCATTACTATAATACAAAGTGATTTCTCTTGGTGTGGTGGGTTTTTCTCCCGTAAGGGTTTTCCCACATATATCTAGTGTTCATATGTGTTTGTTTAATTCTCTGTTTTTGCTATTTATTTCAAAGTGCATCTTAATTGGACTGTAATTGAAAAATTAAAAGTATATCTGCATTCTTCCCTGAGTCTTTCACATTAGGAGAGTTGTTTCCGCATCTAATTTTCCTTACAAGTGGTATCAGAGCTTGGCCAATTATGTTATCCTTGTGGGTATTGTTGTGCATATTTTGCACACACGCCCCGCCGTGACTAGGGACCCCCTCTTTTCACTCCCAACAGGCTACTTTGCTCCCGTCTTATTTTTTCGTACCCCTTTCCTGGAGCCTAAATTGGTCATGTGCCTTCAAATGACAAAATTCCCTTGACCAAATTCACCTACCTGATTTTTGGTAAGTCTTTTGCCATTGTAGAGATCCTTTGGCAATTTGCTTCTGCTGTTGTCCTTCAGACCCTTGGGGTCCACCCCCTTCAGTTTCCCTTGGTGAGTTTCCCTATGGCATTTGTCGTGTCTAGAAGGCCAAAGGACCTTCTCCTTCTGACCTTTCAGGTCTGCCCCTCTGGAATGTTGTTCGTCGTTGGCCGTTTTCCTTCTGTCCACCGCTCGCTATCCTTCAAGCCTTCCGGGTCTGCCCCTCCAGAATGTTGTCTGCCATTGGCTATTTTCCTTCCTTCTGCTATCTGCCATTCATTGCTCATCATCCATTCGTCGTTCCTTGATTGTCACTTCTAGGTTCACCCCTCTAGAATGTTGTCTGTCATTGGCCATTTTCCTTCCATCCGCTACCACCGTCCTTCTAGCCTTTCGGGTCTGCTGCTCTAGAATGTTGTCTGCCATTGGCCGATTTCCTTTTGTTTTCCACTCGCCATCCTTCTGGCCTTCCGGCCCTGCCCATCCGGAATGCTGTCGAACTTCGTCTATCGCCCGTAGTCCGTTGCCCGTCGTCCACCTTCCATCCCTTCTGGGTTCACCCCTCCAAAATGTTGTCCACCGTTGGCCATTTACCTTCCGTCCGTCATCCATCATCGTCTTCCCATCATCCGTCCATCATCCGTCGCCTGTCATCTACCATCTGTCTGTTGTCGCTTCACCGTCCATCGTCCGTCACCTGTCATCCATCTATCATCTATTTCTCATCACTTTTCCATCGCTCCATCGCTCTGTCACCCATCGTCCACTGACCATCGCTTCTGGGTTCGCCCCTCCGGAATGTTGTCCACCATTGGTCGTTTGCCTTCCTTTCTGCTGCCCACCATCCTTTTGGCCTTCCGAGTCCGCCCCTCAGGAATGCTGTTCATTGTTGGCCATTTTCTTTCCTTCCACTATCTGTCATTCGTCGCCCGTCGTCCATCACCTGTCTGTCCACCATCCATCTATTGTCTCTTCCACCATTTTCTGTCGTTCATCGCTTCTGGGTCCACCCCTCCAGAATGTTGTCCACCATTGACCGTTTTCCTTCCGTTCTCTGCCCGTCGTCGTCTCGGCCTTCTCGGTTTGCCCCTGCGGAATGTTATCTATCATTGGCCATTTTCCTTCCATCTGCCGCCCACCGTCCATCTAGCCTTCTGGGCCTGCCCCTCTAAAATGTTGTCTGCCGTCATCCATCGCCCATCTTCCACCATCTATCTGTCCTCGCTTCACCGTTCATCATCATTTCACCGTCTGTCGTTCGTCACCCGTCCATCATCCGTCATCCGTCGTCCACCGTCTGTCACTTCCGGGTTCGCCCCTCTAGTTTGATGTCCCTCGTTCACTTCCTGCCCCCTTCGGCCTGCATTAATGTTTATGATCCAAATGAACTCCAAATATGAATATTATGATCTTTTCATGATGCATGGATGGATCTAACAAGGTTTTTGCAACATTTGATTAATGTTTTCCATGATTTGTGTATGAAAGCACTTACGACGTTTCATGTACACAGGATTCAAGGAGCCTACCACGGGTCCGTCGAGGAGACCCTTTGAGAAAGTTGAACAAGGAATGCGCATAGCTCATGTCACCATTCGTTTCATGCTCATCTCTCCCCCTCACACCCACCAATAGGCTTAGTGTTAGAAGAAGGCCAGTGCTAAGGAGGTTAAGGACAAAAATGCAAGGGGTTGGCCTTGAAGAAGGCATGAAGGAGTTGTCCTACTTTTCACCAAATGATGATGAGATATCCTCCCAAATTAGGGGCAACCAATCCATTGATGTCAATCATCGACGGGCTCATTTGATCCAAAGAACACTGCAAGCACATTAAGAAAGAGGGAAGCTTTTAGGAAATTTTTGTTACAATGAAAAAGGAAATCAACTAAATGATGAAATTGCTACAGCACCTGAGCACTAGATGACAAAATTGGGAAAAGATAAGGATCTATTTTAAAATTGTTGAGTATTGTGGGGTAGGTGAAACCCTAATATTAGCAAATCTGGGCCATTCAATGTAATTCAATCCTAGCCATTCATTTGGGCCTTGGAAAACTATAAATAGGTGCTTGCCCCTCATTTGTAAGGGTTGGAAAATTGATGTAAAAACATTCTGCAGCAATAGAAAGTAGCATTGCACGATTTATGGGTGTTCCTTTTGAGTTTTCTCTTTATGTATGCATGGTTCTACCTTCCATGTTAGTTTTAGTGTTAGTTTCTTGAATGGAAGTTATAATGAAAATTGTTGTTATGGTATTTGATGAACTTCTAGCCCACACTTTTAGCACTTGTTGATGACAAATTGATATGTAAATTTAGTTTGGGCTTCTTTATTCCATTGCTGCAACTTAGTTCACTTGCATGTTCATGATGTGCATGTGCAATTTTAAAATCAGCAGACCTTAGGAGATTACACTGGCTTTGTGCAACTGTAGGTTTCTCTTGGGCAAGTAGTTTAGGGTGTTTTTCTACTATAGCAGTGTCCATGATCACTGTTCATTCGTAGTTTCAGATCGAGGAACCTTCTCTCTTCCCTGCCCTTTTTCCCTTTTTTTTAATAAGTACCTTAGGAAAGGTTCATTGCACATTATAAAGCCAAATCTAATGATAAAATGGAGTTCTAGACTATTATTTGAACCTGCAACAAATACACAACAACTCTCCCATCTTAAAAACTCCATTTGCAAATCCAACTTCCCATGCTTTGTAACTCATCCATAAGTCTGCCTTGTGATTCTAGCAAATCACATCAAACAACTGAGATATTCCAAGCACTATCAAGACCTGACATTAGAGACCTTGGGATTGTGTTCTTCAATCTGATTGTGGAAGATTGTCTTTCAAGAGAGGTAGTACATCTACGCATTACTTGTGTTGAGAAGTGCATAAAAAACACATCAACAGAACTGGCACTAGAAGGAGGGCATAACATGTTGAGGCTACAAAGCTGAAAATTAGAAATCGAAGAGAGCACTTTCAAAGAAGAAATCTGAGATAGGGAGATCTCTTTTAATGCTAAAAAAATAAAAAATTGAAGGCAAGTAGAAGTTGAGTTGAAATAGAGTAGCATGCACAAATCGACATTACTCAGCTACATGCAGATTTGAATAAGAGACTGAAAAAGCCATTGCAGCAGTTTGCAATGGCAGATAGATGCCAGATCCATTACACTCGCAGGCACAATGATTTGGGGTGTCTAATTTTTTTTAATAGAATTGAAAAGGTCTTGCAATAAGAAATCCCCTTCTGATAAATCTATCTACCTTTAGCCCTTGCAGACCCGGAGGAAGAATTGACAATCATGGTAGTGAAGGCATTCAAGGAAATGATCCAAGAACATTTAAGCGGCAAGGATGGGCAAGATTGGAGGAAGTACTAATGGAAAGTTGGTGTAGATTTCACAATGCACCACATTCAGAATTTATGTGTCCATCATGTGACAACATCATCGCTCATGCCAGGGGTTGTTCGAACAAGTTGAAGCAGCCAACTTCCAATGAAGAGAAGTTATCCCATGAGGCAGAAGAGCTATCAACATCCAGAGGACAGCAAAGTAAGGATGAACCAAGAAATTTGATACAAGCTGATGTTGGAGTAGCAGACACTGAAGTTGAAAACTAGGAGGAAGAGGCAGATTTCACTAGGATAGCAAGGTGCCTAGGTGAAAATCTAACTGAAATTAATTTAGAAGGCCTTCCCTCCACCAATCAAGGGTAGTCCTCCACTCCAAAAGAAAAGCAATTGGTAGGTGACAATGAACCAATGAAGTCTGCAGTCGTGCATGCTGAGACAGCCAATGAAGATGCTAAAGAATAGGAAGAAGAAAAGGTTGACAACCTTGGAGCAACAAAAAATGATGAGGAAGGTATAAGTGAAATCATATTGGAAGACCTCTCCATCTATAATGACAGTGATCATGAATCTAAAAATTAAAGTTTAGAGGAGTGGGAACAACCACTCACCACGACTGTCTACCATCAAGCTTCTTTTTCAAATGATGATGAGGACTCGATAGCAGAAAGATATGACCAGCTCATCTCCAGATTAGCAAGGGACTGGTCAGAGCTAAAATACCAAGTGGATTTGGGGGTGCTACTATTGCCAAATTGGTGTAGACTTCATCATTCATAACACTCGGAGTTCACATGTGAACTAGGCCAAGAAGCCATCAAATAAGTCAAAGAAAAAGTAAGGTAGCCAAGTGCCCAACCTCCTCTACTTGCTGCTCAGATCGAAGTAGAAGACCAAGAGCCAGAGCCGAGTGATAACTCAGTTGAAGGTGGTCCTCAAAAGGATTTTGGGACAACAATAGAAGAAGGACAATAATACAGTCTCAAACTTCCAAGTGATGAAGTAGATCAAGTGGGAATGTTGTCCACTAGTCACCGAGAAGTTCTTCCTCTTGAAGAGCAGTTGTGTACCATGGACGATGGGTTTTTTGGCGAGTATTTGGAGGGAAATTATGAAATAGACTTTGGTCCCCTCGACGAGGTGCCATCAATTAATGACTTCTTTCCATTGGGAGCTGCACTACAGAGGTATGCTCATGTCGAGGAAGAGCACATTCTAGAAGATGGTAGCGATGAATACATACTCCTCGAGCCCTACTAGAGTTTCTAGATTGGGAGAGGAGCTCCTCCATTTATATCGATAGTGAGCAAGAGGAAATGAGTGATCATCATGATGAGATGCATGAACATCAAAAATAAGAAGACAAAGGTGGAGGTGTTGAGATAGCTACTAATAGAGATGAAGCAACCGACTGACTACAAGATGCAACTTGGATCCCTTCTGCCATGATTGTTGTTGATCCTCCACATTCAGGGAGCTGTAATAGGGTAGATTTCACCATGTCATTATCCCATGACATTGAACATCATAAAAAGGAGGTTGATACTTGGGGAAGGAGACAAGACAACATACTGCCATTTGAGGACAACAACCAAGTGGACCCCAAGTTTGTAGATGACCAATGTGGAGAAGTATTTCTTTTTGAAGGATTGCCAACCAGGCCTATAGGTTCCATTGGTAGATTGGAAGATTTTTTTGCTGCCCCATCCTCCCAGCCTTAAGAATGCTTAATGTATGAAGTGCTACACCCTCCACCGTGCCCACTCGAGGCTATCGATGGAATGATCAAGGATGTTGTGCTTGCTCTCAATTGTCCAACGTTGCCACCTCCATGTGATGACATCTAGGTTTTATCCTTCCTTGCCCCTATCATTTCTCATAACTACACTTATTATTTTGATTATGGGAATGAGGGAAAACAAACATGTTTATGGATTAACCATGGGTTCAATGAGCCTCCTCAATTGTTGATTTTTCATGATGACGTGATTAAACTTGAGTGCTACAATGTTGAATTTCTTTTTTCAGAATATAAAGATAAATTTGCATGGTTAAGAATGATGATGATTTCCCATTTGCTTGTGCACGCATTGCAAAATCCAATGAACGTTAACATCAGCTCACCCTGCCTGAACATAGTGCTTTGTAAATATCTTTGTACATAGCCCATTTTGAGTAGTATAGGTTCCCTGTATATACTCTGCTTTCCTGCTTTCCTTACATTAGTTGGTGTGTTTAGGTGGCTTACTTTATTGGTTGTTTGCTTCTTCTTTTTTCTTTCGCTTTGCTACTGCTTTGCTCGGGGTCCCTCTACTTTTAGCTGGGCACATTTGTGCGAACAACAACCATACTTATTACCTAGGGTTGTTCTATGTATTTCTTTGTAAAACTCTAGTCAAGTCTTCAGAGTAGATGGTGAAGGTCTTCTATTAATGTCAAGTGATCTAGGTGTTTAATTCAAACAGGATAAGTTGTTGGTTTAGTCTGACTCTGATGTATTCTGAAATCTTACATCTCTTACACATCTTAAGAATTTGATGGTCACTATAGGGCCTTTTGTGAAGTCTAGTTAAGTGAAAAATCTAAAATTCTGCTCCAGTGCCTAATTCTCAACCCTGAGCGCGAGCTTCAATGCTTGCGGGTTGAAATAAAAGAGTTGAAAAGAGAAAAGAAAGAAAGAAAGAAAAGATTGAAAATTAGAAGAAAGAGAAAATTCAACTTTTCGGGGGTATCCAAGCAACTCTACTGGGGCTATGGATGCTCGACCGGCAGTAGAGCAATGTTCAAGAGAATCACAGCGACAACCTTATTGGGGCTATGGATGCCTGACTGGCAGTGAGGCAATGTCCCGGATGCTTTTGGAGTTGGAATAAACTACGTAGCTTAACTTGACAGAGCTTGGGTTCTTGTAGCAACTGAAGGATGGGAATTAACACAATTACATGCACTTGGATTTTCAACATATTGAAGGTTAGGTTGGCTAATGGTTTTGATCCTTTGGTTGGGCATCTGGTTTGTTTGCCCTAGCATGAAGATTAGAACCAAAGATTTTTTGTTCGTGATTCCAGTTTGTCATCAAAATGCTCTGGAGCATTTCCCTAGCGAGTCACCATTTGTTGTGCATATTTTGCACACACACCTCGTCGTGGCTAGGGACCCCTCTTTTCGCTCCCAATGGGCTGCTTTTCTCCCATCTTATTTTGTGTACCCCTTTCCTAGAGCCTAAATTGGTCGTGTGCCTTCAAATGATAAAATTCCCCTCACCAAATTCACCTACCTGATTTTTGGTAAGTCTTTTTCCTTTGTGGAGATCCTTTGGCAGTTTGCTTCCATAGGTGTCATTCGGACCCTTCAGGTCTGCCCCCTTAGGTTTCCCTTGGCAGGTTTCCCTATGGCATTTGTCGTATCCAGACGGCCATAGGACCTCATCCTTCTGACCTTCTAGGTCTGCCCCTCTGGAATGTTGTTCGCCATTGGCCATTTTCCTTCTGTCCGCCGCCCGCTGTCCTTCCGGCCTTATGGGTCTGCCACTCTGGAATGTTGTCCACCATTGGTTGTTTGCCTTCCTTCTACTGTCCATCATTTGTCACCCATCGTTCGTCTCTTGTTCATCGCCCATCATCCACCATCTGTCACTTTCGGGTTCGCCCCTCTGGAATGTTGTCCGCCATTGGTCATTTTCCATTCGTCTGCTACTCAGTATCCTTCCAGCCTTTCGGGTCTGCCCCTCCAGAATGGTGTCCACCGTTGGCTGATTGCCTTTCATTTGCTGCCTACCATCCTTCCTACCTTCTAGGCCCACCCCTCCGAAATTTTGTCTACTATTGTTTGTCATATGTCCGTTGTCTGTTATCTGTCGCCCGTCATCTGCTATCCGTTGCTTCTGGGTTCGCCCCTCGGGAATGCTATCCATCGTTGGCTATTTTCCTTTCGTCCATTGTCTATCGTCATCTTCCCATTGTCCATCTGTCATCCATCGCCCGTCATCCGTCATTTGTCTGTCATCGCTTCACCGTCTGTCATCACTTTGCCATCCGACATTCGTCACTTGTTGTCCATCTGTCATCTATTTCTCTTCACTTTACTGTCACTCTGTCGCTCCGTCACCCGTCGTCCGGTGTCTATCACTTCCGGGTTCGCCCCTCTAGAATGTTGTCTACCATTTTTTGTTTGCCTTCCATCTACCACTCGCCGTTGTTCCAGCCTTCTGAGTATGCCCCTATGGAATTCTGTCCTCCATTGGCTGTGTGCCTTCCTTCCACCGTTAGTCGTTCGTCACCCTTCGTCCATCACTAGTCCGTCCATCGTCCGTCTATCATCACTTCACCCATAGTCCACCCTTCTAGAATGATGTCCACCGTTGGTCGTTTGCCTTCCGTCTACCACCCACCATCCTTTCAGGGTTCTAGGTCTGCCCCTCTGGAATGTTGTCTGCCATTGGCCGTTTTCCTTTCATCTACCACCCACTGTCCTTCTATCCTTCCGGGCCTGCCCCTCCAAAATGTTGTTTGTCGTCGTCTGTCGCCTGTCGTTCGACGTCCGTATGTCGTCGCTTCGCCATTCATCGTCATTTCACCATCCATCGTCCGTCACCCATCCATCATCCATCACCCTTTGTCCGATGTCCGTTGCTTCCGAGTCTGCCCCTCCGGTTTGATGTCCCTTTTTCACTACCCGCCCACTTGGGCCCGTATTAATGTTTATGATCCAAATGAACTCCAAATATGAATATTATGATCTTTTCATGGTGCACAGATGGATCTAACAAGGCTTTTGCAATATTTGACTAACGTTTTCCTTGATTTGTGTATGAAAGCACTTACGACGTTTCATGTACGCAGGATTTAAGGAGCCTACCGTGGGTCTGTCGAGGAGACCCATTGAGAAAGTTGAACAAGGAATGTGCATAGCTCCTATCACCATTCATTTCATGTTCATCTCTCCCCCTCATACCCACTAATAGGGTCAGCGTTAGAAGAAGGCCTATGCCAAGGAGGTTAAGGACAAAAATGCAAGGGGTTGGCCTTGAAGAAGGCATGAAGGAGTGTTCCTACCTTTCACCAGATGATGATGAGTTGTCCACCTAATTTAAGGGCAACCAATCCATTGATGTCAATCATCAACGGGCTCATTTGATCCAAGGAAGAACACTGCAAACACATCAAGAAAGAGGGAAGCTTTTAGGCAATTTCTGCTACAATGAAACAAGCAATCAACTAAATGATGAAATTTCTACAACACCTGAGCACTAGATGACAAAATAGGGAAAAGACAAGGATCTATTTTAAAATTGCTAAATATTGTGGGGTAGGTGAAACCCTAATGTTATCAAATCTAGGCCATTTGATGTAATTAAATCCTAGCCATTCATTTGGGCTTTGGAAAACTATAAATAGGGGCTTGCCCCTCATTTGTAAGGGTTGAAAAATTGATGTAAAAACATTCTGCAGCAATAGAAAGCAACATTGCACGATTTATGGGTGTTCCTTTTGAGTTTTCTCTTTATGTATGCATGGTTCTACCTTCCATGTTAGTTTTAGTGTTAGTTTCTTGAATGGAAGTGGTAATGGAAATTGATGTTATGGTATTTGATGAACTTCCAGCCCATACTTTTTGCACTTATTGATGACAAACTGCTGTGTAAAGTTTTCCTGGGCTTCTTTATTCCATTTCTACAACTTAGTGCGATTTCATGTTCATGATGTGCATGTGAAATTTGAAAATCAGCAGACCTTAGGAGATTGCACTGGTTTTGTGCAACTGTAGGTTTCTCTTGGCCAGGTAAAACCTAGTTTAGGGAGTTTTCCTACTATACCAGCCTCCATGATCAATGTTCATTCATAGTTTCAGATCCAGGAACCTTCTCTCTTCCCTACCCTTTTTTCTTTGTTTTAATAAGTACCTTAGGAAAGGTTCATTGCACATTGTAAAGCCAAATCTAATTATAAAATGGAGTTCTAGACTATTGTTTGAACCTGCAGCAAATGCACAACAACTTTCCCATCTTAAAAAATCTATTTGCAAACCCAACTTCCCATGTTTTGTAACTCATCCGTAAGTCCGCCTTGTGATTCCAGCAAATCACATCAAAGAACTAAGATATTCCAAGCACTATCAATACCTGGCAGTAGAGACTTTGGGTTAGTGTTCTACAATTTGATTATGGCAGATTGTCTTTCAAGAGAGGTAGTGCATCTACGCACTACTTGTGTTGAGAAGTCCATAAAAAACACATCAACAGGTACATTGGATTTTTTGAGTCAATTTCTATTCAGTGGGAGTCCTGTAGAAGTTTGTCAATTTCTAATTATAGATTGAGATGGCTAGCACATGAGGAAAGATTGAAATAGAGAAGTTCAATGGCAGCAATTTTGACTTGTGGAAACTTAAGATCGAAGATCTATTGGTTGTTCATGATCTTTGAATTATTGTGTCTAAAGTGAAGCCTACAGGCATGTAGAAAGAAGATTGGGACCTTGTAGATAGAAAGTCTAAGGGGATGATAAGGCTCTGCTTGGCAGAATCTATTCTTCTCAATGTGCATGAGGAGAAGACTGCATCTACCTTGTGGAAGAGACTGGCATCTATTTATCAGGGGAAGTCCTTGGTGAATAAACTGTTCCTAAGGAAGACGTTGTATAGCTTGAGAATGTAGGAAGGAGGGTCTATAGTTGATCATTTGAACACATTCAACATGTTGATTGCACAGTTAACATCTATTGGTGTGAAGACTGAAGAAGAGGATTGATGTATGCTTCTATTGTGTTCTTTTCTAGACTCTTGGGATCATCTGGTGATGGCTATTGGGAGTACAACATCCAATTTAGAAATGGAATATGTTGTTGCATCTTTGCTGTTAGAAGAGATGAGAAGGAAATCTTCTGAGATGACGAAGAAGGCCATTGCTGTTAGAGGAAGGTCGAAAGAGAAAGGCAAGAAGAAGGACAAGAAGTCTAAATCAAAATCAGAGGGGAGATCAAAGTCTCCTGGCAAGAATTCCAAGGTGAAGTGCTGGAACTGTGGGCAACCCGGTCATGTTCGAAAGGATTGTAAAGAAGAGAAGAAGAAGAAGAAGAAGAAGTATTCTTTTGACAATGATTCTTCTCACAGTGATGGCGACACCTTCATTGCAACCTTGGCTACATAGGCATCAGATGGTGTCTGGCTGATTGATTCTAGAGCATCTTTCCACATGACATCTCACAGAGACTGGTTCATAAAATATGAAGAATACGATGGTGGAAAGGTGTACTTACCAAGTGACTCAACTTTGGAAATTTTTGGCTGTGGAAGAGTTAGAATCCAATTCCCTGATGGCAGAGTGGAGGGAATCAATAATGTAATGCATATACCAGGTCTGGCTCGAAACTTACTTTCTGTTAGTATGTTGAATGATATTGGAGTGCAAGTCACGTTCTCTAGAAATGGTTGCAAGATGACTAGAGGCTCTATGGTGCTAGCTAGATGTGCTCGAATTGGTACCCTATACAAGCTAGATGCACAAGCTATTCAATGTAACAATGTCTCTGTAAAGTCACAAAAAGCTACTCATGGACGAAAAGAGCGAAATGTTCCTAATTGTATAAACTCTATGGAAGTAAAACTTCCAATAGAGAAGACTATGCTCTGGCATCATAGGCTAGGCCACATAGGAGAAAAAGGTTTAAAAACCTTGAAGAACAAAAACCTAGTTGAGGGACTTAAAGATTGTAACTTTGAATTTGAATTATGTGAGAATTGTATATATGGAAAATAGCACCATGTTTCTTTTTATTCTTGTCCTCAAAAATCTTCTGGTTTGCTAGATTATATTCATTCGAATTTGTTTGGTCCAGTGAATGTTCCTTCTTTGCCTATGTTAAGATACTATGTATTGTTCATTGATGATTATTTGAGAAGAACATTCGTTTATTTTTTGAAAAGTAAATCAAAAGTATTCAATCGGTTTAAGGAATTTAAGAACCTTGTAGAAAATCAGATTGGAAGAAAAATTAAATGCTTAAGGACTGATAATGGCGGTGAATTTTGTTCTAATGATTTTGAGAGATATTGAAAAGACCATGGGATTAAAAGACATAAGATTACACCTTATACTCCACAGCAAAATGGAGTTGCAGAAAGATTCAATAGGACAGTGATGGAGAGAGCACGAAGTATGCTGAGGCTATTGCTACTGCATGTTACCTAATTAATCATTCTCCAAATTCTGCACTTGTTGAGAAAACACCCTTGGAAGCGTGGTCTGGTAAGAAGCCCTCTTTAAGACATATTTGTGTTTTTGGCTATGAGGCATATGCTCATGTGTCGTATGAAAAAAGATCTAAGTTGGAGAACAAGGCTGTCAAATGTATTTTTATTGGCTATAGTGTTGCCATAAAAAGATACAAGCTTTGGAATCTTGATACAGAGAAGGTTGTATACAATAGAAGTGTAATCTTTTGTGAGATGAAGCCTTCTACCTTAGATCTACAGTCATAGACAAAGTTAGAAAATAATAAGGATGTAGTTGAAATTCCTCCTACTCCAGATAAAGAAGAATTGAAAATTAAAAATGTACCTGAAACTGAGGAGAGCTCAAGCAGTTCTAAAAGTTCTGAAGAAGAAGAAGAACCTCAGCCTCAGCAAGTGAGGAGGTCAACCTATGAAAGAAAACAACCTGATAGGTATCAGTTCTCTTTGATAGATTCTACTTGTGTCTATGCTTTAATTTCTAGTACTAATGAGCCTAGGACTGTAAAGGAGGCATTTAAAATGTCTAATTCAAACTCTTGGTTGGAATCCATGAATGAAGAAATGGCATCATTAGAAAAGAATGATACCTAGAGTTTGGTGCCATTGCCTAAAGGCGGAAAAGCTGTTGGCTGCAAATGGGTATTTAAAAAGAAGATTGGTCTGGATGGCAGTGTGGAAAAGTACAAGGCAAGATTGGTTGCGAAGGGTTATTCCTAGGTAGAGAGAATTGATTATCAGGAGATTTTCTCTCCTGTAGCTAAGCTGACATCTATCATATTTCTTTTGTCACTTGCAACAGTGTATGACTTAGAGGTTGAACAGATGGATGTGAAGACATCATTTCTTCATGGTGATCTTGAAGAAGAAATCTATATGTCCCAGACTAAGCACTTTGTGGAGAAAAGTAAAAAAAAATGGTTTGTAAATTAAAGAAGTATTTGTATGGGTTAAAGCAGTCACCTAGAATGTGGTACCAGAAATTTGATACTTTTGTATTGTCCTTGGGATTTGTGAGATCAAAATATGATCATTGTGTCTATTATAAAAATGAAAGTGATCAATTTCTT
Source organism: Sequoia sempervirens (assembly GCA_007258455.2). Taxonomy (NCBI): domain Eukaryota; kingdom Viridiplantae; phylum Streptophyta; class Pinopsida; order Cupressales; family Cupressaceae; genus Sequoia; species Sequoia sempervirens. Next base: position 840,948,295 of record VDFB02281492.1, on the reverse strand, counting down.
ATTATTACTCTCTATGTTGATGATATGTTGTTCATAGGAAATAGTAAGCTAATGATTTCTGATCTTAAGTCTCAGTTGTCTACTAAGTTCGAAATGAAAGATCTTGGTGCAGCAAGGTATATTTTAGGGATGGAGATAACCAGGGATAGGAATAGTAGAAACCTTTGGCTCAGTCAGAGTAAGTATATCAGGACTGTTCTAGAGAGATTTTGAATGAATGATTGCAAGTAGCTAGTTGTTCCAGTCTTGCAGGGAATGAAGCTATTTGTTGAACACTGTCCAAAATCTCCTACTGAGATGGAGGACATGACCAATGTACCCTATGCTAGTGCAGTTGGTAGTCTCATGTATGCAATGGTCTCTACAAGGCCAGAAATTGCCCAAGCAGTGGGAGTTCTTAGTTGTTTTATGGCTAATCCTAGAAGGACACATTGGGATGCTATAAATAGAGTTTTCAAATATTTGAAAGGCACTTTAGATTTTGATTTGTGTTACCATTGGAACTTGGTTGAATCATAGAGGACTCTCAGTATTTGAGGCTATGTGGATTTTGATTGGGCAGGGGACATTGACAGCAGGAGGTCCACCAATGGATATACTTTCATGTTGAATGGTGGTGCAGTGAGTTGGATGAGTAAGCAGTAGGTTGTAGTCACTTTGTCCACTACAAAGGCTGAATACATGGCAGCTACACATGCTTGTAAAGAAGTAGTTTGGTTAAAAAATTTGTTTTCTAATATTGGTTTAGATGCAGGGAAAATAGCTATTTTATGTGACAGTCATAGTGCAATTTGTCTAGCAAAGAATCCTACTTTCCATGGCAGGATGAAACATATAGATGTATAGTACCATTTTGTACAAGATATGGTTGAGGATGGAAATGTTAGTTTGAAAAAAGTTGATACTATGGCGAATGTTGCAGATGCATTAATGAATCCAGTGAGCATAGACAAGTTCAGGTGGTGTTCCAGTTCAATGGGCCTTAGTTCCCATGATTTTTAGTAGGTTCATTGTGCTCTAGAGGTGCCTGTGTGATCTTCATCAAGTTGGAGATTGTTGCAAATATGTGCCTAAATCATCACAGGCTGTAAGCTCTATTGGCGCAAAGTTAGTGTGACATCCATCATGTCTGGCTGACTAGCAATAGTAACCTTGTTGATTTGTACAAGTCATTGTGACCTAGCTTCTGTCTCACTGAATGATCCTATCGCTGTGACATATTGTGTTCGTTGTGACCTCTTACCACTCATGGAGATCTCTGGCCGATCGGCCACTCATATCGTATATTGGGATAACCTACAGTGGCTCAGTGAGAAGTCTTATCGAGATATTTTTCTCGCCGACAGTATGTCAAATCTTGTGGTCTTTGGCATATCTTATAATCTATCGGTAAGAAGACTTACCAATATGCGAATGTCTCACCGACGGAGGTTCAAGTGTTGGTCATTGGAGTAACTCAAAGGATCTCGGGGAGATCTCTTAGTGACTATAGAATGTCTCACCAATAGCATATGGCTATCAGGGTAACCCAATGGTCTAGGGAAGAAGTCTAAGCAGCTGATGGAGAGTCTCGCCGATGATGAAGGGTCTTTGATATAACTCTTGGTGAAGGGTGGTCTCGAGGTAGCTTGGAGAACTTTGACAAGAAATCTTAGCGATAGACATAGGTCTTTCCGACTGTTCGGTGCTCGATGTAACCAAAGGGATCTCAGTGTGAAGTCTCAGTGATGAACAAAAGTCTTTCCAACTACTGATCACTTTAGAGAAAGTCTTAAGAGCTTGGTGTGATGTCTTAGAAAAAGACAATAGTCTCGCTTATGTAAATTCTACTATCTATGTGACTTAGTGAGCTTCAGTGTAAAGTCCTGGTGAAAGCTATAAATCTCATCGACTGTTGGGTGCTTCAGAGTAACTTGAGAAGTCTCGATGAAACCTCTTGGCAAGCAGTAAGTCTTGTCGATGGCAATGTTGAGATTGGTGTGACTTGTGAATAGCGATATGAGTCTTTCCGATGAGGAAACTCTTGGCAAGAAGGGATGCTAAGCTATGTGTGGCATCAGGGAGACACAGTCAGTGTCTCACCAACATTCCAACACAAATTGAAGCCTTTTGACCGAGTGAAGACCATCTTATGTGGCTGATTGTCGACCAATAGGAGAAGCCGAATGGGAACTGTTGGAAGATAGTCCATTGTGGCAGTTCTGTGAGGAAGTTTGATAAACAAGGAACAACATGAATATAATTTGAAGTTACAGATGCTCTCTAGTTCGGTTGGTTTGAAGAACAATTGTGTGAACAATTCAAATTGTATCAGAGTGATTTCTATTCTACAAAGATTATAACTTGAAGGTTCTTGTACAAGTTTGATCATTGTGAAAGCTGTTGAAATATGACATCAGAAAGATAAGTCTAATATTTGTATGTAATCTCCATTACTGTAATACAAAGTGATTTCTCTTGGTGTGGTGGGTTTTTCTCCCGTAAGGGTTTTCCCACGTATATCAGGTGTTCATATGTGTTTTTCTAATTCTTTGTTTCTGCTATTTATTTCAGAGTGCATCTTAATTGGACTGTAATTGAAAAATTAAAAGTATATCTACATTCTTCCCTGAGTCTTTGATGTTAGGAGAGTTGTTTCCACATCTATTTTTCCTTACAATTTGCATCCCTTATTCAAAAAATCCAAAAACATAGTGTCATTATCTAGTAGTCATTTTCATCCCTCTTCCTAATTTGAGCAACTCCTTATATGGTTGAGACTAGGCTTCAAAGAAAAAGAAGACAAATGGCTAATTTTGGACAAGACACCAACACTTATATCTTTTCCAATGACATAAATCAAAACATGAAACAAGACACATCCTTTATCAATCCTTTTAGCAACATGAACATGCCATCTTCTTCACATAACCCCTTCAAATCATTCATACAAAGAGATGAAAATTGACATGTATTTATGGAAGATTTAAAAGTCATTATGCAAAATCTTGAAGTAGCCTCCTTCATGGAAGATTTAGTTTTACATGATCCACAAAGGTATCTAGCTATCTCTTGGACCAAGGGGCTAAATTTCCACATGGCTTTGACATTAACACTCTAAGAGTAGCATCACCTAATCATAATACCAAGAAAAAAAATGCAAACAATGCCTCCTACACTAGTCAACCCCAAAACAATGCAAACAATAATTTTGTTGGTGTCACCTCACAAATTTCCACAAGCACTATCAATGCTACCTCTAATGACACATCCAATCAAAAAACTTCCAACACAATCAATGAAACATCCATTGGAGGGACACAAACCATGTCACAAGCCATGTCACAATCAATGCCTACAATGTCAACAATGTCCTCATTGTCAATTGGAGCTACCTTTGGATCCTCAACAATGGGGGAAAGCTCTTCAAACCCCCTATTTGGAGCTTCATCTAGTGCCATGGTAACATCATCATCAAATCCTTTTATTGGGTCTTTGAATAATGCCTTCAGAACAAATTCATTCAACCCCTTTGGGGGAAATAAAAGACGGATTTCCATTCTAGGACTGCAACCAAATGTCAACACGTCATCACATCTTAACAACAATACCCCCATCCCTCAAAGGAAAAACACCAACATTCCCCATAGAAAATTTTACCAATTTCGACAAGGCAATGAAATTACACAACATATGACTTCATTTGGGCACCAAAATATTCAACGTCAACACATATGAGAAATATTGACTAATATGGCTAGAGGACACATTCCCACATATGTATCACACATCCACACTCATCAACACATCCCTAATCAAAACTTGCAATACCAACAATATTCAAATCAAAATACATCATACGTCTCACATCAACACATTCCACAAAAATATCAAAACACATCTTCACAAGAAATGGGGACTCATGGAGTACCTATCACTAGCATGTGTGATGCAATGAAGAATCCCATAATTGATGCACTTACAGCCCAAATCGTGACCTTACAAAAACAAGTGGAGAGTATGCAAATGCAACAAAAAAAAATGCACAAATCATATTACCTATGTCCATACCCTTTCAACACAATTCTATACATGCCACCATTCCCTCCTAGATAAGTGATGCCAAACTTCACTAAATACAAAGGCAAGACAAACCCCCTTGAACACATTCGATAATTCACAACCAATTGTGTGGAAATTGCCTATGAACATACTTATTTGATGAGAATCTTCTCTAAGAGTCTTGTAGGCCACGTACTTGAATGGTTGGCCACTTTATAAAAGGGAATAAAATCATGGGATGGACTTGCAAACAAATTTGTATGAAAATATGCCTATAACATTGATACAAATGTCTCCATTACCAACCTATGCACACTTACACAAGAAGAAGCTAGTGATACTTTCATTCCATTCTTTCAAAGATGGATAAGTTTATCAAGTCGTTGCCATATTAACATACCTGAGAAAAAAAAATTGACAAGTTTGTTCAAAACCTTCTAGGCCCATTGAAATACAGCTTGGAAGTCCACTACTACACAACCTTCACAGACTTAGTCAAAAAGGGTGTCCAACTTGAGAAGGCCCTTATTGTTAAAGGAGAACTAAAATATGGCCCTAAGAATATGAACACAAACTCACCTACGAAAAAAATTAAATATTGGATCAAAAATAAACACATTACCAATGATGGCATTGTTGATGCTAAGGCAGTGAACACAACGGGTCTTGTACTCACTCTTAAAGGAGATCAACTGAAAAATACACCAACGATTACACCAACACCTACTGCTAATGCCATACAAAATAGTCACAACAATGAAAACAGTCAAACCAAGGGCAACCACGATAGACTAGGCAATTCCCAAAGAGACACACATATACTCCCTTTGGTGAACCAATCGAAGATGTCCTTAAGAAGCTCCTTCAAAATGGTGTCATCACATTAGGAGACCCTAAGCCATATGGCCCAGTATAATTTAAGCTATCATGGTGGGATGAAAATGCTTTTTGTGATTACCACTATGCCAAAGGATAGAAAACCTCCTCTTGTCGAAAACTAAGAAATCTGGTTCAAGACCTCATTGAAAATCACATAATTGAATTGGGTGGACAATAATTTGTGTCAAACAAAGACCATACTATTCACAAAAACTCACAGCAGGACCATAGTTTGAATAATCCCTCTACATCAAGTCCTAAGACTAATAATAATCATGCCAACTATACCTGCACCACCTTCAACTATTCTGGTGGGCCCATTATTAATCACCTTTGAGCAACCAACGAATATATAAATACCATTACTGTCAAAAGAGAACTTGATTGTAATGTCACTACCCATCGTGGAAAAGTCACCATAGTTGGTCCTCCCCCCTAGGCAGCCAAAAAACATGATACCTAGTCCATCTACCAAAAAGTCACAACCTGGTCCATCTACTAAACTGTCACAACCTAATGGACAGTTCAACCTCATTGACCAATTAGGAAGAGCACCTACTCAAATATCTATACTTGAGTTGTTATTCATTTCTATTGCACATAAGGCCATACTTGACAAAACCTCACAAGAGTCTTTCGCCCCTCATGATATTGATGTCAACCAATTTGAGGCCATGGTGGGATACCTAACCACTCCCCATCACATTATATTTTCAGACCAAGACTATTTTTCACCAAAATACAATCATAATGATTCCTTACACATTGAAAATTTTATCCATAAACACAAGGTTAGACGAGTTTCAGTAGATGGCAGAGGAGGGTTGAACATATGTTCCCTAAAATTGGTTAAGGCTCTAGGCTTCTTTGATGCTTGTGTAGACACTACCAAGAGCATTGTTATAAAGGCATATGTTGATGAAGAATATTCCTCTCAAGGAGGTATCACTCTCCCTATCCAAATTGGGTCAGTCATTATGGATACAACTTGTCAAGTCCCAGATCTTGAACTACCCTATAACATCTTGCTTGCTCAACCTTGGATTCATGCTTTAAAATTTTTTCCATCTACCTACCACCAATGCCTGAAGTTTCCATTTGATGGCACCGAGATCACCATATATGGAGACCTTGATCCTTTCCAATATTGCACCAATCTAAGGGGTATTTCAGAACGTCAAGTTCTCATTAATTGAGAAGCTTTGACCTCCTCTTCTTCCAAATTCATTGACCCATCTGCACTTTCCAAATCATCCACATCCACCCCTTCCACCTCCGCTACACCATATCCCTTCATTCTAAAGGTTTATCCCAATGTAAAGATCTAAGACCAAGGATGTGGAAAGTATAAATTGAGCATGGCTTACTACATCACCAAAATACCCAAGTCTCCTAAGGCCTATGGTTGACCTTGTTTTAGAATGGAGCCTAAGGAAATCTTCAAAGTTCCTCCAATGAGGATTTTTATAAAATGGGGTGACATGAACAAGGAAGACATTGAAGATTTATCAACTTGGATCTACAAATACCTAGAAGATCCATCCCCATTACCAGTCCAAATGGACGACAAAGGCTATGATATAATGAAGGAAAAAGGCTACGATGGAACTAGTGGCCTTGAAAAAATAAAAATAGAATAGAAGAACCTATAATGCCTTCCTGACGACCAAAGTATCCTGGGTTAGGGTTTGGGCTACCCGAAAAATGATAATCAACGTTCCAATGTACTTTTGGGTGAGAGCATGAATGCTTCAGAAAATTTTGAGACTATTGAAGATTCCCTTACCGAAACTGACTCACATGAATAGGAATTTGGCTCCCAACGATCCCTGAGTGACTGTTGCCTTGAAAAATTGTTCCTTGAACCTAGAGAACCTACATTCAAAGAAAGATTTTGGAAAATGTTTAAGATTGATCCAGCACATAATAATGACAACCCTAAAATCCCAATGAAAATAGAAGACTGTAATAGGCTCTTTTTCCTAAGGAACAATGAAAATCCTAAATTATCTTTGGATCCCATTAACCATCCTTCTGCCACACCTATCCCATCATTTGACAATAATGATCATCATTTGGATTCATATAAATTATCACATAACACTACTGACCCCAATGCCAGTGTATTTGTCCCTTATTTTGACAATGAGTACGAATCAAGTGAAGGAGAATAGTGGATAGAATCCTAATGGGAGTTGGAAGATGATAATTTTATTTTTAACCTTTCTGAATCCATCTACATGCTTTCCACATCCTCCCCACCATTTTCCAATACTGATGATGGTATCTCCTCAGTCTACCCATAGCTAATTGATTAGGATCAACAAGTCCCACCAGTCATGGACATATTTCATAATGATGAGGCCATTGCAGAATTCATGGGACTTTGCAATAGCATACCAATTGAAGACGTTAAGGATGGATTTTCTATAGACCTAGATTGTACAGCATACTTTGGGGAGACTGTGTCATCCTCTAGTCACAAAATCAAAAATAAAAATAAAACAAAACATGACACATCTTTAGGTGAAAACTAAAAGGCACCTTCTGATGAGAAAAAAGTAAAAATAAAGGATGTATCTGAGGGTGAAAACATCTTCAAGGTGCCCAAGGATGGAGGATTGGACATTCTCCCTGTGACTCAAGAAAAATTGGCAATGCTCATAGAGGACAGCATGGAAATCAACATGGCTACAATAGAAGATCCCAAAATTGTCCTCTTTGCAGCATCTTTAACAAAGGAAAAGAAACCTGAATTTCACAAATTATTTTCAGAGCGTAAGATTAACTTTGCGTGGCCCTCTGCTAATATGCCTAGGTTGGACCCATAACTAGTCTTGCACCACTTTCCATTTCTTTCAGATGCCAAGCCAATAAAATAGAAGTTGTGAAAGGTGCTTCCTCAAATTGCCTTGTTAGTCAAAGCAGAACTTAAGAAATTGCTAGATGTGGGATTCATACGGTCAATAGACTACATTGAATGGATTTCAAATCTTGTACTAGTCACAAATCCAAATAGAAAGATACACATCTTCATAGACTTTCATGACTTGAACAAAGCCTACCTTAAGGATGACTTTCAATTACTAAACATAGACATCATAGTTGACCTTACAGTAGGATACGAGATGCTATCCCTCATGGACAATTTCTCAAGTTATAATCAAATTTAGATTACCCCTGAAGATCAACATAAAATGGAATTCACATGTCCTTAGGGTACATATTATTGGAACATCATGACTTTTGGTCTCAAGAATGTCGGCACCACATATCAAAGAGCCATGACAACAATATTCCATGACATGATGCACAAGCTAATGGAAGATTATGTGGATGACCTTTTGGAAAAGTCTTTAACATGTAAGGATCACTTCAATGTTCTATACAAAATACTCAAAATATTGGAAGAATACAAGGTCCGCTTGAGTCCTAAGAAATGTGTCTTTGGCATGACATCAGGAGAAGTTTTGGGATATATAGTTTCTCGCGGAGGCATTGAAGTTGATCTTGACAAAGTAAAAGCCATATTAGACATGCCTCCTCCAAAAGGGATAAGTGAACTTAGTACATTGCAAGGAAGATTGCAGTCTATCTGATGCCTCATTGCACAACTGGCAGACAATTGTCAACCATTTCAGTATCTCATGCGCAAGGGCATCCCCTTTGTGTGGACTGATAGATGTCAAGAGGCCTTCCAACAAATAAAGGATTATCTATTGTCATCACCTGTCTTAATGCCACCTACCAAAGGAAAACCTTTGATTCTATATATTTCTTCAACAACTTCAGCATTGGGAGCATTACTAGTGCAAAATGATCATGATGAGAAGGAAAGGGCCATATACTACATTAGTCAAAAATTAGTTGTATATGAGCTAAATTACACATCCATTGAACGTGCCTATCTTGTAGTTATATTTGTAGCTCAAAAATTAATACATTACATTTTGAATCACAAGACAAAACTTGTAGCAAAGATTGATCCCGTGAAATATCCCCTAAGTCGCACAACATTAACAGGTCACTTGGAAAAATGGGTTATGATCTTAAGTGAGTATGGCATACAGTATGTAAAAAAAAAGGCTATAAAGGGACAAGTGATAGTAGATCAACTGGCAGATGCACTTGTAGAAGACGATCATCCATTAGTAGCAAATTTCCCTAATGAGTCCATATTTCATGCATAACCTAAATTTCCTTGGAAACTTTACTTTGATGGGTCTCATACTAGTCATGGCTCAGGAGCAAGGATACTCTTTATCACACCAAAAGGAGATTCCATTATGAAATCATTATATATTTCCTTTCAATTTACAAATAATATTGCATTATATGAGGCACTTGTCATAGGACTCAAAATGGCCACAAAATGGAAAATAAAAAATTTGCATGTCCTCGGAGATTCTCAGTTAGTCATCAACCAAGTCAACAATGACTATGACACCAAGGATGAGAGTTTAATGCCTTACAAATGAATGGTTGATAGCTTTCAATCATACTTCCACATGCTTTCTTTTGAATAGATTCCTATGGCACAAAATAAGGTAGTAGATGCAATGGCTACAATTGGATCTCTCCTAGACATTCCAAGCAATGTGCCTCAATTTGAGTTCTTAGTGGAACAACTTTTGGTTCCTGCATATGACATTCCAGAATTAGAAATGCTGATTAGCTTGAAATATGCTCATAATTTGAGTATTATGATGTATTTTTAATATCCCTACTCTTATTGCTAATGGATGTTTTAACTATGTGATTAAAGACTTTTTATCTGAAAATGGGTAGTATCCTATAGCAATACATTCCTATATTCCTATAGCTTAACATCTCTATGTGTCTTATTAATTGCCTTGTTTGACCTCCCGAATGACTGATATAATGCATATGGTTTTTGAATAATGAAATAGATTTAATATGTGATTAATGAATGTATTGTGTTGTTGCCATGTGTTTTTTCTTTTGCTTTTGTTTCCTTGTGTATCACAAGTTGTTGAAGGAACCATGAATGAGTCAAGCGCAATAGATCTCGGCCCTGCAGTAAAGTCCATTTCCTGCACAACATCGAGGAAGTTGTTCCAGTGAAGACTCTCTAACCAAGTTGTTGGGAAGAAACCTAAATGATCGTTAATCTAGGAAGAGTGGAATTCTAAATTCTCTCTAGATCGTGTTGAACAGATATGCTTTCATTTATGAGAAGTTTGTTCCTCAGTTTTAGGATACATTTATGTCCACGTCTTTCTCTGTTTGAGTTAGTTAGTTGCTTTTCTGGTTTAAATAAGTTCTCCTCCTATGCGAGTGAGCAACATAGCACGTAAAAGTTAGTATGATAATAAGAAGTAGTGTTTTGTGTTAGTTTTCATATGAGAAAAACAATGTATATCATTCTGAGTTTATGAATAAAAGCTGATGAAGTTTTGAGTTCAATTCTTGCATAACTGGTTGATGCTTGCTAAGGGGGCCCACTTAGTAAGTATCTATAGTTAGTTAGTTGTTTATCTTCTGTTGATCATAAATTAGGTTTCATTCTGGAATGTTTCAGTGCAAACTTAGCCTTATATTGTTCCTATAGCATCAGGAATCCATCCCTATGTTTGTTCATGTAGCATAAGGCCAGTTCATAGTTTGTTTCTTAGTAACAGTTTTTGTGATGTCTGCTTTGATTAAGTTATGCTTAATTTAAGAAAGCTTTACATTACATTCTTGTAGCATAAGTAGAATTCCTTTCATGCATTTATTTTTGGTAATTCGTGGCTGAAGCTGGTTCTTAGTGCACATACAGTGCCACTCCATTTCAAGTATACATTCCCTGGTTTGACAATGTAAATGAACGATCATAAGAAGATGTTAGTCACCTGCTGGAATGTCCAATTCCCAGGTTAGGATTTTTTGTGATTTTTATATCCTTTTGTGGGTGTGACCATATGCTCTGCGAGCTTGTTGGTCCCAACTCACCATGGTATCAAGACATTTATGACTATCTCTAGTCCCAGACCCTCCCCCCTAACCTATCTAGAAACCAATGGAAATCCTTTATCCACAAAGCCACCTAATACAACATCAATACTAACACCCTATACCATTGAAGCTTTGACAATACCCTTCTTCAATGTCTTGAAATTGATGAAGCACAAACAACCTTACTTGCGGTACATGAGGGTATATGCGAATCTCATTCAAGTGATCCTACTTTAGCCAATAAGATCAAGAGACTTGTGTATTACTAGGTGACAATGGAAAATAATGCACTTGAGTTTATCAGAACATGTCACCAATGTCAAATACATAGTGACTTGATTCATGCACCAACACAGGAACTTTGGCCGATCACTTCTCCTTAGCCCTTAGCATAATAGGGACTCAACCTCATGGGAAAAATCCATCCTACCTCTTCCAATGGCCATAAATTCATCATCACCGCTACTGAGTACTTCACTAAGTGGATCAAAGCCATCCCCCTCACATACATAACTGATGAGCAGATTTCCAAATTCATTCTCAACTACATCATCTACCAGTATGGGGTTCCCATAGTCCATCATCATAGACAATGGTCATCCTTTCAAAAATCAAGATTTCCATGAGTTGTGTTAGAACTTTCACATCCAACATCATTTCTATATGCCATACTACCCCCAAGGAAATAGTCAACCTAATGCATCCAATAAGATCATCATCAAAATTCTTAAGACAGTTAATGAGGTTGGTCATGACTGGCACATCCAACTTAACCCTACTCTGTGGGCTTACCACACCAGCATTTGCGCATCTACAGAAGCCATGCCATTCACCTTGGTCTTTGGAGTTGAAGCCATCTTGCCCATTGAGGTTGAAATTACATCTTTATGAGTCCCCTTGAAGGGTTTGATCAACGATGAAGAGTATAGAAAATCATGATTGCATGAATTTGAAATGTTATAGGAATGCAAACACAATTCCTTAAATCATTTATAGGCATATTAGAACCGCCTTTATCATAGTTACAACAAGAGAGTCATGGTCTGAAAGTTTGACATTGGTGACCTGGTCCTCATGCAAAATCCTAAGAATTAGTCTGACAGCGAAAAACCTTCCAAGTTCAAGCCCAATTGGTTGGGTCCTTATATCATCACAACCTCATTTGGTTCTGGAGCATACTAGCTAGCTACTCCATATGGTGAACAATGTTAGTGTAATTAATATTTAATTAAAATTGCATAACTTTACTTAGGCAATATTTTATTTCCTAGGTTTATTATTCTCATCCATATCTTGTTGAGCTATCTTGTTGCTCAAGATAAGATTAGGGTTATGCATCTTTGCTTTTATAGAGAAAATCATCTCATGTAATTATGAATTCCTGAATAATAATATTTTGCACATCTTTTACAAAGCTCTTTCTTTTTCTATTTTTCTCTTCTGTGGAAGGCTTTTTCTGGTTTGCCTTTCAGATCTTGGTTTCTAACATGGTATTAGAGCCTCGATTTGCAGCCCCTTTCCAGATTTTTGAGAAAATCAATTACAGAGTTTGTTCAGGATTCCTTAAGGGTATCATGCCTTGAGTTCATCTATGCAGCATTTTGGATTAGATCGGGCTTCACCATTGGATTTAGAGCCCTGGAAAAAGTCAAGATTGACTTTTATTTTTCTGATTTTGGCCATCGTTTACTAGATCCATAAGGGTTTCAAGCTAGGAGATTTTTTGCAAGCTCCCCAGGTAGCCAATTTTTCAGAATAGTTCAGGCACAAACCGATGTCACCATCGCATTTGCAATGGAAAAAAACCCTAAGATTTCCCTTTGTTTCATTGATTTCTAAGCAGTTGGTCCAGAAGGCAAATTTTTTTTTGCCTCGGGGGCCATACAGCCTCCCCAGCATGCATCCGAAGGCATGATTCTTGAAAAAAACATTGAATTTTTTTAAATAATTTATGCGTTCCTGACACAAAATAGAGGCATCCACCACCGCACCACCTAGTGGCCACCATGAGCAGTGGCCACCGAGTAGTGCCCCCAATCCACCACCCATCCTCTGCTCAGCCTCGTGGGCCCCCTACACACAGTCCAAGGTCATATGGGGGACAGGCGCTATGCACCCAGCCCCCTGCTGGCCCCTTTGCACTCAGTGGTGGTCCCATGGAGAACTAGGGGCTCTGTTGCTAGCACCTGCCCTCCAACCCCTAGTCACGCACAGGACCAGGGGCTGATTTTTTTAGCCCCCAGGGCAGCCTGTAGGCTAGATTGGCCTTTTTGGAGCACTTTTACAAACTCGAGTGTAACTTTTGAGTACGATGTCCTTCTTTTGCAAATGAGATACCATTGGAAAACCGATTCTGACACTGATCCAATGGTGGAGGTGGCTTCTTCTAATTTTTCTCTAGATTTATTTTGTAGGTCCTTCAACTTAGGTAAAAAAAAAATTCTTTGGAGGGCATATCTTTTGACTCGGTGATCCTTTTTTCACCATTCTTGCGGCGTTGAAAAGCTAGTTCAGTCCTCTACACAGATTTGAAGTCTACTTTTATTTTTTGTTTATGAATTTTTTCATTCTCCTTTTACAATCGTTGGGTTATTGTAATAAATGAACTAAGATAAAGTTCCATCAAGGGGGTCTCTTGCATAATAATCTGATTAGAATGTAGTTTTCACTTTGATCTCCATTCTTGTTTTGATGGAAACTCGCATGGGTTATCTAGTTTCTTAGTTTCTTTTGGCCAAATTTTTGCTCTAGGTTGACAAATATCATATTCACATTAGTTCACACTTTAGATTGAGAGTTTATGTTTCTTGATTTGCATTGGTTCAGATCCTTCTTAGTTTAAGGGTCATGTTTTTATGGTTAATGTTCCATATTCTTTATGGTACTTATTCCCATTTAATATTTTTAGTCTCAGTTTGGCATCAACATCGAGATACATGGTTTCTAGATTCTGTCATCATTTCATCTACTGTTGCTTCACAGATTCTAGGGTTGTTCCAGATTGTCAGCTTTCCAATGTTCCATGGCATCAGGTCTGCTATCACATTATTATGATTCCATTTTTGGTTTCTTGTAGATAGAAGTATCTTTCCTTGCTTGTCAGATTGCAGTTCCAGTGTTACTCCATAGTGTTCTTCCAGTGCTTCTTTGTAGTAGTCATCTCATTGTAGGGGGGTTTTGTCCCACTGGGTTTTCCTTCTTTACCTCATTATTGCATTTGTACTTGGGTACCTGATCAAGCCTTTGTTTTTAGGACCCATTCATGCTTTCTTGAATTCATCTTAGTTGTAGGTGCATTCTTTTTTATTCTCCCCAAGTTCCACTTATGGAGGGTATTAGTGTAATTAATATTTAATTACACTTGCATAACTTTACTTAGGTAATATTTTATTTCCTAGGTTTATTATTCTCATCCTTATCTTGTTGATCTATCTTGTTGCTCAAGATAAGATTAGGGTTATGCATCTTTGTTTTATAAATCAAATCATCTCATGTAATTATGAATTCCTAAATAATAATATTTTGTACATATTTTGCAAAGCTCTTGCTTTTTCTATTTTTCTTTTACATGGAAGGTTTTTTCTGGTTTGCATTTCATATCTCGGGTTCTTAAAAACAATTGACAGATCCCATCAACAATCTACATCTTTGAAAATTCTATGCATAGCATCAGAGAACTAGCCTCAACACCATAAAAAATATAAAAAAATTGAAAAAGATAAAAAAAAACATCACCCTAAAGAAAACTTGGCAAACAAGCGTCTTGGTGACACCAGAAAAAAATAAAAATGACAAAAATAGTAAAGAGAAATCATTTTTCCAATAGTAAAAACTTGGTAAATAGAGGCTTTGGATAAGTACGATGGTGAAAACCTGGCAAATAGGAATCATGTGTAGGAAGTCTTTGCTTCGAGATCTATTGTCACACTATCTACCTTAGTCCATAATAATAAATACCAACTTTTTTTACACTATCATGACACCTATCACAATGCCCTCATCATTTCTTTCCATGGCTGACAATGGTTGACATCACGTCTTGCCATACCATCCATCAGTCATCCCACGCACAACCCTTTCCCTATCTTTCAAATTTGGCTAGTCCTAGACCTGATTGGGGGCAGCCCTTTATCATCTTCCTATAGTTGGTATCGCACATGGTCTTTCCAATCAAAAAATGTCTTAAAAAAGACCTAAAAATCATTAAATGTCCTTAAAAAAAGACCTAAAATTCATAAAATGTCCTTAAAAAAAGACCTAAAAATCATAAAAAGTCTTGAACAAATACAAAAAAAAAAATATTGTAAAAACACAAAAAAAGAGTCATACCTTGTCAAGTCAGTCAAGTTAGTCAGTCCATGTCATTGTCAAACTATGTTGTCTCTATGAATTTTCTACTTAGGCAAGGCTTATCTTTGGGCCCACAAGACATTAGGTCAGTCCTTTTAGGTTGTCAAAACAAAATCATGACTCAATCTTTGGTCATCAAGAAAAAGTCATCGGGCATGTCAAAATACGAGGTCTCTAAGTGTATGATGTAGGAAAGGCCACCAATCAATGAGCCCCTGAGGCCACACTAGGTCTGTCCATTAGCATTCATGACACTGCACTGGCACACATGTTAATTGTCTTCAAGTCAAACAAATTATTTTAAAGACAACTCCTAAGACAAATAGACGAACTCCTAAAATTAAACTTTAATCAACATGTCAATTACATCAACATGTCAACCTCTACATGTAGTCAATTTTATCAAAACAAGTCAAACTTAGTCAACTTTAGTCAAACTTAATCAAAACCATTCAAACTATTAACTCTTGGTTGTCCTTCAGATGTTGCCTTCTGAAGAATAGCCTCTGTCATTTATTTATGCCTTAGGATGTGTCCTTCCTAGGCATTGTCACTGTCATCTAGCATTTTGGGGGATCCTCACAACATTTGAGGATCGATCCTCTCAACATTGACATCATTCAGGATGTGTCCTTCCTGAATTTGGAAACTTTGGCATTCATCACCTTGACATTGTCAAACCTAGCACCTTGACATCTAAAACACTTGACATTCAAACACACTTGGAAAACACTTGGAAAACATTATCTTGGCATTTTTTCCTTTGATCTTTCATCATGCTACTAGTTTCTCGAGGATGTCTTGACAAAAAGATTTAGAGAAGCAGCAATGTATCATGATGATTGGCTTGTCTTGTCTTTTTCTAGAAATCATGTTGCTAGTTCCTCGAGGATGTCTTGGTAACAAGATTTAGAAGAGAAATGATGTTTCATGACTTGTCTTTCTTGTCTTTTTATGTTTGTGGTTGGTTGTGACAAAAAGACTAGGGCAATTGCACTCTTAGTATGAGTCACAATCATCCTTGTCTACGAATGCTTGTCTCATGTCATGGTACAACCTTGCACACCATTGATCTATGGCATATCATGGTGTTTGTTTCCATTACAATAATCCACCCAATGATGATTAAAAGCAACAATTATTAGTCCTATGGTAACATGTTGAAGGATTCAATCTCCACGCTAACATCCATCTCCTTCTGTCTTGTCATTTCACCATATCCGTCTCTTGATGATATCCTGTGACATAGAAAAATAATGGCATACATGGTCATATAGACACTACATTAGTCCATCATACACATTACATCATGAATCGAATATTCATTCAAGGCATATAGTCATTAAACATCCATTCAAATATTTCTAGTTACATTATTAGCATGTCATTTGTATTCATCAATTGGCATTTACATAACATATAATTGTGTTTAACATTTCCATACATCATCCATATAATTAACACACATACATCACATATTGCATTATCCATACATATATAGTCATACATTAACGCATATATAATCATAAACATCACATCCATTAGAATCAAAACATTACACATCCATATAGAACATCTTCATCATAATCATCATATAACTATCATACCTAACATAATATAATCATGGCATATAAGCATAAAATAACCATCATAACTGCATACATCGCATGACATATAAAATGCATCATCATAACCATGATCATAAAAGCATATATCATAAACATAATCAACACATACTACATCATGACATAACATAAAACATATAGGCCACATCAAAATTGCATCATATATATATAATCTCAAAAAACATGTCATAGGATACAATCATGAGATATCCAAAAAATAGAGCTCATAGGCTCGATGGTAAAAATATAAATGTCATAACATAATTTCTATAACATGATGTCAAGATAACAATGTCAATGCCCCTAAGATGAACTCTCCTCATCCCCTCAAGCAGAAGACTGCTACACCCTTAATATTATTGTACATCAGATTATGAATAGTCATCTTGTGGCTATCTTAACTCTCTATTAAGTCATATTATCATTAGTATATTGTTATTTAGTTTTTTAGGTCTGCCTAAGACTTATATAGCTGTGTCTAAGTCAGCCTCAGTGATATCCTAGGCATAAATAGGTATATATAGGAGGTTGTGAGTCTCAATTCATCATCAAGTTGTGAAGTGTGTTCTCAGTAGAGATATTTGGAGGTTTTCCCCCTTGAAGTGGCTTGTTATTCTAAGTTATTATTAAGTATTTGCAGCATATTTCATATCATATTCTTCTATTGTGCAAGTTATTTCATAACAAGTGGTATCAGAGCATGATCTTGGCACCATAGAGGCAAGGTTTTTCTCAATTTTGGAGGCGATTTTGGGAAGAGCATATCTTTCATATTTTGCCGAATTTTTTTCTGATTTTTAAATGGTTTTTGAAGAACATTTTGAAGAAGCTACAGTCCGGATTTCAGAAGAATTGGAGTATAATTAAGCGAATTATTGCAGAATTAGGGTTTCTACACTATTTTTTTGAAATCTACATATCTCACACATCTTGTTGAATTGGAGTCTGATTTTTATTGGGTTTTTGAAGACGTATTAAAGGAGATTAAAGTAAAAAATTGAGATAATTTAAGTTTCATTTGTGTGATTTATTTCAACTTCAGTGGTTTCCATCATGTCGGGGCCTGAAACAAGGGGTAAAAAGAATGTCACTCCGAGGAAGACTCCTGATAAGGATGGTGAAACAATCGAGGATATTACTCATAATGAGGAAATAAATAAGGTCAAGGAATACATTTCCTTAATTAAGATAGATATGTGTGACCTAAGAGGAGATATATTGGACATACGAAACATGTTGAGCACCTACATGGCGGAATCAAGAAAGGAGTTCTCAAGTGGCCAAGGTGAAAATTATAGATTAGCTACTATTGATACTAGCTTTAGTACTCCTATGGGATCTAGGAATTTATTTCCAAGGGTAGATATGCGCAAGTTCGATGGTAAGGATCCTCTAACATGGATAAACCAAATGGATAATTTTTTTGAAGTACACCAAATCCCAAATGGACAAAAGGTCACGATGGCTTCCTTATATCTAGAACCAGATCAATTCATTTGGTATCATTGGCTTTGCACTCATCGAAGTAAAATGGGGCTCATCGTCTCATGGTCAATTTTTACAAAGGAACTCCAAGCACAATATAGGAATAGCATCACAGACAACTTCTTTAGCCAGCTAGCTAAACTTCAACAAATAGGATCAATTAAGGATTATATTCAAAAATTCCAAAATCTATCCTTAAGGGTGGATACAATTATGGAGGAAAACTTGAATGACTTATTCTTGGGTGGTCTCAATGATCACATTCAACATGAGGTATGCATGTTTAGCCCTAGTTCCATAAATGTGTCTTTTATCTTAGCACGCAGGGTAGAGGAGAAGTATTTGATTCCTAAGAAGCAAGGGGCTAATGTGATAAGAGAGAAAGGATATTCAACACAACCTACTAAGTTGACTCCACAACAAATTAAGTAGAAAAGAGCAAAAGGCTTGTGTTTCAATTGTGATAGCAAATACAATTGAGGACATAAATGTAGTGAAAATAAATTATTTTATATTGAAGGTCCCAATGAGGAAGAAGAGGAGGAACGCATACTAGAAGATGAGAGGGAGTCAAATGAGGAATCACATGATTATCAACCAATAATTTCTTGTCATGCACTCTCAGGTTTCAGCTCTCCACAAAATCTCAAGGTTTTGGGGTTCCTAAAGAAGCAGAAGGTAACTGTGTTGATCGACTCAGGTAGTACTCATAATTTCATCAACAAAAAGTTAGCTGTTCATCTAAATTGTTTCATAAATCCAGCTCCAGAGTTTCAAGTTTTTATTGCAGATGGTGGTATAGTTAGTTGTTTAGGGAAGTTTCATAGCATTAAATTATCCATGGGATATTATAAACTTGATACTCCAATGTATGTGATATCCATGGGTGCAACAGACATTGTTTTGGGAGTACAATGGCTTACTACATTAGGAACAATTGAGATGAACTTCCAAGAACTATTCATGAGATTTCAATTAGAAGGAAGGCTAGTAGAGCTAAGGGGGTTGAAGGAAAAATCTCCACAAATGGTAAGCTCTCATCAAATGCAAAAGTTGCTTAAGAAATGAGTGGATGGATTTGTGGCCCAACTATGTTCATTAGAAGTCTCTCAATCTAATACTCCTACTCATCCATATTTGCAAGCTATAATTGATCCTCACTCAGTTGTTCTTGGAGATATGCCTAAAGGACTTCATCCTAAGAGGGATCATTATCATGCCATACAATTAGTCCTAGGGAGCCAACCACCAAACATCAGGCCTTACAGGTATCCACACATACAAAAGAGTGAGATAGAAAAGATTGTTGAAGAGATGCTAGAGGCAGGAATCATCAGGCATAGCCAAAGTGCTTACTCCTCACCTATGGTGATGGTTCGTAAGAAGGATGATACTTGGTGCATGTGTCTAGATTATAGAGTGCTCAACATGTACACCATTAAAGATAAGTTTCCAATTCTAGTCATTGATGATTTGCTAGATGAATCTATGTTTTTTACCAAGTTAGATCTTAAATTTCGTTATCACCAAATTTGGATTAAGGAGGAAGATGTTTGTAAGATAGCATTTCAGACTCATGAGGGTCATTATGAATTTTTGGTGATTCCATTTGGTCTTACCAATGCACCATCTACATTCCAAATTTTGATGAATTCCATTTTTAAGAAGTCTAAGAAAGTTTGTGTTACTATTCTTTAATGATATATTAATTTATTGCAAGACTTGGGAAGAACATTTGCAACATGTGGACCAAGCATTACAAATACTTGAAGATCATAAACTCTATGCTAAGCCATCCAAGTGTGCTTTTGGTCTTATAGAGGTGGAGTATTTGGGACACATAGTTTCACATGAAGGAGTAAAGGTGGACCTAACAAAATTAAGGCTATCATGGAATGGCCTATTCCAAAACCATTAAGAAACTGAGAGGATTCTTGGGATTGACAGGGTACTATAGAATATTTGTGAAGAATTATGGTAGTATAGCAGCACCTCTCACCACTCTATTGAAGAAGGATTCTTTTCATTGGAATGAGTATGCCAATACAACATTTGAGAGATTGAAGGAGGCTATGTGTACAACTCCAGTACTTGCCACTCCTGACTTCACCAAGGAATTCATTGTGGAATGTGATGCTTCTGGAAATGGGATAGGAGCAGTGCTCATGCAAGAAGGTCGACCAATTGCTTTTCAGAGTCATCAATTAAAAGGTAAGAATCAACTAAAACCTATTTATGAGAAGGAAATGCTAGCAATACTCCATGTAGTGAAACAATGGTGGCCTTATCTATTGGGTAGACATTTCAAGGTTAAGACAGATCATGATAGCCTAAAATATTTTTTGGAACAATGACTATCTTCTGAAGAGCAACAAAAATGGGTCACTAAGATGTTAGGATATGACTTTGAGATTGTATATAAGAAAGGGAAAGAAAATATTGTCGCAGATGCACTATCAAGGAAGGATGAGAAAGATGAAGCCTTATTGTGTGCCCTTTCAATATTACAAGCAAATTGGGTGGAGGAAGCCAAAGCAAAGTGGCAAAATGATGTTGCGACAAGTAATCTCATCGAGCAATTAAAAAGTGATCCTAGTAGTTCAGATAAGTTTTGTTGGAAGGGAGATACTCTTTGGTATAAAGAGCATTTGTATCTCTACAAGAATTCCAACCTTAAAATCAAGATTCTCACAGAGTTGCATGAGTCTCCAGTGGGTGGTCATTCAGGATTTTTGAAGACATATCATCGAGTCAAGAAAGATTTCTTTTGGGAGGGGCTAAAGGGTGATGTTCAAAAATTTGTGGCTGAATGTTTGGTGTGTCAAAGGCATAAAGGGGAGACAATTAAGACACCAAGTCTCTTGCAACCCTTATCTTTCCTAGCCAGGTTGGGAAGAGGTATCCATGGACTTCATCACAGGGCTTCCCAAATCTAAAGGTCATAATGTCATCATGGTGGTAGTTGATCGCTCACTAAATATGCACATTTCATTGCATTAGCACATCCTTTTACAACAAGTGCAGTGGCTAAAGCTTTTTTGGAGAATATCCAAAAGCTACATGGTACACCTAAATTTATTGTTAGTGATCGTGATCCTATCTTCACTAGTCACTTTTGGAAAGATTTATTCTCATGTTTGGGTACTCAATTGGCTCTTAGCTCTTCATACCACCCTCAATCAGATGGGAAAACAGAGGTTGTTAATAAGTGTTTGGAAGGATATCTACATTGTTTCACTTCAAAGAAACAGTCTCAGTGGGTAGATTGGCTACCACTTGTGGAATGGTGGTATAACACTTCTTTTCATAGCTCATCAAAAATGTCTCCATTCTTGGCACTTTATGGATATCATCCTCCTTCCATCACATCATCAATTAAGGTGTCCCCAAGAGTTCAGGCAGTAGAAGACCACTTGCTTCATCAACAAAAAGTACTTTCAGGACTCAAGGAGAATTTAGCCATGGCACAAAATCGAATGAAACAACAGGCAGACCAACATCGTAGTGCAAGAAGTTTTGAAGTTGGGGATTGGGTCTTCTTGTGATTGTAGCCTTATAAGAAAATCTCACTAAAGCAGAAAAGAAAGAATAATAAGTTGTTTCCAAAGTATTATGGTCCAGACCAAATCAGGCAGAAGATCGGTAGTGTTGCCTACATGCTTGAGTTGCCACCAACAACAAAGATACATCCAGATTTTCATGTTTCCTATTTGAAGAAGATAATTGGGCATAATATTCCCACTCAAACAACACTTCCTGAGTTGGATGAAGAAGGAAGAATCATTTTAGAACCAGAGTGCATTTGTCAAACATGCACAAAGAAGCTGAGGAATAGAACTATCACTGAGTAACTCATCCAATGAAAGAATTTACCAGTTGAAGATGCCACATGGGAAGACGAGGAGTTCATTCAAAAGTTTCCAAACTTGATTAGCATTGAGGACAATGCTTCTTTGAAGAAGGGGGGCATGCTACGCCCTTAATATTATTGTACATTGGATTACGAATAGTCGGCTTGTGGCTATCTTAACTCTCTATTAAGTTATATTATCATTAGTATATTGTTATTTAGTTTTGTAGGCCGGCCTAAGACTTATATAGGTGTGTCTAAGTCGGCCTAGGTTATATCTGAGGCATAAATAGGTATATATAGGAGGTTGTGAGTCTTAATTCATCATCAAGTTGTGAAGTGTGTTCTCATTAGAGATATTTGGAGGTTTGCCCCCTCGAAGTGGCTTGTTATTATAAGTTATTATTAAGTATGTGTAGCATATTTCATATCATATTCTTCTATTGTGCAAGTTATTTCATAACAAAGACCAAGGTAACTTATGCTCGGTGACAAGAACTAATACTAATGGCATAAGGGACACGGAAGGAAAAGTCTGTAAACCAGATAGATCTCTAACCAAAGGTTAGATGTTCTCTTATCTGTTTCCTAAACTAGATGATCCATGACTATGGCTCGATCTATGGCTGGAGGAATACCTATGACTGTGGTGAGAGTGGTGACTTGATGAATGCCCTGAGGAAGTAAATCCACCCACACTACTCTAACTATAGCTGTCGTGAGTATGACTGCTACTCCCTAACCTTGTCCTTGTCCTACTGTTTGATCTTGACAATCCAAGCTCCCTCTAATTAGTCAGCATTGCTCCCTTGTATAACATCTTGTACTGGCCTTTGCTAGCATTGACCTTGGCCAACTCTCTAGAAACATCTCTAACTAGCCCTGAACATAACTAAGCAAATCCTACACATGAGCTCCCTATCTCCCATCACCAAATCTCCACCTAATCCCTCTCAACCCATGTAACCTCTAGCTTTGTCCATAGGGATCTAATCTCTGTTGTGGCCTCATCAAGTCTCCACTGCATATCAATTAGATGTTGATCCACTATTTCATCTCACGAAAATGGTGGTACCCTGGATATATCTTGCCCCCCATCTATCATCCTCTCCTGGAGCT
The DNA here is from genome assembly GCA_007258455.2 of Sequoia sempervirens. Lineage (NCBI taxonomy): Eukaryota > Viridiplantae > Streptophyta > Pinopsida > Cupressales > Cupressaceae > Sequoia > Sequoia sempervirens. The sequence continues at coordinate 840,924,988 of VDFB02281492.1, read as the reverse complement.
TCCTCTTTTCCTCATCCATCTCATCACCAATATCTAGCTCCTCCTCATCATTACCAACATCAAATGCCTCCTCTTCCCTCAGAATCTCTACTTCCTCCTCTCTAACCTTAGCCTCCATCTCTCCCTCCTGCCTGACCTCTACCTCTAGCTGTCTCACCTCTACCTTCACCTTCAACTGTCTCTCCTCCCTTGGAATCTCTTCCTCTCATTGCTCCTCCTCTTGTCTCCCCTCCACCACTGGCTGCTCCTCCTCTCCCTCTTGCCTAACCTCCACCTCAAATTGTCTCACTCTCCTAGCATGCCTGCCTCCGCCCCCTCCACTCCTCCTCCTCCCACCACCACCACCATTTCCTCCATCACCTCCATCATCTCCACCACCTCTTCGCTCATCTCCTCTCCCCCCATCTCCTCAGCCTTCATCTCTCCCTCTCCCCTACCGCCTATGCCTCCTCACTGCACCCATGGAATAACTGATTGGCTATCAATCAGTGCTAGACCATCTGGATCTATCAATGGTTATGGCCTATGTGTCTACCACCACAAATCATAGTCTATGGATGTCCTTGGATCTATTGGACCCCCACTCTAACCCCATGGCTATGCTACCAATCCATCTATCTACTGCTCAGCCAAATGAACTAATATCGTTGGCCCCAACATTGGCTCTCGCGATGATTGTGCATACTCTACTATCCCAATAGGTACACCTTGATGCTCACCAAATTGATGTAGTACCTGTTGGGGAAGATACATCTCAATGATCAAGTGTGATTGCACAGTCCACCCAATTAGATATTGAAACTTTTGACAAAATGCCAAATGATCCCCCTCTCTAGTCCATTGTGCACAATCCCTATAAGGCCTCTAGACAAATGTTGTAATAGTATCAATCTAGTGCTACCAGAATCTAGTCTCTCCAACTCTCATCTATTGTAGGGCACCTACATATAGGTAAACATAGGGCATCCCCTCTGCTAGTTGTGGTCTCTAAATGTGAGCGTGAAAGATGGGAATGTGCTCCCAAGACTAGATCATCAACAATGTTGTCCCACAACTAATGCTATGCACAACTCTATAGGATACCTCATGCAACTGGTGATACAACATCCCAAGTAAACAGGGTCCCCATGCAAACAATTTCATGTCTCGTCGCATGCGCACTAGCACATCTCCCCACCCGATCGGGAACCCGTGTCCCTGGCGATCTAGAATAAGGACTCTATCAATCAAGGTGCATAACATCACGCCCCATTATGAATAATGCTCATCCAAGTACTCACATTAAATCTCATACCTCTTGACACCAAGGCTCATTCCATCATTTTCCTTGTACAACTCAATCATATCCTATACTCCCCGATGTGGATTATACACCACTCGCTCCCCTCTAATTAGAATATGTAGAATCATGTACACATCCTCTAGAGTGATAGTGGCCTCCCCCATTGGCAAGTGGAAAGTACAAGTCTCTGAATGTCATATATCAGCTAATGTTGTCAAAAGTCCCCTATTAGCCTAGATAATGGGTGTATAGGTGACATAATATAACCCTAGCCACATCATTTGCCTCTGTTCCTGGTTCGTCAGCTAATCTTGAAATACATACGTTGTTGGCCTGAACTTGTGCATATAGATCAATGGTAATCATTTCTACACATGTAGAAATGAGAAGTTAGCACATTATTGAAAATAATTATTACCATCTACCTAATCAAAAAACATCTAGACAAATTGAGCCTAAATTAAAGTCAACCTTGGTCAAAATCAAATACATTGTGTTCAGTTCATTTGCATCGCGCCTTGGCGTTTGCATTGTTTCATCTAGCAATTATGTCATGTTTTGGAACTTGCATCATTTTGACTCACAAATACATCATCTTATATCACTTATGTCTATCCATCCATCAAATGTATCATTCATAGTTGAATGCATCGTATGGCTCCACATATGCATTCTAATCCAGCGAATGCATTGCTCAACCTATCACTTGCAGTGCAAAATGGCATATGTGTCTCACTGATCCTCAAATGTGTCACACTTGACCGAAACCCAATGGGTTCATCAAATTTTCATCACAATGCATTAAATTTGTTGAATGAAAAATTGAATGTGCCTTACATGAATATGTTTGCATCGTAGCACATTCGTTGACCTACCTCTAAACCCTAAAAATGCATAAGAATCGATAAAATGACAAAGTGGTCAAGGTGTACTTATCAGTGCCTTTGTTCCCTTTGGCTGTCTAAAGGTTCGCATGATGCATCTGCAATGCTCAGTCACTAGAATCACCATCTTCGTGTGAGGTCTCCTAGCTCTGAGCTCTCCAAATTTACAAAGGTGAAAATGCAAATGAATTGATTTTTTACCTATTTTGAACCTATTTATAGGGTCAAAGTGGGATTTTCTTCAAAGTATTATTATTGGAGGCCCATTTGACCAACTTTGACTAGCTTGTTGACTCATTTAAACATGTTGAAATTTGAAACTGATCGCACCACTGACTTTCTAAACATCAAATTAGCTTATCAAGACACTTTCCAAAGTTTTTTGTTACTAGGCCAAAATTTGAAAAATTTCCCAAGGGGGCATAGATACATCGTACCTTCACTGGGTCATATTTCTAACTGAATTTTCTTTGTCACAATGTGACAAGCTACATTATGACAAAGAGAGTTAAAATGTAAACACATAAAAATGACCTAGGCCTGCAAGCTCTATTTTCACCACATTCCTCCTAACATAATTAAAATATTTAATTATGTCCTATAGTCCACTTTCAACTATTAATTAAATAATTTTTAATTATTTAATTAAATCATGTATTTTATTCCTCTTGATTATTTAAATAAATAAATCATATTTATTTATTTAAATGTCTCACTAATCCTCTAATGTCTTTCCATGATTAAATAAATTCTTAAATTTATTTAATTATCTTTTTGTCCATTATTTCCTCCTGATTATTTAAATAGATAAATCTCATTTATTTGTTTAAATATGTCATTAATTTCTAATATCTTCTCATAATTAAATAAATTCTTTAATTCATTTAATTATTGTCCACCTTGGCATTTTCCCAATTTTAAATAAAATTATTTATTAAAAATGGTCCCACTCTAATTTTCCCTCTCTTAGTAAATAATTCAAATTAATTATTTACTATCATATAACCCCAGCCTTTTGAATTAAATAAATTTTTAATTCAAAATAACAATTTTCTTCCATAAATCAAATAATTTCTAATATTATTTGATTTTCCAGCTCTCTTTTTTTGTGCCATCCTTATCCTCTTGTCACATGCAATCTTGTCCATTGATTTGATTTTCTAAAATCAAATATTGTCTACTCATTTCAAATTTAACCTAATGTTTCCCTAACCCTAATTGTGGGTTTTTGCAATGAAACTTGTCCATTAATTTTGAGCATTTGTCAATCCAATCTTGGTCATTCATCCAAAATTGCATTTTCTATAAAATGGCAATTTTGGTCTCATTTTGACATCTAATCTCTCAAGCTCTTGGCATTTTGGCATCTTGACATCTTCGCATTCATAGGCTCTTTTAGACATACTTTAGGCTTAATTCATAGTTTTTTACTAGTTACATAGTTGCATAGTGTAGCATTCGTGATAGAATCCTTCAACATTTGCTTAGGGCATGGGCATAGTTATAGGTTGCTCACACAAAATATGAGAAAACTACATATTGCAGCAAATAGAGAAGGTGCAATGGAGGTCAATCATGGAGGTTGAAAACACTTGGTAATATTTTTCTTTGTTTTCATGTTATTTCCTCCTTTGTACTTTATTGCTTACTTTGTTTTTTTTTTTAATTTATGCACTAATTTGCTAACCTAAATATTTCCCTTAGTTACAACATCAAATAAGACTCATTATAGGAAACCTCCATACACATGACATTAAACTCTTTGATATTGTCCATAGGACTTCCTCTCCCTTTGTATTTTTTCGAATTTGGGGATTTCAAAACTAGGAGGGAATGGTACCATTGCAATGTTTCAATCAAATGGATATGGACATAGCTTCTGTGTATGGGGATTCTTTGTCTTTCCTATTCAAAGGCCCTACATTTCTTGAGATAACGCCTTAAATTGTGATTCTAGATCATCTGGAAAGTTTGGTCGGGAGCATATGTTGGGATGACGGATCCTTGTTGTATATGGGATTTGATATCATAAGGTGTTTTATGGGGTGTATGGTGGTGTAGGATATTGTGAAGGTGATTGTGGTTGAGGCGTATATGTTCCCAACATATTTGGATTGGCAATGTTTTGTTGAGGATTATAGTATAAACCCTATTGTTTTTGTTGTGTGTTTTGTTGAGCTAGTAATGCTTGTTGTTGGGCTTGATGTTGTTGAGCTTGTTGTTATGTGGCTAAGGCAGGTTCTTGGGCTTGTTGTTGTTGTTGTTGCACTACTAAGGTGGCTTCCCATTGTTGTTGTTGTTGGATGGCTTGCTGATAAGCCTATTGTTGTTGTGTTGCTAGGGCTACTTAACAATCTTCCTGTTGTTGTTGTGCTGCTAAGGCTACTTGTTGGGCTTGATATTTTTGTTGCACTGCTAAGGTTGCTTCTTGTTGTTGCTACTATTGGATTGCTTGCTAGTAAGCCTGTTGTGCTTGCAATGTAGGATCATTTTATTGTTGAGACATCTTCAATGGGTTCTGGGTGTTTATGTTTTTTGCGGGTGGTGGATTGTTGATGAGAGGTTGAGGGTTTCCTTGGTTTAGAATTCCTTGCAAGATAGTGGATTGAGGTGGAGGAATGTAAGTTTGAGGCCCCACTTGATTTTTCATGGTGAGAGGGACCATGGGGAAAGATGATGATGCCATTATATATTGTGACGGTAATGGCATATTCATACCTTGTAACTGATTGAAAGGTTTCCCTTGTGTTATTTTAGGTGTGATCAAGGTATTACCTTGGTTGATGGGATTTGTAACCAAGGTGTTCTTTTGATTTGGATCGATCATAGATGGGTTTGATGTAGATGGTGGATTGACTTGAGTATCTTGGTTAATCACTTCTTTCGATGTGTCAATGGGACTTTTGGCACCACTTGTCAAGGGTTGACTTTGCGTGAGAGTATTAACTTTCCCTTGTTTACCTACTTGATGTGCTTTGTTCACATTACCTTGTGTAACATTAGGCATACTTGGGGTATTTGTGATGATGGATAAAGATGGTTGCACTCAAAATGTTGAGATTATTATGGCATCATGGAATGTAAGTGGTTTTACAAAGGTTGGTGGTTAATGGAATGGTTGTTTTGTGAATACCCAAAGTTATGTTTGTTCCTATACTTGAAGTGAGACAAAGGTTGGTTCCTAGCCGAGCTGCAAGACTAGATGTTAAGGGTTGAATTGGCACAAGGGATGGATTTGGTTGAATAGTAGATGAAGTCAAACCTTGTGCCAATGATTGTGCAACAAAAGATGGGAAATTTGGAGCCACATTTTTTAAGGCTTGATGTTCCATGATTTCTTCTCTAGTAAGTCCAAATGGGTTGTTCATGACATTTTCTATCGCATACAACCTTGATGGAGATGAGGGTTGTTTTGAAAACGTAACTTTACTTCTTGGATTAAATTCTTGAGGATTTGGATCAATTATGGTAGATGAGACTTTGGTTTTCTCCATGATTCTCTTGTGTTGTGATCTTGTTGTAACCATAGATTGTGGGTCAATGATGGGAGAGGTGTGTTGATATTTTTAATGTTTAAACTCTCTAGTTGAATCAAATCTAGGTAGAAGGGATGCTCTAAGTCTTTTTGGAGAAATGATGATAATGAGGGATGAAAAGGATGAATAATGTAGGAAGTAATCTTTGTAAACATTTTGGGACAACACTTTCAACTTAAAGGTTTGATTATTTTATGTTTGGATAAAGGATGTTTATGAACTTGTCAATCTTTAGGGTAGACTCGTGACCTTTAGGATAAACTAGTTCAAAGATGATAACTAAATCTACTAAATTCATGGAAAAGGATACATTTCACATACAAAATAGCCAAGTTAGGGGGTTGGTTTGATAGTTTTTTAAGTCACAAAGTGTTGGTGAATCAAATTTTTTGTAAATTTTGGTGATGTGAAGGATGAAATTTGATAGAGGGGTGAGTCAAATGTTTTAAACAATGTTGACCTAGAGTGAACCTTTGTTTTCCAAGACCAAGGTAGTGAGAAACATGCTATACCTCTAAAGGTATAATACTCCAAGAACTAAATGATTTTGGTAAAATAGGACTTAAATGATTTTGGTAAAGTGAAACTCAATGATTTTGGATAATGGAACAAAATGATTTTGAACTAAATGTTTGCAATGTTTTTCCTTGTATCAATTTGCTTGTGTTTGGGGCATGAAAAATTTGAACATACATCAATGTGGGGTTCTCATTTGATTTAATCTTGGATTAATGAGGTTAATTTTACCACAAAAACCTATCTTGGTTATGTTTTCAAACTAAATGTTTATGTCAAAAAACATCATAATTTTCACAATGTCCATTTTGTGAGTATCATGAGGTTGAAGAAATAATTTCCTATGTTGTATTTGGAAAATATGGATTTGAGATATAATTCAAGATATTTAGAAATCCTTAGGACAAGTAGTAATATCAAGGATATCTTCAAAAGATATCCATATTGAAGCCAAAGTGTGAAATTTTTAGGAAGATAGTGGATGTTTGTTTTTGTAACATTTTGAAACGAAGCAAAGTATTAAATTGACTCACAATCATTTACAACCCTAGGTTTTAAATGGCTATACTCATTGAATTCCCACACGAATTTCTCCACACACTAAACAATGTGAACAATTAGAGATTTGACGACACTAGCTCCCCTCCACGGCACACACTTCTCAGGACAACCAAATCTCAAAAACCTTAAAATCCAGAGATCAAAAGGATTTTTCTATTTCTACAATTGAATATTACAAATGTGGGGAGAATTTAGAATGACTATTCTTGCACCAACAAGTATTAAGGATTTTTGGCTTCTAAACAAGGGTTCATAATAAGGGCTTCTAGTTTAGGGCATGCAATGGTAAACTCCATCAAGAGGTCTCCCAACCCTTAGGACAAGGGCTTTCCGCATCTTAGAGATACTGAGGGAGAGCTATCATGTACCACTTCCCATTGATCACAATTTGCATTGCAAAAACACATTTATATCACAGTTTGGAAGAGCATTGCTTTAGGTTGTTACTACTTGGGTTGTTCCCTACTTTTGAAGTAGGGAGGTAGGCCCTTTAAAGATAAACAATAGTGAGGAATTACATCTTTAGTTTGATCATATTCATTCATATGAACAAAGAGAGAACACACATTATGCCTTTTTCTCACACTCACAAGGGGGTTCAATTTTAATCCAAATTAAAAGATGTAGGTGATTTTGAAAAGTGTTAAGGAATGTTTCTATTTCTCAATATCACCAAATGATGCAAGAGAATTGCATACACATCCATTAACAATGTTGTAAATCAAAAAACATAACAAAAAATTCTACATTGAGCCCCTCAAAGCAGTGATAAGTTAGTTTTAAGCACCAAATGAAAAATGAACTTGTCTTGTTCAATTTTAAACCCAAAAACAATGATAAGATGAGGGTTAAATTTTAATCCTATTTGAACATTCTTTTTAAAGCCAATGCAAATTTAGTGTGTCCTAAAGCATAAATTAGAAAGCATGAAGATTGGGTTATAATTTCCCCAAAGCATCAAACGCTTGTTACAATCATAGAATTTTAAGATAAGAAAAGGATTTCTTCACTTTACTTCCATGTCTTTCAACCTACAGAACCCTATTAGTCTAGCAACCAAAACAAAGTCAAGAGTGCATCAGTGATTAGATCATTCAAGGAAATTAAAGCACATGTTGAAAAAATGATCATAAATTTTCTTACCCTGGTTGGGCATCGCTGACCATGATAGTGTCACAATTTGAACCATGGGCATCGCTTTGCAGCAAAAATAAATAGCACGATAGCATCAAGATTTAGTCTAGTGTTGCTGCACACAATAGCGTTGCAATTTGAAATTTGGGGATGTCACTTTTTGAACTTTGGGTGTCATTGTTTGATGTTATCGATACCTCTATATCAAATTGGTGTTGCCAGATTTAAATTGGTGGTAGTGCTCTTCAAAGTGCATCATTGTTTGTAATTTGAGCATCTTTGTATCCTACAAAAAAAGCACAAAATGGATTTCAAGCTAAAATATGGTTAAATTAACGGTTTTCCCTCCTTCTAGCACCAGAATGTGAGATGAAGATTGTCAGGGTGGGTCAATTACGCTTGATCCATAATGGATCAAAGCACAATTTACCCATTAAACCTCAATCTACCAAACAAGATCATTCAAATTGAAAAGTTAAACTAGGAATTTATACAAATTGAAAGTTACAAACTATGAAAATAGTTAAATTCCTACTCTAACCCATTTGAAACTTGTATCGTAGAAAAATGGATCTTGAAAATTTTCATGTTCATTTAGGTCTTTTTCTTGTGATACTTGGATTATTTTGCTTAAATTTAATGTTGTAATGTGACTTATACATTCACATTAGGTCTTGAATATTCAAATTATTAAGATTTTATGATGTCTTGTGAAGGTGTTGTGGAGTGTTGTACCACATTTCTACACTTTTCTAGACTCTTATAATAATTCATCTAAATATTCCCTTTTTATCCCTACCCAAGTCTTATTTTGAAGTGTTGTAAAGTCTTGTAACAAACTTTCACACTTTTCTAGGCTTGTCATCACCAATTACACCTTTCTTATACTTTATTTGGCCCCTTTATGCACTTATAGGCCTTAATTAAGTGTGTTTTTGAATACAAACCCGACAAATAGCATTAAAGACAAATTAATTCCTGACACCCACTTGCATGCCTTCAGTGGGACCCATTCTCCATGTGTGGCAAATGCGTCCCTCTTGGCACAAAATTCAAAAGTAAATTCAAATTTCTTTTGGGTTTTTATTCTTTAAGACCTTAGGTCAACTTGTGATGTCGTATTTTTGGGATATTAGGGCATATGTGTATATAAATAAGTGTTTTTCCATTAATTTTAACCCCCCCCCCATTCATCCCATTCATTCAAGCATTCAATCATCATTCAATCATCTCATTCAAGCATTTTAGCAACATAGCATCATTGAATCAAGCATCTTGGAGCAGCAATTGACATATCTTCAGAATTCAACAACAAAGGTTTGGTGGTTTAGGACACTTACATGTTGTTTTTTCATCATTCATTTCTTGTTTTCACTTCATTTCTTTATCAAGGGTTTGATTACCAAAGTGGGATTTGACCAAGGCAAATCCCTGTACTCTAACCCTTAACCATTTTTTCCCTCTTTGCATGTGTGTTTGTAGTCTTGTAGGAAGATTTTTCAAATAAATAGGTGTTGAAAAGTGGTAAATAAGTCATCAAATCTATTCAAGTCAACCAAACCCTAATTCAAGCTTGGAGACAACATTTAGCCCATTTTCTATAGATTTGGTTTTGTCAACCCGATAAGAAGACAAGTGCAGATCTAAACCCACAGAGTATACTTAAGAATTTACAAATTTTTGTGGGAGGACTGATTCACCATCAATGATAAATGAGTCCCACTTCCAAGCTGGAAAAGTTGTTTTGTTCTGATTTCAATTCTTGACAGTCAAAAACTAGTTTCAGCAAAGTTTACCAGAAGCAGGACTGATTTGCCATCAATGGTGAATGAGTCCCACTAATCATCAATAGTGATTTTTTTAGCATTCCAGAACCTTCCAGCATCAGTATTCCATCTCTAGGTGCACTCTCCTTAGTTTCATCAAGTTTTTTTTGCACTTGTTCATGTTTCTAGTTGATTTCTGCATATCACACTGTGTTTTCAAACACCTCATATTTCTTAGATTTTGTATTAATATTCAATCATTTTTTGCATCTAGAACATTGCATTTAGGCATAATTTCATTGTATTTACATTAGTTTGATTGAACCACCTAGATTTAGGTGTGGGGTCTCTTTTTCCTTTAGGTGAAAGACCCTAATTGAACAAAAGAGTCATAGCAATTCACACCCCTAAAATCTATAGTTCAAAACTTATCCTATTTTAGAATTAGTGTCATTGTTATGTAGAACAATGACCCTTTCCCAATCACGTGATTAGTGAGTCTATTTCAATTGATTCTATGGAAGAGAATCAATGAAACCATTGTGATAAATGGATGAAAATGTAGTTTATGCTAAATTAAACATGATGAAAGCTATGTTAACATTATTTTATGCTAAAAATGAACTAATTATACAATTTCTAAGCTAATATAAGCTAATTCTAAGCTAAAATATGAAAAACCTAATTCATATACAAACTAATATGGATGCATGGAAGCCATTAATGGATTCTTTAAGCTATTATGCAACTAAAATGAATAAATTAAGCTAAATATTAAGTAAATTGTCAATGTGGATGAAAGTAAATTCAAAAACATGAATTTTCAATTGAAATATGGATCCATTTGTCTCCAAATAGTGTTTTATTTATAGGAAAGAAAATGAGAAATGGGGTTGAGATCAAAAATATCAATCAAAGGTCAAAGATGAAATGAAGAAGAGGCATGGATCATGGATTCTCATCAATGGATGAGAATGCACGATGGGATTTTAATCAAGGGCTCACATTTGGTCCGAAAGAACACACTTTTGACCTGCTCACATAGGTTAAAGGTGACTTGTTCAAAAGATTAAAGGTTAAAACTTGCATTAGAAGCTAACTGAAAATATCCCTTTTTCAAATGATGGAGGAATAAGAATATTCCTTGGAATATTCATTTGGGTGAGGATAAAAGGAATTTTTCAAATTAAAAGAAATTCTTAATTGTGCAAAAAGGGGATAAGGAATATTCCATGGGAATATTCCCCTTTTAGAGGAAAATTAGTTTAATTTCTAATTAAACAAGGTTTAATCATGCAATTAGGAGATTTTGAGGAATTAAAGGTGATATTCATTAAATTAAATGATTTAATGAATGGGGGAGAGATGGAATGATATTTAATTAAATAACTTAGGGTTATTTAATTAAATAAGATGAATTAAGAGATTAAATTAAATAATTTGATTTATTTAATTTAATGAGATGAAATGTTAGAATGAAAGGGGGTGAATTAACCCAATTTGATGAATTAGGTTAATACATGCAAATGATGCCATTAATTAAATTAGCTAGGTTAATTTAATAAATTAAGCGAAAAAGATGGGTTTGAGGATGAAATGATGTTAATAAATCTATTTCGAGTGTATGATATCATTTAAGACATTTTTTAGAGTCTACAATATGTATTGTATATACATATCTCCATATGTATATATGTATTGATACACACATACAATGGAAAATGGACATGCCCTTACGGATGTATCGATATATGTATACATACATATACATGTATATAGAGGTGTATACTTATATACATACATATATATATACAATCGATATAGGGTGATTAGTATGTGAATACTATAGTGATTATACTTATTTGAATATTGAATGTATTCTTACATTCATAGCTTATGATATATATAAATATATATTAATACATATATACATATACCTATATATATATATATATATATATATATATATATATATATATATATATATATATATATATATATATATATATATATATATATATATATATATGTTGATATTTATATATATATAATATATTATCAAATACTCAAAATTTACTATCCTTAATAATGATAGAGGTTGATTATAAGTTACTTGTCATTGTATTATGCAAGGCTAAGTTTTACTCTTGCTTCCATGCATAGTGGAGTATGTATACTACAATGTAGCTCACTACATTAAGTCGATACTTGGTGAAGACTAAGTTGATGCATTTGATGGGAATCTTATTTGATTTAGTAAACTTTAAATGCCATGTCAATATGCTTAAACCAACATCTATAAAGGCATGTAAACAAGACAACAACTTGTTCAAATGAATTTATTATGTGAATCAACACATGTTGAGACTTGATCAATGCAAGCTTGGTGTCACATTTTTAATATTGACTATTTTTTATAAGAAGGAAATCACACCAACTATGAGGGTTAATGTTGTTGATTAGTGGCACCCTTTAATCCTTATACCTATATATGTTCATTATGAAATACAAACTGAATTCTATCATGTGGATATTTGAATTAGTCTCTAATTGTTGTCGATCAACCAAGTCGATCTATAGTTGTTTTAGCTAAGTGCTTACATGTTCACCAAATTTTAGCTATGATATATGTGTTGATGTGCATGCTTACTACTATCAAAACCCATGTCTAAACTGTAGGCTGAGTACTTACCAAATCATTGTATAAATAGTGGAGCTTGATCACTTGTTTGGGAAAATTTTGTTACAAGCATTTTAATTTGCATTTTTATTAGTTTACTTGGTTTTATTTGAGAGAGAGAAAGAGAAAGCTTTGTTATATTGAGAGAAGTGTTATATCAACTTGAGAATTAGAGGGTTATTGTGATGTCTCTTGAGAAGCTATAATCAGTCTAGTTGCTATTTAGGGAAGCTACCTTCTCAACTAATTGGATAAGCGAAATCATGCATGGGGATATTCTTCTTTGTTATTTTATTTATTAAATATTATTCTCCATGAATGCTTTGAGTTTTTTTTTTATGAGTACTTGCATTTAGGGAAACTATAATGGATTTGAGAAGGAAATAGAAGTTATTATGTTGTATTTATGATGTGCTTGTATGTACTCCATAATAGGAGGTTGTTGTTTATCATAGGTATTACATACTAGATATGAATAAATGGGAGTGGCATTTGAGTCACTCTTAGCTAGGTTATTGATTTAACTATCATACATTGTGTTTACTCCTAGGATTGTTTATCTAATATGGAAGGGAGCTTGTGTATTTACTTTGTTAAAGTAGATTTATTCAAAGTATATAGAAATGGTGATAGGTTATCTCTAGGATGATAGATTATCCATTGAAGGAAATACCTATGCATAGTTTAAGATTTCCTTAAGTCAAATCGGCCCTAAGTAGTGTATGTGATAGATGACTTTCATTTGGATTACCATTTGAGAACACTTTGGCCAAAGTAGTGTGACTACTTTTGGCTCCACTTTCAATTCACCATGATCCAATACTACATGCTAGTTCTAGATTGTGGGATTACAAGTCTAGTTATTTAGGACACAACACTATGCTCAATTGGTTGTCGTTATTCAGTTACTCTACCAATCTCTTCATCGAAGGGAAGGGTCATCTATTGAATGATGGATGTGTGGAGGACCAAATAAGAGTCTATGGTTGGCGAAAAACCACTTGAGTGATGATTCTCCTCCACAACAAGTGACAAAAGAACCAAGATTTGAAAGGAAGGATCCTAGACCATCTTTAAGCTATTTGTTGCAAAGCTCATTGAGTTATGTATTTAAATTTATGTATTCTTGTATGGTTGTAACTTTTGAAATTATTGTAATGAAATGGAATCCTGATTGTATTATGTTATGGCATATTTTTTTTTTTTATTCTCAATAGAGAAAAGAAATTTTTTTATTGCAATGGCTTGTTACATAGTTTATTTACTCGCAAAGTGAAAACTTAGGAATTTTTACTTCATTGAAGGGTTAGCGTGTTATAGCATGGTTGAGTAAGAAACAAGATTCGGTCTCTTTGTATACTATTGAATCTGAGTATATTGTTGTTGCATCTTGTTCTACACAAGTTCTATGGATGAAACAGACATTGAAAGATATCATATGGTGTATGATGATCCTTTTTCCATCTTCTATGATAACACAAGTGAAATTAACATTTCAAACAATCTAATGATGCACTCAAAGATGAAGCATATATCTATCAGGTATCATTTCTTGAGAGAAAATATCATGGAGAATGAAGTAATGCTTGAGTATATCTCTAAGAAGGATCAGATTGCTAATATATTTATGAATGCTCTTCCTAAAGATACTTTTGAGTGTCTCTGAGAGAAGTTAGGGTTAATTGCCCCTCCTTTTATAAACTAGATGGATATAGAGATGCATCAGTCGAGTGGACCTATGGATCTATCTTTCTTTTGGATTGATGTTTTGGGGGCTACCTCTCAAGGGGAGCAGGTAGTTTCAAGTGGTTCATTGTATGAGTATTATGTTTTCTATGTCAAAGGGGAAATCAATGTAAAATATCTTTTTCCTTTGCCATTGATGTCAAAGGGGGAGAGAAAGAATGTCAAAAAGAAGAGAGGAAGAATGAGAAAAATAGTATCTACTAAGGGGGAGAAAGAAAAATAAAAATCTTGAGAACTATATTTAGAGCTAGTGTGTTGTCTTTGATGGTTTTTCACATCATGTGTTGCTATCAATGACAAAGGGCGAGATTGTTGCAAGAATGGAAAAGAATGAAAGTATTTTCATTGATGTCTAATAGTCAATTGGTTGCTAACTGGTTATTTTTGTCATTAATGTCATGGTTGCAGGTTATTGGTTGTATATGTTGAGGATATTGAGAAAATTGTATTGAAGAAAGGTTGTAGACCTTCATTAGTTGCTCTGGGTTTTGGTCCAGGATTTTCTCCTATGTTTGTGTAGTTCAGATATGTTGGTCATGCTTGTTGGATGCTATTATATCCAAATTATTGGCTCCTGATTCATTATGCAATGCGAGTTATGTTCACCAATTGTGAACTCTAGTTTTTTGTGTTCGGGTTGAGGTCAAGTAGAAATTTTTTTGGTCCATACTTCTCTTAGGTGAAGTCTTCTGACTTGTGGTTCTAGAGTTGAGTTGTTATGATTGTATTGAAGATAATATTGGTGTTTGGAGGGTTTGTGATTAATTTTTCTATGTTTTTTACACTAGTTTGGCCAACTTTGTGTTAAACACTATCTTAAAAATTGATGTTGTGTGTTGGATCTATTGGGGTCCTCACTAAGCATGTTTTGGGTCGCCCTCATTCTAATTCCACCCTAGGATGTTTTGGCACTAACCTAATTTGAATTTAATGTTGGATAGATGACTTTGGATATGTTTCAAAGTTGGAGATGGTATATATAAAGGATGAGTTTGTGGTGAGAAAGGATAGCACAAAGAAATATAACTGTGGAGAAATTGATCAAATAGATGTGAGATTGATGCAAATCAGTTAGTGTGTGTGATGTGACTGTGGTAGATCATTGTGAAGCTTAAATGTTGAGTTTCTGGATGTAGTGAGCTGAAGGTGTACTCTATCATTCATGCATGTCTGCGAGTGGTTGAGAAAATTATGGTGGATTTCTATATTGCATTAAGATTGTCCTCTTTCTATAACAAATCTCTTCTATCTTCTTTATATCTCTATAGAAGTGAGCCCTCTAGGTTGTTAGCCTTGTTGGATAGTGAGTCCTTTTGGTAGTGAGCCTCATTTCTCAAGTAGTGAGCCTCTTGTAATTGATTTTGTTATTCTCTATAGTGTGAGTTAATTCTCACCATGTTTTTTCCCTCACTGGGTTTTCCATGTAAATATGGTGTTGTTTTGTTTGTGTGATGGTTTTTAGTTTCTACACTTGCACTTAATAATTATTCATTTAAGTAGCATTAAGGATTAGTTCTGGTGAATGTTTTTAAAGTTTTAATTTTGTGACAACTAATTCACTCCCCCCCTCTCTCAGTCATCCTATCCAACATGTTGTGCATCCCTACACATTGGGAGGCTGAGATATTCCAAAGTAAAAGAATGAGATCAATTTTTGGAGAACGAGAGAAAAAAAGTTAAAATTCT
Source organism: Sequoia sempervirens (assembly GCA_007258455.2). Lineage (NCBI taxonomy): Eukaryota > Viridiplantae > Streptophyta > Pinopsida > Cupressales > Cupressaceae > Sequoia > Sequoia sempervirens. Next base: position 840,909,197 of record VDFB02281492.1, on the reverse strand, counting down.
ATAAGGATGAAACAACTAAGGGGTCAAATAACAATCAACTTGTCTTCCCTTTGGCACATAAAGAGTTCAAGTTGGATGTGCAAGTCATTTTATGAATGTTGGCCTTTATTTATAGCCATGAAAGTGATGAGGAGGTCTATGAGTTCCAAATGGGCTTAGCCTTCATGCTAAAGAAGGAAAGGAGCTTGAAGTATTTTGATTTTGTTGATGCAATCACCGATGGAATGTTGGCACAATTAACAGATTATAGCACTTCCTTTGAGTTTATGTATTCCTATTTTATAGTACATTTAATTTCACACTAGAACTCTAAAATATTTAATGGATACTTTCCACTCAATAAGTTTGATGTGGGGGGGTTATACAAGCTACTTTCGGCCTGGACTCATGTGCTTTTTAAAATATGGGACTACTAATTGTTTGTTGATTATTTCCTACAACTAGTGCTCTTGGATTTGTCTTTGTTCCCTGCAAGAAGGTTCTCTGTTGAGTGTTTGGAATGGATGAATATCCACAAGGCCTCGATGGATTATTTATTTGGAGCAGAGTTTTCTTTGATCAAATTTCACAATTTTATTGGGGAACCTTTTAGGCTTCCTGAATTTATAATAGACAAAACCCTCATTTTGGAGGCAAGCCATCAGGAATCTATTTCCAACAAATATTATGGTAAAGGTAGACATAAGAAAGTGCTTTACACAATTCCCCTTACCATTTCCAAAAGTTAGATAATGCTTGTGAAGTGGTAAGAACATGATGTGCTAACAATTTGGCCTACCTAGGCCTAGTCCTTATTTGTGATAGCTGGAGATATAATCCTATTAAGTTCCTTCCAACTATAAAACATGAAGAGAGGGAGTATTTTTAGTAAATGAAGATCTCAACTGAGGAGAGGGCGTAGGTCTATATCGACATAGCATTCATATCATTTGAACGTCCTCCATGGAATGACTTCTATCCCAAAGTGGTAGAGTTATGAAAAAGCATCCAAATAGGCCAATCCCTCAAAAATAGTTAAAGAAGTTAGGATGGTAGAAGAGAAAGAAGTCCAAATTCTAGAGGTACTAACAAGAAATCAAGAACCTCAATTCCCTATATGGAGAGTTCATGTTGAATGATGAGCAGTTTGATGAGATCTATGATGTTGAGGCTAGGTCTGATAATAGCAATCTTGAATCAAATTGGGAGATGGAACAAGAGCACGCACCAGTTTCCACTCCCCACCTTAGGAGCCTAACACTAGAAAAAGGAAGGGAAAGGGTTCAAAACACAAAGCCTCATAGATCACATCCTCCACGAACACCCTACCAAAGGAAAAGAGGACCCTAAGGTCTTGAAAAACATTTGCCACAATTTCAAAGACCTAGGTCTCATCTAGATGGATCGCTAGAGAGTCCTAATTGACTAGTGCAACCCCTACAAAGAGGAGATGAATCCAAGATTTGGGAGAACTGGGAATATCAAATAGAGGAGAAGAAGAAGTGCACTCAGCACTGCCAATATTTTTAGCTTTGATGATCTACATAAGTCTTGCACCTCTATTTTTTCTTTCATTTAGTTAGGTCTAAAAATGGTTGGTTTGAAACCACAAGAGGTTTCCAAGCTCTTGATACATTTTTGGCTAATGTACAAGGCAAAATAATAAATTTGAACCTTCTACTCTTTAGGTTCTACTAGACCTAGGTGGGTACACCTATGTGAATGGGGTAGATTTAAATTGTATGTTTACTCCCTAAGTATTCTATCCACTATGGCATTTTTAAAGTGGAGAGATGCAATCCGAATTTGGTATAGATTGCATAAGTAATCTTAAGCTTAGATCAATATGTTTAGTTAATAGATGTAAAAAAAAAAAAAAAAATCAAACAAAGTAGTGGAATGTGTTAGACTAGTGCCTTGTTGGGTATATGGATTCAAGTGAAAGTTTGAGTTAAGTGGCTTCTATTTGGCAAAAAATCTAAATGTTTGGCATATAAATATTTTTTTATATCTTGTATAAACATGCAAGACTATTATTATCAAGTTCTTCTTAATGATCCAAATGATACTTCTAAATTAATGTGACTAACTTGAAGGATTTAATCCTTACTTGAAAGAACAAGCAAATCATACCACAAAGATGCAACAAATTTACACTAATAAAATGAATATATACTTGATATATCAATTTAAACAATATAGAATTATCAACCTTGGAGACAACTTAATAATATTTTTAATTGATCCAACAAAAACCTGATACAAGAAATACGCAACAAAAATCAGATGACTTCCATTAATTCCTCCAAATTTTTACACATGCATCATATTCTGTTGAATGTAAACATCATTAAAAATTATCTACTATACACTTCTCCTATTCTCCTATATCTATTTTGAGACTATAAAATAGATATAAATACATCAAAATCGTGAAAGCACACGTCCCTTCAGAAATGTTTTTTACTTAACAACAATAATAATAACTAGAAATTAGGCTCTATTTAGCCACAAATGAACTTTTGAAAAATGGTCCAAGTAATCTTATTGCTCATGTGTGTCAGCATCTCCTAGCGTATTCTAGATTGATATCTCCATTTTTACCATCTTCTCATTCTACTCACAGGCTTCATCCAATGTTGAATCTTTTCTTGTAGCGGTACCTAGAATCTTTTGCAGCATCGACTTGCATTCATTAGTCCACCTATCCTTTCTTTCATTTTTCCTTCATCTTCAAATAGCATTGGTAGTCCCTTTTTCATGGCATTAATCAGTCCCTATTCATCCCCCTATAATTCTTCATGGAAATATTTGTGTTTTCTTATGAAATGGTTAGCAACATCAATAGCCACATTATTAGGAACATCTCTTCTATTTATTTCTTGGAACTTCTCTTGAATTCTACCATCAATTCTCTTATGTTCTTTCTCTGCAATATAACTTTTTGAATGTGACCCCAAAGTTTACTCAACCAAGACATCAAATTGTCCTGCCTCTTTTTGATTACTGCAACAAGTGTGTCATGTTTACCCCTTAAGAATATGCATTTGATCCTTCCCATTGGTCTCTTGTATGAGAACTCTCACCATGAGTCAACTACTTAGTGGATCCTAGTGTAATTCCCATCATATCATTCAAGTGATCATTTTCTTTAAGTACCTTTCATTATTAGCCTTATACATTTCCTTCTCCTTAATTAACATTAGGATCTATGCCTTAGTCAACTAGGCAACATTGTTGCCAATCTTTTTCGTAGTTATGGGATCAACTTCTCCAACATTTAATGTCATAACATGCCAAAAATATTTTTTACTATTAATTACAACAAATTTCTTGTGTGGTGGATACAAGGCCCATATCATGAGGGATCCTTCATCTGGATTATACTTGGATCTTGCATATATGTCTGTTACCCCTTCAGGGCTGAGCTCATGTGTGGTATTATTATTCTTCAAGAAGCTATCAAAAACCAAAGAAGAATTTAAATCTAACCTAGGGAAAATCATAACACCTGCATCTTCCAACAGTTGTCTTCCCTTCTCAGGGGTCATGTCTTCCAATTCTTTCTCCACACTTAACTTTAAACTATTCAATAATTTCCCTTCATTACTTGGTGTTATATTTTAAACTCACTCCCTTATTGATTTTCAACCACAAATGATCTATATGCCATCTGCCTTGTATATGCATTTGAACTCTCTTTAGCATCTAGTTCCCTAGGAGCACATTTGTAATCTTGGGTTCCTAATTTGGAAATTTTTTCAACTATGCTATGAGGCCTATCATCACCAGATGTCTCTTCCCCAGAAGACAACAGTTTTGCATCTGGAAATCCTCTATTGTATTTATCAACAACCCTTTCTACTTCTTCCTCCTCCATATTCCTGATTAGATCATCATATTGATAGGGTATATGATCATACCCATCCAAGTTAGTTGTATTCTTAGAAAAGTGGATGTAGCCCTCCAGATCAAATCCCTTTCGTGGTGGACCTTTCTTCGTATTGTATTGCAACAGTTCATTTAGAACTATATCATACCCATCCCTTGATAACATTGTGAAATCACCAAAGCATAATGTGTTGGGCATAAATTCCTATTTTCCAAAAGAACTTAGGTTCATGACATCTGAATAATCCAACATCTTAGCAATCTCCAAGTAAGCAATCCTGCCAGGCACCATTTTCAGCAAGATAAAAGGTGTATCTTCAAACCCATATATTTTGATCATGGTTGCACCTTCTAAGCAATACCAGTCTCCCCAATTGTGTTTAATAGGCCCATTGAAGTCCTTGGGTCTGAGAAACCTTTTTATCTCATCATAAAATGAATATTCACAAGGATGGTTATAGAATCTATACAGTGGTTTCACAAAATACTCTTCAAAATGTATAAAACAAGAGCTGGAAAATTTGTTGTCCTAGATGGCAGTCTAGAGCTGAACTGGTAATAATCTTCCTTCCCTATCTAACTATGAAACCCTTAAATTTTTAGGCGACAACCTCAACTTTTGTCCATAGTACAATATTATATGCATAAAGATTGAAGGGCATGTGCAGGATCATGATGGGCCAAAAAGTGGCAATATTATGGGTATTTGTAGGGTATGTGGATGACGACTTTTTTTTTAACCAAAACTGATGAAACAAAAAGGGTTTTTAGAGGAGATTCTCATCTTTCCACCAATATAAATTATGCTTTACTTTGAATTTAATAAATTATTATTATTCATTTTCTATTAGGATTACAACTAAAGTCCTGATCGATAGGTTGATTGAAAAACATCTATAGCTTTCAAACAGTATCACATTTTTTGAATCTGAAACATGCGTCACATTCTATGCTTCACATACTATAGGATTAAAAAAAGAAAAATTAAATTTCATGAAGTTTTGACGAAGTTAAGGTGGTTAGACATACAAGTTTTTAAATTTTTTAAAATTTGTAATAAAAAAATCATAATTAATTATTTACTTAGAAAAAAATTACAAAAAAATATGCATCACATCCGAACATGAGTCATATACTTATATATAAAATATTATAAAAAAATATTATCATTTTATTATGGTTAGGGTGGTCAGAAAAACACCTACTTCTTATTTCCTACAAACCTAGTAGTTTAGAAACTACATTCAATTTGCTACATATTCTATTCTTACATATTTTTGAAATAACATAGATAACTTATTCAAATTTTTATGTCAAGTTGCCTAACACTGATTTTTCTAATTTTTTTGCCACTTAAGGGCCTATTTTTTCCCTGATGATCCTACACATACCTTGAATAATGCTTCAAATGCAAAATGGGATATCCATTTTTTATTGCCAATAATCCTACATCAAGGCCTTTGACGATATGTGAGGCATAATAAAAAGGTCTAGAATTATGGCACTAGACATCCGTTGCAACTACCATTTGTACAATTGACATGTACTTGGGGGCCTCCATCCCTAACACCTAGCATGCTGAAAAATATGTATATTTTAGGTATGGTTAAAACAAGTCAACATGAAATGGAGAGCCATCACTATCTTCCAATGGAATTCAGTTGTCATCCTTCTTAATTCTATGCAATGGTAACCTCCAACCCTTGTATATGGTATCCATTCTCTAGAACTCCCTTTCTAGCTCTTCATGTACAATTTTTTCATCACATACCCCTTCCAGGTTAAACACTTCACAGATTGCAGTCTCTAATATGTGTATGAATGGTTTTTCTGATGGATCACAAATAGCTTTGATTTTTGGGTCATAATGAGAAGCTAACATTTTTACCAATTCTACATCCACAAACACATTTGGGAAGACTAATTTTCCTAGGTTAAATTTCCAAGGATTACACACTGGTTCATACTGATTCCTTCGGTGGAAATGAAAAATGAACATCTCATATCCCCTAATTAGGGTCCATGTATCACTTGTGTGCTTTCATTTATCCTCTGATTTCTCCACCTCTTCCCTAAGCTATGCAAAGCACCTGGCTTTAGGTCTTGAATTGGGAAACTTATCAATAAGGTCTTGATTTAATTTTCTCTCAGCTACCTCTGGCTCATTTTCAATCTCAATTTTTTTATTTTTTCCTTTAGGGTGACTACTTTCACCCTATCTCCTGCCTTTTTTTTTTTTCCTAAGCTCATACTTTTCATTATATTTCCTTAAAATCATAGAATTGGAAAATGAAACTGCAGAGAACTCACAAGATTTGTTTGAAGTCCTCCAGGTGAAAAGTTCTCTAGATTTTTGTCCACTCACCCATTTCTCCCTCTGCCAATTCTACAAAAAATCTCCTTCAATTATTGTTCTTCAATTCAGGAAATTATCTACTTCATTGTGTGTTCGTGCTTCCATTAATGTTTCAGCTTTGAGTACAAGTTTGCAAATTTTTTGAAATTTCCACTATTACATCAAATGTTTGTATTAGCAATAAAATTTAGAACTCTGGGCAATCCTTTTTACTCGAGTTAAGCCAAAATTCACTGAACACCCTGCTAGTCAGGGAGACATTATATCCTTTTCATGGATATCACATAGTTTATCTTTTTGATCCATACTACATAGATATCACCAAGTATCACCCCAATGAACCTTTTGATCTATTTGTATCTTTATCAAAAAGAGATCATGTATCATTGAGATATTTAGTAGTTTCCCCGATGTTCATTCCTTTGATCTCAAGTAAGTTTCCAAGACTTTTGCTGATGTAACCCCTATTAACATGACACGGAGAATCGAGGGAACATTTCAAACCTACCCTAATAGCATTTTTCTTGTCAATATGCTTCCTCATGATTCATCAGTGGGACAGGACAGATTTCTTGCTGATGGTATTTCATCGATAAGACATATATGCTTGGTTTGACTTATAGATCTCACCTCGATAGTGCTTCTCTTACCAACGAATTTCTTCATCAGTAAGACCATGAGCTATATCTTCTTGATGTGCATCCTCCTATGAAATATTATTAGTGTGACATTCATGACCTCTCGCCGATATGCCTAAAACACTTGCATACGAATGTAATGGCCTATGTATCAGAGAGACTTACACCAACTCTTGTCGATATGGATTATTTATTCAAGTGATTTGGCTTAGAGGAAATTTATGGTATCAAATGGTCAAGACTGATGTGATCATTGGTAGTGCTGATAAGTAGAGGAAATTATATCAATTTTACATTCAAGATATGTTTTGTTTTGGGAAACTTATGAGTGTAAATCACTATAAATTTTTTAAAATTTTATAGTTCCAATAGAGGCTCCATTTGGGGATGAATTATTGTGAGATCATTGCAAGCATTCAGATCTCTAGAAGAGCAGACCAGACTCTAGGGGTTATGAAAATGGATTTGTGAAGAGGATGGAATGAAAAATGGATATGGAGATGGAAAATTTTGGAAATGATCCTACACTACTGTACATGGAAAGAATTTTTGTTTTTAAAATGAAGGAATTCTAGGACTCTCCATGTATTAGAAATTCCTATTCCTTTTGATTCCCTAAACTACTGTGCATGGAGAAAAAATAATTTTTAAGAGGTTTGTCAAGAGTTGTCCATGCACTAGAAACCCTTAATCCTTTATGTTTTTCGAGAGAAAAAATGCTTTAGGAACTACCCATGTATAGGAAACTCTTGTTCTTCACCAGACATGTTACGCAAGTAATATGAGTCTCCCCCTCCCTTACCAATAATAACAAAGGTCCCTAACCACAAGGCTTCAAACTTTCCATGCTTGCCCTTATCTTGACATCTAGCATTCCACATTAATATTAAATCATTCTCCTCAAATTTTCTATTTTTAGCCTTTTTATCAAGTAGATATTTCACCTGAGATTGTAACTTCTCATTTTTCTTTTGTGTTATTCTCCTTATTTCATCAAGTTTTGCAAGCTGCTCCATTCTTTCCTCCATTTGATCTAGAATGTCTATATCTTCCTGAAGGATAAAATTGTAAACTAGTAACAAATTTTGCAATGGCATCCTAGCTTGTGTACCATATACCAATTCAAAGGGAAATTTTCCAATTGCCTTCTATGTAGTAATCCTGTCTACCCATATAGCCATCCTTAACTTTGAGTTCCATGCCTTTTTGTTCCCATCCAACATCCTTCTTATGATCTTCAAGGGAATTTTGTTGCTAGATTATGCTTGACTATTTGCTTGTGGATGATAAGAAGTTGCATAAGAGATAGTGATGCCATATGTACCACAAAAATATTTAAACTCATCAGATCTAAAACACATCCCATTTTTTGTAATCAATATTACTAGTGTACCAAACCTGGTGATGATGTTCTCCAATAAGAAATTGATTACTACTTTGCTTGTTGCTTGTTTGGTTGGGACTACCTCTACCCATTTAGTAAAATAATCTGTGGATACCAAAATCCACTTGTTCCCTCCACTGGATTTTTCCTGTATCTCCCCAATAAATTCAATTCCCTATTGATGAAATGGGGCTTCTACTTGCAATGCTCTGAGTGGCAAGGCTCCCTAATATTTCATCTTCCCTAAGAACTTTTGGCAAGCTTCACATCTTCTTATATATGAAAAGGAATTATTAAATATCTTAAGCCAATAGTAGCCTACTCTGACAATCTTCTGTGCAGTTGTTTTAGCAGAGTAGTGACCCCCACACACTCCTTCATGCATCTCCCTCAAGACATGTCTAGCCTGTGATTCATCTAGACAAAATAATAATGTTTCATCCCTATTTTTCAAGAACAAATCACCTTCTATGCACACATATCTAGATGTTTGTACCTTCAAAGCTCTTTTCCAGTTATCATTCAGTCCTTCAAGTCATTTCATATGTCTGAGATAATGCACAATATTTGTGTACCAAGTAGTATGTTCAATGCTTGCAACTGCACATCCTTCATTTTCTATATTGTAGATTTGATTCATTGGAATGTTAGTCTCTGCCATTAATTTTGCCAAACCCTATCCCCTCACTATTTTAGTAATTTGAATCTCCATATCAAATTCTTGGATCTTATTAATCCATCTACATCATTTCCATGTTACATCTATCTACAATACTAGAATATCTTTCACAGAACACTGCATGTGGGACATAGGAAATCACTTTGGCTCCAACAAGATATGGTCTGAAAGCCTTTGTTGCTTTGACCAATGCAAAAGCTTTATTTTCCATAATGTCATATGACAATTCTGACCCCTGTAGTGACTTGTTGAAAAAGGATACAATCTGCTTATGACCCTCATCATTCTTATGTAGCATGATAGCTGTTATAGTATGGAACGAGGCAAATAAAAATATTTGAAAAGGTTTGGAAAAATCAATAGACTTTAGGATAGTGGCTTCTTTGATGGAGTTTTTGATAGATATAAAAGCTTTTAAGGATTCTGTAGTCCAATCTATCTTTTCTCCCTTTTTCAGCATTTTAGATATGAATTTAACAATCTCAACAAAGTTGGACACAAATCTCCTAACAAAGTTAATCTGCCCAAAAAATGATTGAATGGTCTTGATAGTCTTAGGAATGGGGATTTTAGCTATGGCTTCTAACCTTTTAGAATCTATTCTAATTCCCTCTTTTGACATAATATACCCTAAAATTTTACCCTATATAACAATAAAATGACATTTTTTAGGATTTAGACTAATACCGTATTCCAAAGCCTTGATGAATATCTTCTCCAAGTGTTCCACATGATCTTCTACCCTTTTTGAGTAAGCAGTAAGATCATCTTGATACACTACCATTATAGCATTGGTCATATCTATAAAATCCATGTCTATGGCCCTTTGGAAGGTTTCCCCTACATTTGTGAGACCGAATGACATTCTCACATAAACATATATCCCCCATGGGGTGGTAAAAGTTGTCTTGTACTACTAAAATTCCTTAAATTTTACTTGATTGTAGCTATAAAATCTATCCATCATTGACAATAACTCACATCTAGTTACTTTATGTAATATAGCTTTCATGGTAGGGAGAGGGTAATTATCTTTGAGGGAAGCAATGTTTAAATTCCTAAAGTCCACACACAGTCTAATATCCCCATTTTTCTTTCTTATTGGAACAAAGTTTGAGACCCATGTTGAATGTTTAATAGGCTTGATAATTCCCCCATCTCTGATTTTTTCCAATTCGTCCTGCATTTTTGGTTCCAGAGTTGGGTTGATGGGCCTCTACTTTTGTCTGAATAGTTTTGCATCTAGTCTCAGTGGGATCCCATGTTGAAATAAATCCTCCCTATATGCCATGAGATCCTCATAGGACCATTCAAACACATGCTTGTATTTCCTCAACAACACAATCAACATTCTCCTGATTGTTGGACTTATTTTCTTCCCAATATATAGCTTTTTGGTGCTAGCTCAGTCCCTAGATTGATTTCTTTGATATCCTCCCTTTTCACTGGTGTCTGCTTCATGAGGGATCGATCATTTCCATCATATACTCTTTCCAACGCCACAAGCCCTTTGGGAAGCTTGTTAGTTTTAAGCTGCAAGACCTCTTTCCCAAATACAGTCTACTTTCCATCTTCTTCCTCCACAAAACCATTGAAGTCAATCTCCTAGGGCTCATACTGATCTATGCAGTGAAGAAATTTTAGGAGGTCAGTATCATCATTGAAAAATTTCCAACTATATATATTGTTAGGGATAGTAGGTCTTGTTTTAAATTTAAGTTGAGATACTCCAGCCAGTGTGATATCATCTCTTTTCAATGCTACATTAGTTAAAAATTCTTCCATTATATTTTTTGACCTGTCTATCCACTCAATGGAGAAAACATCAAATAATTCAATTGCATCCCATACAACATTCCTATATTGCTTTAGTCTTTTGTGTTTTCCTGCATACTTTGACTTAACTTGTGAAACAACTAGCTCAGAATCTCCTAGAACTGCTAGTAATTTGATCTTATGTTTAATAGCCATGTTTAAACCAGCTAACAAAGCTTCATATTCTACTAGATTGTTGGTACATTCAAATACCAATAGAAATAAATATTTGAATGTAGTCCCCTCAGGTGAAATAAAGACTATATCTGCTCCATTACCTTCTTGGCTACATGCCCCATCAAAATACATCTTTTAGACACCATCATGACTTTTGGAAACATTTTTGTCAATTGGGTTAGTATTTACTAGTTCAGGCTAAACTAATTCTATCCTGAAACTCCTGAAATCTACATCACAAAAACAATTTAATTGATCTTGAGGCACATAGTCTACAATTTGACTCATCCTTGGTTCCCTATACAACTTGAATTCTTGACCATTCACTAGTATTGTTGCATAAGATAGGTCGAATTGCACATTCCCCCCAACTGTTGTCTTCCATTACCTTGATAGAAGTATTCCAAACTGAGGAGGAGTATCAATCATAATTATATCTATATTATAGGTTGTTTGAGGATAAGCAACCAATTTTACTTCAACATCCTTCATAACACCCACTACTGGAATAGGTTTGTTGTCCATTGCATAGCATTTTCCACCATTATTATCTAACCACATGCCAAGTTGTTTCATGACTCCAACTGGAATAATGTTGGTGGTAGCACTAGAGACTATCATACAATTCCTCACCAGCTTGTTATTTATGAGTAATGTAGTGAAAAAAGGATCAACTTGTGGCGGATTTATTAATGCATCACCTAGGAAAACCTCTGAGAAATTTACCTTTTCTTGCTTATTAACAATCTTAGTGGCTACCTTATTCTCAAAATTTGTTTTTTATCATTCCCATTAGATATCAATTGGATAGAACTATGCTTATACTCCTTAATTTTCATCATTTCAAGCAATGGGATAGACATTTTTACTTGAGATAAAGCCTAAGTGAAATCAAAAGAAGAACATTCTATTTTGATCAACTTCTTTTACTCCAATGTTTCTCCTTTGTTTTCCTCCTTTTCCTTTTTACTTGTTTGATGAATCTTTTGTTTTTCTTTGTGTAATTCCTTACTTTCTTCTTTCTAGACAAGCTTTTGTTCCTTCTTATCATGTTATTTGTTTTTTGTCTTCTTCAAAGCTCCTTGTGTTATTTCTTTATCTTTCATGAATACTACTTTTGGAACACCTTCCTTTTCATTCACTATTATATTTCTTAGCCAATACTTAATTTTTGTTTGTTCAACTGTCACAATGGTTAGCCTTTTAATTTCCTCTTCCGTTGGTCTCCTTATATTACATTGAGGAGGTGTACTAGTTGGGCATTGTTCTTCATAATTTTCTTCAGAATTAGAAAAGACCTATTCTTCTTCCATATGGATATTGTATTTTTGGTTTGCAACATCATATTCATAACCTTGCTCCTCTGAAGATGAATACCTTTGTTCAATGGGGTGAATAGTGTGAGAGGTTAGATAAATTGTGTGATCTTCTCCTTCATTATCTATTGATACCTCTTCTTATTGTATTTTTTGAGCTACAATACAATGATCTGGGGAATGTGGAGCATCACAAATTCCACACCAAAGATTATTTTTAGCCATATACGCTACTTTCTTTTTTAAAGGGTTGGGAGTTTCTTTACTTCTAGGTCTATCCATCGCTAGCTTTCCATCTTTCCAGTTTGTATTATAAGGCATGTCAAGTAGCCTCATCCTTTCATTTATGTATGTGTTCTCCTACCTATACTAAGGATTATTGATTTGTTGAGGGACCCTAGGATTGTCTCTCTTTCTGACCATCCCACTAGCCTTTCTATTATTTGCAATGGTCAATTCTATTTTCTAAGCTTTAGCTAAATCTCTGGGGCACCTATTTCTAAGTTCATATCTTTTTTTTGGATCAAATTCTTTTATATAAGTACTCAATGTTGCAAGATTTTCCAATTTTGACCCAAGTGGTATCTTATTTTGTAATTTGTTGAACCTTCGATTGAAGTCATAAATAGACTGATTCTAATGTTTCTAGATGGTTACTAATTCATGGAAGGAAAAATATGGTGCACATTGGTTCCCATACTATTCAAGAAATCGATCCTAAAATTCTTGAATTGAATCAATAGAGGCTGTTGGTAAGCTGTTAAACGAATCCCTAGCTTCTTCAATCAACGACATGATAAACAGCCTCATTTGTACATCTGCATACTACATTTCTAGATCTTGAATAAAATCATTAAAAATTCTTAGGTGTTCCTTAGCAGTAATTGCACTACTTCCTATAAATTTTTGGACAAGGCCTCTCCAACTGCTATCCATGGGGTAAGGATATAGTTGAAATCATGCTAGGTCAAATTGTCTGATCATGGTTGTACACTACTGAGGAGGCGGGTTGTGTGGATGATGATAATGATACAATGGTTTTTTTTATTGTGTATGATGGGGTGGTATATATTGTTTGCCATGAGGTGGTTGAGCATTCAGATGATGTTATGCATTTCTTGGTGGAACATGTGATTGAATGTATTGATTTCATGTCTGATATTGTTGTGCCTTTTGTGGATTTGAAGGTCCTATATTATTATTTCCTTGCCCATGAGGTGGTATTTATTTAGAGAGGCTAGTTGTCTAAGGATTAGTTTGAGCTTTCTGCAATTTTAATTCTTGGAGTTCTTTTATTGTTTGAAGCCTCATATGTTCAAGCTCTACTTTTTCTTTTTCTACTTCTTGTCTTTCATATTCTAAATATGCATCTATTTCATGCTTAGTCATGAATTCATAATCTCCTTCAGGGGTTGTATTATTAACATGCTCATTCTGATCTCCTTCAATTCTATGATCATACTCCTAATTCCTTACTCTTTCAACCTCTAGTTCTACATTGAATTCCTCTTATTTATGCGGATTTAAATTATTAAAAGGATTCATTTTCTCTTCAAGAGTATGAGGTACTCTAGCTGAACTATTTTTCCATGTATCATAGCATTCATATGTCTCACAGTGTGCTTTTGACATTTTTTCCTTATTTGTCATGCACATGACATCACACACTCTCTTACCCCTATCATTCTTGTTTGTCCATTTGTTGTTGTCACTCAAACCTCCTTTATATTGGGACCTTCTACCATGCATGTTGAGTTGATTAATTTTTACTTATCTTTATTAGAGTTGCCACTCACTTTCCTAAAAGTGATAAAATGTTACAACATCTTATTCCCAGCGAAGTCTGTATAATATTCTTGACTCTATTATAATGGCCCTGACTCTTAGTTGATTCCCCAGTAGAGTCACCAAACTGTTAGGTCTCAAAAATATTGGTTTCAAACCACAAGAGGTTGCCAAGCTCTTGATACATTTTTGGCTAGTGTACAAGGCCAAATAATAAGTTTGAACCTTTTACTCTTTAGGTTCTACCAAACCTAGGTGGGTGCACCTATGTGAATGGGGAAGATTTAAGTTGTATGTTTATTCCCTAAGCAGTCTATCCACTATGGGAGTTTTAAACTGGAGAAATGAAATCCTAATTTGATATAGATTGTATAAGTAATCTTAAGCTTAGATCAATATGTTTAGTTAACAGATGTAAAAAATAAAATGAAATCAAACAAAGTAGTGTAATGTGTGAGACTAGTGCCTTGTTGGGTATACAGAGTCAAGTGAAAGTTTGAGTTAAGTGACTTCTATCTAGCAGAAACTCTAATTGTTTGGCATATAAATATTTGTTTATAGCTTGTATAAACATGCAAGACTGTTATTATAATTTTTTTCTTAATGATCAAAATGATGCTTCTAAATTACCATGACTAACTTAAAGGATTTAATCCTTACTTGAAAGAACCACCAAATCATACCACACAGATGCAACAAATGTGCACTAACAAACTGAATATATACTTGATATATCAATTTAAACAATATAAAATTATCAACCTTGGAGACAACTTAATAATATTTTTAATAGATCCAACAAACAACTGATACAAGAAATATGCCACAAAAATTAGATAACTTCCATTGATTCCTCCAAAGTTTTACACATGCATCATAGTCTATTGAAATGTAAACATCATTAAAAATTATCTACTATATACTTCTCCTATTCACCTATATCTGTTTTGACACTATAAAACAGATATAAATACATCAAAATCGTGAAAGGACACATCCCTTCAAAAAAAAAATTTACTTAACAACAATAATAAAAACTAGAAATTAGGCTTTATTTAGCTATAAATGAACTTTTGACAAATGGTCCAACTAATCCTATCGCTCATGCATGTCAGCATCTCCTAGCGCATTCTGGATTGATATCTCTATTTTTACCATCTTCTCATTCTGCTCACAAGCTTCATCCAATGTTGAATCTTTTCCTATAGTCGTCTTTGAAATCTTTTTCTATAGTCGTCTTTGAAATCTTTTTCAGCATTGAATCGCATTCATTAATCCACATGTCCTTTTCTTTCATTTTTCCTTCATCTTCAAATAGCATTGGTAGTCCATTTTTCATGGCATCAATCAGTCCCTGTTCATCCCCCTACAATTCTTCATGGAATTCTTTGTGTTTTCTTATGAAATAGTTAGTATCATCAATAGCCACATTATCAGGAATATCTCTTCTATTTATTTCTTGGAACTTCTCTTGAATTCTACCATCAATTATCTTATGTTCTTGCTCTGCAATATAATTTTTTGAATATGTCGCCAAAATTTTATTCAACCAAGTCATCAAATTGGCCAGGCTCTTTCTGATTACTACAACAAGTGTGTCATGTTTACCCTGAGAATATGCATTTGATATTTCCCACTCATCTCTTGTATGAGAACTCTCACCATGAGTTAACTTCTTAGTGGATCCTAGTGTAATTCCCATCATATATTTCAAGTGATCATTTTCTCTAAGTAACCTTTCATTATTAGCCTTATACATTTCCTTCTCCTTAATTACCATCTAGATATGGGCCTTATTCAACTTGGAAACATTGATGCAAATCTCTATTGTAGTTATGGGATCAACTTCTCCAACCTTTAATTTCATAACATGCCCAAAATATTTTTCAATATCAATTACAATAGATTTATTGTGTGGTGGATAAATAGGCCATATCATGAGTGATCCTTCCTCTGGATTATACTTAGATCTTGCATATATCTTTGTTACCCCTTCAGGGCTGAGCTTATGTGTGGTATTATTATTCTTCAAGAAGCTATCAAAAACCAAAGCATAATTTAAATCTAACCTAGGGAAAATCATAACACCTGCTTCTTCCAATAGTTTTCTTCCCTTCTCAGGGGTCATTTCTTCCATTTCTTTCTCCACACTTAACTTTAAAGTGTTGAATAATTTCCCTTCATTACTTGGTGTTATATTTTCAACTGACTCCCTTATTGATTTTCCTTTTTGCTTGTATAAGAAAGCTTTAAATTCTGGAGTTTTGAAAAATTCATCATCAGCCACAAATGATCTGTATTCCATCTACCTTGTATCTATATTTGAACTCTCTTCAGCATTTGGTTCCCTAGGACGACATTTGTAATCTTGGTTTCTTAATTTGGAAATTTTATCAACTGTGCTATGAGGCCTATCATCACCAGATGTCTCTTCCCTAGAAGACAACATTTTTGCATCTAGCAATCCTCTATTGTATTCATCAACAACCCTTTCTACTTCTTCCTCCTCCATCTTCTTGATTAGATCATAATATTGATAGGCTATATGATCATACCTTCCCAAGTTCATTTTATTCCTAGCAAAGTAGATGTACCCCTCTAGATCAAATCCCTTTCATGGTGGACCTTTCTTCATACTATATTGCAATAGTTTATTTAGAGCCATATCATACCCATCTCTTGATAACATAGTGAAATCACCAAAGCATAGTGTGTTGGGCATAAATACATGTTTTCCAAAAGAACTTAGGTTGATGACATCTGAATAATCCAACAACCTAGCAATCATGTCAGGCACCATTTTGGGCAAGATAAAAGGTCCATCTTCAAACCCATATGTTATGATCATGGTTGCACCTTCTAAGCAATGGCAGTCTCCCCAATTGTGGTTAATAGGCCCATTGAAGTCCTTGGGTCTGAGAAACCTTTTTATCTCATTAGATAATGAATATTCACAGGGATGGTTATAAAATCTATATAGTGGTTTCACAAAATACTCTTCAAAATCTATAAAACAAGAGTTGGAAAATTTGTTGTCCTAGATGGCAGTATAGAGTTTAACTGGTAATCATCTTCCTTCCCTATCCAATTGTGAAACCCTTAAAATTTCAAGCTACAATCTCAACTCTTGTCGATAGTACAATATTATATGCATAAAGATTGAATAATGCTTCAAATGCAAAATGGGAGATCTATTTTTTATTTCCAATAATCTCGCATCAAGCTCTTTGATGATATGTGAGGCATAATCAAAAGGTCTAGAATTATGGAGCTAAATATCCATTCCAACTACCATTAGCACAATTGACATGTACTTGAGGGCCTCCATCCCGAACACCTAGCCTATTGAAAAATATGTATATTTTAGGTATGGTTCAAACAAGTCAACATGAAATGGAGGGCCATCACTATCTTCTAGTGGAATTGAGTTGCCATCCTTATTAAGTACATGCAATGGTAACCTCCAACCCTTGTATATGGTATCCATTCTCCATAACTCCCTTTCTAGCTCTTCATGTACAATTTTTTCATCACATACCCCTTCCAGGTTAAGCACTTCACAAACTACAATCTCTGATATGTGTATGAATGGTTTTCCCGTTGGATCAGAAGTAGATTTGATCTTTGGTTCATATTGAGCAACTAACATTTTTACCAATTCTACGTCCACAAACACATTTGGGAAGACTAATTTTCCTAGGTTAAATTTCCAAGGATTACACATTGGTTCATACCAATTCCTTTAGTGGTAATGAAAAATGAACATCTCATATCCCCTAATTGGGGTCCATGTATCACCTATGTGATTACATTTATCCTACAATTTCTCCACCTCTGCCCTAAGTTGTGTAGAGCGCCTGTCATTAGGTCCTGAACCAAGCAACTAATCAATAAGGTCTTGATTTAATTTTCTCTCAGCTACCTCTAGCTCATTTTCAGTCTCAATTTTTTGCTTTTTTCCTTTAGCGCGAGTACTTTTACCCTGTCTCTTGCCTTTTTTTCTCCTAAGCTCATAATTTTCATTATATTTCCTTAAAATCATAGAATTGGAAAATGAAATTGCAGCAAACTCACAAGATTTGTTTGAAGTCCTCCAGGTGCAAAGTTCTCTAGCTTTTCATCTACTATCCTATTTCTCCCACTACCAATTCTGCAAAAAGTATCCTTCAATTATTGTTCTTCAATTTAGGAAATTATCTACTTCATTGTGTGTTCGTGCCGCCATTAATGTTTCAGCTTTGAGCACGAGTTTACAAATTTTTCAAAATTCCCACTGTCACATCAAATGTTTGTATCAACAAGACAATTTAAAGCTCTGGGAGATCCTTTTTACTTGGGTTAAGCCAATGTGCACCGAACACCTTGTTGGTCAGGGAGACATTATATCCTTTTCATCGATATCACACAAATTATCCTTTTGATCCATACTACATAGATATCACCAAGTATCACCTCGATGAACCTTTTGATCTATTCATATCTTTATCAACAAGAGATCATGTATCATTGAGATATTTAGCAGTTTCTCAGACATTATAAGTCTCCCCAATGTTCATTCCTTTGATCTCAAGTAAGCCACCAACAATCTTGCCAATGTAACCCTTATCGGTGTGACATGGAGAATCGGGGGGACATTTCAAACCTACCCCAGTAGAGTTTGTCTTCCCTATATGCTTCCTCATGCTTCATTGGTGAGATAGGATGGATTTCTTCCCAATGGTATTTCATCGGTAAGACATATATGCCCAGTCTGACTTATAGATCTCACCCCAATAGTGCTTGTCTTGCTGATGAATTTCTTCATTGGTGAGATGATGAGCTGTATCTTCTTGATGTGCATCCTCCTATGAAATTTGATTGATGTGACATTCTTGACCTCTCACCGATATGCTGAAAACACCTACATAGGAATGTAATGGCTTATGAATCAGAGAGACCTGCACCAACTCTTGTCGATATGGATTATTTATTGAAATTCTTTGTCTTAGAGGAAATTTATGGTATCAAATCATCAAGACTAATGTGATCATTGATATTCCTGATATGTAGATGAAATTATATCAATTTTACATTCAAGATATGGACCTTTTTGGGAAACTTATGAGTGTAAATCACTATTAAAAATTTAAAATTTTATAGTTCCAACAAGTTTCTCTTGCCCCCTCATCTGCTAAAGGAAATCCTCCATCTACAGGTTCCAACGTTGTCATCCTTAATACACCCCTATCAATATAAGACAATGAGCCTCATGAAGAAGCCTCACACACCGAACAAGCATCTTCCACTTTGGTCATAATTGATTCTCTATTTTCCTTGTCGAAGGAATAAACACCGATATGCCCATGCTGCCAATTTCATCATCCCCATCTGCTTCTCAACAAATACCTCTTTTTCTTCCCACTTCCCCTTTTACTCTGATGGTTTTTCCTCCTCCTCAATCCATACATGGCATCCTACCCTTTTCAATGATAATGCTTCCCTTTGCCTCTTCCCAACCTCAGATGGTCAAGGCCTCTCCTTTCATCACCCTCTTTAGTCTCCTCGTAGGTGTTTGGCTTGCCACATAGAGTATTATGTCCCCATAGAGCCTTCAAACTCATATTGAAGCAACAAGGCAAGCTCAACAAGCAAGAAAGAAAAAGTTACAAGGAAAATTCATGACAAATCTAGCTACCCATAAGTTGGAAGCTTGTTTTTATGAAGAGTGAAATGCTCTACTAATCAGAACTATGAGGCCAAAGATGACCAAGATAGAAGCAAAAATGCAGTTCAAGGATTATGACGTCCAAGATATGGTTCTGAATTTAAGTAAAACTCTTCCTCATGACAAGGTAGGTTTGGCTAAGACAACTCAAAAGGCAGTCTACATTGACTATGAAAAGTTGGACAAAAAGTTGAAGAAGTGCAAGGTAGCATTGGAAAACATAAAATCCATAGTGGATAGACTGCAGGTGGAAATCAAAGGCAAGAATCTAGAGATGGCCCACATAAGGTAGTTACAAGCTCATCAAAGTGAGGCAACTAAGTTGCTTGAAGGGGCCCAAAGTGAAAGTGATCTACTTCATGTTGAGGTAGAAAGATTAATATATGAGATGACTATTAAGCGTGAAACAATTGTAAAGCATCAAAAAAAGAAAAAAGAGCTGGAAGATCAAGTAGCCAAAAAGAATAGTATATATGAAGAGCTGCAAAAGAAGCTATAAGAGATGGATGAGCAAAAGGTAGATATGTAGAAAGAATTAACTAGCATTTGATCTCAAGCCTCTAATGATCATTAGAGGGCCCAGGTGGAAATGGAAAAGGACAAACAAGAAAGACGACATTGATTCTAATTTATAGACTCGTGACAAGGAGATTGAGAGGATACACTCTAAACTTACAAGTGCTCTCCAAGAGAAGAATCAATTAGAGGAAGGCATAAGAGCAAGATAATACCAATTCCAATAGGAATTGGCCACAACGCGAGGAGTTGGGCTTCTCAAGTACTTGGAAAATTAGTATCTACTCATTGGGAGAGGATAATTATTGCAGTTGCTGCCATAAAACTAGTTTTATGGTTACTAATGGATACTCAAGAATTGAATGCATAGGTCAACTTGGTGGTTAACAAAATTCTGCACACAATCTCTCCCCATGCTGAGGAACCAGGATTCCTGATCTCAAAACTATATAAAGTGATCGAGGAAGCTTTAAAAGATGTTGAGATTCCTGACTAAATAGCAGCTACAAGAAGGGAAAGTGAATTCAACATTTGCAACCAAATCATGGTTAGAAGCAGGACATGTCAGATGGTGTTGAATAAATAAATCAAGGATATAAAGGAAGAGTTTAAATTTCTACTCTTACCCACCCTTTTATCATTGGATGAAGGAGTGTTGACAGTAGAACGAATCACATAACTAATCAAGCTTAAGATTCAAGACTCCACAGTGCTTCAAAGTTTAAGCTCATCACCCACAATCAAGGAGATTGAAAAATTCCCCTTTACTAATTATACTATCACATTGGAGTTGTTTCATCAAGGTGGGGAGGAGTTTCTTTCAAAGAGGTCCTTCATCTTGATCGGGCCTATGAGAGATTGAGTGCCCTCATCCTACCCACCAATGAAGATTGAGAAGCCCAACATGCCACTTTCCTCAAAATCCAAGGATTAGTTGAGATCAAGGTTCATTCCTCTACAAGCAAAGGCCCCGTGTGAGTCACCAAAACTGTGGAGAAAATTTTTCCTTCAAACATTTTGGTTTTCGACATTTCCTTTCCACTTTACGATGGCACCACGATCAAAAGGAAAATTTTACTCTTGCATAAAGGCATGTAATATGTCACATGGTGGTTGCACAACTTTTCTATATCTTTTTCCTTTCGGGTGCAAATTGGGACATATGTCTACTTGGTGGGGATTTACTCAAAGTTGTTCCCATAAAACCTGAAATCAACCACCCACTTGCCACATCAACCATTTTTTTGGGTGGATCATGTCATCCATGGATGTATTTATTTTTGGGTGGAGTTTGTCAGAGGGCATGGTAGAGATCTTACTTTTGGGGTTGAACCTTTGAGATGGTGTCATCATTCCTTGTAGCTGATTGGATCATCTTTTGAAAAAGTTGTTCTATGATCTGATTATCTTTTGGTAACATATCTTTGTAGAACTTCTACATAATCTGGAGCCATTAATAAGGCAGCCAAGACTTTATGAGTAAAGATCGTTGCAATCTAATCAGGCCTTAGATCTGATTGCAATCAATCAAGAGCAGACATATAGTAGCTATTCATCTCTTCTGGCTATGGCAGTGGTTCTTTCTTTCGAATATAAAAAGGTGTTTGCAGTAGATTTTTAAGGAGATTTTTTTGAGAGTTTTATTTCAGAGGTTGTTTAAAGATATATTTTCACAAATCATTGTTTACACTCTATGGCATGTATTATTTGTCAAGATTATTAATCGAATTCGAATCCAACCTTTTTTTTATTTGATTTATTTCAAAACAAGTATTGTTAAGGAGAAGCTTTTGAAATTGTGCATTTTATGGCCTTTATCATAAATTCCTCTTTTTATATCATTTATATTGAAAGCTCTATTTCAAGTTTTTCTGAGATAGTCTAGATAATTGTTCTACATGTTATTAGCTTCTATGTTTAAAGGTTATCTTTCCAAAAAAAATGAATCATGTTATTATACTCTTTCCTTTTTTGTAAAATATCATGTTGAAAGACATATTACGCTATAAGAGCAAGGGCAATCCTGTGAATATCTGAGTATCTTGATAATATTTGGGGTTTCTTGTTTCTATTGAACCTTAATGCATGCTTCTCATGAGGAAATTTGAATGACCGCACTGAGCTCTTTTTAAGCCTTCGTTGTTTTTTTCTCTTCCCAATAATGAAGGGTTTGTAGCATTTTGTGTCCATTTCATCAAAATTAGGAGATTTCTAATCTTTGAAATATTGTAAAAGCTTTAGCGCATCACCATATTTTTATTTTCTTTGTATTTCTATCCACCTTTTCGTAAAAACACAAAAGGAGGGTTGGCTTTCTTTAAAACTCTTAGAGGTCATTCAGTGAGGTGCAATAAGGTCCCCCACTTGCTAAATTTCCCATAACGTTGTTAGAAGATGCACAAGCTTTTATGATCAATAGTACACTCAAAAAATGTCATGAAGTCCCCCTTCATATTTTAGAACTCTTTGGTGACATAAATATGGGATTTTCCTTTTTTCATCTGATTGGAATAAATAAAATGCTCACATTATTTTGAGTGTTGGAAAAGACACTGTCCCATGTTAGTTAGTTCATTATGAAGAATTTTGTTTCATTATGCTCCAAGAATGTAATGAAGTCCACTTTCAAATTTTTGAACAACTATTTGCTATAGTTGAAATTTCATTTCACTTTCTTCATCTAATTGGAACGAATAAAATTATCACATTATTTGAAGTGTTGGAAACACAGTCTCCTCTTAGTTGCAGAGGGTTTTACAACAATATATTAGTTGCTTGTTTCTTAACACCTAGGGTTTTTTGACATGATTTTTTACAAAATAGAATGAATGTCTTGAAAATATTTTGTAATTTAGATAGTGTGAATGTATTGAAAATCCCCTTCAAAATTTATAAGGACTTTTAATTTGAGTAAAAATTTCATTTAAATTTTGCATGATTGAAAAAAAAAGTGCACAAAATAATTGTAATTTGGAAAACACAATGTGGGTTTTTAGTTATTTGAATCTCCTTGTTTAAATGTAAAGGGTTGTCTCACAATGGGTTTCTTGCTTCTTAACAAGTAGGGTTTTGTAACATGGAATTTTAAAAAACAGTATGAATTTATTAGAAATCACACCTTCCATTGTTTTGTTTAAATTTCGCATGATTGAAAAAAAAAAAAAACTCAAAATAATTATAATTTGGAAAACACAATGTGGGTTTTCAATTATTTGAATCTCCTTGTTTAAATGTAAAGGGTTGTCTCATAGTGGATTTATTGCTTCTTAATGTTGGCAATACAAGGGCAGAAAACTGATAGGGGGGTGAATCAATTGTCATTGAATTTTAAACTTATTAAAATTATTCAACTTATTCTCAAATCTGATAAATAAACATGAAAGCATAAACCATCACCACATCAAAAACACACATAACACCAATATTTTTTACATGAAAACCCTATTAGGGGAAAAACCGCGATGGAGGTTATTCCACAAGATTATACCCTATTAAAAGTATAAAAGAATAAATGGGAATGCACATGCATTCAAGCACACTACCTAGAGCTCACCGCTCAAATAAAAAAAGGCTTACTACCCAAAGGAAGACACACTATCTTACAGAAACATTCGGATTACATCCGTAGGATTTTGAACTAAGAAAATAGCATCTACTAATGCCTAATTATAGTTCTAGTTAAGCACATTAGCATTTGATCACTCTTCTTCACACTTCTTCAGAATCTATCTCTGCCTTCAAAATATTAGAACATTATTCATGCATAGGAATCATACATCTCGCACACACATATCTTCAAATGGTAAAAACAATCGCTCATATATATCTGCAACAAGAGATTACATCACTACATGTTTGCTTCAACAAAATAATAAAACATGTACAAACTGTCAACCCAAATCAATAAAAATTTATCAATGTGAATCAACCAATGTCGGCCACAACATAATAGGGACCCAAAAAAAATCCTCGAACACAGAACACCTTCAAAAATTATTCCTTGAAGATCCACAACATGCTGCAATCACCTTGTTGGCCATGAACATGAAAAACATGAACACACAAAAGAAAATCATCAATCACGAGCACAACATAGATAGATAGAGAATGATATAGAAACATCCACGATCAATGCGAACATGCAACATAGATAGAGCATGATCTAGAAACATCCACGAGCATACTAGAATCACATTATCTTCTTCCAAGAACACCAACTGAAACAACATAATAACTATTAGAACATAGATACTCATAACTCGATCAAATCTTCATCTGGATCTCTGAAACTTAACATGGATAAACTAAATATACCCAAAAAAAACCCTTTAATCCACAACTTTTGATCATCAACATTCTAAGATAGGAAATAGTATGTTGGCTAAACTAAACTTCATTGCATCACTGATAACCTGCAACTTATTTTATTACAATTTTCTCAATATCCTCGACATATATAGCCTTAATTCCAATAGTGTTGACATCAATGACAACCACAAATCAACAGTATCCAACAATATCCCCCTTTTGCATTGATGGCAACACATGATGTGAAAAAAACCATCAACACAACTATCTGTTAGCACTTTCTCCCTATTAGGTTTTGACTCTTTTCTCAACTCTTTCACATGACTCTTCTCCCTACCAATTTTTTCACATGACTATTCTCCCCCTTTGACATCAATGACAAATATACATTATCTTTCTCCACACAAGCTCTGAAGCATATTTCTGAACATCTAACTACTCCCCCTAAGTAGTAGCCACCACAACATCAATCTATATCAAGATATGACTATGAAATGAACAGACTAATGCAAATCAATGCATCTTAGTTTTGATTAGGAGGAGTAATCACTCCTAGCTTCCCTCTGAGATACTCAAAAGTATCCTTAGGAAAAGGCTTGGTAAAGATATATGAAATTTGTTCCTTAGTAGGAACATATTCCAATCTGGCTTCCTTTTCACTCACCTTCTCTCGCAAAAAGTTGATGTAGGAGCATCCAGTGGTGTAAGGGAAATCTTGCATCACCCAAAAATAGTTAAATTTCAAGTTTCTCAATTTTTAGATGTTTTTACATTTTTGGATACCCTTTTTGTCATAATGAAATTCCCAATTTATGATTTTTATTTTATGTTCCTGGGTTGAAAGATATTGCAGTTTTAGTTTCCCATATTTGCACCTAAAAATCTTCCGAGTTAGATTTGAGGCACTTAGATTTCTCGGAATGGACCTAAAACTTTCCAAAATTGGTGTAGCATATTTTGAGAGTGTTATCGACTTTGAGACCTTTCCAACGGTTCAAACGGTTCGCAAATCGGAGTCCTGGATCAAAAGTTATGGCCCTGGGAAGTTGGCGCACTTTCTAGAAGATACAATTACAAATGCTCTTTTGAAATTTGAAATTCATGTTGTAAATTTTCAGCGCCAAACCGCCTAAACTCAAATTTGAATATTTTTTTGGCTCCAAACTATTGAGGAGCTCTATTTATGGGCAGGTTTCTAATTTTTGGGTAACTTTATGGGGACAAGCTCGCATATTGTGAAAGGGTTATTATGTAGCTGTCTGTAACTTGCATGTGTTATAGAACTTGGGGATTTGAGATCCTCTACATGTAAGAAGCTCCATTTTCTGAATAATAAAATTTCTCTTGTTTGTGGGTTATTTTCTAAGTCTCGAGCTGTGCCCTCATCAAGTGGTATCAGAGCAAGGTTTTCTTGAGCGTGTGGACAGATTGCCGATCGTGAGGCAGTTCACACCAAAACCATGGTTGTGGGTCAAGGTCAAGAAAGATGCTTCCAAGAGTGATGCCTGGTAGGCATGGTGGTGCCAGAGGTGGTCGAGGTGGTAGAAATGCTAGTGGAAGAGATGCACTGGTAGCCCTCCAGAGACAGATTGATGCGTTACAAGAGTAGTTGAGAAGAGGGTTAAACCTGAGGGAGGAAAGTGAGGATGAAGGAGAGGAAGAAGGTCCAGATGTAGAAGAGGAAGAAGAAGCAATTGATCAAAACCAAATGTGGCTAATAAGGGCCATTTCGAAGATCAGGAAAAGACCCAGAGCAGAAGTCCCCAATTATTCTGAAAGTCTGAACCTGGAAGAGTTAATCGACTGGATCAATGAGCTAGAAGAATATTTTGAGTATGAGGAAATAGAGAACCCAGATCGGGTTAAGTTTGTGAAAATGAAGTTGAAGGGCCATGCCAGTATTTGGTGGAAAGAGGTCCAGTTGGAAAGAAATCAAAGAGGAAAAGGAAAGATCATCAGATGGGATCACATGGTAGAGAAACTAAAGAAGTAGTTCATACCAGTGGACTATGAGTTAGATCTGTTGAACAAATTGCAAGAGTTGATGCAAGGAAGCAAATCTGTGAAAGAATATACTGAAGATTTTCACAAGATAATCATCAAAATGGGTCACACAGAGGCCAATAAGGATAAGGTAGCCCGATATCTTAATGGGTTATGACCGAGCATTCAAGAGGAGTTAAGCCTAGTCAGAATGACCACCATTGAGGATGTGTATCAGTTTGCTCTAAAGGTGGAAAAGAAGCTGAACACAAGATTTGATGGCAAGAAAAAAGGACGAGGAGGTCAAAGCGAAAAGGGCAATGGAAGACCTTCAGGAAGCCAAAATGATGATGAAAATAAAAGTGAAGATGTGGGTACTAGCTAAAGCCAAAGGAATGACAACTTCTACCACCCTCGTGATAAAAATAGTGGTGATCAAAGGGGTAGAGGACAAGGGAGATATGGATAAGGATCAGGAAGAGGTGGTTTCAAAGGAACATGTTTCCAGTGTGGTGAAGAAGGGCATCGAGCCTAGAAGGTCATTGAAGGGTTGTGCATGTAGATGAGGAGGCCCAATCTGAACATTCATATGACGCTGAAAGGGGAGAAGCCCTAGTGATTAGGAGAGCCTTGGTGAATGAGGAAAAGGAACCAGAATAGAGGAAGAATCTATTTCACATCAGGTGCAAGTGTGAAGGAAAATGTTGTGATGTCATTATTGACAGTGGGAGCACCGATAATCTGGTGTCAGAGGAGATGGTCACAAAGTTGAAGGTGAAGAGGGAAAGGCACCCACATCTGTATCGGATTGCCTGGTTGCAGAAAGACTACAAATTTTTGGTCAATGAGCAGTGCCTAGTAAAGTTCAAGATTGGGAGCTACCATGATGAGGTACTCTGTGATATAATCCCCATGGATGCATGTCACATGTTGTTGGGGAGGCCATGGTAGTTCGATAAGCGAGCTATACATGATGGCCATGCAAACACTTATTCCTTAACAAAGGATGGGGATCATCACAATTTGAAATGCCTGAAGGAGACTGAAGAAAAGGTATGCAGTAGTGCTAGAATTTGTTACGTAGATGGACAAAAAAATTTAGAAGGTATGAAGCATGAGCATGTGTGTTATGCATTGATTCCTAGAGTGAGTAAGGAGGATAGTGAGAAGGTCCAAGAAGAAGTTTCTGGGATGTTGGATGAGTTTTAGGATATTGTTTCTGATAATGTACTTGAGGGTTTACCACCAATAAGGAAGATCAATCATTAGATTGACTTGATTCCTGGAGCCAGTTTGCCAAATAAGGCAGCTCATAGAATGACTCCAGCAGAAAACGAGGAGTTGAATAGACAAGTTCAAGAGTTGTTGAGAAAGGTTTTGATACGAGAAAGTTTGAGTCCATGTGTAGTACCTATAGCACTAGCACCAAAGAAGGATGGGAAGTGGAGGATGTGTACAGATTCCTGAGCCATAAACAAGATAACAATCAAGTATAGATTTCCCCTGCCAAGGATGGATGACCTGATGGACTGTTTGAGTGGAGCTTAGTACTTCACAAAGATTGATCTGAAGAGAGGATATCACCAGATCCGGATTCGAGAGGGAGTTGAATGGAAGACTGCCTTCAAGACCAAAGAGGGCTTGTATGAGTGGTTAGTCATGCCTTTTGGGCTAACCAATGCACCGAG
Source organism: Sequoia sempervirens (assembly GCA_007258455.2). Taxonomy (NCBI): domain Eukaryota; kingdom Viridiplantae; phylum Streptophyta; class Pinopsida; order Cupressales; family Cupressaceae; genus Sequoia; species Sequoia sempervirens. The sequence continues at coordinate 840,880,978 of VDFB02281492.1, read as the reverse complement.
CACATTCATGCAGCTCATGAACAAGGTACTAAAAGAATTTTTGGGAAGTTTTTTTATTGTGTATTTAGATGATATTTTGATTTTTAGTAAAATGTTGTATGAGCATCTGATGCATATTCGGAGAGCCTTTGAGAAGTTAAGAGAAGAGAAATTGTTGATTAATCTGAAGAAGTGCAATTTTGTGAAGAGGGAGTTAGTGTACTTGGGGTTTGTTGTCTCAGTAGAAGGTCTCAAGATGGACCCAAAGAAGGTGAAGGCTATTCTGGAATGGCCTACTCCAAGAACTGCTACCGAGGTGAGATCTTTCCATGGTTTGGCTAGTTTTTATAGAAAGTTCATTAGAAACTTCAGTAGTATTTGTGGACTCCTGACTAAAACAATGAGAGGGGATAGAAAATAATTCAAGTGGAGCACTGGAGCGGCAAAAAGTTTTGAACTGTTGAAGCAGAAGGTGACAGAGCAACATATTCTAGCCCTCGATTTCAACAAGGTGTTTCAGGTGGATTGTGATGCCAGTGGTTGTGCCATTGGAGTAGTGTTGAGCCAAGAAGGTAAGGCCATTTCCTATTTCAGTGAAAAGTTAAATGATGCCAAGAGAAAGTATTCAGTATATGATCAGGAATTTTATGCAATAGTTCAAGCATTAAAGAAATTGAGACATTATTTGTTATCAAAGGAATTTTTTCTATATTCTGATCATTAGGCCTTGCAGTACCTAAATAGTCAGGGAAAATTAAATTAGAGGCATATGAAATGGGTAGAGTTTTTGCATAGTTATACCTTTGTTTTGAAACATAGGAGTGGGAATTCAAATAGGGTTGCAGACACCTTAAGTAGGAGGCATACATTGATGATAAAGATGCAAATTGAAGTGGTTGGGTTCAATGAACTCAAGACACTGTATGCAGAAGATCCTAATTTTGCAGAGGCTTGGAAAGCTTGCAAGGAACCTATTACAGTGGACAAGACAAGGTGGCTAGATTTCATAATCTAGGATGGCATGTTATTTAAGGGAAGTTAATTGTGTATCCCAAGGAGTTCCATGAGGGAGAACATGATAAAGGAGAAGCATAGTGGATGAATGGCGGGACATTTTGGTTGGGATAAGACCATTGCCATTATCAGTGAGCATTATTATTGGCCTCAGTTGTCATAGGATGTGAAGTTTGTACAAAGCTGCAAGGTATGTCAGATGACTAAAGGAGTGAGCCAGAATACAGGCTTATATCAGCCCTTACCTGTACCAGAGAGGCTCTGGAAGGATATAAGTATGGACTTTGTTCTTGGTTTTCCAAGGACACAATGAGGGAATGATTTGGTCTTTGTGGTGGTTGATAGGTTTTCAAAGATGGCACATTTCATTCCATGTCAGAAGACCCATGATATAGTCCACATTGCTGACTTGTTCTTCAAAGAGGTGGTGAGGCTACATGGTCTACCCAAGAGTATTGTTTCAGATTGTGAATCCAAATTTTTGGGGTACTTTTGGAGGACCTTGTGGAAGAAGCTGAAGACAGAGTTGAAGTTCAGTTCTGCACACCATCCACAAACAGATGGGCAGACAAAGGTTGTTAACAGGAGTCTGGGTAACCTACTGAGATTTTTGGTAGGAGATAAACCTAATGGATGGGACTTGATCTTACCCCAAAAAGAATTTTATTACAATAATTATGTCAATAGAAGCACTGGTAGATCATCGTTCCAGATTGTGTATGGAGGTAGCCCCATAACAGCTCCAGAATTGAGGAAGATGGACCAAGAGAAGAAAATAAGTGTTGAAGCCAAAGATTTTGCAGAACACATCAAGGATATACATGAGAAGGTAAGAGAACATATTAACAAGATGAATATGTAGTATAAGGCTAAGGCAGATCAGAAGAGGAGGTATAAGGAGTTTCAGATTAGTGATAAAGTTATGGTCCACTTGAGGAAAGAAAGGTTTCTAGTGGGAACATATAACAAATTGAAGATGAAGAAGTTAAGTCATAAAATTTTGAAGAGGCATGATTCAGGGAATGCATATGAGGTAGAGTTGCCAGATGGATTCAATATTTCCCCTGTGTTCAACATTTCAGATTTGACACAGTATCATGAGGAAATACCAACGATGGAATAGTGTGGGATTCCAGCACCTACTTCAGAAAAGGAGGAGATTGAAGAAATCCTGGATAGTCGTGTGGGAAGGAGTACCAAGAATAGGTTGTATGAAGAATATCTGGTGAAATGGAAAGGAAGGCTTATTGAAGATTCATCTTGGTTTCCTAAGGCAAAGGTTGACCATTTTGGTTTTTCCTCCACCATTTGAGACGTGACAGGGTCACTTCTCAAATTACCCTAGGTGTCTGATGTAGGATCATCCAGTGGTGTAAGGTCAATCTTGCATCACCCAAAAATAGTTAAATTTTAGGTTTCTTTATTTTTAGATGTTTTTACATTTTTGGATACCCTTTTCGTCATAATGAAATTCCTAATTTATGGTTTTTATTTTCTGTTCCTCGGTTGAAAGATATTGCAGTTTTAGTTTCCCATATTTGCACCTGAAAATCTTCTGAGTTAGATTTGAGGCACTTAGAGTTCCCAAAACGGCCCCAAAACTTGTCAAAATTGGCCTAGCAAATTTCAAGTGTGTTATTGACTTCGAGACCTTTCCAACAGTTCAAATGGTTCGCGAATCGAAGTCCCAGATCAAAAGTTATGGCCTCGGGAAGTTGGCACACTTTCTAGAAGATATAATTGCAAATGGTCTTTTGAAATTTGAACTTCATATTGTAAATTTTTGGTGCCAAACCGCCTAAACTCAAATTTGAATGTTGTTTTGGCTCCAAACTATTGAGGAGCTCTATTTATGGGCGGGTTTCTAATTTTTGGGTAACTTTCTAGGGACAAGCTCACATATTGCGAAAGGGTTATTCTATAGCTGTCTGTAACTTGCATGTGTTGTAGAACTTGGGGATTTGAGATCCTCTGCATGTAAGAAGCTCCATTTTTTGAATAATAAAATTTATCTTGTTTGTGGGTTATTTTCTAAGTCTCGGGTTGCGCCCTCATCAAAAGTGAAACTTGATAGATATATGCATGGTCTTTGAATGTAGCACCAGATTCTTACAAATGTTAACTACACGTGAATTATCATAGAATATGGCAATCGGTTCATCATACACAACTTTGATATCTTTCAACATCTACTTCATCCATAGTACTTGAGTACAATTGTTAGTAGCAACAATGTATTTTGCCTCTGTAGTAGATAGGCAAATGGCATTTTGCTTCTTACTTAACCATGAAATAAACTTCTTTCCCAAGAAAAATGCACGACCACTAGTACTCTTTCTATCATTCACATCTCCTACCTAATCAACATTAGTAAAAGCACTCAAAGTAAGGTCATCCTCTTTAGGATACCATGGGCCAAAATCAACTGTTCCCTTCAAGTACTAAAAATCATCTTCACAGCTGTCACATGAGAATCCTTAGAATCATCTTGAAATCTTGCAACAATACATATGACATTCATGATATCAGGTCTAGTTTGAGTCAAATAAATCAATCCACCAATCATCAATCTGTATCTAGTATGATTTTCCTTAGGTAAATCATCATCTTTTGTCAACTTACATCCAGTCACAATAGGTGTACCAACCAGCTTTGAATCTTCCATACCAAACTTCTTTAGCAATTCTTTCAAACTTTGTCTCTTCCTTCGAAAGATTAGAACACTATTCATGCATAGGACTCACACATATAACACACACATATCTTCAAATGGTAAAAAAAAACTCATATATATCCACAACAAGAGATTGTATCGCTACATGTCGGCTCCAACAAAATAATAAAACATGTACAAAATGTCGGCCCAAATCAATAAACAATTATCATTGTGAATCAACCAATGTCATCCACAACATAATAGGGACCCAAAAAAAATCCTCAAACATGAAACACCTTCAAAAATTATTCCTCAAAGATCCACAACACGTTACAATCACCTTGTTGGCCATGAACATGAAAAACATGAATGCGCAAAAGAGAATCATCAATCGTGAGCACAACAATCAATGTGAATGTGTAACATAGATAGAGAATGATCTAGAAACATCCATGAGCATCATGAATCACGATAGAAGCATCAACTGAAGCAACAGAATAACTTTCAGAACACCAACTGAAGCAATAGAATAACTTTCAGAACACAAATACTCATAACTCAATCAAATCTTCATGCAGATCTCTGAAACTTAATGTGGATAAACTATATATACCCGACAAAAAACCATTTAATCCACAACTTTTGATCATCAACATACTAAGCTAGGCAATAGTATGTTGTCTAAACTAAACTTCACTACATCACTAACAACCTGCAACTTATTTTATTACAATTTTCTCAATATCCTCAACATATACAACCTTAATTCCAATAGTGTTGACATCAATGACAACCACATATCAGCAGTATCCAACACTTAATACCTAGGGTTTTGCAACATGGATTTTAAAAAAATAGTATGAATTTCTTTAAAATCACACCTTCTATTGTTGTGTTTAAATTTTGCATGATTGGAAGAAAAAGGTGCACAAAATAATTATATTTTGGAACACACAAATGTGGCCTTTCGTTACATTCCTATCGTCTAAATTACAAAAGCTTTTCAAGAAATTCATATTATTCTATAAAATTCTAGGTTGGAAAACACTGGGTGTTATAAAACCTACAACTCACATATTATTCTAAAACCCTTTACAAGTAACAACCCAAATGCTAAATAGATTAACAACACATAACAACTGTAAAAAGTGGAGCTCTCCTCAAGTGGTGGCGATGGTGGTGGAGCGATTTCAATTTTGAAAAGGTAGGAATCTTTGGAGGTGTAGAAAGTGTTAATGGCAAACAACTTGCTAATGTGAAGGTGATGTCAAATGGGTCTTTGGTTGATGGTAAGTGGTGTGGGTCCCCTATTGTGGAAAATGAATATTCTAGTGGGAAAAGATCCCCAAAGGTTTCTTGTCCTTCACATTCTCCGGTGTCCTTCTCTAAAAGGGGGAATCTCAGTGTTGAAAAGTCTAGACTCAGTTAGTCAGTTGGTGGTTTTAATGTGACCTTTTATGGCTCCGATCCTGGGGTTGATAAGAAAAGGTATGATTTCTTCTCTGACTCATCCCTCAAATGGATTAATATTTTTGGTGTGAATCCCAAAGGTAAAATCTCTTCTCCTCATGTGGCTTTTGTCTCTAATGCGAAGACTAAAGAATATTCAATCTTTGTCCCAAATTGCTATTGAGAAGTAGTGCCTCAAATTATTGGCCTATATCAGCGATCAGGCATCGACATGTTGGTGGTTGCGTGTTAAGTTGGTTAAGCTTTAGACTTGTTACTTAGTATGCTTTGGAGTATTGGTGATTGGAAATTGGATGGATTGGTGATCAGTTGAAATTTCTTAAATGTTGTGAAGTCTCTAACATCCCTGACCTCCAATAGTCCTGATGGTGCCTTGGTCTAATAGTCAGGTATCAACATATCGAAGATGTCAGTACTTTGAGTGGAAAGTTTGGAAATATTTGCTTAGCACCCGATCCTCTGATGCTCTGATAACTTTGACACTCTAATGAGCTGATAACAATGAAGATTCAAGGTGACTTAGTGGTGATGTTAGCTTGAAGACAAAATTTCAACATTCTGAAGCATGGTCTTTTGTGGGTGGTTGTATTTAAACCCAAACTGGTTCATCTACTCGGTGCATGTGGGATAATGAATATCTTACAAGTGTGAAAGGGATAATAGTTGAACTTCTACTAACTGAATTGACAAAGTTCAATTAAGATTTAAAAGATGCCTCAGAACTTTGTTGGGAGTAGAATGGTTGATTGTTCAGTGGTTGAATGGTAATTCATTACTGTATGCTATTGTAGCATTGTAACAGTATGATAGAGTTACTGTTGCATAACTATAATCTATGTGAGGTGATTGGGTTGATGTTGTTTTGTGAAACTGAGAATTAATGACATGAAGGATTGATATGCAACTTTATTGTGAATGATTGTTTACTAATAATAAAGTGATATTTTATTGGTGGTGGGTTTTTCTCTTGTAATGGTTGTCCCACATTAAATCTAGTGTCTATTATGTGCATGTGTATTTGTCTATTCTCTAATTTCCTATTAAAAGTGCATATTAATGTTCTGTAAATGAAATTGAAAACTACTTTTGCATTAAATCCTCTTTGAATTAGCATTAGGAAATTTTTTCCACACTCTTGTTTTTCTACAAGTGGTATCAGAGCCTGGCCAGTTGTGTTATCCTTGTGGGTAGAATGGGTTTTTTGTGCTAATTATGTTCAGTGGGAGTCTTGCAAAGAAAGAGGGTAATCTTTGTTGCAAATTGAGATGGCAAGCACTTCTGGAAGAGTTGACATTGAGAAGTTCAATGACAAAAATTTTGAGTTATGGAAACTCAAAATGGAAGACCTAATTATTGATAGGGATCTATGGGTTGTCCTAGGAACCAAACCTACAACCATGAAACAAGAAGATTGGGACCTCGCAAAACATTAAGCCAGAGGGTTGATAAGACTTTTTTTGGTAGATTTTGTTCTTCTGAATGTCCATGAGGAGAAGATTGCAGCTTTGTTGTGGAAGAAACTTGGTGATATTTATCAGGGAAAATATCTAGTAAACAAGTTATTCCTATGGAAGAAGTTGTATTCCTTGAAAATGGAAGAAGGTACATCCATAGCAGACCATCTAAATGCATTCAACATGATTATTGTTTAGTTAACGCATGTGGATTTAACCATTGGTAATGAGGATTGGTGTATGCTTATGCTATGCTCCTTGCCTGACACTTGGGATCATTTTGTAATGGCCATTGGAAGTACAACAACCACTTTCAAAATGGATGATGTGGTTGCTTCATTGTTGCAAGAATAGATGCAGAGGAAATATTTTGAGATGACCAAAGAGGCTCTTGTTGTCCAAGGTAGATCAAAGGAGAGAGGAAACAAGAAGGACAAAAATTCCAAATCCAAGTCAAAGGGGAAATCAAAGTCTCCTAGAAAGAATTCCAAGGTGAAGTGTTGGGATTGTGGGTAGATTGGACATATCTGAAAGGATTGTAAAGAGGAGAAAAAGAAGAAGAAAGGTAAATCTTCTAATAATGATTCTTCTCAGGGCAATTCAGATTCCTTCATATCAACCTTGGCAACTCAGGAATCAAATGATGTCTGGTTAATTGATTCTAGTGCATCTTTTCACATGACCTCTCATCAAGAGTGGTTTACAAAGTATGGAGAATGTGCTGGTGGAAAGGTGTACCAAGAAAGTGATTCATCTCTTGGAATTATTGGTCAAGGAAGAGTCTGAAAATAGTGTCTTGATGGGAGAATTAAGGGGATTGATGGTGTAATGTACATACCAAGTTTGGCTCAAAATTTTATGTCTTTCAGTAAGTTGAATGATGTTGGCATGCAAGTTACATTCTCAGGTAGTGGATGTAAAATGACTAGAGGCTCGATGGTGTTGGCCAAGGGTGCATGAATTGGTACTCTGTACAAGATGGATGCACAATTTATTCAATGTAACAATGTCTCTGCAAATTCAAATGAAGCTACGCGTAAAGAGAACATTGCAAACTTTATGGAGGTAAAAATTCCTATAGAGAAAACCATGTTGTGGCATCATAGACTCAGTCACATAGGAGAGAAAGGCTTAAAAACCTTGAAAAATAAAAAACCTAGTAGAAGGGATTGATGATTGTAAATTTGAGTTTGATATTTGTGAACATTATATATATGGAAAGCAACACCATGCTTCATTTTATTCGAGTCCTCATAAATATTTTGGTTTGTTGGATTATATTCATTATGTTTTTTTGGTCTAGTTGATGTTCCTTCTTTATCTAACTCAAGATATTATGTATCTTTCATAGATGATTGTTTTAGAAAGAAATTTGTATACTTTCTTTAAAGTAAATTAGAAGTGTTCGGTAGATTTAAAGAGTTCATGAAATTGGCAGAAAATAAGAATGGTAGGAAAATAAAATGCTTGAGGATGGATAATGGTGGTGAGTTTTTCTTAGCAGATTTTGATAAGTATTGCAAAGACCATGGAATTAAAAGGCATAAAAAAATTCCTTACACTCCATAACATAATGGAGTTGCTAAAAGGTTGAATAGAACACTGATGGAAAGGGCAAGAAGTATGTTGAGTAGTGCTAGTCTAGAGCAAAAGTTCTAGGCTAAAGTTGTTGCTACATCATGTTACTTGTTGAATCAGTCACCCTCTTCAGCATTGGTAGACCAAATTCCTATGGAAGCATGGTCTGGTAAGAATCCCTCTCTAAGACATCTTTGTGTCTTTGATTGTGAGGCATATGCTTATGTACCTAATGAAAGGGATCTAATTTGGATAAAAAGGATATCAAATGTATCTTTATTGGTTATGGAGTTAGTGTAAAATGATACAAGCTTTGGGACCCTATCATTGGGAAGGTTGTATATAGAAAAGTGTAATCTTTCAAGAGTTGAAACCTTCTGCTATAGATTTATAGTCAGAGGAGAAGGAAGAAGAAGCAAAACAGGAAGTAGTAGAAATACCTGTCACTCCTAAAAAGAAAGAACTATGTACTCCTAGTTGACCTAATAATGAGGAGAGTTCAAGCAACTCTGATAGTTTTGAACAGGAAGAGGAACCACAACCTCTTCCTCAGCCTATGAGGAGGTCTACATGTGAAAGGAGGCAACCTGATAGGTATGGATTACTAACACTGATGAGCCTAGGACTGTGAAGGAGGTAATAAATATGTCTAATACAAATTCTTGGTTGGAGGCCATGAATGATCAAATGGCTTCATTAAAGAAGAATTAAACCTACGATCTAGCACCCTTTCCAGAAGGTCGAAAACCAATTGGTTGTAAATGGGTATTTAAGAAGAAAATTGGTCTGGATGGTAGTGTTAAAAAGTATAAAGGTTGGTCGCAAAGGGGTATTCCTACAAAGAGGGAATTGATTATGGAGAAATATTCTCTCCTGTAGCTAAGATGACATCTATCAGATTTCTTTGTCACTTGTAGTAGCGTATGACTTAGAGATTGAACAGATGGATGTGAAGACAACGTTCCTTCATGGTGACTTGGAGGAAGAAATTTATATGTCCTAGCCTGAGCACTTTGTGGAAAAAGGTAAAGAAAATTCAGTTTGCAAGTTAAAAAAATATTTTTATGGTTTTAAACAGTCACCTAGAATGTGGTACCAAAAATTTGACACTTATGTGATGTTATTGGGATTTGTGAGATCAAAATCAGATCATTGTATATATTATAAAATTGAAAATGATCATTTTCTTATTATTTCCCTATATGTATTTCAATATTGTCCTTGAGAGATTCAATATGACAGATTGAAAGTAGTTAGTTGTTCCAGTATTGTAAGGAACAAATTTATCTGTTGAAGATTCTCCAAGTCTCTAAATGAGATGGAGGACATGACTAGAGTGCCTTATGGAAGTGTAGTTGGAAATTTAATGTATGCAATGGTCTATACTAGGCCATAAATTTCCCCAAGTAGTGGGATTATTAAGTCACTTTATGGCTAATCCAAGAAGGTCGCATTGGGATGTTGTGAAAAGAGTTTTTAGATATTTGAAGGGAAGTTCAGAGTATTCTTTGTGTTATCATGGAAATTCTATTGGATCAAAAAATTCTCTTAGCATTCATGGATATGTGGACTCTAATTGGGTAGGGGACATTGATAGTAAAAGATCCACCAGTGGATACATCTTCACATTGTTTGGAGGTGCAATTAGTTGGATGAGCAAGCAGCAAGTTGTAGTCGCTTTATCTACTACAAAGAAAGAGTATATGGTATCAACTCATGCCTATCAAGAGGTTGTTTGGCTTAATAATTTGTGTTCTAAAGTCTGGTTTAATGTAGGTTAGATTCCTATTTGTTGTGACAGACAAAGTGCCATTTTTTTAGCAAAAAAATGACTTTCCATCCCAGGATGAAACATATTAATGTGCAGTATCACTTTGTTCAAGACATGGTGGAAGATGGAAAGGTTAATCTGGAAAAGCTTGATACTCTGATGAATGTTGTAGATGCATTGACAAAGCCTTTGAGCACAACTAAGTTCAAATGGTGTTCAAATGCGATGGGCCTTGGTGCCCATGATTCTCAGTCATTTTTAGTTCATTTGGAGGGCCAATAAGTTCTTCCTCAAGTGGGAGAATGTTGAGAAGTATTGCCCCAAATTATTGGCATGTATCAGTGATCAAGCATCAACATGTCGGTGGTCACGTGTTAAGTTGGTTAAGCTTTAGACTTGTTACTTAGTCTGCTTTTGAGTAACATCGATCGATAGTCAGATGGATTAGTGATAGGATTTCAATCATTCAAAGTTATTAAATTTTATGAATTCTCGAACATCCCTAACCTCGGATAACTCTAATGGTGCCTTGGTTAAATAGTTGGGTATTGACATATCGGAGATGTCGAGGGTTTGAGTGGAAATTTTGGCAATGTTTGCTCAACACCCAATCCTTTAATGCTCTGATAGCTCCAACACTCTGATGAGCTGATAACAATGAAGAGTCAAGGTGACTTGGCATTGATGTTAGCTTGAAGAAAAAAGTTCAACGTGCTAACAAAGTGTTTTGTGGTAAATTATATTTAAACCCGAACTGGTTCATCTACTCAATGCATGTGGGATAATGAATATCTTGCGAGTGTGAAAGGGAGAATGGTTGAACTACCAATAACCAAATGGATAGATTTTGATGGAGATTTAAAAGGCATCTAATAAGTTTTTTGGGATTTGAATGGTTGATTTTTCAACAGTTGAATGCTAATTCGTTAATATATGAGGTTGTAGCATTTTAACAATATTATAGAGTTACTATTGTATAACTATAATCTGTGTGAGGTGATCGAGTTGATGTCACTATGTGAAACTGAGAATTGATTATGTGAAGGATTTATCTGTAACTTCATTGTGAACCATTTTTTAGTGATAATAAAGTGGTTTTTTCTTGGTGGTGAGTCTTTCTCCCATAAGGGTTTTCCCACATTAAATCTGGTGTCTTCTATAATTTATTGTTAAAAGTGTATCTTAATGTTCTATAAATGAAATTGAAATCCACTTTTGAATTAAATCCTCTTTGAATTAGCATTAGGAAGGTTGTTTCACACTCTTTCCTTAATTACAATTGCATTATTGAAAAAAGTGTATCAAATATGCATATGTCTCCTCTAGGAAAATTTGTCGGGCCTCATCCTCATATCAAGTTGGTTCGCAAGTTTTCTTTGAAATGGTGGAGGCCTAAGGGCCAAGTGGATGTGGCTATTGTGGCCAAAGTATTTTTATCATTTACTTTCAACTGTGAAGATGATCTATTGTTGGCTCTTATAGGTGGCCCTTGGTTTATTGGGAAGTCTTCTTTGATGCTGAAAATATGGGAACCATGCTTTAATCCTAACTTGTGCTCCTTTTTGGTGGCCCTTATTTAGGTGAGACTTCCAAGTCTCCCTCTTGAATTCTAAGATAAGGAAGTTTTGAAAGGGATTGAGAGTACTTTTGTGCATGTGCTTTCGATTGACCAAATGACAACTTCTAGGAAGCGTCTTGTTTATGCTAGATTCCTTGTTAATGTGGAAGAGTTAGTGGATTTTTTGTCTCTGGTGAAGATTAACTCTAATTTTGGTGTTTGGGAACAAGCAATGAAATTTGAATCAATTCCTTTCATTTGCTTCCATTGCAAGAAATTTGGCTATTGAGCTAAAAAATGTCCTTTAAAAGTGCAGAAGCAGGCAGTTAAGCAATGGAAAGAAAAGGAAAAGGATCTTGAGGTGGTGTTTGTGGATCCTTTAAAGAATAGGGGGACTACTCTTGTTGATGAGGCTTCTCCTCTGAGTGAGAAACCTATAAAAATGAAGATGGTAATGGATGAGAACATTGTGACTCCTATGGGCTAGGTCAAACCTGAAAAGCTTAATATGGTTCAAGGCCAGGAGGTGTGGTTGAGGTGATTCCTCCCCATCTCAATACCAAGGAGCCTTGTGAAGACTTTAGATCTATGGATCAAGTCGAAGACTAGGAGACTAAGGGTGAGGGACTAGGTTCCCCTCTTTTTGGGTCTCATGGTAGTGGGATTTTGAAATCGCCACATGATGAATGTTCTAAGTTTGAGGGGTTGGACATTTGTTCGAAGTTTGAATTAAAGGATACTAGTGATATGGTTGATTCTGAAAACCCTCCTTTTATTCTAGTGAAAGGTAAAAATAGAAAGAAACATTCTCCCTCTCTAGGAGTTATTACAAGAAATAGGCAAAGGTCAAATTGTGGGTCTAAGCCAACAGGTAGGGGTCATCCTCCTTTGAATGTTACAAGAGATAAGGGGAGTTGAATGTATATTGTTAATGGAACTCAAAGAAATTTTTTGTAGATGTGCTCCAAGAGGACTTCCCATAAGCTCTCATGAAGATCATTTCCTAGAATATGTGAGTGTTAAATCACCCTAATAAGCATGATCTTCTTGCTAACCTGGTAAGGGATTACTAGTCTGATATTGTTTTGATACAAGAAACTAAAATAGGAATGGATAGGTTATCTAAACTTAAGCATAAGATCTTTAAGGATTTTGGTATGCATTGCTCTGAGGTGACTAGTGCTTTTGGTGGGATTGTTACTTTTTGGAATCTCAAGTTGATTCGGGGGGTTGAGGTGCTTTAGGACTATAACCATGTGACTACTTTGTTTATCAATGTTTGTGATAAGTTCTCTTGGACCCTTTCTAATAACTATGCTCCTAATAGTAAGAGTGCCAAGAAAAAGTTTTGGGAAAATATTAGTTCCTTTAAATCTTCACATCTTGTTGCCAATAGGTTGGTAATGGGGTATTTCAATACATCCTTGCATGATTTTGATAAGTTCGGAGGATCACAAAAGGTGGATGATAGTAGATATGATCTTATGAATCTCATTAATGACAATGCTCTCCTTGATTTGGATCTTAAAGGGACCTCTTTCACTTGGTCAAAATGGCGTGTGGGTGAAGCGCTTATCTAGGTTAAGCTTGATTATGCCCTTATTTCCCCTGATTGGCTTATCTCTTATTCTTGCTTGTTGTTTACCCTGACTAGGTTGGGGTCTGATCATTTTCCTCTTTCTTTATCGATGGATCTACTAGGGAGGGAAAAAAAATTCCTTTTAGTTTTGAAAATATGTGGACATGTCATCATGGCCTTAAATATTTGGTTCAAGCCTGGTGGAACATTCAAGTGGATGGTTCGGCTATGTACAGGGTTGCTAAGAAACTTTCCAATGTGAAGAACAATGTTAGGAGGTGGAATAGGTCTTCCTTTGGGAACACTTTTGCTGAGAAAGAGGATGTTAATAGGGATATTTTCATAGTGCAGCAATCTATTCAAGCATCTAGTTATGATCAGGCCCTTTCTTTGAGGGAGAATTTCCTTTTATCTAGATTGCATAATATTCTAGCTGAGGAGGAATTTTGGAAGCAAATATCTCAAATTATGTGGTCAAAAAGTGTTGCTAGAAATATGAGATTCTTTCATCTCTCTACGTTGAAACATTGGGCTTCCAATCATATTAATGCTATTAATTTCAATAATCAGGTGCTACATAAGGATGTGGATTTGCAGCAGGTTGCATCTTCACTTTTTTCTAACCTATTATCTGTGGAAAGGGAGTTGGATTCAGAGTGTTAGGATGATCTTCTTTGGGATAAATTCCTCCTATCATCTCTGATGATCTTAATCGGCAATTGGTATGGATCCATTTAGAGGAGGAGATTAAAAGTGTTTTTTTCTCTTTTGAAGGTAACAAGGCTTCAGGGCCTAATGGTTTCTCAATGTTCCTTTTTCAATCCTTTTGGGATATTCTCGTGAAGGATGTTGTGGATGCTACTAAGGAATTTTTTGGTAGTGGCAATATTTTGAAGGAATTAAACTTGTCTTTTATTGTCCTTATTCCTAAGAAACTAGGTGTTGCCTCCTTTGATGAATTTCATCCTATTAGTTTGTGTAACCCTATCTACAAGATCTTTTCCAAGGTTTTGGTAGTGAGATTGCAAATGGTTCTTCCTCAAATTATTTCACCTCAAAAAAATGGTTTTGTGGTGGGTAGTAAAATTATTGACTCTATCCTTACTATTCATGACAATATTCACTCTTTAACTATTAATAAGTGTGTTGGTTTTATCCTAAAGCTAGATTTGCTTAAAGCTTATGGTAGAGTTGACTAGGTTTTTTTGTCTAAGATTCTGAAAGCTTTTGATTTTAGGGAGAAACTAGTTGTTTTGGTGCTTCAATTGATATCTACCCCGAGGTTCTTTGTTCTTGTTAATGGATCCCACTCTCCTCTTTTTGGATGTTTGAAGGGGTGGAACAAGGAGATCTTATCTATCATTTTCTCTTAATTATCATGGTGGAATCTTTGGGCTACCTCATTCAAATATTTATTAATTTTGGTTAGTTTTATGGTTTGTCTCCTTCATCTTGAAAACATATTTGCTCCCATCCACAGTTTTTTGATGATACTCTTATGTTTTGGGAATCATCTATTAAGGAATTCAAAGATATTAAACTTATTTTGCAAAGATATGAGGATGCTTCGAGGCAGAAGATTAGCTTACCTAAAAGTGTTATTTTCTTTCTTAACACTCCTAAGCACAAATAGCTTAGAATTGTGAGAATTTTGCAATGTCAGATTGGTGAGCTTCATGCATCTTACTTGGGCCTCCCCATGTGTTATACTATGGTTCCTAAGTCTTTTTGGCAGGGATTGATTGATAAGTTCAACTCTAAACTAGCTGGTTGGAAGGGCGTGTTGTTAAGTCAAGCTAGGAAAGTACAACTAATCAAATCAACTTTTCAAAATATTTTGATTTATGCTCTCAGCCTATATTATATGCCACAAAAATTTGTGGATAAGCTGGAAGGAATTCAAAAAACATCCTTTAGTCTGGGGTGGAAGACAAGAAAAGAATTCATCTGGTCTCTTGGGATGTGTGCAGGCCTAAACAGGTGGGCGATCTTGGCATTCATAAAATAAGAGAGTTTAATTTGGCTATTTTTGGTAAGCAATTGTGGAACCTTATTTTTGCTAATAGTGAGTGGGATCGAATTTTTATAGGAAAATATATTCATGGTGTGGATCATATGGGTATGTGTAGGATCATCATGGAAAAAATAGGCCCTTAAGTGGCAAAAAAATTAGAAAAATCAGAGTTAGGAAACTTGACGTAAAAATTTGAATAAGTTATCTATATTATTTCAAAAATATGAAACAATAGAATCTATAGAAAATTGAATGTAGTTTCTAAACTACTAGGTTTATTTTAAAAAAGAAATCTATTTGGTGAAAATTTGAAATTTCAATGCAGTGAGTACTTAAATTTCAAGGAAAAAGAAGTAGGTGTCTTACCACCCTAACCACAATAAAATGATAATTCTTTTTTAAAAGATTTTAGATATAAGTAAAGGACTCATGTCTCGATGTAATGCATATTTTTTGTATTTTTTTTCCAAGTAAATAATTAATTATGAATTTTTTATTACAACTTTCAAAAAATATAAAAAACTCATATGTCTAACCACCTTAACTCGGTCAAAACTTAACGAAATTCAATTTTTCTTTTTGTATTCCTATAGTATGTGAAGCGTAGAATGTGACACGTGTTTTGGATTCAAAAAATGTGATACTGTTTGAAAGCTATAGATGTTTTTCAATTAGTCTATCAATCAGGACTTTAGTCATAATTTGAATAGAAAATGATTAATAATTACTTATTAAATTCAAAGTAAAGAATAATTTATATTGGTGGAAAGCTCAGAATCTCCTTTAAAAACCTTTTTTGTTTCATCAATTTTGGGTTAAAAAAAAGTCATCAGCCACATACCCATCATATTGCCACTTTTTGGCCCATCATGATCCTGCACATACCTGTATAAGGGATCTACTATCTTGTGGCTTTTCTCCTCTGTCTAGTTCTACTCTTTGGAATAGTATGATTAAGGCCTGCAAGATTGTTTCTAAAGGTTTTTTTTGGCAGTTGGGGAATGGTAGGAAAATTATTTTTTGGGATGATTGTTGGGTTGGTAATAGGCCACTCAAAGATGAGCCTTGGTACCTTCCTTTTATGGATATTTGTATTCTGAGGTTTGGAAGATTTTTTGTTGACTATATGGATGAGGTGTAGAGGAAAATGTTGCATGAGGTGGATTTAGGGTTGGAGAGTCCCTTTAATTCTCTTTCCTCAATACATATTCCTTCTTATGCCCCTGTTGATAAGATTGTGTGGAGGCTTTCTTCCAATGGTAATTTTTTGTCTTCAGCCTTTTGTCTTCAAGCTTCCTTTGTTGGCCATGTTCCTTTCTAGGCCTCCCTATGGTTCCCTAAACTAATTCCAAAGGTGAATATTTTTTCTAGATTTTTTTCTAGAATAAGGTTTTAACTACTGATAATCTTGTTAAGAGAGGTTTTATGCTTCCTATCAAATGCTTTCTATGTGAAGAGGATGTTGAGGATTCCTTTCATCTCTTGATTGGGTGTAGAGATGTTAGAGAGGTGTGGGCTCATGTTCTTTCTCTTTAGAATCTTAGTTGGTTGTTCCCTTCTTTGATTAGGGAAGTGTGGTCTCACTGGTTGGGACCTTCATCTAATCCCACTTTTATTTTTCTTTGGTCTCTCTTTGCCTCACCTTGTTTGGGGTATTTGGCAGGAACATAACAAAAGAATTTTTAGAAGCTCTATTCTTCCTTCTATCTCTATGGCTTTTGAAATTTGTGCAGCTATCAAGGAGAATTTTGTTTATGGGGATACTTTTCAGAATGGCCCTAGGATTTTGCTTATGTTTGGTGACATTTATATTGCACAAAATTGGAAGTTGCCATGTGATATCTCTTTTCCTTTGACTAGAGGTAAAGCCTCTAGAGATGATGTTGTATGGAAGGATCATCCTATTGGATGGGTGAAAGTTAATTTTGATGGAGTTACTAAAGGAAATTCAAGACCTACTAATTATGGGGGAGTGTTGAGAAATTATAATGGGAGGTTTGTTTTTGCTATGGTGCTCCCTTTCGGAACCCAGACAAACCAGTTTACGGAAGTGTCTACATCCTATCATGGGTTGAAGATGGCTCAATCTAAAGGCTTTAGAAAGGTGTGGCTTAAGGGAGACTTGTTAAATATTAACAATTTGAAGAAGTCTTCTACCCCCTCTTGGAGTGTTGAACCCCTTATTTTGGATGGCATTGAAATTTTAAATTCATTTGATGAATTTTTTATTTCTCATATTTTCAGGGAGGGAAATGTTCTCACAAATGTCTTTGATAATATTGGTGTTAGCAGTTATAGGGTTTGAGATGTGGATGATCCCCTTCCCATTGAGGGACTTGCTTGTCTTAATAATGATTTCTAGAAGTACTAAGTTGGATGGAGGCTCCATTATGATCTTTGTTTACATGACCCTAATCACATGACAGTTAATCCTTTGGAGTGATTGTGAGTTGGATCATGCTTGGGCTTATCATAAGTCGAGTAACCTCCATATGGGGTAGCCTTCAAGGTACCTTGCCTTTTTTTATCGAGGCTTCTCCTAATTATCTATAAATTCCTCAAGCTCTTGGGTTTTTCTAAGTTTGTGATCATGGGTGGAGATAGAAATAGGGCTAAGCCATTTTCTTGTAACACCTTGAAAACTAAATCTAAATTTTGGAAAAGATTGTAGCAAGGTGGGATAACGCCTTATTTGGAGTAGCTCCATGGGAATGATCCATAGGCTACAGAGTTGTTTGTCAAGGGGTGGAATAATAGGGTTCTAAAGTTGGGTGGTACTGAATTTGATAACAATGAGGACTTCATAGCAAACATTACTGGTCTTTCCATTAAGGGAAAAAAGGTGTATAGAGATAAGAAAGAATCCAATGTTGAATTGCAGATTTTCTTTAAAGGGGATGAAGAAATGAAGCTTGAGTGTGCTAAAAGTGATGGCTACTTGTGTAGCTCCATCAAAGCTCTATGGGGAGATGTTGTTGAAGAATTGATAAGGTACATAACTTTAGAAGGTTGTTTCTCTACTATTAATGGTTATCACTTTGTTCTTTTGAATCACTTTCATCATAAGACTAAAGTTTCCTTTCCTTTCTATCTTTTTGCTTCTTTGGAGAGTGGTCTTAAGGATCATAAGAGAATCCTAAAAACCATGTGCTACATGTTGGTTTAATTCTTCTAATTATAGATTATTCCAAGAGTTCAGTGGTTCCTAAGCATCCTGAAAGGGCTCCTAAAATAAGGCAAAAGAAACTAGCCTTGGAGGATGAGACTACTTTAGAGGAGGAACCAGTGATTAGTATGAAAAGGAAAAAGAAGAAAGTGGTTTTGGAGGAGTATGGGTCGAAAGAGGATGAGGATTATGAACTTGAACCTAAGGCTTCTATGGAATTTTATTCGCAGCCCCCTGCTCCAAGTAAGAGTGGTAAAGGTAAATCTTCTCCTCATCCAATAGAATATGAGACTTGTAGTGAGGAAGGGGTTGGTGATAAACCATGTAAAACTAGGATAGTTTCTCCCTCTACCCTCTTGAAAGAATTGATTGATGTTGTTGGTGATGAGACTCCTACACCCCCTATTTCAAGGTCTAAGAGAAATAAGGGATTGAAGGATGGTAGTAAAAATAAGTTGGCTAAGCAGACTGGTAGCCCTATGTAGGAGGAGCCTATTGATTCTCCTTTGAAGGTTGTTGGTGGGCAGGTTGCTATGGATACCCCTACTGAGGGGATGGAGAAACAAAATAGGAGGATGGTGGTGGATGATATTGTGAGCTCTATTCATAAAATTTAGACTCCATTGGCTAGGGATAAAGGGAAAGAGGTTTCTAAGTTCCAAGAAATGAATAGTATCTCCCAGGAGGGTGGAGCAGAAGCCTTGGATGTGCTTAATTTTAATTGAGAGGATTTGCCTACTATTTTGGGTCTAGCGAAGGAGGGTATTATTTCCCTATTTAGATTGATCAAATGGGATTTTCATGAGCTCAATATGACCAATGTGATGGTTCAAGGGGCTATGAGAAAAGCTGGGGAATCTTTATAGTCCTCTCTACATATGCAAGTTGACCAATTGTTTGATGCTTTAAAGATAGTTGTGGAGGATATGCTTAAGCAAAAGAAAATTTTTGAACAAAGAATTGTGACCTTGGAAGAGAAGATGGAATGGGTTAACATGAAGCTAGATAAGGTTGTTGAAGTGACTAAATCTGTTATAAGGAATGAAGCAAAGGGCCTTACTATTATCAATGAGAAGGATAGGAAATGGATGGAGGAAGCTCATGGTGAGAAGGAAACAACTAGGGATAGGCAGGTGGTGGAGGACGCTTCAGTTGATAAGGTTGCTAGTTCATAGGATGTTTTAATTAAAGAGGTAAATGTTTTGAGCCCCAATGCTAGAACTCACAACAAGACTAAGCTGCAAGCTAGGGTCCCTGTCAAAGAGATTTTTAAAGTTATGGATGTGCATCAGAAAATAATTGAGAGTGACATGGAAGTTGTTAATATTTTGAAGAATATGTAGTTTATTTTTTTCTTCTTCCTTTTTGGCAGCTGTCTTATTGATGTTTTGTTGTGTTTTGGATGTTGATTATTCTATTTGGTAATATTTTGATACAACTTTCCTTTTTGTAAAGGGTTTCAGGGCCCTTAGAAACATTCTTTACCTCTAATAAAAAACAACCAAAATGATAAGTCACATCCCTCAATAGCATTAATTAATCTCCTTTTCTTTTGATGATAAAATCTACTTCTTATCTCTTAATTCCTCTTCTAAGTGGTTAATTGAAATCTTGTGTTGCTTCAATTTCAGCACTTCCAACTAGTGCTTTTGTATTCGTAAGTTGACCATCCATTCATTTTTCCTCATCCCCACTGCTCTTATCTATTAACACCTCCCTAGTATTCGCATAAGACTTTCATGTATCTACCTTCTTTTCATCCATTTCCAATTCTTTGTGTTCTATGGAATTCCTATGTTCAAGAATCTATGAATTTACTTGTTCAACTCCACCCATAGCATCACCTCTCACTTTATTTTCCTAAAAAAATTATTGTGCAATACAAAACCTCCTCATTTTTTCCACTTGTCCATTGCCATTTTCCCATTGCATATACTACACATAGACCACTTTCCTCTACTTGTCAAGACCATGGAGGATCTCTTCAATGAATACATTATCCATCTTAGTCACTATGCTCTACTTCTTTTCAAGTGTTTTCATAGAAGATTCCTTTTTCATTCCATGCATTCTAATACCTACTACCTCTAGTCCTGCATTGGCATTTTCCCATTAATAGAACAAATAAAATACTCACATTACTTGCAATGTTGGAAAACACACTCTCATGCCAGTTATTCCCTCATGGAAAGTTTTTGTTTTGTAGGCTTTAAAAATTCAATGAAGTCCACCTTCAAATTTTAGATCAACTCTTTGGTGACCTAAATATGGCATTTCCCTTTTTTCACTTGATTGGAACAAATAAAATGCTTGCATTATTTGTAGTGTTGGAAAACACACTGTCCCATGTTAGTTAGTTCATTATGAAAAGTTTTGTATTTTTACACTCCAAGAATGTAATGAAGACCACTTTGAAATTTTTGAAAAATTATTTGGCACAGTTGAAATGGCATTTCACTTTCTTCATTGGATTGGAGAAAAAATAATGCTTGCATTATTTGCAATGTTGGAAAATACATTGTTTCCTCTTAGTTATTCTCTCATGAAATTTTTTTGTTTCGTTATGACCAAGAATGTAATGAATTCCACTTTAAAAAATTTGAACAACTCTTTGGTATAGTCAAAATGGAATTTCACTTTCCTCATCTAATTGTTCCAAATAAAATGCTCACATTGTTTGCAGTGTTGAAAAACACACTATCTCCTCTCAATTATTCCCTCATGAATTTTTTTTGTTTTGTACGATCCAAAAATATAATGAAGTCCACCTTCATATTTTAGAACAATTCTTTTGTGATGTAAATATGACATTTCCCTATTTTCATCTAATTGGAACAAATATAATGTTTGCATCATTTACAGTGTTGGAAAACACACTGTCCCATGTCAATTAGTTTGTTATGAAAATTTTTGTTTCATTATACTCCAAGAATGTAATGAAATCCACTTTATAAAATTTGAACAAGTCTTTTCTATAGTCCAAATGTCATTTCACTTTCTTCATCTGATTGGAACAAATAAAATGATCACATTATTTGCAGTGTTGGAAAACACACTATCTCCTCTTAGTTATTCCCTCATGAAAACTTTTTGTTTCCTACACTCCAAAAATGTAATGAATTCCACCTTCATATTTTAGAACAACTCTTTGGTGACATAAATATAGAATTTCCCTTTTTTCATCTAATTTGAACAAATAAAATGGTTGCACTATTTTGAGTGTTGGAAAACACACTATCCCATGCCAATTATTCTATTATGAAAAGATTTGTTTGAGTATTTTGGAGCTAAGAAAATTTTATTTAGAAAACTCATTGTCCTGTGTCAGTTAATTTTTTCCTAGCATTTTATTTGTTTCCAACATATATATATGCATTGTTGGAAAACACACTGTCCCATGTTAGTTTAGTGTAAACATTTAATTTGTTCTAAATTATATTTTACATTTATTTTTTAAGCATATGAGGAAATTGAAATCCAACTTTTAGTGTAATTAATAATTTCTTTAAATTGTGAAGGTCAATGGACTTTACTACATTCTTACTGTCTACAAAACTAAATATTTTCATTAGACTCATGTTGTCTACATTTAATTCTTTGAAACTAATAACTTGTAATTTTACTGGGACACAAAGCACCTAAGTTGTCTTGTCCATCAAATATTTTTCAAGAACTATCCTAACATTATTATCCTTTTTAGAGAGAGTACAAAAGTAATTTGAATAATATTCCTCTTGAAGTACAATTTTTAATGCACTTCCACTCAATGTTCACAATAGTTTGGCTAACTCCTCTTTTATCTCATTGAATAAAAATGAGGAAAGTGGAGTTAGCCAAGGTGTAGTGATAATTGAGTGGAATGCATTAAAATTTTCTTCAAGAGGAAGAATATTCAAATTCCTATGTATTGTTTTTGAAAAGGATAATAAGTTAGGGAAGTTTGAGAAAAAGTTTTGATAGACAAGACAATTTTGTGCAATGTGTCATGGGAAAATTACAAGTTATTAGTTTGGCAAGTGTCACTTATGAAGGTTTAGATCTAATAGATAAAATAGTTATTACAATTCATAGTGGAAAATATACTATGTTGTAGAAGTTATTCATGTTAGAATTTATTTGTTCAACTCCATCCATCTCTGAATTTCTTTACCTACATAAATTGTCATGCAATACAAAACCTCTTCAGTTTGTCCACTTATGCATTGACATTTTCCCTTTTCTTATACTGCGCATGCACCTTCCTTGACTTCTCAAGAGCATGGAGGATATTTTTATTCAATACATTATGTATCTCACCCATACTAATCTGCTTCTTTTCAAGTGTTTTTAGAGATGATTTATTTTTCATTACATGCATTATAGTACCTGCTACCTATAGTTTTTCTTGTCATTTTCCCATTTTAGATAGTTCACATGCTCCCTCATTAACTTCTAAAGAGGAGTAACAATCTCTTTAGTCAATAAATTTTCTATCTCATTCACTTTGGTTTGCTTCTTTTCAAGTGTTTTTAGAGTATATTCCTTTTCGATTACATACTTTCTACTACCTATTGGTTGAGTTCTATGTTTCCATTTTCTGATTGTGCATATTGCATATGCACCTTCCTCAACTTCTCAACAGCAGGGAGAATCTCATCACTTAATAAATTATCTTTTATCTATCTCATTCAATGTGGTTTACATAAATTTTGAAGGTAATATTCATTACATTCTTATTGTGTACTAAACAAATCATTTTCATTACGTTCATATGGTCTATATATAATTGCATGTTGGAATCATTTTTCCTCATTGAAGTGTGAGTGTTGCACAAGAATTTCTTAAAGCATCAGTGAAGGCTGATACTACATCCTTTTAATTTTACATTAGAGTATTTCCCCATTTAAATCATGTATGTTTATTCGGTTGTGAAGCATTGTTGCATAGTTGAGTTTCATAAGGTTGTGATTAAGGAACATTGTTATTGTAATTGTTTTTACTTAGTATACTATACCATACAAACTACAAAGACGAGGCCATACTAACTCAAAAATGACTATTAGGCTTCCCAAATTTGGTAATGGAATTGTTGTTCTATAAACACAAAGCAAAAGTTATGTAAACACATTGTGTTTTGCAATGTAGAAGACTCTTTACAAATATGAGTTTTCCTTGCTTCCCATTTTGGAGGTTTACAAACACAATGCATTGTAAATTGTGCAGACACTTATGCTGAAAAGACTCACCTATGTACATAAAAAACCACATAAAACCATACATGAAAACATACATAGAAATATACATAACATGATGAGACAACATAGTGTGTGGCCTGCTAGACACCTGTGATAAAAGTGACGAAATCGGAAAAAGGTAGAAAACATAATTGAAATTGTAGGGAAGAGTCTGTTAGCTCTCAAAAATGCAGGCTGAATGCCTCAAGAGGCTACCAATCTCTTGATATGCTTTAGGGTAACAGACAAGGTCAAATGAATTAAACCTTCTACTCTTCAGGTGTTGCCAGACCTAGGCGGGTGTACCTATCTGAATAGTGCAGACTTATCTTATGATTATCCTTCTGAAATGCTTTGTCCACAATGGAAAATGATAGTGAACAAAATGAAACCAAACCTGATAGCAATTTGCAGATCTAAATCCTAAAATACGTAATTAACATATATAAAGAAGTTGAATGAATTCAAATGATGAAATTGCAAAGACTAGTGCCTTGTTGGGTATGCAGAGTCAAATGAAATAGAAGTGGGTAACTTATTCTAGCAGAAAATCAAATTGCAGGCGTATGATATGTTCATAACTTGTATAAACAATGCAAGATTATGACTACTGAGCTCTTCTTTAATAATCCAAATGAATCTTCCTAACTACTATGATCAATGAAAAGGATTTAATCCCTACTTGAGAGAACCAGTTAATTAATCACATAAATGCAGCAAATGTGCACAGATAAACTAAAAATAAACTTGTTATTCAAATTTAAAAAACCAGAAAATATCAAATTGGAGACAGCTTCAACAATACTTTCCAATAAGCTTAACAAACAATTGATACTAAAATAACCTATCACACTAGCTGAATTTCATTGAAACCACCATTAAAAAACATGCACCATGGTCTCCAGAATGAGAACTTTATTCTACCGTGCCCATTCCTACTCTACTGTATTTTTCTAATCTAAAATATTCTCCCCCTTCTATTACAATTGGGGTGTATATTTATACACCAGCAATCTGAAAACAAAATATGTTGAGATCACATGTCGACCAGAATCCATATCGATTAACCATTACAATCAGGCCCAGTCATGTGAGCCCAGCACTTTGAAATTATGTTTAAATCGCCAACCAATCGCCAAGACAGGCCTGAAGTAATGATGAAGGAAAAATAATGCTTATCACTCCGTGCCAGTGTTCCCCTACATCACATTCATCGTGACCAAGCATATCTCTCACTGATGAAATCCTTTCGTTTTGTTCATAGTCGCTATAACTCAACAGTATCAGAGAGACCTCATGTAGACATTATCCTATTTCACCGAAAGTCATCACTTACCCTGGGTCACTGTAGCACCTTGCTTGTTACACTGAGGTCAAAGGATATTCTTCTGATTCTTTAAGCTTCGTTGTGACCACACAACATCAGTGAGACTCAATAGCGAATTAACTAAGTTCCACCGAAAGCCTCAAGCCACAATATATCGCCAAGTCACAAACAATTTTACACTGACAGAAAACAACTGCCTCATGTTTGTCGCTATAGCCCATCACACTCGAGAAGACGTCATATAGAGATTTCATAATATACCAAGAACCTTTATTCACCTGTATCACTGTAACTCTGTGATATCGGGGGGACCCTATGTTGAACGCTTTAAGTTTCGCCGAAGGTCATCCCGCCAGTCTCCATCACCAAAACAAGAGTGAACTCTCACCGAAAGTCACTTGGAGGAAAACTTTGCATTGTTGATGAGACAAATAAAACTCGCCCAGACCTCCTGCCGCAAACACATTCCTTTGTCGATAGATTCCACACACGTTTCATTGGTGAGACTTCGCTACATTTGTCAAGACCTACTCCAAATCCAACATAGTCTCATCAAAAGAAAATTCAAAGAGAAACCATGTGTAAGGTCGGCGAGACCGAAGGTCACTCGCCAAGACCTTAAAATGATAGCCTCATCTCCCACTGAGCTGCCCCTTCACCTGTTGGTCGGTGTGACAAAATGATATTGCCAAGCTCTTGCTGAAGACCTCCATATGCACAAGTCGGGGGATGGACTAAGTTCGATAAGACACTACCGTGAAAGCCATAACATATGCCAATAAACATCTCCATGGTCACCGAAATAACATGGATGCAATGTCGATAACTGCCAACAGAAAAATGCTAGTCGCCACAACAACGAACATGTCATGCCGATACACCTAAAACAAAAGATTTTAGCAGAAAAAACACAATTGAGTCAGGGAGACCCAAACCAACTCATGTCGATATAGACCAAAGTGTGGAAAATGTAGACATGGATGAATTCTATGGAGCAATAAGGGAAAAATATAGATGAAAAATGCATATTGTAGGACCAAATCAAGAAATTTTTGAGTGAAGTCATATGTAAAATTATCAGATTTTATAGTTCCAATAGTGGCTCCATCTGGGGATGAATGAGAGTAAGCTCATTGCAAGGATCCAGATTCTTTGGGTAGAACAAACACAAAATGAGCCATAAGCATAGTGGAAGTGGACCAAAAGCATGATGCAAGATGAATTCAAGATGGAGGTGAATGTAAAATGGAAGTACACCAGAACCCTAAACTACTGTGCATGGAAAATAAATTTAGAGAGGATACACAAGAGTTGTCCATGCACTGGCAACCCTCAATCCTCTGTTTTTTCAATTTCACCTTTCCTGAGCTATTACAATCTGAAACTCAAACAAAGCCTTTCCCTTGTCAAATACCTGGTTTTTTTTTAGTTCATCATATTTCTCTTGAAGACACAGATGCAATCCTTCCTGTCACTGAAAGTTTTTAAAGAATCACTATGGTCAGCTTGGACCAACTTCCCAACAGTATTCAGCAGTTTATATTCTCCATCATCAGATATAATGTTATCTTCAAAATACAAAATATATGCACATGAAATACAACATTCCTCATTTTCTTTCTCACTATTATGTATTATGAAAGATTCTCCTAGCTGTATAAAAATTTCATAATCATAGTGCTTCTTTTGAAAAACAAAAAACTCTGTCATATCATTGTTGTTTGAGGAAAACAAGTCAAAAACCTTCTACACCTTTTTAGTATCTCTATTGAGAGACAACACTGGATCATGACTCAAATCTTCAATATTAATCATATGTGAACCAATCAAATCTAGAATACTATCATCCTTGGTATGCAAACAATTGTCTTCTTCACATGTATTATAAATTTCAAGATCACATACCTCATCCTGAATAGAAACAAACTTTTGATAAATACCAAAAGTATCACCATCACTCCAAGAAATACACAAGGAGTCATAAAAATATTTACACCAAGATTTTTCACTGTCAAAACAAAAGTAAGCTGAAGACAAAACTTCAAGATCGTCATGTGCACACCCCATGTATTCAGAAGTAAACCAATCTGCAATCTGCTCACTGACAAGTGAACAAGTCTCTATATTTTCATCACTACAATTATACTCCTCGCTTTTGTCATCATCAAACAGAAATCCAATACCATCAGATAATGGGAAATCAGAAACATCATCAATGTAGTTATTTATTCCATCATTTTGCTTGTCTAAAATTATTTCCTCCTTTTCATAGAATGGACTTGAAAATATCTAAAACTTACTCATTGACACACCTTGGCAAAAAATCATCTGATCATCGTTTAACTCTTCATCATACGAGTTTGAAAAATTTTGGAAATCACTTTCAAATGTACAAACCTCTTCTTCATCAGATGTATCTTCATAACTTTCAACTGTAGCCAAAGGTATTGTATACTTACTATCTGATGAATCATTATCTCCCATTTCCTCTTCATCCAGATCCTCATGAGGAGTAGAATGAGCCCTTGACTATAGATCAAAATCCTCAGGTTCATCATCAGAATTAGAACAAACACTGGATTCCTCACAACATGCATTGCTTTCCCTATCACAATCTGTTATGCAAGAGAAACCTCTTGTACCTTCACCTTTCTCATGCAAGCAATCATAGGAATCATTCTTGTTTGCACATGTCTTATCTTCCATTGGATGCATCATCTGATCAATTTCTCTATACTCATTAGAAATATAGCTATTGGATTCAACATTGATAGTATTCTCATACCTTATTCCCTAGGACAACATCTGGCTCACAATTCCGTGTGTCTCCTTTTGATCAGCAACAATTAGTATCTCTATCTCTTCTTTAGTAAGTCTCTTCATATTTTATTGAGAAAGCACCTCAACCAAATGTGGCTCAATATAATCTTCATCAGAATCATAAAGGATCTGTCATTCAGCCATATGGACATTGTACTTCTGATTTGAAACATCATATTCATAACCTTCATCCTTCAAAGGTGAGTTCCTTTCCACAACATGGTGAAAGGTATTTGAAGTCAAATAAACTTTGTGATCCTCTTCGTTATTTTCCATCAGCATTCCCTCCTCCTGTATTCTTTGGGCTACAACACAATGATCTGGGGAATGTGGCTTATCACAAAAATCACAAAAGTAATTGTTACTTACCATATAGGTTCCTTTCTTGCTCAATGGATCAAAAGCTCCCTCGATTACAAGCCTAGATGTATTATAAGTTACTTACCATATAGGTTACTTATCATATAGGTTTTTTGTCCCTCCAATCTGTATTATAAGGCATGTTATGCAACCTCGGCCTTTCATTCCTGTATGTGTTGCTTTGCTGAGAAACCCTAAGAATCTCTTTTACTGATTATCCCAGCAGCCTTCCTATTGCTTTCAATTGTTTGTGCCATCTTCTGTGCCTCAGCCAAACTTCTTGGGAATTTATTTCTCAGCTCATACCCTGTCTTTGGATCAAAAGCATTCAAATAAATACTCAGTGATACGGAATCTGGCAGCTTTGATCCAATAGGTATCCTACTCTGCAACTTATTGAATCTCCAATTGAAATCATAAATTGTATCATTCTGATCTTTTTGAATGTGCAATAATTCACGAAGAGCAAAATCTAGTGCACTTAGATTCCCAAACTGCTCAAGGAATTGATCTTGAAATCCTTGGAGAGAATCAATAGAGACAGTTGGTAAGTTGTTGAACCAATCCCTAGCATCTTCAACAAGTGATATCATGAATAGCCTCATGTGTAAATCTTCATAGGGCACATCCAAATCTTGGATGAAAGCATTGAAACTTCTTAAATGATCTTTAGCAGTGATAGCATTACACCCTGTAAACTTTGGAACAATACCCCTCCAACTTCCATCCATCGGATAAGGGGATAATGGAATCCCTGCCAAATCAAACTGTCTGATCATAGTTGTATGCTGATGAGGGAGGATGCCAGGTGGGTATTGATGCTGATACATCAAACCATAGTACTGTGCATAATGATAACATGGCACATAGTGCTGACCATGAGGAGCTCCAGCATGACCTCCCCTAAACTGAGATTCTCCTCCATTCATATTTAAAAAATTGCAAAAATTCTTTTAGAGTCGCCACCTACTTTTCCAAAAGTAGGAAAATCATTATTTCATATCTATTTCCCAGTGGAATCACCCTTTCTAAAATTTCTCAAATTACAACTTTTCCTCCAATGACTCTATAATGTGTTCTTCAACCGAATTTTCTTATACAATCCCTAGTGGAGTCGCCAATTTGTTAGCTCTCAAAAACGTAGGTTGAATGCCTCAAGAGGTTGCCAATCTATCAATATGCTTTAGGGTAACAGACAAGGTCAAATGAATTAAACCTTCTACTCTTCAAGTGCTGCTAGACCTAGGTGGGTGTACCTATCTGAATAGTGCAAACATATCTTATGATTATCCTTCTGAAATGCGTTGTCCACAATGGTAGATGACAATGAACAAAATGAAACCAAACCTGATAGCAATTTGCAGATCTAAATCCTAAAATACTTAATTAGCAAATATAAAGAAGCTGAATGAATTCAAATGATGAAATTGCAGAGACTAATGCCTTGTTGGGTATGCAGAGTCAAACGAAACAGAAGTGGGTAACTTATTCTAGCAGAAAATCAAATTGTAGGCATATGATATGTTCATAACTTGTATAAACAATGCAAGATTATGACTACTGAGCTCTTCTTTAATAATCCAAATGAATCTTCCTGATTACAGTGATCAATGAAAAGGATTTAGTCCCTACTTGAGAGAACCAGTTAATTAATCACATAAATGCAACAAATGTGCATAAATAAATTGAAAATAAACTTGTTATTCCAATTTAAACAACCAGAAAATATCAAATTGGAGACAGCTTCAGCAATACTTTCCAATAAGCTTAATAGACAATTGATACTAAAATAACCTGGCACACCAGCTGAATTTCATTGAAACCACCATTAAAAAACATGCACCATGGTCTCTAGAATGAGAACTTTATTCTATTGTGCCCATTCCTACTCTACTGTGTTTTTCTAATCTAAAATCTTCTCCCCCTTCTATTACAATTTGGTGTATATTTATACACCAGCAATTTGAAAACAAAATATGTTGAGATCACATGTCGGCCAGAATCCATATCGGTCAACCGTTACAATTAGGCCCAGTCATGTCGGCCCAACACTTTGAAATTATGTTTAAATCACCAACCAATCACCAAGACAGGCCTAAAGGTATGCTGAAGGCAAAATAACACTTATCGCTCCCTGCTAGTGTTCGCCTACATCGCATTTGCCGTGACCAAGCATATCTCTCTCCGATGAAATCCTTTCATTTTGTTCATAGTTGCTATAACTCAACATTATCAAAGAGACCTCATGTAGACTTTATCTGGTTTCATCGAAATTCATCATTTACCCTGGGTCACCGTAGCACCCTGCTTGTTACACTGAGGTCAAAGGATATTCTTCTGATTCTTTAAGCTTCGTTGTGACCACACAACATCGGTGAGACTCAACAGCAAATTAACTAAGTTCCACTGAAAGCTTCAAGCCACAATATATGGCCAAGTCACAAACAATTTTACACCGATAGAAAACACCTGCCTCATGTTTGTCGCTGTAGCCCATCACACTCGGCGAGACATCATATAGAGATTTCATGCTATACCGAGAACCTTTATTCACCCGTATTGATGTAACTCTGTGATATCGGGGGGACCCTATGTCGAACACTTTAAGTTTCACCAAAGGTCATCCCACCAGCCTCCATCACCAAAACAAGAGTGAACTCTCGCCGAAAGTCACTTGGAGGAAAGCTTTGCATTGTTGGTGAGACAAATAAAACTCATCCAAACCTCCTACCGCAAACACATGCCTTTTTTGATAGAGTCCACACATGTTTCATCGGTGAGACCTCGCTGTATTCGTCAAGACCTACTTTAAATCCAACATAGTCTCACCTAAAGCAAATTCAAAGAGAAACCATGTGTAAGGTCGGCGAGACTGAAGGTCACTCACCAAGACCTTACAACGATAGCCTCATCTCCCACTGAGCTGCCCCTTCACTTCTCGGTCAGTGTGACAAAATGATATCGCCAAGCTCTTTCCAAAGATCTCCATATGCACAAGTTGGGGAGATGGACTTAGTTCGATAAGACACTACCCCAAAAGCCATAACATATGCCAATAAACATCTCTACGGTCACCGAAATAACATGGATGCAATTTCAATAGCTGCCAATAGACAAATTCCAGTCACCACAACAAAGAACATGTCATGCCGATACACCTGAAACAAAATATTTTAGTAGAAAAACACAATTGAGTTGGGGAGACCCAAACCAACTCATGCCGATATGGACCAAAGTGTGGAAAATGTAGACATGGACGAATTCTATGGGGCAATAAGGGAAAAATATAGATGAAAAATGCATATTGTAGGACCAAATCAAGAAATTTATGAGTGAAGTCATATGTAAAATTATCAGATTTTACAATTCCAACAAAGTCAATGGTGTCATCAGGTCAATTTTCCCACCTCCTACTAGCCGATAAAACTAGGCCCTATGGCTTGTGGTAGAAATTGTTTTTAGATATTTTTTGTAGTACAAGAATTAGAGGTGGACTAATGTGTGTGTTTTTGGTTTAGAGAAAGAAGGGTGAAAAACCTTTTCATTTTTAGTCTACACATTGAAAGCTAAAGGTTGGAGTGCACGTGGAGGAGTTGGAGGAGAAAATTGACCAAATTGAGGTGAGGGTACTAACCAATTGGGTTGCAGAGGGTTTTACAACACTATTTAGGTTGCTTGTTTCTTAACACCTAGGGTTTTCCAACATGATTTTTTATAAAATAGAATGGAGTGTGTACTATGAAGTACACTATGTATTGACAGTTAATAGATTCCCCCTTTAATGAGAAATTTGTTATTTTATAAAATAGAACCCCATCTATACATTTGTATATCTGCATTTCAAGATAAAGCTTGGGTATAAGTAAATACAGGCTTCAAAACACATTTTTTTCCCAACCTCCACTACACAACACTCACCACTATTAACAAGTTTATTCATTATTACCAATAATGGCTACAAATTGATGTTCTTGTTATTTGTAATGCACACCTACATATATGGGCTTACAAATAAGAAGGGATTGGGTATGTTGTGATGTGGAGGTTGATAAATATAGTCTATTATTAAGCATGCAATTTTTTATAACACACAAGCTGTACAGGTTTAACTTTCTACCCCGAAGCTTGGTTCATGCCATTAAGTGTTGTTGAAAAAAACATGTTTTCAAACATTGTATTTGTGTGAGGACATTCAAAGCTAAACACGTAACAACCAAATTGGTTAGTCACATGATCTGAATTTGGACATTTTTCCTTATTTGTGATACTTCTAGATTGAACATTAAAATTGCAAAATTATAAAACCCTCAACAGAAAAGCACATAATGAACTTTTCATATCAAATGAAACCCCTTTTCCAAGGAAAATCCTTAGAAACTTGTCAATGGATACCTCGCTATATATTTTGCATGGTTTTTGGTTTCTCTAAATGTTATTTAGTTATTTCACTTATATTTCCACAATGGGTTGTCAATTATTTCATTGGCTTCCTCTTAAAGTTTTGTAGTGTGAGAGCATTCAAATGGAAAAATTTCAAAACTAACAAATTGGAGGAAAGCAAAATTTAAAAACCCTCAACACAAAAAAAATTAAACAACTTTGCATATCAAATGAAAACCCCTTTTTCCAAGGAAAACCCTTTGTTTTCTCGTCAATGAAAACTCATCTTCCCAATGAATAGTCATTCATTTCTTCATAGTTCCTAGGAAGAATAGCAAAATGGCATATATTTTTGGCAGATATACATACCTGCTAGCTATCTAGCTTCCCATGCATGTCAAATGTATTTTTATATGGATATTTTGGCCGCTCTGCTTTGTCCTTTGAATGCCTACAACTCCTTTCCACACTCTCCAACAACCTACAAAACGTCAATGTAAAAAATGGTGGCCAAAATGGCACCTTGTCTAGGCTTTCTACTATTTGTAAATTATGATTTTGAATGCCATTTTTTGGGCTTTTTGTCCATTATGAAATATGATTTTGAAAACCCACTGGTGCTGCCACATTTTCTTAGTGATGAGACAAGTGATGGAAGACAACATAATGTCCATCTGTTAAGTCTTTTCGTTGGTTCATCTTTCCAAATTATGATTTTTAAAACATGATGATGGTTATGATGTATCTAACATGCATTTTTGTAGGGAGAATAGCCTTGTCCCAATTGTAGAAGGTGATCACCCTACAAAACTACACGGCTTGCACATGATAACATATTTCCTATCTTGAGGGACAAGACATGTTTGATTATGTTATCATGTTGAAGACATAGATTTTTCAGGGATAATAGCTTGATTTTACTATATTTTGTAGGGAAATTAGCTTTTTCCCTATGATTGGACATGGCTATTCTCCCTAGAATAATGCATGTCAAAGGCATCATGACATACAAAATGCATTAAAACATACCAAAATGCATACACCACATGATGGGACAGCGTAGTGTAGAAAATAATTGGAGATTGGCAAACATTCTATGTTGTGAGTTCTTTCATTTTGCATGTTGAAAGTTGAAGTTTTCAGAGCACGGGGTGGAATTTCAGGTGGGGGATATATAAAACTATCCAAATTCACCTGATCGATGAGTAACAAATTGGGTTGTTACTTTTCAAGGGTTTTAAAATGGTATTTGGGTTACAGGTTTCATAACCCCCAGTGTTTTCCAACCTGCAATTACACATTGTTGTCCTTGTTGTTGCATGAAAAGATTGACCTGTCATTACTCAATACAAGCATTACATAAGGCCTCTATAAAAACATAAAATTTCATGACAACTAGGCATCTTTGGAGAAACTTTGCAATATTTACAAAAAAAGCCCTTCTCTATAGCACACATCACCACCTCTTCCACAATTTGATCCACTGAGGTCCATGATGTCAAAAGGAGTCATTGATGTATGATGGAGAGAAGAGCATGTTTTTCAAATGAGAAAGGTACACTTCAAAGTTTCCTAGTTGTCATTAAATTTTCTCATGGTTTTATAGAGGTTACTTCTAGAGGTCAAAGGAGAAAATAGGTTGTATATTTGGTGTGGGTTTTCTAAGAGCTTTCTAGTAGTATCATATGTAAATCTTGATGTCAAAAAAAAAATGCACCACATAGTGGCAGGGTGGGAAACACATTGGGTTATGTGTTATTTAATTCTACTTGTTCTAATGCTGCTTTGTATGGTCAAGATGTGAAAGCTAATAATTTCTTTGATGTAGCTATACAAGATGTCGCATAATGTTGAAGCATGTGTCTCTAGTTGGTTGATCAACTACAACTTGTATCTTCCATGTAATGTCCTTGCTCTAATAGAAGCATTGAGTCTCTCATACAAGTTGTGGGAAAAGATGTTAAGGAGAATTGACAAAAAAAGGGCCAAAGTGCAGTGACGTCAATTAACATAATTATGCTCATTTCTTTGACTGCGTCTTTTGTGTATGGGAAAAAATGAGCATGGTCGTTCAATATCATAATCTACAAATAGAGATTGTAAATTTCTATGACTGGCCAATTCATTTTTATCGAGATATGCGAGATCTTTTCCTAGCTGGATGCATCTAGAAGGTATCCATTAAACCAACTATCATCATCCAAAAGCACAATCTTCCCAAGGATCTGAGCATTATATTTATGATATTCCTTAAGTGGGTATCTCAAATTAGTCATCACATGGGTCCTACCAAGGAATGGTTACTTGTGTTGAAATTCAACTACACTATTAGGTTTGATGATAAGTTTTATTATAATTGGTATCAAAGTCTGGTCACAGGTTTGAATCCTATGGTCATGCTGGGGGGGATTGTTGGAAGCTTAGCACTTCCACCCCTTAGTTAGTGTTGACTGTGTGATTCACGATATGGTTTAACCACCTACCATGCAGCTTATCAGACACTTGTATCAGGCATTGACAGGTCGACATTTTCATGCAATAGCAAGGTCAACACACATAGACAATATGAATGTAACATTTGACAGCATTTTATTTACTTACACAGTAAGAACTCAATCGGTTGGTCACACCTTAGGTGAATTTGGATACATTTATGTATCCTCCACCTACAATTATATTGAAAATATGAATGTCAAGATGGAAGCCTTTTGTTTTATACATAGTAATAATGTAATGAAGTTCACCTTCAAAATATATAATAACTCTTAGTTATAGTATAAATTGTATTTGAATTTCTTCATATGATTGAAACAAATAAATGCAAAAAAAATAATGGCATATTGGAAAACATAATGTGGTTTCTCAGTTGTTTCATTCTGCATGTTTAAATCTCAAGACTTGAGAGGATAGGAAGGATTTATAGGTGTGGGATACATAAAACTAACTAGATTGACCTGAGGGCTGACTAACCTATAGGGTTGTTACGTGTAGAGGGTTTTCCAATTTCATTACATTATTACTATCTAGAAAGAAAAAGGTTATCAAGGAAATCACAAAGCATACCAAATTGAGGTGAGGGGTGAGTAACAAATTGGTTTGTTACTCGTAAAGGGTTTTAGAATAGTATGTGGGTTGTAGGACGTATAACACCTAGTGTTTTCCAACCTGAAATTTTACATAATAGTTTGAATTTCTTGAAAATATTTTGTTATTTAGACTTAGGAATGTAATGAAAGGAACCTTCAAAATTTATAACTATTAGCTACAATATAAATTGCAATTCAGTATCTTCATGTGATTGAAAATTAAATGCACAAAATAATTGCAGGTTGGAAAACATAGTGGGTTGCAATTTATTTCATTCTAGAGGTGGGGGGTACATAATTGAAACAAAATCAAGCTAAGGGGTAACTAACCAATTGGGTTGTTACATGTATAGGGTTATACAACACTGTGTGGGTTGTAGGTTTCATAACACCATCTTTTTTCCAACCTACAATTTTGTTGACAGTATGAATGTATTGAAAACCTTTTTTTATTTAGACAAAAATAATGTAATGAAAGGAACCTTCAAAATTTATCACAAGTCTTGGGTCTAGAGCAAAAATCATGTTTCAAATTCCTCTTATGATTGAAAAAATATATGCTTTCTCATAGCAGACAGTGCAATAAATTTTGGAACTTTAACTGTCTGTAACACTTACAATTGTTTTACATTCTATAGCCAACTAGGGATGTGTGCTTTAAAATGGAAAGTTCTTTGTACAGTGATGAATGTTGTTGAGGTGGTCGGCACACCTGAGAGGGTGTGTAGTGGTGCATATTCTTTGGGATGATTGCGTTCGACAAATTTACAGGTAAGATTTTGTAATTACAAGATGCAATCAAATGTATAATTTTAATCACTCATAAGTGATTATGAAGTTGACTGGAAAGTGAGAATTTTTTAATCAAGAGGTAGCAATCGTTGCACAGAGGATTTCCCCTCATTTTAGGAAAATTTTGAATGTTGAGGCAGCGATGTGTTTAGTAATTGATTGTGAACTTCCAATTGCCCTTTACTTCCAATGCATCAATTAGAATGCTTTACAATTTCAGTTAGAAAATTTCATGTCTGTTACATATGTTTATTTTGATAATATAGCATTCCTTCTATTCTAGATGATAATCAAGGAGACCATCATACTCTTGTCATGAAATTTGATGTGACTTTTCAATTCCTGCTATTACAAGGCAAGGATAAACAATGAAGTGCTATCCTTGAGTAGGGTATTATTGATTTGGAAGATGAAGCAATGTCTATGAAAGAACAAGATGATGTTGTTCCATCCAATTTGTTGTCTGCCATTGAGAAGAAGGATCACACATGGTCAAAGATTTCAAGGAACCCTCACATGAAGAAGCAAGAACAAACGACGATTTCAA
The DNA here is from genome assembly GCA_007258455.2 of Sequoia sempervirens. Classification (NCBI taxonomy): domain Eukaryota; kingdom Viridiplantae; phylum Streptophyta; class Pinopsida; order Cupressales; family Cupressaceae; genus Sequoia; species Sequoia sempervirens. The sequence continues at coordinate 840,844,214 of VDFB02281492.1, read as the reverse complement.
AATCTTGCATTTAATGTTTTTTTAATTATTTCAATGAATTGGTTGCATGCATTTGAATTTGATGTGACATTTCAATTCCTACTATTACAAGACAAGGATGAACAATGAAGTGTTTCCCTCGAGCAAGGTATTGTTGATTTGTAAAATGAAGCAATGCCCATGAAAGAACAAGATGATGTTATTCCTCCCAACCCGTTGTCTAACATTGAGAAGAAGGAGCGTACATGGTTTAAAGTTTCCTCTTGCTCTCAAAAGAAGAAATGAGAACAAATGGTGATTTTGAAATCTTCTATTTAATGTTTCTTTTATTATTTCAATTAATTGGTTGCATGCATTTGAATTTGATGTGACGTCTCCATTCCTACTATTACAGAGAAAGGATGAACAATGAAGTGCTACCCTCGAGCAAGGTATCATTGATTTGGAAGATGAAGCCATACCAATCAAAGAAAAACATGATTTTTTTCTTCCCAACCCATCATCTAACATTGAGAAGAAGGATCTTACACGGTCTAAAGTTTCCTCTCGCCCTCACAAGAAGAAATGAGAACAAAAAATGATTTCAAAATCTTCTATTTAATGTTTGTTTTGATTATTTCAATGAATTGGTTGCATACATCTCAATTTGATGTGACATTTCAATTCTTGCTATTATAGGGCAAGGATGAACAACAAAGTGTTGGCCTCAAACAGGGTGTTGTTGATTGGAAGACAAAACAATGCCCATGAAAGAACAAGAAGGAGCTTACACAATCAAAAATTTCAAGGTGCCTTGACATGGAGAAACTAGAAGAAATTGTTACATCCCACCCTAGTGACTTAAATACACTTTTATTTTGCTTGCTTTAAGAATGTTGAATGTTGCAAATGTTGTGTATTTATGCATAAAAGATGGAAATCTTATGATTTTTCTATGAAAACGCAATGGGATATGTACTATGTTTATTCCTAGATGTTCATACTATGGTGAACTTAGAAAGGAAGTTTATATCTTACAGTAATTGAGCAGATTGAAATATGTTTTGATCATTAATGAGATGATAGTCTAATCCTTCTCTGTTTGTTGGAGTTGGATACAGGATATCATTCTGCAATGCCTGGGAGCAAGGAAGTATCATCTAAGTAGAAAGGTAATGTTGTATGTACCCTGGAATCGCCATCTGAGCTAAGGTTGGTCTCTGGATCTAGTTAACCCTAGAAGTGAGTATTCAGCACCCTGTCGTCATAGGTTATCGAGTGAACCTTGAGTGGGTTTGTCATCGGTGTTATTAGGGTTAAGAAACTGGTTCTTTTATCTCTTTGGGTCTTTGCTTGCTAAACTTGGGTTTCATGTTCGATAATCATACCGTTGAAAGTAACCTTGCTTGGTAAGCTTATATATATACATAATAATAATAATATTATTATTATTTATTTTTCCTAATAAACTAAATAATGTTTATATTGAATATTAAAAGGATTTATTTTATAAATAAATATATTCTAATTATAAATAGTGATAATAAATCTAGCCATCTTGTGTTGGACGTATTTATATTTAAATTAACTTATATATATATTGTTCATCTCATATTTTTCTAAGATGAGTTTTACCCTCAAGGAACGACGCGGTTTAATTTTGTATGTGATCACCTGAGAAATTTGGTTCTGGAGGAGCGACGTGGGTGGTATGGAACCGTGCTTCCTGTATTTTGTTATTTTTCAATTTGGTTATGATTCTTGAGGGGTGTTTTTGCGTTATTCAGGGGAGGTGGCAGAGGCATTCGATGGTTTTTGCTTTCTTGTGATCTTGGAGTTCTGAAAAACATGTTTAAGGAAGGCGTAGAGGGAAGAATGTGGAAAGTAGTTTCAATAACTACTCGAGACTATCAACCGACATGGGATATCTTTTGTGTGGTATTCTGTTGGAAAAAAAAAAGAGAGGGGTATGCGAAATAAAGGAGAGGAAGGGTTTTCAGAGAAAGAAGAACTTATCTCCTGAAAATAGACAACCAGAAGGGGGTGCTGAATTCATAAAAGGCAGAGGCATCACGAGGAGAAAGCGTAACAGTTGAGGAACCAAATTGTGCCAGCTGTTGTAGAGCTCATTGTTGCACACGGCTCCATTGTTCAGGCACGTAATTTTCTTAATTATTTTCTTGAAGTAATGACGCGAATCTTATGGTCATATTAAGTAGCTATGAGAACTCTCGTTGGGATTCTGCTTAGAACTTGGCTGTGCGAATTACTCTTTCTTATGTCTAATGTGTTCCTAAATAGGAAAACTAGGAAGTGTAATTACAGGATGTTTATTTCATTCTTGCATGAAAGCTTCTGACGCTTGTGCATAAGAAACTCATTGAATACGCTTTAGTCTATGATGTTCTTTGAGTAAAGTGGCCTGTAAATTTGAAGAGTCAATTTACGTCAGGTCTAAAGGCTTGTTTCCTTTTTACTAAAATTTACATTGTCTGATGTAATAATCTTGCTTTGCAATGCTTAAATCTGAAAGTAAAATGTTGTACCTTAATTGAGAACAAAGGAGAGAATTGTAGTAAACCAAGGACTGTTGCTCGGTAGGGACAGTAACACAGATAACAATACGTCTCTTGAAAATAAAATAGAGTTTCACAAGTGAAATTATAAGTGTTAAAGTTTGAACCAACACCACCAACTTGACCTATGATAGTTTAAGTAGTTGGCTGGTGAATGAGGATTCTTAGTCCTTATGAAAATCAATGAACTTGTGCTTCAGTAGCAGAAAACTTGGAAGAGTTAGTCGGGCTCATGTTAAGACCATGTTGCCTATAGCCCATACTTAGCACTCGAAGACTTTTGTTAATTCGTCTTTTATATCTTTTAAGCAATAGCTTAGTATTATTTTATTGTTCCATTAAAATGGGTAAGACAGTTGGTCTTATAGGGTATGCAATCCTTGCGGTAACCTTATCCCTAGAACAACTGAACACACGTGGCAGGTAGCCTAGAGGTGGGATTGGAGGTTAGATGAGACTTGAGTAGGGATATCATTTAATGCCCTAGGATAGGTGTCCAGACTTGAGTAAGTAACGGAGAAGTGATCTCCGGAATCCCTAGCTAAAGAAAGTTTTTCAGAGTTGAGTAGGGTGGGTGAGTAGCATAGTAGTGCAATGTTATGGCCATAATAGGGCAGATGCCACTAACTGCTCCTAACACTCACATGTAGCTCAGATATCTAGCTAGATAGAAATGTCAGCTTAGTAGGAAGGATTCCTTAGTAGTCAGGTAGTGCCAGTTAGATAAGGTTTAGCCACCAGAGTTCAGATGGCTATTTGAGGGTTAGTCCAACATTGCCTTTCGCAAGAAGGGCAGGGCCCCCTTCCAGTAGGAAGGAGTGCGCGGGGGACTGAATAAGTCTATGGTTGGAGGTAAAAGCACTCAGATGATGCTTCCCTAAATTCTTCAGTTAGCAAGCTGAGTCTTGGAAGACACCGAATAGATGAGGACTTCTTAACCTTACTCTTGTACTTGCTTTGTACTTAAATTGAAATGTAAACAGATCTCTCATATTATATTATAGTGTTGACTTGATTACTTTTATCATTGAAATTGTTGTACTGTAATGATCCAAAAAAAAAAAAAAGCTCTCAATGAATCATAGATGATTATTGTTTATTGTACTTTGATTTGAGTTCTAACATGTGGTATCAGAGCGTGGTTGTACACTAGGGCCTAGGAGTCCAGCATGTAACAACCGATTTATGCTTATAAGCTAACATGTGACGTCTTGTACTAGACATGGTACGTACTAAGTAGACCACGCGAAAGTCCATTGCAGGGAATGCTCGTTACCTGCAATGTAAGAAGGAACGTGAAGCCTTGACTAAGACTGTAAAAGGAAATAACATTGATGGCGAAGGTTGGTTGCGAGACGATGAAACTTTCTCTCGCGCAATAGAGAGAATCCATGACATGAAAGCGGAAATCAAGTGATCTAAAAGATCAGCAACCTCTGTCCAAGCTGAATTGGACAAGAAGTCAACTGAGAGGAACAAGAAACCTTCTCCTTCATGCCATGTTCTGAGTGAGAACAGCTTCAACAACCCAACCAAAAGACTAAAAAATGAAGGGGAGCACCTCCATGTGTGGATACCCCCTAAAATTATCATTATAAGCTCTAATGAGTTAGAAGGCTATGCCCCTATGACCCCCTAAATAAAACCATCCTTTATATGTAAAGCCAGAGGGAAAATGAATAAAAAAAAAAATTGTAAGCAATGTTGCTTAATAAAGGAAACTATATTTGTGTGTTGGGTTTAATGAGAACTTGTGGGAAAAGATTAATGCTTTCTTTTATAATGCAATTAAACATGATGTGAGATTGCTATACTTATATGTGCAAATAAATGAAGCTGAACTCTTAAACTAATACAAATTTTAAATGAAACTTTCAGGGAGTAGATAATCTTAGCTATGCAAACTCGCAGTAACCCCGAAGGAAGGTGAGGTGTGGGCTAGTCTTCTAGCAATCTCGATCATAAAATTGATCAGTTGCTTGCACTCTTGCAAGACACGAGATCCAGAGTGACCCACTTGGAAACCGAAAGAACCAATCAAGAACCCTCGAGAGGGGGAGATTCAGAAAGTCATGGTGATGAGTCCATTCCTCATGAGTAGGAGGATGAGACAGTTCGGGAAGAAACCCAGAACCCTAAAAAAGAAAGGATGGCATTAGAGTTGTCACAAGACATGAGGAAGGTAATACCCCCAAAATTTGATGGGGCGGATTCAAGAGATGCCGCTGAGGCATGGCTAGTATAAATGGAGAAGTATTTCAAGATCAAGGATTATACTGATGACAAAAAGGCTTTATGGGGAGCCTACCAGCTATCTGGAGAAGCATCCACTTGGTGGACAAGCAAGAAGCTTGTATTAGGGCCTAGGGTTAAAGGGCTAACTTGGTCAGAGTTTGTATCCATTTTCAGACAGAGATGGCTTCCACAGCTATATTATGATCAGAAGCTGATAGAATTCTATCATTTAACTCAAGGAGAGCTCTCAGTCAATCAGTATTGGGAGAGGTTTATTAGGTTGCTTAAGTATGTTCCACAATATCATGGTGATGAATAATTTCAGGTGCAGAGGTTCATCTTGGGATTGAAACCCCAAATTAGAGGACAGGTGGATCTTTTGGGTCCAACTACCATGGACCAGGCTTATGAGAAAGCTATCAAACAGGAACAAAGGTTACAGTCTATGGCAGCGGATAGGGAAAAAAGAAAGAAAGATAAATTGGTTGCAAACCCTAAACCATTCAAGAAGAAAGGAGATAAGCAAGAGAGTCAACATAAGAATGACAGAGGGTATAAGGAACATAAAAGTCGAGATCGTAGAGACAGAAAGTCTAGGAATAATCAAGGCAATAATAATAAGAAAAATCAAGATGATAGAAGGACTTCTTAGAGAAGAGGCCCACCTGGGGGATGTTTTACATGTGGTGGGGATCATTATGCTAATCAATGCCCTACCAAGACAACAAGACTGACTCCTCGAGGGAACCCTTTACCTTCTCAGCAGACGGCATTCCAGCAACGTATCCACATAGCAATTGACAACTAGCAGGCAGAATACCAAATCACACCAATTGAGACACCAGGTAAGCTGTTTGGGACCCCTATAACAATTTTAATTGATACTGGAGCTATAGAATGTTTCATGTTGCCTAGAATCATGAGTGAAATATCTAGAAGGGCAGGCTTTATGCAAAATTCTTGGTCCATAGAGTATGCTAATTAGTCCAAGGCTCTGGTAGAGCAATGCCTGTTTGAGGCCCAGGTTGAATTACCTAATCTTTCTATAGAGGTGAACCTTTATGTAGCTCCCCTAGGCACATATGATGTCATCCTAGGAATAAATTGGCTTTGGAAGCATAGAGCTCGAGTTGATTGCTTTTCCAAAACAGTGGAGTGTCTAGATGACCAGGGCCATAGAGCATACATTCAGGGGATAGAACGACCAATCAAAATAAGACAAATATCTGCAATGCAATTAAAAAGAGCTAGACGTAAGGGTTGTTGAGTTTTCACAGTTAAAATGGAAGAAGTTATCCAACCTTGTGAAACTCAAGAGGCAATCTTCTTTGACGACTTGATGTTTTTCGAGTCACAAAAAACTATAATGGAGGGTTATGAGAAAGGGGTAGAAATAAAAGGTTTTGAATGGGTAAAATACCCCTACCTCAAGGATTTTGCAGATGTATTTCTTGAGGAGTTACCGGATTTACCACCCAAAAGGGCATTTGATTTCATAATTGACATACAACCTGGGGCTGAACCAATATCCAAGGCACCTTATCGTATGACTACTACTAAGTTATTAGAGTTGAAGGCTTAGTTGCAAGAACTTCTTGAAAAGGGTTTAATCCGACCCAGTGTCTCACCTTGGGGAGCACCAGTTATTTTTGTTAAGAAGAAGGATGGAACCCTAAGGTTATGCATCGATTATCGTATGCTCAACAAGGTAACTGTTAAGAATAGATATCCTCTACTGCGTATTGATGATCTTTTTGATCAAATGTGTGGGGCAATAGTATTCTCCAAGATTGATCTCCAGTCCAAATACCATCAGTTGAGACTTAAAGAGGAAGATATCCATAAAATAGCTTTTAGAACAAGATATGGGCATTATGAATTTACAGTTTTACCCTTTGGGTTAACAAATGCCCCAGCCACCTTTATGAATCTGATGAACAATGTATTCCAAGACTACCTGGATAAGTTTTTTTTGGTGTTTTTGGATGATATTCTGATTTATTCCAAAAACGAAGAGGAGCATCTTCATCATTTATGCTTTGTGTTACAAAGATTGAGAGAAAACAAATTGTTTGGAAAGTTGTCTAAATGCTCATTTTTCTAGAAAGAAGTACAGTATTTGGGGCACATTATCTTTGCCAAGGGTATCACAATGGACCCAACTAAAATCAAGGCCATTCTGGAATGGCCAGAGCCGAAAAACGTGCAAGAAGTCTGAAGTTTTATGGGGTTGGCTGGTTATTACAGGAAATTTGTGGCTAATTTCTCTAGGATTGCTTGCCCTATTACCTCACTTCAGCGTAAGGGGAAGAATTTTGTGTGGACGAAAAAATGCCAAGAAGCATTTGAGGTTTTGAAAGAAAAATTCACATCAGCTCCGATTTTGCAAGTACCTGATCCTGAAGGGCATTTCGTAGTTACCACGGATGCCTCAAGGGAAGGATTAGGTGGAGTGCTCATGCAAGATGAAAAAGTCATTGCGTATGAGTCACGAAAGTTGAAAAATTATGAACTTAATTATGCTCCTCATGACCTTGAATTAGCTGCCATTGTTCACACACTACAAGTTTGGAGGCATTATTTACTGGGAAAACCTTTCAAATTGAGGTATGATCATAGAGGGTTGCAATATTTATTCACTCAACCCAACCTTAAAGCTCGGAAAAGGAGGTGGCTTGAGTTAATTTTTGATTATGACTTTGAGATCAGCTACATCAAAGGGAAAGAAAATCGAGTAGTGGATGCCCTAAGTCAGAGGAGACATATAACCTCCATGTTATCAGTTCATACCAATTTTCAGGAACAAGTCCTCCAATTCTCTACAGAAGATGGGTATTATCAGCAAGTTAAGCTGGCCCTATTGAAGGATCCTCAAGATTACAGGTATGACGGATTTCAGTTTGATACTAATGGGGCACTTAGATATAAAGGAAGAATGTACATTTCGGATGCTGGGGAGTTAAGAAAGCTTGTCCTTCATGAGATCCATGATGCACCCTATTCTGGACATCCTGGAGTGACTAAACTTATGGCAGATTTGTGACCCTTGTATTTCTGGAAGGGGATGAAGAGAGATGCTACGAAATATGTGGCAGAGTGCTTAGAGTGTTAGAGAGTTAAAGCTGAGAACCTTCACCCAGCAGGCTTGCTATATCCGCATGAAGTTCCTGGATGGAAATGGCAAGTGATTAGTATGGACTTTGTACAAGGACTTCCAATGTCTAGAAACAAGCATAATTCAATTTTGGTGGTGGTGGATAAGCTCACCAAGGTTAAACATTTTATTCTGGGAAACCTAACCAATGGAGCACCAACAATAGCAAGGAAATTTGTGCAAGAAATCTTCAGATTGCATGGGGTACTAGAAAAGATCATCTCTGATAGGGATGCTAGAATGACCTCTAGGTTCTGGAAAACGCTATTCACTTCCCTTGGGACCCAATTAAACATTAGCTCTGCATATCACCCAGAGGCAGATGGTCAGACAGAGAGGGTGAACCAAGTACTAGATCTCCTGAGAGTGTATTGTATGGATCAATAGTATAAATGGGAAGATTATCTTCCGCTTGTTGAGTTTTCTTATAACAATACCTATCATTCCGCCATTAAGATGGCACCATTTGAGGCATTATATGGGCACAAGTGCCGCACTCCTATAAGCTAGGATAGGTTAGAAGATAGGATTATCTTTGGCCATGAGATGCTTTCAGAAATAGAAGAACAAATCAGAGTGATTAGAAAAAGGTTAGCTAAAGCAAACGATAGGCAAAAAAGCTATGCAGATGCTAAGAGAACGTCGAGACATTTCGCCATTGGTGAAAAAGTGTTGTTAAGGGTTAAACCTCAGAAGAGTGTTATTAAATTTGGAAAATCCTCCAAACTTGCGCCAAGATATGTGGGACCGTTCGAAGTATTGGAGGAGATCAACCCTATGGCCTATCGGATTGCTCTACCGCCAGCCCTATCTAGAATGCATAATGTTTTTCATGTTTCTTATTTAAAGAAGTATATGCTTGGCAATAACCATGTAATTAACTGGAATGCTTTATAGGTGCAGGATCCAGGAGTGGTGTCGATCGAGCCCAGTAGGGTACTCGAGATGCGTAAGATCTGCTTACAAAATCGAGAAGTGATTCAATGTAAGGTCCAGTGGGACCAGTATTCTGAGGATGGTGCCACTTGGGAGGATCTCCAGGATATTAGGCAGAGATTTCCTCATCTTTTAGAGGACTATGAGCTTCCTTTTTACACTCTTTTGTTATTTATCATGTTTGTAAAAAAAAACTCAATATCATCAAGGACAATGACATTTAAGGAGGGAGAGATATTACATCCCACCATAGTGACTTAAATACACTTTTATTTTTCTTGCTTTAAGAATGTTGAATGTTGCAAATGTTGTGTATTTATGCATAAAAGATGGAAATCTTATGATTTTGCTATGAAAATGCAATGGGATATGTACTATGTTTATTCCTAGATGTTCATACTGTGCTGAACTTAGAAAGGAAGTTTATATCTTATAGTAATTGAGTAGATTGAAATATGTTTTGATCATTAATGAGATGATAGTCCAATCCTTCTTCGTTTGTTGGAGTTGGATATAGGATAGCATTCCGCAATGCCCGACAGTAGGGAAGTATCATCTGAGTAGAAAGGTAATGTTGTATGTACCCTGGAATCGCCATCTGAGCTAAGGTTGGTCTCCAAATCTAGTTAACCCTAGAAGTGAGTATTCAGCACCCTGTCATCATAGGTTATTGAGTGAACCTTGAGTGGGTTTGTCATCGGTGCTATTAGGGTTAAGAAACCGGTTCTTTTATCTCTTTGGGTCTTTGCTTGCTAAACTTGGGTTTCGTGTTCGATAATCATACCGTTGAAAGTAACCTTGCTTGGTAAGCTTATAAATATACATAATAATAATCATATTATTATTATTTATTTTTCCTAATAAACTAAATAATGTTTATATTGAATATTAAAAGGATTTACTTTATAAATAAATATGTTCTAATTATAAATAGTGACAATAAATCTAGCCATCTTGTGTTGGACGTATTTATATTTAAATTAACTTATATATATATATATATATATATATATATATATATATATATATATATATATATATATATATATATATATACTATATATATATATATATTGTTCATCTTGTATTTTTATGAGATGAGATTCAGCCTCAAGGAACGACGCGGTTTAATTTTGTATGTGATCACCCAAGAAATTTGGTTCTGGAGGAGCGACATGGGTGGTATGGAACTGCACTTCCTGTATTTTGTTATTTTTGAATTTGGTTATGATTCTTGAGTGGCATTTTTGCGTTATTCGGGGGAGGTGGCAGAGGCATTCGATGGTTTTTGCTTTCTTGTGATCTTGGAGTTCCGAAAAATGCGTTTAAGGAAGGCGTAGAGGGAAGAATGTCAAAAGTAGTTTCAATAACTACCCGAGACTATCACCCGACGCGGGATATCTTTTGTGTGGTATTCTTTTGGAAAAAAAAAACAAAGGAGTACAAGAAATAGAGGAGAGGAAGGGTTTTTGGAGAAAGAAGAACTTATCTCCTGAAAATAGATGACCAGAAGGGGGCACGGAATTCATAAAAGGCAGAGGCATCACGAGGAGAAATCATAACAGTTGAGGAACCAAATTGTGCTGACTACTATAGAGCTCGTTGTTGCACACAGCTCCATTGTTCAGGCACATAATTTTCTTAATTCTTTTCTTGAAGTAATGATGCGAATCTTATGGTCATATTAAGTAGCTATGAGAACTCTCGTTGGGATTTTGCTTAGAACTTGGCTGTGCGCATTACTCTCTCTTCTATCTAAAGTGTTCCTAAATAGGAAAACTAGGAAGTGTAATTCTGGGATGTTTATTTCATTATTTCATGAAAGCTTCTGACGCTTGTGTATAAGAAACTCATTGAATACGTTTTAGTCTATGATGTTCTTTGAGTAAAGTGGCCTGTAATTTTGAAGAGTCAATTTACATTAGGTCTAAAGGCTTGTTTCTTTTTTACTAAACTTTATATTGTCTGATATAATAATCTTGCTTTGCAATGCTTAAATCTGAAAGTAAAATGTTGTACTTTAATTGAGAACAAAGGAGAGAATTGTAGTAAACCAAGTACTGTTGCTCGGTAGGGATAGTAACATAGATGACAGTATGTCTCTTGAAAATAAAATAGAGTTTCACAAGTGAAATTATAAATGTTAAATTTTGAACCAACACCGCCAACTTGACCTATGACAGTTTAAGTAGTTGGCTGGTGAATGAGGATTCTTAGTCCTTATGAAAATCAATGAACTTGTGCTTCAGTAGCAGAAAACTTGGAAGAGTTAGTCAGGCTCATGTTAAGACTACGTTGCCTATAGCCCATACTTAGCACTCAAAGACTTTTGTTAATTCATCTTTTATATCTTTTAAGCAATAGCTTAGTATTATTTTATTGTTCCATTAAAATAGGTAAGACAGTTGGTCTTATAGGGTATGCAATCCTTGCGGTAACCTTAGCCCTAGAACAATTGAACAGACGTGGCAGGTAGCCTAGAGGTGGAATTGGAGGTTAGATGAGACTTGAGTAGGGATATCATTTAATGCCCTAGGACAGGTGTCCAGACTTGAGTAAGTAACAGAGAAGTGATCTCCGGAAGCCCTAGTTAAAGAAAGTTTTTCTAAGTCGAGCAGGGTGGGTGAGTTGCACAGTAGTGCAATGCTATGGCCATAGTAGGGCAGATGCCACTGACTACTCCTAACACTCACATGTAACTCAGATATCTAGCTAGCCAGAAATGGTGACTTAGTAGGAAGGATTCCTTAGTAGTCAGGTAGTGCCAGTTAGATAGGGTTCAGCCACCAGAGCTCAGATGGATATTTGAGGGTTAGTCCAACATCGCCTTTCGCAAGAAGGGCAGGGCCCCCTTCCAGTAGGAAGGAGTGCGCGGGGGACTGAATAAGTCTGTGGTTGGAGGTAAAAGCACTCAAATGATGCTTCCCTCAATTCTTCAGTTGGCAAGCTGAGTCTTGGAAGACGCTGAACAGATGAGGACTTCTTAACCTTACTCTTATACTTTCTTTGTACTTAAATTGAAATGTAAACAGATCTCTCATATTATATTATAGTGTTAACTTGATTACTTTTATCATTGAAATTGTTGTACTGTAATGATCAAAAAAAAAAAAAGCTATGAATGAAGCATAGATGATTATTGTTTATTGTACTTTGATTTGAGTTCTAACATAAATGATGAATTTGAAATCTTTTATTTAATGGTTGTTTTGATTATTTCAATGAATTGGTTGCATGCATTTGAATTTGATGTGGTGTTTCAATTCTTTCTATTATAGGGCAAGGATGAAGAACTAAGTGTTGGACTTGACCTTATTGGCCATGTGGTTGCAATGGAAATGAGAGATGCTAATAGAGATGGACATGGGGATGGGGAGAGCACTGGCCTATAAGTGGGACAGCGAAATAAAGACGGACATGGGATGGGGGGAGACTGGCCTGCAAGTGACATAGGGTAATAAAGATGGACATGGGGATGAGGAGAGTGTTGGCCTGTAAGGGGGAGATGTCAATAAAGATGGACATATGGACCAGGAGAGCAATGTCATGCCATCTTTATTGGTAATAGACACAACTCACTTCCATGCTTTTATTATAATTTCTTTATGAATCCTTTAATATGTCTTGAATTATAATTCATGTCAATGACATTTCCATTGCAACCAAATCCTATTGAATAGATGCCAAAGTTCAAGGGCATCACTTTTAAGATCGATGATCACATTGATATTTGGAGGTAGTGTAAACTAGTTGGAAAAGGCATTATAAGTGTTTTCCATAGACATTCTCTTACCCACGGCTTTCCCCACCCAAAAAAATTATGTGAGTCGGCATTGTTAGTGATTGCGTAGTTCCTTTTTGACATCCTGGCATAGAGACTGTCAAAGAGTGTGTGGGTGGATTCACGATATGGAAACTCTCCAAGTTGAAGCATTCTATTCTAGAGGTACATATAAATGATATTTTTTTGTATATATCATACTACCTTATATTTGTTTCCATCCATATGTTAATTGTTCAAATTATTTCTTATAGGCTAAAGGTGTTCAAAGTGTGAAGGACAAAGCACAACCTCTCCAAAAATATATTGTTTCACATTCATCATTTGTGACGGTTCATGGAATTGGAATCACCCCTCCCGATATACACAACAACCCAGAGAAATGTTCCATATAATACATAGGCATGACATTAATTGCAAAGAATAGGCAGTGTAGGATATGATGAGATAGACTCACAATACTCATTTGGCATTATGGGTTTCATTATTTGATTATTGAAAAATTATGGTGTAGACATATACTATTTTCATATGTGTGAACACTATGTTGTTATATATTTCATTTTAGACTTTTCATGGCCCTCTATAATTACATTATCAACAATGTGAAATATTGGTAGGCAATGCCAGTTGGAGTTTTATTGTTTATGGTAGCTTGCTTATAAATGAAAAATCTAAGTTGACATGTAAATCATTTGACCTCAAAATTTTTGAATATAGTAGTCAATGGTATTCAATAGAGTATAGCAATAACTGTTATGTGTATGTCTATGTATGTACCTATGTGGGAAACTATTTGCATTGTTGGAAAACACACTTTCCCATGTTAGTTATTTCCTTATGAAAAGTTATTGTTTCATTACAACCAAAAATTTAATGAAGTCCACTTTCAAATTTTAGAACAATTGTTTGGTACCATTTCCCTTTTTCCATTTGATTGGAAGAGATAAAATGGTCGAATTGTTTGTAGTGTTGGAAAACACATTGTCCCCTGTTTTTCATTTCCTCATGAAAAGTTTTGTTGGGTTACGATCACGAATATAATGAACTCAACATTCAAATTTTAGAATAACTCTTTGGTATAGTAAAAATTGCATATTCCCTTTTCCATCTAATTGGAGGAGATAAAATGCTCATATTGTTTGGAGTGTTGAAAAACACATTGTCCCCTATCAGTTATTTTCTTATGAAAAGTTTTTGTTTTGTTACGACCAATAATGTAATGAAGTCCACTTTCAATTTTTAGAACTATTTGGGAAAGTGAAAAATAGCACATTTCCTTTTTTCATGTGATTGGAACAAATAAAATGCTCACATTGTTTGTAGTGTTGGAAAACACACTGTCTAGTGTCAATTATTTCGTCATGAAAATTTTTATTTCCTACACTCCAAAAATGAAATAAAGTCCACTTTCAAATTTTAGAACAACTCTTTGGTTAGAGTTAAAATGGCATATTTCATTGTTTTCATGTGATTGGAACAAATAACAAGCTCTCATTGTTTGCAATGTTGAAAAACACACTATCTTGTGTCAATTATTTCATCATGAAAACTATTTTTATTTCCTATGCTCCAAAAATGAAAAAAATTTCACTTTTAAATTTTAGAAAAAATCTTTGGTAGAGTGAAAATGGAATATTTCCTTTTTTCATGTGGTTGGAAAAAATAAAATTCTCGCATTATTTACAGTAGTGTTGGAAAACACACTATCTAGTATTAATTATTTCGTCATGAAAAGTTTTATTTCCTATGCTACAAAAATTAAATGAAGTCTAGTTTCAAATTTAGAATAACTCTTTGGTAGAGTTAAAATAGCATATTTCCTTTCTTCATGTGATTGGAACAAATAAAATGCTTGCATTGTTTGTAGTGTTGGAAAACACACTATCTCATGTCAATTACTTCGTTATGAAATTTTTTTATTTCATAGGCTCCAAAAATGTATGATTCTATATTGCATGGTTTTATTCTTTTAATTATGGTATCTTACAAGGATGTAATCTAACTGACATAACATATTATTTGAGTAAAAAGAGGATAGATGAATGAAAGGGATATGGGATATGGTTAAAATGGATGAATGATATATGTTGTCAAATTAACTTCATGTCAAAAGAGAAACTTTTATTAGCACTAGAATTATGCACAATGATATAATAGATCATGATGATAATGCATTAGGTACATATGGAGTAACATAAAAATATAGAAGTTAAAATAAGAATAGTGATCTAAATACATGTTTTCAAGTTATTCCATAAGATGAAGGATGAAAGAAATCATGATAGTGTGATGAATGGAGCATTAAGACTATAGGAAAGAAACAAGAATAGATACATGTGTAAAAAATCAATCAAAATAATGTAAGAAAATGAGATGGTATTTTATAAAATATTGAAGGTAAGGGTGTATTGGATTATGAATGGTATGGAAGGATGGGTGAATGGAGGGATGGAGGGGATTCTTAAAAAGGACCAAATCATGGTGGCAGATAATTGATGATAGATAGAGTTGGTTAGGTCATGCTTTCATTAAGATGTACGCAATAATTGTTATCAAGTAAGTTTTAAAAAGGGGATGACCATGTATTTTAGCATACAATCAAAGAAAGGGTGTGAGATTATAAAGATAAAAATTGAATAGAAAATATAGGAGGTAAATGGATAGATAAGGGGAGTGGGAAAGAACAAAAATAAGGTGAAGTGTTGGTAGATGAGAAATATTATGAAGGAGGATGTCATGAATAGGTAATGTATGTAGAGTCCCAATAGTAAAAATGGATGGGATCAATTGTAGAATGAAGAAAAAAATGATGAATAAGAAACTTGAGTGAATGATCTGAGGTAAAAGGGATGAAGGGATGGGTGGGATACAATTATGTAGTGGTGTATTCTCATAGTTTGTAGTGGTATATTCTCATCTGATTGGAACAAATAAAATGCTCACGTTGTTTGGAGTGCTGGAAAACACACTGTCCCATGTCAATTAGTTCATTATGAAAAGTTTTGTTTCATTATGACTGAGAATGTAATAAATTCCAATTTCAATTTTTTGAATAGTTGTTTGCTATAGTAAAAAAGGAATTTCACTTTTTTCATCTGATTGGAACAAATAAAATACTCACATTGTTTGCAGTGTTGGAAAACACACTATCTCATGTCATTTATTCTGTCATGAATAGTTTTTATTTTGTACGCATCAAAAATATAATGAAGTCCTCCTTCAAATTTTAGAAAAACTATTTGGTGATCTTTTTTCATCTAATTGGAACAAATAAAATGTTCACATTGTTTGTTGTTGGAAAACACATTATACCATGTAAGTTTGTTCGTTATGAAAAGATTTGCTTCATTAAGTTTTCTATTTTTTTTATTCAACATTTTAACATTTCCATTGAATACGAAGTTACTCTAGTTGCAAGTTTATGTATTTTATTTCTAGTTTTGAATATTGATTACTAAAAACATACTATTGACAACATGCGATCAACCACACACTAGCAAAGTTATGCTGATAATTGAAAACTCCTATTAATTTCAAATGAGATAGAAAGAAAAATTTGATAGTAAGAACTGCAAATCATAATCATGTTAGTTTAAAAGCTTTGTAAATGTGGAAATTCCTTTCAAAAGGAAACAAAAATATGTTTTTTCTATTTCCAAGAAACATCTCTCACGCTTCCACCCTTGATTCAGGAACATATACATAATAATGAAGATGAAACATATTTTCCCTAATTGTTAAAATAATGGTGATGCATCATTGATCATTTTATTCCAAGAGCAGTGCCTATTTTATGGGGTTATAAAGTCATACCAAACCAAAGGAAACAAGATCATATGTAATAGATAACTAATTAGAACAAAAAAGGAAAAATTATATTGCTTATGGTTAACCAGAGTGCATTATGTATTAATTGTCCATAAAATTTTGAAATAGCATGATATTAATTATATTAACAAGTGTGAGGCAATAGCTAATGACATCAAAATTCTATTAATATTGGATATAGTCATATAAAAAATGTCTAAGAACTTTGCAAACATTTGTGACTAAAACTTTCACAAACGTTGGCTATAATAACTAAATAGTTTGTAAACATTGTCAACTACATCAACCATTTATGAACAGGTATATTTTTTGCATTCTTTGTATTAGGAAGGATTTGGCACACTCTGATTGTCAAGGTAGAATTCATGGTATACAATGTAGGCATGCCAAAATTTGTGTGTATTAGCCTGAATGATGGTCTAACATAGTGGACCTTGAACATGATAGTGTAGTTGAATTTAACACAACAAGCAACCATTACTCCATAGGACCCATGTGATAAGTAATTCGATATTTTCCCTTAAATAATCTCATTCTCACCTTGTTTGGAAGATTGTGCTTGTGGATGATTATTGTTGGTTTAATGCACACCTTCTAGATGCATCTAGCTAGGAAGAGGTCTCAAATCTCTCAGTAAAGACATATTGGCCAATCACACAAATTTACAATCTCCATTTGTAGATTGTAATATTCAACATCCATGCTCATTTTCACCCATACACGAAAGACACAGTTAAATAAATGATGATAATTATGATATTTGACTTTACTATGGTTTGTCCCTTTTGTGTCATTCTCCTTAACATATTTTCTCACAACCTATACAGGAGACTCAATTCCTCTATCTAAGCAAGGATATTACATGGAAAATATGGGTGATAGTTGGTCAACCAACTAGAGAACCATGCTTCTGCATTGTGTGGCATCTTCTATACCTGCATCAAAAAAATTATTAACTTTGACTCTCAATGTTGACCAACAAGTGGTTGCAAAGCTACATAACAATAAATTGAAGAAGATGCATGTGCAGTATGTGCAATAGACAAATGGCAATGTAAAAGTGGAGCAACATGTACTATAATTCCTAAAATGAAAAAGGAATCTACAATGAAAACACTGAAAAATAAGTGACCAAAGTGAAAGAGATAGATAATGTTTTGACTGAAGTGATTCTACCTATTCTTCAAAACTTGAGGAAGGAGCGTGTGCAATATGTGGAATGGGAAAATGGCAATTGCACAACTCAAGCAACAGGTACTAAAATTCCTAAAATGAAAGACAAAAAATAATTTAAAAGATACAATTGCATTCTCTAATTAGAAATACACTCTCAATGTTGAACAAAAAGTGATTGCAAAGCTACATAACAGTATTGAAATGTCATGCATGTACTATGTATGTGCAAATAATTTAACAACATGGGATAGCGTGTTTTCCAACACTACAAATAAAGTGAGCAATTTTTTTTGTTCAATAGACAAATGGTAATGCACAAGTGGAGCAACATGTACTACAATTCCTAGAATGAAAAAGGGATTTTCTATAAAAACACTTGAAAAAAAGTGACCAAAGTGAAAGAGATAGATAATTTTTTGATTCAAGAGACTGCCTATTCTTCAAAACTTGAGGAAGGAGTTTGTGTAGTATGTGCAATGGGAAAATGGCAATGCACAACTAGAGTAGCAGGTACTAAAATGCTTGAAATGAAAGATAAAAAAAAAATTTCAAAAGATACAATTGCATTCTCTAATTAGAAAGACACTATAAATGCTGACCAAAAATCACCTACAAAGCTACATAATAGTATTGAAATGTCATGTATGTGCAATATGTGCAAATAATGTGACAATATGGGACAGTTTTTTTTCCAACACCGTAAATAATGTGATCATTTTTTTTTAATGGACAAATGGCAATGCACAAGTGGAGCAGCATGTACTACAATTCCTAAAATGAAAAAGAAATCTGCAATGAAAACACTCGAAAAGAAGCAACCAAAGTGAAAGAGATAGAAAATATTTTCGCTGAAGAGATTCTACCTATTCTTCGGAACTTGAGGAAGGAGCATGTGTAGTATGTGCAATGGGAAAATGGAAATTGCACAACTAGAGCAAAAAGTACTAAAATGCTTGAAATGAAAGACAACAAGTTTTTTTAGAAGATACAACTGCATTCTCTAATTAGAAAGACACTCTCAATGCTAACCAAAAAGCAGTTGCAAAGCTAAGATATTTAAGAAAGTGCAAGTGAAAAATTTTTGGGAACAACTTTATGTAATGAAGACACAACTATATTCTCTAATTAGAAAGACACAAAACTTTTCATAATGAACTAGCTAACATTTGGACTGTGTGTTTTTCAACAGCAAATAATTTGCGAGCATTTTATTTGTTCCAATCAAATGAAGAAAGTGAAATGCCATTTTGACTGTACCAAAACATTTTGAAAGTGGACTTCATTACATTCTTGGTCGCAACGAAACAAGAAATTTTCATAACGAACTAACTGACATGGGACAGTGTGTTTTTCAACACTGCAAATAATGTGGGAATTTTTTTTGTGTAATGGACAATTACAACACACAAGTGGAGCAGCATGTACTAGAATGCTTGAAATGAAAAATGAATCTGCTATGAAATCACTTGAAAATAAGTGACCAAAGTGAAAGAGAGATAATGTTTTGACTAAACAAATTCTTCTTGCTCTTCACAAGTTGAGGAAGGACCATGTGCAGTATGTGCAATGAGAAAATGACAATGCACAATGAGAGTAGCAAGTACTAGGATGCATGAAATCAAAAAGGAATTTGTTGTACAAGCACTTGAAAAGAAGAAGTGAACAAAAACAAAATGAGTTGGGTGGAGGCATGAAATTTTGGTTTCAAAATTGTAGATAAATTTTGTGAACAACTTTTAGAAAAGACGACATGATTACCTACAGAAAGAGGTTCACTAATGTATGCTTATGCACTTCTTAGTAACTCTTCAAGAAGCACCAAAGTGAATGCATGTTGGCCAACATTAACCTGTCACCATACTAGCCAAAATTTTATAAGCATGCTATTGCATAACATCATACCAAAAAATTGGACTTACCTATGTATAGTTGTTAAATTGGAACCATACCTTCCATTGGGTTTACACTCACGAAAGGCAGTTGTGGGTGAGGACTCCATTCCCCAAATTGGAATGTTGAAGTGAAAAAAAAAGGACCAAAAAGGAAATCAGAAATTTATGACATGGTAGAAGTCACTTAATGGAAAAAGAAATATGATATACCATTCCTATTACAATATAGAAATTGAAATGGGTTTTCTCATAGTCACCCATATTAGATGTCATATCCTCTACCCCATCCATAGTAGTTGTGCTTGAAGTCTCACATTGCATATTGACATCCACATTAAAGCTATTATTTTTGGACAAGGGAAAGGAGTCACATAGAGGAGTTTTGTGATTTGATAGTTGTACAACACACTTCGTATGATGGGTTGTGCATCAATGATGATCCTTGCTTATGGTAAACCATGGATGCATGTGAACGGTGTTAGTTGTAGCTACATCAAGATCATGAATGAATTCAAATGGCAATGCATTAGATTGTTGTAGATCCTATAGAAACCTCTTGATGCACTATGCATATGATTGTACTTGTTCTAGTCACTGGGGTGGTGTACGCATCACTCTCTTCAATATTTTGTTTTTGTCATTCCAGATACACATATTCTACAAATGTTCATCATATTCATGACTGACAAAACAAGCTTGTGTAGGGTGAGAAGATTAGGACTATTTTCTTCGATACCCCCTATGACAATGCCTCATTTAAATTTTTCCCTCTATCAATTGGTTGACCACCCTCGTCTAAATGACCACACACAAGAAACTTGTGTTAGGTAGTAGAAAATGCAAAACACAATTCTCTCCCATAAAGTAATGCACTTTGAATTGAATTTCACTTACCGTGGACCACCCCTTCAATGCAAGATGGTCTTTTAATCAATTCAACAACCTTAAGGACATGTTTGCAAGTGTTCCCTTGCAAACTCCAAGGGAACTCACAAACAAAAAGGTGCTCACAAAATTTCCAAAAAAGGTAGTGGTTGCACCTACTTTGACTTTTCACCCAGTGCCATCCAAGATGTATTCAATCTAGAATGCAATCATCATCCAAAATTTTCTTTGCCCACTCCAAACTAGATTGAATATTTAGAAACTTATAGTTCGTCAAAAAACTATAATGCTAAAAATTTTCCTTTTTCCTCAAGAATGGTTCCATTTTATACACAAGTGTGTAATACAAATATTCAATTTGTCTTGTGCATTATTTTTTATGATCACACAAGTATCGAGTTTTGAGCATGAAATGGTATGGCTCAATGGTTGTATTTGTATCCTACTTGGCATGTGGTAATAGTCTGCAATTTTTTTCCCACATGGTTGCAAGAAAAAGGCAATAGTCAAGTAAACCACACCATATTAGAGGTAACGTCAAAGAATGTGAATGGTGTGAATCAAATGAGGTGATAGAAATTGTCAACCCACCAATTTTACCATCTCCTTTGCATTAGGTCTTCTTGAAGTTCAACCTATTAAAATGTGTTGTTTGGAGTGGAGTGGTTGATGTTCGCACCCACTTTCAAAAAGGTTCCACTCAGGGATAACCCTAGGGATCTCAATGCAAAAGAGAAAGATATCTTATAATAGGGTTGTCCTAGGGATTGAATGTGATCTAATGAGGGGTTCACCACCAAGTTTATGCTTAGAAAAGACAATGCAATGCAAGATGTAAAATAAAACCCTAATTGAATGCAAACTAACTCTAAATGACCAAAAAATATGAGCAAAATGCAACATAAAGCTACAAAATAGAAAGTATGCACCTAGGATACTAAAGAAGGAAGAATGGAGGTCTACAATTCTAGAAAATCTACTATCAATGTTGATTGGGAATCATTAGCCAAGCTAGGAAAATTAGTCATACTTTTAGGAAAATGTAAAAATACAGGTTTCAGCCAAAAGGGTATCTGGATCTATGAAAATCTTTGTCAGGTTTGTACAATGGGATGCATTCGCCACTTGTGGTAAATTAGTCCACTTTGCTCTTTTGGAAGTTCAGGACCTGATTCTATTCCTCTCGATTTGCTCTACTCTTTTTTACTAGTTTTTAGATCTGAAATCATGAATTCCCACCTGTAGACCTTCTCTAAGCTTCTCCAAGGCTTGATGACAACTTTAGGGATTTGAAAACTTTTCTCCAACTTTGCTTCTTGAAAAATCTGCAACCTAGCCCTACAAATCACACACAAGAAGAGGGAAATATGTTGTGGGGTTAGTGAATAGGGGTTTTCCTTGGTCAAACCCCTTGTTGGTAATTAAACCTTGAAATAAAAGTGAATCTGAATGGAGAATGATGAATGAACAAATAGTAATGTTGCAACTCACCAAACCCTAGCAATAAGGTGTTTTAATTATGCTTGAAATGGTTGCAATGGATGTGGTTCTTGAAAATTGCTTGAATGATGTTGATCTTGTTTGAAACACTTGCTTGAATCATCAACTCTACATCACAATTGTTAGCATAATAACAAACACAAAGAATGCAATCTTTGACATGATGATTGGCACTTGAATCCTACTCTAAAATACTTGATAATTTACCCTTGAATTCCTTTGAATTCTCTTCTAAATGATCAATTGCTCTTGTGAACTCTCTTGAATACTAAGTAACTTGTAAACTTGCTAGATGTGAATATGAGTGAAAGAACCTTGTATTTATACTCAATTATGCAAGAATTCTTGAAATTACAATACTACAAGCCGACATCAAATCTAAAAGAATAAAATTCCACCAAAAATTTAAATTAAATTTGAATTTGGGCTACACATGACTCATTTACCCAAGGTGGCGAATGAGTTCCATTAGGCATAATGTATGGGACCAAAAATGAAAAGTTCTTAGAAATGTGTAAAAACTAGTTCGAGGACAAAAGATCTAGATGGGACCCATTCGCCCAAGGTGGAGAATGAGTCCCAGACACTAAATCTGGGCCACACAATCTAGGAACACCTAAATTATGATTGGTTACTAATTGGTGTAAGGATTGTTATAGGAAAGATGCAATAAATGAGGCTTGTGGATGCAAAATAGGGCTAATTAAAGCATAAGAAAACCCAATTATTAATGACAAGCCTAAAGAATTGTGAAAGTGTGTTATAACACTTTACAACACTCCAAATAAGGAAATATTAAGGTTGATTATGATTCTTCATTTGATAAAACCCTAGAAAAGTGTCAAAGTGTGTTACAACACTTCACAACACTTTTGCAAGGTACCATTTAAAATTTATTATTTCACAAGGTCCCAAGACCTAATGTGAATTTTTTAACCACATTACAACATTAAATCAAGGAAACATTAAGCCAAAACCACAAGGAGGGACCGAACAAGTCAGAAAAAGTAGAAGGGTTACTTTTTTAGTGACTCCAAAAGTACTCTAAAAATTGAGGTTGATCATTGAACTCTTGAAAGAAAGAGTTCAATAGCTGAGTGATGATGTCTTTGCTATCACTGATATCCATTGTGATCATTCCAATTTTGTGGAAGATTTCCATTTTCCTTTCGTTGGTTGCATAATTTTGTATGTTTTTCAGCCTAGCCCTTTTAACGTGCCAAATGCATAGAAGCACATGAAATCAAAAGACAACCCTAATAGACAATACAAACAATATTTTTTAGTGCTCATCTGCATGAAAAAGTGGTATTGAAAATAAATAACAAATGAGAAAGTTATGCAGATGAACAAAGAGATGCACATACTATATGGGTTGAATTTCTATAGTGGCATCATCGGTCAAAAATGCATTGATTCTCTAGTCGGGTTTGACTCTTCTTCCATGGGCATGTAATTCACGTAGCCATGCAAAAATATCCTCAATCTTGTTTCATGAGGAAACTACCCATGCAACAGGAACACCACTTTGTTTCTCGTCAAAAATGAGAAAAGTATACCATTCATACTATAGACATAACAAGTCAGCATGAGTATTGTCAGGTTTATAACCAATAAGATCATTGAAAAGATGATGAACTATTTTTCAATGTTTCTAATGACTTACCCCATATTTGTTAGTGGAAAACATGGAATCCAAGGAGATGACTGAATTATGGGAGTGGTGAACCATCGTATCCAACATCCATGGAGTCTGAACCCTAATAAAAAAAGGTGTATCATTCCCATGAGGCTGTTGAAAGTAGAAGTTGTCAAAGTCCTACCAATTCCACATTGTGATACTTGTCAAGTCCAATCTATGTTTTTGTGCATGAATAGAACTCACCTTTTGCTAAGCATTCATTACATCATTTCTTGTAAGTAATCCATCTCTTCATCATCATGCCACAGAAGATAGGATCACTAAGGTGTCTATCCATTATTGCATTTACACTCACATCCATGAGCAAAAGGTTTTCAATATAGCTTCTACATTCGCTAGATAGATTAGTGGTGACCATGGAATTCCTATCTCTACTTGTCCTGCCAATGTCATGGAAAAATTCACCATTGACATTGACATGGAACATTTCTTTTATAGAAGATAGTCAACATCGGGTCTACCATGCATAACCTTTACAATAAAGTGGAATTGACAACCTCACTTTTTTATAAACCTTTTTTTCTTTTCTATGGTTACCATTTTTTGTGGTCTTTAGAACTGTCTGCACACCAGTAGCTCTAAAGAAAGCATCATTTCATTATCTTCAAGCAAGAGAGAGTAAAATATAATTGGACCATACACATGAATGTTGAAAGATGGTGTAGAAGGGAGAGGCCTACAACACACCAAAACACAATTGTCAGTTCACAATTTCATCAAAACCTCTCACTCAACAAGTTCACTTTGTCTCCTTGTACCACTGGTAAACCCCTAAATTAGGTACCAACTTTCACTCACTTTCTTCTAGACCTTGACCTAACCTATTTCAGGGGCCCTTTTTGATACTATTCAATATATCAACAAATCACATTAGACTTATTTGAAACAAATTGCTCAAAACTATATTTTCTCACCTTTTAGGGCTCGAATTAGGCCACTTTTCCAAAGCAACTACTCACTAAAATTTCCCAAACTCTACCAACTCTTGGGGAGGAAATTCTTATGTCTCAAAACCATAGAAACCACCATTAGATCTTAGGAATTGATTCTTCTTAGGGCCAAACCCTTAAACCCTCATCCAATGCCTAGAAACCCTAGGGTTTATTGTAAAAGACACTTTCCAAACACTCCAAGACCAATCAACTATTCAAAACAGTCCAAAATCATCTACACATGCTTATTTCATCATGTAACCATGCTTCCCAATTCAAATTCTCAACTTGACTCATTGAAGCCTCACTTTTCACAAGGAAAACACAAATTTCACTCATAGGGCTTCACACCCAACATCATTCAAGACCTCCCCCGCACAAATTTTCCATTCTTATATCAAAACCTACTATATTCTATCCATCCCACTGAGTAATAATTTTCATAGTAGGTGGGATGGAGTTAGTTCATATTGGAAACTTACAAAACTTGCTAAAATCATGTCTCAACCAGTTAGAGAAAACTCTTGATTAGATGCACAAAATCTAATGAGAAACCTTTAGAATGAATTCAAAAGAGTGTTAGAACAATATTAAATTCAAATCCAAAACAAATTTAACTAATTAAATGTTGTGTGACCTCTACAAGTGCTGGAAAGTGCTAAAAATCAGGAAAAATCAGAAAAACAGAATTAAAGCTTGATGTTTCCTTTTTCAAATCTTCTAAAAAGCCTCTTACAACAATGGATTTCCACATATTTATGATTTTCCAACTAATCCAACCATTCTAACTTCTCCTAACCACCTTTTGAATTCTAATGACCATTCATATTCCATACAAGACAATTTTGAAACTTTATGTTTTGACAACTTTGCCAAAAATACATTTTTTTGCAAATGTCAACATAATAACCCCCCTAAATACCTAATATCAACTAAAATGACTTATTACAACCCAAATTTTCTTATAGACCTTATTTTTAAAAAAATCTACAACATTCTACAACCTAGACCTTAACACTTTAAATTGACCCTCTTATACCAATGGTGCTCCTGCACCAAAAGATACAAACCTATGCAACATAATTTTTTTGCCATAAATTGTGTTGTTGATGGGATCAATGATGGTGTACTCTCTTTTTTCTTACATAGATATAAAGTTTCAAATCCTTCAACCAACATTTCACCATGAATGAAATCATCAATTTTGCTATGAGGAATTGCTGCGACAAGGTCAAGGACCCCATCCTCCTTGATGGGAGTAGATGTCCAATGCAAATCATACGAGGAAAAATAAGATCCTCCATCCCATACATATTGCACCTCCAAATCATCTTCCTTCTTCCATTTCACATATCTCCCCATTCTTGGAAGGTAAGAGTTGGACAAACATTTAAAATTAGAGTGGATTATGGCAAGAAAAACAAAGAAATTATTCAATGAACATAAATAAAGTGTGCTTGCATTGTTGTCACCAATGTGAAACCAATAGGAGGTTGTCGACTTCAGTTGAGGAAAATTAAAGGTGATAGATTGAATCAAGCTATGCATAATATATAAAATAAACACAGGTTGGCAATCAGAATGTGTAGCCCAACATACAAGTGGACATAGACAATGACATCACAATCGCATTCCTACGTGGACATTCAAGGATGGGTCCATTTTAGGTGTGCTACACAAACTTGTTTTACCTGAAGAGAAATGTTGTGAAAACCAACCATCATTTTCAAGTAAACTTGTATTGTTTCAGCAAGAACACGATGAGTGGTTCAACCTGCAACTTTGTATGTGGCGTAGGAGTGTAACATGCATAATAGTATGTAATTACTTCTACAATTGGAACAATAGATATATTATTTTGGGAATGGGTATGTGCAAGATCATCATGGAAAAAACAGGCCATTAAGTGGCAAAAAAAATTAGAAAAATCAGAGTTAGGTAATTTGACATAAAAATTTGAATAAGTTATCTATATTATTTCAAAAATTATATGTAAGAATAGAATCTGTAGCAAATTGAATGTAGTTTCTAAACTACTAGGTTTTTTTTTTTAAATCTATTTGGTGAAAATTTAAAATTTCAATGCAGTAGTACCTAAATTTCAAGGAAAAAATAAGAAGTAGGTGTGAGACCACCCTAACCACAATAAAATGATAATATTTTTTTATAAGATTTTAGATATAAGTAGAGGACTCATGTCCTGATGTGATGCATATTTTTGTAATTTTTTTTTCTAAGTAAATAATTAATTATGTTTTTTATTATAAATTTTAAAAATATAAAAATCGTATGTCTAACCACTTTAACTTGGTCAAAACTTCATGAAATTTATTTATTTTTTTAAAAATCCTATATTATTTGAAGCATAGATGCACATGTTTTGGATTCAAAAATGTGATATTGTTTGAAAGCTATATATGTTTTCAATTAGCTTATCAATTAGGAATTTAGTCATAATTCAAATAGAAAATCAATAATAATTATTTATTAAATTCAAAGTAAAGAATAATTTATATTGGTGGAAAGTTGAGAATCTCCTTTAAAAACCCTTTTCGTTTCATCAATTTTGGGTTAAAAAAAAGTTGTCAGCCACATACCCTACACATACCCATCATATTGCCACTTTTTGGCCCATCATAATCTTGCACATACTCGAATACATGTTAGTTGTGATGTGTGTGTGTGTGTTAATGGAGAGGAAAGGTTAGAGGGAAACCAAAAAAATTTATGAGAACCTTGTATGTAAAAAAAAGTGCATATGTTGTTGCTAGCAATGCCAAAAATGATAACAAATTTGTTGCATCTATTGATAAAATAACGAATCAATAATGGAGAGAATGAGGAAACGTATAAAGGTGTAAAATTTCCTATGAACCATGATGTAAGCCAATGCAAGTTGGAAAACATAATGTGAAGTTAAACCTCCAAGAAGACATAAAGAGTGCAACAAAATTTGCAATCCCACATGTAAATATAACTAAGATTTTAGAGTATATGGTGTGTAAAAACCTCTTTTACCTGAGGAGGAATCTTGTGATATTCATCCTTCCATTTGGGGTGACTTAACAAGAGCAGCAAAAGCACATCTAACAATTCATGAAATAAACAAGTGAAGGTTGAACCACATGATGAGTGGTTCAACTTACAACTTTGTATGTGGTGTAGGAGTGTAATGTGCATAACAGTATATAATTACTTCTATAATTGCAACTATAGATGTATTATTTTGGGAAGATACGTTGGTTGTGGTGCATGTGTATGTGTTAAAGGAGAGGAAATATTAGAGGGAAACCAAAATATTCTATGGCAACCTTGAATGTAAAAAAATGTGCATCCATTGTTGCCAACAATGCCAAAATGATAACAAGTTTGTTGCATCTGTTGAAAAAATAATGAATCAGTAATGGTGAGAATGAGGAAATGTAGAAAGGTGTAAAATTTCCTATCAACCATGATGTAATCCAATGCAATTGGAGAACACAGTGTGTAGTTGAACCTCCAAGCAGACATAAAGACCGTAACTAAATTTGCAACCCCACATGTAAACATAACTAAGATTTCAAAGTATATGGGGTGTACAAACCTCTTTTACCTGAGGAGGCATGTTGTGATATTCAACCTTTTGTTTGGGGTAACTTAACATGAGAAAAAAAAGCACATCTGCCAATTCATGAAATAAAAAGGTGAAGGTTGAACTATACGATGAGTGGTTCAACTTGCAACTTTATATGTGGCATATGAGTGTAACGTGCATAACAATATGTAATTACTTCTACAATTGCAATAAAAGATGTATTATTTTGGGAAGATATGTTGATTGTGGTGTGTGTGCATGTGTTAAAGGAGAGGAAAGGTTAAAGGGAAACCAAAACCTTTTATGACAACCTTGTATGTAAAACAAATGTGCATCCATTGCTACTAGCAATGCCAAAATGATAACACATTTGTTGCATCTGTTGAAAAAATAATGAATCACTAATGCAGACAATGAGGAAAGGTAAAAAGGTGTAAAATATCCTATCAACCATGATGTAAGACAATGCAGGTTGGAAACACAAAGTGTAGTTGAACCTCCAAGAAAACATAAAGACCACAAGAAAATTCGCAACCCCGCATGTAAATATAACTAAAATTTTAAATTATATGGGGTGTATAAACCTCTTTTTAGCTAAGGAGGCATTTTGTGATATTCAACCTTCAGTTTGGGGTGACTTAACATGAGCAACAAAAACACATATGGCAATTCATGAAATAAACAAGTGAAGGTTGAACCACACAATGAGTGGTTCAACCTACAACTTTGTATGTGGCATATGAGTATAACATGCATAACAATATGTAATTACTTCTACAATTGCAACAACAAATGTATTATTTTGGGAAGATGCATTGGTTGCAGTGCACATGTATGTGTTAAAGGTGAGGAAAGGTTAGAGGGAAACCAAAACCTTTTTATGGTAACCTTGTATGTAAGGAAAATGTGCATCCATTGCTGCCAGCAATGCCAAAATGATAATACGTTTGTTCCATTTTTTAACAAAATAATGAATCAGTAATGCAGAGAATGAGGAAAGGAAGAAAGGTGTAAAATATCCTATCAACCATGATGTAAGCCAATGCAAGTTGGAAAACATAGGGTGTAGTTGAACATCCAAGAGGACATAAAGACTGCAAGTAAATTCGCAACCCCGCGTGCAAATATAACTAAGATTTTAGAGTATATTATGGGGTGTACAAACCTCTTTTACCTGAGGAGGCATGTTGTGATATTTATCCTTCCATTTGGGGTGACTTAACATGAGTAGCAAAAGTACATCTGACAATTCATGAAATAAACAAGTGAAGGTTGAACCACATGATGAGTGATTCAACCTACAACTTTGTATGTGGCATACGAGTGTAACGTGCATAAAAGTATGTAATTACTTCTACAATTGCAACAATAGCTGTATTATTTTGGGAAGATACATTGGTTTTGGTCCATGTGTATGTGTTAATGGAGAGGGAAACCAAAACGTTTAATGACAACCTTGTATGTAAAAAAATATGCATCCATTGCTGCTAGCAATGCCAAAATGATAGCACATTTGTTGCATATATTAACAAAATAATGAATCAGTAATGGAGAGAATGAGGAAAGGAATAAAGTTGTAAAATGTTTTATCAACCATGATGTAAGCCAATGCAAGTTGGAAAACACATGTAGTTGAACCTCCAAGTGGACATAAAGACAACAAGTAAATTCACAACCCCACATGTAAATATAACTAAGACTTCAGAGTATATGGGGTGCACAAACCTCTTTTACCTGAGGAGGCATGTTGTGATATTCAATCTTCCATTTCGGATGACTTAACATGACCAACAAAATCACAACTGGCAATTCATGAAATAAAAAAATGAAGGTTGAACCACACAATGAGTGGTTCAACCTGCAACTTTGTATGTGGCATATGAGTGTAGCATGCATAACAATATGTAATTACTTCTATAATTGCAACAACAGATGTATTATTTTGGGAAGATACATTGGTTGTGGTGTGTGTGTATGTGTTAATGGAGAGGAAAGGTTAGAGGGCAACCAAAACCTTTTATGGCAACCTTGTATGTAAAAAGAATGTGCATCCATTGCTACCAACAATGTCAAAAGAATAACACATTTTTTTACATCTATTGAAAAAATAATGAATCAGTAATGGAGTGAATTAGGAAAGGAATAAATGTGCAAATTTTCCTATCAACCACATGATGTCAGCCAATGCAAGTTGGAAAAAAAAGCACGTCTAGTTGAACCTCCAAGTGGACATAAAGATCACAAGTAAAATCACAACCTTGCATGAAAAAAATAAATACCTCATAGTATATGGGGTGTACAAACCTGTTTTACCTAAGGAGGCATGTTGTGATATCAAGTCTTCCATTTGGGGTGACTTAACATGACCAGTAAAAGTGTATATGACAATTCATGAACTTAAAAAGTGTAGATTGAATAACACGATGAGAAATTCAACCTGTAACTTTATATGTAACATATAAGTGTAATGTGAATAATACTATGTAATTACTTCTATGGCTACCAACTATGTCAAAAAGAAAAAAACATGTTCTTTGCATATGTTGATAAAATAATGAATAGATAAAGGAGTGAATGTGTAAGCTAAAACACTTATTTTTTGTGCATTTATTTGAGAAACATATGAAGAATTTGAAAAGAAATTTTAATTGTAAACAACAATTGCAATAAGTTGTGAAGCTCACTTACATTGAAAACCATAGTGAATGAGATAGATATTGTTTTAACTTAAGAGATTCTACTTTATGCTCTTGATAAATTGACAAAGAAGCATGTGTAGTATCTGCAAAGGAAAAGAGACAATCCAAATATGGAGGTAACAGGTTCTATAATTTATGAAATCATGAATCTGCTCTACAAACACTTGAAAACAAGGAGATCAAACTTAATGAGATAGCTATTGTTTTAACTAAAGAGATTCTTCCCACTCTTGATAAGTTGAGGAAGGAGCATGTGCAATATGCGCAATGGGAAAATCACAATGTAGAAGTGGATAAACTTGAGATATTTTGTATTGCATATGCATTTGTTTGAGCAAAGAAAGTGAAAGATCATGCTATTATAACTAGATTTCAACTAGTGAAGTCAAACATTTGTGAACATAAAAATAACTCAGCACCCCAAACTCTCCACCCTTCGGCTTACAACAAGCAAAAATATATAAACACAACCCATAGTGTTTTCCAACCTACCTATGGTTTATTGATTTCAGGAAGTTGAATCACAATTTTTAGTCTACCTGAGACTTGTTATATATTTTGAAGATTTTTCTTTCATTATGTTTGTATTGTGCAAACAAGAAAAGGTTTTCATTACAATCGTATTGTCTGTATAATCGAAGGTTGGAAAACATAAGGCATTGAGAAACCTGCAACCCACATAGTGTTGTAAAACACTCTATATATAAGAACCCAATTGGTTGGTCACCCCTCAACTAAATATTGTTAGTTTTATGTATCCCCTGACTACAACTCCTCCCAAAATTCTCCACCCTTTAGCTTTGCACAAGCATAACAAACTAACTCACAATCTACTGTGTTTTCCTACCTACCTATATTTTAATGATATGAGGAAATCCAAATGTAATTCATTACTGTAAGTAATAGTTTTGGTAAATTTTCAAGGTGTCTTTACTTACATTTGTACTGTAAGGTTTTCATTACAATAATTTTTTCTATTTATAATTCAAGGTTAGAAAACACCAGGTGTTAATGAACCTAAGATCTTCTCAATGCTTCAAGAGACAACATGTACTAGAGTGTATGAAATGAATAAGGAAACATTCGTAAAAATGCTTGAAAAGAAGCATTACCAAAGTGCATGAGATAAATAATGTATTGAATGAAGAGATTCTTCCTGTTCTTGAGAAGTTGAGAAAGGAGAATGTGAAGTATGTGCAATGGGAAAATGACAATGCAAAATTGGAGGCAGCAGGTACTAGAATGTATGAAATGACAAAGGAATATGTTGTAGAAATACTTGAAAAGAAGTAAACCAAAGTGAATGAGACATATAGTGTATTGATTGAAGGGACTCAATGTTGTTGAAAAGTTAAGGAAGGTGCATGTGCAGTATCCGCAATGGGCATATGGCAATGAAGAACTCAAGCAGTAGGTAGTAGAAAATATGTAACGAAAAAATAATCTACTCTAAAAACACTTGAAAAGAAGCGGACCAAAGTGAATAAGATATATAATGTAACAAATGATGAGAATGTTCTTGCACTTGACAACTTGATAAAGGAGCATTATGCAGTATGTACAATGGGAAAATGCTAATGCAAAGTGGATAAAGTCAAGAACCTTTGTATTGCATATGAATTTGTGCAAGAAACAAAAGTGAGAGATGATGCTATAAGTGGATTTGAATAAATGACGTCAAAGATTCTTCAACTTAAGAATTCCATGGAACAAATACAATTTGGAATAGATGATAATGAAAAGACAAACTAAGATCTTAGAGTAGAAAATGACAACCAGCTGGCTAGAGACATGAAAGCCCTATGGGAAAAGGTAGACAGGTTTTGTAAATAACTTATCAAACAAAAAACATTTGCATTCTCTAATTAGAAAGTCATTCTCAAAGCTAAGCAAAGAATGGTTACAAAGCTACATAAAATTATTGAAGACATTCAAAACTCTATCCAAGAAATGGATGGTGTTGTCCCAAGGGTCGATGAGGGAGTTGTTGCTCCAAAGCTTAAAGTAAAAGATATGAAATAGAAGGTAGAAGCTCATGAAAAGGAATACCAAGGAGGTAATAACAAGTAACAGCAATGGGGATGAGGAAAAATGTGTGACTGGTCAACTTGCAGATGTAAAAGCAATAGTTGAAATTGTTGAAACTGAAGTAAAACAACATAAACATTACAATTAACCACTTAAAAAAGGAATTAAAAGATTAAAAGAAAATTTTATCATTGAAATAAAAGGAGTTTAATTAATGTTGTTGATAGAAAATTGCAATCTAGAAGACACAAAGTTTAAAAAATAAACACAACAATGGAATGTGTGATTTTTAAGACATTCAATATTGTTTTGTAAAATTTCATGTTGCAAATTGTATGTGTTATGAAGCAAGCAACCCACCGTGAGACAACCCTTTACATTTAAATAAGGAGATTCAAATAACTTAAAACCCACATTGTGTTTTCCTAATTACAAATATTGTGTACACTTTTTTTTTTTCAGTCATGCGAAATTTAAACATAACAATGGAAGGTGTGATTTTTAAGACATTCATAGTATTTTGTAAAATTCCATGATGCAAAATCCTACGTGTTAAGAAGCAAGCAACTCACTATGAGACAACCCTTTACATTTAAACAAGGAGATTCAAATAACTTAAAACCCACATTATGTTTTCTAAATTACTAATATTTTGTGCCCTTTTTTTTCAATCATGCAAAATCTAAACACAACAATGGAAGGTGCGATTTTCAAGACATTCATACTAGTTTATAAAATTCCATGTTGCAAAACTCTACGTGTTAAGAAGTAAGCAACCCATTGTGAGAGAACCCTTTACATTTAAACAAGGAGATTCAAATAACTAAAAACCCACATTGTGTTTTCCAACTTACAAATATTTGTGCACTTTTTTTTTCAATCATGCGAAATTTAAACACAAAAATGGAAGGTGTGACTTTCAATACATTCATACTATTTTGTAAAATTCCATGTTGCAAAACCATACGTGTTAAGAAAAAATCAATCCATTGTGAGACAACCCTTTACATTTAAACAAGGAGATTCAAATAACTAAAAGCCCACATTGTGTTTCCCAAATTACAATTATTTTGTGCACTTTTTTCTTCAATCATGCAAAATTTACATGCAATTTTTACTCAAATTAAAAGTCCTTATAAATTTTGAAGGGTTCTTTCAATACATTCACACTATCTAAATTACAAAAGCTTTTCAACACATTCATTTGGTTTTGTAAAAAATCATGTTGGGAAACCCTAGGTGTTAAGGAACAAGAATCTCATATAGTGTTGTGAAACCCTTTGCAACCCAATTGGTTAGCACCCCTCACCTTGATTTTGTCATTTTTCTCCTCCAACTCCTCCGCATGCACTCCAAACTTTAGTTTTCAATGTGTAGACTGAAAACATACCTTGATTTGGTTGGTTTTCTCCTCCAACTCCTCCACATGCATTCCAATCTTCAACTTTCAATGTGTAGACTAGAAACGCAGAGTGTTTTCATCCTTCTCTCTCCAAACCAAAAACACACACATCAGTCCACCTCCAATTCCCACACCAGACAAAAGCTTTGAAAACAACAACTTCTACCACAAGCAACAAGACCTAATTTTATCGACCAGCAGGAGACGGGAAAATTGACCTAACAATGTTGTTAACTCTTACCTACTGTTTCAAGACGTTTGATCCCATCTAGTGGTTTCATCACTTTTATCCCCTATGTGCTAGCCCTGTACTATGCCATCTCATTATGTTATGTATGTTTCTATATAGTTATGTATGTTTTTATCCATTTTAATATGTAAGTGCATTTTTTCTATAGATTAACCGCGTCCTAAAAAATGTGGGCCCTTAACATTGATCTGACGAACATCAAATCACCGCTATTGTTTTACTTGAAAAACTTCTTCATTTATTTGAATCCTAAAAATTGGGTTTTCCCAATTCAAAGCAGTAAGGATATCCCAACTGTTGATTCCCAACTTCTGTATCAAAATGAATTTCCAGAGCTTATGGATTTTACTGTGATAAAGAAAAGAAGCTTAGAGTCAAAATCATGCATAAAGTAAAATAAGTCAAGAAATTCAGTGGCACCGTTGCGGCCAGCACTAGTGTTAGCAATTGAGCCACCGGACGAGGAGAGAGAAATGAGGCTTCGTTTCGTACCCACTTGTTATAAAAAAATTGGCATTACCATACAAACCAACAGACAGTAGACTCATTATTAAAAAATATATTAAATATAAAAAATAATTAAAAAATTAAATGCAAGCACAATTCAAATAATAAGTCTCTTTTAAAAGATTGTTAAATATAAAAAAATATTTAAATATAAATATAAATTTGTAGTAAACATACAAATAATTTAAAGATAATATTAACATTTTAAAAATAATATTAATAACTGTAAATACAAATATACATTCAAATCAAAATTATAAAAAATAATATTAAATATTAAAAAATAATTAAAAATTAAATCTAAATAAAATTCAAATAATTTAAACTATCAAATAATTTAAATAATTTTCAAAATTATTAAACATAAAAATATTCTTTTATTTTATATATAAGTATTGCAATGAAAATAATATATATTATTAAAAATCAAATTTTAATGACTTCTAAATAATATTGATGATTCTCCAAAACATACTATATTCCTAAGTCCAAAAACACTTACAAAATATTTGGACACACTAATAGTAATATTTGCAAATAACTATTATACATCCACTGTACGAATCCCTCGAAAATAAAAAATTACAGAGGTTGTGTGTGTCAGTACTTGTTTTAATGCATGTTATGCAACATGCAGGAGCACATCCATGCCCCCATGTATTATTGGGGCTGGATAGCCGCTGCAATTAGTGTAGTCATTAATACCTAAAAAAGAAATTGTAGAAAAAAATTCTAAAAGAGATCACCAATGAATTATTGTTATGTTTCTCTAATACTAAACATCCTCGTGCCACTGAATCATGTAGTCATAATGTGACACCAAATTACACATGTATATATGTTGGTTAATATATTTTACATGGAAGGCGTATTCAATTTGAAAGAGACCAAGTTAAAATTTTAAATCAATGGTTTAGAGCCCTCAGGAAATGATCAAACTCATCTTGATTGTCCTGTCAAAGATTAGCCATGCGCATAAATATGTGTATGAAGAAAACATCAACTTGCAAATATTAGTCATGCGTGGAAGACACTAGAGTTATCTTGCAAATTGGATGGTATTAATTAATAGTTACACCAAAGCCCTTCCCTCTATAAAATGAACCTCACTGAGTTTGACAGTCAACGATGTGTAATTCCGTAGAAAAGATGCAAGACGATCCAAGCAATCTCATCCATTGAAGCCAAAATTTATTTGCTTACCAACTACTTGGATAATAATAATGAAGCAATGCCATTGAGAGCTTCCTCTCGCAATCAAGTTAGCGTTCTTATCATTTCAATCTCGTGTACGGTCTATTACAAACTTAATTACAACTTTTCAAATTTTTTTCTTTTGATTCGCTTGAGTGACCCTCCCTCCTGGTTTGGTCACAATTTTGGAATGCAAAACAAGCAGAGAAAGTAATTTTTAAATAGGAGAAGGTGGTTTCGGATTCTGAAATAGAAAAGAGACTCAAGGAAATTTTGCGCACAACAGATTTCACCACCACCACAACTTCAACTTAAGGTATCTTATCTTTATGAACCTCTACAAATTATAGATTTGACGTTGTGTTGAAATCCCAAGGGCCTTGAAATTTCTTATTTTTTCTTAATTGCAATCAAAATTTTTGCTTTTTCTATTATTATGTGCTACTCTATTTTGTTTAGATTTTAATGAAGATATTTTATGGCTTCTTAAATGTGGCTACAATGCAATTTATAGGGTTTGAGGGTTTAAGACCTTTTTGTTTACATTCAATTTTGTGAAATAGGTGTAGAGGGAATTTAACATACCTTTAAGACTTGTAATGAAGTCTTTACACTGCCTCTTCTTCGAACTCTGCATTACACACATTACAAGTTAATAGAGATATCATTACCAAATTTATCCTCTCTTAATTTTAATCAATTTTTTATGTCTGATATTTTATTTTTCTAGGTACATAATTCATTGTGTGTAGTGATAAAATGAAGTGTGATGGAGGTAAATGCCATTGATATCTATGTCCTTTGTTCCAAAAACATCCCTCCTAAATTGAGTTCCAAGAACTAGATTTTTAAGTCATGTTATAAATTTATACCTTCGTTGTAAGTGTTTATTGTACTCTCACCTCAAAATAATTAGTGCTAAACTTCATAATTTTGAAAGTAATCAAATTTTGTATTTTCTTATCTTGTGTAACATGAATGAAATGTCAATTGGGTAGTTTGAGGAAAATGGAGAGGAGACTCAATTATTTTGGATCTTTTGCTTCTAATGGTGGTCTTCAAGAACTATATTTTCATAGGCAGGTAAACATGAAAACATTAGGAATGCAACATTTGGGGTGTGATGTATCATGCTAACTAACTGAAGCAATGTTTGATTCTTCATGCATTGTGCAGTATGTGTGTTTAAATTGCAAAAGTTAGGCCATGCTTCCTCAATATAGTGTAGAATCAAGACTATAGTGTCAAATGTTTTATAATTGGGTAATAACTATGCACTTTCTATAAGGATCTAAAAGATTTATCTTATGAACAAGGGTTGATCAACTATCCTAATTAAAAAAGAAAGACTAGTAAGCATTCAATTTTGAATATTTTCCCTTTCCTTTCATCAGTGAACTCAAAAATAATTGGTGTGCAATTCCTATTGTTGTATCTCCATTACTGCACTATAGAGCATATTTTAAATTGGTGATGGTCAACATCATCCTTTCCCAATTGCATGTTTGAAGGTGGCATTTGCAAGCACGGTGCCAAACAAAGAAAGGAAGTCCATTCCAACCTCTTCTATGCACACTACGGACCAATTTTCTTGGTAGTTCATATTGATTCTATTTTTGTACATTGGTCCTGCTTTTAAGTTTTTATGGGAAATGTTAGGGCATTCATGGAGTCATTAGAAGAAGTAAATTCATGTTTGGTGAATTCTTTCCATTTTGTAGTTTGAAAATAAGAGTATTTTTATTTCATTTTTCCCCTTGTGGATAAATGATAGAATGTGCTCTCTAAGAGACCTATTTCATGATCTTCTACTTCTCTTGTGGAAGTACTTGCAAGTTTGGAAGAAAATGGAGCATGTGTAACATATTTAATATATAGTTCAATAGGAAACAAAATGTGGTACAAGGGATACATCATTATGGACCGTTGTGGATACTATTTTAAGTTGTGATGTTATAGTACTTATCTACATTGGAACAAGTCAAATTAGTAGGACCACATTCAAGGAAAACAATAGAGCAATGTATAGCTTGAATGAGTACACTTTAATTTATGCACTAGACAATTTTTCCCAAGGGTTACTATCAATCCATCCTTGTTTATATAACTATTGTATATTATTATACACATAGTAGGAGTCTAGGAGAGGGATTATTTATGGCACATTTTTGGCCCATATCATACTTGGAGAATGATTTATAAGATATTACAATGGTATTATCTATGTTTTTTATTCTTATGAAGATGATTGTAATGTGCTTGATGAACCAAATTGTAAATATAATATGCAATTTCATTCAATTCCATTGTGTTGAATAGAGTGATACTATATTTTGGATTTCACTTATGAGCAAAGATGTTCATTGAACATGATTATGAGATTGAAGGAATTTCAACATTCATATTTACCATCATTACAAAACTCACCCAATTTTTTTGAATGGTCCAAACCCACTCAAATGAAGAGCCCACCAAGGATCAAGTCTTGTTGAATGCAAAGGGTTAATGCTCTGAAGGGATGGGACCGAGAT
The DNA here is from genome assembly GCA_007258455.2 of Sequoia sempervirens. Classification (NCBI taxonomy): domain Eukaryota; kingdom Viridiplantae; phylum Streptophyta; class Pinopsida; order Cupressales; family Cupressaceae; genus Sequoia; species Sequoia sempervirens. The sequence goes on along the minus strand of VDFB02281492.1, from coordinate 840,805,471 downwards.
TGTGCCCTAGGAAAATTTAGTAGAATCATGCACTAGGCTGAAAGAGGTTGATTTTTTATGCACCTAAGACAATTCATGCTCATGATACCAATAGGTTGATTAAAGTATTTGGGATTTTTATATTGTCATCAAAAAAACAAAAACAAAAAGAAAGGTCTAACATAGGATTTAACTTAAGCTGGCTTCTTCATTAATTTTGTTGAAGGGCATAATCTGCATGCAACATCATAAAGCTATACAAGTAGTCATCTCTATTGTATTTCATTGAATTTATCTCACATAGTGCTTCCTTTTATCATGTTTATATATGAAAGTGTGAGTGTCTCCTTGGTTGGAAATCCAAAATAGTGTTTTATAACAAACCTGTCTTGAGGAGGGTTTAGTTTTTTTTTGTGACCTCATACAAAGATATACAAGGGAATTAGTCTTTTGAAAGTTTAAACCATACAGGGTCCTCATCTACTAATTTACTTTTAAAAGGGTTTTATTGTTATGATTTTTTTTTGGTTTTTGTTCTTGAAGTCGTTAACGATTGCACATTATCTTGATTTTTTTTTTTGTTCTTGAATACTTTAAATCTTTTTAACTATCTTGTTCTACTTTGTGCTTGGGGTGATTTGTAAATGAAAATGAATTGATCTAAATGCTTTACTCCTTAGTTTTCATGTTTTACCCTCTGGTTGAGGTAATTTCTTAGTTTCAATCTATGGATCTGATTGTACTTTGTGCCCATGGTGCTTAGTTGTCATGTTTTACCCTCTGTGGCCCATTATTATTGACCTACATATAGTTTAATTTCATTCCAATTTCCATGTTAGCTTATACCCTCTGATATGTTCCCTATATGAGTTTGCTTGACTCTTTCCCTATTGAAAACATAGCATTAGCCTATTTTTAATGAAGCTTGATTCCAAGCTATCACTTCTCCATTGAGACCTTTGTTGCACAAAAATCATTTGCTAAATGGCCTACCAATTGGCCTCATGTACAACATAAATGTATGCAAAAAAAGATGAACAGTTTCTCAAATTAACCTTCCACACCTCTTCAACATACCCATTGCACACCAAGGTGCAATTGCTAGTTTATTTATATCTTGTTCTTGATTTTTTTTTCATTTTAATTTTAACATATTTTTAATATATTGAAATATCATATTCTTTTATTTATATTTTGTTTTCTTTTTTAAATTTTTTTCATTTTAATTTGAACATAGTTTTAATATACTGAAATATTGTTTCAAATAATTGATTATATATCTTAGTTATCACTTTTAAACTTTGAATATTTGAGACCCTAAAGAGATTAGAATTTTGGATCAATTTTTTTGTTTTGTGAGTTTTGTTCTTTTATTCCTTTGCAAAGTGTTTAGAGGCTTCTATGATGGGAGCTTTAACACTTTAGTTGAAGTATAGTGAAGATATAATTAGTATAATATTTGAAACAAATTTGCATTTTGGCCACAATGATAGTCATGAAGGTGAGTAGTTTCATGATCCACTTAGTGGAAGCTACCATTCAAATTCACAACACTCTTGTGGTGGGTTTTCAAAAGGTAAATTTTCTCAATACAAAAATAAGAGACTTATGGAGAGGTCTATAAAGGAACACTACCACATTGTTGTTGTAGTGAGTGAGGAGGAGGCATGTTGCAATATGGATTAGCTTTTGGAATGCATATTTCTCATGCCTCACTTTCAATAGTGAAGTTAATTATTGTATTTTTTTTCTTATGGATCTAGTTATTGCTTTAGTACTTTTAAAGATGAAATGATATTGAAGGGTAAATTGGTTTACATGAGATATCAAAGTTTATCTACATGGTTCAATCTAATGTTTTATTTGTGTTTTTATATGTTTTCTATGTGTGCATTTATAGTAAACATTATACTACTAAACATTCTCCATACTCAGTATTGATCTCATGTAAAGGCTTGAGCCTAGGATTGCATCATAACGATTATTGTTGTTGTGACTACAATTGGTCAAGATTTGGAGGTTGGGTCTTTTCTTTAAAGAGTTTTATAGGGTATACATTATGTCTATGTGATTGGAATTATTATATTATTTTCTTCTCTAAGTTATTTTAGATCACATATTGTTTGCATTCTTTCTTAAATATTATTGTAAGAAGCATTTATATCATATATATCCCTTTCATTGGACACATGCTTTGATTTTTATGAATGTTTAACCATCTCAAGAATCATCCAAACCCTAGAAGGGTTAGGAGAAGATCTACAAGATTGATTATTCTTAGTTGTGCAACATTGATAATCAAACTTCAAATTCAAAAAATTGGGGCAACTATCATCTCCAAGGCCCTTCAATATGGGAAATTTAATAAAATTTATGAATCTAACACCATTGCATCATCTAATGATTGAGACCAAGATTTGATATTTATTCTTCTATTATCACTAGAAGAATGTAGATGAATATCTAAAATACATGATTATGCCTTAGAACCAAGGGAAATGACAACCCATTTATTTAGCAAGGAGCACAAACCCTTCATGCCCAAAATTTCATCCTTACCAAGGATCCCATATGTATATCTATCACCATTTACAAATATTTTTGAGATGATATCAATAACAAAGTCATTGTTGAAGTTGTCATTATGTTTGAAAAAAGTATTGTACCTTCACTTGAAAAAAGCATTTCCAAATTTATAAATCTCACAACTTATTTTATATATTTTTTGACAATTTACAAGCATAAAACAAATGCTCTTATTTAATACTATGCCCCTGACACTTTAAACTTCTAAAAATATGGTTAGAACATTGACACCTAGGGCACCTATGTCCCCCTATTTTGGCTCGAAATTCAAATATGTCAATGTCAACATTTTATTATTTGAAATTCAAATATCTAAAGTTGACTGTTGAGATTTAATTTTTGAGAAATTACAATAATAGCATATAAATACCTAGTTATTACATCATTCAAATCTATCTAGCACTAACAAGCATTCATGAGCAAAAAATATTGTCAAGATCATTCAAAGAGCATTCAAGAGCAAGTCAAGAGCATCCATTAAAGGATTTAGTACAACACTTAAAGAAACAACATCATGTCCAAGTGTATGTGAGTTCATATTTGTTCATTGTTTTGTGAAGGCTAACCCTTGTTGTAGGTCTCCAAATCATTATTAAAGCATTCAAACAAATCAAGCAAGAAAAATCCAAGACCCTTGAGGTGTTGTGTATGACTTCAATCCTTCAAGAAATCCATTGAAGGGTGGTGAGTTGCATCACTTTGTGATTTCATCATTTCTTCCTTTTATTTATTAATTTATCATTGGCATTTCCATTGTGGAAGTGGAAACAATAACATGAGGTTTGATCAAGCCAAGCCCCTAAAATGGCACAACATTTCCTCTCTTTGTGAGTGTGTAGATCTCAGGTTGAAGAAGATTAAAAGGAAGCTTGAAGACACTTTATTTATCGTTGCATTCAAAATCCTAAGCCTTGAAAACTCACGAAATTCAATTTCAAAAATATCCAATAGTGATCTGACAAGTTTGTGGATGGGAAACAAAAGTGTAGATCTGACATTAGAGGACTATGGAAATAGATTTGAAAATACCAAGTAGGATAGTGGCACCCCTAGAGGAAATGTCCTAAAAATTTTAGCTAAAATTTGTATCACCAGTGCACAATGTCCTCCCCTTTCTATTTTTGCTATCTGATTTCCTCTGCGACTTCTAAATTTTTGTGTATTTGCATCAAAACACTAATTTTCTTAATTAAGTCAATTAGATCATTGCACTTCATTATTGGGACATTTCAAAATTTGGTTAAGGGCTAGTTGACTCATTCCTATCAAGTTGTAAGTAAATATCATAGCTTATCCAAATTCATAAAATCCCCATTGCATCTTTGCATTTCCATTCCATCCTTACACTCAAGACCCCTACATATTAATGAAACACAAGGGAAATGTGTCAAACCCTAAGGTGAAAAATCAAAAGGTTTCTCTTTCCCCTCACTTCAGAAACAACAACAATAGAAGACTAGTATGAAACAAAGTATCCTTGTGAAGCTAAATAAGACCAAGATGGACAAAGAAAGGAAAAAATGTGCCACCACCCATTTTGCACTAGAAAACCATATCAATACATTAAACAATATAGAGGGTGATATGAATGGCTTGTATCAGCTTTTCCTCTAATGGCCCACTATTATAGGAACTACCAAATCTCAAATGGATCATATTAATGCACACATCCTTCAAGTGGGTAATATTTATGATGCACATGGGAAGACATTGATGGATAAACTTGGGCACATATAGTGGCCTTACATGCACAATTCCAATAGCTATAGGACCAAAGAGAGAAGAGAAGGCATAAGTTCAAACAATTAAGGGAAGTGATAAGTTTGTAGTTAGCACATGTTATCAAGATTCTCAAAGATGCACAAAATTTAGCCAAACAAATACAAATCCCTTCCTTAGTTCAAGAAGAAGAATGCCTCTTGGCACAGATCAACATGCAAAATCACCTACTACAATAGGCCAAGGTACAATGGGATACCACTTTTACCAACCTAAAGGAGATCTACAAAACCATTCTCCTTGCCTATTAGTAGTAGAGTTGTCTTGAAGACACTTGCTAACATTTTGAAAGGGGGTGATGTTGGCATGGAATCAACTAGCAACCAAAGAAGTCACACAAATCCTATTGCAAACCTCTGTAAAAGAAGTTACAAAGATTCTAGCTAAAAAGAAACATTCTAGAATAGTAGTAGAGTGTAAGGGACACATCTCATTGAGTATATATTTGAATAAGATAAGATATATATTGTATCAAAGTAAGTAGTAGAGAGAAGACAATGGATAAGAGATAGGAAAGAGGGAGAGATAAGATGTATGATGTATGTGAATATTGGGAGAAGGATAGTAAATGAATTGTAAAGAGGAAAATTCCCTTAGTATATTTACATGATTTACAAGCATTAATATATATATTCACACTTATATATGATATGTGTTATGGTCTATGATAATCAATTTACTATATATTTCATTATGTTAACTAGTTTATGCACTATTCTAACTAACTCTTTGCTCCTCTTGTATGACTAAGTCTAGGGTAAATACAACACATAAATTACTAGGGGCTCAGAACTTCGGTCTATGTTTGAGCCCCATTTTTTTTGCTAACAACACTCCTTTGTCTAGTATGATTCTTGATTGTAGTTCTACAAAAGCATTATTTTATGCTCTCACGAATTAGTGCTTCCACTTTTCTCTTATTCCCCCCACATTTATGACAATTAAATTCCTTGGGGTTTTTTTTTATATGTATCAATGCCCTTTCCTTTACGTGGCATCCATACTATCACACTCACTTTGTTCAATGGGTTTGATGGAGGAAATTAGCCATCTTCCCTTAGCTCCTTTGCATGATTTAATGCTTTGATCTTTAAGGTTCCATGATTCAAATGAACTATTCCACCCCTTAAGCCTATCTATAGGCCTCCCAAGCCCCACTTTTCATCCCCTTCACTCTTTTCTTCACCGATTATTCATCCTTTATTTATTTTTCTTTTATTGATCATAGATTTTCCTTATTTGTTTGATTTTTACCTCCATTTCTTCATTTTGAGAGCTCCCTTGAATGACCCTCTTCTGGGTGGCTTCTCAAGGGGGCATCATTCCATTATCTCTTCATCATTTATTTTGATTGATTGAGGATATTTTTTATTTTTCTTTGGTAAAATTCCACTTCTTCTAGTCACAACACCATATCAAAAAGGGGAAAAATATATAGACACCCCAAATTCATTATTGACTATCGATTCATTGTTTTCTCATTAATTAATTAATTAAATAAATTATTAGTATCATATTTTTTTGCTATCCCATATTCCCATGATTAATTATCTAATTAATTTCCCTTGTAGTTAATTTTTGTTCCTCTCTAAGGTTTACTGATTAAACCATTTTAATTAAATAACTTAGTCCACAATTCCTCCACCTAAATTAATTAACTAATCCTCGATTAGTTAATTAGTTAATACTAATGAAGCCCCCATTAATTTTTTGTCTAATTTTTAATTCTACATCACCCCAACCTTCTATCTTTCAATCCTAGTCATCCAATACCTTTACATGGATTAAAATTTAAACTTTCCATCATTGGTCATGTGTCCCCTCTCCAGTCATGCTCCCACATGTGTGAGCATTCCACCTCAAATCACTCATTTGGTCACACATGTGTGAGCATGCCCTCCTAGAAGCATTTTTGACTTCCACATCAACTCCACTTTATGCTCCCACACATGCGAGCATGACTCAACCCACAGGCCATTCTCACGCATGTGTGAGCATGCTAACTTGGAAGCTTCTCTCCACCTCACTCCTACTCCTTTATGTGCACACGTGTGAGCATATCCTTTACAAATGTCATCTTTCTCACACATGCGTGAGAATGTCTTCCCTTTCACCTCATTGGACACTTGTCTTCTTCACTCTTCCTCTTATGACAATTGCCATAACGCTAAGCCTTCAATTCATGCCTCCTCAATCCTCAACTCTTAGCCCTCCATTACATAGTACATCTCAACCCTTCATTTACTCCATGAAAAATCTACAAATCCAAGGCATTCCTCTTCATTTTTATATTATCTACTTTCATGTTAAATTTGCATGCTATCCATTTTCATATCAATCTACTACAATTATGCTGATACTTTTTACTATCAAATCACTGAGCTATTGTTATGTTAGTGAATTGAGAGCAACTCACATTTACACAACTACGTCCATTATACATGTGAACACACATCAAATTGAGCTTAAGGCACACTTCACTTTAGTTCAATTAAAAGAGCAAGAGAAACAAGATACTTTCGAATTTTTATGTTTTGTTTTTTGCTTGTCTTCAACATTATTTATAATAAAAACAATTAGTAATATTAAATACAAATTATTTTCTATTATAAAATTATGAATATTTAAATGTATAATAGAATTCAATAACCAGTAACCTAACAATCACTCACAGTAATAATAAATACACTATATAATTTTTTAATACAAATATATAACTAATTTTAATAAACTAAATATTCTAAAAAGATCAGATATTTTACTCACCAAATCAAATCCTTTCATATAGGTTTCTTAGGCATATACATGAGCGTTGTTGCTTTGACATTCACAAATGGGAACCTCTGTACGTAAGTGTGACGATCTTTCTCCTACGCAATAGAACATTTTAAAAGTATTTTTCTATTAAAGTGGTCACAACAATCACGCAATAAACATTAAAAAATGCAGTCTAGAGGTCAACATGCGTACGATTCATCAATGGTAATGGTTAAGAGTTTTGTAAAGGGACAGACCATGTGGATTGTGATTTGGATGATAGGGTGCGAACTTTATTTGACGAGCATCAAATCACCAATACCGATTGATTTTAATTGCCGAAATTCAAAGCAGAAAAAAATATCCCAACTGTGATTCCCAACTTTTAACGTTAAGTAGTTACCTATAGTCGAAACAAATTTCTGAAAGAGATCCCAATCATGAATTATCACGATGGATGGTTGGAGCGAAACACCAGGGATAATTATATTGAAAGGTCTTATTATGGCTTTAGTGCACCGAAAGACTAAATTAGGCCAAGAAATTGAGTCAACCCACGTGTAGTCGTCAAAAACAGACGCACCAGAACAGCTTATTGTAACAGCTTTAAAAAAGTTAAAAAGTAATTGGATTCACGATTCCCATAAATATCACATCGGGCCAGGAAGTCAAAAAACTACCGACAGTATATTTTTTTATTGTCTTCCTTGTCTTTTAGTTTTTGTAAAGTTGGTGACATTTCAAGACCACATTTTAAATTGTGAAAACAAATTCTATGCGTGTCTGTACTCTTTACACTAGTTTGATCTTTGGCATGACATCGTGGCAAAGATCGGAACTCCAACGGATGAGTCAAAGTGGGGGTTAGGGGATCACGGAACTTCAGGAAAAGATACCAAAGCAAGCACATTCTTGAAATATTGAAATGAAGGGAAATACATGGATTTTCGAATAAAGGAAAATTTAGAAGATCACTCTAAGCTAATAAATTGATTCTAACAGCTTTGTATTAAGAATTTTTTTTATGTTTAGTAATTTAGGTACATGAAAAAACATAATATCTAAGGATGGATATCAATGATGGACAATTAGTAAAATTAGGGCAAAAAATAGGATACAAGAATAAGGGGTCTTTATTTCATTATAAATTAGAGATATTGTTGTTGATATATTCTCAATCACATAAAATATCATTACTTTTGTACACAATGTAGACACAAAAGACTAACAATATCATGAATGTACAAACACTATAACACTTAATTAAACGCCAGCCTAATTGATATATAGATAAAAGCTAGAATCATAATCCCTCCTAAACTTATCAATTAACATAACCTTCATAAAACATCAAATCAAATTACCAATATATTTTCCTTATTTACCCTTTCCTTTTATAATCATCCTCTATCTCTATAAATAATTAAAATATCTATATATTTAAAAATTAAACCAAAAACCCTTAAAAAAAACTCTTATATGTTTCACTAATGAATTAAGTGTATCTTCTTTTAAAAATGTGGGCCCTTAACATTGAAAAAAACCGCCAAAAGGAAACGTGAAGGATGATTATCATGCACTGATATAAACCAACAAAAATGTACCTCAAATCGGCATCACATGAGTCATCCCACGTCTAGTCGTGAAAACAGACGCACCAGAATAGCTTAGAAAGGAGTGCATACTTTCCTTTAAACCAGTAAAAACAAGTAGGCTAATTGATGAATGGCGGGGGAATCAAAATGTGTTCCAACGTGATTTGATAAACATCAAATCACCGTTATTATTTTACGTGACGAACTTCTTCATTTATTTGAACCCTAAAGATTGGGTTTCCCCAATTCAAAGCAGTAAACATTGAAAAACAATCACAAGCTCGTGTGTAGAAGAGCTCAGAAAGGCGTGCATACATTCCTTCAAACAAATAAAACAGCATCACATCACTTTGGGGCAGGAAATCGAAAAAGACCTCCCGACTGTATATACGATTTTACTTAAATTTTAAAGCCTAAAATTAAAACATGGACCACAGTTCATCAAACTCCAGATGAGTTTGTGGATAAAGTTTTCGACGGATAGTGTGAATGGCGTGGGAATCAAAACGTGTTCGACCATGGTTTGACGAACATCAAATCACCACTATTGATTAATTTGAATGAATGAATGGTTTTTAATGACGTCCACGAGACCATCAGCCTATGGGACCAAGCACCGAAACTTTAACCATTTTCAAATTCTTTTCCATGTCAGCCCTTCTATTATAGATCTTGATCAGAAAGCTAACAGCTTTGAGGAGCTTAGTTTCCCTAAAAAGTTCATTTAGATTGTCCACCTTCAGAATGTCTTCGTATTGGATACGGATATCATCATAAACAGCACACTCAATCATGAAGTGCCATTCAGTCTCGACAGTCCCTTTGTTGCAAAAAATACAGGTTCGTTGCTCCCAAGCCTCCTTGGGGACAGCCCACCTACCTGTCTCACATCTAAGATGGTGTGACCCGGTTCTTATTTGAGCGACCAAAAGCCTAGCCTTGCCTTTAATTGTAACCCTTAAATAGTCTTTCTCATCATGCTCCCACGTGGGGTTGAACTCCTGGATATAATGTGACTTTTTACGGCCAACCTGCTTAGTCCACATAGTAGACCTAAACTTTTCTAGCACAAACTTTTTTATCTCAGCATTAGTGTTGGGGCACTCATGTAGTTTAATGTTCCATTTGTTCAACCACTTGCTATTTTGCTTCATCCAAGTCTTCTTTCTACGGTTTAGCTCCTCCCCAACAACCATTTTGGGCCAGCGGTGCAAATCCATGTTCTCAACTTTTTTTAAATAACTTATTAACCGGATGACAGCAGATGCCTCCAACGGGAACATACCAGTTTCAGCCAAGAGAATCTCATACGGAACCGAAGATTTGACTTTGATGTTAGTAGTGATCAAATGTTTTTGAATTCTTTCAACTTGCCTCCACTTGTGGTTTGACATGCTACCCCCCCAAACCTCACAACCATAGAGGACAACCGGTGCCACCAACAAACCAAAAAGGGTTTTCTTGGATTTCCAATCCCATAACTCTGCTTTCCTACATCTGTTTTGTAGTAGATAAGACGCCTTCCAGCCACCCTGAATCCTTTTTGCCCTGCAAGTCTCCCAGCTGAGCCTATTATGGAAATCAATCCCTAGATATTTGTATTCTTCCACCACCTCCAAAGGGCTGCCCTCAAAGATGAAATTAAACTGCTGCTTCTTCCTTTTCAAAGAGAAAATCATGATTTTGGTTTTGCTGGTGTTAACTTGCATACCGACCTCTTGGCAAAAGAGCTCGAGAGCCTTTAAATGACCTCTCAAACCCGGAGCAGATTTTGCAATTAAGATAAGATCATCCGCATATAAAAGTAACTTCACCACATAACTAGCTAGTTGAATACCCTCCCCATCAGTTTTGTTTAACCATTCTTCAAGCTTATCAATATATAATCCAAACAGAGTGGGAGATAGGGGACAACCCTGTTTGACCCCGATGTCGCTACCAAAGCATTTTGACATACCATCTTTTGTTCTAATTTTAGCGCTAACTTTCTCATAAAGTTTATGGACTGCTGCTCTAAGTTCATCAGGAATACCAAGTTCCTTCATTCTGTTCCACAGTTTGTCCCTAGGTACCGTGTCAAAGGCTTTTTTGAAATCAACGAAACAACAAAAAGCTTCAGCCCCTTGAGTGTCCCAAACTTTCTCAATTAAGTGCCTAAGTGTGATGCAGTGATCTATGGTAGAATGCCTTGATCTGAAACCAGCCTGCCCCTTTGCCCTTTTACCTTCCCTTTCGGCCCAATTACTGATTCTAGGTGTAGGGGTAAAGCTTTCCTTTTGTGTGACTTAAGTGTTCTGGACTGTGAAAAAAAAAATGTTCTGGACTGATGAAAACCTTGTTATCGATATGGGCAAACTGACAAAATGTCCTACCAACTCTCTATTTTTTTGACTTTATGGCGTGCTAAAACAAAGACACAAAGCGCTGAAACAGAGACCGGGCACGCTGAAACAGAGCCCCAAAGCGCTAAAACAGAGAATCTAAGCGCTGGAACAGATACCTAACGCGCTAAAACAAATGAGCTACACACTAGAACAGAGTCTGAAAGCGCTAGAACAGAGGAGCTATGCACCGGAACAGATACCGAATGCGCTAAAACAGATACCAGAAGGTGTTTAAGACAGAAAAACTATCTTATTCTATGAAACTCACTTGGTCTGGTATCGTATTGGATGGCTGGTTGTGGGATGTATTCTGGACGAATTCTTTGACTATGGTTGTGGTGTTGCCTAAGAGCTCTTCTTTGATAAAAGGCTTGTGAATCTAAGGGAGCTACAGCATAGTCGTCTGTATAACCTCTAGAAAAATCATGATACCTATGAATAAAAGTCCTACGTTGGAGTAGAACTTTCCTACTTTGGTATAAAAATCGCTGCTTTCTTAAAAGTTGTTTGTATGCAAGTGTTCTCTTTGGTTTTCTTATTCGTTTGACAAGAGACTTCTTGACAAATTTGGTGGATACCCAATCTCGAATCATGAGAAATCCACAAGTGCTTTGATTTTGAGGATTTTCTTGTGATGATCTTATCTGAGTTTAATGAGAGAAAACACAACAAGTAAGAATATAATGGTTATCTTTTAAAAATCCTAGAATCTAAACAAATAGTGTATGTTCTCAAGAATCAATGATTCTTCTTTATTTTCACTTGTTTGATAACAAGATAAAACACTTCAGATAGACTCGCTCCTAGAGATAAAAGGTCATCGTTATATACTCGAACGACCCACAACTTGGAATTGCGTCGACTCACACAGCCATGTCACCCGCTAGAGGGTGCCCGTGTTTTTGTCTTTTCTAGGTGCGTACTCAGAGTGACAGAAGTGGATACCGGATCCCCTGAGCAAACAGTCATTGGCAATTATATGGTGAGTGCTTGAGGGTAGATTCTTCCCCACCCCTGGACTGCCGAGTATTACAATGTTTAGAAACTGACAGGCATGCTTCTATTTCTAGGTTCTTAGATAGGGTTTCCGTTCGGAGCGGCAAATGGATAAACTCCCTCGAGAGACCTCCCAATCTTTAGAACAAAGATTTTGGGGATCGTTATCCTGCGCACTTCCGTTGAAAGAGGGTTTCCCCAAATTCACATAAATTTTAAAGTGGGTTGGAAAGCCATGACTTTTGGCTGTCCCCACTCAGGTCATTCCCATAGGGTGAGTACTTTTTCCCACTACGGCAGGCCTGTCTAAAGGTTTTAAGAAAGCTTTAAAATGTGTAAAGTAATGGTGAGTCTGGTATTTTGATGCACCCAGTTAAGGGGAGAGCATAAACCTATCACCCAATCACAGCAAAGAAATTGTTCTTTTTAAAACCCAAAAGACCAGTTAGCTAATCTATATGGAGATATTGCTCCATAACAACATAATGTTTATTTTTAATCCCACAAAATAAATATGAAGTTCCTATCCTATGATTGATCAATTTTTATCTATTTCTATCCTAGGATTGATAAATTTTATCCATTTCTATCCTAGGATTGGTAAATTTTTTCCAAAATTAGACAAAAATAAAGTTTGGCCACGGACGCGTCAGATCCAGATTGAAAAAAATGCTTTTGAAGATAATAAAGTGACGCGCTGAAACAGTGACTCAGCGCGCTGAAATAACAACCTGGCGCGCTGGAACAGTGACGTGGCACGCTGGAACAGTAACTCGGCGCGCTGTAACAGAAACCCGGTGCGCTGAAACAGACCACCGACGCGCTGCAAAAACTCACGATTTCGCAAAAACTTTCACGCCGATACCTATAGGACACAATTTTTAAAATTTTAGCAAAATATGGGGTTAGGCCCCACGGTGGGCGCCAATTTGTAAGCATAGGAATGAAGGAAACAAGTTAAACAATGCATCTACACTTCTAAATAGGACATTGCATCTAAAACTTAATGAATTTAAACAAATTTAAACTGAAAAGCTTCAGAAATCTATCCTATTGCTCTCTAACTCTAAAGATTTCTCTAATCTACTTAGCTCTCAAATTTGTAAACTAATTAAACTATTGAAATGACACTTAGAGAATGAGAAATGAACTAATTATATTCCAATGTGATTAAATATGCAAATCTATTGTAATGGCAGCCATGACTGCAAATGCTGGATGCTTGATTGTTGCTTGATGGATGCTGGATGAATGCTTGAATGCTTGATTGCTTGGATGCTTGGAAAACCTGCAGAGTAAGATTGCACAAGTTGGGATCCTTTTCCTGTAGCCAAAGAGCTGTATTTATAGCTTTCACGGCAGCACAATTGCACAGGAATACGGGATGAGGGGCTGTGATTCCATCTAGAGAATTCAAAGGTATGGGATGAGAAGATGGAGTTGATCATGGAGAATGGTTTCTCCCCATAAAAACACCAGGCAAGAAGAGAGGGAGGATTGATGGAAGAAGATTGAGAGGACTTCCTGCAAGTTTGTCCCCGAAGCTCTTCCCGTGAATGGAAGTGCCATTAATCAAATTTTTGAAAAAATAAATTTTATTGGTGAGTGAATAGTGGTAAAATTTATGCATAAATTTAAATATTTTAATTTATTTAAATTTAGCAAAAAGAGGTTTTGAATAATTTAATAAATCAAACTATAAAGTTTGTTTATTAAATTAAAACAAAAGGACAATGATAATTAAATAAAAGATTTTAGAATTATCTTTATTTAATTAAGAAGAAATGTGATGAGGTAATTTAAATAACACAAATTATTTGAGTTGTGTATTTAATTTATAATAGAAATATAGTAATAATTAAATAAAACAAAGTTTTTAATTTCGTTTATTTAATTAAGAGAGAAATAGAAGAATTTTAGTATAGAACTTAATATAAATAAATATTTCTATTTATTTACTAAGTAGATGAATTTTAAGATTAATTAATCAAATAAATCGTATTCAATTAATTAAATTCTCCAGACCATTTTTACGTGTCTACACAAATATATTCTACATAATGAAATTATAAATATTCAAAACTATCATATATTTCTCTAGACACTGATCTAACGATCACTCACATTAATTATGAATACACTACATATTTTCTTAATATAAATATAATTTTTTTCATAAATTATAAAAATATCATATCTTTAAAAAAAATATTCCAAAAGGATAAGATATTCTACTTACCAAATCAATCGTGCGATGGACAAAAGTTGAGTGAAAGACTAGATTTCTTGCGCATTGCACGGGTGAGGTTGCTATAACTTTTACAAGTGGGTACCTTTTGACGTAAGTGTGAGGATCTTGCTCCTACGCAATAAACATTTAAAAACCATTTTTCTATTCAAGTGCTCACAACAAATATGCAATAAACATTGAAAAATGTTTAGAAGTCAATATCCCATTAATTATAAGGGTCATTGTAGAACAGCTTAGAAAGCTGCGCATACATTCCTGTAAACAAGGAAAACAGCAATTTGCTCACGATTCCCAACACCATCACATCGGCCCAGACAGTCAAACAAAACCGCCCGACTGTGTATCTTTTATTTTGTCCTCCTTGTCTTTAGTAGTTGTAAAGTCGGTGACATTTTATGAAAATTTTAAATTGTCCAAAAAAATTACTATGCGTGTCTGCTATTTAGATTAGGCCTAGTTTGATCTTTGGCATGATATGATGGCAAAAGTCGCAATCCGAATGGATGAGTCAAAGTGGGGTTTTGGGGATTAGGAAATTCAGAGGAAAAGGTTTCTAAGGTAAGTAAATTCTTGAGAGACTAAAATGAAGGGAAATACAAGGATCTTAGGGAACGAAATCTAGAAATTGATTCATAAAGTGAGAATTTTTTAGAAATCATTAGTAGTTTAGGTACAGGGAAATAAAATGTGATATTATGTTTTAATCAATCAAAATGAGATCTATTGAAGAATTTCTTTGATTAGATATCAATGTTAGGTAATCAATGAAACTGGATAAAGAAGAGGACATGGGAATAAGAGGTCCCTTGATTTTAAATTAAGAATGTTTTGTTGGACATGTCCAAAAATCATCTAAAACATCATTGATTTTGTATATGATACCAATACAAAAAATTAACAACATAAATGTACAAACACTAGAATACCTAATTGTACAAAAATCATAATCCCTCTTCTAAATTTAATTAATAAACATAAACTTCATAAAACATCAAAACAAACTACCCATCTCTTTTCCTTATTTACCCTTTTCTTTTATAATCATCCTCTACCTCTATTGTTAATTTGAAATAAAATGTCTATATGTATTAAAATAAAACCAAACAACTCAATAAAAAACTCCTTTTTGTTTCACTAATGAATTAAATCGATTTAATTGATAAAAAGTGAATCTTCTTTGGAAAATGTGGGCCCTTAAAATTTAAAAATAAATAAATAAAAGAAAAGGTAAAAGATCATCATGATGCATTCATGTGAACTAATAAAAATAAACCTCAAATTGGAATCATACGCGTTAACCCACATGTAGTCTTCAAAAGAACCAATATTGATTGTTTTGAATCCTAAATATACGGTAGCCCGAATTCAAAGCAGAAAAAATATCTCTTCTCTGAAAATGAATTTCCAGAGCTTCTGGATTTAACTGTGATGAAAAAGAAAACTTAAGTCAAATTCAAGCGTAAGGAAATTACGTCGAGAAATTGAGCGGTACCGCTTTGGCCGGCACTTGTGCAAGGAAACGACAAACCACAACAACATTCGTTACCTATCATGTGCACATGACGTGAAAATTTGTAAGGGTGAGCGGTACCGCCTTGGCCGGCACTAGTGTAAGGAAACGACAAACCACAAAAAACATTCGTTACCTATCATGTGCACATGACGTGAAAATTTGTACGGGTGTCCACTACTCATAATTTCAGCATTAAATTCCGTGGGCTAAACGGCGCAGACTTTCATGCTACCTTTGCGTGACGTGTTAGCGGTCAGAAATCGCACCGCTAAATGATAGTTGTACAACCCCTGATTTGACGAAGAGCGTGTCTATCTAATATAGATTGGGTTGAAATCCAATTAAAGTAGCAGATTGAACGGTCAGCAAGCCGCACGTATTTCTGTTTGATGAAGAAACAGTTTAAGAAATAATTTCTAAAAGAGATCAACCATGAATTATTGTTATGTTTAAAATTCACAATTAAATTTGATTAGTATAAACTAGTGATTGCACTTTTTGTGTGCCATTGGGTATGCCGAAATTTTGGTTGTAATAGTTATATTGCTTGAAATGGGTCAACCTTAGTAAATTTGAAAAATATAATTTGATAATTATTTGCTATATGTGACAAGTGGTCATTGCAAATCTTGAGCACTTGTTGTATAGTTGTAAAGGTATTTTGTTATTTCATTTTGAAATGCAACTTTTAGGTTTCTTTCAAATATGTGTTCCAACTCCAATTTAAATGGCTAACATGTATGGTGGCATTGTCCACAATGGACGCTACAACTAGCCCCCTTGCTCGGTGGAGAAAGTTGTCTGCTCTAGTGGAAGAAGAGGCTTTCGTTCTCGAACACCAGAATGACCCTCTGTTTACCATGAAACCGTTCTCAATCTTCCACGCATTTCACATCTGCGCAACGTGCCATTGTCGATGATTTTGTACAGTGATTGGGAATGTGAGACAGTAAGCAGGGCTCTCCCAACCAGTAAACTTGTTCTCTCAAAAAGTCGATGAAAAGAAATGGCATTGTCGTGCTGGTGAAGAGTGCTATGGAGTACAGAGCTTTGTCGTTGCCTAAGAAGACGAAAAGCAATGGCGAGGTAGAGTTAAGTTACAGGAACAAAGGCGGCTTACTCCCGACGACTTTGAGGCGAATTTCAACGGTCACGATCTGAATGATCTTCTCCCGGGTCTATCTGAAAGAGTCGGCCATTGATTATTAATTTTATCTCGCACAACAAAACCCTTACTGTACATTTAGCAATTTTATATTTCCATACACTTTCTTCATGGACTGGACTAGTTTATCTCCATCAAATCACACGGCTATATAGTGACAATAGATGAAACGCCAATGATGAAAATGAAATTTAGACAAAACTGTGTTGTAATTGGATTGGTGTGAGAGGAAAAAACAACGAATGCTAGAAAAGAAAAGACTTCATCATGTTGCTTTCACATTAACACCCACTCCATTAGAAATCAAATTTCGCATTAATATGGAGAAAAGAAAAGAGGAAACAACTGAACGACTGTGATAAATTTGATCGTATAGCAAGGGCTCTAATGAAGAATACATCATTGATTGAAATTTCACAACACATTAATGCTTGGGAGACAAAGCACGTGCACGACTGTGATCACTTTGGTCGTCTCCCGAGGGATCTTACACCGTTAGTGAATAAATTTAGCTTAGTTCATTTCAAAGTGGAAACTTTCTCTTCCTACATTTATACATTTACAATGACTCTCTTTTATTTATATACAAATCTTTATGATACAAATTTATTTGAAAATTTCCCTTCATAATAAGTTGAAAATTTGTTGTAGTTCTACAAAAAAAGAAAACAATCACAACAAATAGCCTTGAACTTTTTCGAAAACACCAATAGCATTTTCCAAAATTATACAAACTTACATCCTATTTTCCACAAATTTCCCTCTTTTGTGGCAAATTTACATTATCCGCATTCACAAATTAGCATTTTTCAATTTGGTTCCAAACTTATTGCTAACAAAATTCAAATTTCCAAAAACCTAATTATCATATTTCAAAATGCTGGCAAGCGCATTTGGTACACTAAGTACGAACAAAACGATTGCAACATTGACTACAAATGCCATTGTAGATATTCTTGCAGGAATCTCTGCTTTGATCCCTGTTTTGCAAGTTGCATCCATCAACTCCATTGAACAGGCTCACTCTAAACTTCTCAAATACTGTGTTGAACTTTCTGATGGTTTGCACACCCATCATGCTTTACTTCCTACCCAATTCAATGATCTTGTGTTGGAGGAGGCTCTAGTAAAAGGTTCTATTGTCCTACTTACACAATATAGCTCGAAGATGCTTCACAAATTTACGTACGTCAACATACTCCCATAAAATTTTCCTTCTTTAAATTTTCCCCTTGCATTCTCTTACTAATTTTTCCACTTTACAAAATTGCAGGGCTATCATTATTGAAAACTTTGAGTTAATTTCAAAGAATGCACCAATTGTTGGTTCTCCAACTCCTCTCATCCAATCTAGAAGCTCCCTCCCATCAAGTAGCTCTCTAGCCCCAGTGGGATCCTCTAAATCTACAAATGATTCATTTGAAGAAGATGTTGAGCCTCAAAGTCATAAGAGTAAATCCCCTTTTAATCCAATTCCCATAAAAAGGTTAACCCCCAACCATAAGTATTGGACCATTGAGGGTCGAGCCTTGATGAAATCATCAATTCACGAATATTAAAATGTTGGACATGACAAAAATGTTTTTGGATTTGATTTCATAGACATGGTAGGCTCTGAAATTCATATTTATTGCTTCAACGAACAAGTTGGAGAATTTTACCATGCTATTAACTCTAATAGTCTTTATGTCATCTCCAACAGATAAAGTTGCAAACACAAAATATAGTAGCTCCACACATCCATATAGAATAATTTTGCATAGCTCATCATCTGTCATTGCATCCACATCCTTGAACTCTATAATACCCACCCATACTTTCCACTTTAAAAGTATCCAATCCTTGTCCTTGTTTCTTATCAATTCCCTTGTCGATGTCATTGGAATACTTGTAGCTATCTCCCCTGCATCAACTATTCATAAAAAGGATGGTACAAAGATAATTAAATGCACTGCTACAATTGTTGATATGTCAACTTGTACCATAGATGTTACACTTTGGGGTCATCATTGCTATATTGATGAGATACAAATTTTTGATATGCCTGTACAACAAAATCCTTATGTAAACTACATGAATATGCTCTCCACCTTATAAGGTATGATGATCAGCAGTTTGGGCAACGCCCTCGATTTAGGCACTTCATTCTAAATATCGTTATGCACCACCGTAGCCAAGCAACCTCTATATTTGTCAACAAGAATCTTGATGTTCGTCTTCCCTCAACAATCTATGACTTCCGCCAAAGATTAAAGGACATGCTAGATGAAAAACTTGCAAATCAACTCATGCAATTTAGTTCAACCATTCATGGAACGTGTCCATTTTGGACCCAACGTCGAGGGGAGCTTTCAGACATGATCATTCAAATTGGTTGCCTGTCACTCTTCTTCACTGTAAGTGCAGCATATACTAAATGGACAGACTTGCATGCCATCATGCCAACCAAACCTCCTACAAATCCTTTCATGGCTTCTAGATGGGGGATCCATAACATTGTACAAAATCCACACCTAACCGTTGTCTACATGCACCACAAGTTTACTACATTTTGGGAAGAGGTCTTGGAAAAACTTCTCGGTGCATTTGAATATTGGTATAGGTAAACCCTTTCTTTCTCAATCTTGCAAAATACACGCATACTTTAATTGTTTACTATAAATCATCACTTCACTTTTAACAATAGACTCTTAACTTAATATTTTTCTAAATATCATTTTTTCATAGGTATGAGTGGCAACACAGAGGATCTGCACACATTCATGGTTTTCTATGGCTTGCACAAGCTCTTGATATTAGTAGATTAGAATGGAATAACATTCAATCTGTACAAAAATGCACTTGATTACATAGATAGATTTGTCTCCGCTTGGAATCCACGTAACCTCCAATTGAGAGGCCAGACAATTCACTGCTCTATTCTTGATGATCCATGCTTGCTAGACACAACAAGGATATTATCATGTGAGCCCTCAATAGACTACTGTGAATTAGTCAATCATGTTGAATGACACACAAAATTTAATTTGCTAACATGCCTCAAAAAGAAAGGCCCAACTGTTGTATGTTGTTACAAAGCACCATGGTCCATGCAAGAGAAGTCAACTCTCTCAAATGATGAGACCGGTCATCCTAAGCATACACTAGCTCGTAATGATGATCGATTGAACCTTCAAAACCCATCTATCCTATCTATCTAGAGGGCTAATGTAGATTGCCAACCTGTATTATCAATTGTTGTTGTCCTTAAATATATTGCAAAATATGCTGCAAAAGCTGAGCACAAGTCTGAATCATACCATACCTTGTTATCTCGCATCTCCACAAACTTAGAGTCAAAATTTCTAGCCCCAATTTCTTTTCATAAATTTCTTACTGATAGCCTAGTCGATTGTGATATCAGTGCCCAAGAAACTTGCCACCTTCTACTAAAATTACCCCTCTCCATATCCAATAGAAAATTTGTGTCTTTAAATGTTAACCACCATAAAATTCAATGTGTCTCAATCTCACCCATATCAGTTACCACTTCACCTACGTACATTGATGCATACATGGCCTGCCCAATTCATCTAGACACAATGCCACTCATTGAACTAACCCAAAAGTGGATGTTTAGAGCCTCTCAAAAAAATGAACAATGGAAGCAATGCCCTCATAATGCAATTGTTCGCATCTCACCTAGGTTCACTACCATCCCTGCAAGAGATGACAAAAGCTTTCATGAATTTTGTTGGAGTGAACTTATTTTATACCACCCCTTTCACAACATTGACATTTATTTTGGGTCCTTTGAACATCACATTAGGTCATCCCACAATAATGGGTTACACTTTTTGGCCAAACTTGACATTGAAATCAACATTTTTAGAGAAAACTTCACTTTCTGACACTTATAGTAGGTAAACTATTAGGAATTTGAAAATGATGTAAACTAGTGATTTGTGAGATTTTTTCTATAGATTTTAAATGTATTTTTTTTGAAAAAAATTGAAATTAAATTGTAATTTTTTTGTGTCTCCCTTGATAACTAGTTTTTAATAGTAAACAACATTTTTAAAAAGTGGTGTGTACTTCGGCAAGCATAACTTTTTTTCTACAAAGGATAAAACTATAATTCTTTTGAATTTAGGTTGGTAACACAAGTATCTAGGGCTTTCATTTTGTTTCATAGCATTTTGTTCAATAATTTTCTTTTAATTAAGTTTTGAAGTCAAAACATTTATAATTTAGACATAGGTGCACTTCGACACGCATAAATTTTTTGGTATGTATTGAAATTCAATTTTTCTTTTTTTGTTAGAACGAGGACATCAATACCTAGTGGATATATATTTTTCAAATTTTTTTTCCTCAAATTTACTATTTTTCCACAATGATTTTTCATCGAACTTGACATTCGTGAAAAACCTATGTACAGTAAAACTAAAAAATAAAATATAAAATAAAAACAAAATATATTAAATTTATAGTTGCTGGAAAGCACGTTTCGATCACTACAATCATCCAATTTGGTTTATCAAGTTGACTCCATTTGCACCTCCTTCCCAAGCTTCGATAGTCAAAAAAATGCATAAATTTTGAAATGGTGGAGGGGAAGGTAAAAAAAGGGGGTTCATTCGAACCCCCCTTATATGGTGCAAAAGGGGGTTCATTAGAAGGGAGGGTTCATTAGAAGGGGGGGTTCATTAGAAGAGGGGTGGTTCATTCGAACCCCCTTCATTAGAAGGGGTAAACCATTTCAATTTTTTTGATGAGCATTTCTAATTATTCTTTGTTCAAAAAATTGTAACCCACTATTGTGGGTTTACCCCATTATATCGCAATGGGAGAGGTTTCTTCTACATACAGGGCATGGCATGTACATCGTACACTTCCAACTCCAACATAAGCATTAGATACAAGCAACAGCTCAAGCGTTGACCATTCCTTACAAGGCCACAGCCTAGAAGAGTGGCAAGTTCTCTCAAGTTTGCACCCAAACCTTCCAATACAACTTGATGCACTAAACATGCTTGGTTGTCGTGAAATTGAAATTCACCATGAATGGCAACAATCGAACCTAACCCCAACACAAATTCATTTTGCTACTACTTTCATAGACTCTAATCGAGCAACCTTTCAAGTGCACCATGCTCTCCATCAAGAGATGCATACTACTTTCTCTACTCAGCAACAAAAAGTATTTGATATCATTTGCTCCCACCTAAGCATACTTCCATTGCAACCACTACTCAAGCTAATTGTCCAAGGGACTGTAGGAACTGGAAAGTCATATCTCATAAAACAAATAAGGCATGCCCTCATGAGCTCAGCTCTGATTCACCAAACACCATTACTACTTCTTGCACCTACAGGTGTTGCAGCATTCAACATTCAAGCATCAACAATCCATTTTTCTCTTTGTATTCCAATCAAAGAAATGCCCCCCCTACAAGGGCAAACACTTACAACCTTCCAAGAGAGTATGTACTTTGTTAGGTACATTTTGATTGATGAGATGAGCTTCATTGGTCCCAAGTTGCTAGAACAAATTGGCACGCGACTACGAGAAGCATTCCCCAACCACAACCACTTGCCCTTTGGAGGGCGTTCAATCATACTCTTTGGTGACTTGGGCCAACTACCACCAGTTAAATATATCCCCATGTATGCTTCTACCTCCTACAATGGGACTCTATGGCATAGTTTCAAAATATTTGGGTTGAGATAGGACTCGTGAATGGTGCACTTGGTCAGGTAAAAGCTATTGTATACAGTGAAGGTGACAAACCACCTCAACTACCATTATTTGTTGTTGTTCATTTCAAGAATTACCTTGGACCACCTTGGGACCATATCAATCCAACATATGTCCCAATAACACCACTTAGTCGAGGACTTCGCCATCAAATTCCTCTAAAAATGGCATGGGAATTGAAAATACACAATTCACAAGGACTTACGCTTCCAAGATCCACAGTGGACATTGGCAACATAGATCATCAAGGACTGACATTTACAGCTATTTCAAGAGTTCCTGATCTACAAAGCCTTCACATCCACCCAACCTTCTCATTCCAACGATATGAATGCATTCAATAAATCCCATATGTTGCTCACAGAATAAATGAAGAGATTCGTTTGCAAGCATCGTCAACTTCAAACAACCAATACAATTAAAGGGAATTTCAACTACTATAGGTATGCCACTTTGTTATTTACTACAATATCAACAATTACAATTATTACTATCTTCAAAATTGTATTTGTCTTCTTCCTTACCTACACACTCCTCCCATTGCTCATTTACACAAGTCATGATATTTAATAGGAATGCAAAACTGTGAAAAGAGATGGAGCCCCTCATCAACACTACTCACTAGCTTCTACAAATCCCTAAAAATATGGAAACACTCCTAGATTTTACTACTACTATTGTCCATTTTTCTTCATTTCCCCCTTTCTTTGATGGAACATTACTATTCTTAATTATATGTAAGTGAAGATTCTATTTGTTTTTGAAATTTACACATATGCATCAAATAAAGAGTTATAGATCAAAAGCTAAAGTCAAGAACCAAGCTCCAATATGATAGCAAAATCACAAAGTATGTATATATATTTTAGAAGCAAAGGACGTGATCGCAAGGAAAAGTGCCTTGTTCACAGTATATTGGAACTCCCATTTCTTTTAATTATATCACATACTATATACACATTTATAAGGAGAACATGTATTAGACATCATTCAAGTCATTTAACACTATTTTGTTTTGAAAATTACAAAACAATTTGATACTCAACCATTATGTACAATAAAACTTTTCCTATGCTCTTTCCAGTGACCGTACAAATTTTTCAATATTTTAGTGAAGCTTTCTACATTTATTTCATAGCTGTCACTAGAGGATTTTGAGCCCCCATTTGCAGCTTCTACCATTTCTACACAGATTCAAACCCAAGTCCACTCCATAGCTTCACATTTAAAATAATCACCAAAAGACCAATTGGTAAACATCTCAAAGAACATGCAAAGGTATATTTCCTTCAATGTCTAAGACTCAACTTTCTAACACTGTGTTGTTCAAGAATTGGATCAAAAATAATATCCACCTCCTTATCAATATCATAGAATCTTTTGTCTTGTTCAATTTTGAAATGTTGATTCTAGCTTCTTTTTTTCATCAAAATCTCACTTGCATTGGGTCTTCCAAAGCACACCCATATCCATTGAATTCATTTTTTTAGTTGACTTTCTAAGCCAATTCTTAACTTGACTATCGTATTCTAGTTAGATTTACAACTTTTGAAGGAAGAATTTATATCCTTCACAAAGTTAACAATTAGCATAATATGAACCATTATATTGAGATTAACTCTTATGATACACCTCAAAGATAAAATATAATCATGAATATTAAAATTTTATAGTATATTTATTTTATATTATAATGTATATCATTTATGTATTATTTATCATATTTATATATTATATTATACAATATATAAATAAAATAATATATATTGATATATAGGATTTATATATTAATATTTTAGTGTGGATTATAATTTACATTGTACTCTAGAATCGAAGACCTAAACTTAAGTTTATATTCATTATTTACCTCTATTTAAAAGAATCTACTTTTAGTCCCTACTTATAAGATGGGGAGCTAATGTTTTCATCCGATCAAATTGCTTATTCGATGTTTTTTGAAACTATGGCATGAGAAATATTTCTCAACTATCTACTAAATACTCCATGTAATAGATACATCCTATTGCAATGCAAAGCATTAAAGCATAACTTAGAGATTAGACAACATCGAAGATATTTGTTTTCTAGTAAATTGGTTAGACTTCAATAAGATCTGAGTCATGAATTCATATATATACCAAACAATGCACTATACATCTACCTACAAAGCTCATAAATTCTTATTGCCTAGGCAAATACATAATTTTGGGTATCAATTCTCCCTAGGAAATGAACATTTCTAATCTAAACTTTTAACTTCTACCTATGAAAAAGGCAGATTAAAAGATTCGTAATGACTATAATACAAACATAATGGGGCATCATGACAATAAAAGCCAATCAAAACCGCATGCCATTATCTTTTTGCCTTTTTATTGGGAAAATTTTCTATATTTAAAAGTAAGAAATAAAGGCAGACACCTGGCTCATGGTAGTTGGACATGGCATCTACAGAACAGTTCACATGCCTCGTCTATTCTTCCACATTTTGCATACATGCCTATTGATGGTTGTCCATGGTGTGTTCCAAAGCTCGCATTTCAACAATCCTTTGATGCATTTTCAATGAATTTGAATCATGAAATTTTTTGTGTCCTCCAATTAACTACACTTTTATGTGTTAAGGATCTACAAATCATCATTCTAAGAGTTTAATTTAATTTTGATACCTTCACTATCATTGAGCTCATCCATTGTTGCAGCTTCATTTTCACTTGTCAACAAATGTGATGCCCTAAAAAGGCCAAAACAGGGGCCAAGTCTGTTAGTCTATAGTCCTTGTAAGGCCAAGTTAAAGAGAGTAGTGGTGGTGCTGATCGACAATAGAATTATGAATGAGGAGCAGAAGTAATCACAGGCCATTACAGTTGTGAGTAGCCTAGCAATGACCTTGGTAGCCATGGTGATTCCTGAGTTGAATTTATTTTATTTTCCATTTTCATTTTTACTGCAACAAATTTAAATTTCTTCAGAATTCATGGAGCATGTTAAAGTGGAAAATTTTAGGTAGAAAACCCTCACTTTGCATTTTACTGAAAGTGGGTTTGATTTGGTCCCATTGTCCTTGCTGCACCAAGAGAACACCCATGTTCCAGCATGACCTGAAATATGTGCATTGTACGCTCATGTTGGCCAACCCTGTAGTGACAGGCTATGTGGGTATTCCATGTGATGTCATTTGGCTCAATTCCCTCTGCCATCATTCTCTCGAGTTCCTTCACTGCATGTTCCAGGTAGTTGTGCTTGGGAAAAAGTGTCAATGATTACATCATAGACATGTCTATCAGGAGAAATCCCAACCTTCTTCATATACTTGAGCAACTAGAAAGCTTTCTGGCATTCTCCACAAATGTGAAATATGGTCAAGGGTTTCACATAAATGAAAGCAGTGGGTTTAAACTGAAGAGTCCATTTCCTCCATCACGACCGTGCTCTCTAGAGGCTCCTTCACTTTTTTCCTTTTTAAATTAAATATTTCATTCACTTTGTCATTTCTGAGGAAAACTCCAGTTTGTGCTGGAATTTCTCGTGGAATTTCTCATGTCGAATCAGCTTTGATATGGCCCATTCTACAGTGGAGGAAGCGATGAACGGTCAGAGTGTGGAGAGTTGTCTCTAGGATGGCTTCAGCCGTCAATTTAAAAAAATAGTTTGGTGCAGTTCATAGTAGGATATGCCTTTGGCGTAAATTAACAATTAATTTTAATTTATTAGGTTAAAATTACTAAAATTTATATATAATTATTAAAAATAAAATAATATTATATTATATTTAAATCTATTATAAAAAAATTAAAAAATTAATTTGAATATTATAAAAATATAAATTTTATATACTATTAAATATTTTAAAATATTAAATTTTAATTTACAAGATGAAAGGAAAGGAAAGGAAAGGTCCTTTTATAGTTCACGATACCAGGTGGTCTATTAATGCTATGAGATTTCCACAATCCATAGTGCTGAAGATTTTTAATTTTCTAGATTTTGAGATTGTGTTGGAGCTTTTTCATCAACGTTTCAGATCGCACTCAGTGATCCATCATCAGGATGCTAGAGAGCATAGGAGATGAGAAATGGTTAGATGTAGACTTAATTTTTTTTAAAAGGAAGAGAGGTGAGAGGTTGAGGAGAGAGATGGTTACAAAGCCCAAGATGAGAGAGATAAGGAAAGAATGGTGAAAATTTTGCAAAAATGGAGAGGAAGAGAAAAAGAGAGAAATGTAAGAGTGAGAAATTTAACAAGAACCAACAACAAAAAATGAAAGACACAAGACAAATGAAAGAGGACTAAAACCTAAAGAAAATTCAGCAAGAGACAAGAGAGAGAAATTGAATAATAGATAAACAAAAGGAATTATAAATTGATATGCAATATTAAATAATAAGGTTGAAATTTTTACAAATAAAATATAGATTACTAATAAAATGAAGCTATTAAAATTTTTGTTGTTCCCAATTAATAATTAAAAGAGACTGACAACAAAATATGTGGTACAAAAGGATCAACGAACTAAAAAACCAAAAAGCCAAGGCCCAAAATAAAACAAAAGGTAACATAATGTGATTAAATAAAGGACAAGAAGACAGAGTACAAATTACACAAAAGGAACAACAAAGAGAAAGCAAGAAAATGAATTGGATAATTAGAGAGGAAGAGAATACGAGAGAAAAAAATAAGAAAGAAAATCAAAAGGAAAAACCTAAAAGATTTGAAAGGCTAAAAACTAGAGAAGAAAGGATGACCACCTAATGAAAAATCAAAAAGAGAAAAACAAGAGGAAATAGATAAGAAATGAACAAAAAGAATAAACGAAAAGGTAGGTAAAGATAAATTATAATATTGGACATTAATTTTATATTTTCCTATTGTTAATTAATTCAATTTAAACATTAACGAAAATTAAGAAAGAATATTATGTTTGAAATATATTAAAATTGAAAAGAGAAATACGAGAGGAACAATAAATTGACATGACCAAAAAGAAAATATAAAAAGTGCAATTAAAAAATTATATTATTGCACATTAATGTTATAATTAAATTAATGTTATATTTAATGTTGTAAATGATATCTATTTGAACACTAACAAAAATAAGAAATAATATTATATTTGAAATCTATTAAATTCGAAAATAGAAAAAACGTGAGGAAAAATAAAAATAAAAATGAAATGACCAAAGGAATATATAACTTGATAAGTAGTAATAAATTATATTGTTGAACATTAATGATATAATTAATATTGTTAATGATATCTATTTAAACACTAACTTAAATTAAGAAAGAAAATTAAATTTGAAAAATGTTCAACACAAGAGCACAAAGGGGAATTAGAAGTAAAGATAAATTTAAGAAGGGAGCAAATAGGAGAATAAAGAAGGAGAGATGGAGGAGTTCATGAATGAGAACCAACAAATAAAGTAATTAAAATAAAGAGGCAAGAACCAAATTCAAGATTGAAAATGAAAACAATAAAATAGGCACAATAAAAACCAAAAAGAATAATAAGTAAGCACAAAAGAAAGGAGAAAAACTTCAATTGCACACTCAAGGTCGAAAATTAGTAATAGTGCCCAAAGAGTACATAAGAAACGGGAAGAAAAATGCAAGATTTATGAGGAAAAAATGGAAAGGAGGAAAAAAATAAAAATTAATTAAATAAGAAAAAGAGGATGTTTGAAAGCAATAAAAACAAAGGAAAACCACTTAAAAGGAAAAAGGGGCAACTACCCGTTAACAAACACCGGGAAAGAGAGAGCTCCCAAATAAAAGAAAGGAAACCAAGAAGGGGGGGCCAGGATAAAGGAAGCAGGCTTCGAGAAAGGGGAGGAACGAGGAAGAAGAGCTAATGGGAGAAAGAAACATGGTGCTAAGGAAGGTCCGGGGACGAAGGAAGGGATTAGGAATGGGGGTCACGGTGGTTTGGTAAGTTCAAGAGAAGAGGGCGCCACGAGAGGCTAAGATTCCAACCTTCATCATGGTTGAGGTTGGTGGGATGGTTGATGATTCCTATGGCTTCCTTTAATTTCCTCTTATAGAAGTTTTCTTCTTTGAACAAGATTTGAGTACTTTCTAAGCAAATGTGGTGCTTTGTGGAAGAGGAGTGCTCAGCTAGGGCGGATTTGAAGACACGTTCGTGCTTAATGTCGGCACTATGTTCTTTAATTCTGGTATTGAACGAGTGACCTGTTTCACCAATATAAGGAACACCACAAGAGCAGACAACTTTGTAGACCCCTGAGTCATGAAAGTTGTTTCTAAGGTCCTTGAGAGGAGGGATACGATTCCTTAAGGTGACACAAGGTTTGAAAGCGCAACACAGGCCTTTTCTTAAGGAGGATTTTGGAGATTTTGTGAGAAATGCCTTCAACAAAGGGTAAAGAAACACAAGGGGGAGACACGGGTTGGGAGGAGGTTAGGATTGGAGTGTCTAAGAGCTCTCAAAATTTGTTTGTTGGTATACCCGTTTAATCTGAAGACACAACGAAGGTGGTCTAACTCCTAATCTAAGTGGTCACCATCACAAATTTGATAAGCTCTTGTGGCTAGGGTTTTTAAAATCCCAAATTTTTGGCTGGGGTGGTGATGGGATGAGGAGTGGAGGTATAAATCTGTGTGGGTCACTTTGCGGTAAACCTGACGACCGAGGGATCCATCAGACTTTTTAAGGAGCAAAACATCAAGGTAATTTGTTATCAAATTCAAGCTCCTTGGTAAAGGTGATGCAAGGTGCTATGCTGTTTAGGTGAGTATGAAATTCTTCTAATTTGTCAATGCCATGGGGCCAACAAACATTCGTGTCATCCACGTATCTCTTCCACCACCTTGGCTTGAGGGGGAAGGACATGAGGGAAACCTATTCGAAATACTCCATGTAAAGGTTGGTAATGATGGGAGAGAGAGGGGAGCCCATAGCTACCCCATCAACTTGCTCATAGATGACATCTTGGAAAGAGAAAAACATAGATCTTAGGCATAACTCAACCAAGGAAGCAATCTCTGCATTTACTTTATGTTTGAAAATTTCAATGGCATCGGGGATAGGAACCTTAGTGAAGAGGGAGACTATGTCAAAACTTACTAGGGTGTCATTATTTTCTAACTTGACATCTTGGATGAATTGGACAAAATGGGTGGAGTCTTTTATGAAGGAATCAGTTTTACCTACGAGAGGGGAGATTAATTTGGCAAGAAAAGAGGCTAATTTGTAAGTGGGGGAACCTATGGTGTCTACTATAGGCCTCAAGGGAATGCCATTTTTGTGAATTTTGGGAACCCCATAAATACGAGGGGTTACTTCTTTGCAAGGGATAAGGCGATTCTTGGTATTATCATCAAAGGAGGAGCCAGCAACAACTGTCTTGACTTTTTTCAAAAATTTTGAACAAGGGTTGCGAGAAACTACCTTGTAACTATCAGAGTCAGAGAGAAGGTTAAGCATTTTGGATACATAGTCTTTTCTATTCAAAATGACCGTGGCATTGCCTTTGTCTGCTCTCGAGATGATAAGATTGTTGTTTTCCAAAAGTTTGTTGAAAGCAAGTGCTTCAATTTTTGAGATGTTGGATCTAGGTGGTTTGGCATGTCTAAGTGCCATAGCACAATCTTGCCTAACTTCTTCAGCTACCTCTATAGGGAGATTGCACACTACATTCTCAATTTCAATGATGAAGTCAATATGAGGAATGGTGCATGGTGATAAAGCATAACCAAGGCCTCGTTTTAAGAAGTTGAAGGCTTGGGAGTCAAGTGTGGCATCAAATAAGTTGACCACTAACTTATTCTCCCAATCACTCACCACGGGAAGTTTGGGGGTAACTGAGGGATGAGATGGGTTGGACAGGTTAGGAGTGTGAGGAGGGTTGTCAGTTGGCTAACTTGACTCGGTGATAGAACACTGGGGTGAACGAACTATCCTAGCTAGAGAATGGCGTGAGAGAGAAGCAGAATGATTCAAGGAGGAGGGGAAAGAAAAGTTTGAGGTAGCTGCATCAGGAGAAGGGAGAGGACCAGCCAAGTTGTCAGTTGGCTGACTTGACACTGTGAAAGAACACTGTGGTGAACGATCTATCCTAGCTGGAGAACGACGTGAGAGAGAAGCGAAATGATTCAGGGAGGAGGGGAAAGAAAAGTTCGAGGCAGCTGCATTGGGAGAAGGGAGAGGACCAACTAAGTTGGAATTCTCAATCGTAGGGACAAGATCAATAGGGGAGGTGGCTCGAGGTGGGCATTGCTTGTAAGAGAAGGAATTAGAAACATTAAAGAATTGATCGAAAGTGAATGGTGAAGAGGAGTCATAAATGTATTTTTTAGTACAATGAAGAGAGGGAGAATTATTGGCCAACATACCTGCTAAAGAAGAAGATTGTGACCATTACTGGTCTGTGGACTGTGGATGCTCGTTGGTCTGCAGTTGCTCTGAGCGATCTTTGTTGTTGCTCTGATTCCTTGGCTCCATGGAAGTTGAAGCAGAGGAAGACAACGCCATAGATTGAAGATGTTGAGCAATCATCAAAGGCTTGTAAGTTGAGCTACTAGAGATCTCAGATGACCGGGATGTGATTGTGGGTTTAGGGTTCTGAGATATGTTGGCTAGTTGCTGCAGAGGTTGAGCGACCATGATGGTTGACGTAACTTCTAGAGATTTGTTTGATTTGTTATTGGAGTCAGCCACTGGTTTAAAACTTGCTGAAGGAGTCTGGTAAACATGATTTGTTGTGGGCAGAAAGGTGCTTGTGGACGCAAGAGAACAGTCCCCAACCGATGGTATGAACAAAGAGGATTGGGAAGGAGCTGTGAGGTTACCCGAGGAAGACCAGTTGAAGTTGTTCATGGTCGAGAGAGGGGAGAATTTCAAGCATCGATGTTGTAGAGAGATGAATTTTTTCTTGTGCCTAATCACACATGCATCACGTCATCCCATGGCTCTAGCATGAGAGGTGGTGTCGAGGCGGATCCAGAGGTCTAGTCGAAGTGAGGCAACGAGCTCCAGATGAAGAGGCAGAAGTCTAGCATTCAGGTTGTCAATCAACCTCCTTGTGGACTTTATGACAGATTTGAGAAGAGAAATACTAGCTCTGAGGAAGATGTGGTTGGTGTAGCCATTCCGAAGGTGGTGGTTAATCTTTACGAAGGATGAAATTAGCTTAGAATCCCTACATCTCTTAAGAAAAGTTAGGTCTACAATTTTCTTTGTAACCATCTCTCTCCTCAACCTCTCACCTCTCTTCCTTTTAAAAAAAAAATTAAGTCTGCATCTAACCATTTCTCATCTCCTATGCTCTCTAGCATCCTGATGATGGATCACTGAGTGTGATCCAAAACGTTGATGAAAAAACTCCAACACAATCTCAAAATCCAGAAAATTAAAAATCTTCAGCACCAGGTGGTCTATTTTTTGGTCTATAGATGGGGATTTGAACTTGTGACCTCTCTTTCAAGAGGACAAGTTCTCCACCACTAGGCCAACTTGTGACATCTCTTTAAAACTAAAGAGTTATGGTATTAGAATTTTCAAAAAACATAATAAAAATAAATAAAAACCAAAAATAAAAATAAAAAATATAATGCAATACAAATGTCCCCTCTCATAAACTCGTAATTGCCTCAAGGTTAGACTCACAAGAAAGATTCACCTCACACACACCAATGCTAACTAACTAAGACAAACAATGAGTTATTTACAAATAATGTGTGGCAAAAATGTCACTACATTTGCATAAGCAACCATTAAACTGAACAATTCATCTATGAATGTCACTCAAAAGTCACAAGCATAGTCACCCACAAGTGCAAATTGTAAATACTTGTGCTTTGTCAACTCTCACAATTAGTGAAGCTCCCAATATCTAAAGAATCCTAATTGAAGCCACTCAAAATAATTTTTAATTGCAGTTTTCAACAAATTTGTTGAAAAACATTTCCACACAAGATTATGCAAATAAATTTCCATTTGAACCCAAGACCTCCATTTTGTTTGTGCATTCATCATTCAATTGTGCTACATGTGAAATGGTGATTCTAATTGTAGTGGCTCATATTTATTTGAAATTAAATGATATTTTGATATATTTTGACCAATTGAATGATAATTTCAATGAACTGGTTGAAAATGAGACCAAAAATACCATACGTAGGTTTTTGACAAAAGATGGAGACACTAGCAAAATAAATTAAAGATCAAAACCTTAACATAATTGAAACATAAAAAAAATGGGGGCAGGGGCCTCGCTCGATTGACTAAGGATAAGTGCACCAAGTTGTGACACAAAAATGGTTCTTAAGATGCCATTTTTTTCTGATATCAGCAAAGTTTGATGTTCATGAGAAAATAAAGATAGTCACACTCAAAATTTGAAGATGCAATAAAAACAAGAATTGAAGTGCTCTGAGTCTACTTTCTATGCTACTAATTTTATTTAAAAATAATGAAGATTAAGGGTTTCAAAATTAGGGGCCACCAAAAGTGGTCATGTTTTTATCAAAAAAATAGCATAACATCTATTGTGGCCTCCCTTTTTCATTAACTTTTTTTTAGAATTTTAAAAATTTGAATAGTGAGAAATTAGCTAACACCATGTAGTTTATCCCAATTCTTTGGGCTAATTTTTTTAATGGATACATAATATTTTATGAATTTTTGAAGTGGACACATCCTAAAAAGCTGAAATTTGAGCATGCTCCTCCTTAATTTTTTGAAAACTAATCAAAAAAAAAAAAATTCATTACGTGTAGAATGAAGTATAGTTTATAAAAATGTAATTTGTTTCAAAATTTGATGAATGAGTAAAAATCTATACTAAAACTATCACATGTTGGTTTTTGACAAAAAATGGAGGCACTAACAAGAGAATTTAAGGATGAAAACCTTAACATATAATCAAAATGTTAAAAAAATTATATGGTTATATAGGTAAGAGAAAGCCTAATGTCATCACATTTTTTTTTATAAACTTTCATTGAAAGACGTGCAAACTTGACAGTTAGCATGACTAAAAATATATGAAATTTTGTTACCCTTTCAAAAAATCATGTCCTTGGCATGAAATGATTGTCCAACCCTTTGGGTTGATATTTCTCAATGCAGCACATTTGGCAAGTTCCAAATGTGTTGCATTGACAAAAAGACCAACTTCACTTTATATTTTTTTCTCACTACCCCACTTTGATAAGGCTTAAAGTTTATGGTTTATGATCAATGATGGATAGTCGAGGTTTCGCCTTTCACTCCCTCTTTGTATCCTTCCCTCTTGACCAATACTTCCCTATTCTCTCTCAACACTCTCAAGGTCTCTCCCACCCTCTCTACATTTCCTTCCCTCCTTAACCCCATCTCCATCCTTGCCTCCCTACCTCTCTCTTCTTTTATCTCTCTTTGTTACTATTTTCCCACCCATTTCTCTCCTTTCTCTTAATTGCTACCTCTCCCTCCCAACCTCTCTATCTCCCCATATCCAAGTCTCTTCCTCCTTGTCTCATTACCAACCTATCTCCCCCTCTATCTTTCACCTCTTTCTTCTCTCTATCCCCATCTACAAGTCTCTCCAACCCTATCTCATTACCCACCTCTCTCCCCCCTTTATCTCTCATCTCATTCTTCTCTCTCTTGTCTTCCCTCTCCAAACCCTTTCTAGGTCATCACTTCTTTATCTCCTCCTCCCTATGTCTCTCACTCCATCCATGTGTACATATCCATCCATTACTTGTTACTCATCTATTGATACTTCCCTTTCACTCTCCCTCTCTTCTCTCTCTCCCCTCTATAGGTCTCTCCCAATCTCTCTCCCTGTCTCCCTCTCCACATTGTGTTCCCTGCTTACCCCATCTATGTCCTTTTCTCCCTACCTCTCTCTTCTTCTCTCTCCCTCTATCATTGAACATTTATTTCCCATCTATCTCCTTTCTCTCAATCACTACCTCTTCCTCCCACCCTATCTCTCTCCCCATCCCCATAACTCTCCCTCCTTATGTATTTACCTCTCTAGATCTACCTCCTTGTCTCATTACCCATCCCTCTCCCACCCTCTCTACCTTGCGTTACTTCCTTATAGGTTAATTTTTGAGGGTTAAGGGATTAGGGTTTAAGGTATAGGGTTGAGGGATTAGGGTTGAGGTTTTAATGTATAGGGTAGAGGGTTGAGGGTTGATGGTTTAAGTGTTGAGAGTTGAGGGATTAGGGATTAAGGCTTAGGGGTTGAAGGTTGAGGATTATAAGGTTGAGGGTTGAGGGTTGAGGGTTTAAGGGTTTAGGGTTGAGGGTTTAATGTATAGGGTTGAGGGTTTAAGGGTTGTGGGTTGAGAGTTTAAGGGTTGAGGTTTGAGGGATTATGGTTTAAGGTATAGGGTTGAGTGATTAGAGTTGATGGTTGAGGGTTGATTGTTTAAGGGTTTAGGGTTTAAGGATTGAGGCTTTAGGGTTGAGGATTTAAGGGTTGAGGGTTGAGGGATGAACATTTAAGGGTTGAGGGATTAGGGTTTAAGGGTTGAGGATTGAAGGTTTAAGGTTTGAGGGTTGAGGGATTAGTGTTTAAGAGTTGAGGGTTTAGGGTTTAAGGGTTGATGGTTTAAGGGTTGAGGGTTGAGGGATTAGGATTTAAGGGTTGAGGGCTAAGGGATTAGGGTTTAAGGTATAGGATTGAGGGTTGAGGTTTTAAGTGTTTAAGGGTTGAGGATTGAGGAATTAGTGTTTAAGATATAGCATTGAGGGTTTAGGGCTAGGGATTAGGGTTGAGGGTTAAGGGATTAAGGTTTGAGGGTTGAGGTTTAAGAGATTAAGATTTAAGGTATAGGGTTGAGGTTTTATGGTTGAGGGTTTAAGGGTTGAGGGTTGAGGGATTAGGGTTGAGGGTTCAAGGTTGAGGGATGAGGGTTGAGGGATTAGGGTTGAGGGTTAAGGGTTGGGAGATTAGGGTTTAAGGGTTGAGGGATTAGGGTTTAAGGTATAGGGTTGAGGGATTAGGGTTGAGGCTTGAGGCTTGAAGTTTAACAATTGAGGGCTTAAGGATTGAGGGTTGAGGGATGAGGTTTGAAGGGTTGAGGGTTGAGGGATTAGGGTTTAAGGGTTGAGGGTTGAAGGGTTAAGGGTTAAAGGATTAGGGTCTAAGGTATAGGGTTGAGGGATTAGGGTTGAGGGTTAAGGGTTGAAGAATTAAGGGTATAGGATTTAAGGATTGAGGGTTTAAGGTTTGAGGGTTAAGGGATTAAGGTTTAAGGGTTGAGAGTTGACGGATTATGGTTTAAGGGTTGAGGGTTGACAGATTATGGTTTAAGGGTTAAGGGTTGAAGATTGAGGGTTGATGATTTAAGGGTTGAGGGTTGAGGGCTAAGGGTTGATAGTTTAAGGGTTGAGGGCTGATGGTTTAAGGGTTGAGGGTTTAAGGGTTGAGGTTTGAGGGTTGAGGGTTAAAGGGTTGAGGGTTAAAGGGTTGAGGGTTGAGGGATTAGGATTGAGGGTTGAGGCTTTAAGGGTTTAAGGGTTGAGGCTTGAGGGTTGAGGGTTTTAGGGTAGAGGCTTGAGGGTTTAGGGTTGAGCTATGGGGGTTGAGGGTATAGCAATAAGGATTAGGTTTTAAGGGTTAAGGAGCTAGTGATTAGGGTCTAAGGTATAGGGTTGAGGAATTAGGGTTGGGGTTGAGATTTGAGGGTTGAGGGTTTAAAGGTTGAGAGTTGAGGGTTGAGGGATTAAGGGATGAGGGTTTAAAAGTTGAGAGTTGAGGGATGATGGTTTAAGGGTTGAGGGTTGAGGGATTACGATTTAAGGGTTGAGGGTTATACGATTAAGGGATTAAGGTTTAAGGATTGATGGTTGAGGTTAACGGGTTGAGGGTTGATGGTTTAAGGGTTTAGGGTTTAAGGTTGGAGGCTTTATGGTTGTGGGTTTAAGGTCCAAGGGTTGAGGAATTAGGGTTTAAGGGTTGAGGGTTGAGGGTTGAGGGTTGAGGGTTTAAGGGTTTAAGGGTTGAGGGTTGATGATTGAAGATTGAGGGTTGAGGGTTTAAGGGTTTAGGGTTTAAGGGTTGAGGGTTGAGGTTTGAGGGTTTAAGAGTAGAGGGTTGAGGGTTAGGGTATGAGGGTTGAGGGTATAGGGATAATAATTAGGGTTTAAGGGTTGAGAGTTGAGGGATTAGGGTTTAATGGTTGAGGTTTACGGTTGAGGGATTATGGTTTAATGTTTGAGGGTTAAAGGGTTGAGGGTTGAGGGATTATGGTTTAATTGTTGAGGGTTAAATGGTTGAGGGTTGAAGTTTGAGGGTTTATGGTTTAAGAGTTTAAGGGTTGAGGCGTGAGGCTTGAGGATTTAAAGGCTAAGGATTGATGGATTAGGATTTAAGGGTTGATGGTTTAAGGTTTGAGGGTTAAGGGTTTAGGGTTGAGGTATTAGGGTCTAAATGTTGAGAGATTAAGGGTTGAGAGTTAAGATATGAGGGTTTCAGTGTTGAGGGTTGAGGTATTAGAGTTTAAGGATTGAGGGTTGAAGGTTGAGGGTTGAGGGTTGAGGTTATAAGGGTTAAGGGTTGATTGATTAATGGTTGAGAGTTGAAAGATGAGGGTTTAAGGGTTGAGGGTTGAGGGTTGAAGGATTAGGGTCTAAGGTATAGAGTTGAGGGATTAGGGTTGAGGGTTGAGGGTTCAAGGGTTTAAGGGTTTAGGGTTTAAGGGTTGAGGCTTTAAGGGTAGAGGGTTGAGGGTTGATGTGTGAGGGGTTAAGGGTTAAGGATTGAGTTTTGAGGTTATAAGGGTTGAGGGTTGAGGGATTAAGGGGTGATGGTTTAAGAGTTGAGAGTTGAGGGATGTGGGTTTAAGGGTTGAGGGTTGATGGATTAGGGTTGAGGGGTTGAGGGTTTAAGGGTTTATGGTTTAAGGGTTGAGGCTTGAGGGTTGAGAGTTTAAGGGTAGAGGGTAGAGAGTAGAGGGTTGGGGGTTGACTTGTATGAGGGTTTAATATTTCTCTACCTCTCCATCCCTCCTTATCCATCTCTATGTCTCTCACTCCTCGTCTCATTACTACTCCTCTAGGTCTCTCCCACTCTCCTCTCTTATCCTTTTAATTATCAGTAAAGCTCATTATAATTAGGAGAAAATCAGATATAAAACTAAAATAGAAATAAATCAAATCCCAACTAGCACAATAGAGTATGAGCAAGCATGAAAATCACAATAACAAACAAATGCAAACCCAAATCCATGCTAAACTTGATTGATCTCCATTGCTCTTCTCGACCTGCATAAGAATGCAAGATTTTGAAGGTTGATTGTTGGAGGTATGTTGGTTGCTCAATTCAACAGCATAACAACTTGATGAAAATGATAAATGGAGAATGATAGAGATAGATGGAAGATTGAAGAATGATTTTGACAGAGTGAGGATACTTAAGAATCAACCCCCTCTAAATGGATTGTGAAAGGCTATATGTATAGATCCTTGATGTGGACAAAGATAAGATTTGATAAGATTCGATAAGGATTTGATTTTTTCTTTATTTGATCAAGGAGGAAATCAAACAAGATAAGATAAGATGTGAAAAGATAGAAATATTTTGATTCTCTTTTAAAGGAAATAAATCCTAAAAAAGACGAGAAGGATAATTGATGAATTATCTAGTTAAATAAATTAATTAGATACACATGAGTTTCAATTTGGACAGAAATCAAAAAGATCTTTTTAAGATTTTATTAATTAAATAAATATTTGATTTATTTAATTAATGTTGAATTTATGATTTTATTAATTAAATAATATAAATTATTTAATTAACATTAGAAGATTAATGAAAAATGACTATGCCTATGACAAGTAATCAAATTGAATTTAAACAAGCTAAGTGCAAAGTATGCAATTAAAATCTAAGCATAAACGTGTCGCAATAAGGAAGTGGTTGTGAGAATGTGAGCAAATTCGCATTTTATAGAAAATGCAATTTTGGACGGACGGACAAGATTAAAAGCTAATAAAGTCTAATATTAGTGGATGAGATTTCATGTGACAATCCCTATTCAGGGTTAGGGAAAATCATTAAATGAGAGATCAAGATGTCATTTGGGAAAATTGAATCGGTAGTCAAGAATAAATGTGACAATTAGTCAAAAAGATAATGACTACTTGATTTGTAAGATTCAAAAAATTAATAAGATAAGAGTTGAACTGAAAAGAAGATTTAAAAAATCAAGAATTTGCTCAATTAGTTTATTTTTGGAAGAAGATTACCATTTTGAATTAAATTAATTCAAAATATGGATTTTGTGTGACATAAAATGAAGTGATAGTTAATAATGTGAAATTATTTTAAATAATTAATTTATGTAAAATGAGAGAAATGTTAAATTAGGCAATTAGATAATTAAACATAATTATTTAATTTAGAGGATTATGATCGATAAGTAAATAAATTAATAAATTCATTTCATTATGAGAATTAGTGACATTAAATAAATAAATAAAATTCATTTATTTAATAATCGAGAAGACATCAATGAATAAAGGTAATTAAATAAATTAAGAAATTTATTTAATAGTAAGAGGACAATAGACCCTTAGTGACTGACATATTGAATTTAAATAAATTAATCATGGAGAATAAAAGAGATATGAATTAATTAAACAATTATAAATTATTTTAATTAACAGTCAGAAGTGGACCAAGAACATAATTAAATGTCATAGGACAAAAGTGGTAAAATAGAGCTCACAGGCCTGGGTCATTTTTAAGTGTCTACATTTTTCCCCTCTTTGTCATAATGTAGCATGTCACATTGTGACAAAGAAAATAAGTCAAAAATATGCCCAAGTCTAAAATAAGATGAGGAAGAATGATGAGGAGGGTAGTGGTATTCCCCCTCAAGAGGACAAATGGGTTCCAAGAACATAGGTGTGCTCTTGAAATTGATGAGAAGACTAGAATATGAAGAAACAAAGAAATGTTAGTGCAAAAGATATGGATGATGATATGGATGAAATTCCTATATGAGATGGGTGAGAGAAGATTACAAGACAAAAGGAGATGCGTGTTAGTTCCTAGACCAAATCCTTCAAAACTTTACCATAGGACTTTAATATTTATTGCTCTTAATCATCATTGAGAAGATTATTGTAATGGCCAACAAACACCATGATATGACATAGATCAAGGTGTGCAAGGTTGTACCATCACATGAGACTAACAATTACAGACAAGGATGATCTTGACTCATACTAAGAATGTGATTGCCCTAGTATTTTTGTCACAATCAACCATAAGCGTAAAAATACAAGTCATGAAATGTCGTTGCTCCTCTAAATTCTATCGTCAAGACATCCTCGAGGAACTAGCAACATGACTACCAAAAAGACAAGATGAGACAATCATCATGATACATCGTTGCTTCTCTAAATCCTATCGCCAGGACATCACAGAGAAACTAATAACATGACAGTACAAAAAAAAAAGACAAAATAAGACAATCATCATGATACATCATTGCTTTTCTAAATCATGTTGCCAAGACATCATAAAAAGACTAGCACCATGATGAAAAATAAAACCAACCATCAAGATACATCACTGCTTCTCTAAATCCTGATGTTAGGACATCACAAAGAAACTAGTAACTTGATAGTTTGAAAAAGATAAGACAAGTCAATCATCATGAGACGTCACTGCTTTTCTAAACCATGTTGCCAAGACATCGTCAAAAAACTAGCAACATGAAAGTCCCAAAAAAGACAAAGTAAGACAATCATCATGAAACGTCACTACTTCTCTAAATCCTATTGTCAAGACATTGCGGAGAAACTAGGAACATGATGAAAAATCAAAATACAAAATGCCAAAATAATGTTTTCCAAGTGTTTGTTTGTCAAAGATAGATTACTTGATAGTTTGATAGTTTGATAGTTTTGACGGTTTGATAGTTTGACAATTTTGACAGGTTGACGATGCTTGTCATCAGGAAAGACACATCCTAAAAAGGCTAATGACTATGTAATGGAGCCTATCATTAGGAAGGACACATCCTGAAAAGGAAAATGACAATGTGATGAAGCCTGTCATTAGGAAAGACACATACTGAAAAGGAAAATGACAATGTGACAGAGCCTGTCATTAGGAAGGACACATCCTAAAAAGGAAAATGACATTTTGACGGAGCCTATCATTAGGAAGGACACATCTTGAAAAGGAAAATGACATTTTGACTGAGCCTGTAGTTAGGAAGAACATATCTTGAAAAGGCAAATGACATTTTGACGGAGCCTGTCATCAGGAAGGACACATCCTGAAAAGGCAAATGACATTTTGATGGAGCTTGTCGTTAGGAAGGACACATCCTGAAAAGGAAAATGACATTTTGACAGAGCCTGACATTAGGAAGGACACATATTGAAAAGGAAAATGACATTTTGATGGAGCTTGTCATTAGGAAGGACACATCCTGAAAAGGCAAATGACATTTTGACGGAGCCTATCATCAAGAAGGAAACATCCTAAAAAGGAAAATGACATTTTGATGGAGCCTGTTGTTAGGAAGGACAGATCCTACAAAGGAAAATGACATTTTGACGAGGTCTAAGTACAAGAAGGACACATCTTAGAGAGGACCAAAGAGTGATGAGATTGACATTGTTTTGACTAATATGTTCTATATCTTAGATATTGTTTTGAGATTAGTTAGGATTTGATATATTTCTATTTTAGTTTTATATATGATTTTCTCCTAATATCATTTTAATTATTAGTAAAGCTCATTAAACCTCTCCCTCCATCCCTTTCTACTTTTGTAGGTCTCTCCCACTCTTCTCTCTCCCCTCAGTAGGTCTCCGTGTAGGGTCAAGGCTTTCACAATTACAAATTTTCTATATAGCACATTTGGTGCTCATCAAATTGGAAATCATAAAAACATCACATTTGGTGCTCACCAAATTCAAAGGTTGTTAAATAGCACATTTGGCACTCATCAAATTTGGTGAGCACCAAATTTCCTTTTCTGAAAATGGTAAAAAAGGGAGTTTTCCATGATAGAGGCCCACAATTCTTTTCCTTTGTCTGGTTTTGTGCTTTCTTTAACAAGAAAATGTCTTTTTATGCATTTGACTTGTTGTGGTATGATATTATGCTTACTCCATCACCTTTTGAGCACCAATTTGATTGCTAGACAATGCAGAAGAATATAATTTCAAGTTTCTATGTATCATATTTGATTATCTTAGGTAATATATTCATTTTGGTAGAATTGAAATACTTATATTGATATTTTTTGTTTAGTTTTGACAATATAGACCATTCCATTCATAAGTTTATTAATAATAATAGTTTTACATAGAATTCAACATTGAATAAGATGGAAGTTGCATAAAAAGTTAAATTTTTAGGAGTTTGAAGGAAAAAATGAAAAACATGACATAATTTAGATGAATTCATGTAGACTTATATAGAGGATTTCAACATAACATAAAAATGCTTATGTATAAAATTTTCATTGCTTATAGTAGTCCATTTCCATCATGGTTAGTGGAATTCACTCTTTTTCATTTTTTTTTTAGTAAATGACCTAAAAATAATTAAATTGATTCACTCTACATTGGCTATAATGTAGGTGGATTTGAAAAAATCAAAATGATTAAGAAAACTATATTTAGCCTAGAAACCCTCTTAAGAGACAAAATACAGACTGTGGCAATGGAAAAAATAGACTATGGAAGTTGCAATTTCCTACTAGCTATTATGTAGCAAATTGTTATACTCAATGGGTGTACAAATGATTGGCTACAATATGCCTCTTGTTCCATTTAATAAGACCTTCACAATGGATGTAATGTTCACCCCTTCCTCCATTAGCTACATATTTTCCTTTGCTTTTCACATAGATCAATTGATTTTCATTTTCCTTTTCTTTTAAGTTGCAATTACCTAGTACTTATATTATGTAGCAAATTGTCATATTCAATGAGTGTACAAATTATTGGATACAATCTACCCCTTTTTCCATTCAATAAGAACTTGGCTATGGATGTAATTTTCCCCTTGCTCCATTAGTTCCATATGTGTCTTTATTATTGTGCTCCTTTCTATGAGTTTTCCACTTGGCCATACCATTTATGTTATCAAACTTGCAACATTCTTATTCTTATCTCCTCACTTGAACAAACACCACTTGTATCCTTGTTGTGACACATCAGCATGGGGAAGATTTCATACCTTGCACCAAAGGAACAACTCATACACATCCATATGATCAAAAAATTGTACCCTTCCAAGGAAAGCTCTTCGAATTGAAAATCGATGTCCACATGGTGTCATTCATGTCAATAAATTCATCCTTAAGTGTAGACCCAATCTACTCATCCTTGGGAAAAAAATACATGTGGTGGAAGCATCAATGGCATCACAATTATTAATGACATAACATGGGAGAACAATAATAAGGTAGTTAAGTTCATACTCTAAAATATTCTCATCGCCATAACTATCATAAGGTGTGAAGTCACAAATTTATGCTTTCTTAATTTCACTTTTAGACTTCAATCCAATGTCATTACATCTTCATTATGCCATGCATTTTCATATTTTGTATAACAAGCCTCACTAACACATATTGTGCTTAATAATCCATTTCAAAGTTATACCTAAGTGATCTACTATGAAACAAGAGAATTCCATTATGAAATATTGAAAGGAACACCTAAGTTCATACAATATTCCATATAAATATTTAGTTATATACATAACTTCAATTGAACACACTTTCTACAAGTTACAAAGCATGTTCTTTTCCCTTATAGAATTGACTTATTATTGTTTCCCTTCATGAAACAGTAATATTGCTGCCCTTCATGAAAGAGTATTATCTTGATGTAAATTTTGAAGTTTTTAGATGAAATTGATTATAGGAGGTCATATTTGTCATGTTTGTACACTTCAATTTTTATCAAGAGTTTGTTTAAATTTAAATTTTTGTGCTTGTCACCTTTTTACTTAGATCAATTGCAATCATTTTCATTTTCATTTGATATTTTTGTATTAGTGAGCATTACTTACTTTTTTTATTTTTGTGTTTGTGAACATGTAGCTTTGAAAACCATGCCAAGGAAATGTGCAAAGCCTCTAACAAGACAAGAGAAACAATGAGGCAACTTCATGAAGAAAAGAACACAAAAACAAAGAGCTGATGCAAATTTCAGCCACAAAATGTAGGATAGAGGTGCCCAGGGAATCTATGTCATAGGAAGGTTATTTGAAAATTTTAAGTTTGAATGCGTATCTTACTATTTAAGGTTCCTAATTCTATGCACAAATGGTTTTGATAGTGATTTCTTTTCCAACTTTTATTGATTTTATGACTATGGAAATGGAAAATGCAAATGTGAAAATGTGTGAACAATGAATACCAAATTTTGAATGCAATTTTTAGATGCAAGATGAAATGATTGACTAATTCCAAGATGAAAAGTTTTGAAAATGATAATTTAATGCAACTTTGACACAAAATATGCAATTTTTTCACTTTTTTGACCTAAATGAAAGATGCAATTTTGAATGCAATGGAAAATTTCAAATTTTAATGATCTAATGAATGCAATTTGAATGTGGATTTGATCTACGATGATATAATCAAATCCTATTTTAACCCTTAATACAATATGAATGTAATATTTTTTATATTTTTATGTCTTTGTAATGGAAAAATTAAAACCTAAATGAAAAATGCCAAGCAATGATAAGAAAAACCTAGACCTAGGGTGAATTCTGGAAAATTTTAGAAGGTATATAATGTTAATAGGTCAAGTTCACCAAATTGAAATGGTGGGAAAGGGAGAAATTTGTAGTTTTCACCTTAGGGTTTGAAACCTTTCCCTAATTTCAATGAGATAGGTTAGGAAAATAGAGATGTGGGAAGATGTGATGGATTGGAAATGTAAGAATGGAATGAGGGTTTGATGGATTTGGAAAAGGTATGAGATTGAATTACAACCTAATAGGTGAGTCAACTAGCCCTTAACCAAATATTGAAATATTCTAATGATGAAATGCAATGATCTAACTAGGCTAATAATGCAAATTAATGTTCTAATGCAAATA
The DNA here is from genome assembly GCA_007258455.2 of Sequoia sempervirens. NCBI lineage: Eukaryota > Viridiplantae > Streptophyta > Pinopsida > Cupressales > Cupressaceae > Sequoia > Sequoia sempervirens. The sequence goes on along the minus strand of VDFB02281492.1, from coordinate 840,760,673 downwards.
TAGAAAGTACAAAAGTTCATTGAAAAATTAAGATAAAGAAAATGAACAGAGTAGGACACTATGCACCTGTGATTCAAATTTTGGAAAAAAATGGAGGACATAGATGCCCAAGGTGTGAGTGTCCTTGTGTGCTTTTTTGGATCTATTTTTGGGATGCTCTGATGTCAGATCTGAGCTTTAGATTTTTGTCTTCAGATCTATCAAAACATTGCCAAATATTTCTATAACCAAGTTTTGTGAGTTGACAAGATTTAGTTCTTCAAATACAACAATGAACACTTTGTCTTTAATCCTTCTTCAAAACTTGAGATCCACACATGTTCACAAAGAGAAGAGATGTTGGGCCATTTTAGGGGCTTACCCAAGTCAAACCATGTGTAAGTGTTTCCACTTCCACAATGGTGAATGTCAGTGATAAAATGATAATGAATAGAAAGGAATGATGAAATAATACACATCACATCAAGGTCTTGATATTTATTGCTTGAATTTATTGGATTCTTGAATTGCTTTGGATTGCTTTAGAGACCTACAAAAGTGTTAGCCTTCACAAAACAATTTGATAACATGAACACACATAAAATCACAGAGGATTTGACATGATGTTAAGATATTTAATTTCTTTAATAAAGCTCTAAAATGCTACTCTTGACTTGCTTTTGACAATAATTTTTCCAAAGCAAGTTTGTAGGAATTTGAATAAATAGATCTATTAAATTTCCTAAAAAATAGAATAAATTCTACTCTTGAATAAAATGATACTCTTGACTTGCTTGTGATATAATAGATGAGACAATAGAATTACCAACACAAATAGGTATGAAACCACACTAATCTTCTAACATACAACATACTTCCAAAAATATAACTAGTAACATATATATTTCTACAAATATTTGCAACTAAAAATGATATGAAAAGGAATATAATGATAATTCATGTACTACTTAGCCTTACACCCTTGACATAATAAACTCCTTTGACATCAATGAAAATCTTTGTTCAACATATAAATCATTCCTTCAAAATTAGTAACCATGTTGACATTTAGTCACAAAATATACAATGCACATCACTAAACTGAAGCATAATAATAAACCAAGCATAAAAATCTACAAAATAAAATAACTAACATGTTGAAGAATCTCATCTCAAACATGTAGTGGTTCATACACACCATTTAGAGAAATAATATAATCATAACAAGAATCACAAGGAAATGATGAAACTAAAACATTGATCTCACAATTACAAGATACAAATGGGAGGGGCACTACATCCTCCCCCATTAAAATTAGGTTTACACCTAGAAGCCTACACAAAGCAAGGATAGGTACACCTAGTACATGATCCCTCAAAATACACCATACTCATAAGTTCAATCCTTTAGAATCTCTCCAAGTCTAGGCCTCAAATGTGCATAAAATGCAACTCTAGGGGTACAAAAGCTAAGCAACCACCTACCAATAGGTGCAAAACCACCTTAGAGATCACTACACTACCTTCATTAGACACCATTACAACTGATGGTAAGGAAAAAATACAATGTCCAACAAACCATAAGCCATCAAAGTCTTACTCAAGGACTATCACAAAAACTAGGAACTCCACCTAGCTACTTACTTATACAAGAACATAGGCACACAATCTTTCTAACCCTTCCTAGATACAAGGCTAATAACTACAAGGCTTCACTTCCTATGGTCTCTCCTAAAACCATGACCTTAACCTTCAAAGCCACAACCCAAAATCTAGGGAAAACCATTCTACAAGGCTAGAGGCAACATTACCTCACCTCCATGCTCATGAAGAGAATGCCTCACTTCCAACTATGAACACTCCACAAGGTTCTCCCTTGGGCACCACTTGAAAAAAGTGAGGATCTCCTAAGCACACTAGCTTCTCAAAATGAAACTAGTAATAACATAGGAGTTCTTATAGGCAATAATCTATGAAGCTACCTTAAAAAGTATAAGTGTTGGACTCCCAAACAATGATGCTTAACAACCCCAAACTCACACAAAACCACTAAGAATCAAATAAACACTAAGTATAGGAGAAAAACTTAGATTTTATACTATCATAATTCTCAACTATGACCCACCTAAAGGCTAATCAACCAAATAAGATCATGAAATCACAATTGGAAAGGCAACCAACAACAACTACAAAGCTCAAACCCTAAGTACTATTGCAAAACAATACACAAATTAGCTAATTTCTCTAGCCATAACTACATCCTCTTCTAGCCTTAACCTAGGAACACCACTAAACTACCAAGGAGAAACTCCTAAATATCACTAAGATATAACCTTAACTAGAAACTTAACAAGGGTAGACATATATAATATAATAAAATAAACACAATAATTTATGTGTTGAAGCATGAGTGAAACTATGTAAATCACATCTCAAATGGCATGATGTGCACATTCATTGTATCCAGTAAATTGTATTTCAATGCTTAAGAAAACTCAAGAAATAATCGGCTAATGCCAAGGAAAGAAAGAACACACACACACACATAATTGGTAGACTAAATTACACCCAACCGTCTAGTAGAAAATAGATTTAGACATTGATGCAAACACAAATATCCACACTTCCCATTTCACTCAAAGAACATATAATTCCATAAAAAATATCATACAAATATTTGAATACACTTCACTCGATACCAAGCATAAGTACATTCATGTAAATTGAAGCTTCTTAAAGCTAGAAAACCATTTGCATACAAACATTTCACAAAATTTCCAAATACCACACAGGATCCAAATTCTTTTCACCATGAATAAATTGCTTGATGCAATATTGATTCTAATTATAAAAAAGCCAAGAATTAGCATGTTCTCTTCCATATACTTCCTTGTACATTCTATCTGGGGTTCCTAATGAATATGATAGCTTGAAAAAACCTAACATAGAATAGGATCAAAATTTTCAAACATTTAGAATAGCCACCATAAAGATAAAATAGAGCTCAAGAGGGAGAATTATGAATTCCAACATTAAATCATAAAATACATGTAATAAAACAATAAACCAAGTGTGACCAAGGGCCACGAGATAGATAGATGGAAAATTTTGGTGACTTGGCCAACCATAAGAAAATTAAAAATTCAATGCTAGTCCTTACAACAATTAGAGAGTTCAACAATAACAAAAATAAAGAATCAAACTTGGAAAACATGGTTACATGAACTAAGTGACTAATATTAGCCACATTTGAGGGATTAAGAGCTACACAATACCTTGGGAACTTACAACATTTAAATTATGTTTGAGAGATCATACTTCAAACACATCATGTGAATGAGTGTTCTAAGACTCTAATACAATACATACACAAATCACGAATTGCAACTAAGCTTGCCAACAAAAACCATACTATAAGAAAACACAATCCATCAAGACAGAATCACATCATTATGCAAGAAGGCATATGCAAGGTTTCCCATGACATCCACAAAAGTTTCTTTTCTACACAAGGTTAAGGCTTTGAAACCAAGTACCACTTTCACAAGTAATTTATAGTCACAATGCAATGACACATGTATTTACTCACATAATGCATCACTACCACATGCTAAAAAAATGTGAAATCCACATCATTCATAGGGCACATCACAATTGAGGCTTTAAGGCAGACCAACATAATGCTCCTAATAAGAATAATTTTAGTTATAAATTAAACATGCACCCCATGCAAGAGGAAAAAAAAATGATTAACCATCTAGGTTCCCACAAGAATACTAGGGACAACATGTTTTAGGGACATAATTCATTGAACAAAATATTATATTATGATAATGCAACATTTTATTCATGCACTAACATAATCACTTCATGCATATGATGATACTCAATATGAATAAAAAATGCATAATGAAATTCATGCAATATCACCATATGCACACCTTTTCATGACATTCACTTTTAATGCATTAGTCACATAAGACATTTCACAATGCTCAATCATGAGTGAAAAAATTAACACCCAATTTCAAATCAAATGCACCCATAGTCACACATCCAAAGAGAACACACAAGCATAAACAAGACCACTCAAAGGGTTGCTATGCATTTATACTTAATAAGAATCAAGACATGTTGAGATGACAACGACACATGAAATCACTTCTCAACAACTCAAGGGTCTAAGTAACCCTCACAAACAAGAATTTCTCAAACATATCATGCTATTGAAAAATGACAACACCTACTAACACACACACACAAAGAATAGACCAAAGCTCTCACGTAATGAGAAACACACTAAAGAGTGGTATTTTCCCACTTAGGAGACTCTCAACCTAGGGTACCTCCCCATCCCTATAAAATGTGTTAGGGCCTTAGAGGCACTCTTCCTCATTAAACACACTACATAAGTTGGTTCACATTGAACCATAAAAAATGCCACCTAAGGCACCCATGCAAGAATCCAAACATTGACTCACAAAAACAAGCACTTGAGTGATTGTGCATCAAGCACCAAAAACTACACGGGAAATAACATGAACTAGAGATCCCAGTGCTACAACCTAGCTCTAATACCAATTGTAATGCCCCAAACTAACATACATGGAATAAAACTAGATAGAACATTTCTTTTAACAATAATAATGTTGTTAGTGCAACATGTCACACTTATACAAAAACGTTCACAAAAGTGTCATGTGAAACATAATGACACAATGAAAAATAAAGCAAGGAAGCCTCACCATTGCATAAGCAAGGTGACAACAACTAAAGACTAAACTTCATGGGATAGATCCACCATGACGAACACGTGAGAGAGGGGACAACACCTACATGATGAATGGTTACAAATCCACTATCACATTCTCTCAAAACACCACACCAAGATAGGATGAGGGAATAATCAACCTCCAATCCACACCTAGATAGAATAACTAACTCTAAACACTAAGGCCAACCTTCATAAGAGATTTCCTAACCAGGAGGCACATACTCTCCACTAACTAAAATGATGATGAGCCACTTCTAGAAAACTAAACTCTTCCTAGGACATCCTATCGCAACATGACATCAAACAAGCAAAAGAATAATACTAAACTATACCCCTTGAACTATAAGAAGTGTTGAGAACACATACAAGGCCAAACAAGAAGGATTACAATCTTCCCAAGTATTCACAGGACTCGGTGTGCAATCTCCCTAACTCTAGGTTTAAAAATCGAGAACCTTTAAAAGAAGGAATGAAAAAAGATGCAAGAGATAACCCAAGTAATCAATAGAAACACATAAGAATGTTCTCAAAATACCACTAGATCCTCAAGATGATGAGGAACAACTTTTGTTTACATGGTTTTCCCATATGAGGCCCCAAAACCTAGAGGAATGTTCAAGTTCTAAAAGAAAGATATTTTGACTAGATTCTAAGAGTTTATCTAATGAAAGTGGTCACCATCAGAAAGGTATGAGGTATAAAAATTATCCAAACATATCTTTGGACTAGGAAAACCACTAGCTAGATGTGGTATGAAGGATTTACATTCTATTTTTTGTATGGGGAATGAGGTCGCTTAAGCATAGGACAAGGCCAACCTAATTGATATAACTAATTTTTGAATTTTTATCCCAAAAACCAAGCCAACCCATTGGATACAAGGCCTCCCAAGTAGATAGATAATTTTTGAGCAAGTTGGATTAGTTCATGGTGAAATAGGGTCACCTAAGTACAATACCAGGCTACCCAACTAGGAAAAAAAGCTACTAAGTTTATTCTAAACCCAAATAAAAGATTCCTAATTTTATTTTAACATGTGCATTGCATAAATGTGAAGTCCACGATATGATCATGCTTGGTTCCAATACTAAGTTAGGTAATTATTATAATACTCTTTTCCATTATCAAATATTACATTCTATCTCAAGGAGAGGTCCAATAACAAAATTATTACATTTTGCATAAAGGAAAGTAACTAATTGCATAAGTAAAACTCATTAGAGTATGGTACAATGGTGCAACTTTATCCACAAACCTTTGATCCCTAATGATGGTTTGCACACCATCCAACCTCATGGAATCAAAAGATCCACTCCCACCATAACAAGAGATAGTCACATGGGCTACAATCATAACACTCAAACTAAATACATTGGGAGATAGATTACACACATATCATACACAACAGTATAATCAACATACACATCATATAGAAATATCATTCAAAATCATAAGATAGACCAAATGGCATATCACATTTCCACATTGGGAAAACTCACCAATGTCACATCACAAATCTACAATGAGTAAACTCACCAATGCCACATCATATAAAAAATATGGGTTAGCTCACCACTACAATATCACAAGGATCATCATTTGGCCAACTCACCCATTGTGGATCACAAAAACATAAGACTCTAGGGTAAGATGCTAAATAACTAGTAAGGAGTGTCATCACAATGCTCACCGCTATGCCACACACAAAATATAGCACCTCTTTCATACATATGTAAGTACTTGACCTTACGAGACCCAACCTTATGTCTTTCCAAAAATCCTTATCCTTTACAAGCACTCAAGGCATGAGAGAGGCATACATTATCTTTGTTAATTAATTAATCATGTTTCACTAATTATCACCTGATTAGATGAATCCCACCCATGATCAACCTACTTGCCACTTTGGGCTTGGGACATGTTAGGAGCCACTCCCATACCTTCTCTAGTACCTTATTCCTAGGCTACACTCACCAATGAGTGTGGCATGTAAAAGAATAAAAATAATAATTTTAATCAAAAATTTTGAACATGTTTTCACAAGAAATATTTCAATAATTCACGAAATAAATTTTCATTTAAACATTCAAATTCATCATATTTGATTGGAAATCTTCAAAAAAATTTCAATATTTTAACATACCAAAAACTAGACAAATTCTTAAGACTATTAAAATTTCTTCAAAATTTCATTTTTCTAATTTCAAAAATCTAAAACTAACCTTTGGTTTTAAATATTTCCAACAATGTACTTTTAAGGTCAAATCCAAATTTTATGCATTACCCAAAAAAATCGGTATACAACCACATAATTTGGAATTTAAAAAAAAAAAATAAAAAAACAATTAAATAAGCATAATATTTCACAAATTGAATTGTGTTGGGAGGTGTTTACACTCCCCCAATCCTATTTCAACCTTTTTAATAGAAATAAATTGACTAAACTAAAATAAATAAACAAAATACTTCAAATCATGCTAAAATTTCAAATGGCGAATGCCTCAAGCATGCCAAACAAACACATGAGATCACTAGAAACCACATTCTCTTTCCCATTTGTAATCCAATGAATCTAACCTCAAAAAATTCCCTTTTCAAATTATCTCCTCGACAAATCAAATTTCTCCCAAAAGAGGGTTTTATCCCCTCAAAATTCTTCTCAAATAATATTACATAATGAAAATAAAACCCCTTTTTCCTATTTACCTTTTTTCAATTTTCTAAATAAATCAATATAAACTTCATTTTCCCATTTCTTAATTTTCAGTTCCCTAAATATTTTCCCCAAAATCCAAATAAGCATTTAAATTCATTCTTGAATAGCATTTATTATTTAAATTTGTTCCTCAGTAACATATATTATTTAAATTCATGATTTAAATCCATATAATCCTATATTCAATTAAATTATGGAAATAAAAATTCAAATGGGATAATTAAATCACACATAACCTGCACTTCACAACCCAAGGAATTTTGCAAACTAATTTGATAACACTTAATCATTTTTATTTTCAGTCTATTTTTTCCTTTCCCAAAACATGAAAAATAGTTTAATATAATCAATATAATAATCATTTAAATTCCTAATATTTCACTTACAAAAAACATTCTAATTTAAACTATGAAGTAAATTAGATATTTATTAGTCATTCATAATACATAGGGATTCTGGGATAACTACTAACTCTGATCCAAGTTTGCATAGGATCAAACATGACACATACTATACTCAATTCGAGTATGATCGAGGAATAGATAGGGATGCACAATGTGACATCTTTGAATTAACCACTGTTGGGGAATAACTCAAACCTATGTATCTAGGTGGAGCAATAACCCTATACATGTAACCAGTCAATCCACGTCAAGTGTACGTGCTTAATGCATATATAGCCAAAGTACAACATAATCAGAAAAACCCAATGGGGTACAATATAATGAAATATAAAAATTAACATCCATACATCTATCATATAAATCATTCCTTAAACATCAAAAACTATGCCCATGCATTTAATTATAACATATACAATGCACATCACTAAACTGAAGTATAATGATAAACCAAGCATATAAAAGTATAAAATTTCAACAACCAACATGTTGAAGAACTTCATCTCAAACATGTGGTGGTTCATACACACCATTTAGAGCAATAATACAATCACAACAAGAATGCCGATGAAACAATGAAAGTGAAACATTTACCTTGCAACTACAAGCTACAAATGTGAGGGGCACTACAATTATGCATTATTTATTAACAACATCAACTACACTTCATGCTTCCACATATATGAGCATGACTCATCCCAATTCATGCTCACATGTGTGTGAGTATGCTAGCTTGAAAGCTTCTTCAATCTCCACCTCACCCCAACTCCTTTGCTTACACATGTGTCTGCATATCCTTTATGCATGTCAACTTGTTCACACATGTGTGAATGTGTCTTCTATTCCATCTCATGGGACTCTTGTCTTCTCTCTTCTACTTGTCACAAGGTTAATCTTTCAATCCATGCATCCACAATCCTCAAATCCTCACCATCCATTATATATTGCATCTTAGTGCTTCATTTCCTCCATGAAAAATCTATAAATCCAAGGCATTCCTCCTCATTTTCATATCATTTATTTTTTATTTTAAGTACATACTATTTATTTTCATATCATCTACTTCATGCTAAATACATGTCCATTTTCATATCAATTTACCATTTACTAAGTTTATGTTCCTAATGTGACTATCGAATCTTTGAGTTATTGTTATGGTTGTGGATTGAGAGCAAGTCAAATTTACACAAGTACATCCATTATACATTTGAGCACATTAAGTGGAGTTTAAGGGTGTACTTCACTTCAACTTAATCAAAAGAACAAGAAAAACAAGGTATAAAGATCCATTATATATTTTTTGAATCTTTGTGTTTTTATGCTTTGTTTTTGTCTTCAACATTATTTTTGATAAGAACAACTAAATAATCTCAAATGCAAAATATATTTTCTATTATGAAATTATAGATATTCAAAACTAGGGTAGATTTGAATAGCCACTAGCCTCCCCCCATTCTAAGCAATCACTAAGCTAATAGTGAACATACTAAAATTTTCAATATAAACATATAACAAATGTTAATGAATTGAAAAATATCACATCTTTAAATAAATATTTAAAATGATAAGATAATTTACCTACCAAATCAAATCCCGTCATGGACAAGGTTGAGTGAAAGATTAGATTTCTTGGGCATTTGCGTGGGCGAGGTTAATTTTAAAAGTCGGCACCCGTTGACGTAAGTGTAAGATCTTACTCCTACGCAATAAACATTTAAAAACCATTTTTCTAGTAGAGTGGTCACTACAAATACGCAATAAACATTGAAAAATACTATGTACAAGTCAATACAACTAATGGCAAGCGCCTGTGTTGAAGAGCTTAGAAAGGCGTGCATACAGACCTTTAAACAAATAGAACAGCATCACATCACATCGGGGCAGGAAGTCAAAAAAGACCGCCCGACTGTATAAATGACTTGACTTAAATTTTAAAGCCTAAAATTAAAACATTGTCCACAGACCATCAAACTCCAGATGAGTTTGAGTTTGTGGATAATGTTTTCGACGGATAGTGTTAATGGTTTGGGAATCAAAATGTGTTCGACCATGATATGACGAACATCAAATCAGCCCTATTGATTAATTTGAAACCTAAAGAGTTTTCCCCGAATTCAAAGCAGCAAAAATATCCCGTTTCTGATTCCCAACTTTTCACATCACTTATACTCTAAACAAATTTATAGAAGGGACCCACCATCAAAAAGATTTTCTAGGGCTTCTGGATTTTCATTGTGATGGGAAAATAAATTGAGCGGCACCGCCTTGGTCGGCCCTAGTGCCTGGATTATGACAGGCCGACGGCACGAGGAGAGAGAAAGTATCGGTACTACCATAAACCACAAAAAAAACAATTCTTCATCATGTAGACAACACAGGACTATTCTCTTCGGTCTAAATTTGATGGCCGTATTTATGAGATTGTATCACGTGAAAGGGATTGCCATTGTTTTGTATATATATATATATCCTAGATCACTCTGCTCTACTTCTGATCTAGTCTTTGTTATATACATTACTATTGGATCATTGAGTGCTTGATCTAGATGGCAGATTTTTCTTAAAGATTAAGTCTTTCTAGGTGGTTTGATTTTCTTTGTATGTTTTAAAGGCCTTATTTCATTGAGGGATAGTTGTGATTTGTGAGAGTGATTATATAGACATAACGATATCAATATGTGATGTAGAGAATACATACTATAAAAAAAATACAATTATATATTTATTTTATAGAGCAATTAAATTAGTATGGATTTGAAATAATTGTAAATGATTTAATGAAGTGTATATAAATAAACAATGAGCCTCTTAATAATTTTGTCATTCACTTTCAATCATTATGTGATAAATTGAAATATTATTTTGATTATGTTGGGCTTCAAATCATGTTTTTGAAGAACTTTGTCCTATCGTTAAGAGTAATGTACATTAGAATAGTTTACCTCTTTCAAAGATACATGCTCTTAATTATGGATCCTCATCATCTTCTACATCTACATAACCTTTAAAGTTTCCAAAGTCTAATAATTTCTCAAGGGATATCGATTTTAAAGAAACAAAAGAAAATGCTCATCAAGAGGTCAATATTCAGAATGTTCCTACTTTCAAAGAAGATGCCTTTGAGAAATTTATAGGTATAGACTCGCCTTTAGACAATATGCTTCAAATTTTATTGAGCTCAAATTTGATTAGTCTTCCACCTATTTATCCATCAAATCCTAACTAAGGAACTTCCCAAAAACTACAATGATAAATAATTTTACCATTTTCATAGAGTTAAGGGATATTGTACTCAATCTTGCATGGATTTGAAACACTAGTTACAAGACTTTATTGATAGTGAAATGATTCAAATTGAAGGTGTTAATAATGATGAAAATATTTTGATTGCTCCTCCAAGTCAATTTTTTTTTATCTTATATCAATCCATTCCTAATCATACCAATAATGTTGAGGCAAATGATCTTTTGTTGATAGAGATATTACGGATTATCATATTATTCCCAAGATATGTCATAGTTGAATACTTTTGCCATCACAATACAATCTAATGCCACATCTCCTCTTATACTCCATTAATTGAATTAAGTGAATCTTCCTTTAAAAATGTGGGCCCTTAACATTGAAAAAAAACACTAAAAGGCAACGTGAAGGATGATTATCATGCATTGATACAAACCAATAAAAAAATGCCTAAAAGTCATCCCACGTCTAGTCGTGAAAACAGACGCACAAGAACAGCTTAGAAAGGCGTGCATACTTTCCTTTAAACCAGTCAAAACAAGTAATTCATGAATGGTGGGGAAATCAAAATGTGTTCCAACATGATCCGACGAACATCAAATCACCGGTAAAAGAAATCACCGTTATTGTTTTACCTGACGAACTTCTACTTCCCAATATTCATTTATTTGAATCCTAAAGACTGGGTTTCCCCAATTCAAAGCAGTAAACATTGAAGAACACTATGTACAAGTCAATATAACTAACCACAAGCTCGTGTGTAGAAGAGCTCAGAAAGGCGTGCATACATTCCTTCAAACAAATAAAACAGCATCACATCACATCGGGGTAGGAAGTCGAAAAAGACCGCCCGAATGTATATACGATTTTACTTAAATTTTAAAGCCTAAAATTAAAACATGGTCCACAGACCACAAACTCCCACAAACCCCAGATGAGTTTGTGGATAAAGTTTTCGACGGATAGTGTGAATGGTGTGGGAATCAAAACGTGTTCGACCATGATTTGACGAACATCAAATCACCACTATTGATTAATTTGAAACCTAAAGATTGTTGCCCGAATTCAAGGCAACGAAAATATCTCTTTTCTGATTCCCAACTTTTCACACCACTTATACTCGAAACAAATTAATACAAGAGACCCACCATCAAAAAGATATTTCTAGGGCTTCTGGATTTTGACTGTGATGGAAAAAGAAAATTTACGGGGCGAAGTAAATTACATCAAAAGATAGAGCGGCACCGCCGTTGTTGGCACAAGTGCAAGGAAACGACATGCCGACAACACAAGGAGAGAGAAAGGATCGTTACTACCACAAAAAACAAACTATCCGTTATCATGTAGAGATGACATGCAAGTTTGTACATGGGCCCTCTGCCATATGTTTAACATTGCCAACTCTGTGACATTCATATTCAATAGGTCAAAAAAAAAAAAAAACTTCGTGACGTTCATGATGAACGATGCACACTTCTATTCTGAAGAAGATAAGTGAAATGGGAGATTTTAGGTGGATTGTGATTATTTTTAAGCTTATAAGAATAAAGTTACATATAATAAAATTTATAATAACTTTTAAAATAAAAGATATCATAATATTTAAAATACAATTTGAATGAATAATTATAATAAAAAGTTGTTTAACAAATGAAGTCGATTAATAACTTTAAGTTTTAGATTATCCATTTTAATTGAATTATATAATCACAACTCGTAACATTCAAATACAATCACAAGGTTCAACAATCCTTAAGAGGGGATTGATTATAATAAACATCACATTTAGAAAGTAGTAAATTCTTAATGAATAACGTACATAATTAAAAGACAATTTATAATGAAAATATTAAAAAAACAATTTAGAGAATGTAATTTATGTGGATAGTTTATTGTTATATATATATATATATATATATATATATATATATATATATATATATATATATATATATGTTTAGAATTTTTAGTCCTTTAAACTTTTGTTATCATAAAAATATATTTTAATTTTTATACTTACAAAATATATGTGGTATCAAAAATTGGCATGAATTGTTCAACCGATCTAATGTACAAATTTCATTTATTTATCATGATCAAATTCATAAATTATATGGCATTAAATTTTGTTTTAAGCATTAAATCTCCTCTAAAATTGTTATGTAGTTAAATCTTAAAAGTCTAAAATTAAATTTTGGGTTCATTTATGTCTTGTAATATTTTATATCTTCTCAAGGGCTCCTAAATTTTGTAGCTTGTGTTGGTGTACATAGTTATAAGAGTTGGAAGAGGTTTTTGGGCTAAAAAATTTAGGGTTTCCTATTGATTTTTTTAAAAATGTCGCTCTATGTTTGGGAGATAGATCAACACTTTTCTCCAAATATCATTCAAGGAAACCCTAGATTTCTCAATACAAGGATATCAAGGGGAAATAGATCTGCAATAGGGATGTCCTACGGTGTGATTAAGGACTAAAAAGGGGTTCACCACCAAGTTAGGGCTTCGAAAGACAAGTAACATGCAAAACCTAATGTTGTCCAAAACTTGAATAGATGACCTAGAAATGAATGCAAAACATAATTGAAAACTGAGAAATTAGAGAGGTGCATATATAGACTTGAATATGCCCAAAACAAGGTCTAAAATGCTAAAAATGCTAAATTTAATGCACACTGGGACTCATACGCCAAGCTGGGAATATCAGTCCTTGACTAGGGTTTCTAAGTGGAAACAAAAATTTGGAACTACTAAATTAGGATCTATAGAAAATTTTGAAAATAGGTATACTAAGACTCATACGCCACAAGTGGCATATCAGTCCCGTTTTGTTGTGAAGTGTCCCATGAGAAAAATTCTAAAGTGAAACTTTGTGATCCTCTGAAGATGGATCAAATTAGCACTTTCCCATTGGTTTTATGCAGATAGGTTTGATATCTTCCTCTAGATCTAAGTTTTCATAAGCCTTGACAACTTTACATGACAAATTTTACAACTTTGTAATCTTGATGCTTTTGAAGGATTCAAATCCAGTTTTTCTTCAACCTATAAACCTACAATCACAAAAAGAGAGAGAGAAAAAGTGTTGTTTCATTAGGGAATAGGGGTTTTCCTTGGTCAAACCCCATTTAGGTAATTAAACCAAATGATGAAATAATGAAATAAGGGCATGAGACATGAAACATGAACAATGATACCTTGAATGATGTCTTGGAATGTAAATATACAATCTAACATGAAGTGGCCATGAAGAATTTAGATCTTGATCTCAAATTGGATGTGAAACAATGCTTGCAAATGGATCTTCAATGCTACATCAACAACATTAGCTCAACAACATCCTTGATGCACTATGTCTTTGACATGATGATGGATCTTGAATTGCTGCAACAAATAATGAAGAAATATTCCTTTGAATGCTTTAAATATGCTCTTGAATGTCCTTGAATAATCTTGTGAAGTCTTGTAACCACAAACTTGCTATTAGGAATGCTCTCTTGAAAGTTTTAGGTGAAAATGAGTGAAATAACCTTGTATTTATACTTGTTTATGCCAAATTCCTTGAAATTGCAACACTACAAGCTAACATAAGATCTAAGAGAATAAAATACCGCCAAGAATTTGAATTTAATTTAGGTTTAAGCCACATGAGACTCATAATCCATAAGTGGTGTATGAGTCCCATTAGGCTAAGCTTTGGGACACATTTTTTAAGAAATACTTAGATTGATATGAAATCCAAATCGGGGCCCCAAAACTTAGGTGGGACTCATATGACCAAGGTGGCGTATGAGTCCTAGATCACTAAATTTGGGCCATACAATCTAATTTTTTTTTTTGATTGATTACTTGATGAATGTCAGGATTATCCTCAGACAAATGCATTAATTAAGGCTTGTGGATACAAAATAAGGCATAAAGAAGCCTAATTTATTAATGAATCCCTAGATTAGTGTGAAAGTATTAGGATATACTTTACAACACCCTAAATAAGGCACCATTAAGTCCTTTTTTAGTTTGCAAGGGCCCAAGACTTAATGTGAATAAATACACTACTAAATTAAGGCATAATCATGTCTACTTAGCTTAAAAGGTCCCTAAATCTAATGTGAATGTGTAAAACATATTACAACACTAGATCAAGGTGATATTAGGTTCATTTTTTAATGTAAATCATTCCCAAATTAAGTGTGAAAATGTAAAAGATGATATTTTTCTACACTATATTTATCCCCCACTTTAGTGAGAGGATGAACCCACTTCAAAGTCACACTAAAGTAGACATTTACAAGGGGTCCAAGTGTACCAATGCAAATAACAAAGGATGACAAAGATTAAAGGTGGTGACCAAGCCCCTAGTATCCAAGATCTTATGTCAAACCAAAATAAGCATGAAAGGACATGCACAAGGTGTATGATATGCAACAAAACAAGATACTCAAACATTCAATGTCAAAAATAGACAAAAAAAAGAAAAAAGAAAAAAAAAGGGGTGGATCAAGCTTTGATCGTTTGTCCCGCACGTTGTGGATCAAATCTAAGCTGTTTGTTTAAAAATGCACACTCACTATGAGTCAACAAAACTTTAGGCTACTTGTTGGGTTAGTATCCAAAAGGGTGAGACACATACACACACAATCGATATGTGATCAAATAGACAAGCAAGTGGCTATGGGAAAGTCATGCCTAAGTTTGGCTTCCCATACAACTAGACCAAAGATATACCTCTTGATAAGTTTGACAAGGTGTCACACAACAATGAATTTTGAGCTTCATGAGGCAAGAAAAGCCTCGTATGCTTGAAACTCATGAGCAAACAAGATGACACCATAGGGAAGCAAAGCATGTTATGCAAGGTGGCCATATAATAGATGTTGTAAATGCAAAATAGTGTAAGGAATGTTCAAATGGATTTCTCTTAGTTCATGTAAGGTCTCTTCTTAGGGAACATTGTGCCTAATATCTCTGAGAGAGGACAAGTCAAAGAAATATCATGCTCTCAAATGAAATAAAACCTGATGACACCACCAAGAAAAGGATGCATCATAAGAAGAAAGAGAATCACATAGTGAAACTTGAGTGTCGATGTATGCCCCCACTCTAAAGTGGTTGCTAACACCATTGCTGTGAGCAATTGCTTTAAAGTAGAAGAGGAAAACTTAGTATAACACATGTGAGCCAACATAAGGCATGTTGTCCACATCCCAAGCTTGCTCTTATATGTACATGAAAGGTGGTCAACTAGCCAAAAGAGACAATGGCAAGTGATATACAAGGAAAAGGCTAACCTAACCCCTTGCCTCCACCTAGTGCAAGAAAAGGATGGGACAAGATGATCATTATCAATTAGAGGGTCTAGGTGCTTTAACACAAGGAAGAGCACCATGATCCTTAAGATGTTGAATTTGATTACTCAAAGCCTTACGTTCATTAGTAGAATGACCATGAACTCTATGATATGCACAAAATAAATTATTGTAGTAAAATTTCTTTCATGTTATTGGAGGGAGATAAATCAAACAATATTGGAGGAGTCTTGACTGTTGGCAACACAAGGGTAGACAACTGAGAGGGGGGGTGAATCAGTTGTCACATAATTTCAAACTTATTCAACTTATTAACTCTTATTCTCATATCTTATTATTAACAATGAAAGCATAAACCATGAACACATCAAAAGCACACATAACACCAAGATTTTTTTATGTGGAAACCCTATTAGGGGAAAAACCATGGTGGAGCTCAATCCACAAGATTATAACCTATTAAAAGTATAGAAAATGAAATAGGGAATGCACATGCATTCAGGTACACTACCTAGAGCTCACTGCTCAATTACAACAAGCCTAACTGCCCAAAGGAAGACACACTATCTTACAAAAAGATTCAAATTACATCCATAGGGATTTGAAATGATAAAATAACATATGCTAATGCCTGATCATAGTTCTTGTTAAGCACATGAACACTTCTCCACTCTTCTTCACTCTTCTTCACACTCTGCTCTACCTTTGAATGATTTAGAACATTATTTGCACATAAACACACTCAACATCCACAAGAACACCTTCAAATTGAATAAACAATTGCTTATATATATCTACAACAAGAAATTGCATTGCTACATGTTGGCTTCAACAAAATTTAATATTTAAAATGAATATAAACTATTAGCCCAAATCAATAACAATTATTAATGCGAATCAACCAAATTCGGCCACAAAATAGTGAAGACCCAAAATAACATCCTCGAACATGAACCACCTTCAAAAATTATTTCATGAAGATCCACAACACGCTACAAACACCTAGTCGGTCAAGAACATGAAAAACATGAACACACAAGAGAAACTCTCGGATCACAAGAAGAATGATCAATGCAGACATGCAACATAAATAAAGAATGATCTAGAAACATCCAAAAATAGCTTGAATCACCAGAGAAGCATCTACAACAATAGAACTAACTAAAATCACATCATCTTCATTCAGGAACACCAACTGAAATAACAAAAAAATTGTCAGAATACAAATCTTCATAACTCAATCAAATCTTCATGTGGATCTCTAAAAATAAATGTGGATAAACTAGATATACTCAACAAGAAACCATTTATTCCACAACCTCTGATCATCAACATACTGAACTCATCAACAGATTGAACTTCACTTCACCACTAAAAACCTGCAACTCATTTTATTACAATTTTCTCAATATCCTTGACATATACAACTTATAGTGCATTAATGATAATAATGTTGACATCACTGACAACCACATATTAGAAACATAACCACAACATCCAACAATCTCCCCCTTTGGCATTGATGGCAACACATGATGTGAAAACACCTTCAACACAACTTATCTCTTAACACTTACTCCCCCTTAGGTTTTGATTCTTCTCTCCTCAACTCATCCACAAGACTCTTCTTATCACAAGGTTCTTCTCCTTCATAAAGTTTTCCACATTACTCTTCTCCCCCTTTGGCATTGATGGAAACACATGATGTGAAAAACACCATCAATGCAACTCATCTCTTAACACTTACTCCCCCTTAGGTTTTGATTCTTCTCTCCTCAACTCATCCACATAGCTCTTCTTATCACAAGGTTCTTCTCCTTCATAAATTTTTTCACATTACTCTTCTCCCCCTTTGACATCAATGACAAAGATATTTTCTATACAAGCTCTGATACCAATTGTTGGCAACACAAGGGAAGACAACTGAGAGGGGAGGTGAATCAATTGTCTTAGAAATTCAAAACTTATTAACTTTATTAACCTTATTCTCTGATTTGATTATTAACAATGAAAGCATAAATCACCAACACATCATAAAAATACATAACACCAAGATTTTTTTTGTGGAAACCCTATTAGGGGAAAAACCATGGTGGAGGTTAGTCCACAAGATTATACCCTATTAAAAGTGTAGAGAATTAAATGGGGAATGCACATGCATTTAGGCACATTTCCTATAGCTCACTTCTCAATTACAACAAGGCTAATCGCCCAAAGGAAGACACACTATCTTATAGAAAGATTTAGAGTACATCCACAAGGATTTGAACTGATAAAATAACATTTGCTAATGCTTGATCACAGTTCCGGTTAAGCACATGAACACTTCTCCACTCTTCTTCACTCTTCTTCACACTTTTCTTTTCCTTCAAATGATTTAGAACATTATTATCACATACACACACTCGAAATCCATGCATGCACACCTTCAAATTGAATAAAAAATCACTTATATATATCCGTAACAAGAAATTACATCACTACATGTTGGCTTCAACAAAATAATAAAATGAATATAAACTATTGACCTAAATCAATAACAATTATTAATCCAAATCAACCAAATTTGGCCACAACATAGTGAAGACCCAAAATAACATCCTCGAACATGAACCAAATTCAAAAATTATTCCTCAAGGATCCACAACATGTTACAAACACCTAGTCGGCCAAGAACATGAAAAACATGAGTTCACACTCAAGAGAAACTCTTGGATCGTGAGCACAACGATCAATGTGGATGTGCAACATAGATAGAGCATGATCTAGAAACATCCAAAAACAACTTGAATCACTAGAGAAGCATCTGCAACAACAGGACTAACTGAAATCACATCATCTTCATTCAGGAACACCAACTGAAGTAACATAAAAATTGTTAGAATACAAATCTTCATAACTCGATCAAATCTTCATGCGGATATCTAAAAATCAATGTGGATAAACTAGATATACTCAACAAGAAACCCTTTAGTCCAAAAAATTTGATCATCAACATACTGAACTCATTAACAGATTGAACTTCACTTCACCACTAACAACCTACAACTCATTTTATTATAATTTTCTCAATATCCTCGACATATACAACTTCTAATGCATTAATGCTAATAGTGGTGACATCAATGGAAACCACATATCAACAACATAACCACAACATCCAACATTGACAAGATACCCTCTTGATCAATAATAGAGGATGTTCCTTTATTTGTACAAGATGTCATACACACACTATACGATAAGGGCTTAGATGAAAATGGAGATAAAGGTGGTAAACCTAGATCTTTCTTGAAAGAGTACACAGTATAGCAGTTTGCTTTGTGTGTCTATGTTTAAGAAGGAGTTTGTATCCAAGACCATAACAATCTTTCTATTTAGATGAAGGGGGTTTATGCTTCTGAGAAGGATTGGCTTCTTCATGAGAATACAAATCTTTTTTATGTTTCTTAAAGTTATGCATTGTCCTCTTGTGAGGGATGGGAGTTAAGTAGCCCCCATCACCACCATTGGGTAATGTTGTTGACATAGAATCAATTTGAGCAAATGAAACAAAAGGTTGTTTTGGTTTAGATTTGAGATTTTGTACTCTCCCATAAAGGAGGGTGTAAAATATAGTAAACCATAATCATTACTAGAACTTGTGTTTGAAAATGAATCATTTGTATATGAATCTTTGGAATTTGAGGGTGAGATTTTGGATTCTTTATTGAAATGAGGCATAAAATCTAACAATCCCCAATTACCACTAAAGAGTTTTGTTGTAGGTGAAAGTCAATTAGGATTAGCATCAAATTTTATAGGTTCAACTTTTGATTTTGGAATGAAAGTATTAGGGGAGTTGGGAATTTTGTGATCATATGATTTATAGCTTCTTTCATATGCTTCAACAATGTATATCTTGTTGTTGTATTCAAATTTCATCACACGATGAAGAGTAGATGGGACTCCTTCATAGCATGAATCCATGGTCTCCCTATGAGAAGATTGTATGAAATAGATCCTGGCATGATATGGATAGGGGTAGGAAACACTACAGGTCTGACCTCAATAGGTAATGTGATCACTCCTAATGGTTTCCTATTAACATTGTCAAAGCCATAAATATTAACATCATTAAGTTAAATAAGCCTCTTGTCCATTCCAATTTTATCTAGGAGGTCAATGCTACAAACATTAAGACCTACTCCATTTTCTATGAGAGTGCACCTAACTATAGTTTCATTAATGATCACTTTTATCATCAAGGCTTCATTTTTTTTTTGAATCTCAAGTGAGGGTAATTCATGTTTAGGGAATGCGATTTATTCTGACTATTTGGCTTGCATATGATCAAAAGAGGATGTTACATCATTCAATTTCATATATGATTGGATCTCCTCCTGCTTTATTTGCAACATTTCTCAGAATAGCCAATTGCATATAGGTAATAGATGAACAAGTTACCATATGGATATATTAGCGGGAGTATTTTTAAGGTATTCTACTAAATTATGTAAAGGTGAATGAGGAGGACTAGGAAAAATATGTTGACGTAATGGTAATGAAGCAGGAGTGGTTTGTGGTTTCCGACATATTTGAGCAACTATATTATAACTTGATCACTACGAAACATTGTTACTATCAAGTTACACTATAGATTTCAAGAAATCTCTTATTTTTTTCTTTTTATGTGGTTCACTAATGGGAGGCGACTTAGGATGTTCACTAGTTAAAGGAGATCCAATTTGTGTCAGCATAACCTCAACAAACTTGTCCTTATTTTCATGATCACTTAGTGAAGAGGAGTCTAATGTCACTTCATATCTTCATATAAGGAAACCTCATTACTAATGTTTCAAAGACATGCCAATATTCTTGTTTTGTTCCACCATGATATCTTTCCTAGTAAGGGATTTTTTAGGAAAACTACAAACTAGATGTTCATGAAATTAAAAGACTGGTTCTTCTAAAACGACTTCATCGCCAGTAGGGGAATTATCAATTGTTGGATTTTCTTGTTCAACAAAGTTTTCCCTAGCGAAAGAGGGGCAACTAATATTCTCATGGATTTCATCGATTGCAGTTTCTAACATCAAAGTATCTTCTTCACAACTAGGAGAGATATTAGGAGAAGAAGAAATGTGATTGTAATGATTGTCCAAATTTTCACTCCTTTGTCCCATAATGTTTTCCAAAATAAGATAGGCAGGGGAATAAGACAAAGAGGGTTTGCATAGATCTTAAAGGTTTGATTATCTAACACCAACATATATCTTCATAATTTATAACATTATCACAAGAGAGGAAGATGTTGGGAGATGAATGTAGACTAGTTGAAGTGTTATGAAGGTAGGTTTCAATGGTCTCTTGTTGTGTCATGTTATCGTCATGATTACCTATTGTTACATGTTCTCTTGTTTAGTAATGTATTACCTAATAGGAGAGGTAAGAGGAGAGAAACAACTAGGGTTATCAAAACTCTCATTGATTACTTCTTCTAACACCAAAATATCTTCTTCACAACTAGGAGAGATATTAGGAGATGAATGAATATGATTGTTATGATTACCCAAGGTTATATTCTTTTTCACTAGACTAACCTAACTCATAGAAGGGATACTAGGAGAGGGATCAATGATGAACACAAAGAGAGGGGAGAGGAATTCATAGTCATACACACTTAACAAAAATTTCTTACAACACTCAACAATATCTAAAAATAGAACATGAAGTATGATAACTGTTGATGCCAAAAATTGGCAAGGTAACAACTTATGGGAAACTCAGTTAATGGGGGGACCAATTGTGCTAAACTGAGTGACCTACAGGTTTTTAAAGAAGCTAGCTTCTTTTGTATTTGGAGTTTTAGAATAGGAAAAGGAAGGAGATATAAAAAATAAAAGTCTAACTAAGGTGATGCTCCAAGGTATAGATATATGCATGATAAATCTATCTTTTGGGATGCGATTTAAGGGAACAATAAGTAATATGCTAAGTTCTAAAATAACAAAAATCAAAGATGAAAACCTGAACAATTTATTTAATCACATAAAATAATTTCCATGTACATTTACTAAAAAGAAGAGTCAAAGACATGACCTAAATCAACAATTTATATTGAAATCATAGAAGTTTTGCAAATAAATCATTCAGTATAGTAATGGAACAGTATAATGTTTTTCAAATAGTTTAAGAAAACAAAAAAGGCCAAATAATGGCATAGTCTAATAGTCTTATATAATAATCTAAAAATAGTACAAAAAGGCCTAGTGTCTTTCACAAACTTTTTTGTATCTTTTTAACTCATTTTTGGAAGGGAGAAGTAGTATATATAGATAAAAACCCCACCGCTTGGTAGGCTAGTAATAGAAATATTCTGTATCACGAGCATTGATGCCTGCAACAATGATTTCCCTTAATCATTGCAACAGAAATAATTCGAGCCATGGAACGTAGTCACTCTCAAAAAAGATGCATCCCCTCCAAATGATGGTGGTGGTCCCAATAGAAAATAGTGTCAACACGTTTTACCTACCCACAGAGGTAGTTAGGACATGTGGCAATATGCCCGAGCACACTGTTCGTTCGTTCCTTCTTCTTGATGAAGTCCCCGTAGAAGAGACATATGGCAATAGGTCAGGATTGGTTCATTGATTCCTCCTACTATGGTTAAAATACCTCGAGGTGAAGACATGTGGAGGTGGTCTCTATCACTGATGCTAACTATGGGGTCCACCAAAAAGTGTATGCTAATGGATTCTATGTGGCACGTGGATAGGGCCCGATTAGGAGGCGATGGGAAGCGACTCTCAAATGCTAGTGGTGAAGACACATGGAATCGTGGCGGGGGCCGATAGGAGAGTGAAGGAAGAAGTCCCTGTAGAGAGAGCCTCATGGACATGTGGCAGCAACAAATGGAGCTTTGCAAAAAGGGGGCTGAGAATATATGTAGTGCAAGCCAAACTTAGCAAAATAATCCACCCGAAGGGAGCTAGAGGAAATATCCACAACTTTTGGTGACTATTAGGGGTGTTTTTCCTGTAGAATGAGGAACCCAAAAATTTCTAGTTTGCAAACTAAAGCCTTATCCATTGGGTGATGCAATCAAAGCTTGGAGAGAGTGGTTTGCAGAGGTAGCTAGTCAGCCTTGGATGGAATTGATATGTTGCATAGATTCTCTTACGCTTTGTTCTGATTTATCATTTATTTGTATGGAAACATTGTAAATATACCGGCCCCGGACTTTGGAAGAGTAACCACGCTATCAGGTGAGTGGCACCCTCAATATCCTCTACAATGGGGGGCTGACTAAAGCTTTGAAAAGTGGATGTGTCTTGTTTCTCTTCAATCTTCATCACAATCTGCTCTGCTATAGCCATCGATTCATCCAAAAGAAATAGGGAGGGTAAACCCATTTGATTTAGTTGGGAGAACCTAGCCTGCATGTTGTTCATGGTTTGGTCTAGTGTGGCAGCTCACTCGCTAGCATGGAGGATGACTACGTGGTAGTGGATGAACCTATTTGCTATTTTGGTAGTTGATTTCCAATCCCTAATCTCTGCATTTGCTAACTCCTCATCTGAGACCATGTATAGCTTATCTAACATTTTTTTTGCCTCAGGAACCTTTTCTGTGATGGATTTTGGGAACCGCTCAATCACTCCATGAACTTCCCTGCCTAAAATTGTTGCCTCTACCATAAATTGCATTGTTGGCTGAAAAGTCAAGCGGGTATGTGCAGGATCATCATGGAAAAAATAAGCCCTTAAGTGGCAAAAAAAAAAGAAAAATCAGAGTTAGGCAACTTGACGTATAAATCTGAATAAGTTATCTATATTATTTCAAAAATATGTAAGAATAGAATTGGTAGCAAATTGAATGTAGTTTCTAAAATACTAGGTTTGGGGTGAAGCCACATAAGTGGTTTACACTTTTGAAGAGGAAGGAAATTTTGAAATTTCCACTCTCTTCATAGGAAACGGGTTCAGCCGAACCATATGGCTTGACTGAACCATTTGACTAGTTCGGCCGAACCATATGGTTCGGCTGAACCCATGGCTCGGTCGAACCCTAAACCGAGCCTAATAAAAAATCATATTTAAGGTGGTTCGACTGAACTTGGGTTCAGCCGAACCCCTTGAATATGAAAAAACCAAAAAAAGTGCTTTCACTTTCACACTTTCAGTGTGAATTACCAGTTAGTCACTATCCCTGTGCGCGGTGAACATAATCCGAACGGCGACCCGAAAAAATTTCTCATCGGCGAAAGAAAATTTTGGGTCCTCTCTTCAAACTTCATCATTCCAATTCACATATCGACCACTATTGAGCACGAGGTATTTAAAATTCCATTTTTTTTGAGTTCAAAATGCATGTATTTGTTTAATTTCGAAACCCTATATGCAATTTTTTTAAAATTTGTTGAATTCAAATTGCACTTGTTTGAAAGTTTCTAAAGCATTTTTAATATAGTATTTTGCTTCCCCATTTTGCATAATCCAAGGGTTTGAGTAAGGAAAAACGAGTTTCCTCCGAAAGTTAGTGCAAAAAAACATTATAATAGCTCTCAACATAGTCTAAAAAATGGAGATAAATACATTCCTAAAGACTAGAAATGTAGGGTTAAGCTCACAAAATAATTTTAAAACTACAAATTTAGGGTCAAACTTGTAGATGAAAATGCAAATTTCATACATGTAGGAGTGAACCGTGAAAGTCATAGCTTGATTTGTTAAGGTGTTATAATATTAAATCTTATAAAAAATCAAGAATCATATCATTGATTACGTACATTACAATAAAATATCTCCATATAACAAATGAAGCTAAAAACCCTAATCTTCTTTGTGAATTATATAGTGTGTTTGCTTGTTCATAATATAAAGAATGCTTAATGATAAAATATACACAATTATCAATACACTAGAGTTTGTTTACATACAAATTTTTCTTTTTTTTTAGTCTATTCATGTCTAATTTTATTCTCATGTATTTTTATTATAGGATCAATATACATTATTTTATAAATTGTCATTTTTATCCTATTATAAGTATGTATATTGAGCTTTACTTATTTTAAATTAAGTAATATATATCTCACATAAAATAGATAGGTGCACATTTCATTTGTCCTGTATTAAATATTACAATCTAAAACATATCATATAATAAAAATATTTAATGAGATATTTTTTCAAAATAGAGCATGCATATTTTTTACATAAGATAGACTAATTTACAACTAAAACTATACATTCTATTAACTTTAGTTTCTTTTTTTTAGTGGGAAAGTTGTTTGCCTTATCATTGTCTTTGTGGATTGTGTAAAAATGGAACCATTACTAACTAAAAATATATGTTACACTTATTGAACATTGTCTTCATGTAGTGTGTACAAATTGAAATATAATTGACTAAAACTATAAGTTACTCTTATTGAACAATTTCCTCATGTAGTGTGTATAAATGGAACCATTGATTGAAAATATAAATCAAACCATCAAGAACAAAGACTTGATTGTGTCTTCATGCCCTCAATTAATATCATTTACAAAGTTTGGTCTTGGAAACCATAAAATTAACAATTACATTCTCTACCCTATTATTTGATGTATTATAATGCAATTTTCTATACTCCCAAGCAAATTCAATGGTCACAAGTTTGTAGAGACACTCTAGAAAAAGGTCTATCATGTGTTTAAAATACTATTCATATTGTAACACTAGAGATTCTAAGTAATATGAGAATGCCTGCATAATTTTATATAATGTATTTTCATCATCACTAACTATAGTAGACTAGTTTCTATCACTATTCAATTCATCTTCTTTCATTAGTCCATCATGACTTGATTATTCATCCTCCTTTATATTTAGAGAATAAGAACAATATATAGAACCACTACAAAATCTTCACACATATCACTAAAAGTTGATGTTTGGTATAAATGTATCCACATGCAAACAAGAGCCACCTTTGGACATTACTATTATCAAAAGGACAAACCTTATTAGAGCGAGTGCAAAAAGATGTGGGGCCAAAAAGTGGCCACCCCACCTTTTGGCCCCATCATATTAAGTATCAAGCATTAATGTTGAGGTACGCTATTCGAGGAAACTTGAATGATGAGTAAGTGAAGAGAGAGTGGGACTTTATTGTTCACAAAGTGGGAAGAAATAAAGGCAAAGGAAGTGGAAATGGGAAACATGTAGAGAATATGGCAAAAATGGTGGAAATCAAGGAAGGATTAAAAGGAAAAGAAAGAGGGAAAAGGGGAGGATAGAGGCAAAAGGAGGAAGAAGGTAGTGCAAATTATACATTTTTGAAGCTTGTGAAATTCGAGTATGTAAACCTAATAGTTTTTACTTGGTGGTAATGAGGTATGATTTTTTATGAAGGTTCTTTTTAGTATTTTTATATGTAATGTAAGAGAAAAAGCTATTCTTGTATGAAATTCTAGAAATCATGTTAAAAAGCATTAGCTTGTAATTTCTACTATGTGAATGGAAATCTATTGCTCTACCTAGGACATTTAGAAGCTTGTGTTGCATTCATGAAGCCAAACATAGTAGATATTTTTTTTACTTTATGTGTGTTATTGGAGATAGGGTTTTAGTATATAGAACCATACAATAAAATGGGGTAATTCCTTGTTTGAACTAAAAACCCTACTATTTTTTAGTGAAGGGATAGCTAGCTATAACATTTTGACTTTCACTTGTGAGTCTAAACACCCATATGGGTTATTGTTGCTTTGTCTTATGGATTATGGTAGTAAATTCTTAAGATGTATGTAAATCTAGAAGACCAATGTTGAATCTTTATTTGTTGATAGGCTAAATAGAGTTAGAACTAGTATGGGTTCATTACATGTATGCCATTCAACATTCATGCACATCATATATATGTGAGAGAGATAGTGATAAAGAGAGATAGAGATAAAGGGTAATATAGATAGATAGAATAAGCACAAACCATTTGCTATGAATATGCACAAAATATTTATATATTGATCTTGATAAGGTCATGAAGACATACATAATACATCATGAAAATATCATATACAGTGACATGAGGCCAACATTGTCTCTTAGACTACAAAATATCACCAATATATATTCATGAAAATAGTTATGAATGTGTCATAAAGATATAAAAGTGTTTATGTATGTGTAGCAAATGCTATTAATGAAACATTATGCCTCTCTTTGCTTGACTAGAAACTGAACTTCGATCCCTTGAATTAGTTATTATCTTGCATTGTGTTGATTGTGTGTGCCCCTAACAATTATGCAACTCAACCTACACACACAAACATATTATAAAATTAGAGATTATACCAAAATTTATAAATAAATAAAATATTGTTTTAAAATGATATTAAAATAATAAACACACTTACAACAAACTAATACTCAACATCATCAACAAAGGGTTGTCCTCAAAAGAGGATGCTTACAAAACAAAACCAAAATGTGTGTGTATCCATATATACATATATATACATGTATGCATACACATATACATATACATACATGTATATACGTATACATAAATATACATACACACATACATACATACATACATACATATGTGTGTGTATTTATGTATACGTATATATGTATACATATATATATATACATATAGAAAATAAATGTATGTATATACATATATACATGCATATATACATATGTATGTATACATGAATGTGTCTACATATCTACATATACATATATACATATATACATATTTAGATATGTGCATGTGTATGTATACATATGTAGATATATTCACATATACATGAATATGTATGTATAGTACATGAGTAATTTTTTTAATGAAAACCATGTTTAGGAATGAAAATATCCAATCCCTTATGCTTCTAAACTAAAGTTTGCAATGCTTATGGTTCTTTTGGCCTTATAGATTCTTGAATCATTTTATAATATAAAACCAAAATATAACCTACTTTGGCTCTAATAATTGTAAACCCTTTAGGAATTCTAAATTGTTGCATCTTGTCTTGATTTTCCCACCATTGTTATTCCTTTTGAAAATTTTACAAATTAGGCAAAGAATCCTTGCACTTATATAGAGGATCCTTATGTATGTTCTTAAAATTATTTAAGGTTAAATGACTTAATCTAAAATAAAGGCATATACGGATCTCTTGCAATTGTAACCTCTTTACTAGTGTTCAAACATATTTGATACCTTAATGGCATGACATAGATGATGTTGCTTGATATTGCTTTATCCATGGATACCCAAATAAAATATGAGATACATCTAAAGAAGAAAGAATATGACATAGAATAAGAACTTCCCTCATCTTTTAGACCAAAAAATTAAGGTAAAATAATGTATCCTATAGTTTCAATCAACATATCATTAGTCAATTTTAAATAAACCCTCAAATATGCATATGCTTGTTGATAAAATGATGATAAAACAAAAATTATTCAATGCATACATTTTATTGGTGAGTAAGATCAATAAACACACCCTTACATGGTTCATGATCCACACAAAACCAAATGACCATTATAATTATTTGGTAATATCTCACAATGTGAAGAAGGTGTCAAAAAAATTAGCATACCTAAATCGTAAATTGACTTGTCATAAAGTGGGTGGGTAGCTTAGTGGTGGAGATTTGCATCCTAACTAGTTCATGGAAATTTCAACATGAGGAGAACTAATAGTAAAATAATAATATCTTTTGACAACATAGGCATCCAAGTACTCATTCCAAGATTGTTGAAGATACAACATTAATACATTAGGATTTCAATTAAATATCACACTTTCCTATAAAAAAATCCCAATTGATCTATCTTTTGGTAGTGCATTTAGTTTGATATATTTTTCTTCCCCATACTTACAAGATTCCTTTATTATCGAAGCTTATTTACTCTAGTATGTTATCCTTGGTTCTCATATGAACTATATATATATATATTCAATCAAGATCCTCTTATCATTACAAATTTAAACTTAGCTTATTTTTTCTCCCAATTTCTTCTTAATGAACATATGGTCTTTCTTCCTCTATTAGCCTACTCATGCACCATCACCAACCATGAATGAATCTCCATGAAGCTAAATACCCATTTGTACTTGGTTGGTGTAAGTTGGGATTAGTGTTCCATTCACTTAAAATCTTATCTTTAATGTTGCTTTTTTCTAAATTCTTTCTAAAGGGCATAAATTACAGTCTAGAGCTTTGATTTTAATATTTTCTTAAAATTAAAAATATTAATGAGTTTGATGCATTAAGCTAAAAAATATCAATTTGGACACCATTAAAACCCTCGAGAGACTCTCGCAAAGTGAAAATGAGCTCCAAAATTTTATAGTGTGATATGTGAGAAAAAATGAAAAGGTAAGCAATGGGCTCAAGATATTATTATAATAAAATTAAATAAGGAGATCGTGATGATTATTGTATTAGGAGTTACATTGGGAAGAGTGGAGCATCTTTTCATAATAGATGAAACTTATTGTAGTTGACATCTTCATCATAAAGCACTAGTATTGGGAGTGGTTACTATCAAGGTTATGGGATTTAAGGTCCTATATCATTAGTTCGTTTATATTTTGTGTACATGTTCCAATGCATAGTGGGGCATGGGTTCTTTTCTTGTGGACCATGATTTTTTTCCACTCATTACATAAATTAATTGATCAATCATTGTACTAGGATTAATATTTCTAGCCAAATTTGCAAGATCCAAAGAAAGGTTGTGTGCATCAAAGCTATATCTTGATTACCATTTTCTCAACAAGGGCCTCATGGTCAAATGATTCTTCTCCATTATGATAAATTTAGTATCATGCATATTCCCAATCATACCAATTTTAGCTTGATTCACAACCATGGTGGGATTGAACTATGACTTCTTATAGTTAGGAAAAGAGGATGATTTTGGTATTAGAAGGAAATAAGGATCGAACAATGTTTAGATTTGATTAAGAAATTAGACAATGAGAAAGCACTTAAATCTAAAAACTAAATAAGATTCAAGAAAACCTTTAGACTACTTGGGTATCAAAGAATGATTTACATAATAAAAAGTTGAAAATCTACAAACAAAAATACTAAGTTACAAAAACAAGAATAATTTTTATGGTAATAGAAAGAGAAAATGCTTCCTCTTAAAAAACATAACATTAAGTACCAAAACATGATTCAAGTACCAACACATTCAAGTACCAAAACATTAAGTATGATGATTGGGATGAGAGGATCAACTTGGGGAGGATTATTATAACATCATTAGTTGGAACTTTTTAATTTCATCTCTTTGTGTTCCGTGTTGTTTTTAATGTTTTTAATTAGAGTGCAGATGATGTTAATATACATTTAATGATGCATTTTTGATATTCTATAATTTTTGATGTTCTCAAGGCTATATAATTGAAGTTCATTTATGTTAACAACTATTAGATTAAATATTTTTATCCCCAATTATTTTCAAATGATTTTATACTTTAATCTTTGTATTCTTATTCTTTCTTTCATCGTTTCATTTAAAATTTGAACCATTTAAGGATGTTATGTTATAGATTATAGTTGTCTTCCAATTCTTTTTAAATCAAGTTAATAGTATGAAAATATTATTGATGAGTAGATGAATTAAATTACAAGTTCTATTTTAGATTTGTATTCTTTTTATCTAGATATATTATTTACCAAAGTCTTATTGTTTTTTTAGGTGTACTGTATATATATAACATGGAAAATGTAGATCATGTTTCACCTGCTAGAATCTTTGTTTGCAAATACTAGTAATGAGATAAAAAAATTAAGAGATTCATTAGCACAAGGTGCAAACCAGGGATATATAGTGAACCATGCATGTTAATATTGCATAGTCTAGAAAAACTAAAAGATGAACTTGAGAGGACTAGTGCATATTCCCCAGACAGAGTGACTGTTATTCTTTCCCGCATGCGGGAAGAAGTACATGGTGGCGTTCCCCTTAAACAAATACAAGATAGTGTCACCAAAGAAAGGATAAAGCCACTTGTTTTCCATTTTATCAAAATGTGCGTGAAGGTTAGGGGATACCGTGTCACTGCATGCTGATCATATGGCCTCATTGATCTACCCACTATTTCTCACAGTACATCGTCTATACCCAAATAATGACTAGATTCCATTGTATTTTGTTCAGCAGTTGTATGCTAAGGTCCATTTGGGCCCCAAAGTTAACTAGTTGGACATTCCACCATATGTTGGTCGTAGGATTGCCTGATAGGCTCCACCTATCGTCGAGCAGATAGACCACCCCCAATGTTTACGGTATTAGTTGGTGATAGGTCTCCTGCTCTCACCCCAGTTCTAGCCCCCATAGCAGATGAGGTTGTTGTTGCTTCCCAAAAGGAAGCAATTGACACTGTAGGTGACATTGCGTCTGCCACCACTAGGATATCTGATGATCGTGTAGGTCAGTATTTGATATCTAGACATTCTCGATCCACACCATTTTCAGCACAGTGGACCACCATGGATCCTTTTATAGTGGCTGGTATCCCTACTCCTACACAACTTGATGCACTTACAGGAGATATGTCACGCATGACTCTACATTGTTTGGCTGAGGACCTGTTGGAGGCATATGCCCACATTGCATTAGACAATGGGATCGGTATAGAGCATGTTAGAGATCATTTGAGACATAGAGGTCGTTCAGTTCCAGGATCCCATCACTCTCAGCCGACCACTAGTTCGCATCAGAATCCACCTACAGTTCATACGGTAGCTGCACAGACTATGGGTTTTACCGATATGTTGATTGGTTCTAGTTCATCATCACCGGTGCCATCTCACCTTCATAGTCCT